>OY283151.1:106514075-109014075 GCA_958299815.1 Sarcophaga carnaria | reverse complement strand
ATTTTAAACACAATTTTTTCTATTCTTCTAAGGTCCCTAAGGTCACATATATCTTATGATAGATGACCTTAAGGTAAGAAAGAAATATTAGGTTTGCTGCTTAAGCCTTTTGTTTTTCCCTTGTAAGCATCTATAAATTTTTATGCTGGTGTTTTATTATGAAATTGTATTTTCATTTTGTTTGAAATTGAAATTTTCTTAATTTCTCTTTCAATTATTGTGGTCTGCTGACCCATTTTTTTGCGAAATAATCAGCATGTGTTGTTTGAAAAGAAAAATTCTTATAATTTTCATTGCCATCATTGCTGGTTTCCTTATGATTTTATGTGTCTTCTGTCAACTTCAAAACTGATATTTATTTTTATTATAACATAAAAATAATCTTCCATTCAATTTTTATGTTCATCATATCTGCTGAGAGAGAGAGAGAGAGATATTAGGGTGGTTGTATATTCGTATGCAAAAATTTATTATTTTTTAACATCTGTCAACAGATTTATTTTCAAAGTGATGAGCATTTAGGGTAATTGCATGAAGTTTTACTGTTATGAATTTAACCTTTTTATACCTTAGAACTTGAAGTCGCCATAGTCTAGTGGGTAGTTGGCTTATTAGACGTAAAGCCAAGGTTCGAGCCCCAGGCCAGACATTAAAAAAATAAAAATACAAAAAATATTTATTCGGCGACTCAGCAGATTTCTGGCAAAAACTCTGAGAGTAAATAAAAATTGCCATGAAAAGTTTCTCAAAAATCTGTCGTTCGGAGTCGTCTTCAGATTGTAGGTCCCGCCACTCATGTACAAAATCTAACACACACAACATAAGTGGTGTGAGAAGCTAGGTCGTAATCCTGACTGAAGGGTTGTAATGACCAATTATGTATGTATGTATGTATACTTAGGGCCATTATTACAACTTGCTGTTAACTAAAGGGAGGACTTTAACGGGCAGAAAAATTGTTTTTCATTATTATAGGTAAACGATAAGGTAGAAGTGAGCGTTAAGCTAAAAGGCGGATCATCCTATCGGTAACTTTTAAAGTTAAGTTTATGTTTGAACTTGCCATACATATATGTATATTATTTTCAATATGGCAACTTCAAATATAAACAAAGTGAGCAAATACAACAAAAAAAGAAGCCCTTCATTGCCACTCGGTTTAAATAAAACTTGTTTAATTTGAGCAGTGTTATCGACATTGCTCCGCCACTGCCATATTTTGGAAAAAGTTAACTTTATTTTATCTGTACGTTGTAATAACGAGAAGAAATTAAAGGTGACTGTAAAGTTCACTTTAGCTAAAGTTACCTTTAACTAAACCCAACTTTAACGGCAAGTTGGAATAAAGGCCCTTAGTAATGTAGTAGATTGAATTCGATTTTACCAGTTGTGTAGCATGTTATTATAGAATCAATTTTGGGGCCACCAAAGGCATTCTGGATGCACTTAATTCGTCATTACATTCCTTCAGCCATGATTACGACCCAGTTTCTTACACCACCTATGTTGTGTGTGTTAATTTTATACATGAATGGCGTGACCTACATACAGTTTAAAGTCGACTCCGAACAACAAATTTTCGTTTCATTGCAATTTTATTTTACTCTCAGAGCTTTTGCCAGAAATCTGCTGAGAGGAAGATGCCGAAGAAATATTTTTTTATATTTCGTTTTGTTGGAGATATCTGACCTGGGGTTTGAACCGTGGCTTTATATCTAATAAACCAACACAAAACCTACTAGACTACGCCGACTTCTAGGCTATATGGGTTCTTCTGCAAAAACAAATAATTTTCCATGGTTTTAATATTTACAAAGTACTCAACCTTATGTTTCATCAGAACTGTTTAGACGTATGTGATCTATAAGAACTGCAACATGTAGGGCTATGATGCCTTTGCCAAAGTCCAGTGATTTGTTTTCTTCTAGTGATCCATCGATATTTTGTGAATTATGTTGGTCAACCACCTGTGTTTCCATTCACCGCGAGCCTGCCGTTAATCATATTTCAAAGTTCTAGCAGAAACGAATATGAGAGAGTTGAACAAGATTTCTTACGAACACTTCCAATACAACACATACATAATCGGTCATTACAACCCTTCAGTCAGGATTACGACCTAGTTTCTCACACCACTTATGTTGTGTGTGTTAATTTTACACATGAGTGGCGGGAGCTACAGTTTAAAGTCAACTCCGAACGACAGATTTTTGAGAAACGTTTCATGGTAATTTTATTTACTCTCAGAGTTGTTGCCAGAAATCTGCTGAGAGGAAGTCGCCGAAAAAATACTTTTTGTATTTTCTTTTGATGTCTGGCCTGGGGCTCGTACCCTGGCTTTACGTCTAATAAGCCAACGCACTACCTACTAGACTACGGCGACTTCTAATACAATAATTCTATAAATTATCTGATATTGATGTTGTTTCTAAATCGCAATAAATTGCAATCCATCCTAGGACCCGATATAGGAGTTAGTGGCCGCCGTAGTCTAGTGGTAGTAGTGTGTTGGCTTCATTTTCAAACCTCAACTATGACTTCTGAAAAAAGTCTGACAAAAGCTCTGGAGATAATTAAATCAATCGTTTTTAAACTGGAGGTTCGGCCACTTATGTGTAGATAAAACTAACACACACAACATGAGTGGCGAGAAAATCGAGTCCGTAATTCTGACTGACTGACTAGTTATCAAAGGCAATATAGGAATATTAGTAACTGTATCTCACAACTAATCCATTAGAAACTATTTTAAAGCAGCGATAAAATTACAAACTAAGCTGTCATATAGAGATACTGAACATTTTGTGAATTATCCACACTTAAAAATTTCTTCTTGTGAACATTGCACCACCCTAATGCTTACACGCAACATGAGATTTCTAACCATAGCATGCGAGTCAGTGTAAACTATACATGTGTCTATAATATAATCTTCATACGTAGTATGCCAATGTACTTTCCATGTGTGATGAGAAATAGAAAAAAAAAAACAAAATGTTGACAGCAGCTCGTCTGAGTTTCTTTTAAACAAAATCCTTGTCATTCTTAAAAAGTCAAGTGGAGAAAATTCTGTTCGAATGACACTCAAATATTTTATTTTTCACTTCGACAAAACGTGTTTGCGTGCAATTGATACTTAAGATGCAGATGAAATTGAAAACAATCATTGAAACTCTTTGCGCCTGAGAACATGTTAAACTACAAATGATTTCGAGGAAATCTGATGAATGAACAAATCCCCTTTAAACGAAATTAATACTCACTTAACAAGCATTCAATTTTATATTGGCATATTTCTTTCTTATATGTTTTTATTTAATAATTATCTTTATTCTCTTTATTTAATTTATTTTATTATAATTTAATAATTTATCAGATATACTCGAATTATTTAAATCCAAAAATAATCCATTATAACGTCTGAGCAGAGAAACTGAGAATATATAAAACTCGTGGAAAATAAGCATTGCACACTAGGAAAAGAGGTTTGTGATTTAGCTGAGTGAATCACAATTCTCTGCTTTTATAAAGGACCTTTTCGCATTTCGATCAACGGCCGAAAACTCCGGTAGTTTACTGGATTAGCAGTAGAGTGTTAGAAAATTAATTGGTCATAACAACCCGTTTAACTTATTTCAGCCTGCCGCAACACATCCTTCCAGGCGCCTCTGCTTCGTGCTCGCCTACGCCAGTTGGTCACACCAATCAATGGGCTTCCCCGATTTGGTCCTTCCAACGGATGCAAGGTCGTCCTCTTCGCCGACTTCCGCAGATTCTCGCATCAAATACCCGTCTCGCCGGAGCATCCTCCTCCATTCGAACGAAATGGCCGAGCCAGCGCAGCCGCTGGATATTAATACGCTGTACAACGTCTATGTCGTTGAGGAGCTCATACAGCTCATAGTTGTATTGGATACGGAAGTCATCGCCAACTCGCACTGGACCGAAGATCTTGCGTAGTACTTTTCTCTCGAACACTCTCAAGGCCGCTGCATCTGTACTTAATAGGGTCCATGCCTCTGCGCCATAAAGAAGCACGGGTAGGATGAGTGTCTTGTAAAGTGTTAGTTTTGTCGCACCAGAGAGGTCTTTGCTACTCAATTGCCTATTGAGACCATAGTAGCACCTGTTGGCAAGAGAGATCCTGCGCTTGATCTCCAGATATAAGGCTAGCGCAAGACAAGAAGAGAACTGACTCACTTCTGACCTTAAATCATATGGCCATCTATTGCACAATCTTCTGGTAGGCGTGCCAAAAGACTTGGCATTCCAACTATCTGTCGATCTGAGGAGTAGGAAAAGACGGTATTCCACCTCATGTGTTAGGGCCCTGCCCTTATCCCGAGGAACCGGAGGTATCTCACCTCTCATTTTCTGACATCGTTGACCAAACTCTCTAATATAAGGATTGCTGCAATAGCTGGATTTATTTTGGACTCGGGATGGTTTTCTCTAGGGAATGGTTAATAACCTGATACATTTGCTGGCTGAGAGCGGGCTGAAACTATGAACTTTCAAAAATAATTCAACAATCTTCTATAAATATGAAACTATAGGCGGCAAAATTCGACTAGATAGGCTATTCGCTATGTAAGACTTATGAAGCCTTGTACCTCAAGCAGCACTGTCTTAGAATCTGCGAAATACTTGACGTAGATACAGATAACCCATGCCATTATCAATGAATTTGAACGTTTAATGAATGATAAGAAATCTAATCGGAAATCACTGTTATAATCTTTAAAATCCTGATGGATAACAATTAACGCATACAACTTGGTATGAGAAGCTACTTTGTAATTCTGACTAAAGGGTTGTACTGATCAATTGCCAGAGAAGAAGAAGAGTTAAAGTGCGAAGCAAACATTTGAGATTTATTACAATTAACACTATAAGCTTTGTTTGTCATCGAATAAATTACTTAACATACATTATTGGCCATTATAACCCCTTACTTAGGATTACAGACTAGTCTCTAAAATTACTCATGTTTTGTGTGTTTATTTTATCAATAAGTTGCAAGTTTCACAGTTTGAAGTGGATTTAGAAGGACAAATTTGAGAAATCTTCTCATGCCAATTTGTTTACTTTAAGAGTTTTTGCCAGAAGACTATTGAGAGGAGGTTGCTGTAGGCATTGCAAACATATAATATTCGATTATATTATGAAAGTATTAAAAGACATTTTTTATTGTAAAAATATTTCTTAGTTTGTTTAAGTGCTTTCATTACAGGGCACTATGAGATTAGATTGCTGACAAGGAATGTGGAACAGAGCTCAGCCGGATTATTGCAGAGTATGTTGTGATGAGAAGGAGTTGGAAACTATCGAACACCTCCTCTATAACTGTCCAGCTCTTAGAAGCTTCTTCAAAGGTTTCGGCTCTCGACAGAGAGGCATTAGGGCTCCTCATATATAGGTTGAGCTGGTTGGGAAGTGCTAGAACATCAAGGTTGTCGTCGCGCTCTGTTGTGTGTTGATGGTCCATTTGTTCTCCTCCTTCTCTTATATCCTCCCTTTCTTACCTCTTCTTGCTTTTCTAATTTCCTTATCTCATTCCCTTTCCTTTTTCTGTCTCTCTTCTAGGACGTAGTTACAATGGAGCATTTTGACCTTTGGGTATTTTACTTGTCCCAATGAAAAGCACACGTCCTCAAACCTGACCTCACCTTAAGTGAAATAAAAATTTTGAATGAGAGTAAATAGTGAATCAAGCTAGGCTACCCTATACCATAGATAATACCCAATATCATTACATACATACATACATAATTGGTTATTACAACCCTTCAGTCAGGATTACGACCTAGTTTCTCACACCACCTATGTTGTGTGTGTTAATTTTATACATGAGTATACATACATGGCAATTTTATTTACTCTTAGAGTTTTTGCCAGAAATTTGCTGAGAGAAAGACGTCGAAGAAATCCTTTTTGTATTTTGTTTTGATGTCTGGCCTGGGGCTCGAACCATGGCTTTACGTCTAATAAGCCAACACACTACCTACTAGACTACGGGGACCCAATGCCATTATTTAGATTTATATAAGCTTAGTTTCCTTCAAAAATAATGGAAATATTATCACAAAACTAACAAAACCTAAAAAAGGATGTGGGTCACTAAAACAAAAACAAATAAATGCTATCTTCAAAAAGTACATTAAATATGTTAATTTTATCAAGTATTATAAAAATAGCAACAATAACAAAACAAAAACTTGTTTTTGTTTATCAAAAATCTCTTATTCTACCTCTTTATTATTGCTTTTTGAATAACGTTTAATTGTTTTTGTTTTGCTCAAAGGCTTGAGAAAGAAAATAACGTTTATTGCTTAAGTCTTGCGTTTTGTTATTGTTTTTGTTTTGTCTGTGGCATGTGTGAAGAAAAACAGAAAAATTCCTTTTTTACATTTATTCTCACAGCTGTTTGTTATACATTTTTTTGTTTGACAATGAAAGTGTACATACATATGCACATACATATCCATGCCATGACATACAATATTTATTTCGAAATAATTTATAAAATAAAGTTACATAATTATTCATTTTATTTTTATGGCTCACAACAAGAAGAAAAACAAAACGTGCTTTGCAAGAATTTCCAAATTATCGATGGCATTAAAATGTGTATGAGATGTCTGTCTATCACTTCATACACACATACATACATATACTGTAGTGAATAGACATTTGACAGTTGAACGTTTTAGCACACTTCCTTATAAATTTTTGATGCGATAACCTAATCAAAATAACTGTAATGCGTGTATGTGTGTGGGTCGGGGTATTTTGTGACACAATCATAAAATTTAATCAAAACAATTGTATATAGGTGTGTGTGTGTGCTGAGACAGTGTGATTTAATTGTTATTGATATGAAACAATTGAAGTACCTACCATTGCCTAATTGTTATTCAAATTCGGTAGCGTCACAATGGTTGCTTGCTTGTGCTTGTATTTTAAAACTTTCGTTTGTGACAGACACTCTTACTCTTACTAGCTGGATTTTATTACATATTAAAATTAAATGTTTATGTTTTGTTTTTGTTTATTTAAAACTTATTAACAACTCTGGTAATTGTTTAAAAGCTTTTTTAATTGATTTTTTTCCAAAAATTCTTAATAATGGGCGTGCTTGTTGACCTACCAAACACTTTTTAAATGATCAAGAAATTGAAATTGTAATTTATTGGAATTTTGTCACGCGTTTATATGTTTTCGATATTCACTTTCATTTAAAAAAGTTTTTAGCAATGAAAACAAAAAAAAAATTATCGAATACACACTTTTGTTTTTGGTTTCCCTCTTTTTTAAATGTTTAGTTTGATTGTCATTTAAATGCGGGTCAGATTTTTAATTGAACCTTTTTAAAATTTTTTTTTTATAAAATTGCAAAACAATCGTATGTATTTGCAAAAAATATTTATTTTCAGCATTTGCTGAAATATTTCATTTTATTTTAATACAAAATAAAAAAATTTAACTCATAATGAAACCCAAGTAATAAATTAATGGAAATTTTTGAAAGTGAAATGTTATGTGAACAGTAATGAGTACACGGTCTAACTAATTTTAAATTAAATTTCCTTTTTTTTCTATTTTTTAAATATTGTTTTGAATGTACCCCCAACATTGAGTAAGTGTTCAAATTGTTGGTCTCATGTAGAAAGACCCTAACTCACACTTTTTTCGAAATTGATTTTTTTGTGATTCTAATGCATTTAACTCAAATACACATTGGAATCACAAAAAAATCAATTTCGAAAAAATGTGAGTTAAGGCCTTTCTACATGAGACCCACGAAATACTTTCTAAATCGAATGGAATACGTTCGACAATGTGGTTGAATTCCTAAATATAAAATAATAGTCACCGTAGTCTAGTAGGCAGTTTGCTGGCTTATTAAACGTGAGGCCACGGTTCAAACCCCGGGTCAGAAATCAAAACGAAATATGAAGAAATATTTCTTCGGCGACTTCCTCGCAGCAGATTTTTGGCAAAGACTCTAAGAGTTAATAAAAAGTGAGAAGTTTCTTAAAAATCTATCGTTGGCAGTCAAATTTAAACTGCAGGTCCAACCGTGGTGTGAGAAGCTAGGCCGTCACCCTGACTGAAGGGTTGAAATGATCAATTATGTGTGTATGAACATATGTATGTATATTTTCTAATATTATCAAGGGAATACGTACATGCTGGGTAGATGATAGATTACTACACTCAATTGATTCCCCTCTGATCTCCTCAAGCTTCAAGACAGTCAAATCCTTGCTCAATCTATATTACAGAGATGCTACTGGGAATACATAGACAAATCAGGGCGATTCCTTACAACTTTCTGAATATTTTATCGGAATATCGAAAAGCTCTTTGAAATATAGGGGAACGTAAGATGCTTTTTGTGTAAAACAGTGCGTTTGTAGAAGCTAGAATTTATTTATCTATGTTGAGGCTTTTGACTATCAAAATTACAAGGTTTATTAAAAAAATAACTTCTTTTGATTTTTATTTCTTTGTTTATCAGCATCTATCTTGGTCTCTTCAAAGAAATTCCTCTCTTTTTCCCATGATGGAAGCAATTTTAAGCTGCACTTATTATTATAGCATTGTGCTCTTTTTAATCGGTATTGTGTTCGTTCTATTAAACGTTACTTTCAATACAGAAGTAATATAAACAAGACCAATTTGTAATTCATTGTCACACAAACAGAGGTTCTATTGCAGTTAAAGTAGCTGTGTTCTAGTAGGTAGTATGTTGGCTTATTAGATGTGAGGCCAAATATTATAAAACTCTGAGAGTAAATCAAAATGCCATGAAAAGTTTCTCAAAAATCTGCCGTTCGTAGACTTTAAACTGTAGCTCCCGCCTTTCATGTATAAAATTAACACACAACATGGGTGGTGTGAAAAGTGACTTTGAAGTCCTGCCTAAAGGGTTATAATAACCAGTAAGTTAATTAAATAAATTATCTATTTTATCTATGAATTCTAATATTTTGGTAAATAGTTAAAATCATGATATTTAATCTGGTATCCGAAAAAATATGTCAATTTTTAATGCTTTCACTCTCCCAGAGAGGATAATATCAGCCAGCAAGTGTAACACTGGAATTCCCAGAATCTGTTCCAGTAAAGTTAAGTATTCATTGGATTAACGAAAATGAAGAAATAAAAGTAATAATACCTGTTATTCGAAATGAAACTATTGGGTAGTTCGGAAAGTAATTTCTTTTTTTGTTGGGGGAAAATGAAAAACAGTTTTCGTATAATATCAATCAAGTGGTCATAAACTGTTGAATTTATTAAATTTAACCTCAATCCGATCTCACGGGTTGTTATTCGCCGATTCGCATCAATTAATGCCTTTTTTGCGTCTTTATCAGTTTCAACCGGCCTTTCCGAACGTGGTGCACCTTCGACATCAAAATTGCCGGTTCGAAATTAGCGAATCAGTTCTGGCACTGGCGTACTGTCAACACACCTTCTACATGCACATCGGCCAATTTCTTTCTGGCTTGAACAGCGTTTTTACCCTTTCTGTAGTAAAACAGTAAGATATGTATGTCGAAAATGTTGTTTATCGCTGACCATATTTAAAAGGGCACCAACCAAAAACTATTGCGTAGAATTAATTGGAATTTTTCACACACAAACCTTACTATATGAGCTCTCAAAGCATATAAAAATTATACGGCTTAAATTTGAAGCCAGGTGTACAAAAATACAATTAAATCCTCTGTCGGGAAAAAACGAAATTACTTTTCGAACAACCCAATAATAGTAACAATATAATCAAATCATTATTACTAAATACCATATTAACAACGACTTGTCATTTCTAATTCTTGTCAATTCTAAAAACAGTTTAACAACAAATTAATTCAATGGCTTAGCTAGAAAGAATTTAACTTTACCCTTTCTGTAGTAAAACAGTAGGATATGTATATCGAAAATGCTGCTTATCGCTCTCCATATTTAAAAGGGCACCAGCCAAAAACTACTGCGCATAATTAATTGGGATTTTGCACACACAAACCTTGCTATATGAGCTCTCAAAGCATATAAAAATTATACGGCTTAAGTTTTAAGTTGGGTGTAAAAAAATACGATTAAATCCTCTGTCAATTTCAACTGCTATATGAGACTCGTGATTGTCTTTAAATTAAGGGGACTAAAGATTAAGTAACAAATCTACTGTAGAAAGATTTCTAACGTGTGGTATCAGCTAAAAAAGTTTTTCATCGCTGAGGATAAAGCCTCATAATATAGACTCGATCATATAAGCGAGACTAGATGGTTATTTTCCAAAAATAAAAATGTTTTTAGTAAGCGAATATTTTAAAGAATATATAAAATATCCACTATTAAAATAATTCTTAACCGATTTGTTTATATAACATAATTAAATATTTCTTTTTTATTTTAAAAAATTATTTTTAAAATTTAATTTAAAATTTTCTTAACATACATATGTGTGTGATGCAAACCATCTACTGCTGCATTCTTTTATTAGTTATTTAATGCTCAGAAACAAGTTTACCATTAGAGAGGCAGGATTTTTGTTTATTTTGTAAAAAAAAAGTTAAAATACTCCAATTACAAGAAATAAAACTAAATTTCTTCTTTTAGAACAATTAGGTTGCAAAAAATAGAAAAATGTTAACTAAACTTATAAAAAAGAAATTGGAAAACAAGCATTTTGCTTTAGTCTTTTGGTGTTTTAAAACAAATTTCTTTATTATTGCTTTTGTACATATATTTTCTTTTTTTGCAGACATACATACATAAATAACATATAAAAAAACCATGTCTCTAACGTGGCTGTGCTTAGAAAACACCTCAAAAATAGTTTTATTTTTAATTGCTCTCACGGTGTTGAGCTTAAAAGCAACAAATGCCACAAACACCAACAGACAGACAGGCGACGAAGCACATGTCAATACATTACAAGATGATATAGAACACGAGGAATTTATCGATGCTGACAGTCAGCAACCACATTCTCGTAGAAAACGTTTGGTTTGGATTACGGACGATGGCCGTTTAGCTTTACCGCCCGGCACAGCATTAACATTTACGCCGACCATAGCATTGCCATTGGTACGACATCCTCCGGAAGGTTTCTTTTCCAATATGTCCATTAGTTTTCCGGTAACAAGTAAGTTAAGCATTTAATTAAAAACAACAAATTTAAACAAAACTTTTTTCTTTTTTCAGTTGATTTCGATAAATTGGGTTTGACGGACAATCAAAATCCATTGGGTGATTTGCCACCCATATTTTCACGTACATTTAGTCATACGGCGGGTGAAATGTTAGGCAACTACATGTCGAAATATTTACATTTCAGACGTAGACGTGATCTAAGTAGCCAACAACAAGACCAGCAACAACAACAACACCAGCAACAAAGAAATCCCCATTTCAATATCAATGTAGAGAAGAAACATGTAAGTGGTGAGCATCAACCAGATTTTCCACAGTTGCCAGAACGTTTTAAACATATTTTCCATGGTGGTGAAAGGTATGAGTAATCGTATCATATTGAATATCAACTGATATAGGCTGCATAATACTATTTTTGTTGTTGATATTCTATTTCTTTTTCTACTTCTTTTTCTTGCTGACAGAGTAATTTTATATGGTGTTGTTGAAGATTTTCTCTCTACATTCGGCATGAATGGCAAAGCCTGCCTGTTGCGTACCATATGTGAAGTGCATTCAAGAAAAACCGATCATTATGGTGTATTTGGTGAAATGGCGAAATTATTTTTAACGTAAGTTTAAAACCTTTTTAATGGAATATAACAACCATAAACGAGTATTTAATGGTGCATAATAGCAAAAATGGTTCGAAGTACACTTAAAATTCCTATAAAAAATTCAATTTCCAATTATCAAACTAGCGATCCCCTTAAAACATTGTCTAAATATTAATAAATTATTTTTAGGCCATGGTCCTGTAAAGAATCCATGTTATTCGGTTTATGGAAGATCCCACACATTAGAGTACTAGTTAAAACCTACAAGTGCCCATTTTAGCGAGAAAGCAATCGACTACTACTTGAACAGAAATAGTTTGTTAGACGTCATTGTTTTAATTCTGATTAAAACTAGAAACAGTTCACGCATCTTCATGTCTTCCTAATATTCAAACATTCACACAACAAGTACATTACTATCTTCTCTTCTGTCTTGTCTAGATAATTCCTGCAGTTGTAATTTTGTAACCAGGAGACTTCAAATTTTGTTTAACGATCATTAGTATCGTAGACTACTAGTGAAGTGGGTCAGTATCATTGTTAAGAGATTTAAGGAGTTTCATCAAGTTTTACGAGTTTTTTTAACGCCAAAGCAATAGTCGTTTGAATATCTTCTCTTGTACATTGCTGCCCTTGTTGTTTTATTGATGATCTTAATTGCCTTAACTCAAGCTGATAGTAACCAGACAGCTCATGGTGCCTATTAGGCACGTGCCAAATCTGTCTATTAGACATATTGAGAAAACAAGAGAACGTTTTGTATTTGGTGTCAGTTTATCAAAGGACAAGTTTTGCTTGAAGCATTTATAAAACTGAACATTCCTTCACTGATTAATTTGAGGCTTTTGAAATTTAATATACAGTGGACAGCAAAAGTCTTAGTACGGCAATATATTTTAGCAATTTCATGAATTTTAGCCAAAAGTTTGTATAAAAACTTATAGTTTATATATTTGTTTTATTAATTTATTTCTGTTTTATTATAAAACAAACAGTTTTTTAATGTTTTTCATAAAACAAGAGAAAAATAAGGAAAAGTTTCAGATGACTCCATAGGTACCACCAAGGAGAACCCTGAGTAAATTTCAAATTTTTTTTTCTTGTATTTAGTAGAATATCCCTTAAGGTCAGGCACTCAATTTAACCCATTTGGAATTTAATGTACAAGTTTTGTTTAGTGTTTCCTGGTGGCACCATGAGCAAGTTTATCGGTTGACTTTTGTTTGAGGTTTAGCAATTTCGTAACCGTTCTTTCAAATGATCTCCAAAATACTCTCTTGAAGTCATTTCCGGACTTTATGCAAGAGTATTAAGCCTGTGGGGACTTTTTTGTCAAAATATGTTGCCGTACTAAGACTTTTGCTGTCCACTGTAGATATTCAGTGGCGTTTTAATCCCTTCAGAAATATTCTGTGATGAAAAGAATTGGAAAATAGTGCCTTAAGAACAACAGGTACAATCGGTCTTAATATAGATATTTTAGTGGCGTTTTAATCCCTTCAGAAGTATCCTGTGATGAAAAGAATTGGAAAATAGTGCTTTAAGAACGACAGGTACAATCGGTGCTACTGTTTTGCACGATTTTAACTCCTTTAAGCATCAGGCCCTTGTTTTCTTTTATATTATCTTCCATAGTCAGACACACAGCAGACTAATATTTCCCTGGAGTTTTAAGCTAGAATGCTATGTCCTCTACATTTTGAGAAAATAGGTACTTTTAATAGGGCTGAGGCAAAAATCTTTATGTGTAGTAGTGTTAAGCAATCAGGTTCCACTTTTAAAAACTGTTTTTGACAACAACAAAAAAAGGAAGAATATAAAATAAAAATCGTTAATAAGAATCCTGACATTAACTTGTTTTTTTTTTATTTATTTTCCCCCCTTTAGTGTAACCAGATCACCGTTTTCCGATTTAATACCAGAATATGTCAAAGCACAAGAAATTGGTGAAGGTCGAACAGCACCTGGTGAATGCTTTCCATACCATAAAGAATGTCCCCGAAGTCTATTCAAAGCTTTACAAAATCATAAATACAAGTACGTAAACCTATTTAGTTAAGAACCAAATTTCCCGTATACTTTCATAAACTAGTATTTCAACTACTTCCAGAGAATCCCAAAAAGGCGAGTATCATGAACAAGAAGTCGAGGAGATAACAGAAGCTCAAGTTGCTGAAAATCCATCAGCTGCTGAAATATTGGATCAACAAATAATAAGTGAAACGGAAAATCCACAAGAAAATGAAATTCAATTGGATTTTAAGAAAACGAAAAAGTTGTATTCCATGTAAAAAATTTTAAAAAAAGAACGAATTTATATAAAATTATTTACCAAATTATGTTGTAAAAAAATATACTCAGAAAAGTTTTTAAATTAAATTTTTGTAAAAATTATGTTTATTATTAGTTAAAAACATTATGTGTATTTTTTAAAAATTATTTTCTTGTTGTTGTAAATGTTTTAGTTTGTAAATGTAAATGCAATGAGTGTTCTTTGAAAGTCATATTTTAGTTAAATAAGACAAAATATTTAAAATGTAATTAATTGTTATGTGAATTAATTTAAATTAATTAATTTATTTATTTGTCTATTTGTAAATAATTCATTAATATTTAACAAAAAAAAAAAAAGAAGAAAAACAATTTAATTTATTTATTTATATATATGTAGTAGAAATTAATACAAATTAGAGAATCTATTAAAAACATTTTATTTTATTTTATTTAGAGAAATTAGATAAAAGGGTAAATTACAGCCTACAAGTAGGTATCGTTAATGAATTTATTTATCTCGCCTACGCCTTTATTAACGAAAATGGTGTCGATCTGGAGATCAAGCGTAGAAATACTCTTTCCAAAACAAACAAACATGTTGTTAAAGGCATTTAAGAAAGCAAGCAAACAATAATATATCTTCCTAAACAAATTTGTTGAGGCTGCTATTGCTTATGATCAGGAAGAACTCAGATCCGGCCCTGAACTAGAAGCCCTGGCTCGTAAGAGACAGACAGATACACATCGGTCTGGGGAACACTGGTTCGAATGGCACAATAAACAGATGGCTAAAAATATATTATCATCTAGGAGCATCCAATCTTCATTGGGGAATCCTCCGGCAGGAACCTAGTAATTAATATTACCACTGTTGTGGAACCTAGTTATTAATAAAATCCTGATGAAAATGAAGAGCGGAGACTTTAAAATGATATCATATGCTGACTACGTGGTGATACTGAGCACGGGAAAGCATCTTCCAACGATCAGCTATCTTATGGAGTTGCTACTGGCAAAGGTACATGGGTGGGGGGAGAAGAACGGCTTGGGCTGCTGTGAACCCAGGCAAGGCTGAGCTTGAGGTGTCTGAGGAAGAGAAGATAGAGGGGGATATATCGATGGCTTAATATAAAAAAGGCCTAACTCAATTTTTTTCAAAATATGGTTTTTTGTTTATTCTGGTAGACAAATGTCAGATGCACAAAAAAAATTAAAATTTTTTAAATGAGGGATTAAATGTGTTGCTGTTTCTTATTAAAAATTGTATTAAAATTTTTGTTGTATCTAAAATTTTACGAATTTTATTAAGTTTTTTCCTTCTCCTGTAAAATAACCAAAAATCGAGTTAGGCCTTTTTTATATTAAGCCATCGATATGTGCCTCTAAAGGAATACTTTTCCAAATTGGAAAAGTCGGTATGGAATTCAACAAACAGTGGGAGGTCCAACATATCTAGTTGCCGAATTTCGCTGAAAAGCTCGGTCTGCCTCACCAAGATTACTATAGAAGCTGCCATGATGTTGAGGAAGCGGAATCGGTGCAACAACTTTTATGCGAGTGCGCTGCACGTAAGAACAGACTTGGTGGAGTACATGCCACTAAGGGAACTGGCCGGTTTCATCCGAAGCTCGGGATGGTTTAAACCCACCACTAACCGATCATGTAAAGGGGACTTACGAGTGAATTTGCCTATGAACGGCAAGCTACCCGCTAACCTAACCTATAAAATTATAAAAATCTTTACATTCAAATGAAACGTTTATTTCTTTCATTTTTAAATCAAATACAACCCTGTAGCATTGTTTACAAATTCAAACTAATATCTCTTTAGAAACTTACCATAGTACGTTAATTTTATTGTTTTAATTTTTATTCACCTCAAAACAGTCAGCTGATCTAAATGTCATAGAGAATGGTTGTTATTGTGTTTTGTTCATTCGATGACATTTTGCAGAACTGAATAGAAAAGAAAACAGTAACAAAAACAAATTATTGCCACAAATAAAGTTGATGATAAATAGAGAACATTTTAATAAGCGACACAAACGAAATAAAAAAAACTCAAGTGAAAAAAATAAAACAATGGAATTTAGTTATTAACAAAAAAAAAAAAGAATATAATGTTTTTAATTAAAATAAATTTGCATTATACAGATCAAATAAAAGTGATTCAAGTGTTTGAAGATTTAGAATAAACAAAAGGAATAATTTATAAAATTTAATACAAGGCCGTCCAGTAAATGAAGTAAAAAAATATTAAGAAGTGTATAAAAATAATGAAGAAATAAAGAAAATCGTATTTTAATACCAGTCGATTAAAAAGAAATTTCAACAGAAAATTCGCCATGTTCATGATTGAATGACCAGCGTTAAACACCGGTGTGTAAGGAATATAGCAGCAGATAAAAAAAATTAATAAAAAAAAAAGAAAAATATTTCAAGATAATTTCATTGTTGTTTTATTTGCAATCTACTAAAGATAAGAAATAATTAAAAAGAACTCTATACAGCCATACAAATTAACTTACAACTCAATATTTGAATAATTGCGGGCCACTAGTTTATGGTCGAACAATACTGTGCCGCGGCGTTAGTAACATCAGTAGAAAATATGCTATAACGGGAAAATTGAAAAGTAAATCTCTAAAGGAAAATTACGTGGCGTTGTTTGTTCTTTGTTTTCCAAGCTGTTGTGAAACACTATTCCTTTGATTGTTGAAAGTTGGAATAGAGTACATAAGTATCGGCCGCAACTGAGTGTGATATTATTAAGTGGGCCGTGGTTTTGCTTGTTTGTGTTGTTGTGGAAGTGTTTATGTTGCTTGTGTAACAAAAAACCCATTTGATGGTGGCTATCGCTAAACGCATAAACAAACAATCAATCAAAACAAATATTAAACATAATGGAATATGTTAAACAATTAAAAACTAATGGTGGCGGGGATACTATAATATGCGCCCCACCCGAAATGTTAGTGAACACAAACGGCTCAGCAGCAGCGGTTGGTGGCATAATGCCGTCTCAAGTTACTATTGCCGAAACGAACAACACTGTAGTGATCAATGATTCTTCATCGCAAAGTGAAGATTCCGATGTGGAGTTCATTGACAATAGCAGTGTTGAGCTACGCGGTTATCTCAGTAAATGGACCAATTATATTTACGGTTGGCAACCGCGTTATATTGTTCTCAAAGATGGCACACTATCCTATTATAAATCGGAATCTGAATCAGATTTTGGTTGTCGTGGTGCTATAAGCCTTAGTAAAGCCACAATAAAGGTAAGTGTTTATAGCCAACTATAAAAACCTCATTATAATATCACACTTCATTTTAAATAACTTAAGTAAACAACACCGTTACCACCGTATACGATCAATATGTAGATAGTTAACCATGTAGAACCAATTTTAAATAGGTACATGGCATTATTCTATTTTTATAATATAAAATGAAAAAGAAAAAATGAAAAAATGAATTCAATTAAGAGATTCAATCATGTGTTGTGACTTTTGACCACAAGTTTTATTGATACAATTAGATATTTTTTACTTATACACATTCACCCGTATAAATATAATGTGTATGTACTTAACGTACATGTATGGAATGTGAGCATTAGGCGAGTACTTGCTTAATTGGAGAAAAGTTTCCATAGCTACTTTTATATTTTTTTTAATAAAAATATACATTTTTTTCGAAGTTTAGTTCGTCCCTAGTTTTCGAATCGAATATGAAGATTCTCAATTTTCCAATTCTATATCGTATAAATATTCTGATCCAATACTCAAAGACAATTTTTCGAAATACAACATAATTTGTGGAATCAAAGAAAAAAATATTTTCATTAATGAACACAAGCTTCTATTGAGGCAAATAGTCGATGAATATAACTAACGTCTGAGCTACAAACGATTCATTATAAATGGAAATAATATCTGAACTATTGAATAAAACGACCTAATAGTGGATAGCGTTAGTCCGAACAGCTTATAGAAAAAAAGTACACCAAATAAATGGTGAAATCTCGTTTTATCACCATTTATCGCAGCTCTTCGCAACAATTTCTTCTCATGTTGGATTTCCTAATGGTCAGTACAATGCAAGACACTGCTACTGAAAATATCCGTTAAGGAAATAATACCTATATTCCTTTTTTCCTGCCTTAATGCTTAAAAAAGAAAATTAACTTTGCGGAATAATGTCTAAAATGTAGCAATTTCTGCAATTGCTGTTGTTGGATCGAAAACAGAATTCTAAGGTTATCAGAAAACACAAATTTACACAAAAAATTAAAAATAATTGATACGGGCATATTATTTCTCGAATAATACACATTGTTCAATGTTTCTCCATTCTTCGTGTACTTTTGATTTCATTTTGCGTCGCAATCTAGATTTTCTAAGACTGAAAATTACCCTCGTTTCATAGGTGTTTTCTGTTGCTCCGATAATTCGAAAAATCTGTGATCTAAACCTCAGCATTTAATCGAACTTGGCGAGACTTTGTCAGAAAATTCTATATTTTGAATACATCTGGAATTTATAAAGCAAAACTTTAATATAATTTTGATGTCTAATTTAATCGATTTTATTCAACCTATTTTTAAAAAAGTTCCATGATCTGCATCTCTTTTTAAATTTAAATTCAAAGAATTTCCAATAAACATTTAAAACAAGTTTAGTGAAATACTGTTCTTGATACGTACATACGTACGTGCATTGCAATAAAATTTTAAAATTTTTTTTAGAAAAAACTGAGTCAAAAAAGTGGATAACAGAAGTTATAAACATCCATAATTATATAATATACCTGTGGTGTATTGTGTGTGTGTGTGTAAATCACAGGTTCAGTCGAAGCCGGTGCCAACATGTTTGATAAACTGCAAATTTGAATTTACTTTGTTGGTATCAATTTCAAACAAAGCAGTAAGACATACATACATTGTATGTATGTGCATACATATATAGACAACAATTTATCTAAATTAGGTTATTTCCAACTTTTAATTCCCATTTTTTAATTTTTTTTATTATTTTTATTTTTTATTATCATTGTTTATGGATGGTATATGTACATTGCAAAAATGAGCAACACTATTGAAACCGTGTATTACATATTAAACATTCAAATTTACATGAAGCAGTAAGAGCAAGTTCAATAAACCCGTATTAAATAGATCATATTGCCTACTATTATTTTATGTATGGCCCATACGATGACATTTGAATTAGAATTATTTGTATTCCTAACCCATATTTTATTAAGTCTGTTTAATTTTGGTATAAAACTTCCTGTTTAAGTGTTAATTCTTGAAAAGGAAATATAAAAAGTAGTCCACTTAGTGTTCTGAGAGTTGGCATAACCTATAAGCGTTTATGATCTAAGAAATATTGTGTTTGTCAAAAATTACGGTCTTATTCCACCTAAAAACATTTACTGTCCGATTAAGCTGTTACAAAATCCTAACTTAACCGATTGCTTGATTCAGTATGGTTTGACAACACTTCGAAAAAGAACATTAGAGAAGAGGACACAATAACTTTTCTTAATTTTTCTTTAATGAATGATACCATTACCATCTATCTTCTCTACGGCCTCATCACTGGATGAGTCAGAGCGGAAGAGAATAGACAGTGATAGAACAGGTTTGCTGCTTGGCGTAGATAAAGCCAGTCTGAGGTTAGTTATTGGTTTCATTATAGGGCACTGCGAGATTAGATTGCTGACAAGGATCTGGAACAGATCTCAGCCAGATTATTGCAGGGTATTTTGTGACGACGAGGAGTTGGAAACTATCGAACACCTGCTAGGCAGGGGCTTCTTCGATGGTTTGGACTCTTTGTCGAGAACCGACATTAAGGCTCTCTATATCCATAAATAGGTTGAGCTGGTTGAGAAGTGCTAGGGCTTTAAGGTTGTAGTGGCGGTCTTTTGTTTTTCCTCCGTCGTAGGACTCTTCTCTTTTTCCAATTTCCTGCTATCTTTTTCCAAATTCTTTACTATCTTGTCTCTTCGCTATTGTAGGACGAATTTACAATTCAGGTATTGTACTTGTCCCAATGACAAGTACACGTCCTCATACCATTTCGTCGATTTCAAACATACACCGTGTTCTAGAAGAATATTTGCTAGAAAAGTTGATAAAGTATTCTATTTAAAAACTAAATTAATTCGAAACTGGTTAACTATTATTTTCTAATGCCCTTGTTCTGACAGATTTATTAACCTAGTTTAGTTATATAAGTTGACAACAATTATAAAACTAAATTGCATGTATACATCTAGGTTAGGTTAGGTTAGAGGACGTGTACTTGTCAATTAAGACAAGTACAGTACCCGGAGGTCGAATTGACCCATTGTACAACGTCCTAGTTTCTCACACCACTTATGTTGTGTGTGTTAATTTTATACATGAGTGGTGGGACCTACAGTTTAAAGTCGACTCCGAACTACAGATTTTTGAGAAAAAAAAAATTCATTTAATTTTGTGTAAATTTTAAATTACCAACTGATATGATATTCTCATAATTTCAAAATCTATTTCTTTTTAATTCTTTTGCTAAATTGCTCGTTACCCTAATGGGCATATAACATGTAGGCGATAAAGGTTCTGTACTTTTGTTTTTAAATTTTATTTTTGGTGTATGTTTATTGCTGATTTTCATGGATCTGGTTTTCTATTTTCCTTTTTAACTGACACGACAACGATGACGTCTTCTCACTATAATGTACTTACTATATGCTCTAAATTACCGAATGTTTTTTGTTACTTTAATGTTTTTCTATTTTTGTTTTAAAATTAATTTTTTCTTCTGCTGGTGGGTCATTGTTGCTTATTAAGCAGTTAATGGTTAGGCATGACATAAAGCAACCACCATTAGTACATTCCCCAAAAAATGTACTCGTACGTTGCATTTAAAAGGCTGGGTGTGCAGGCAGTCGTAGTGTATAAATAATTGAAGAATAAACAAAACAAATGAACCACACAAGGAGAACATTTTAAATTTGTTTTCCTTTTCCTTTTGTTTTTTTATGTTTTTTTTTTTGTTAAAAAAAATGAGCAACAATTTCATGGGTGGTAAACAATAACAAAATGTTGACTCATATACGACACGAAAGAAATAGGAAGGAGCAATATATCAATTTGTAACCAAGGACAAATGATAAAACAATGTTTAGTTTATGTTTTTCAATACATTCTGTTTGGTTAGCTTTTAGGAAATGAAATGTAAGTGAAAATAAATCCATATGCCATTTCTTTTCTACAGTTGAAGATTGATTTTTTAATGTTTTTCAGCTTGATTAATAATAGATTGTGTTCTAAAATATATAAGTTTCATTATACGTATTTAGAAAGCTATGCGATAAGAAATATTCTTGTGGTCTAAGATATTTTTATGATTACTTTCAGACTACATCAAATATTAGAAGCAGTATAGTGTTCAGAAATAAGCCCCTTGACGCCTACATTGAAATCTGAGTAATAATAATACATACATTTTTAAAATGATTCACTTTTCATACATAAACAGTTTAAATGTTTATCTATCTATACGTACTACACTGTCTAAATATACATATCTAGCATTGCTTTTTTCAAATTAAGCCAATTGCAATTGATAATTTTTGATAAATTAGCCATATTTTCAATATAATTAGCGTTAAAAAAACAATGACATTATTAGTCATATTTCATTTAAAATTACAACACAGCTACTATTGTTGTATAAATGTAAACCACCCGTATATTTTTAGCATTAAAACAGTTCAAGATATTAAATACACGTTTTTTTATAAAAATAATAATTCTGTCAATAAACACTATAATTACAATAACTTTACATTCACATTGATTCTCTCTTTCTTATTCATCATTATGCGTTAACCTTAGCTTTTTAACACGTTGACTGCCGACTGCGAGATAACTTGTAGATTGCGTTCCCTACGAGTTATCTCGCCAAACTACGAGTTATCTCGTACTCACTAATGTGAAAAAATCAAAATGTCGTTTTTTTGGCAAGTTTTCTGAAAATTGCCGCGGCATTCAACGTGTTAAAATATGCGAATGTAAAATTCTAGACCAGACTTTATATTATTTTACAATTTCTTTTCCCCGAATGAACGTATTAGTCAAGAGAATGTTGCTTTTTAAAGTTTTTGTAGTTATTCATTCGGCCGCGGGTATCTTTTCAAAATCATTTACTATTCACAGTTGATTTAAAGTTCTTCAGTGATTTAAATGTATGTAAAGATAAATTCGAATTTGAAAATCCAAGACGCAATCCATAAATTTTAGCAGCGCCACAATTGGCGTTATCAGAGCAAAATTTTCTCTTAACAGAGCATTGTTAGCTGTTTAACAGTGTCCATCTGAACAAGTAGACTTGTTTAGAAGCTAATTTTAGAATATATACTAGGTTTATGAGTACCATACCGTATTTAATACAAGGTTCCAAGGCTGATATGGTATTGAGAAAATTGCCTTTGAAAATATCAATTTTTTGATTGAAAATTCTCTAGAAAATAAGTGGCCATTTTCGAACATATGGCAAATAGCACACCTACCCGACTATATATGTACATACATACATAATTGGTCATAACAACCCTTCAGTCAGGATTACGACCTAGTTTCTCGCACCACTTATGTTGTGTGTGTTAATTTTATACATGAGTGACAGGACCTACAGTTTAAAGTCGACTCCGAACGACAGATTTTTGAGAAACTTTTTCATGGCAATTTTATTTTACTCTCAGAGTTTTTGCCAGAAATCCGCCGAAGAAATACTTTTTGTACTTTATTTTGATGTCTGACCTGGCGCTCGAACCCTGGCTTTTCGTCTAATAAGCCAACACACTACTTACTAGACCACGGCGACTTCCCTACCCGACTATATGCAAATGGTAATCCAGGGGGTCCTCTTTCGAACTGTGGTAGTGGTATAGCTAGAATAATTTTGTGATTTGAGAAAATGAATTTTGAAAAAATCGATTTTTGGTCAAAAACATATGAACATTTTCTATATCAGTGGCAATATTGGAACATATGAGAAATAGTACACCTACCTGTCTATATGCAAATGATAGTCCAGAACATAAACTAGCGCTCCTAAAAGTGTGGGTTTGTGTCTTTGATTTTTAAATTCGAATTTATCTTTACACACAAGCGATTTAATGGCTGCCAGAATATATCTGATACTTGCTTACTATTCTTCTCTGTTGCTATGCAATGTTTTAATGTCCTTTACTTGCATTTTAGAGATCCAGCAAATTCAACTTTATGCCTGCCGAAAACATTGGCATTTAATTAACATCTAGATTTTGCATTTTTGTCATTAGTTTAGAAGTTGATCGAAGTCGCCGTAGTCTAGTAGGTAGTGTGTTGGCTTATTAGACGTAAAGCCAGGGTTCGAGTCCCAGGCCAGACATCAGAACAAAATACAAAAAGTATTTCTTCGGCGACTTCCTCTCAGCAGATTTCTGGCAAAAACTCTGAGAGTAAATAAAATTGCCATGAAAAGTTTCTCAAAAATCTGTCGTTCGGAGTCGACTTTAAACTGTAGGTCCCGCTACTCATGTATAAAATTAACACACACAACATAAGTGGCGTGAGAAACTAGGTCGTAATCATGACTGAAGGGTTGTAATGACCAATTATGTATGTATGTTAGAAGTTGATAGCAAATCAACATTGCTGTGAGAAATTAAAAATAAATAGAAATGTTATTTCAAGCTGTTATAAAATAACTGAAAAAAATTAAACATGGTGGCAACGGCAATAAAAATTAAAATAATTACCAATAATTACCACACATTGCTGGTGACTTTAAAGTTCACTTTAGCTAAAGTTACCTTTTACTAAACCCAACTTTTAAGGCAAGTTGTAATAATGGCCCTTAATATGTTTCAAAAAAATGAAATTTTCGTTCTTTATGTCCTTACGTAAATTATTATATTTGAATTGGAAAAATAATATTATAATAATATTAATTAAAAGTAATTTCTCATACAAATGTAGCCCCATGAATCCGATGAGTTACGTTTCGATGTGGTGGTCAATAATTACAATAATTGGTGTTTACGTGCTGATACACCAGAGGATCGTATGCACTGGGTGGAGGTATTGCGAATGTATAAAGAGGACAGTACTAGCACGGATACAACATCATTGCGACGTCATGGCAGCACAGTGTCATTACAATCGAATACCGTATCAGTTGCCAGTGGCAGTAGCTTAAAAAAGACCCAACGTAACCTCAAAGAGAAAGTTGGTGAAATTGAAACATTCAAGGATATTTTATTTGGGCAAATAGAAACGCTTCAACGGTAATTTCATAACAAATCTATCGTAATTAATTATTTACTTAGTTTTGTAAATCGTTTGGTTTTTTGTTGCAGATATTTTGATGCATGTGCAGAAGCAAATAAAGGTACAGATGCACCTTTAGATTTGGGTGATGGCTTGAAAGCAATTGATTTTAAGGTACACAATTTATATTGTTTTTATTATTTTATTTTATAAGATTCCTTTTCTTTTTGTTTTTTTTTTTACCATTTTAGGGAGAATCGATTACATTTCGCGCCACAACTTCAGGTGTTTTAACAACCTTACAACATTGCCTAGAGATTATAGCGGAAAATGATGAAATCTGGAAAAAGAAGGTGGACAGAGAAGTTGAAAAACGTAAAAAAGTTGAAGAACAAAATCGTAAATTTAAAGAAGAAATCGAGAAATTAAAACGTATTTCATATCCGGGACCTGATTTGGAGGTATGTTTGTATTTATTTATATTTTTTTTTACATTAAATAATTATTTTATTGTATTGTAATTTTCTTGCATTCACGAGAAATCCATATTGATTTGGTTTAAAATAGTTGCCAAGAAAGCTAAAATGATATTGATGTTGAATTGGTTATTGTCATGTCAGACTAATGCAAGCTTCAAGAAGTTCTGAACAAAACAATTGTCAAAATTTTTTGAAAATCCAAAACAAATGCAAGTTGCAAGTAAATTGTAATCAGTTGCCCATAAGTTAATCATTATATAAAGAACTTTGCTTCAAAAATTTTTAGAAAAATTAATATCCATGGAAGTTAAGCGAATAAATTTTGTTAAATCATTGGTCGTTGTCTACCATAATGGGTGAACCAAAACTATATATAAACAAAGAGTTTTTTGCTTTTAATTTTAATACACAATACATATTATTAATAAATTTTTTTGTCAATGGGTGCCCGTATTAACCCAGTACTCAAAAAATGTCGTTGCGATTAATCCGAAAAGTAAAATTATGAAAAAAATCTTTAAACATGAATTTTAGCTACGTTACTTCTCCGGTTTATTACGTATTCAATTCGAAAGCAATATTTTCCAATTTATATATTCTTATACAAGGCATTTCGAGTTCGAAATACACAATGAACTCTTCCTTTTTCGATTTTTTTAGTCTCAATTCGTTATAATTTGAGTTCAAGACTTTTTATAACCTAAGAACAATTATTAGCATGTACCGAATGGTTTTGTTTATTGTTTGTCTAAAAATATTTTTGGTTTACATTTTTATTATAAAAATAACGGTATCGTACCTTCCATATTAAACAACATTCGTTTGAATTTATGTTTTTTATTTATTTATTTATTTATTAATTACAATACAATTACAAATTATATTTATACTCGGTGTAGTGTCACAGAGTTTCTGGTGGGAATCGAACCCACGACCCTGACGCTAATAGTCTAGCACACTTCCCACTATACTACTAGGGCACCCAATTTATGTTTTTAATGACAAATTTCTGATGAAAGTCTTTTCACACGGATAAAAGTCTTATAATATTAAAAAATACTGTTTTTGATAAATAGGTATGAAGAAATCCTTTTCACAGGTTGATCGTCTTTCTTTTTTTATTTTATTACCCAGGAAAGAAGTTTTAAAATATATATTTTGGTATTATTCGCCTATGCAATACCTAGTAGATTTTCACTTTGTTATAAAACAAAATCTAACAAATTTCCTAATTAAATTATGTCTCCTGATGTGAGGCACAACACACTGTAGAAGAAAAGTTGATATATCGACGCCTCCATTCTATAACGTTCTAAGTACACGTTTTTAATGCTCTTGCATTTTTAAATTCTATGTTCTCTAACTTAAATACTCTCCAAATTTGGTTAAGATGCGCCGATCCGTTCCGAAGTTATAGGGAAAAATTTACTTAGAATACACAGTCGTATATCGCGTGAAAACTTTGAGAGCTCATAACTCAAAACACACTTTTTCGACTTAGAATGTTATAGAACGGAGGATTTCGATGAAGTGTAATTGTGCTATTTTAAAAGTTTAACACCTGCCCAGATAACAAGACTCATTCAAGAAATTGCTTATCAACAAATATTTGTTTATAAACATTAAATTTTTTGAAGCCTCGATGTATGCCATTATTTTTTTTTATTTATTTATTGTAGTTTAATACATAATAGGAAGAGTATTTCAAATTTAAATAAAATAACTCTTTAATATGAATATAATAATTTTTTTCCATATATTTATTTGCAATCTATTTTAATGCAATAATAAGCAAATTGAGTAACAATAATAAAAAGGAATGACATTAGTATTAATCTCCAATGAGACTAAAAAAGAAAGATATTAAAATACATTAATTTTTTAAATAAATATTTACATATTTACATTTTTTATTTTCTAAATGGCAGGTCTAGAACATGAATTCTTTTAAGCCTTACAATTTCCTCACTTTCGTCTAGTAAAGTAATCGCTAGAGTGTTACTATGGTTACTAAGTTTGTCAATATATTTCCTACTAAATTTGTTGATCTCATTTTTAACTTTAGATATACCTAAATCTTTATGAATATTATCGTTAGTAATAAACCAAGGAGCATCTAATATCATTCTTAGAGTTTTAGACTGATAACGCTGCAGAATTTCAATATTCGAATTGCTCGCAGTTCCCCACAGCGGTATTCCATATGGGTTTGAGGATAGTTTTGTAGAGCAACAGTTTATTATGCAAACTTAGCTCAGATTTTTTGCCAAGTACCCATTACATGCGTTTTGTTTTTATATTAAGTTGTTCTTTTTTGCTTTTTATAGGGTCTTTCCAAGTTAATCTTCACAAATATTTCATTTTTAAGCCATATTGCTATACTATCTATATAGTTTTGAATTACATTCGATGCTTCTGTTGGACAATCATTATTTGCAATTAATGCTGTATCGTCGGCAGATGTGGCAACTGTAACGTCTTCCATTTATAATGTAAACTTTTGGATTAGAAACATGTACGCTTATTGGAAAGTTGACCAGTAGTAACGATAGTCGGAAACTTATGCACAATGACTTTTCAAAAGTTCGGAAGTAATTTTGCAGATGAAATTGAGATGTACTCTCTTGCTTGTTGTTCTGTCGAGAAATAGGTAAATTTTTTTGGAAAACGTTCCTTAAGAAAGTGACAGTTCTATCGTCAGTTGATGTCAGAGGACTACAAAATTTTTGGGAAGAATCTATCTTTATGAATAGGTCTGATAAACAAATCCAAATAAATTCAATTGGCACATGCCATGCAATATTTTCGATAAAGAAGTTTGTATCATAGTTCTTCTTCTTCTTTATTTGCGGATCCGTTATTCGGATATAAAGCGATCATACAATAGTAAATGTTTTGAATCTCATTATATTTTATAGTAACTGTGACGGCTGTCGATAGTATCATAGTTGTTTATTTTTGTTTAAAACTATCCGAATTTGTTTAAAACTCACATAACTGGCAACAAATCTAATTTTTTGATAATAAAAACGAAATCATAGTCCGGAAGGGATAGTATTAATACTCGGCAAATTCTTTCATTATCTCTGTTCATTGTTATGATTATAAAGACGAAATCATAGTCCGGAAGAGTTATGACAATTTTAATAATCGTCAAATTACCTCTGTCAATTGTTATAAATCGCTAATCGTTTAGAAAGTTTTTGTTTCGCTTACACTTGTCTATTCGCATACACGTGGCTTTTAGTTTTCCTTTACTTTAGGATATTTGTGTCTTCTATTCGATTTCGTGGCATTACAAGGCTTCCTGACTCGGTGCCCTAACTATTTAAATTTCTATCAATTTATAGTTCTCCTTGTATCTGGTTTTAAATTAACTTGGTCAGCCTTTTGCAATAGTTGTGTATTTAATATGCGCCCAGACTATTAAATCGCGAGGTGGAAACAGAAAAATGGCTGGAATTGTAGAAAATCAAAATACATCACTTGGTTTTGCTATAGAAAACGGTTGGTTTGCGCTATAACAGAAATTATAATTCAATTCACTGACAATTCAATTTTCACTGAAAATCTTGGCCTACCCCACCAGGATTACTGCAGAATCTGCCATAATGTAGAGGAAACGAAATCGGTGCAACATCTTTTATGCGAGTGCCATAACAGACGTCATTGGTTTTTCGGTGACAGGAACGTTTTAAAATCTGCGCATGGTGACGAACGTGCCACTGAGAGGACTAGCCGGTTTCATCTGAAACTCGGGGTTTTTCAAACGCACCACTAACGGATCCTGATAAGGGGAACACAATGGGCCATATGGCCACCGAGTGAACTTGCCTGTGAACGGCAAACTACACGCTAACCTAACCTAACCTATTTTAGCAAATTTCGTTTAATTAAACCAGTGTTCAGTCGCGATATTCAAAAGATTTGGCCACCTATTTAAATTTTAAAACGATTAAAGCTTTACTTGGAATTACAAGTACTTCTAGGATTACAAAACCTTTAGCAAGTATTATTCGAGAGGAAATAAAAGCGAATTTGATGTATAATTAAACAATTTTCGTGAAAAATAAAAATGAACAATGTATTCTTGATCATGAGGCGGATATTCACAACTAAAGTGAAACTGTCCACCAAAATTCAAAAAAGGGCAAGTTTCAACAAGATTGTACAAAAACTAATTCGCCTTTGGCAATAGCAAATAGCTTTAAGTCGTAAAGGCCAAGGTTCAAACCCCAGTTAAGATATCAAAACGAAATATGAAAAAAATATTTCTTCGGCGGCTTTCTCTCAGCAGATTTCTGGCAAAAACTCTGAGAGGAAATAAAATTGCCATGAAAAGTTTCTCAAAAAAATTTGTCGTTCGGAATCCACTTTAAACTGTAGGTCCCGCCACTCATGTATAAAATTAACGCACACAACATAAGTGGTGTGAGAAGCTAGGCCGTAATCTTGACTGAAGGGTTGTAATGGCCAATTATGTATGTATAGCTTTAAAGCATTTACACAATTGTGGGCAGTTATTTATTTGTATTTTACTGATATATTGTACGCTCTAGCAATGCGCAAATGAGTTCAAATTGATAGTGTGCCTTTAAAGTGCAAGTCAAGTGACAATTTGCGCCAACGAAAAATGTGTTTTTTGTTTTTGTGTTATTATCGCTCCCGCTAGATTCAGTTACAACATGCAAAGTTAAAATTTTGTAATTGCAAATATTTTTAATTCCATCGCTCGTGGTTTACATCATATTATTACTGTTTACTGCTATTATTAGCTACAATATAAAATCAGGAATAAAAAATTCCTAATCATAGAAATTGCATTTTATTTTTTTTACTATAATTAGAATATTTATACATACATTTAAAAGCTTACAGTTATTTAGTACACTGACCTGTTAACAAGTAAGTGCATTGGCCATAAAGAACAGACAATAACCCTATTTCCTTGTTTGGTTCATTGACATTCTCTAATGCCAATAGCCATAGACAGACAGTAAAAATAAAGAGGAAAACAAAAAAAAAAGTTAACAAAAGCTTACAAAATTACAAGAAGGGGGTGAAGCAGTGTTAAAATAAATATTTACATACATACATACTTATATATAAATATATAATTATGTTTGCTTTCGTACTTATATACAATATTATGTCATTCATTTGTATAATGAAGGGTTAAGGTGTTGTGTGTAATAATGAATTGCTTTTTTTATTTATTCTATACAGAGTGAAACATTAGTTTTGAAACCATACAGCAATTTGTATTTCATAAGAAAAATTGAACGTATAAAGAACGTATTCGTTATTGTAGAGGCAAAATTTGCTCGTGAATGTTTAACATGTAAAACAGAATGGCAAAGGCAATTATAGAAAAATGATATGTAGAATCGTGTAAAGGATGTGGTCTGTATTTACAAAGCTATAGTTTGATAGACGACTGATAACTGGAAATCTTATGTCTTAGGTTAGGTTCGCGTTGAGGACGTACACTTGTCATAGGGACAACTACAATAGCCAGAGGTCCACATAACTCGTTATAATTTCGTCCCAGAAGAAAGAGAGCGCGACTACAAACTTGATGCTCTAGCACTTCTCAACCAGCTCAACTTATTTATGAATCTATGGGGAGAGCCTTAATGTCGGTTCTCGATAAAGAGTTCAAACCTTTGAAGAAGCCCCTTCCCCTGGTCCTCAACCTCAACCTACTAAGTGCTGGACAATTGCAGAGAGTTCCTTGTCAGTGAACAAATCTCGCAGTGCCATGTAATGAAACTAATAACATGGTGCGACAGTGGAAATACACCCGAGTAACTACATAGTTTAACATATAACTCGACTGTTAGACTCTTTAAATAATAACTACGATAATTTTTGTCCGACTTGATCAAGCGAAGTGTCAATCTCTTCACAAGATAATGCACTTTCAGAATGTTATCACTTATTTCATATTTTTTAATTAAAGTTTGCTACTATGAACTGACAAACTTGATAAAATATGAAAAAATTCACATTTGTCAAGTTTACCTCATCAAACCCCATAGCATATTAAGTCAAATAATATATGTATGTATATCGTTTTAAGGGCCCATTCTTCTCCTTTCTAATAAGGTTTAAATTTTGGACATTGGTTCAGAAATGATTGTGTAATCAAAAAATTTGAGAGTAAAGTCCAAAAAACAGTTTTTGTCAAATAAAATAAGTTTGAAGGGTTCGAGAAAAATAAAAAAAGTATTTTTGAGTTCCACTTAACTAACTGAACAACTTAGACTAGGTAGTTCCTCGGGTGTATTTAAATTTTTGTATTTTGTCGCATAGTGTAATTAACCTCAGACTCACCTTATCTAAACCCAGCAGCAAACCTGTTCTGTCAGTGTCTATAGCAGGCCATACACATCTAGATACATAACATTTCGATCCACTCTCTCAACGCCTCTGCTCTTCTCCCGTATATATTTACTTTATCGTATGGCACTACGCCCTGCATACTGTTTGACATAAAAATCAAGCGTAGTTAGACAGAGCATCATAGTATCAAGAGCAGCCTCTTTCTCACTCCAGTGATATTCAAGGAGGCAATCCGCTGAAATTTATCCAAAACTTTTCGTTGGAAAGTCTTATCCTAGGCACTGCACCAAAGAACACAACCATAAGTAATAACCGATCTAAAAACCGCCAGATATATCCAGCGAATGGCCCTAGGCGGAAAACCTCAGCCCTTACCTTTGAAGTTTCTACACGTCTTAAGATTTCTAGAAATTTCTCGAACTGTTTTTCAGCAGTAATTTGAGAAAACAACGGTGAATGATATAGTCTTTGATAGAATCTTTACCTGTGTGGATAAGTTCACTGAAGCTTCTAGTTTTAAAGCAGCTTAGACATTTTAGACACCGAAACATGTAGATATTCGTAGAAGTTAATAATTAACGATACTTTGAAAAAAAATTTTAAACGATGCTGACAAGTTAAAGGGAATATCAGTGGCACGCTGTAAGTGGGAATGAGTGTGGTCAACTACTTTCATGCCGTTACATGTTTTGGAAGGACACAGAATGATATATTCTTGCAATATCTTGACTGTATCGCTGAAGTTTTTGTTTTTTCAAAAGCTTTATCAGATTTCCGTAGGGTATTGCCTTGTTTTGCATGGTTAGTCTCTAACAATTGAAGTCCATAGATTGTTTTTAAAGGTTTCACAAAGTGCCTAATGGCCTAGTCACAAATCTAACTTGTGTCCGTCTAACCCAAGCCTAGACTTTAAATAAATTACTTTGATATGGACAAAAGAAATTGATTGGATTGCAGAAATATTCGTTTATCCTGAAGCTAATATAATCAATATTAAGGCATTTCGTTTAGGCAATATCGACATTCTAAAAGAATATCAATTTTACTCTTGTCATTCTGTTTCGGACCCATCAGCATTCGATGTGTGTGAAGAAACATTCGAATTTATCTAGCGCAAAGACAAAAACCAATATTTCTTAAAAATTATGCCCCACACGTTCCTGAGTGAAACAGCTTCTCTGGTAATTCGGAAGATCTTTTGAAAATTTAAAAACTTAAGACAAAAAAAATTTATTTGTTTTAACAATGTCTGCTGCAGGTATTCCACTATTATATATCCACGATATCAAGGATTCAAAACTGGTCTTCTTACGGTCGGGCGTTAATTGGAACCGGAGATGTAGGCGACGAAGCTAACTTTTTGTCAAATTAACTAAATCGAGATAAAAAATGGACCTAGTGGGGAAAATAGACCTAGTGGGCTGGATAGCCATAACCTCAAGTACCCCATATCAGGTTTCCTTACAGTCATTCGGTCATTACTCAAGACCGGAGATATAGGCTGCGAAGCTAAAAAGAGTTTTATATAAATCGGTCAAAATCGGATAAATTATGGACCTGTGGAGAAAGTGGACCTAGTGGACTGGATAGCCGTGGTATTAAGGACTCCAAAACAGGTTTCCTTACGGTCGACCGCTGATTGGAACAAGCGATATTTTCGACAAAGCTAACTTTTTGTCAAATTAGCTAAATCGAGCAAAATCCGGTAAAAAATGGACCTAATGGGTAAATGGACCTAGTGCGCTGCATAGCCAGAGCCTCAAGAATTTCAAAACAGGTTTTCTTATGATCGGGCGTTACTTGGGGACGGAGATATAGGTGACGAAGCTAACTTTTTTTATATGAACTTAAAAATTTTAATAATTCTCATTGAGGTAATATGCATTTATATATAAATAAACAACAAAATGTCGTATTTTTCGCAAGTTGCATTTCTTTGGTAGATGACTTCAAGTTTTTTTGGTTGATGACTTGCATTTCTTTGGTAGACGACTTGAATTTTTTGGTGGATGACTTGCACTATTCTGGTCGATGACTTGCATTTTTTGGTCGATAACTTGCATATTTTTGGCCAATGAGCTACATTTTTTGATACATGACTTGCATTTTTCTGGTAGATGACTTGCATTTTTCTCGTTGATGAATTGCATCTTTTGGTCGATGACTTGCACTATTCTGGTCGATGAAGTGTATTTTTGGTTGATGACTTGCATATTTTTGGCCAATGACTTGCATTTTTCTGGTCGATGACTTGCATTTTTCTGGTCGATGACTTGCATAGTTTTGGTCGATGACATGCATTTTTTCGGACGATGACTTGCAGTTTTTTTATATTCGTCGATTAGAAAGAAATTAGCCTGTATTAGTGTCGACGCCTATATATCCGTAAGAAAAATGGAATTCATGATACAATGGATATACAGTGCTTGACAAAACAATGGAAACTTTTTCAAAAATGTACTTAATCGGACGAAAATTTAACATGTTTTTAAAAATCGGCAAAACATTTGTGGAGTTTATTAATATACACTGTTATTAACGTGTCTGTATATTAAAATTATGTATAAAAATGAATTATATAATTCAAAAATTAAAAAAGTTTCCAAAGTTTCCAATGTTTTGTCAACATCAAATATGTGAATAGAATTATTTTTTTTTAATTACTGAATTATATAGTCTTTTTATAAATTTTTTAAAATACAGAAATGTTAATAACAGTGCATATTAATAAAAGGCATTAATATTTTGCCGATTTCTTAAAAAGATTTTTAAATTTTCGTCCGATTGTAACACATAAATAAATTTTTGAAAAAGTTTCCATTGTTTTGTCATGCACTGTATATGGGGATACATACAGCAAGTCCCATTTTTCTACGATATCGATCACCCTCCCCAAACTGTGTTAAAACAAATAATTTTCTTTGTTTAAGTGTTTCAATTATCAGAAGTATTTCCGAATTCCAGTCAAATTCTGTGGCTCACAATTTTTAAGGAATGGAATACAGGTTCCATTTCCCGATATCGAATCTTTGGGTGATTTTTTGCTTGAAATTTTTTTTGTATTTTCTGTTGATTGCTTAACACTGCTCTGTTAACTTTAGCATTAGCTCTGTTAAAAATTTAGGCTTTTGTCTTTGCTAGATAAATTTGAATTTTTCTTTACAGCATACATACATACATAATTGGTCATTACAACCCTTCAGTCAGGATTACGACCTAGCACAGCACTTATGTTGTGTGTGTTAATTGTATACATTAGTGTCGGAACCCACAGTTTAAAGTCGACTCCGAACGACAGATTTTTATTTATTGAGAAACTTTTCATGGCAAATTTTATTTACTCTCAGAGTTTTTGCCAGAAATCTGCTGAGAGCAAGTCGCCGATGAAATACTTTTTGCATTTTGTTTTGATATTTGGCCTGGGGTTTGATTCCTGGCTTTACGTCTAATAAGCCAACACGCTACCTACCAAACTAAGGCGACTTCAGCATACGCTGTGTTTTTTGGCATTTATAAAATGTTAGAATCAGATGCAATGAAATCTTAATTTTTCTTTAATTTTTCCGCGATCAAATTATGAAACAAATTTTGTTTTAAATGATAGTGGATGGAAAAGTCCATTAGTTAGGATAGCATTCAAGATTATTCGAAACGACTGGCTTTTAATTTCACTTCATCCGATATTGAGTATTATTCGCTACACCTACTCGTATATCATCTCTTGTCCTATACAGTCTTTTTAATATTTCTCATTCAACAGGCAATTGTTTCTTGTTTTGGCTCTTCTATGCAAAATTGGTTTGAACTGAAATTAAACTGACAGTTTAACAATTCAGTTTGTAGCCATTATTTAAACCGTCAACAACGTTGTCGTCGTCGAAACGTATTGAATTTTAAACGTGCTTAAATTATTAAATATTTTAAGAATTATTAACACGCGAATTTTATTAAATAATTTTATTTTTTTTTTTGTATTCGACGGCAAATATTTTTTTTGCTTTTAAATAAAAAAATCCGTTTAAGGAATTAGTGATCAATACAACTATTGAAAATGCCGTCTATACGTTATATGTTTAAAGGATTACAGATTGGAAAAACAAGTCGATTAGTAAGTGTGATTACCTCACGAAAAAATACTTAAAAAAAACTAACCAAACTTTTTAGAAAGAGCAGTTGGTTGTTGCTTTCTTCCTAAGGCTTGTTTCACATTTTAAGTTGAATGTGTTGTCAACATTTAAAGGACTCTTCTAAAGTTTTAAGTACGGTTTTATGGACTTCACGATGCTTTAATATTTACTCTTGGAAATGTTTTTTTTTTAGTTCTTTTTCTACTAAGAAGTAATATTAGTTTGGCATACGATTTGTTTGTAATACTGGTTTAACAAAAATGCAAGTTTTTTGTTTGTTTACCGTGCTGAAGTTGCCCTAGTCTAGTAGGTAGTGTGTTGGCTTATTAGACGTGAGGTCACGGCTGAAACCGGAGGTCCGACATTTCCAACAAAGTAAAATATGATAAAAAATTTTCTTCTGCGACTTCCTCTCAGCAGATTTCTAACAAAACCCCTGAGAGTAAATAAAATTGAAATGAAAAGTTTCTCAAAAGTCTGTCGTTCGGAGTCGACTTTAAACTGTAGGTCCCGCCACTCATGTATAAAAAAAGTGTGATAAGCTAGGACGTAATCCTAACTGAAGGGTTGTAATGATCAATTATATGTGTATGTATGTTACCATAGTGAGAAATAGTTTTTTCGCTTTTAATATACCACAATGCAACTCAAATATGATGGAGGAATATATCGTTGGTCTCATGTAGAAAGGCCCTAACTCATATTTTTTTCGAAACTGATTTTTTTTGTAATACCAATATGTATTTGTGTTAAATGCATTGGAATCACAAAAAAAATCAATTTCGAAAAAAATATGAGTTAAGGCCTTTCTACATGAGACCAACAATATGTACTTTACGTAGGGCATTGAATATATCCTTCAATACCTTTTTCTTTTCTTCTTCCTGTGTTTTATAGTTTCTGACTATGTACATGTAGTTACAATCTGTTGCTAAGAATGTGTTGCCTATAAATTTTGCTGTTGACCTTTGATGCAGCAACAGTTTGTTTTTAGTTTTCATCAGCTACAGCAGGATATTTCTTTCAAATTTGTTGTTGCTAATCTTTGAAGGACTAACTTGAGCTGGTGCGTGTCGTGTAACGTTCTTCATTTATATGAACTTGAATTATTTTAAAGTGCCAAATTATTTTTGTTATTATTATTAAAAAAAGTGGTAAGTTTTGCCGGTTAAGCTTTGTGGTATAAAAATTTGAAATTTATTTTCGGTAATTAAAAAGAAAAAACTCAATGACTTAAAACCACTGTTTTTACAAAAAACAAAAACCATTTGAGTTGTGAATTAAAATAAAACTAAAATATAAATAAAATACGAAAATTATTCTGTACATACAGTGGACAGCAAAAGTCTTAGTACGGCCATATATTTTAGCAATTTCATGAATTTTAGCCAAAAGTTTGTATAAAAAATTATAGTTTATATATTTGTTTTATTAATTTATTTCTGTTTTATTATAAAACAAACAATTTTTTAATGTTTTTCATAAAACAAGAGAAAAATAAGGAAAAGTTCCAGATGACACCATAGGTACCCCCAAGGAGAACCATGAGTAAATTTAAAATACAAAGGCCTAATATATGAAAATGTTATCCCTTGTATTTAGTAGAGTATCCCTTAAGGTCAGGCACTCCATTTAACCTATTTGGAATTGAATGTACAAGTTTTGTTTAGTGTTCCCTGGTGGCACCATGAGCAAGTTTTTCTGTTGACTTTTGTTTGAGGTTTAGCGATTACGTAACCGTTCTTTCAAATGATCTCCTAAATACTCTGCTGAAGTCATAACGGGACTTTGTGCAAGAGTATTAAGCCTGTGGGGACTTTTTTGTCAAAATATATTGCCGTACTAAGACTTTTGCTGTCCACTGTATATGTTAAAGCGTTTTTACGTTTATAGCAAAATAAGAGGACTACAGTTTTCATATGTAGTAGTTGGTCATTACAACCCTTCAGTAAGAATTACGCCCTAGTTTTTCACACCGCTTATGTTGTGTGTTAATTTTTAAACGATAGGCGGGACCTACAGTTTAAACTCGACTCCGAACGACAGATTGTTGAGAAACTCTTCATAGCAATTTTATTTACTTCCAGAGTTTTTGCCAGACATCTGCTGAGAGGAAGACGCCTGAGAAATATTTTTTTCATATTTAATTTTGTTGGAAATGTGTGACCTGGGGTTTGAATCGTGACCTCATGTCTAACAAGCCAAAACACATTACCTACTAGACTACGGCGACTGCAGAAACTTAACGGTAATATGTGGTTTCCGTCTAGTAATATAGCCTGGTCCAAAAAGTTTTCTCTCTTTCACCAGGTGCATATAATTTTCATGACGTATCTGCTTTCGGCACTCTAGATTAAAAAACCAATTTGGCATGCCACCAAAAATCATCTGAATTCATTAAGTTCCTTAGGATGGAGCCATACGCAAAGTTCTTCATTGAAAATCATATGAGCGATCGAATAACTACGACTTTTCGTTTACATCTCCAATGAGATAAGTTAAGATATGTTTGAGTAATTTTGTGACTTGAAATATGCAGTGGTACGACAATTAAAATCAAATACCTTGAAGAAACTGCACTGAGAGTCAATGTAAATGAATGCAATTGTTACTACTCCGCTCCAGTAGACGACGTCAACTGGCATTTATATAATAAAAAATTTAAAGCGGTCGGTATGGAATACTGAGCCTGTCTAGAACCCAACACATATTTCACGATAGACCAACATTGCAATGTAAAATCACCTCTAATGTAAAATCAACTGTGTTGTATGGTTGTGCAACATGAAATACGAAACCTTGCTCTGTAAGTGAAAATGAATTTTTGAGATCTTTTGGCCAGCGTCGTCCAGACGCTTAATAGGTCCGAATGGAGTTTAGTTATTGTGCTTCTATTCTCCAAACTAAAACAACAGGAATGAATATATACAAATCACGAAGTGAAAACAGAATCGCACACACAGCACATAGCGATCAGGAACCTTTGCCTCATGTCTATTAATGAAAACACTGAAGAAAGAAAACGTTAATGAGGATTCATAAGAACCATTAGTGAAGGCATTGGAGAGAGTTTATTTCATGTAATTTTTTTGTTTGTTTTTTAATTGATCTAGGTCTAGTAGGTAGTGTGTTAGCTTATTAGACGAAAAGCCAGGGTTCGAGCCCCAGGCCAAATATCAAAACAAAATGCAAAAAGTATTTCATCGGCGACTTCCTCAGCAGATTTCTGGCAAAAAAAATTGCCATGAAAAGTTTCTCAAAAATCTGTCGTTCGGAGTCGACTTTAAACTGTATGTGTAACGCCACTCATGTATAAAATTAACACACACAACAATAGTGGTGTGAGAAACTAGGTCGTAATCCTGACTGAAGGGTTGTAATGATGTATGTATGTACCTACTCGTTATAAGTCTGTTTTTTTCCTATCTATTCCTCTATTTTCGGAATGTTTTGTTGCTTTGAACACTATATTTGATTGCTTGCCGGCTTAACTTGTTTACAGGTTTTCACTTTGTACAGTCAAAGTAAACAGTCTTCATGCCCCGTTGTATGTAGACTTTTTTCCCGCTAATTTTTAGGTTTTTTTCCCAATAATTTCTACGTTATATTTTTTTAAATTCGCTTTTTCTTTGAACATCCTTAATTGTAAATGCTTTTAACATCTCTTTTTTTTTAATTTGGGAAAAATCATACACCACTGTATGTAGACTTTTTTCTTTGACTGTATATACGAGCAAATTAAATTTGCACGTATGAATGTACTTGATTCGTTCTGGCTGAGCAGAATGTTCTAAGAATACGCCTAATACATTGACTTTTAAATGCCTTCATGTTGTTCATCCCCCAACCAAATAAGTTCTCCATGTCCACATAAAACATTGCTTTTAACAACCCAGACTTTAATATGAGTTGAAATGTTTTGTGACTTCCAAAATTTGTTAAGTTTCGAATGCTTTTTTTTGCTTTCACTGAGTTTTGAGTTGAAACTCTTCTGATACGAAAAACTTTAAACATTTTCAACTGACTTGAACTGACTTGAGTAAAGACAGATGGCTTTGCGTTATGAAGCAGATGTTTATTTGTAAGCTAGTCTTAGCTGTACACATTACAAATGCTTTGATTTTAGACTATGCAATAAGACAAAAGACAAGTATGCATAGTCGATTGATATTCACACAGCAATTGATACAAGATATGGCCTTGAAGAGATGTGTGTGAAGATAAATTCGAATTTAAAAACCAAAGACGCAAACCCACACCTTTAGCAGCGCCACTTTTTGTCTCTAACAGGGTAAACTTTACTATTAACAGAGAACTGTTTAACAGTGGCAATAGTGGATTATTATACAATATAATATAATTCTACAATATAATTCACATTATGATCCTTATTATTAGTGAGCAAAAGTGTTGAAATGTAAAGGATGGCTGATGGGGATGGAGGACGGAATTATTCCAGGTATCCCACTATCACGGTGGGAAAGAGGACCCTCTGGACTACCATTTGCATATAGTCTGTATGGTGTACTATTATCTTATATGTTCCAAAATGGCTACTGATCTTTTAGAAGATTTTCAAATAAAAAATTCATACATCAAAGCCAATTTTCACAATACCATATCACTTTATATGGGACCTTTTTGCTGATTATATTAAGAGGCCTTGTAACTTTCCTTTGAGTATGGTATGGTACTCATAAACCTAGTATTTATCCTAAAATTAGCTTCTAAACCAGTGGGCTTGTTCAGATTTATACTGTTAAACAGCTAACAGTGCTCTGTTAACGCCAAATGTGGCTTTGCTAAAATTTATGGATTGCGTCTTGGATTTTCAAATTCGAATTTATCTTCACAAACATTTTGAAGACCTGCTACGTACGTTTACTTTATGAGAATTGAATTCTTTTTATTCCCAAATCTTCTGCTGTTTCAGTTTTCAATGAAAAATAATTTTCAATGTAGTCCAAAAACCAAAATACATAAGTGATGTCACTATATCGCTACCTATGGAAGTTGTGCGTCTCTTGAATTTTTTCATTTACATACAATTGAAAATATTTTATAATTCTTTATTGTTCTCTTTTAATTTATTTATTAAAACACAAAATCTAAAAGACAAATACTGTCTTTGACCATAACGTCAGATTTGTTTAATAAAAAGGAAAACGTGACTGAAATAATTGATAAAAAAACAACTGATAAACACACGATTTTATCTACGCAATTGAGTATTTGAACGTCAGATTGATTTGAACATTAAAAACTTCTAAATTAAGTTACAGACGCAAAAGAATTTTTAAAAATGAAATCGAAAGCATGCGTTGGCTGATAGGGTGCCATTGTTTGTTTCTTTATCCCTCTGTCGTTATTAAACGGAACTTAATGGAATCAATATTAAAGCAAAATCCCAGATTCATTTTGTATTCAATTGATTTATAAATTTATGAGTACTCCTTCCCTCATTAGCTATTCTCATAAGCAAAGCATTATGAAATTTCTTTATAAAAATTACCGACAAAAAAACGGAATTATATACACCGTATACATGTATTATTTAATTTTATTTTATACATAAGAACTACAAAATTTGGTGGCATACGTTAATACCGAGAACTCTATTAGAAATTCAAATATTCAATGTACAGTACTTTCCATTAAAACGAAACTTGCAGAACTTTGCGACTACCCTTCAAACAGGTAGCAATCATAACTTTAAACACAAGTATGGTTTAACCGTTTGACTGCTACTATTTGCTATTTGTTACGAAAATCGCATTTGCGCTGCGAATTTCAGTGTAAAAATTTAGTCAAAAAGCAAAAATAAAATTAAAAGACGAGATATTCTCTTCTCTTTATATATTGGTTATTAGAATTTTGTAGATTTTTTATTATAATAATTAATTGTATTTTTCGAGCAGTTCTCGAAAGTTCTCACCAGAATCTCTTAGCAGTCAAACGGTTAAAATCAATTACCCTTCGCTGTGTTTTACACTTTTTAAGAGAAAAATAGCTCAAAATGGCGCATGAAATTCATGTACCTTTTGTCTGAGTACCAGCACTTCCCAGTAATAAGTCCGTCTAAAATTGGTGTAGTCGCCGTAGTCTAGTAGGTAGTGTGTTGGCATATTAGGCGTAAGGCCACGGTTCAAACCCGAGGTCAGACATCAAAACGAAATGTGAAAAAATATTTCTACGGCGACTTCCTCTCAGCAGATTTCTGGCAAAAACTCTGAGTGTAAATAAAATTGCAATGGAAAGTTACTAAAAAATCTGTCGTTCGGAATCGACTTCAAACTGTAGGTCCCACCACTCATGTCGTAATCCTGACTGAAGGGTTGTAATGACGAACTATGTGTGTCTATACCAGAGATCAGCAATGTGTATTCAAAAAGATGAGTAGAATCGAATCATACTCATAATTTCTGATACTTATACGCATTCATACTTATTTTAATATCATGGAACCTCTCTACTCATATTCAAAGTTTGAAGTACTCATCATATTCAAACTTAACAACACGTATGATGGACTGCCTTCCAAAATGTTAGTTGCTTTGTGTTTGAACAAAGTATAGTGTTTTATAATGCCGCTGTACAAAATATATACAATGTATTCTATTTCAAAACGTCGTCAATGTGTATTTTTAACGCAGTCAAAAAGCAATCAGGCATCGGATTTATAGTTGATGCATTGTTTGGTTACTTTGTATATCTACATAGTTTATATACAGTAGTAGAACTGCATACAAACTTACATACATACATAATTGGTCATTACAACCCTTCAGTCAGGATTACGACCTAGTTTCTCACACCACTTATGTTGTGTGTGTTAATTTTATACATGAGTGGCGGGACCTACAGTTTAAAGTCGACTCCGAACGACAGATTTTTTGAGAAACTTTTCATGTCAATTTTATTTACTCTCAGAGTTTTTGCCAGAATCTGCTGAGAGGAAGACGCCGAAAAAATGCTTTTTGTATTTTATTTTGATGTCTGGCCTGGGGCTCGAACCCTGGCTTTTCGTCTAATAAGCCAACACACTACCTACTAGACCACGGCGACTTCGACAAACTTTGTATTGATATAATTTGGAAGGCAGCCATGTTGTTGATTTCGATTCTCCATGACTCAACATATACACGAAGCAAACAAAATAAGTATGATTCGCGTACGAACACTAAAATACTCACTATAAGGTTGTGAGTTTGCTCTGCTTGCTGCTCTGTCTTTTTTTACTTATGTGTCTTTCTTTTTTTTGTAAATGCAACAACAACTAGAACTGTAAATTTTGATGAATGATTCGAGTCATTCGAATCATTTATAAGTATTTTTCTAAAGTTACGAATCTAATGAGGAGACATATGAATCGAACATATTTAGAATCGTATGGGTTTGATGTCAACGTTGTGCACATGAAATCGCCGTGGTCTAGTAGGTAGTGTCTTGGCTTAGACGTCAGGCCTCGGTTCAAACCCCAGGAAAAATATTACTTCGGCGACTTCTTCTTAGCAGATTTCTGGCAAATACTCTGAGAGTAAATAAAATTGCCATGAAAAGTCTCTCAAAAATCTGTCGTTCGGAGTCGACCTTTAAACTGTAGGTCCCACCACTCATGCGCACAACGTAAGTGGTGTGAGAAGCTAGGTCGTAATTCTGACAAAAGAGTTGTAATGACCAATTATGTATGTTGTGCGCATACTCATTGCAACCTGTACTTATAAATCAATTGGCCAATTCACACGACTTTGTATAGTGTATGTTGTATTGAATACACTTGGTTGTTTGTGAACGCTCTATGCTATGCTGTATTGTGTATTTCGTATACCAAATGTCTTCTTCTTATACTTCTTCATAATTATTGACATTTAAAAAATTTGATAGCACGAAACCAACACAACTTTTTAAACACATATGAAAAATATATGTATAAGTGTATCGGATTTTTACATAAAAATTATCAACAACAAGCATACATTGTTGTATATTCGTCCAACAATACACTCAATACAACGATACAATGGCTTGTGTGAATTGACCAAATGTTGTAGCGAGTACGAATGAATCAGAGGAGTTAAATTTCAATATTGTTGAGTTTACTTACATATATTCAAAATTTCATGAGTGCTTATGAGTAGCGAAAAAACGATTCATTGCTGATCTGTGGTCTGTAAGTTGTCAGTAGTGAAGTTAGCATTTTTTCTGACTAGACAAGAAGAAAATCAAAAAAGCACTTAACCCATCATAAAGGGATGATATTTCTACAAAAAAGGTGAAAAATTACATCCCTAGTATTTCCAAATCCTATCAACTCCAAATCGTAAAAGCGGTTTTCTATGGGTTTTCATAAATTTCTAAGAACTTTTTTTTTGTAAAATAAATAAACCTGTATGTCATTTGACATTAACTAGTATATGTAATTAGCATGATTCAAGAGATATTTTAGCTTATTTTAGTAGTTTACGTTTAGAGTAATATATTAACGTTATCAGTTATAATCAATACAGGTGGTAAATTGGTGTTGAAACAAAAAAAAAGAATTTTATTTATAGCGACAAACAAATATGTACACAAAAAAAATATTGTTTTCCTTAATAACCAAAAATAAATTAAAATAATAAAGAGTCCGCCAAATAATTTTTTTTTGAAAATGCTTTAAAAAAAACTACTGAATATTTTCTCAAATTTCTTTCTTTATTTGAAAGTACAATCCTTCCGGTTAATAATGGAAAATAATTTCATTCAAATGGCTGTCTCGGCTGGCCATGCAGTAGCCTACACGATCGGTCCAATTTTTAAGCACATTATCGATTGTGTGCACCTGTATTTCACCAATGGCTTCACGAATATTGTCCTTTAAAGCGTCAATTGTGTCTGGCTTGTCGGCGTAACACTTACCTTTGACGGCACCCCACAAATAATAGTCCAACGGTGTCAAATCGCAGCTCTGAGGTGGCCAAACGACATCTGCTCTGCGGCTGATAATGCGATCTTCAAAAACAGGGCGCAAAACATCGAGTGTAACTTCGGCTGTGTGGCACGTAGCGCCATCCTGTTGAAACCAAATGTTGCCATATCCTGCTCTTCAATTTTTGTGAACAAAAATTCGTTCAACATGGCCCGATAACGATCGCCATTGACTGTAACGGCCACTCCTTGCTCATTTTCGAAGAAAAATGGCCCAATTATGCCTCTGGACCAAAATCCGCACCAAACAGTTACTCGTTTTGGGTGCGTCGGCATTTCAATGTATACGTGCGGGTTTTCTGTGCCCCAAAATGCCAAGATCAAAATGAGCTTCATCTGAAAGGATGATTTTTTTTGCCAAAATCGGCATCTTCTGGTGTAGGCTACTGCATGGCCAATGAAATTATTTTCCATTATTAACCGGAAGGATTGTACTTTCAAATAAAAAAAAGAAATTTGAGAAAATATTCAGTAGTTTTTTTTAAAGCATTTAAGAAAAAAAAAAATTATTTGGCGGACCCTTTACATGAATTAAACAAAAACTAACGTTATTAAGGCATTGACACAATTATAACTGAAGTAAATTGGTGTTGTTTTCTTCAACTTTAACTGTCACTATAGCGAGTGTTTATCACTCACACTTTAGCTGTCATCAGAGCTATACTACAGTTATAGTACATACATGCAGTAATTAAATTATTGTATAAAAATAAAATAATTTATTTTATTTGGTATGTATGTAAAGTACATACAAACTAAGTGTGCATATACAGTGAACAGCAAAAGTCTTAGTAAGACAATATATTTCAGCAATTTCATGAATTTATATTTTTTTATTATATCTATATATATAAAAATGAATGTTTGTTTGTATGTAATTAATAGAATCGTAAACTATGCATTTAATCATGTTATGATCTTCAGCAAAGTTGTTGCGCATGAGCCGGCGAAGGTTTCTAAGTTGATATGACCAATATCCGACAGGTGGCGCCACTGAGAATTACTAAAAATGAATTAAAGCGTAAATTGTGTATTTAATCATGTTATGATCTTTAGCAAAGTAGTTGCGCATGAGCAGACTACGATTTATAAGTTGGCATGACCAATTTAGGACAGGTGGCGCCACTGAAAATTACTCAAAATGAATTAAATCGTAATTTGTGCAATTTGATCATGATATGAACTTTTGCAAAGTTGTTGCGCATAAGTCGACGGAGGTTTCTAAGTTAGTGCGATTAATTTCCGATAGATAGCGCCACTGAAAATTATTCAAAATTAATTGAATCGTAAACTATGCATTTGATCATGTGTTAATCGGACAAATATTAGACATTTTAGGATTCATCCTATATGATTTTAATAACATTTAGTATAACTCATTCCCGTAAAATGTCAATCACAACTTTGAAACATTTTAATTTTGAAAATTTTTTAAAAATGCTGTTGGGTTCAATTGGATTGGGTACATTGTGAGATTCTAATAAATTTAAACGCATTTTTCATGTCATTCCCATGCAATCATGCCTCCAAAGCGACAAACATTGGAAAATCTTCGAGTACAAGCCGCTGAGACCCGATCGAATGCGTACTACTTATTCCCGTTCGTCTGAATCATCTGGACAACGGGAAACAAAATCCATAAACTGATTCAAAATTAATTGGATATTTGTGTAATGTCTTTCCTTGAAATTTATTTTTGTTGGTGGCGCAGTAACACGCGCAGGGTCCAGCTTGTTATTATTATAAAACAAACAATTTTTTAATGTTTTTAAACAAGAGAAAAATAACGAAAAATTTCAGATGACTCAATAGGTACCTCCAAGGAGAACCCTCAGTAAATTTAAAATTCAAAGGCCTAATATATGAAAATGTTATCCCTTGTATTTAGTAGAATATCCCTTAAGGTCAAGCACTCCATTTAGGTTAGGTTAGGTTAGGTTAGAGGACGTGCACTTTGTCAATTAAGACAAGTACAGTACCCGGAGGTCGAATTGACCCATTGTACAACGTCCTAGTTTCTCACACCACTTATGTTGCGTGTGTTAATTTTATACATGAGTGGTGGGGCCTACAGTTTAAAGTCGACTCCGAACGACAGATTTTTATTTATTGAGAAACTTTTCATGGCAATTTTTATTTACTCTCAGAGTTTTTGCCAGAAATCTGCTGAGAGGAAGTCGCCGAAAAAATACTTTTTGTATTTTGTCTTTAATGCCTGGCCTGGGGCTCGAACCCAGGCTTTTGCGTCTAATAAGCCAACACACTACCTACTAGACTACGGCGACCATTTGAAATTGAATGTAAAAGTTTTGTTTAGTGTGTCACCATGAGCAAGTTTTTCGCTTGACTTTTGTTTGAGGTTTAGCGATTACGTAAACGTTCTTTCAAATAATCTCCCAAATACTCTCTTGAAGTTATATCGAGACTTTGTGCAAGAGTATTAAGTCTGTGGGCAATTTTTTGTCAAAATATATTGCCGTACTAAGACTTGTTGTCCACTGTATGTTTTTTAAATAATATTGTATGTATGCACATATGTATGTACATAAACAACAATGTCATTGACTGGCATTAACAATTAGGCTAAATTTTGTGGTACATACTTATTAACCAGACAACGAAAAAAAGACAATCAGTTAGTCAGTCTGTCAGTTAGTTAGTCCATCGCATGTTTTTTTGTTTATGTTGTTTTATATGTACTTACATTGTGACCTTAACTTTGGCACAAAAATAGAAATCGACTGCTTTTTGTTTTAAGTTTTATAACCACAACAGTGCAAATAAACCATACAAACCAAATGGTATTTCCAAGGATTTGTGAACAAATGAATGCAAAACCAATCATAAAAAATTAATTCAACCAGAGAAATGGTGAATGATTTATTTTAATTAATAATTAGTTTCACTGTATTTAATAATTTAATTAACCTTTAGCATTTATTTTTTAGATTTACTAATCACTTGACCATTACTTAAATAATAGGTAGGTAGGTAGGTAGGCTGACGGAGAAGAGACTAACCAAGTGTCTCATGCCTATCGGCCATTACACTTTAGGAATACCATCTTAGGTTAGGTTAGGTCGGAGTGGTAGCTCTCATATCAAAAAGCTCACTTGAGCGCGCATAGCGGAGCCACAGGTGAAACGCAGCCCCTGTACTGAGGAAAAAGTTAGTCAGCGCAAGGGTTGCCCTACTTCCATCTATCCATACCATCTTACTTGCTGATAATTTCTGATCTGTATAGTGCACAAATTTCCTTTCAAACTTCTTTCAGATGAATTATGTCTGGTATAGACTCATTCCATTGGCCATTAACAACCCGATTAACGGACTTCGGCATGCCGTAATGCATCCTTCCAGGCGCCTCTGCTTCTTGCTCGCCTACGCCAGTTGGTTACACCAATCGATGACAGGGCTTCCTCGTTTTGGTCCTTCCTCCATTCGAACATGGTCCTTCCTCCATTCGAACATGGCTGAGCCAGCCCAGCCGCTTGATGTTACTACGCTGCACAACGTCTATGTCGTTGAAGAGCGGAAATCATCATAAGAGGACGAGTTCTTACGTAGGACTTTTCTCTCGAATACGCTTAAGGCTGCTGCATCATTTGCTTAATAGGGTCAATGCCTCTGCGCCATAAAGAAGCACGGGGAGGATGAGCGTCTCGTAGAGTATTAGATTAGAGAAGTTCACGGGGGGGATGAGTATCTTGTAGAGCATTAGTTTTGTCGTACGATAGAGGACTCTGCTACTCAATTGCCTATTGAGACCATAGTAGCACCTTTTGGCAAGAATGATCCTGCGCTTGATCTCCAGACTGACATCATTTTTGGTGCTAACGGCGGATCCAAGATAAATATTTATTTTTTATTTATCTATCATTTACAATACAATTACAAATTATATTCTAATTATATATGAGCGGAGTTACTTGACCATATGCTCGGTGTAGTGTCACAGACCAGAGTCTCTGGTGGGAATCGAACTCACGACCCTTACGCTAATATCTAGCCCACTAGACTACCAGGGCACCCAAAAGATAAATAAATTCCTTGACAATATTGAAAGTATTGTTATTGGCCATAATCTGAGTTTCAATACGCCGGACGTCTCTACTTGTGGATAACATATACTTCGTTTTGCCCTCATTTACTGTCAGACCCATCTTAGTAGACTTCCGTTCAATAGCACTAAAGGCAGCGATAACATCTCGCTTGGTATGCCCTATGATGTCAATGTCGTCAGCGTATGCATGCAACTGGACGCTTTTTTGAAAAATAGTGCCATTGCGATGCACTCCCGCCTTCCGCAGAACACTCTTCATGACGAAGTTGAAGAGGTCGAATGATAAGGGATCGCCTTGTCTGAACATGAAAACCCAAACACAAAAATTGTGTGTTCTAGGGATTACAAAACCTGAGCAATGACACTGAAACTGTTCCATCGTATCCATATCCTCAGCACATGGCCTTTATGCATCATTTTCTACGGCGCCAAAATGGGTTAGCACTACAACCGCTTTCTTTTAATATAATGCTAAGAATTGCTGCATAGAGATTTTTATTTTACGATTTTCCAATGAGTCCCTTTGGTGGTGAATCTTATTTTTTTTATTCTCAATTATTTTATTTTTAAGGCAGATCCCCCACTTCATTAATTATTTCCTTGCTTAGATATCGTTTCGTTAATTGATCTTATTCTGATCTACTGTAGTCGTTTTTAGGATGATAGTGCGATCATCTATCGTTGGATGTTACGATTTGGACATTGAGTTTTATTGCTTGACAGACGATAGAGCTGTTTCAACTCTCGTGAAGTTTGTTATTGATTTACTGGACTGAAGGCTTTTAATTTTAATTTTGAAAAATCGAAAACTACAATGAAGAATTTTTTCGAATTTCTTCTGGTACAAACATACATAATTGGTCACTACAACCGTTCAGTTAGGATTACGACCTAACTTCTCACACCACTTATGTTGTGTATGTTAATTTTAATACATGACTGGCGAGAGCTACAGTTTAAAGTCGACTACGAACGACATATTTTTGAGAAGCTTTTTCATGACAAGTTATTCACTCCCCGAGAGTTTGTGCCAGAAATCTGCTGAGAGGAAGTTTTCGTTTTGCTGTAGATGTCTGATGCGGGTTTTGAACTGTGCCCTCATGTCTAATAAGACAACACACTATTTTTTATTTATTTATTCAAGCTTAAATACAGTACAACAAGATATTATCTTATTTAATATTACTGCTAAGGATATAGGCATAACAAAGTTTGAGAAATTGCAAAAGTAATAACCTTAAAAATAATTCAACATAAAATTAAAAATTAAAAAAATGTAATTATTGCAGTGTTGAAATGCTTAGCATTGCTTAATAACTGTATGTTGTTCGGGAGTTTATTCCAGAGACGAATTGCATTGGTGTAAAAGTGTCTCTCAGATATTTGTTTACGGTATCTGACGCTATTAATTTTCAAGCCTCTATTATATCTTGAGAAATCTACTCTATTGAACAAATAATGGAGTTTCCTAATATAAATGATTTTATGTAGGTATATCAGAGTACGGTATTTTAACAAATTTTCAAAAGACGTATTGTATGTATATTTTATATGAGAATTAAAGTATTCTACTGTACCTTGTACATACCTTGCAATATTGTTATAAGTGATTTTGAGTTTGTTATTACTTACTGAGTCACAACTAGAAAAAATTTAAAATCCTACAGTAAAGTGGGGATGAGGTATGTTTTTGCGAGCATCATACGAATATTAAACGGAATAAAATATTGCGTTAGCCAAAGATTTCGCAACATGACAACCGTTTTACCACAAATAGCATTTACATGGTTGGACCAGTTAAGGCTATTGTTAAAGATAACTCCTAGATTCTAAACATTATGTAATGTCGCAATGGTAGTATTATTAATCTGTATTGGTGTAAGCTGTGCTGTATAGTTTACCTTGCCTATTGTCAAAGCTTTCGATTTCCTCGGCCCATTGAAACACATTATGCAGATCACAATTTATTTTGTCTATACAATTTGCAATATCAGACCGCAAACATCTAATGTATAGCTGAACATCATCTGCGTACATTTGTGCATTGCAGAACTTCAGCTTAGATGGCAGATCATTAGAATAAATTGAATATAAAATGGACCTTGTGTTACACCTTTAGATATTAAAAAATTGTTCGATTTATTACCATCATTTTACAAAAATTGAATTCTATCTCGTAAATTCGACGAGATTAGCACAACAGCAGCGTTCGAAAAATGGCACATGTGTTTTAACTTTTGACACAGAAGGGTGTCAAATGCCTTAGAAAGATCGAGTAAAACCAAAAATGGTGTCATATTGTTATCCGCCTTTAATCGCAATTCATCTGAAACATCAATGAGCGCAGAAATGCAGCTGTGATTAGATCTGAAACCGAACTGCCTCGCAGAAAGCACTTGCCTTACAAGTATTGGGTCATCTGCTTATAAATTAATTTCTCGAAAATTTTCGATAAGTTGGGCAATATTGCGATTGGGCGGTAACTTTTTTGGCACAGGTGTTCTTGGCACATTTCCACATTGCAGGAAAAGTAGATGAAGAAATTATCGTATTCAGTAAATGGTTGATGTTCGGAACAACATATGGCAAAATTAATTTTATGGAGTTAGACTTAACGCTTAGAATGCTCTCAACAACCTTTTCCTGTGTAGCGTTACTAAATTCAAAATTCGGTTGATTCAAGCGATTAGTAGTAGAGAAGACTAGACTACGGCGACTTAAAAAGATTCCTCATGTACACAAAAAAGGGAAAATTATTTTTAATTTTTATGCAATTATTTGTTTAATTCTCCATTTGCATTTATTTTTTCCCATTTCTCCACGCTTTTGCAGCGGATGACATGTGAATTAATGCAATTACGTGTGTATGAAAATGAAAATGTGATCAAAACATGTACAAGATTTGTATCATTTTTAATTAAATGTTACAAAATGTACTCAATGTGGAATTAAAAACTCGTTGTAGGAAATAAAAATGATTTCTTTTATGTTTAATTGCTTGTTCATTTTTTATTTGGAAATATTTAGGAAGGACCACATTCCACACTACCTGAAGATGAATTTTTCGATGCTGTCGAAACGGGATTGGATAAAATTGAAGAGGATATGCAATTACGGAACAAATTAAAATTTCAATCAATGCATTCACAAAATTCCACACATAGTTCAATACATTTAGCCCAACCCGAAGATGAAGAGGGCAATACAGCAGAGGAATTTGGTACTGGTGCCTTAGCTAGAACACACAATCTATGGCCGGAGGTAAAAAAAGAAAAAAAAAATAAATGAAATAAACGAGTATTGCTTCAGGATATTAATAAATATTCGAAATATTATGTTTGTTTGTTTGTTTATTTCTAGATTGACCGGGTTTGCATGGAACAGTTGCACTATGCCCGCCAAGGTGTTGGTCAGGATGGTAATGGCTGGCAAATTTTTGCCGATGAGGGTGAAATAAAAATGTATAAACGTGAAGAAGAGGTCAATGGCATGGTAATGGATCCGCTGAAAGCTTATCACACTGTTAAGGGTATAACGGCTAGAGAAATGTGTCATTATTTCTTTATGCCAGAATTTCGTAATGAGTGGGAAAGTAAGTGCACCTTAATAAAAGTTTAAAACGCATAAAGCTTGTTACTATATTAAAGTGATTTTTTGTATGCCTTATAGCTACTTTGGAAGATTGCACCATATTGGAGAAAATCTCTTCCGATACATTTTTATTTTTGCAAACACATAAACGTGTATGGCCTGCTAGTCAAAGAGATGCATTATTTTGGTCTCATATGCGCAAAATCACCGATGGCCTAGACGAGGGTGCCTATGATACCTGGATTGTGTGTAATAATTCAACGGATTATTCAAAACAAGAAGTAAGTCTTACCATAGTCCTTCCCTCTACCTATGAATTTGTTAAATAAATTAAATTATTTACATTGTAGTCCAAAAATGGCAAATGTGTGCGAATATTTTTAACTGTTATACTTGCCTGTCAAACAATTTTACCGCCCGGTAAAACTAAAAATGATAAATTAAGTAGAAACGATTTAACTTGTAAAGTCACATATTGTTCAGTAGGTAAGTGAAATTGTTTTAAAAACGAAAATATCGCGTGTTAAAAACGTATAATAAATTTTGTTTTCTTTTTACTCATTTACACATTTACAGTTAACCCTGGCGGTTGGGCTCCTGCATCAGCTTTACGCGCTGTTTATAAGCGTGAATATCCAAAGTTCCTTAAACGTTTTACCGGTTACGTGATAGACCAGTGCAAAGATAAACCCATTATGTTCTGATATTTGCCATTCTTGTTATTGTTATAGCGTTTTGTGTTTTTTTCTAATCCTTCCTTTAATTCTATTTAAATACGATTTCAACATCATTTTTATTATTTTAAATATTTTTTAATGCTAAATTTCTTTACTGTTTTGTGCTTGCGTTTGCAAACATAAAGCGCTTACATTATGCTTAAAAGAAGATATTAAACTGATTAAAAATGCTTTAAGTAATGCATTATAGTAACAACTTTCATTTCGAATCCTGACAATACAGTCAGATTTCAAAGCAGTTCGACATTTGTATCAAGCAGATGATTGACGGTATTAGTCATTAACTGTATGAGCTGCAATCTCTGTGGAAACTGTTATGCCATCTCGGCAGTCACATTTCTGAGTTCCTTATGCAGCAAAAAATTCATTAAAATAATCTGAAATATGCGGATTTCGGTAAAGTTAGTGTAGTGCCCTATAAGAGCATGTTCTCACCACCTCACGCTTTAGAGATCATTGTTTTCGTTCAAAGTTCAATCATTTCTTTAGCTTAACTTGAGCCTTTATCAGAAAAAGTTTTTATTTTTTTGTACTACGTTGATAGGAGCGGTTTTATTTTTGGTTCTAGAATCGGATTCAAAATAGTGCTAGACATTATAATTGTGTGTGAAAATTTCTCAAAGGCCATCTTTTGTAAGCGTCCTTGCTAGTGCTCTGCCCAAAAAGGCGCGATCCCATCTTTACTTGAATCACCTAAAAGCTCTGTGTTCTCTGAGTTTCAAAGGAAGCGGAAAAACCTTACAATCATTGTATTCGCATAGACAGATGTGGCTATAGTCATGGAATCCGGAGGTAGCTTACGTTTTTGGCATCTTTGCTAGTGCTCTGCCCTATAAGGCATGATGTCATCTTTACTTGAATCTACTAAGAGCTCAGTCCTCTCTGGAACTCAAATAAAGCTGGAAAACCTCACAATCTTTGTATTAGTATAGACAAATGGCGGGCAATAGTCATGGAATCCGGAGGTAGCTGACGTTTTTGACGTCTGCTATTGCGCTGCACTATAAGGCATCACGTAAGAGCTCAGTCCTCTCTGGGGCTGAAATAAAGCTGAAGAGCCTCAAAATCTTTGTAACCGTATAGACGGATGGGGCAATATTCATGGAATCCGGAGGTAGCTTAGTTTTTGACGTCTTTGCTAGTGCTCTGCCCAATAAGGCGCGATACCATCTTTATTTGATTCTCCTAAGAGCTCAGTCCTCTCTGCGGCTCAAATAAAGCTGAAGAGCCTCAAAATCTTTGTATTCGTGTAGACATATGGGGGGCAATAGTCATGGAATCCAGAGATAGCTTACGTTTTTGACATCTTTGCTAGTGCGCTGCCCTATAAGACGCGAATCCATCTTTATTTGAATCTCCTAAGAGCTCAGTCCTCTCTGGGGCTCAAATAAAGCTTTGTATTAGTATAGACAAATGGGGGCAATAATCATGGAATCCGGAATTAGCTTAGTTTTTGGCGTCTTTGCTAGTGCGTTGCCCTATAAGGCATCACCTAAGAGCTCTGTCTTCTCTGGGGCTGAAATAAACCTGAAAAACGTGACAATCTTTGTATTATTGTATGGGGGGCAATAGTCCTGGAATTCAGAGATAGCTTACGTTTTTGACGCTAAAATGAGATTAAAGTACGTAACACTCGAAAAAAAGAAATGACTATTTAAGAAAAGCTCTGTTAATAACTTCCTTGGGGCAAATGCGTTACGGTATCAGTTATCAAACAAGTTCTTAAGCTTCAGAAGTTCCATACTGAATGGCATTCAGCATGGTAAGGTGCCCATTATATAATTTTGTTTTTTGAAGGCAAAAGCAAGTTAATTCATTATTTTTTGCAAACATAGGTGGAAATTAAAAATACACTTTCGAATTTCTTCAGAATGCAACTTTTTTTTGCTTTATTTAGCCTACAGGATATTGAAAATACGAAAAATGATGTTAAAATTTATTGAACTCAAACGTTTAATAGTGATGATGAATATATTGTAGTTTAACTGTTTTAAACCTTAAAATATTTTTAATTATTTTTTATTTATTTAAATTTGTGTAATGTTTAGGTACCTTTCTTGTTTCTTTCTTTTTTTGTACAGAGTATTTCTTACTGTTTAGTGTTTACAAGAGTACAGAGTTATTAAATATTAAAAATTTTTTTTTATTATTTTTTTATGATTGTTTGCTATGCCTATTAAACTTTATTTTAAGGTTAGGTTTCTAAAAAAAAGTGTTTAAACTAAGAAGAAAGGAATGTATGGATTGTTATTAAGATAATGAGTTAAGCTACTAAAGAGCATTTTAACTACAATATAGGCCTGCAATTGAAATATTAATTTTTAAATCCTTTGATAGCGAACGGATCTGTTTAGAAACCTTGTGTGTTAGTTGGCTTTTGTTTGCCTTGCCTAAAAAGTAAAATCGATAAATAATTCTAATGTTTAGAAACTTGATTTAAAAATGTTCTAGTTAATGCGATAAGAAGCAATATGAATAAATTTTTTTAAAATTTTTTATATTTAAATCCTGTTTAAAGTAAATACAATAAAACATTAATGAAACAATGAAAATGGCTTTAGTTTTGTAGTTCGTTTTAGTTTATAAGATAAATTCGTTGCAATGAAAATATGTATGTATGTATATGATGATCACATCTAAAAATCTCTTATCTTTGATCCTTAAAGCCTTCCTATTTAAAGGTGAAATAGTTAAACGTTAATACATATTGAATGGAAGAAGTATTTTTATTATTATTTTTTATTATAAAACTAAATAAATAAAATTAAATTAAATAATAAAATTAAATAAAAGAAATCAAGTGCTATAGCCGTATTTGTATGTAGTATTTTTCAACAAAGTTGTTACGCATCAAATAAATTATAAAATTTTAAACTTGTTAAAAACAAATAACATATTTATTAAATTAAAACAAAAAAACAAAAAATAATATTTTCTTTAAAAGGCATTTATTTTAAAGTAGCTATTAACAAAAAAAAAAAATTAAAAACAAATACACACACACAAACAATTTTATTTTATATTTTAAGGACAATCAGCTTCAAAACTTCGTACACAATTATTCAAATTATAATTAAAATTAAAAACACAAAAATCTATATCTATTTAATGTTAAAAATGATTGTACAAAACAAAAATAAAAAAGAGAGAACCTTTTAAAAATAAAGAGAAAAAGAAAATAAATAAAATGATAATATTGGCTTTAAATAATTCCAAATTTTCTTTCTAATTCATTTACATATTCTAAGACATACAGACATATTCGAAATATAATGTAAGGATTGGGCCATCTATCGCTTTAAATTTGAATCATCCATTATTTCGAATCTGACTATACTTATGTCATTCTATTCTGTTACAAAATTCAATATATTGTCTCCAATGTATATATTGAATCGATTTATGCTTGAGCAACGTTGGAATATATTGAATCCGGGCTTATAGCTTTTATTTTCTACCAAATTTATGACATTTGATACTGTATTGCCAAAGTTTTAAGCATTTAAATTTAATTTTCTTTAATATTTATAAGTGGGCGTGGCAAATATATTATTTACGACCTAAAATGAAAGAACACTTGGACTTGGACATGGACCTTAAGGTACGACTTCTGATCTTTTCAATGGCACCCATTTCATTTCAATAGGTTCCATGAATCCAGAGTTATTAGAGGTAAAACATTTCCATTTACCGACATTTGCTTGCTGCACGATTATGTTTGCCTGGTAATTTTATTTTGGCACGATCTGAAAGTATGGCCTCAGACCTTTCCAATGACACCCATTTCATTTTAATAGGTCCATGGACACTATCTGAAAGTACGACTTCAGACCTGTCCAATGGCACCCATTTCATTCTAATAGGTCCAACATAGAAACAGTTTTTCTATGCAAAATTCTCGTCAACATTTTTTGTCAAATACCAGGCCAACAGAATCAAACAGAAAGCAAATTTCGGTAAACAAAAATGTTTAAACGCTTATAACTTCGGATCCATGGGACCTATTAAAATGAAATGGGTGCCATTGGATAGGTCTGAGGTCGTTCTTTCAGATAGAGTCAAAATAAATCGAGCAGGTCCAAGTCCAAGTCCAGAAAGGCCAGAGGTTAATAGGAATTTTTAAACGCGTATAACTCTGGACCCATTGGACCTATGAGAATGAAAGGGGTGCCATTGGAAAGGTCTGAGGTCGTACTTTAAGATAGTGCCAAAATAAAATCGAGCAGGTCCAAGTCCGAGTCGAGAAAGGTTAACTTTTGAAAGTGTAAACGAGGCCTTCATCACTCACACACACACAGTAACGGTTTTTCAGTTCAAATTTCTTGTGAACATTTTTTTTGTCAAATACCAGGCCAACAGAAACATTGGACCTATTAAAATGAAATGGGTGCCATTGGACAGGTCTGAGATCGTACTTTCAGATAGTGTCATAAAAAATCGAGCAGGTCCAAGTCCAAGTCTAGAAAGGCCAGAGGTTAATAGGAATTTTTAAACGCGTATAACTCTGGACCCATTGGACCTATTGGAATGAAAGGGGTGCCATTGGAAAGGTCTGAGGTCGTACTTTAAGATAGTGCCAAAATAAAATCGAGCAGGTCCAAGTCCGAGTCGAGAAAGGTTAACTTTTGAAAGTGTAAACGAGGCCTTCATCACTCACACACACACAGTAACGGTTTTTCAGTTCAAATTTCTTGTGAACATTTTTTTTGTCAAATACCAGACCAACAGAAACATTGGACCTATTAAAATGAAATGGGTGCCATTGGACAGGTCTGAGGTCGTTCTTTCAGATAGAGTCAAAATAAATCGAGCAGGTCCAAGTCCAAGTCCAGAAAGGCCAGAGGTTAATAGGAATTTTTAAACGCGTATAACTCTGGACCCATTGGACCTATTAGAATGAAAGGGGTGCCATTGGAAAGGTCTGAGGTCGTACTTTAAGATAGTGCCAAAATAAAATCGAGCAGGTCCAAGTCCGAGTCGAGAAAGGTTAACTTTTGAAAGTGTAAACGAGGCCTTCATCACTCACACACACACAGTAACGGTTTTTCAGTTCAAATTTCTTGTGAACATTTTTTTTGTCAAATACCAGGCCAACAGAATCAAACAGAAAGCAAATTTCGGTAAACAAAAATGTTTAAACGCTTATAACTTCGGATCCATGGGACCTATTAAAATGAAATGGGTGCCATTGGACAGGTCTGAGGTCGTACTTTCAGATAGTGTCAGAAAAAATCGAGCAGGTCCAAGTCCAAGTCCAGAAACGCCAGAGGTTAATAGGAATTTTTAAACGCGTATAACTCTGGACCCATTGGACCTATTAGAATGAAAGGGGTGCCATTGGAAAGGTCTGAGGTCGTACTTTAAGATAGTGCCAAAATAAAATCGAGCAGGTCCAAGTCCGAGTCGAGAAAGGTTAACTTTTGAAAGTGTAAACGAGGCCTTCATCACTCACACACACACAGTAACGGTTTTTCAGTTCAAATTTCTTGTGAACATTTTTTTTGTCAAATACCAGGCCAACAGAATCAAACAGAAAGCAAATTTCGGTAAACAAAAATGTTTAAACGCTTATAACTTCGGATCCATGGGACCTATTAAAATGAAATGGGTGCCATTGGACAGGTCTGAGGTCGTTCTTTCAGATAGAGTCAAAATAAATCGAGCAGGTCCAAGTCCAAGTCCAGAAAGGCCAGAGGTTAATAGGAATTTTTAAACGCGTATAACTCTGGACCCATTGGACCTATTAGAATGAAAGGGGTGCCATTGGAAAGGTCTGAGGTCGTACTTTAAGATAGTGCCAAAATAAAATCGAGCAGGTCCAAGTCCGAGTCGAGAAAGGTTAACTTTTGAAAGTGTAAACGATGCCTTCATCACTCACACACACACAGTAACGGTTTTTCAGTTCAAATTTCTTGTGAACATTTTTTTTGTCAAATACCAGGCCAACAGAATCAAACAGAAAGCAAATTTCGGTAAACAAAAATGTTTAAACGCTTATAACTTCGGATCCATGGGACCTATTAAAATGAAATGGGTGCCATTGGACAGGTCTGAGGTCGTTCTTTCAGATAGAGTCAAAATAAATCGAGCAGGTCCAAGTCCAAGTCCAGAAAGGCCAGAGGTTAATAGGAATTTTTAAACGCGTATAACTCTGGACCCATTGGACCTATTAGAATGAAAGGGGTGCCATTGGAAAGGTCTGAGGTCGTACTTTAAGATAGTGCCAAAATAAAATCGAGCAGGTCCAAGTCCGAGTCGAGAAAGGTTAACTTTTGAAAGTGTAAACGATGCCTTCATCACTCACACACACACAGTAACGGTTTTTCAGTTCAAATTTCTTGTGAACATTTTTTTTGTCAAATACCAGGCCAACAGAATCAAACAGAAAGCAAATTTCGGTAAACAAAAATGTTTAAACGCTTATAACTTCGGATCCATGGGACCTATTAAAATGAAATGGGTGCCATTGGACAGGTCTGAGGTCGTTCTTTCAGATAGAGTCAAAATAAATCGAGCAGGTCCAAGTCCAAGTCCAGAAAGGCCAGAGGTTAATAGGAATTTTTAAACGCGTATAACTCTGGACCCATTGGACCTATTAGAATGAAAGGGGTGCCATTGGAAAGGTCTGAGGTCGTACTTTAAGATAGTGCCAAAATAAAATCGAGCAGGTCCAAGTCCGAGTCGAGAAAGGTTAACTTTTGAAAGTGTAAACGAGGCCTTCATCACTCACACACACACAGTAACGGTTTTTCAGTTCAAATTTCTTGTGAACATTTTTTTTGTCAAATACCAGGCCAACAGAATCAAACAGAAAGCAAATTTCGGTAAACAAAAATGTTTAAACGCTTATAACTTCGGATCCATGGGACCTATTAAAATGAAATGGGTGCCATTGGACAGGTCTGAGGTCGTACTTTCAGATAGTGTCAAAAAAATCGAGCAGGTCCAAGTCCAAGTCTAGAAAGGCCAGAGGTTAATAGGAATTTTTAAACGCGTATAACTCTGGACCCATTGGACCTATGAAAATGAAAGGGGTGCCATTGGAAAGGTCTGAGGTCGTACTTTCAGATAGTGCCAAAATAAAATCGAGCAGATCCAAGTCCGAGTCGAGAAAGGTTAACTTTTGAAAGTGTAAACGAGGCCTTCATCACTCACACACACACAGTAACGGTTTTTCAGTTCAAATTTCTTGTGAACATTTTTTTTGTCAAATACCAGGCCAACAGAAACATTGGACCTATTAAAATGAAATGGGTGCCATTGGACAGGTCTGAGGTCGTTCTTTCAGATAGAGTCAAAATAAATCGAGCAGGTCCAAGTCCAAGTCCAGAAAGGCCAGAGGTTAATAGGAATTTTTAAACGCGTATAACTCTGGACCCATTGGACCTATTAGAATGAAAGGGGTGCCATTGGAAAGGTCTGAGGTCGTACTTTAAGATAGTGCCAAAATAAAATCGAGCAGGTCCAAGTCCGAGTCGAGAAAGGTTAACTTTTGAAAGTGTAAACGAGGCCTTCATCACTCACACACACACAGTAACGGTTTTTCAGTTCAAATTTCTTGTGAACATTTTTTTTGTCAAATACCAGACCAACAGAAACATTGGACCTATTAAAATGAAATGGGTGCCATTGGACAGGTCTGAGGTCGTACTTTCAGATAGTGTCAAAAAAAATCGAGCAGGTCCAAGTCCAAGTCCAGAAAGGCCAGAGGTTAATAGGAATTTTTAAACGTGTATAGCTCTGGACCCATTGGACCTATTAGAATGAAAGGGGTGCCATTGGAAAGGTCTGAGGTCGTACTTTCAGATAGTGCCAAAATAAAATCGAGCAGGTCCAAGTCCGAGTCGAGAAAGGTTAACTTTTGAAAGTGTAAACGAGGCCTTCATCACTCACACACACACAGTAACGGTTTTTCAGTTCAAATTTCTTGTGAACATTTTTTTTGTCAAATACCAGGCTCACAGAAATATTGGACCTATTCGAATGAAATGGGTGCCATTGGACAGGTCTGAGGTCGTACTTTCAGATAGTGTCAAAAAAAATCGAGCAGGTCCAAGTCCAAGTCCAGAAAGGCCAGAGGTTAATAGGAATTTTTAAACGTGTATAACTCTGGACCCATTGGACCTATTAGAATGAAAGGGGTGCCATTGGAAAGGTCTGAGGTCGTACTTTAAGATAGTGCCAAAATAAAATCGAGCAGGTCCAAGTCCGAGTCGAGAAAGGTTAACTTTTGAAAGTGTAAACGAGGCCTTCATCACTCACACACACACAGTAACGGTTTTTCAGTTCAAATTTCTTGTGAACATTTTTTTTGTCAAATACCAGGCCAACAGAATCAAACAGAAAGCAAATTTCGGTAAACAAAAATGTTTAAACGCTTATAACTTCGGATCCATGGGACCTATTAAAATGAAATGGGTGCCATTGGACAGGTCTGAGGTCGTTCTTTCAGATAGAGTCAAAATAAATCGAGCAGGTCCAAGTCCAAGTCCAGAAAGGCCAGAGGTTAATAGGAATTTTTAAACGCGTATAACTCTGGACCCATTGGACCTATTAGAATGAAAGGGGTGCCATTGGAAAGGTCTGAGGTCGTACTTTAAGATAGTGCCAAAATAAAATCGAGCAGGTCCAAGTCCGAGTCGAGAAAGGTTAACTTTTGAAAGTGTAAACGAGGCCTTCATCACTCACACACACACAGTAACGGTTTTTCAGTTCAAATTTCTTGTGAACATTTTTTTTGTCAAATACCAGACCAACAGAAACATTGGACCTATTAGAATGAAAGGGGTGCCATTGGACAGGTCTGAGGTCGTACTTTCAGATAGTGTCAAAAAAACTCGAGCAGGTCCAAGTCCAAGTCCAGAAAGGCCAGAGGTTAATAGGAATTTTTAAACGTGTATAACTCTGGACCCATTGGACCTATTAGAATGAAAGGGGTGCCATTGGAAAGGTCTGAGGTCGTACTTTAAGATAGTGCCAAAATAAAATCGAGCAGGTCCAAGTCCGAGTCGAGAAAGGTTAACTTTTGAAAGTGTAAACGAGGCCTTCATCACTCACACACGCACAGTAACGGTTTTTCAGTTCAAATTTCTTGTGAACATTTTTTTTGTCAAATACCAGGCCAACAGAAACATTGGACCTATTAAAATGAAATGGGTGCCATTGGACAGGTCTGAGGTCGTTCTTTCAGATAGAGTCAAAATAAATCGAGCAGGTCCAAGTCCAAGTCCAGAAAGGCCAGAGGTTAATAGGAATTTTTAAACGCGTATAACTCTGGACCCATTGGACCTATTAGAATGAAAGGGGTGCCATTGGAAAGGTCTGAGGTCGTACTTTAAGATAGTGCCAAAATAAAATCGAGCAGGTCCAAGTCCGAGTCGAGAAAGGTTAACTTTTGAAAGTGTAAACGATGCCTTCATCACTCACACACACACAGTAACGGTTTTTCAGTTCAAATTTCTTGTGAACATTTTTTTTGTCAAATACCAGGCCAACAGAATCAAACAGAAAGCAAATTTCGGTAAACAAAAATGTTTAAACGCTTATAACTTCGGATCCATGGGACCTATTAAAATGAAATGGGTGCCATTGGACAGGTCTGAGGTCGTTCTTTCAGATAGAGTCAAAATAAATCGAGCAGGTCCAAGTCCAAGTCCAGAAAGGCCAGAGGTTAATAGGAATTTTTAAACGCGTATAACTCTGGACCCATTGGACCTATTAGAATGAAAGGGGTGCCATTGGAAAGGTCTGAGGTCGTACTTTAAGATAGTGCCAAAATAAAATCGAGCAGGTCCAAGTCCGAGTCGAGAAAGGTTAACTTTTGAAAGTGTAAACGAGGCCTTCATCACTCACACACACACAGTAACGGTTTTTCAGTTCAAATTTCTTGTGAACATTTTTTTTGTCAAATACCAGGCCAACAGAATCAAACAGAAAGCAAATTTCGGTAAACAAAAATGTTTAAACGCTTATAACTTCGGATCCATGGGACCTATTAAAATGAAATGGGTGCCATTGGACAGGTCTGAGGTCGTACTTTCAGATAGTGTCAAAAAAATCGAGCAGGTCCAAGTCCAAGTCTAGAAAGGCCAGAGGTTAATAGGAATTTTTAAACGCGTATAACTCTGGACCCATTGGACCTATGAAAATGAAAGGGGTGCCATTGGAAAGGTCTGAGGTCGTACTTTCAGATAGTGCCAAAATAAAATCGAGCAGATCCAAGTCCGAGTCGAGAAAGGTTAACTTTTGAAAGTGTAAACGAGGCCTTCATCACTCACACACACACAGTAACGGTTTTTCAGTTCAAATTTCTTGTGAACATTTTTTTTGTCAAATACCAGGCCAACAGAAACATTGGACCTATTAAAATGAAATGGGTGCCATTGGACAGGTCTGAGGTCGTTCTTTCAGATAGAGTCAAAATAAATCGAGCAGGTCCAAGTCCAAGTCCAGAAAGGCCAGAGGTTAATAGGAATTTTTAAACGCGTATAACTCTGGACCCATTGGACCTATGAAAATGAAAGGGGTGCCATTGGAAAGGTCTGAGGTCGTACTTTAAGATAGTGCCAAAATAAAATCGAGCAGGTCCAAGTCCGAGTCGAGAAAGGTTAACTTTTGAAAGTGTAAACGAGGCCTTCATCACTCACACACACACAGTAACGGTTTTTCAGTTCAAATTTCTTGTGAACATTTTTTTTGTCAAATACCAGACCAACAGAAACATTGGACCTATTAAAATGAAATGGGTGCCATTGGACAGGTCTGAGGTCGTACTTTCAGATAGTGTCAAAAAAAATCGAGCAGGTCCAAGTCCAAGTCCAGAAAGGCCAGAGGTTAATAGGAATTTTTAAACGTGTATAGCTCTGGACCCATTGGACCTATTAGAATGAAAGGGGTGCCATTGGAAAGGTCTGAGGTCGTACTTTCAGATAGTGCCAAAATAAAATCGAGCAGGTCCAAGTCCGAGTCGAGAAAGGTTAACTTTTGAAAGTGTAAACGAGGCCTTCATCACTCACACACACACAGTAACGGTTTTTCAGTTCAAATTTCTTGTGAACATTTTTTTTGTCAAATACCAGGCTCACAGAAATATTGGACCTATTCGAATGAAATGGGTGCCATTGGACAGGTCTGAGGTCGTACTTTCAGATAGTGTCAAAAAAAATCGAGCAGGTCCAAGTCCAAGTCCAGAAAGGCCAGAGGTTAATAGGAATTTTTAAACGTGTATAACTCTGGACCCATTGGACCTATTAGAATGAAAGGGGTGCCATTGGAAAGGTCTGAGGTCGTACTTTAAGATAGTGCCAAAATAAAATCGAGCAGGTCCAAGTCCGAGTCGAGAAAGGTTAACTTTTGAAAGTGTAAACGAGGCCTTCATCACTCACACACACACAGTAACGGTTTTTCAGTTCAAATTTCTTGTGAACATTTTTTTTGTCAAATACCAGGCCAACAGAATCAAACAGAAAGCAAATTTCGGTAAACAAAAATGTTTAAACGCTTATAACTTCGGATCCATGGGACCTATTAAAATGAAATGGGTGCCATTGGACAGGTCTGAGGTCGTTCTTTCAGATAGAGTCAAAATAAATCGAGCAGGTCCAAGTCCAAGTCCAGAAAGGCCAGAGGTTAATAGGAATTTTTAAACGCGTATAACTCTGGACCCATTGGACCTATTAGAATGAAAGGGGTGCCATTGGAAAGGTCTGAGGTCGTACTTTAAGATAGTGCCAAAATAAAATCGAGCAGGTCCAAGTCCGAGTCGAGAAAGGTTAACTTTTGAAAGTGTAAACGAGGCCTTCATCACTCACACACACACAGTAACGGTTTTTCAGTTCAAATTTCTTGTGAACATTTTTTTTGTCAAATACCAGACCAACAGAAACATTGGACCTATTAGAATGAAAGGGGTGCCATTGGACAGGTCTGAGGTCGTACTTTCAGATAGTGTCAAAAAAACTCGAGCAGGTCCAAGTCCAAGTCCAGAAAGGCCAGAGGTTAATAGGAATTTTTAAACGTGTATAACTCTGGACCCATTGGACCTATTAGAATGAAAGGGGTGCCATTGGAAAGGTCTGAGGTCGTACTTTAAGATAGTGCCAAAATAAAATCGAGCAGGTCCAAGTCCGAGTCGAGAAAGGTTAACTTTTGAAAGTGTAAACGAGGCCTTCATCACTCACACACGCACAGTAACGGTTTTTCAGTTCAAATTTCTTGTGAACATTTTTTTTGTCAAATACCAGGCCAACAGAAACATTGGACCTATTAAAATGAAATGGGTGCCATTGGACAGGTCTGAGGTCGTTCTTTCAGATAGAGTCAAAATAAATCGAGCAGGTCCAAGTCCAAGTCCAGAAAGGCCAGAGGTTAATAGGAATTTTTAAACGCGTATAACTCTGGACCCATTGGACCTATGAAAATGAAAGGGGTGCCATTGGAAAGGTCTGAGGTCGTACTTTCAGATAGTGCCAAAATAAAATCGAGCAGATCCAAGTCCGAGTCGAGAAAGGTTAACTTTTGAAAGTGTAAACGAGGCCTTCATCACTCACACACACACAGTAACGGTTTTTCAGTTCAAATTTCTTGTGAACATTTTTTTTGTCAAATACCAGGCCAACAGAAACATTGGACCTATTAAAATGAAATGGGTGCCATTGGACAGGTCTGAGGTCGTTCTTTCAGATAGAGTCAAAATAAATCGAGCAGGTCCAAGTCCAAGTCCAGAAAGGCCAGAGGTTAATAGGAATTTTTAAACGCGTATAACTCTGGACCCATTGGACCTATGAAAATGAAAGGGGTGCCATTGGAAAGGTCTGAGGTCGTACTTTAAGATAGTGCCAAAATAAAATCGAGCAGGTCCAAGTCCGAGTCGAGAAAGGTTAACTTTTGAAAGTGTAAACGAGGCCTTCATCACTCACACACACACAGTAACGGTTTTTCAGTTCAAATTTCTTGTGAACATTTTTTTTGTCAAATACCAGACCAACAGAAACATTGGACCTATTAAAATGAAATGGGTGCCATTGGACAGGTCTGAGGTCGTTCTTTCAGATAGAGTCAAAATAAATCGAGCAGGTCCAAGTCCAAGTCCAGAAAGGCCAGAGGTTAATAGGAATTTTTAAACGCGTATAACTCTGGACCCATTGGACCTATGAAAATGAAAGGGGTGCCATTGGAAAGGTCTGAGGTCGTACTTTAAGATAGTGCCAAAATAAAATCGAGCAGGTCCAAGTCCGAGTCGAGAAAGGTTAACTTTTGAAAGTGTAAACGAGGCCTTCATCACTCACACACACACAGTAACGGTTTTTCAGTTCAAATTTCTTGTGAACATTTTTTTTGTCAAATACCAGGCTCACAGAAATATTGGACCTATTCGAATGAAATGGGTGCCATTGGACAGGTCTGAGGTCGTACTTTCAGATAGTGTCAAAAAAAATCGAGCAGGTCCAAGTCCAAGTCCAGAAAGGCCAGAGGTTAATAGGAATTTTTAAACGTGTATAACTCTGGACCCATTGGACCTATTAGAATGAAAGGGGTGCCATTGGAAAGGTCTGAGGTCGTACTTTAAGATAGTGCCAAAATAAAATCGAGCAGGTCCAAGTCCGAGTCGAGAAAGGTTAACTTTTGAAAGTGTAAACGAGGCCTTCATCACTCACACACACACAGTAACGGTTTTTCAGTTCAAATTTCTTGTGAACATTTTTTTTGTCAAATACCAGACCAACAGAAACATTAGACCTATTAGAATGAAAGGGGTGCCATTGGACAGGTCTGAGGTCGTACTTTCAGATAGTGTCAAAAAAACTCGAGCAGGTCCAAGTCCAAGTCCAGAAAGGCCAGAGGTTAATAGGAATTTTTAAACGTGTATAACTCTGGACCCATTGGACCTATTAGAATGAAAGGGGTGCCATTGGAAAGGTCTGAGGTCGTACTTTAAGATAGTGCCAAAATAAAATCGAGCAGGTCCAAGTCCGAGTCGAGAAAGGTTAACTTTTGAAAGTGTAAACGAGGCCTTCATCACTCACACACGCACAGTAACGGTTTTTCAGTTCAAATTTCTTGTGAACATTTTTTTTGTCAAATACCAGGCCAACAGAATCAAACAGAAAGCAAATTTCGGTAAACAAAAATGTTTAAACGCTTATAACTTCGGATCCATGGGACCTATTAAAATGAAATGGGTGCCATTGGACAGGTCTGAGGTCGTTCTTTCAGATAGAGTCAAAATAAATCGAGCAGGTCCAAGTCCAAGTCCAGAAAGGCCAGAGGTTAATAGGAATTTTTAAACGTGTATAACTCTGGACCCATTGGACCTATTAGAATGAAAGGGGTGCCATTGGAAAGGTCTGAGGTCGTACTTTCAGATAGTGCCAAAATAAAATCGAGCAGGTCCAAGTCCGAGTCGAGAAAGGTTAACTTTTGAAAGTGTAAACGAGGCCTTCATCACTCACACACACACAGTAACGGTTTTTCAGTTCAAATTTCTTGTGAACATTTTTTTTGTCAAATACCAGGCCAACAGAAACATTGGACCTATTAAAATGAAATGGGTGCCATTGGACAGGTCTGAGGTCGTTCTTTCAGATAGAGTCAAAATAAATCGAGCAGGTCCAAGTCCAAGTCCAGAAAGGCCAGAGGTTAATAGGAATTTTTAAACGCGTATAACTCTGGACCCATTGGACCTATGAAAATGAAAGGGGTGCCATTGGAAAGGTCTGAGGTCGTACTTTCAGATAGTGCCAAAATAAAATCGAGCAGGTCCAAGTCCGAGTCGAGAAAGGTTAACTTTTGAAAGTGTAAACGAGGCCTTCATCACTCACACACACACAGTAACGGTTTTTCAGTTCAAATTTCTTGTGAACATTTTTTTTGTCAAATACCAGGCCAACAGAAACATTGGACCTATTAAAATGAAATGGGTGCCATTGGACAGGTCTGAGGTCGTTCTTTCAGATAGAGTCAAAATAAATCGAGCAGGTCCAAGTCCAAGTCCAGAAAGGCCAGAGGTTAATAGGAATTTTTAAACGCGTATAACTCTGGACCCATTGGACCTATGAAAATGAAAGGGGTGCCATTGGAAAGGTCTGAGGTCGTACTTTAAGATAGTGCCAAAATAAAATCGAGCAGGTCCAAGTCCGAGTCGAGAAAGGTTAACTTTTGAAAGTGTAAACGAGGCCTTCATCACTCACACACACACAGTAACGGTTTTTCAGTTCAAATTTCTTGTGAACATTTTTTTTGTCAAATACCAGACCAACAGAAACATTGGACCTATTAAAATGAAATGGGTGCCATTGGACAGGTCTGAGGTCGTTCTTTCAGATAGAGTCAAAATAAATCGAGCAGGTCCAAGTCCAAGTCCAGAAAGGCCAGAGGTTAATAGGAATTTTTAAACGCGTATAACTCTGGACCCATTGGACCTATTAGAATGAAAGGGGTGCCATTGGAAAGGTCTGAGGTCGTACTTTCAGATAGTGCCAAAATAAAATCAAGCAGGTCCAAGTCCGAGTCGAGAAAGGTTAACTTTTGAAAGTGTAAACGAGGCCTTCATCACTCACACACACACAGTAACGGTTTTTCAGTTCAAATTTCTTGTGAACATTTTTTTTGTCAAATACCAGACCAACAGAAACATTGGACCTATTAAAATGAAATGGGTGCCATTGGACAGGTCTGAGGTCGTACTTTCAGATAGTGTCAAAAAAACTCGAGCAGGTCCAAGTCCAAGTCCAGAAAGGCCAGAGGTTAATAGGAATTTTTAAACGTGTATAACTCTGGACCCATTGGACCTATTAGAATGAAAGGGGTGCCATTGGAAAGGTCTGAGGTCGTACTTTAAGATAGTGCCAAAATAAAATCGAGTAGGTCCAAGTCCGAGTCGAGAAAGGTTAACTTTTGAAAGTGTAAACGAGGCCTTCATCACTCACACACACACAGTAACGGTTTTTCAGTTCAAATTTCTTGTGAACATTTTTTTTGTCAAATACCAGGCTCACAGAAATATTGGACCTATTCGAATGAAATGGGTGCCATTGGACAGGTCTGAGGTCGTACTTTCAGATAGTGTCAAAAAAAATCGAGCAGGTCCAAGTCCAAGTCCAGAAAGGCCAGAGGTTAATAGGAATTTTTAAACGTGTATAGCTCTGGACCCATTGGACCTATTAGAATGAAAGGGGTGCCATTGGAAAGGTCTGAGGTCGTACTTTAAGATAGTGCCAAAATAAAATCGAGCAGGTCCAAGTCCGAGTCGAGAAAGGTTAACTTTTGAAAGTGTAAACGAGGCCTTCATCACTCACACACACACAGTAACGGTTTTTCAGTTCAAATTTCTTGTGAACATTTTTTTTTGTCAAATACCAGGCCAACAGAAACATTGGACCTATTAAAATGAAATGGGTGCCATTGGACAGGTCTGAGGTCGTACTTTCAGATAGTGTCAAAAAAACTCGAGCAGGTCCAAGTCCAAGTCCAGAAAGGCCAGAGGTTAATAGGAATTTTTAAACGTGTATAACTCTGGACCCATTGGACCTATTAGAATGAAAGGGGTGCCATTGGAAAGGTCTGAGGTCGTACTTTAAGATAGTGCCAAAATAAAATCGAGCAGGTCCAAGTCCGAGTCGAGAAAGGTTAACTTTTGAAAGTGTAAACGAGGCCTTCATCACTCACACACGCACAGTAACGGTTTTTCAGTTCAAATTTCTTGTGAACATTTTTTTTGTCAAATACCAGGCCAACAGAATCAAACAGAAAGCAAATTTCGGTAAACAAAAATGTTTAAACGCTTATAACTTCGGATCCATGGGACCTATTAAAATGAAATGGGTGCCATTGGACAGGTCTGAGGTCGTTCTTTCAGATAGAGTCAAAATAAATCGAGCAGGTCCAAGTCCAAGTCCAGAAAGGCCAGAGGTTAATAGGAATTTTTAAACGCGTATAACTCTGGACCCATTGGACCTATTAGAATGAAAGGGGTGCCATTGGAAAGGTCTGAGGTCGTACTTTCAGATAGTGCCAAAATAAAATCGAGCAGGTCCAAGTCCGAGTCGAGAAAGGTTAACTTTTGAAAGTGTAAACGAGGCCTTCATCACTCACACACACACAGTAACGGTTTTTCAGTTCAAATTTCTTGTGAACATTTTTTTTGTCAAATACCAGGCCAACAGAAATATTGGACCTATTCGAATGAAATGGGTGCCATTGGACAGGTCTGAGGTCGTACTTTCAGATAGTGTCAAAAAAAATCGAGCAGGTCCAAGTCCAAGTCCAGAAAGGCCAGAGGTTAATAGGAATTTTTAAACGTGTATAGCTCTGGACCCATTGGACCTATTAGAATGAAAGGGGTGCCATTGGAAAGGTCTGAGGTCGTACTTTCAGATAGTGCCAAAATAAAATCGAGCAGGTCCAAGTCCGAGTCGAGAAAGGTTAACTTTTGAAAGTGTAAACGAGGCCTTCATCACTCACACACACACAGTAACGGTTTTTCAGTTCAAATTTCTTGTGAACATTTTTTTTGTCAAATACCAGGCCAACAGAATCAAACAGAAAGCAAATTTCGGTAAACAAAAATGTTTAAACGCTTATAACTTCGGATCCATGGGACCTATTAAAATGAAATGGGTGCCATTGGACAGGTCTGAGGTCGTTCTTTCAGATAGAGTCAAAATAAATCGAGCAGGTCCAAGTCCAAGTCCAGAAAGGCCAGAGGTTAATAGGAATTTTTAAACGCGTATAACTCTGGACCCATTGGACCTATTATTATGAAAGGGGTGCCATTGGAAAGGTCTGAGGTCGTACTTTAAGATAGTGCCAAAATAAAATCGAGCAGGTCCAAGTCCGAGTCGAGAAAGGTTAACTTTTGAAAGTGTAAACGAGGCCTTCATCACTCACACACGCACAGTAACGGTTTTTCAGTTCAAATTTCTTGTGAACATTTTTTTTGTCAAATACCAGGCCAACAGAATCAAACAGAAAGCAAATTTCGGTAAACAAAAATGTTTAAACGCTTATAACTTCGGATCCATGGGACCTATTCGAATGAAATGGGTGCCATTGGACAGGTCTGAGGTCGTACTTTCAGATAGAGTCAAAATAAATCGAGCAGGTCCAAGTCCGAGTCGAGAAAGGCCAGAGGTTAATAGGAATTTTTAAACGTGTATAACTCTGGACCCATTGGACCTATTAGAATGAAAGGGGTGCCATTGGAAAGGTCTGAGGTCGTACTTTAAGATAGTGCCAAAATAAAATCGAGCAGGTCCAAGTCCGAGTCGAGAAAGGTTAACTTTTGAAAGTGTAAACGAGGCCTTCATCACTCACACACACACAGTAACGGTTTTTCAGTTCAAATTTCTTGTGAACATTTTTTTTGTCAAATACCAGACCAACAGAAACATTGGACCTATTAAAATGAAATGGGTGCCATTGGACAGGTCTGAGGTCGTACTTTCAGATAGTGTCAAAAAACTCGAGCAGGTCCAAGTCCAAGTCCAGAAAGGCCAGAGGTTAATAGGAATTTTTAAACGTGTATAACTCTGGACCCATTGGACCTATTAGAATGAAAGGGGTGCCATTGGAAAGGTCTGAGGTCGTACTTTAAGATAGTGCCAAAATAAAATCGAGTAGGTCCAAGTCCGAGTCGAGAAAGGTTAACTTTTGAAAGTGTAAACGAGGCCTTCATCACTCACACACACACAGTAACGGTTTTTCAGTTCAAATTTCTTGTGAACATTTTTTTTGTCAAATACCAGGCTCACAGAAATATTGGACCTATTCGAATGAAATGGGTGCCATTGGACAGGTCTGAGGTCGTACTTTCAGATAGTGTCAAAAAAAATCGAGCAGGTCCAAGTCCAAGTCCAGAAAGGCCAGAGGTTAATAGGAATTTTTAAACGTGTATAGCTCTGGACCCATTGGACCTATTAGAATGAAAGGGGTGCCATTGGAAAGGTCTGAGGTCGTACTTTAAGATAGTGCCAAAATAAAATCGAGCAGGTCCAAGTCCGAGTCGAGAAAGGTTAACTTTTGAAAGTGTAAACGAGGCCTTCATCACTCACACACACACAGTAACGGTTTTTCAGTTCAAATTTCTTGTGAACATTTTTTTTGTCAAATACCAGGCCAACAGAATCAAACAGAAAGCAAATTTCGGTAAACAAAAATGTTTAAACGCTTATAACTTCGGATCCATGGGACCTATTAAAATGAAATGGGTGCCATTGGACAGGTCTGAGGTCGTTCTTTCAGATAGAGTCAAAATAAATCGAGCAGGTCCAAGTCCAAGTCCAGAAAGGCCAGAGGTTAATAGGAATTTTTAAACGCGTATAACTCTGGACCCATTGGACCTATTAGAATGAAAGGGGTGCCATTGGAAAGGTCTGAGGTCGTACTTTCAGATAGTGCCAAAATAAAATCGAGCAGGTCCAAGTCCGAGTCGAGAAAGGTTAACTTTTGAAAGTGTAAACGAGGCCTTCATCACTCACACACACACAGTAACGGTTTTTCAGTTCAAATTTCTTGTGAACATTTTTTTTGTCAAATACCAGGCCAACAGAAACATTGGACCTATTAAAATGAAATGGGTGCCATTGGACAGGTCTGAGGTCGTACTTTCAGATAGTGTCAAAAAAACTCGAGCAGGTCCAAGTCCAAGTCCAGAAAGGCCAGAGGTTAATAGGAATTTTTAAACGCGTATAACTCTGGACCCATTGGACCTATTAGAATGAAAGGGGTGCCATTGGAAAGGTCTGAGGTCGTACTTTAAGATAGTGCCAAAATAAAATCGAGCAGGTCCAAGTCCGAGTCGAGAAAGGTTAACTTTTGAAAGTGTAAACGAGGCCTTCATCACTCACACACGCACAGTAACGGTTTTTCAGTTCAAATTTCTTGTGAACATTTTTTTTGTCAAATACCAGGCCAACAGAATCAAACAGAAAGCAAATTTCGGTAAACAAAAATGTTTAAACGCTTATAACTTCGGATCCATGGGACCTATTAAAATGAAATGGGTGCCATTGGACAGGTCTGAGGTCGTTCTTTCAGATAGAGTCAAAATAAATCGAGCAGGTCCAAGTCCAAGTCCAGAAAGGCCAGAGGTTAATAGGGATTTTTAAACGCGTATAACTCTGGACCCATTGGACCTATTAGAATGAAAGGGGTGCCATTGGAAAGGTCTGAGGTCGTACTTTCAGATAGTGCCAAAATAAAATCAAGCAGGTCCAAGTCCGAGTCGAGAAAGGTTAACTTTTGAAAGTGTAAACGAGGCCTTCATCACTCACACACACACAGTAACGGTTTTTCAGTTCAAATTTCTTGTGAACATTTTTTTTGTCAAATACCAGACCAACAGAAACATTGGACCTATTAAAATGAAATGGGTGCCATTGGACAGGTCTGAGGTCGTACTTTCAGATAGTGTCAAAAAAACTCGAGCAGGTCCAAGTCCAAGTCCAGAAAGGCCAGAGGTTAATAGGAATTTTTAAACGTGTATAACTCTGGACCCATTGGACCTATTAGAATGAAAGGGGTGCCATTGGAAAGGTCTGAGGTCGTACTTTAAGATAGTGCCAAAATAAAATCGAGTAGGTCCAAGTCCGAGTCGAGAAAGGTTAACTTTTGAAAGTGTAAACGAGGCCTTCATCACTCACACACACACAGTAACGGTTTTTCAGTTCAAATTTCTTGTGAACATTTTTTTTGTCAAATACCAGGCTCACAGAAATATTGGACCTATTCGAATGAAATGGGTGCCATTGGACAGGTCTGAGGTCGTACTTTCAGATAGTGTCAAAAAAAATCGAGCAGGTCCAAGTCCAAGTCCAGAAAGGCCAGAGGTTAATAGGAATTTTTAAACGTGTATAGCTCTGGACCCATTGGACCTATTAGAATGAAAGGGGTGCCATTGGAAAGGTCTGAGGTCGTACTTTAAGATAGTGCCAAAATAAAATCGAGCAGGTCCAAGTCCGAGTCGAGAAAGGTTAACTTTTGAAAGTGTAAACGAGGCCTTCATCACTCACACACACACAGTAACGGTTTTTCAGTTCAAATTTCTTGTGAACATTTTTTTTTGTCAAATACCAGGCCAACAGAAACATTGGACCTATTAAAATGAAATGGGTGCCATTGGACAGGTCTGAGGTCGTACTTTCAGATAGTGTCAAAAAAACTCGAGCAGGTCCAAGTCCAAGTCCAGAAAGGCCAGAGGTTAATAGGAATTTTTAAACGTGTATAACTCTGGACCCATTGGACCTATTAGAATGAAAGGGGTGCCATTGGAAAGGTCTGAGGTCGTACTTTAAGATAGTGCCAAAATAAAATCGAGCAGGTCCAAGTCCGAGTCGAGAAAGGTTAACTTTTGAAAGTGTAAACGAGGCCTTCATCACTCACACACGCACAGTAACGGTTTTTCAGTTCAAATTTCTTGTGAACATTTTTTTTGTCAAATACCAGGCCAACAGAATCAAACAGAAAGCAAATTTCGGTAAACAAAAATGTTTAAACGCTTATAACTTCGGATCCATGGGACCTATTAAAATGAAATGGGTGCCATTGGACAGGTCTGAGGTCGTTCTTTCAGATAGAGTCAAAATAAATCGAGCAGGTCCAAGTCCAAGTCCAGAAAGGCCAGAGGTTAATAGGAATTTTTAAACGCGTATAACTCTGGACCCATTGGACCTATTAGAATGAAAGGGGTGCCATTGGAAAGGTCTGAGGTCGTACTTTCAGATAGTGCCAAAATAAAATCGAGCAGGTCCAAGTCCGAGTCGAGAAAGGTTAACTTTTGAAAGTGTAAACGAGGCCTTCATCACTCACCCACACACAGTAACGGTTTTTCAGTTCGAATTTCTTGTGAAAATTTTTTTTGTCAAATACCAGGCCAACAGAAATATTGGACCTATTCGAATGAAATGGGTGCCATTGGACAGGTCTGAGGTCGTACTTTCAGATAGTGTCAAAAAAAATCGAGCAGGTCCAAGTCCAAGTCCAGAAAGGCCAGAGGTTAATAGGAATTTTTAAACGTGTATAGCTCTGGACCCATTGGACCTATTAGAATGAAAGGGGTGCCATTGGAAAGGTCTGAGGTCGTACTTTCAGATAGTGCCAAAATAAAATCGAGCAGGTCCAAGTCCGAGTCGAGAAAGGTTAACTTTTGAAAGTGTAAACGAGGCCTTCATCACTCACACACACACAGTAACGGTTTTTCAGTTCAAATTTCTTGTGAACATTTTTTTTGTCAAATACCAGGCCAACAGAATCAAACAGAAAGCAAATTTCGGTAAACAAAAATGTTTAAACGCTTATAACTTCGGATCCATGGGACCTATTAAAATGAAATGGGTGCCTTTGGACAGGTCTGAGGTCGTTCTTTCAGATAGAGTCAAAATAAATCGAGCAGGTCCAAGTCCAAGTCCAGAAAGGCCAGAGGTTAATAGGAATTTTTAAACGCGTATAACTCTGGACCCATTGGACCTATTATTATGAAAGGGGTGCCATTGGAAAGGTCTGAGGTCGTACTTTAAGATAGTGCCAAAATAAAATCGAGCAGGTCCAAGTCCGAGTCGAGAAAGGTTAACTTTTGAAAGTGTAAACGAGGCCTTCATCACTCACACACGCACAGTAACGGTTTTTCAGTTCAAATTTCTTGTGAACATTTTTTTTGTCAAATACCAGGCCAACAGAATCAAACAGAAAGCAAATTTCGGTAAACAAAAATGTTTAAACGCTTATAACTTCGGATCCATGGGACCTATTAAAATGAAATGGGTGCCATTGGACAGGTCTGAGGTCGTTCTTTCAGATAGAGTCAAAATAAATCGAGCAGGTCCAAGTCCAAGTCCAGAAAGGCCAGAGGTTAATAGGAATTTTTAAACGCGTATAACTCTGGACCCATTGGACCTATTAGAATGAAAGGGGTGCCATTGGAAAGGTCTGAGGTCGTACTTTCAGATAGTGCCAAAATAAAATCAAGCAGGTCCAAGTCCGAGTCGAGAAAGGTTAACTTTTGAAAGTGTAAACGAGGCCTTCATCACTCACACACACACAGTAACGGTTTTTCAGTTCAAATTTCTTGTGAACATTTTTTTTGTCAAATACCAGGCTCACAGAAACATTGGACCTATTAGAATGAAATGGGTGCCATTGGACAGGTCTGATGTTGTACTTTCAGATAGTGTCAGAAAAAATCGAGCAGGTCCAAGTCCAAGTGCAGAAACGCCAGAGGTTAATAGGAATTTTTAAACGCGTATAACTCTGGACCCATTGGACCTATTAGAATGAAAGGGGTGCCATTGGAAAGGTCTGAGGTCGTACTTTAAGATAGTGCCAAAATAAAATCGAGCAGGTCCAAGTCCGAGTCGAGAAAGGTTAACTTTTGAAAGTGTAAACGAGGCCTTCATCACTCACACACGCACAGTAACGGTTTTTCAGTTCAAATTTCTTGTGAACATTTTTTTTGTCAAATACCAGGCCAACAGAATCAAACAGAAAGCAAATTTCGGTAAACAAAAATGTTTAAACGCTTATAACTTCGGATCCATGGGACCTATTAAAATGAAATGGGTGCCATTGGACAGGTCTGAGGTCGTTCTTTCAGATAGAGTCAAAATAAATCGAGCAGGTCCAAGTCCAAGTCCAGAAAGGCCAGAGGTTAATAGGAATTTTTAAACGCGTATAACTCTGGACCCATTGGACCTATTAGAATGAAAGGGGTGCCATTGGAAAGGTCTGAGGTCGTACTTTCAGATAGTGCCAAAATAAAATCGAGCAGGTCCAAGTCCGAGTCGAGAAAGGTTAACTTTTGAAAGTGTAAACGAGGCCTTCATCACTCACACACACACAGTAACGGTTTTTCAGTTCAAATTTCTTGTGAACATTTTTTTTGTCAAATACCAGGCCAACAGAAACATTGGACCTATTAAAATGAAATGGGTGCCATTGGACAGGTCTGAGGTCGTACTTTCAGATAGTGTCAAAAAAACTCGAGCAGGTCCACGTCCAAGTCCAGAAAGGCCAGAGGTTAATAGGAATTTTTAAACGTGTATAACTCTGGACCCATTGGACCTATTAGAATGAAAGGGGTGCCATTGGAAAGGTCTGAGGTCGTACTTTAAGATAGTGCCAAAATAAAATCGAGCAGGTCCAAGTCCGAGTCGAGAAAGGTTAACTTTTGAAAGTGTAAACGAGGCCTTCATCACTCACACACACACAGTAACGGTTTTTCAGTTCAAATTTCTTGTGAACATTTTTTTTGTCAAATACCAGGCCAACAGAATCAAACAGAAAGCAAATTTCGGTAAACAAAAATGTTTAAACGCTTATAACTTCGGATCCATGGGACCTATTAAAATGAAATGGGTGCCATTGGACAGGTCTGAGGTCGTTCTTTCAGATAGAGTCAAAATAAATCGAGCAGGTCCAAGTCCAAGTCCAGAAAGGCCAGAGGTTAATAGGAATTTTTAAACGCGTATAACTCTGGACCCATTGGACCTATTAGAATGAAAGGGGTGCCATTGGAAAGGTCTGAGGTCGTACTTTAAGATAGTGCCAAAATAAAATCGAGCAGGTCCAAGTCCGAGTCGAGAAAGGTTAACTTTTGAAAGTGTAAACGAGGCCTTCATCACTCACACACGCACAGTAACGGTTTTTCAGTTCAAATTTCTTGTGAACATTTTTTTTGTCAAATACCAGGCCAACAGAATCAAACAGAAAGCAAATTTCGGTAAACAAAAATGTTTAAACGCTTATAACTTCGGATCCATGGGACCTATTAAAATGAAATGGGTGCCATTGGACAGGTCTGAGGTCGTTCTTTCAGATAGAGTCAAAATAAATCGAGCAGGTCCAAGTCCAAGTCCAGAAAGGCCAGAGGTTAATAGGAATTTTTAAACGCGTATAACTCTGGACCCATTGGACCTATTAGAATGAAAGGGGTGCCATTGGAAAGGTCTGAGGTCGTACTTTCAGATAGTGCCAAAATAAAATCGAGCAGGTCCAAGTCCGAGTCGAGAAAGGTTAACTTTTGAAAGTGTAAACGAGGCCTTCATCACTCACACACACACAGTAACGGTTTTTCTGTTCAAATTTCTTGTGAATATTTTTTTTGTCAAATACCAGGCCAACAGAATCAAACAGAAAGCAAATTTCGGTAAACAAAAATGTTTAAACGCTTATAACTTCGGATCCATGGGATCTATTAAAATGAAATGGGTGCCATTGGACAGGTCTGAGGTCGTTCTTTCAGATAGAGTCATAAAAAATCGAGCTGGTCCAAGTCCAGAAAGGCCAGATGTTAATAGGAATTTTTAAACGCGTATGACTCTGGACCCATTGGACCTATTAGAATGAAATGGGTGCCATTGAAAAGATCAGAAGTCGTACCTTAAGATCCATGTCCAAGTCCAAGTGTAGTGATAGTGATAGTGTAATTTATGATGTTTAGATAGATTAAAAGTATTAGCTTATAACTTTGCACGCATTGCTGTAGAATGGAAGGAGAAGATAAAGAGTGGATGTGGCAAATAATATAAGAAAATGAAAAGACAGGCTCCTTAGCTGGTGAGTTACTGTTTGGTGTGGTTTGGGGAGCGTTAAGGTCTATCATCTGTTTATAATACGCAGCTCTTATTCAGATATAAAAATTATATTGTTGTTTATCAATAAAAGTCTTTGTTTTTTCTTTAATTTTTCAGTTGATTATCAACATTTATTGTAATCTTTTTGTAATTCTTTATTTATTTTTCTTTTCTTTTATTTTTGTTTATTTATTTGTTTTTTATACATACAATTAATGTTTTAAGGTTAATATGTTTTTTGTTTCTTTTGTATTTAATTTTAAGTGTTATTAAGTTTTTTTGTTTTATTATTTTATTAATTTGTTTATGGTTTAACTATTCGTTTTTATTTTTTTGTATTTGTTTCTTGTTTCAGATCTATTTCAGAAGGGAATCTCTGTTGTGTTGCTTTTTAGATAAGTAGCAAGTTTTGTGTCTCTAAAGAGTTTTTCATTTAATTTATTTTTGTTTGTTGGTTTATGGTTTTCTACAATTTATTTTTATTTTTTAAAATATACAATTTCATGTTCGTTACATATCGTTTCGATTAATTTTGAAAAAACAAAATTAAATAAGTTTCTTATTATCATACCGTGTCTCTAATATTTTTATTTCTTCTTTCATTATTTACTGCAGCAGCTTTACTTAACGTTTTAGTTTATTTCTCTATTTGAAGTTGAGGTTATGATAAGATGTTTTTTGTTTTTTTATTATTGTTTTTAATATTTTTCATTTGTATGTGAATTATTGTTTTTTGTTTGTTTATTTTAATTTTCAATGGTGCAACCTGCAAAATATTTCTTTTCATTTCATTTCATTCATTTGTTTCATTGTTGATTTCATATGACAATAGTTTTTAATTTAATTTTTATTTCTGTTTTTTGTTGTTTGTTTGTTTGTAATAATTAATATTCTTTTTTACATACATATTTACAAATGATTTATTTGTTATTGTTATGGTTTGTTTTCTGTTTTATTTCTGAAGGATATTGTCTCTAGGTTTTTTGCATTCTTTTTTTTATTTTGTTTGTATTTATTTTATGTTTGGTAGCTTTGTATTTTGTATTACGTATGGATGTTTTTATAGGTATTGTTAAGGTAGTAGCTATTTAAGAAAACCAAAAAAAAAACAAATAATTTATAAATAATTTTAAAATTAAAAAAAAAATAAAAAAATTTATTTCCAATTAAAAAATTATCAAATCAAATCAAATTATGAAGCAAGTTTATAGATTATCGGAAATTATATACAGTCAAAGAAAAAAGTCTACATACAACAAGTATACATTAGTGTATGTAGACTTTTTCCCACTAATTTTGTTGTTTTTTTTCTAATAATTTCTGGGCCATATTTTTTATATTCATTTTTGTCTTCAAATGGTCTTAATTCTAACTGTCTTAAATTTGATAAAAATCCCGGCTGTATGTAGACTTTTTTCTTTGACTGTATATTTGGTAAGCCTTACTGGTTAGCCAAGGAATAAACAAATTGAATTCCAATTAAAAAATTATCAAGAACTGTTTATTTAATCATTTAAACGACTTATAAATTTTGAAGTAAGTTTATAGATTATCAGAAATTATATACAGTCAAAAAAAAAGTCTACATACAACAAGTATACATTAGTGTATGTAGACTTTTTCCCACAAATTTTTTGTTTTTTTCTAATAATTTCTAGGTCATATTTTTTATATTCGTTTTTGTCTTCAAAATCACCAGGAATAAAGTCTATATACAGTGGTGTATGTAGACTTTTTCTTTGACTGTATATTTGTAAGCCTTACTAGTTAGCCAAGGAAATAAGAAAGATTTTCAAGAAGACAAATTTAATTTAACAGTCCTTAGAACAAATCGAATACAGTGGTATAGAATTTGAAATAGAAATTGTTATTGAAAATCTTAAATTTTTAAAAACATTTTTGATTTATTTTTTTATTATAAAAATTTAAAAAGCAATGCAATTCGTTAATCACATTGTATGTTAAAAAAAACTTAATTTTAATAAATTAAAAAGTATTTCACTTTAAAATTAAAAATTATACGTTATATGATATATTTTTGAAATTTATAGCATATTTTTGGTTTATTTTTGTTTATTGTTACATTCTATATATAAATGGCACATTTAGAAGTACGTTGAGTGATTTTGTGTTGCCTTAGAATAGATTTCAAAATATTACAAACGAACAATTTTTACATCAAATAATTTCACGAATAATATTTTAAAAACCGTTTCATTAAACATTTTTAATTCGAATTTTTCTAAATTAAAAATTATTAACATTTTTGTAATGTATATTTGAATAATAATTACACTGTAAAAAATACACATAAATAAATAACACTATAAAAACCGTTGAAATACATTTATAGAGTAGTTATCCTTAACATTGAAATATGTTTTCCGTTCCTCTTATTTAGTATAAGTTTCTGAAGGAGTACCTTTAAAGCTAGTTTACGTTTATTTAATAACAATTGCACTGTGCTGCAAACTCCAATGGACACCAATATAGAGTAAAATTCAATATTCATTTTTGCATTATTTACTTTAATTAAACATTGATTTTCAAAAATGTAAACAAACAAGTTAATTCGAATGAAAAAAATAATAGGGACACTATGGATTCATCTATCAAAGTTGCTTCGATGTGAGCCAAAGGCAAATAGAAAATGTAAAGCATAATATGGTAACAAAGGAAAGCTAAGAACCTAAACTTACATCTTCTTCTAACACTCAGTGGTGCCACGTCCACTGAATCATGTTTAGATAGATTATAAGAAGAAGAAAAAAAGGAGTGAGAGTGGCAAATAATATAAGAAAATGAAAGTCCGGGTTCTTAGCTTTTATTTGTTAGCAAATGTATGGCAATTGATGCTGTATGGTCAAATTTTTTTAATTTTCTTAAATATCTATGAGTGGGCGTGGAAAATATAATAATATTTACGGCCTAGAAAGAAAGAACACGTTTCTACATTTTGTTTGATACCAAAATAATAAAAATTGGTGCTCTACATACAAAGTTATAAGAAGCTAAAGAAAATACTTTTTTACACATCCAACACCAAAAATGTTTGCGAAAATTTGATTTCAAAAATTTTGGCTGTTCTACCAGGCGAACAGAATTATGTAGCAAGGGGGTGTTTGGCAAAGTATTTTCTTTATCTTCTTATAACTTTAGAACGAAGGCATTAATTTTTATAAAAATGGTATCAAATGAAAGCTAGAAACATTTACTTTCATTCTCACTGTAAATATGAATATTTTTGCCACGCCCACTTTAAGATAATTAAGGAAATTAAATGTAAACTCTTATAACTTTGTCTGTTTAGCATCAATTCTCATAAATTTGGTAGCAAACACAAGTTAAGCATCTAAACTTTACTCTTCTTCTAACACCTAGTGGTGCCACGTCCACTGATATAGATTGATAGATGATGTTTAGATAGATTACATGTATTAGCTTATAACTTTAAGTTAAGTTAAGTTAAAAAAGTTTACATTATTTTGTATTTTTTTTTTACCGCTGTTGTAATATTCTGAAATCTTTCGTTGTTTATGTTTAAAATGTTAATTTTTTGTTTTTTTTTTGTTTGTTTTTTGGATTACAATTTTACGAGTATTTGACACAAAACTTTTTTTTAGTTAAACTTTCTTTTTAAATTGTATTATTTTCTTAAGTATTTGATAAGTTCGTTAAGTTTTCTTAAGTTTTGTGATTTTAAATTTAATTTCTATATAAGTTTTTATTTATACTTATATTGTGTAGTTTAATATGTATTGGGATTTGTTTGTTTTTCTTTTTCGGCTTAGTAACTATTAAATGCATAATTTTGCACATTTTTTCATTAATAATATCATGTATATGTATGTATGTATGTATATTGTACAAGTATGACTAGAATTATTTTGTATTTCTTTAAATATAAATTTGTTAATAAATAATTATTACTAATGATTAATTTATAAATGTTATGTTATTATATTAAATATAAAAACTAACTAACAAAAGAAAATCAGTGTTTAGAAAACAATTTTTATTTTTCTTTTATACATACTATATTATATAAATAACGTAACGTAAATGATTTGTTATGTAACGTAAATAAGTGCTACGTAATGCAAATAATTTATATAAGTCATGTAAAGTAATCTATTACATAAGATAAATAAATTATTACGTAACGTAAGAATGTAAATACGTTACGTAAGAAATATTTATTTCTTTTTTTTTGGCAATTGTTATATAGTTGGTATATGATATTTTCTAAATATATTTTATTTAATCATTTAATACATTTATTTAAACTTTTTTTTATTACTAAAGATGATTTTACAATATAAAATAATTATTTATATAATACTGTTTACATATGTTTACTTAATTGTATTTAATAATTTTATTTTATTTTTATATATATATACTATGCACGTAGGTATATAATTTATTTGTTTTTTTTTTGTTAATTTTAATTATAAATAATTTGTTATTATAACATATATTCATTGTATAACATTTCAAATTTCTTTGTAGTATTTGTTGTTCTATGGTTTCATTTAAATAGATTTAGTTTTTTATATTTTTATTAAATTAATTATTATTTATTTAAGTTTTGTTAGTTTTATTTTTATTAATAAGTCTTTTGAAAGTCAGTTTCTTTGTTTTTTGTTTTTATAAAATATTTTATAAATGCAACATATTGTGAAATCAGTCATTTATTTTTCAAAATCAGTAAAATGTTTTGCAGTTAAATAAAAATAAAAAAGAAAATGAAATAACAATATGATAATAATACATTTCCATTCATCATAAGAAAATCAATTAAAATTTGTCTAACATTTTTTTTACTAATAATTACACTGTGCTATAAAAACCATTGCAATACCTTCATATAGTAGTTGTTCCTAAGATTTGAAATATTTCTAGTTCCTCTTATTTAGTATAATTTTCTAAAGGAATACCTTTAAAGCTAGGTCATGATTATTTAACAACACTGGCACTGTGCTACAAAGTCTAATGAACACCCACCCATATATGTAGAGGAGTTGTTTTTGCATTTCTTAGCTATTTTAGGTTAGACAGGTTTCCCATTATAAGTAGCTAAGGCTTGAAAAGATAATTATGAGTAAAAAATATAAGAAAATGAAGAGTTTTATTTACTACCAAATTTATGACAATTGATGCTGCATAAGCAAAGATTTTATAATTTTTGCCACCCACACTTTAAGATAATTAAAGAAATTAAAAGTAAACTCTTATAACTTTGCCTGTTTAGCGTCAATTCTCATAAATATGGTAGCAAACGAAAGCTGAGAGCTTAAATTTACATATTTTTCTAAAATTTAGTAGTGCCACGCCCTCTGATTCATGTTTAGATAGATTAAAAGCATTAGCTTATAACTTTGCACGTATTGTTGTAGAATAAGAAGGAGAAGAGTGGAAATGTCAAATAATATAAGAAAACGAAAGTCCGGGTTCTCAGCTTTCATTTGCTGCCAAATTTATGGCAATTGATGCTGTATGCGAAAAATTTTGAGGCATTTAAATTTAATTTTCTTAAATATCTATAAGTGGGCGTGGCAAATATAATAATATTTACACTCCTAAATGAAAGAACACGTTTCTACCTTTTGTTTGATACCAAATTTATAAAATTTGGTGCCCTACTTACAAAGTTATAAGAAGTTAAAGAAAATACTTTTTTACACATCCAACAAGAAATTTTTGCGAAAATTTCATTTCAAAAATTTTGGCTGCTCCATCAGGCGAACAGAATTGTGTAGCAAGGAGGTGTTTGGCAAAGTATTTTCTTTATCTGCTTATAACTTTAGAACGAAGGCACCAATTTCTATAAAATTGGTATCAAATGAAAGCTACAAACATTTACTTTCATTCTCACTGTAAATATGAAAATTTTTGCCACTCCCACTTTAAGATAATTAAGGAAATTAAATTTAAACTCTTATAACTTTGTCTGTTTAGCATCAATTCTCATAAATTTGGTAGCAAACGAAAGCTAATAATCTAAGCTTACTTCTTCTTCTAACAACTAGTAGTGCCACGCCCACTGATTCATGTTTAGATAGATTAAAAGCTTTAGCTTATAACTTTCCACGTATTGCTGTAGAATGAGAAGAAGAAAAAGAGTGGGCGTGGCAAGTAATATAAGAAAATGATAGTCCAGGTTCATAGCTCTTATTTGCTACAAAATTTATGACAATTGATGCTGTATGGGCAAAGTTACAGGCATTTAAATTTAATTTTCTTAAGTATCTATAAGTGGGCGTGGCAAATATAAATGTAAACTCTTATAACTTTGAATGGTTAGCATCAATTCTCATAAATTTGGTTGCAAACGAAAGCTAAAGTGCATGGAAATTTGCCTGATTGATTGAGGTACTATGAGGCCAGCCGTGGCAGCCATATGATGGAAATGAAATTCCATTTCTAATCGGAACAATTGTACTTCATAACATAAGCAATAAATTTGGCAAAATTTCAAACCATTTTTGTTTGATTGCACTTTTAAATTTAAACTTTTAAATGGGCCACTCTATACTAATTCTTGTCAGCACTCTTCTTATTGGTTTATCTTCTTAACTGCAAGAAATTTTTGTTATTTGCTAATTAGCATGCCCTTCTTGTTATCTAGGCTTTTTTAAGCGCGTCTTCCTTTGGCGACAGGGAAGCCACCACCATATTGAATTCAATGTCTCCTGACTTGCATTCACTTTTAATACCTAAACTTGCAAACAAAATAAAAACAAATACTGAATGAAGTGTCCGTACTATATAGACGTTAACAATAACAATAATAATAAAATTGCATGCAGCACAGTGTAATTAAATGAATAATAATGAAAAAAAGAAATATTTTTTTTAATTATATTTTTTAAATTAATAAGAAAAGTTCTTTGTTTTCTTCGTTCTAAATGCTTTCGTTTTTCTAATACAATCTTAAGGTCAGCATTATAATTTTTTGTTGTAGTTTTCGTTTAATTTTCAAATGTTTAATTATTTTTCTTAACTTTTCTTCTTATTCTTAATTATTTATGTATTTTTTTTAACTTTTCTTTTTATTTTTATATACAAAACATTTTTAATTTTTTTTTTAATTTTTAATAATTTTTTTTTGTTTAAGTTTTTAGTTTTTTTTCTTTTGTAACAATTTCTCAATTTAATTTTTAATTTCTTTACAAAATGGAGTATTTTTTTTTGTTTTTCTATTTCTTACTTGTAATTTTAAACGTTTATTTGAAATGTTTCCCTTTGGAGTTTTGAATTGGCACGTATGCGTGGTGATGTTTGGGCTTTTGATTTCTCATCGGAGAAGCGAGCCGGTGGATTTATGTGATCCTGATAGTTGGGTGGAAAATTTGCAATACTGTAACGGTAAGCGATTAAACATATCTGATAAATATTACTCTCACTGCACTCTCACTTTAAGGATTTTTGGTTTTTAGTAAAAAAATAAAACGTTAAAAATTATAAAAAAAAAATTCAAATAAAGAAGGAAACAAATTATAAACATCACAACAATATCAGTCTGTTTATACTATCTTAGCACACAAGCTAGCATAGACAGAAGCTATGTGAACTCTTAAGTGCGTACTTTAGAATTAAAGAAGACCGACCATATTAACTTATCTTAACTTTTCTCATTTCATGTGATTATTCCATCTAAGGCATTCACACACATCCTATCATCTGTTATTCTGCATTATGGTCAATAACCTACAATTCTATTTCAATATGATCTATGTCCTGCTATAGACAGTGATAGAACAGATTTGCTGCTGGGCTTACATAAGGTCAGCCTGAGTTTAGTTATTGGTTTCATTACAGGGCACTGCATGATTAGAACGCTGATAAGAATCTGGAGCAGATCCCAGACGGACTATTACAGGGTGTGCGATAAGGAGAAATTGGAAACTTTCGAACACCTCCTTTGCAACTGTTCAGCCTTTAGTAGGTTAAGGTTAAGAAGGCTTCTTCAAAACTCTCTCGAGAGCTGACATTAGGACTCTCCATAGATTCTTAAATATGTTGAGCTGGGCATCAAGGTTGTAGCCGCGCTCTCTTCAGCCTTTCTGGTCCATTTTTTTCGTCCGTCTCCTACCTTTTCTCCTTTTCCAATTTCCCAATCTCCTTCACAATTCTGTCTGTCTCTTCTCTCTTCTAGGACGATTTTACAATGCCTCATTTTGACCTCTGGGTACTGTACTTGTCCTCAAACCTAACCTAGCTTAACTTATTGATGCTTTTACAATACGCATTTAGATTAATTTAAAATTTTTCGTTGCTCAATTTTAACCATCTACAACGAAATATTTAAAATACAGACTTTAATGCTACGATTACTTAGTAGGGAGCATAAGAAATTTGATGTAACGAAAAGCATTGCAGAAGTAATCAAGTTTGTAACTGTAACTGCCGAAAATGTTTACGATCCGAATCTGTCGATTTAACCGCTTACGGTTCTCTATGGCGTAAACTGCACCTTGGTCAATTCACGCAACAATTCGATCCGGTTGACTATACACAACGTGCCAGATTTTCGAATTGGCTTCCCATGCTGTTTATATGAACAAGATCAGCAAATAAGATTGTCGTGTATAGACCTTGGAAAATATAAAAGTGATTCGGAAGAGAGAAGTTACTGTTTGGTGCTCATTAAGACTTGGAGGTGTCATTGGATCGTATCTTTTCGAAAATTACCCTCTACCCGCTATAACCGTATGGGATGCAAATATCCCCAATCGAAACATCACCATACTCTCCGATATTACGCCACTGGGCTCCAACGTTATGAACTTCAGGACGGTCGTAAAGATATGATGTCCCCATCATTAGGTAACTGCAGAGCGGATGAACTCCCCAGGCATGGCACGATCATCGAACTCTCCGACTATTGGAGTTCCTTTGGGGGCCTGTAAGCTCATGACTGACAATGCGGTCACGGAATCCGTTAACCGCAGGTGGTCGGCTTCGGATACGGCGTAGAAATTCTGGCCAAGGCTGGATGGAAGGCGCACTGCAAGGCTGCTTAAACTCCAAAGAAGCACGCACAGTGTAGTTGTCGGATCCGTGACGGGGTATTGCATTACGGGTACGCACGCGAGGCACATTGGTCTGAGACACCTCGCAAAAGATTTCTGTAGAAGCTGCAGAGATGAGGAGGAAGATTAAACTGTTCTGGGAACATGACCCGCACTATGTCAAAAGAGAAAGAGACATCTTGGTGCCTACTACATCGATGATCTAGCTGATTTATCGAGCTTAGACATTGAAATACTGCCCGAAATGTGTAAGTATGGGTAGAAAACTATCTTAAAAGATGGACTGTTGGAACCAATTGAGTGACGGTCTTCTAAACGACATTGTATTTCGTACATAATGTCTAAGGAATATAAGGATATAAAAGGTTCTTCGAAATTGTATTTTAAAACAAAAAATTGGTAATGCTTTCTACGTTTCATGTCCACATTTTGAATACTTTTAACCACAACTCACTAAACAGCCCTTCAAGCAGAAGAAAAATAGCTTTCAAGGAACAATACACGTTTTTTCTTACAGCACTTGTTCAAAAATCAAAAGAAGGTCACCTAAACAGGACTTTGAAACTATCAGTCGGCATTTGAAGTATCGCCAAAATGAATGCAGGATATAGAAGTAAAAGTTTCGTGGATATTTTTAAGTGCATTAAATAGAGCACATTGAGGTTAGTTCCTGGCTAATAGCAGAATGCAGTTTTCATATTACTTTTTGGATTGAGCCTATACAGTGATCTCGGTTTATAATTCTTCCATAAATGAACTCACCTAAAAGTTGTTTCATCATGATTACTTGAGTAACCACTCGATGAGCGTATGTGTCTTTTGCTGGTTGTGCCAGTTTTAGCTGCCTTCCGATTACCATAGGGTGGTTTAGATTTACGTGACATGCTTGTTGGTGTGGCATCCGATGAGGATGAGGATTCATCTTGAGTTTCTTCTAAAATTAAAGGTAACTGTTAAGCAAAAAAAAAAACAAAAATTGACTGCATGATGTTACCTCGTTGTGGTCTGTATTTGGCAGAATTAATAGCTCGTGCTGATACATCATTATCCGATTCGGAGCCGAGTGTGTCATATTCTGTAATTGGTATGTGAAGTGTTAGGATTTTCCTAACTTCAGAATCTGTTGAGCCTGGATTATCCGATTCTAAAACAGTTTATAGTAACGATTTGATGATGGATTTTGATTTTTGATTTGATTTTGATTCCGTGGTTGGTGGTGGTGGTGGTGATAATTATGATGATAATAATGTTATGATATTAATGACAATGATGATGATGATGATGATGATCGTATGAATGAAAATGAAAAACATAAACGAAAATGTTTTAATAAGAATCGCTTTGCTTTTTTGATTTTTTTCTTTAGTTTTAAAGGATTCATAAGGATGTGGCCGGTTGGGATTGTTTTCTTTTTTAGATAAAATAGAGGAGGTCTTTTCTTTTCAAACAAACAAACATGTGCTGAAATCATATTTATGACTCTGATGAATTAATGTCATAAGCCAATTCAGTTGTGGATTTTGGAGGGCACAAAGGAATGTCATGCTTTGTTCATTGATTGTTTATTATTTTTTCTTTTCTTTTTGCTTTGACTATAACTGGCCTCAAACTAACTATTCTAAAGGATTGCTTTCAGGGAAATTGCTTTATTGTTAAGATAATGTTTCAAACATTTGTACATACCCTGACTTTCCGAATGAGGATCCCTTAAACGGCCCACCTTTCGACGTACTTTCGTGTACTCAGGCTCTTTAGACTGCAAAAAAAAAAGATCAAAAGAATAATTATTGCCGGCTGTAAGGTGTGGTTAAGATGTAAAACCTACATGATAACCCTCTGGTTTAACGTCGTGATAGACAAAGGATCCTCTTACCGAATGATAGGGCCCACTGTACACATTACCACTATAAGAGCTTTCACTGTACGGTTGTTTGTTCAATTGGAACGTGGCATAAGGGCAAATATCTTCGATGTATTCATTACTTTCGGCTTTGCCAAAACTGCCCGAATCATTCGAATTGGAACCACGTGGTGGCCCCACATTTGGGTTACATCTTACGGCTAAGTACTGTTGATCACGATTTTGTTTATTTTGCAATTGCGTCAATGAGGGTGTTTCCGACATTGAAGAGGAGGCCAAACGCGACTGATTGTTACTCATTTCTGTAGAAAAAAGAAAACAAAAATTAATCGATACGATGATATTTTTCTTTCTGTTTAAAACTTACTTTTTCTTCTGATGAAAAAGACCGCCACTAGCAGTCCCAATAACATTATCAGTGACAAACACACGGGCAGTAATACTTTAATGTTGGCATAGAAGGGACTATCAGTCATGGGTGACATGGCATTCAAATCCGTATTATAAATAACTGTAAAGAAGAAAATAATTTAAAAATACTTTTCTCATGTGACATCAGTTTCACTCCTTACCTCCTTGCGTTGACAGTGTGGTAAAATTATACACCGCCGTTGTGGAGCCAGCATTATTATGGGCCGTTACCCTAAGTTGGTACTTAGTACCAGGTACTAAATCACTAACCGTATATATACGTTCTGTCGGTGGTATATGACTCGAAACAACTGTCCACGTCGAACGGCCATATATTCTCGATTCGATCATAAAATATAAAATGCCACAACCGCCATCACCCCACGAATCTAGCCAGCAAGTTACGCTGGTCGAATTATTTGTTATCATTTGTGAGTGCTTAGGCTGTACGGGAGAATTGCCTTTCGTATGGGTATTTACAATGTCACAGGGTAAACCAGTGCCGATTTTATTATACGCCGTTATATACAATTGATAGCGTGTGCCACACCATAAATTACTCAATAGATGTGAATAGGACTTGGCATCCACTTGCAATTCCTCCCAATCGCCATTATCGCGTTTATAGTTGATGACATAACCCAATATGGGACTGCCGCCATTATTATTATCTGACCATTCCAATAGCAAACTATCCGAATAGGCTGTTACCACTGTCAGATTGGGTGCTTCGGGTGGTACTTTCACTATCACACTATAAATGATTTCATCTTTACCCCAAGTATTCTCTACACTACAAGTATAATTGCCTGCATCGGTGGCTTGGGTCTCACGTATGTACAGCGTACCATTTTTGGCGATAGTTTTACGGGCATTTGTCTCAAGATTATGGCCATCCAAACGCCATATGGTAACGGGTGCTGGTGAGCCTACTTTGCGGCAAGTCAACTCCAAGTTCTCCTTCCAAGGCGTTACAACACGTTGACTGAACGAAACAATACGGGCAGGTACTTTGTTATTTGGTGGCACTGTTACAACATCCGTTTTCTCTCCCTCGCCCACTTTTGTGGAGGCCGTAAGCCAAAATTGATATGTGGCCGATTCCTGTGTACGTTGTGTCTCATGCATCTCAACATACGGGCCCAAAATACGTTTGTGTGTACCTTCCTCACGGCCACCTTCTAACATGGACATGTAAAATGTATAGCCGGTCTGAAAATCACATTAAAATGGATATATTATTGGGGAACATTATTCTGGGAAATTTTTTTTTTACTTACAATATCGCCATTTGGAAACTCGGGCGGCAACCAGGATATAATAATTTTTGTACTCGAAGCCGGTATCGCTTTTATGGCTTGTGGTGCCGATGGTACTTTATTAAAGAGGGAAATTGGTATACAAAATCTTAGTTTTTTTTTAAATATAATATTTAAAATGTTTCTATTTACCATCTTCATTGGTACGACAATAGAAAGGTTTCGTTTTAACACCATCGCCCACTTTGGTATATGCCACCACCCATACCGTATAGTTGGTATACTTTTGTAGACTCTCAATAGTGGCATATTGATTATTCGACTTCACAACGTCGGGATCTTTTTCTGAAATTAAATTTTTAAAGAAATTTTGGTAAAAAAACAAGCGACAATATTTGGTACAAAATATTTGGTACCATTCGAAAAAGTATTTTTTTAACCCCAAACAAATTAGGCTGATATTATGGTATGAAATTATGAATGAAGGCAGAGTGCTGAAATTGTCAACATTTTTCCGGGGAAATATACTAAAACATGCCCGAGAGAACTAGACTTGTTGACATATAAAACAGATTCTAGTTCATCATATAACAGATATGAGTAAGACCAGGACAGTTGAAACTAGATGCACTCGCTGAGCAGACGTATAGAACGTCAAGTAAAGAATATCGTTGTGAATCCACAGGATTTATATAAAATTAAGGACAGTCTTTACAGGTCAATATACTAGATGGATGGAGCGAGAATGACCAGATCAAATAGTACATACACTGGTGGCCTTATAATTAGAAACGATGTTTCTGGAACAGAGTCTACGGAGTGACGAATCTAAGTTTAATTTGTCCCAATCTGTTGGAAAAACGAATGTAAGACGTCCCCCAAAGAAAGCCTTTGATCCCAGGTACACAGTGAAAACTGTAAAACAAATTAACAAACATACATACATGTTGCTAAGTCGTTTCTAATTATAAGGCCACCACTGTACATACATAATTGGTCATTCCAACCCTTCAGTCAGGATTACAACCTAACTTTTCGCACCACTTACAGTCAAAGAAAAAAGTCTACAACACCGCGGTATGCGGTCTTTCCCTCTATTTTTTTTTTGTATTTTTCTAATAATTTCTAGGTTGTAATTTTTTAATATTCGTTTTTGTTTTCAAATATTCTTAATTGTGACTGCCATAAACAATGCTACAACGCCATTTTCAATGTGATAAAAATCACCGGGAAAAAAGTCTACATACACGTGCATGTTGTGTGTATTAATTTTATACATGAGTGAAGGGGCCGGCCTACAGTTTAAAGTTGATTCCAAACGACAGATTTTTTGATAAACTTTTCATGGCAATTTTATTAACTCTCAGAGCTTTTGCCATAAATCTGCTGAGAGGAAGTCGCTGAAATGTTTGACCTGGGGTTTGCACCGCGGTCTCATGTCTAATAAGTCAACACACTACCTACTAGACTACGGCGACCACAGTATAATACAGTTATTAAATAAGCGCTGCTATACGCAAATTGGGGATTGGTATGGTACTTGGAAAAAATATACTCCCAGTCATCTGCTTCAAAGTTTACGCTGAACTTAGTCGGAAATATTATATTTCCAGATTCGAGAGATATGGAAGTGGAAGCCGTCAGTCAACATAAAACTGTTTAAAAACTAGAATCCGTTTAAATTGAAGAGGAATTTCAATTATATACTGGCTTTATTATAAAACATTTAACAATTTCCGAACATCTAAAGGCAATCACATACAAATCGAAATTTTATCGAATATTACCGAATTGTGCGTAGAATACGTTAATACGTTACGATCAGTTACAACTCGGCATTATATGTTGCCTTAATAGATTTTGAAAAGGCATTTTACTCCGCAAGAAGAGACTTCTTATAAAAGGACTGGAAACGGGCGGAGAACGAGGAAAAATAATCAGGCCAAGAGTCTCATGTCTATTGGTATACACCTAAACCATCAAGTAGGTTAAAACACACCAATACTTTCTATAAGAAGTTTGTATTTTGTAAAAACTTACTTATCTTCTTCCATTCTAGTAGTAGTAGTCAAGTAGGTAGTGTGTTGGCTCATTAGCCACGGTTCAATCCCTTTGTCAAACACCTCGAACAAAACGAAATATGAAGAGATATTTCTTCCCATGAAAAGTTTCTGAAAAATCTGTCGTTCGGAGTCGACTTTAAACTGCAGGTCCCACCACTTATGGATAAAATGAGTACACACTGCATAAGTGATGTGAGAAGCTAGGTCGCAATCCTGGCTGAAGGGTTGTAATGACTAGTTATGTGTGAATGTATGTCTGGTATAGTGTCCTTGGCAAAATATTGAAAAGTGTTCTATCGATTCGATGACTTCATGACATGCCCTGAATTCATTATTATCTACTGCACCTATCTTGTTTACGCGAACTGCAGTGTCCCATAAGTGTCACTTATCAGAATAGTTAAGTCACCTTTATTCAATCTCAAGATATTCATGGTTTTACTACCACTAGGATCGTGTCATCGTTCTGGAATTGTCGATTTTTATAATTGATTTGTTAATGCACTAAAAAGGCATTGAAATATCCAAGTTTATGTTTGGCTCTATTAGCCAGATTATCGTTCGTTTTGTCATTTTCAATCACTGCCTGATGATTAGGTACCCACTATAATGCACAGCGTGCACAGCCTATTTCTATTGCAGGGCAGTTTTTGATCCTTTAGGTTAGGTAGGTTAGAGGATGTGTACTTGCCAATTAAGACAAGTACAGTACCCGGAGGTCGAATTGACCCATTGTACAACGTCCTAGTTTCTCACACCACTTATGTTGTGTGCGTTAATTTTATACATGAGAGGTGGGACCTACAGTTTAAAGTCGATTCCGAACGACAGATTTGTGAGAAACTTTTCATGGCAATTTTGTTTACTCTCAGAGTTTTTGCCAGAAATCTGCTGAGAGGAAGTCGGCGAAAAAATACTTTCGTATTTTTTCTTGATGTCTGGCCTCTGACTTGAACCCTGGCTTTACGTCTAATAAGCCAACACACTACCTACTAGACTACGGCGACTTCAACTCCAGGTCAAACATCTCCAGCAAATTTCCAAATATTTCTTCGGTGACATCTGAGAGTAAATATAAATTGCCATGAAAAGTTCCTCCAAAAAATCTTTAAACTGTAGGGCCTGCCACTAATGTAAAAAATTAACACACACAACATAAGTGGTGTGAAAGGCTAGGTTGTAATGCTGACTATGAAGGGTTGTAACAATCAATTATGTATGTATGTACTCTCAGAGTTTTTGCCAGAAATGTCCTGAGAGGAAGTCGCCGAAAAAATACTTTTTGTATTTTGTGTTTGATGCCTGGCCTGGGGCTCGAACCCTGGCTTTACGTCTAATAAGTCAACACACTACTTACTGGAGTACGGGGACTTCAAAAAATCCTATATATAATTTAAATTTTGTACACATCACTTTCATGTGTTGTCTTATTAGTCGTGAGGCAGTGGTTCAAACCCCAGCTCTGACATCTGGAACAAAACGAAATATGAGAAAACATTTTTCGGCAACTTCTCCTCCCGTTAGTCTTTTGGCAAAAACACTGAGTAGTGTAAATAAAAAATTGCCATGAAAAGTTTCTTAAAAATCTGCCATTCCACCACTCATGGATAAAATTATGAAAAAACCACAGGGATGGTGTGAGAAGCTAGGCTGTAATGTTGCCTAAAGAAGTCGCCGTAGTCTAGTAGGTAGTGTGTTGGCTTATTAGACGCAAAAGCCTGGGTTCGAGCCCCAGGCCAGGCATCAAAGACAAAATACAAAAAGTATTTTTTCGGCGACCTCCTCTCAGTAGATTTCTGGCAAAAACTCTGAGAGTAAATAAAAATTGCCATGAAAAGTTTCTCAATAAATAAAAATCTGTCGTTCGTGGTCGACTTTAAACTGTAGGTCCCACCACTCATGTATAAAATTAACACACACAACATAAGTGGTGTGAGAAACTAGGACGTTGTACAATGGGTCAATTCGACCTCCGGGTACTGTACTTGTCTTAATTGACAAGTACACGTCCTCTAACCTAACCTAACCTAACCTATGCTGCCTAAAGGCAGCAGGTTATAATAACCAATTAAGTTAAGTAATTTGCTTTTTTTTAATTGTAAAATTAAATAAATGGAGGTTAAAAGGTCGGAATGTCAAGTATAGGGGAATAAAATAGTTGTTCTAATTGATATTGCATAGCAACATGGTTTATTATGAATATTTTCATAAAAAATATTAACTTTCGAGTAGAAGCAGACGGATTTTAATTTTTTTTTTGCATTTTTCTTATCAAAAGGTTTGAAAAGCTATTGTAAAATTCGCTTGTTTTGCCAGCACTTGAACTAATTTGTTTACTTATCACCTCCCATCACTGATTCTTGTCTTGCCACATTCATTGATTTAAGCCTTCATTAGACTTTATGTACTCGTACATACAACATAAGAGTTGTCGACATTTGCATTCATGTACTCATGGATTTGTGTGAGCGTATTGGTATCAAAAAGGTCAATAAATATTGAGGCGTTAAAAATTTAATGACTTGAATAATTGCCTCTTCGTAAAAGATAAATGCAAACTCTGCTTCAAATAATGGATGACGACGCTGCTGCTGATGATGCTGTGCACAAAAAGCAGAGTACCTTTCTACTTGTACTTGTACTTCACTTACACATACACACAGCTATAGACAAGGATACGAACAGACCTATGTACATGTGCATGAGTAGAATTAATGTTATGGCATCGTATTTGTATGTCCTTATAATGGAATGTTGCGGACATTTTAATTGAGAAATTCCATTTCAGACTGAAAGTGCCAATCGTAATTTAAAATATATGTAAACATTGATTCATGATTCAGACAACTGGGCCTCAGCATTTTAAGACAAGAGGTAGCAACACAGTGGGTGCATTGAAAAGTAGCTTGGATAAATTAAAGCAAAGTTTGAAAGGATTGAATCAAATTTTTTCTTTCCTAACTTTTGGACATTAAGACATTTGAAGTATATGGTGGGCCATTTAAAAGTTTAAATTTAAAAATGCAATTAAACGAAAACGGTTTGAAATTTTGCCAAATTTATTTTGTTTGTTGTGAAGTTTAGTTGTTCCGGTTAGAAATGGAATATTATTTCATTCATATGGCTTCCGCAGCGGGCCTCACAGTACCTCATTCGATCGGACCAATTTTCGTGCACTTTTTCGAGTATATGGAGCCGTATTTCGGCAATGGTATCACGAATGTTGGCCTTCAAATGCTTAATTGTCTCTCGTTTGTCGGCATAACACTTGACTTTAAAGGCGCCTTACAGAAAATAGTTCAACGGTGTCAAATCATCGCTTTTTGGCGTCCAATTGACATCAGCATTTCGGCTAATTAATTCATCAAAAGTTCGACGCAATAAATCGATTTCGGCATGAGATGTTTGGCAAGATGCACCATCCTGTTGAAACCAAACATCGTTCACATCAATACCATGAAGAGCGGGTACAAAAAATTAGGTATTATGGTGCGATAGGTGCCACCATTGACGCTAATGATTGCGCCATCCTCATTTTCAAAGAAATATGGGCCAATGATGCCTCCGCTCCACAAGCCGCAGCAAACAGTCACTCGTATTGGGTGCATTGGTTTCTGTAAGAACACGTGTAGGTTTTCTGAGCTCCAAATACGTCTTATACTTGCTTATTAACGTACCCACCACCAAGATGAAAATGAGCTTCATCCGAAAATATGATTTTTTTTTTGGAAAAATCGACATCCTCATGCAGTTTCTCTTTGGCCCATCTAGTGAAACGAAAACGAAGCAGATGGTCATGCGGCCTCTACTCTTGAACCAATTGAACTTTATAAGGCGTCATACCCAGATCTTTTCGCAAAATTCCTTGTAAACTGATGCGTGAAATGTTCAATTCTTGAGAAAGATGACGAGTCAGTGTTGATGGATTCTCACGCACAATTTCAACCCCAGCTTCAATATTTTCGGGTGTACGCACTGTACAAGAACGCTCGCGTTTTGCCGGATCAAAAATGAAATCAGTTTCACGAACTTTAGCAATAAACTTGCGTATACCGGGCACTGTTGGTCCTTCTCTGTGACCAAATTTTGATCGACATTTTTGTGCAATTTCCGAAGAGTTGTCTTTGTTTTGGAAATAAATTTCGTTGATCAAGCATTAATCGATTCATTACGTTCAGTGGACATAAAATACTGAATTATGTATGACAGAATAGAATGACATAAGTTTTGGCAGACTCGGAATAACCGATGGTTTAAATTTAAGCCGATAGATGCACCACCCGATAGAAATTATCGGGTGGAATACGATGATATTATACCAGACATAAGTCGTCTCAAAAGGTTTGGATTGGAAAAAGTTAAGAACGTTTGTACAAGATACAGACTTCCTATGGAAAGCATGGTTGATGAACTTAATAACGAATCTTGTTGTTCGCTGTTTGAAGGCTTTGGTGTATGACAAATAGGCAAAAGACCTTTGAATGATCTCCTCTTCTATAACCTATCTACATACATTTGCCGCTTACTAGGCTCGAAATGTTAGTCTTCTTCTCTAAGGAATTTTAGCTTCATTAAAGGATCTCACGTCGCCGTAGTCTAGTAGGATCGAACAAGTAGGATAGAACAACAAAACGAAATATGAAAAAATATTTCTTCGGCGACTTCCTCTGAGCAGATTTCTGGCGAAAACTCTGAGAGTAAATTGCAAATTGCAATTAAAAAGTTTCTCGAAAATCTGTCGTTCGGAGTCGACTTTAAACTTTAGGTCTCGCCACGTGTATAAAATTAACACACTCAACATAAGTGGTGTGAGAAACTAGGTTGTAATCCTGGCTGAAGGGTTGTAATGACCAATTATGTATGTATTATAAAGGATCTCACGTCCTGGAGTAAAAATTTTGAAAGAATTAAACATTAATTTAAAAATATTAACATAACCTTCTTTATCGAAGTATCTTATCAATTTACCTACTATTGAGCAATTAAAAAGTACCTGCTTGTTTCAATTTAAAGTACTACGAGTAGGGAAATACCAATTCACATTGGGTACATAAATATTGTAAATATTCTGTTCTTAAATATTTGTACGAATACCATATGTAATCTTTTGAAAGGACTTTCATCGTATTTTGGCAAAGGCATGTAAAAAGAGGGGGTATTTTAAGTAAATTTTGTTAGAATTGCAGAAGTAGTGTAAAATATGAGAGCAACAAAATACTCTTTTTTTTGATTGGCATTTCTCTATTAATTTTTTATTTGTTGTAATTTTTCCTTTCCTTTTCTTTTTTCTTTTTTTGCTTGGTGTATATTTCATTTAAAGGAATACGAAAGAGAGAGAGAGAGTAGAAGTAAACTTACCATACAAGTCTTCAGTTGATATGTAAAATATCTTGTAGCCTTTAATTTTACCATTTTGTCCATCAACATCGGGTGGTGACCATGTAATGTAAATGGATGTTGAACCCAAAACATCACACTGTGGACTTTCAGGTGGCGATGATGGCACTGAAATGAAAATAAACACACACAATCAATCAATCAGTTTTACGCTGAAAAAAGGTGTTAAAGTTGAACAGATTCTTCGATTTCGGTTGGCAAGAGGGTCATTGCATTTGAAAACGAAAGTTTCTCGAAAGAAAATGATGATAAGATCACCTTATCATCGCATCATATTTTCTCACGCTCATTCGCCTTATATAACTATTTGAACAGATCCTTAGAGACCACACTATAATCACGAGCAGACGTTACTGGAACAGAAAATCGAATCCTACTCCAAATTTTTGTAAACATAGCAACAATGGCTTGAAAGGAAACCGGTTATGGAATGTATATCAAGAACTTGGTCATCAAACAGTCGTACAATTTCCCGGATTATTTTAGTGTTAGTCCGGCTGCCATACAGTCCCGCTAATGCGTCTGCGAAAACTTGAAACCTCGTCCAAACATTCCTTATGGCGATTGTGGGAGAATTAAAGACATTGCCCGGATCAGATGCTGGTCACGAAAAGATCCTGAGGGAATTTGGAGCTATCAGGAATACCGACATCCATTCCGAATAAAAAATCCATTCAGATATGGAAAAATTGTACTGCGCACCTTGTAAAGAATTCCGTAAAAATCTTCATCGATTGTTTCAAATTGGTGGCGGAATGGTTTAGGAATCGATCGTAATAGCCAAACAGAAGTGTCTGAAATTCACGCTGCGAGATATTACCAGGTCTTCCTTAGTCAGGCGGCTATCAGGACATTGAGTGTCAAAGTGATGAAATCCAGGACGGTGTTCGCCTGCCGCAGATATCTAAATGAGGCAGCAGAACGATATCCATATCATATGAGCACCAAACCACACGATATTACAGGTAACTGCAGAGCGAATAAACACTATTCTCCGACGAATTTCGCGACTCTGGAAGTTTCTAAGGACCTGTAAGCTTATAATTGACAATGTGGTTAGCGATTTCGTCAACCACAGGATGAGACAGTTCTTCATCTACTGGGAACATGCCCGGCACTACGTGTAAAGAGAAAAATGTATTTTGATGTCTATCACATAGATGATCTAGAGGAACTGTAAAGCATTGACAATTGCAGCTTGAGTGGCTTTATCAGAAGCTCTGAGTGGTTCCAGGACTAGGAGATAATGGAAATAGTTTGGTAACACAATGGGCCCTATTGGTCTAGGCGTGTCCTAACGACTACCTTAGGTGGACAGAAACCTTCAACTACCTACATACCTAAGGACATAGCCCGTTTAGCTTAGGTAATCATATCAGTGACTTCTCCTATAAGATGTGCTAGCATAATGGGCCTAATGCACAGTCTTAGTGCCAATATCACATGACTACGAATTGTGACGTCGCTGTACCTATCTTTAATGAGGTTGAACTTTCCTTAAGAAATCCCCGACATTCATGGAAAAAGTCTGATGTTGAGGCTACGTTTATAAAGGTCTAAATCGCAGCCTGGCTGTCCAAGTAAATCAAGAGATTTTCAGGGAAAATCCTGTCACCCAACAAGCATTGTGTCGCTTTCAAAATTGCTAATAGCATAGAAGAAAGTCTGCCATTAGAACCCAGAATAAATATACCACAGTCCACTCTGTCACTCATCTTAGAGTCATTAGTGTAAAGCTCAGGCCTCGCATTGGCAATTTTCAGATATTTAGTTCAGAAGTCCATAATTGGAATTTGGAAATCGAATATTCAATTCAGAATGTGTTCGTCTTTCCAGAATAACAGCATGTCCATAGCCTAGATTGAGATAGAATTTAACAAAGGAGCCTTAATTGCAGTTCAGAGGCGAGTTAGATAAGAATAGCAAACAATGCCTTAGTTGAAGTGGAACAGAGCGTATTGGTAATCAGATCAGCTGAGAGGCTGCATACTCTGTCCGTCATTCGGAAGTGGTATTGATATGCAAAGGTTTGGATCTACTTCGGTCCGATAGAGCCAGTCTATGACCCCAGATCTTGCCTACAGTCCTTGTGCAGGTGTAAAACGGTTTCTTAGCCCTGTAAATAATGATATTCTTCTATGAGAGCTTGGGATTAAGAATGTCCTCCAGGATAGGGAAAGTTGAGCTCCATAGAACTTTTAATTTCAATTTTCGAGGATCGACAAATAAACCACACAATGAGCATCATTTAGTTGTAACCTCTAGAGTCTGATTATATCTCACAGAGAGAATGTGCGGATCAAAACCTGCCACCACATAATGGCCACATCATCCGTGTAACCATAGAATTTAGTACAATGTCGTTGCAGATCCTCTGCTACGATATTCCACAGCAAGGGTGAGAGAACACCACATTGTTGTGTGCCTCTGTTCACTGTCCTTGCTCCACCTAAGCTAACGAACGGAACTTATTACGTATTGCTACACTCTGCTACGGGATGAAAATTAACGTTTAAATTGGGAACATTTTTTATTGAACAGTTGACCTGGTCAATAATTGTACTTGTTCTCACTTTATTTTTACGTTTTTCATGTAAAATGACCCGTAAATGACCGTACAAAACATTATTTTACACTCTCTGTCTGTGCTATATACGTATGTATGTATGCATATAGTATATATGTATGTATGTATATAATTTATGTTTCTATATGTGCTACAGTGATTTACTACTCTACACAACACTTACCATCTTCCAATGTTTGAACAGCAATTTCCTTACTGGGTGGCCCACTACCCTGACTGGTGTAGGCCTGTACGATAACATGATATTCGGTGTATTTGTTGAGATTATTTAAAATCGTCTCACCGCCATAGTGTGAACGTACTTCAACGGTTTTGAAACTAAAACCCAATGTGGGATTGATTTCCATATCCTCAGGCGTTAAAGACATTTGATAGCCGACATAGTAGCCCAACAAAATACCATTCCAGTGGTCACGGTCTGGTGCATCCCAGGAAACAGCAATCTCCGTTGAACTTTTTGCTTCCGCTCGCACATTCAACGGTGGTGCAGATGGTACCTCCTCCAGTGTTGTCACCTGTACAACTTCAGAGAATTCCGATGAACCCAATTTATTTTCAGCTGACATACGTATGTGATAGGCTTTGGCTGGCTTCAGGTTGGCTATATTGACAACTGTCTGTGAGCCAGTGATGGTAATGTGTTCGGCATTTTGCCAAATATCTAAAAAAAAGGCAAAAGAGAATGGGGAAAGGAGAATTAAATACAATTTTTTTTTATTCAAATAATTTTAATTAAAATTTGCCGAAAACAAAACAGGAAAATTTCTCAAGAATGATTATTTCATATTTGTTTAGTTTTGTTTTTGTTTTTATATTTGACTAATTGATTTGATTTTTAGTTGTTATATCATAAAGATTTATTACTTTATTATTATTATTTATTAATTTTGTTTTAATTACAGTGCAAATTGATCTAAAAGCCTTGTAGATAAGCAAGTAGGCTAATACGTTGTCGAAAAATGCCTTTTTTTTAGAAAATTACAATTTTAATTCTATCGGGTGGGCCATCAATCGATTTAAATTTGAACCATCAATAATTTTGAGTCTAGCAATACTTATGTCATTCTATTCTGTCACAAAATTGAACATATTATCTCCACTGAACGTAATGAATCGATTTAAGCTTGAGCAACGTTGGGATTTATTATGCCAACGAGAAACAGCACGATGATGTCGATTTTGCAAAAAAAATCCATTTACATCTTGGTGGGTACGTTAATAAGCAAAATTTGCCGTATTTGAGGCTGTGAAAACCCACAAGTTGTCTTACAGAACCCAATGTACCCATTACGAGGGACTGTTTGATGCGGTTTGTGTAGCGGAGGCATCATTGGCCCATATTTCTTTGAAAATGAGGACGGCGCAATCATCACTGTCAATGGAGACGTCTATCACACCATGACAAATGATTTTTTGTAATCGCTCTTCATGGCATTGATGTAAACGGTGTTTGATTTCAACAGGATGATGCAACTTGCCATACATCTCATGCCACAATCGTTTTATTGTGTCAAACTTTTGATGGCCGTTTAATTAGCCGAAATGTTGAAGTCAATTGGCCGCCAAGAAGCTACGATTTGACACCGTTGAACTATTACCTGTAACGCGCCGTTAAAGTCAAGTGTTATGCCGACAAACCAGAGACAATTGAGCATTTGAAGGCCAACTTTCGTGATGCTATTGCCGAGATACGACCCCATACACTCGAAAAAGTTCACGAAAATTGGTTCGATCGAGTGAGGTACCGTGAAGCCTACCTCGACAGCCTCGTGAATGAGACAATATTCCATTTTTAACAGCAACAATTGTACTTCAGTCGCCGTAGTCTAGTGTGTTGGCTTATTAGACGTAAGGTCGTGGTTCAAACTCCAGGTCAGATATTAAAACGAAAAATGAAAAAAATATTTCTTTGGCGACTTCCTCTTACAGGATTTCTGGCAAACACTCTGAGAGTAAATAAAAATTCCATGCAAAAGTTTCTCAAAAAATCTGTCGTTCGGAGTTGACTGAAGGCCCGCCACTCATGTACAAAATTAGCATACGCAACATGAGTAGTGTGAGAAGCTAAGCCGCAATCCTGACTGAAGGGTTGTAATGGCCAAGTATGTATGTAACTACAAAAGCAATAAATTTGGCAACATTTCAAGCCGGTTTTCCTTTTATTGCCTTCTTGAAATTTAAACATTTAAATAGCCCACCCTATATTTTCATTTGAAATTAAATTGATTGATATTCTCTATTTAAATCATGATTGATATCTTGTTTATACAGTTACAATAACCTTAAGATATTTACAATTCATCCGAAAGGATTATTAAAGAAATTTGTTGTTGCTATTTTGTTGTACTATTCAAATCAATTTCTAAAATTTCATTCACACTTCTCCTACATACACTGTGTGTTGTGACAAGAGATTAACGAGAGACAGAAGTTGTTAGGCGGAACAGTACAGTATTCCCCGGATATCAGTGGTCATAAGCGTGGAATTCTTATATCGAAATCCCGCACCTGAGAGCAAGTTGTTATATATGAAGTGTGGTTCGAAATTATAAAATAAAATGTTTCAACATAGGATATATGGCATGTAAGGGCTTAAAGCACTCTAGGGTGTATTAAGAACAACATATCACCAGTCTCTATTATTAGTTTCGGAGAAGTGATTGCAGCAAATAAAGAAATTGCAATAAATGCGCACTGTATCTATATATACAGGGGAGTACTGTACCCGGATATAAACACTTTCAAAAACGCTTGCAGAGCAGTGCTTATAAGTGTGGAATTCTTATATCGAAATCCTGCAGCTGAATTTAAACAGCAGCGTGTTCTTCAAGCTGATATAATGCTATTTGCCTCGTTGACAACACTAGCTTCGTGTTCGATGGAATGCCGTCTGATTCAAGAGTGCTTTGATCTTCTTCTACAAAATTGGTGAGGTGAACAAAGTTAGCATTTGTTAGGCGCCTGTGGTATTGTAGCATCACTTTGAAGAAATTGGTGAAGTACATGGATCCGCAGCAGACTTTACAGGCATAGTCAAGAGTCTTAATGTGGTATTAACTAGGCAGAGCTAGGTCAGGTAATTTACTCGCTCGAGATTAGTAGATGAAGACATTCATACATAATTTGGTTATTACAACCCTTCAGTCAGGATGACGATCTAGTTTCTCACACCATTTATGCTGTGCGCATTAATTTTTATACACGGCAGTTTAAAGTCGATTCCGAACGACAGATTTTTGAGAAACTTTTTCATGGCAATATTTTTATTTACCCTCAGAGTTTTTGCCTGAAATCTGGTGAAAGGAAATCGCCGAAGAAAACTTTTTCATACTTCATTTTGCTGAAGCTGTTTGACCTGGGGTTTGAAACGTGTCCTCACGACTAATAAGCCAATATATTACCTACTGCACCACGGCGACTAGAAGTAGTGGAAGAAGAGCATCATAAGATACGAAAGGTGAACATTGGTGGATTGTAAGTTTTCTATCAGGAATCGATTATTTGAGATTGCATTCCGCCAGTTGGTTACGTATTCTGGATTGGACAGAGTGGAGCCTGTGCCTCAAGGAAAATGAAATTATATTATAACATGCTATGGGATTGCATTGCGCTGTCCAATATTTTTTTACAATTTTTTCAATAAATCTGTCGTAAGGCGTTAATAGTGAATATTGACTTCCAATGGCTCAAGAAATCCAAAAACGTTAAGCGCGGAACGAGGGAGCTGTAGAACAGGATCAATATTGGAAAGAAACTTGTCACAAAGCTGGTGCATACAAAGGATTTTTTAAAGTCGCCATAGTCTAGTAGCTAGTGTGTTGGCTTCCGACGTCAGGACTCGGTTCAAAACCTATGTCAAACATCGCGAACTAAACGACATATGAAAAATATTACTTCGGCAACTTCCTCTCAGCAGATTTCTGACAAAAAACTTTCTGCCATGAAAGTTTGTCAAAAAAATCTGCCGTTCGGAATCGACTGTAGGTCCCGCAACTCAACATATGTAAGTGGTGTGAGAAACTAGGTTGTAATCCTGACTAAATGGTTGTAATCATCAATTATGCTTAAAAGCGTGATTCATACATCGAAATAGTTTCTGTACATTTTAAAGCAAAAATCAAGATTGCCTAACTTTTAATGCTACTAAGCTTGGAATTATTATATCCGTGGTGTTTATATCCGGGGAATACTGTATTGTATGTCATGTACATTCATGTTAAGATAATCGTATTTGATTTTCAAAAATATCGAAAATTAATTTCGAAAAGGCATTTCCAATTAAAAACAAACATAATAAAGGGTACAATCCTTCCGGTTAATAATGGAAAATAATTTCATTCAAATGGCTGCCTCGGCTGGCCATGCAGTAGCCTACACGATCGGTCCAATTCTTAAGCATATTATCGATTGTGTGCAGCTGTATTTCACCCATTGCTTCACGAATATTGTGCTTTAAAGCGTCAATTGTCTGTGGCTTGTCGGCGTAACACTTATCTTTGACGGCACCCCACAAATAATAGTCCAACGGTGTCAAATCGCAGCTCCGAGGTGGCCAAACGACATCAGCTGTGCGGCTGATAATGCGATCTTCAAAAACAGGGCGCAAAACATCGAGTGTAGCTTCGCCTGTGTGGCACGTAGCGCCGTCCTGTTGAAACCAAATGTTGCCAATATCCTCCTCTTCAATTTTTGTGAACAAAAATTCGTTCAACATAGCCCGATAACGATCGACATTGACTGTAACGGCCACTCCTTGCTCATTTTCGAAGAAAAATTGCGCAATTATGCCTCTGGACCAAAATCCGCACCAAACAGTGACTCGTTTTGGGTGCGTCGGCTTTTCAATGTATGCGTGCGGGTTTTCTGTGCCCCAAATGCGACAATTTTGCTTGTTTACATACCCGCCAAGATCAAAATGAGCTTCATCTGAAAAGATGATTTTTTTTTGCCAAAATCGGCATCTTCTGGCCAAGCGAGGCAGCCATATAAATGAAATTATTTTCCATTATTAACCGGAGGGATTGTACTTTCAAATAAAAAATAAATTTGCAAAAATATTCAGTAGTTTTTTTAAGCATTTTCAAAAAAAAAGTTATTTGGCGGACCCTTTATGAATACAATGTGATTATTTTTGTAAATGGAGGCCTATTTATTTGGCCAATCTGTTGCTATATTTAAGAGTTTTTGGTACTTACCTGAAATTTGTTTGTAAAAAATGTGATACTCTTCGATTGGACTGTTGCCAGCAAACGGTTGACTCCAAGTCAATTGCAGACTACGCGATTGCTGTGAGTTAATGCGCAAATTTTTCGGCTGTTCAGGAACTTCCTGTACAATTAATTGTATCGTCATTTCATCCTGCAATGAAAAGTTGAAGAAAGAACGAAAAGAAAAAAATATTAACGAATACGAAATGAAAAATTAAAAAAGACGACAATAAATTGCAAGTGGGTGGGTGGCTGGTTATTTCATGAGGTTGTGTGGGAAGGATTAAAAGAAAAGAAGGAAATTGAAAAAATCAAGAGACTTGACGACAGTTGATGAGGATGATGAGGAGACAAAGATGAAGTAGTTGAGTCAATATTGCATGTGGAAAATAATAATAATCGTTGTTGTAGTCGAATATTTTTACTTAAGAATCGAACAGCAACAGCAACAGCAGTCACTGTGAAGACACAGCGTGATAAATGTTAAAATAATGATAAATTGCTTGTATTCGTATTTTCTTTCTGTTTATTTGACTATAATTTGTGTGTGTGTGTGTGTGTTTGTGTCTTTAACGTGTTCAATTTCAATTCATAGTTTATCAACGTCTTGAAATCGAAATAAATATTGAGTGACAACGAACGAAATGTTATTGCTTCTCCTATCAATTTATTTGTACACTAGCAGCAGCAGCAACAACAGCAGCAGCAGCATTAGCGGCTGTTGTTTACTGCATGTGTTTTATGCTCGTCTTCCGTTAAAGCAGCATTTTAATTTTAATCACGAGTAAATAGTGTGTGAGTGATTGAATAATTGTTTTATGAAAATAAATAAAATAAAAAATGCAACAATTTTACTCAACATAATCTCTATTTGCTTATGTGTTCTGTTCTGTTCAATGATAAACGAATTAAATTATTAAGTTTAAGTGTACATGTACACGTACATGATATACATACATACATGTATATAAGGAACGTAAGTAACATAAGTTTTTAGTGAAAATTCTTTTCATTGCAAACTCCAATTACGATTCAGAAAACATTTTCTATTCAATTGCAACTGTTGTAAGCTAATTATCACGATTGATTACACAGCTCTGCATGGGTTTTGGAAATAAGATGGCTCTAGGTGTTTACGAAGGCGCTGAACACGAATCTGGGTTCAAAAACTTTCCATCACGTCAGGTTTTCGAGAAAAAGGGGGTAGAAACCCCTAAAAATAGCGTTTTTGGCCATTTTTTAAACATTGTAGAGCTAAACGCTGACGTGCTAGAACCTTCGCTATTGTCAGAAATTGACAATTGATCTTTGCTCTTTATAATGAGCCCAAAGCTAAATTGTTTGCATGCACCCTTAAAGTAGGAGGTGCGTTTATGTCAAGGGGTGCAAGAGAAAAAGAAACACATTACGGAGGTCCTTAAAAATTAATCAGATTTACTTGAAAATTGTTACTCAGGGGTTTTTGGGGTCGCTGATTACAGATCTTCATTCAGATTTAAAAAATTCAAAATGGCGGATCCAATATGGCGGTCGAGGTTTATAAAAATTAATCAGATTTACTTGACCGATATATTGGATCCACCATTTTGGATTTTTTAAATCTGAATGAAGATCTGTAATCAGCGACCCCAAAAACCCCAGTTTCGTGTTTAGCGTGCAAAGTGCCTTCGGAAACACCTGGAACCATCTTATTTGCACAAATTTGCAGGGCTGTGTTATCTTAGTTTTAAATCACGCTTTAAATCGATAGCATTTCAATTCTGTTATTTCCTATCAATTATCCCATGAAGTTGTTTAACCAAAGTTAAATTTCATTAATTTTTTTTAATTTCATTTAATCTTCCCCAGAAATCTCCAATTATTACTGCTATTCGCCTTGTTTGTATGCTGTGTTGGATCCACGTTTCGTCTATTGTTACAAATGTTACGTGCGTGAGTAAAAATAGCACCTGGTTGAAGTGAACATTTAAAATTGAAACCACTGAGCCATATAAGCTGGCTGTGGTTTCTGCAATTTCTTGCTGGGTATGTTAATAAGCAAAATCGATTTACGCTTGGGCAACTTTCGGATTTATTGGGCCAACGAAAAACTGCGCGATGATGTCGATGTTGGCAAAAAGAAAATCATCTTTTCGGACGAAACTTATTTTTATCTTGGTGGGTACTTTAATAAGGGCTTAGAAAACCCACAGGCGGTCTTACAGAAGCCAACGCAACCAATACAAGTGACTGTTTGGTGCGGCTTGTGGAGAGGAGGCATCATTGACCCATATTTCTTTGAAAATGAGGACGGCGCAAGCATTACAGTCAATGGAGACACATATCGCACCATGACAAACGATTTTTTTTACCCGCTCTTCATGGTATTGATGTAAACGATGTTTGGTTTTAACAGGATGTTGCAACTTGCCATACATCTCATGCTACAATCGACTTATTACGTCAAATTTTAATTTAATTTAATTTGACGAAATGGTGATGTAAATTGGCCGCCAAGAAGCTGCGATTTGGCACAGTTGGACTATTTTCTGTGGGGCGCCGTGTGTTATGCCGACAAACCAGAGACATTTGAGCATTTGAAGGCCAACATTCGTGAGATACGAACCCATACACTCGAAAAACTGCACGAAAATTAGTACGATCGAATGAGGTACTGTGAGGCCAGTTGCGGCAGCCATATGAATGCAATAATATTTCATTTCTAACCGGAATAATTGTACTTCACAAGTTAGTTTGAGGTTATGTGAAGTGTCATTAGAAGTGTTTAATTTGCTGTTTTGTTCAGAAAGAGCTTAACACCGATGGCGATTCAAATAGTCCATGACCTCTTGAATTCCAAACGTCTTAACTGAAAGAACTACACTGTTCTTGCCAGTAGCCATATATCATTTGACTTCATTTCGAATTTAGACAAGCTGTGGCATTCACTTACTATATACCAATAACTGATAGGAGACTTAACTCGAAAATTATGAAAATACTGGAATGCCGAATGTCTCTGAGAGACTCAAACAACGGTTTCCTATTTATTTGGTTATTACAACCCTTTAGTCAGGATTACAACACAGCTTCTCACACCACTTTTGTTGCGTGTGTTAATTTCATACATGAATGGCTGAACCTACAACTTAAAGTCGATTCCGAAAGACAGATTCTTGAGAAACTTTACATGGCAATTTTTTTATTCACTCTCAGAGAGTTTTTGTCAGGAATCTGCTGAGAGAAAGTCGACGAAAAAATATTTTTCTTTTTTTTTTGTATATAGTTTTGATCGAAATGTCTGAGCCAGGGGTGGAAATATGGTCTCACATCTTGTAAGCCAACACACAGCCTACTAAACTAAGACGACTTCACTCAAACAAATGTTTAATTTATTTTTAAATTAATTTTAATTTATTAAAAACTATTTGGATCCTTTGGCCATTTAGATTGTACAACCACGAAAATTACGGAAATTTTGAGATCCTCAACTACTAAAGCAATTGAAGCAGTTTACGTTGTGACATTGTCCGGTCTAAGATTGAATGGAGCTGAAATAAGCTTTATACGAAAAGGTATTTTTTTTTTTGCAATTTTCAACCAATTGTGTTTGTTTTGGAAATAAATTTCCAATAAATCCCAACGTAAATCGATTCATTACGTTCAGTGGAGATAAGATGCTGAATTTTGTAACAGAATAAAATGACATAAGTATTGCCAGATTCGAAATTACCGATGGTTCACTTTTGAACCGATAGATGGCCCACCCTATAAGACAATGTACTTCAAGTACTCTCCTTCCCTCAAAATAGCAGGCACACAGTTTGACTATCGCCATATTCCTGATGCCTGGCATTTCCGGAGCGTGAATTACGAAGTACGTACAATGTGTTCACACTAAACTCATTCAACCCTACAGACTTCTCATATATTTCTTAAAAGTTTAAATAATTTTTGTTTTGTTTTTTGCTTTAGTCACACTTTAAAGTTTTAAATGAAATGTAAGTGTCAGTCAGTCTGTACGTAGAGGAAAATATGAAAATATTATGCAAGCAAGATAAAAAGTAAAAAAATAAAATCATATTCATTTAATACCAATACAAACACACACACACAGATACATATATCATAAAATTGTATATTTTTGTTTTTAGATACACAGGTTCTCTGATTTATTTTGTGAATATCTTTATTATACTCATACATTTGGTTTCATTTTTTTAGGGCATGATTGAATATTCAAGAGTCCATAATATAGATTTCAAAAAACCATAATGTTTGGATATACAATCGAGGTTGTTTGTACAAACAATTTAAAAAATGTTTTAAATTTTCTACACAATAAATTAAATTTAAAGAAAATATTGGGTGCCACTAAGAGAATAACAACAGTCAGGACTGAAAGTGTCGTCATTATATTCACAATCAGAACACATTCATACATACATAATAATAATAGGCCATTACAACCCTTCAGTCAGAATAACGGCCTAGCTTCTCACACCATTCATGTTGTGTGTGTTAATTTGTATACATGAGTGGCGGGACCTACAGTTTAAAGTCGACTCCGAAAGACAGATTTTTGAAAAACTTTTTCATGGCAGGTTTATTTACTCTGAGTTTTTGCCAGATATCTGCAGAGAGGAAGTCGCCGAAGAAATAATTTTTTTTTTCATATTTCGTTTTGATGTCTGACGTGGGATACGAACCAGGGCTTTATGTCTAATAAACACACTACCTACTAGACTACGGCGACTACATAACACATTTCAAAGTCCAAAAAACGGAATCACAATATGAAAAAATATTTCGTCGGCGACTTCCTCTCAGCAGATTTCAGGCAAAATCTCTGAGAGTAAATAATAAAATTGGCATAAAAAAGTTTGTCAAAAATCAGTCGTTCGGAATCAACTTTAAACTGTAGATCCCACCGCTCATGTACAAAATTAACACACACAAACATAAGTGGTGTGAGAAGCTAGGTCGTAATCCTGATTGAAGGGTTGTAATGATCAATTATGCATGAATGAATGAATATTTGTAGGTTGAAAACTTTGTTTTCTACAAACAATTGCTATTAAACCAATAGACAACCAATCATTCCATTAAAACAGAGGAGAGGCTATAAAAATGAACACAAACTGCCAGCAAAATTTGTTCTATACAAGCAACGTCAATGTGCCACATTTTGTTTTTCTTTTCCTAAGTAAATTAAATCAATAGAGGGTCTCTCGCCTGTCGGCATTTATCCGGCAGGTATCCGACATATCATCTCTAATATCAGACCGACTTCCTTGACCTCACGGATCCATGCTACAGATGCGCGTGAGGGCTAGTTGCTACACGGATGGCTCAAAATTGATTGATAGCACTTGATTGAGCCTCCGTCCTGGCGTGTAAAAAGACGAATAAAAATTACTCCAGGCATGGAATGGTGCGTATTACACAGTGAGTACACAGTCATCATGGAGTGATAATTGGATAATAAAGCCAGAGCGCATGCCTCTTAGTGCATTACAAACCTAGCTGGGAAAGTGGGCGGATGCGGCAGAATGAATTACAAAAATATTTTGGGGCGATCATAATCAGGGGAGAACCATGAGTACTTTACAATTAAACAATGGCGACCTTCACCTCAAATGAATGTACACATGAACTGCATTGGCGTGGTGGAAATGGTGAATGCAGGCCAAGTGGTGAAGACATCGAAACGATGTACCACTTTCTGTAAGCTCGACAACCCAGTATTTTGGGGATTACACTATACCCAGTTATAAATGGTCTCAGAGATGCGGACAGGAGGAAGTTAAGGAACAGAGTTCATACAGAAATTAAAGAGATCTACATGGTGATCTAAATATGGGGCTGTGGGTTGGTTCCTTCTTCTTTAAACTACCTACCTAAGTAAGGTAACAACTTCTGGTTGCTTATTAAAAGAAGCAGAAATAGATCTACCGGCTGGGCTATCTATCGGTTTAAATTTGAAGACAATTGACTGGGAATTGCACGAAAATGTCGTATAAAATTTGTTTGCAGAGAAATATGTACCAAAAGTGCCCGGTATATGCCAGTTTATTGCTAAAGTTTGTGAAAATGGTTTCATTTTTTAATGCGCTAAGACGTGAGCGTGCTCTTACAGTGCGTACACTCAAAAATATCGAAGAGTGCGCATGAGAGACCGTCAACATCAACTCGTCATCGTTCTCAAGAATTGAGCAGTTAATGTGGAATTTTGAATAAATGAAAAGATCTCGGTATGACGCTTTACAGAGTTTAATTGGTTCAAGGGTTGAACCATCAGCATGATCAGCCGCTTCGCTAGATGGCCCAACGAGAAACTGTACGATTATGTCGATCCTGCCACAAGAAAATCATCTCTTGAGGAAAAATTTAATTAAAGAAAGGTATTCCTTAGTATTGTAGTCGCCGTAGTCTAGTAGGTAGTGTGTTGGCTTATTAGACGTAAAGCCAGGGTTCGAGCCCAAGGCCGGACATCAAAATAAAATACAAAAAGTATTTCTTTGGCGACTTCCTCTCAGCAGATTTCTGGCAAAAACTCTGAGAGTAAAATAAAATTGCCATGAAAAATTTTCTCAAAAATCTGTCGTTCGGAGTCAACTTTAAGCTGGTCCCACCACTCATGTATAAAATTAACGCACACAACATAAGTGGTGTGAGAAACTAGGTCATAATCCTGACTGAAGGGTTGTTCTGACCAATTATGTATGTATGTATGTATTCTTTGGTATTTCAATTGGCACAAATATTGCTTCTTTGAAAACCCCTTTAAAACTTTTGAATTTTCTAGCTGTAACACTGTTGTCACATTTTAAATTTCATGCCCCTTTCTTTACACAGAAAAGTAAAAAAGTATTCGTTTAAGAGAGGAAGAACGGGCAAACAAAGAAATGGAGAAAGAAAAAAAAGAAAGAAAAGAGTACGAACTTACCTCTCCAAATGTATTTGTTGCATGACATATATAAATGCCAGTATCCTGACGATATGTATGTGAGATGCCTAATTCAGAGACCATGCCATCATCAAGTATCTGATCACGTATTGTGTATCTGTAAAAAGAGAAACAGGAAAAGAATTACAAAAAAAGAAAAAGGAAAAGAAACGAAGAAAGAATTACACATGTTTTCTCGTATTATTAATATTTGTGTACGTATTTTGCATTTGCATAGATGGTTGGTTATACCTTTCGGTCCACGTTCAAATGCACAAAAGTATGAAGAAATGAATGATAAAAAAAAGTGAACAAGAAAAATGCAGGATGGAATGTACTTGTCATGACTCAAGGAATATGAATACAAATACAATACTTATGTATTTAACAAGTATTTAAACACATACATGCTACAGCACATAAGAAATGAAAAAAAAACACACACATTATGTATGTAAATGCATATGTTTTTGTGAAGAACATGAAATGCATAAAATATATATGTATGTAAAGAGTGTTTTTTATAGAGGTATAGAACTTTAAGTTGCAATAAAACAACGATGGATTATTCGATTGACATGAATTTTATTTATCCGAAAGATAATCTTGTGGCATTACATTTTAAATATGATTTCTGGCATATGACCGCCACGGCTGGCGCGGATGTAGTCCAATCTGGACGTCCAATTTTCGATGACTTTTTCCAACATTTGTGGCCGTATATCGGCAATAATACGGTGAATGTTGTCTTCCAAATGGTCAAGCGTTTGTGGCTTTACCGCATAGACCAATGACTTTACATAGCCCTAGTCTAGCGGTGTTAAATCACAAGATATAGGAGGCCAATTCACAGGTCTAAAACGTGAAATTAGGCGGTCACCAAACGTGTCTTTCAATAAATCTATTGTGGCACGAGCTGTGTGACATGTTGCGCCGTCTTGTTGAAACCGCATCTCCTGGACATCATGGTTATTCAATTCAGGAATGAAAAAGTTAGTAATCATGGCTCTATACCGATCACCATTGACTGTAACGTTCTGGCCACCATCGTTTTTGAAAAAGTACGGACCAATGATTCCACCAGCCCATAAAGCGCACCAAACAGTCAGTTTTTCTGGATGTAACGGTGTTTCCACATACACTTGAGGATTACCTTCACTGCAAATGCGGCAGTTTTGTTTGTTGACGTAGCCATTCAACCAGAAGTGCGCTTCATCGCTAAACAAAATTCGCTTATGAAAATCGGGAACAACGCTAATCTCGTTTTGGGCCCATTCGACGAATCTACACCTTACTTGATGATCGTTTGGCTTCAAATCTTGCACGAGTTGGATTTTGTAAGCACGCAAAGCAAGATCCTTCCGCAAAATCTTCCATAAAGTGGCTGGACACAGATCCAATTCCTGTGCTCGATGGCGGATGGACTCATTCAGGTCTTCCTCAATGCTACGCTCTACAGCAGCAATAGCTTCTTCTGTACGCACCGTACAGCGTCTCTGGGGATGCGAGTTATCAATAAGAGTAAACGTGGTGCAAAAACGTTCCATGGTTAATCGAATTAACTGCTCTGATGGACGATTTTGTCGACGATGAAATGGACGTAGTACGCGATACGTTTTCCGCACAGAACCATTATTTTCGAAATAAAATTGCACTATTTGCAAGCGTTGTTCAGCCGTGAGTCTATTCATGATGAATTGCCAAACCAAACTGAGAATAAATCACTTGACAGCTGTTAAATCGGTCGCCATCTTGAAAAGTAATGCCAACTTAAAGTTCTATAACTCTGTAAAAAACACCCTTTACTTGGGTAACACGCTGCATCCACACATACATACATATTTAAGATGTAAGTAAGTATGCAAATGTTTGTCTTATTTACAGAAGAAAAAGGATGAAAAAAGATGATAAAAAAAGAAGAAATTAAGAAAAATGAATGCCGTTCATTTCCCCATGAAAAGTCATCAAATATTTGCATTTACATTCACATTTGCAATCGCAATCGTATTGTCATTTACTTTCAATTCAAATTTTCTACACTCAAGAAACAACCATCAATCCAATGTCAAGTAAGAAGCTCACACCATCATTTTTAATATTCAAACGAATAGAATGGAATGGAACGGTACGGAACGTAGCTGAAGGTATATTCCATCGAATTTCTTATTTTCTTATGAATTGACAAATATTTGCCTACACTTTCATACATATCGCACGCTGTCAGAATACTCTTACTCGTACTCGTACAGTTGCTATTCGATGACACTCTCGAATTTAATTGATTAACTCTCGAAACGTGTTCAATATTGTAGTGACTTTTGTTGAGAAACATGACCTAAATTAGTTAGTTTCAGTGCAAGATGTCATGCTTTTTAGTTTTGCTTTTTATTTTTATTTTTATAAAATTAAATTAAATTTTTTTACTGATGTGCAATGAAACTTGAATCTCTTAATATTGATTTAGTAGAAGGGCAAATTACTTAATTCCCATGAAAAGTTTCTCAATAAATAAAAATCTGTCGTTCGGAGTCGACTTTAAACTGCAGGTCCCACCACTCATGTATAAAATTAACACACACAACATAAGTGGTGTGAGGACGTTGTACAATGGGTCAATTCGACCTCCGGGTACTGTACTTGTCTTAATTGACAAGTACACGTCCTCTAACCTAACCTAACCTAACCTAACCTAATTCCCAGTATTTTTTTATTTTGTAGTCTCTGAACAAATAAATTATTCTCGCCTAGAGGTGCAAAAGTACAGCAACAATGCTATCTGTTGTACTGCTTTTAACGTATAGGCTGGGCCATCTATCGGTTTAAATTTGAACCATCGGTTATTCCGAATCTGCCAAAACTTATGTCATTCTATTCTGTCTCACAAAATTCAGTAGATTATCTCCACTGATCGTAATGAATTGATTTATGCTTCAGCAACGTTGGGATTTTATTTGAAATTTATCTCCAAAACAAAGGCAATTCTTCGGAAATTGCACGAAAATGTCGTACAAAATTTGGTCGCAGAGAAGGACCAACAGTGCCCTGCATATGCAAGTTTATTGATAAAGTTCTTGAAACTGGTTTCAGTGTTGAAGCGCCACGACATGAGCATGCGAGCACACGAAAATATCGAAGTTATTGCTGAGAGTGTGCATAAGAATAAATCAACATCAACTCGTCATCGTTCTCAAAAGTTGAACATTTCACGCACCAGTTTACGTCGAATTTTGAGAAAAGATCTCAGTACGACGCTTTACAAAGTTCAATTAGTTCCAGAGACCATCTTCGTTTTCGTTTCGCTAGATGGGTCAACGAGAAACTGCACGATGATGTCGATTTCGCCAAAAAAAATCATATTTTCGGATGTAGCTCATTTTCATCTTGGTGGATACGTTAATAAGCAAAATTACCGTATTTGGTTATTAGAAAACCAACACGTAGTCTTGCAGAAGCCAATGCACCCATTACGAGTGACTGTTTCGTGAGCATTGTGGAGCGCGGAAGCATTATTGGCTCATATTTCTTTGAATATGAGGACGGCGCAAGCATTACGGTCAATAGAGATACCTATCGCAATATGACAAACGATTTTTTATACTCGCTCTTCATGGTATTGATGTAAACGATGTTTGGTTTCAACAGAATGGTGCAACTTGTCATACATCTCATGCCACAAACGATTTATTGCGTCAAACGTTTGATGGCCGTTTAATTAGCCGCCAAGAAGCTGCGATTCAACACCGTTGGACTATTTTATGTATGGCGCCGTTAAAGAAATTATTATGCCGACAAACCAGAGACAATTGAGCATTTTAAGGCCAACTTTCGTGATGCTATTGCCGAGATACGACTCCATACACTCGAAAAAGTGCTGGAAAATTGGTCCGATCGAATAAGGTATTGAGAGGCTAGCCGTGACAGCTATATGAATGATACGAAATTCCATTTCTAACCGGAACAATTGCACTTTACAACAAAGAAATAAATTTGGCTAAATTTCCGTTTTTGTTTTATTGCATTTTGAAATTTAAACTTTTAAATGACCCACCCTATATAAAGAGTTCTTCCATAATATCGTATTCCAATTCTATTACTCTGAAAGTAATAATAATATCCTGCCTAGTGCTTAAGTCAATGCATTAAGTATATGGTTTTACGACTCATTGCCCTTATTACAGTATCTACGTAGAGATGTTCTCAGTTGCATTAATGTATATTAATGCTGCGAACCTATGATCAATTTTACAGCCCGACATCTACATAGAGTACCACGTAATGTATTTTCCTATTCGCGTTACGCTCAGATAAATTTCAGGACATATCGGTGTTCATAAGGTTGATTTCCTTTGAGACGTGCCCAGATGTTTAGAGGTTTCAAGTACGTTTTCTGATGATTGATTCTCTTTATAGAAGCATCGATATATTGGGTTTTGTGGCATTTCCTTTTCTGAATAAATAGTAAAAAATCAGCTGTGAAGAATGACTTAAACATCATGCCACTTCACAGAAAGGTCGAGTCCAACCAGCGACGTGGAAGATCATCTCTGTGCAAGCTCATTTACATATTTACATATATAATTGGTTATAACAACCATTCAGTCAGAATTAAGACCTAGTTTCTCACACCACTTATGTTGTGTGTGTTAATTTTATCCATAAATGACGAGATCTGTAGTTTAAAGTCAACTCCGAACGATAAATATTTGAGAATCGTGATAATCATGACAATTTTATTTTACTCTCAGAGTTTTTTTTGCCAGAAATCTGCTGAGAGGAAGTCGTCGAAGAAATATTGTTTCATACTGCGGTTAGTTGGAGATGTTTGACCTGGTGTTTGAACCGTGACCTCACGTCTAATAAGCCAATACACACTACCTATTAGACTACGGTGGATTTAGGATAGTCTGATGAAATATTTCCCACTTCACAGGACGGTCCGGCCCAACCAGCGACGTAAAAAATCATTTCTTTGCAAGCTCATTGGTCTACTTATTGACGTGAATTCGCAAAAGTTTGTGTTGGCGAAGTTCTTTAATGCTCGGCCTCTAGCTAGCCAACGCTGTACTCTCGTAAAAAAGATAGCATAGCTCCTGAAAGGGAGATTGATTTGCTTACTCCAATATATTTTGGACCCAATGATCACATCCAAATGTAGACTGCCGCCTCTTTGAAAATCCGTTTTATTTTATTATTATTATTTTTATTTAATCCAATCTTGTTTTTGTTGAGCAGCTGCCACCTTTTCTTAAGTGGTAGAATAAGTTATTAAACTCTTTAATCTGCTCAGATCTTTGGCAAAAAATTTACAATAATTCCTGTCTTATCTAACTTATCGGAATAAGGATCCCTGATAGCTCCCTAAGGAACAAGTTTGTGGGATTTCTTATTCATTCATATTACCGTAGTAGTCGTCGTAGTTTAGTAGGTAGTGTGTAGGCTTATTAGATGTGTGGCCACGGTTTAAAACTCAGGTCAGATATCTCCAACTAAACGAAATATTGAAAGAATATTTCCTCGGCAACTTCCTCTCAACAGATTTCTGGCAAAAACTCTGAGAGTAAATAAAAAATTGTCATGAAAAAGTTTCTCAAAAATTTATCGTTCGAAATCGACTTTAAACTGTATGTAGGTACCGCCATTCATGTAAAAAATTAACACACACAAGATAAGTGGTGTGTGAGAAACTAGGTCGTAATCCTCACTGAAGGGTTGTAATGACCTACTATGTATGTATGTATGTCATATTACAGGATTTCTTGATCATATGATCACTTTTCCTGTACATCGCGTGATTAGTTTCGAGAGTGTATAACATGTCCGTAGATGATCTTATCTAATCTCTGGTGGCCAAGGGATGGATTTCTGGATGAATTGTTTTTATGTAACCTATTAATTGTCCAATCAAGTCCAATATGTAGTGTTCATTGCCGTATAAATTTAATTCTCTTAAATTTTTAGAAAAGTTTTGTGTAAATTTAGTTTTAAAGGAGAATTTCATTTTTGTTTTTCTATATTTTTTTGGTTCTTTTTTCGTCCGTCTCTCTAAGTCTATCAATCTATCATTGTGTCTATCTATCTGTCTGTCTGTTGGCCTGTCTGTCGTTTTTAATTTCTGACATTGTTTTTTGGTTTTTTTCGTTTTGTTTTTACAAACAAAAGGCATAAAATGAATTCTTGTGTCAAGGTTTTTAGTTTCTTTCGTCTTTCGTTTGTTCTTTAGTTCTACTTTTTTTGTGGATTTCTTTTATTGTTGTTTTGTTGTTATTGCAATATTTTCCATATTCACTTACGCACACAATATAAGTTTAATGAAAACACATACAAAGTAAGCAAATATAGTAGAACGGAAGCAATAACTTACAAGGCTTGTAATTTTAGGGCACCTATTTTCAAGGAGTTTTGTAAGGAATTTGAAATATTTTTTTTGCATTTCATCCCCGATAGAAGAGATATTACTGGTCTTACGATCAATCGGAGATCACGTGTATTATTTTATATTTCAAAACAGTGAGTATTTTAAGTACATATTTAAGTCGCGGTAGTCTAGTGGCTAGTGTGTTAGCTTATTGGACGTGAAGCCTCGGTTTAAACCCCAGGTCAGACATCTTCAACAAAACGAAATATTGAAAAAATATTTCTACGGTGACTTCCTTTCAGCAGACTTCTGGCAAAAAACCTGAGTGTAAAATTAAATTGCCATGAAAAGCTTCTCAAAAGGCAGTCGTTTGGAATTGACTTTAAAACTGTAAGTCCCGCCACTCATATATAAAATTAACACACACAACATAAAAGGTGTGAGAAGATCGGTCGTAATCCCGACTAAAAGTATTATGTATGTATGTATGTGAGTATTTCAGCACTTACAGTATGATTTATAAAGATAAGTAAAAAATCTTTTGGTTTTATTTGAAATTCTGCCAATATCTGAAGTATATTTACTGGTCATTATGGATCCAATCAATACATTTCTATCATCAAGGCGAATTTAATAAAGAAACAATACCGTACCATAGGCAACTTGCGAAGAATCATAACAATAGTGCAACAAATAGCCTCAGAAATAGATAATTTCATCGGTCTGAAAAAGTAATTCACTTTCTCAATTCTCATAGCAAAAATAGAGGTTAGACCAACGCCTAACGGCATACTCCTCATTAGCTTGACAACTTCTAGAATGAATTCTTATCGAACAACTTACCAACAGATTACGAATAAACATTCAGTGAAATTCTATGTTATTTTGTGCATTATTTGGGCCTTTTCCGCTTGACCTTTTCTTTAGGAGCTTGGCGCCTAAAATAAGCAGGCGTCTCTGGTCCACTGGACAGTGGCATGAATCGGATATTGGTTAAGCAAGGACTTTGAAAGAAATTGGGGCTGTCGAGAGCAGTGACTACATGACACCGCGGTACGACTTCACGAAAGGGTTCAGGATATGAATTCTGGACAACGAGATCTGGAAAAATGGTGCAACCCATCTCGTAAGGAATTTCATGCAAATTTATATCGACGGCCCTAAATTGAACGGAACTGTTGTAAATGGCCCTTATAGCCAAGTTTACAAGGCTGCCGTATAACAGTAGCGTCTTTCAGCCGGAGGTATTGGCAATATAGGCTGTGGCAAGAATTACTGGAGACGTAAACATCTCCAAGTAAAATATTACCATACTTTCTAATAGTCAGGCGGCTATCAAAACTCTAAATTCCAACGTGATGAACTTCAAGACGGTGTACAGCTGTTGCAGATATCCCAACGAGGTGGCAAAACGATATGTTGTGTATATCATATGGGTACCGGGGCACAGTGATATTAGGGGTAACTGTAGATCAGATGAACTGGTCATCGAACTCTCCGATGAATTCTTCACTCTTGAAATCCGTATGAGAACCTTCAGGCTAATTATTGATACTATGATCGTTGTTTCTGTCAACAACAAATGGCCGGCTCGGACACGGGTAGAACGGAGAAAAAAGCTGGCCAATGTTCGATGAAGGGCGCGTGGGAAGTCTGCTTAAACTCCAGAGGGGCACGCTCAGTATGGTTCTGAGGCTCATTACGGGGAATTGCTTTATGGATATGCATGCGAGGGTTCTGCAGAAACTGCAGTGATGAGGAAGACAGGAGACTGTATTTCACCAGCTGTGTACATGCCCGGCACTTTGTCAAAGGAGAAAAAAGTACTTATGAAATAGTATGAAATATCCCGGATTGACATTGGCAGTCTAAGTCGCTTTATTAGGAGCACCGAGTGGTTCCAGGACTAGGAGATAATGGAAATAGTCTGATAACACAATGGGCTCTATTGGTCTAGGCGTGTCGTATCGACTTCCTTAGGTGGACAGAAACCTCTAATTATTTACATACCCGTTTAGTAACGGAGAACTTTGAACTGAATTAAATCAAAATGGTTCGTGATTTGAAAGGCCTTACCAAAGGCCCCTTTATTTCCTCTATTTCCTTGCATTGTGTACATGTACATCCATACATACATACAGATCTTAAGCATGTAAATGCATGGAAAGATTATGCTTCCATCCACTCCATGTTTCCTTTTGTTTTACTATCTGTTTTCTTCTAGGTTTGTGTGTGTGTCTTAACAAAATATCAAATGTTTCTGAACGGTTACCGGGCGGGGGGCCAATACACAATAAAATTCAAATTGAAAAAAAACGAAGTAAACAAAGAGAAAAAAAGGATGACAATTTGATTACTTGTGTCATCTGCATAGAAACAATTTTTAATTGATAGATAGAAAAACTAACAACAATAAAAACATCAACAACTAGTATAAATACAACCACAACAACAACAACAATTGCAACAATAATATCAAAAGTACTAATGAAAATTCGCAAAACAATGGACACTGAACTGAATTTGAAAGAAAAAAATAATTTTTCTTTAAAAGTTGAATGAATTCATTTTTAAAACGAAATTTTATGCAATTAAAGTTTAAACAATTTCAGATGAATTTAATTGTTATGTATGTATGTATGTATGAAGCGTGTTTCAAAATTATAAAATAAAACGTGTCAATCTAGGATATATGGTACGTAAGGATTTAAGGCACTCTAGGGTGTATTAAGAACAACATATCACTACCGTGTGTTCGCTTATTAGACGTAATGCCCGGGTTCAAACCCAAGGTCAGACATCAAATCGAAAATGCGACTTCCTCTCAGCAAATTTGGAAATGGAAAGTTTCTCAAAAATCTGTCGTTCGGAATGGACTTTAAACTGTAGGTCCCGCCGCTCATGTATAAAACTAACACACACAACATAAGTGGTGTGAGAAGTTAAGTCGTAGCCCAGACTAAAGGGTTGTAATGACCAAATTATGTAAAGTCTGCTGCGGATCCATCTACTTCATCGATTTCTTTACAGTGATCCCACAGTGACACGGACGCCGAACAATTTCTAACTTTGTTTACCACACCAGTTATGTATGTAGATATCACTACCGTCTCTAATACAAATTTTGTTCTTCCGAGAAGTGCTTGCAGCAAATAAAGAAATTGAAATAAATACACACTGCATCTACATATACAGTCACACAGATAATTATACGTACCCCCCTAAAAATCATTTTTTTAAAATGATAATATATGGACAAGTCAACTGATATTTGCGCCAATTTTTAGTTTTCCGTCACAGCCGAACAAATTATATTTGTTCTCATCACTAAATATTACATTCGCCCAAAAATCAGTTGACTTGTCCATATATTATTGGGTGAATTCCAATTGTGGCTTTTTTCTCGGCACTCGGCTGCGGAAACCGTTCTTTCTCAAAACACTTCGAACTGTTTCGGAATGCACAATAACACTGTCATCACTTTCCAAGGTATTTCGTATTTCTACGGCTGTAGTCCTAGGATTTTTATCCACAATACATTTTATATACCGGGTTACCCTTGGAGAAATTTTATACGAAATATACGTCGTACGTATAATTTTATGTGGTGCCATATTGGTTTTCAGCAAACTGCAGTCACAAATTCATAGATTTTAGGAATCTTTTTTCTTTATTTAAGTAAATGTGTCGTTACAGACGCTAATATAAAGAAATTTTAGATTAGAAGTTCATTACTTAAAAAAAAATGGTTTTAGGGGGCGTACCTATAATTATCTGTGTGACAAGGGAGTACTGTCGCCGGATATAAGCACTTTCAAAAATGTTTGCAGAGCAATGCTAATAAGCGTGGAATTCTTATATCGAAAACCCGCAGCTGAGATCAAACAGCAGCATATCCTTCAAGTTGATAGAATTCTATTTGCCTCATTGACAGCACTAGATTCGTGTTCGATGGAATGCTGTCTGATTGAAGAGTGCTTTGATCTTCTTCTACAATTTCTTGTTAGAATTTGTTTGGCGCCCGTGTCACTGTGGGATCACTGCGAAGAAATTGCTGAAGGTGATGGATCCACAGCACAGTTTACAGGCATAGTCAAGAGTCCTAATGTAGCATTAACTTGGCAGAGAGTCAGGAGACTTGCCCGAGATTAGTAGAAGAAGAGCTTCATAAAATATGAAAGGCGAATATTGGTGGATTGTAGGTTTTCTATCAGTTATAGTAGAACAAAGGAACTTCTCGATTAAGTTTTGAGGGGCCCTAAACTACCAGGAGTTTAAATAAAATTTAAAAATCGAAATGTTTCTGTTTTTTGTTTGAACCAAGCAACAAAAAGTAAACGTGATGAATTTGTCAAAAAGAAAACCTTACCTTGTGTCCATCGATTCATCAATTATTTGCTGTGTTGCCTGCATTTTCCATTGAATATCAATTGGATTGTCACCTTGAACGTTGCACTGGATATGAACTTGTTTGCCCTTAGCAACAGAGATTTGTTTTGATTTCGTTTGAAAATGGGCGGGAACTGCAAAAAAAATCAAAAAAACAGAATTTAATTGCCGTATTTATGAAAAAAAAGAGTTCAACTTACCATTGACTTTTAAAAATATCACTTTACTTACGCCCGAGCCAATATTATTTTTGGCCTCGCATAGAAAATGACCCTGAGATTCTTTGCTGATTTTCTTAAAGTGTATGGTGCCATTGGCGAACAATTGTACGGTGGGTTCATAGATAAAATCCTTGTATTCGCCTGGCGTCGGACCAATGGCCTTTTTCCAGGTTATAGTGGGTTTCGGATAGCCCGACGATTGGCAGTGTAGGAAAACATCATCGCCCGCTTGGGCGCTGGCATCTTTTGGCTCTAAAATCCATTTGGGTGGTACATTAACCGATAAAGGCACAGTGAAACGTTCAGTGCCGGCAACATTCTGTGCAATGCACGTATAATTGCCCGAATGTTCGGAGGTGATATGTTCAATAACCAAACTGGCAGAGTATTCATCTAAGCGGCGTATCACTTCATTGCTAAAAGCAAAAACAAAGAAAAGAACGAAAACCATTAAATAATTACAACTAAAACAACAACAACAATAAATCGAAGCAATTAGAAACACATACCCAGTACCAATTAAGGGTTTACCATTACGCTCCCAACGAAAGCTAACCGGTAAATCACCTTCTAAGATTTGACATGAAATTGCTGCTCGCATGCCTTCCCGCAGCATATTTGTCATGGCTTGTATGGGCATGATTTTTGGTGGTACTTTATGCACACATCGTATCGTACATTGTACAACGCGAAATGTGGGAGACAGAAAAAAAAGGAGAAGAAAAAGAACAAGAAATAATTGAAAAGTACAAAACGTGAGTCATTAGTGTTCTTAGTTCTCTCTCTCGGCTGCTATGAATAGTTACGAGTATAAAAAATCATTGTTGTTTTCGTTGTTGTTGTATCATTTGTGAACGGCTGACTACATACATACATACATATGTAGAGAGTGGCAGTGGCAGAGTGAAAACCACTAAAAACTCATTATAAACATGGCATACTGCTGCGACTAATGCTACAGATATTGCTGCCGTAATTTGCTACTCTTGCAATAGACATTCATTGATGCGCCACTAATTTAGGGTGTTCTCTTTAGCAATAAAACTTTCCTTCTTAAAATTTCTGAAGGCTTCGTTTCAATATATTTTGTCTGACAACATTTACAAGCTCCTTGCAAGGAAAGAGATGTTTTCTAATGCCATTCCCTACATCAAAGCAATATTACAAGATTTCATTACGAAATTAATTTTAGGGAAGCTTCCTGTCGTGCAGTAATTTCCAGCGTAGGTTTCATTGCAATGTGGTAGACTGACTTGTAGATGGAAATTCGCTGCTTAAGAATATTTTGCATTAACTTGTGAAGTATCCGTATACTCAAGTTCTCCTGGTATCCAGTCTAATTTGAGTGTTTATGTTGAGGAACTTGGCAAAGGAAAAGAGGGCCTCACAGAACTTCTTCTCTGTATTTGGTAACTTGACGCAAAATACTCTACGGTATCCATAATTTATTAAACGAACGTGTCTAGACAAAGTTGATTTGAGTAGAGTTCAGATGGTCTCTATAACGGTGTTATAACGGAAGCTTACGGGACACAAGTAAGAATAGAAACAGTGGTGAGCTATGAGGATCGTACGCATTGAGTTTTCAACAACTAGCGAACCCGTAGCTGCGTAGTTGCGTGGTATATTTTTCATATTAAGATTTCCGAAACGAGATTGTAAGAGTTTATTTAAAAGTTTAAAATTGAAGAAGGCACTAAAACAAAAACCGGTTTGAAATATTGCCAAATTTATTTTTTTCTTGTGTTTCTTCATTTATACTGCTGCCGCGGCTGGCCTCACAGTACCTTATTCGACCGAACCAAGCACTTTTTCGAGTGTATGGAGTCGTATCTCGGCAATAGCATCACGAAAGTTGGCCTTCAAACGCTCAATTGTCTCTGGTTTGTCGGCATAACGTTTTTCTTTAGGTTAGGTTAGGTTGGAGGACGTGTACTTGTCAATTAAGACAAGTACAGTACCCGGAGGTCGAATTGACCCATTGTACAACGTCCTAGTTTCACACACCACTTATGTTGTGTGTGTTAATTTTATACATGAGTGGTGGGACCTACAGTTTAAAGTCGACTCCGAGCGACAGATTTTTGAAAAACTTTTTCATGGCAATTTTATTTACTCTGAGTTTTTGCCAGAAATCTACTGAGAGGAAGTCGCCGAAGAAATACTTTTTGTATTTTGTCTTTGATGTCTGGCCTGGGGCTCGACCCCTGGCTTTACTACGGCGACTTCTGCGTTTTTCTTTAACGGCGCCCCACAGAAAATAGTTCAACGGTGTCAAATCTCCGCTTCTTGGCGCCAATTGTCATCACCATTTCGTCTATTTAAATGGCCATAATACGTTTGACGCAATAAATCGATTGTGGCATGAGATGTGTGGCAAGTTCCTGTTAAAACCAAACATCGTTCACATCAATAGCATGAAGAGCGGGTACAAAAAACTCGGTTTTCATGGTGTGATAGGTGTTTCCATTGACCGAAATGCTTGCGCCGTCTTCATTTTCAAGGAAATATTGGCCAATGATGCCTCCTCTCCACAAGCTGCACCAAACAGTCACTCGTAATGTCATGCATTGTCTTCTATAAGACCACGTATGGGTTTTCTGAGTCTCAAATTTTCAATTTTTTTCGGCGAAATCGACATCATCGTGCAGTTTCTCGTTGGTCCAACAAGCGAAACGAAAACGAAGCGGATGGTCATGTAGCTTCAGCTCTTGAACTAATTGAACTTTGTAAGGCGTCGTACTGAGGATCTTTTCTCAAAATTTGATGTAAACTGGTGTGTGAAATGTTTAATTTTTGAGAACGATCACGATCAGCAATAACTTCGATATTTTCGTGTGCTCGCACGCTCATGTCTGGGCTCATGAACACTGAAACCAGTTTCACGAATTTTAACAATAAACTTGCATATGCAGGGCACTGATGGTCCTTCTCTGTACGATATTTTGTATGACATTTTCGTGCAATTTCCGAAAAATTATCTTTGTTTTGGAAATTTATTTCCAAAAAACCCAACGTTCCTGAAGGGTATATCGATTCATTAGGTTCAGTGGAGATAATCTACTGAATTTTGTGTCAGAATAGAATGACATAAGTATTGCCAGGTTCAAAATAACCGATGGGTCAAATTTAAACCGATAGATGAACCACCCGATAGTTAAACGTGGGAATAGCTACTATCGGTATTACAAAGGGTGTTTACAGAACACAAGTAAGCTGTGCTATGGTTGCCAATTAAACCTAACTTAAGGCCTTGGTAATGGAAATAGCGGTGCTATGAGATTCGAGAGGTGAGTATATGTGGTATAGTGTTTATATACAATATAAATTACGGAAACGGAATAGTTATAGTATTTACGTTAAGAGAAATGGTGTATACGTGTACTACGTCGCGGTAGAGCCTATACTGTGTCAAAATAAGTTTGTCCAGAAAGCTTTTTCAAGTACAAAATCTTTTATTTCTAATCCGCAAATAGGCGATTTGAGAAAAAGGGATTATTTGAGACTTCAACTGTTATTAAATAAAAATTATTGGTGAACAATTTTAAGGAATATTTCGGTTTTTTAAGCAGCCACTGTAGGCCCAAAAGAGCATTTGTTTAGAATAGGGATCGCCACGAGTTTAATATGTAGATTTTGTGATGTTGAGTATGAATCATCATAACACTTATTTGGAACTACAATGTGTATCCTAGAAAGCAAGTGAACCTGAGAACATATTAGGTGCTGGGCAGAGAATTATCGTGGAATATCCGGGGAACACGCTAATATAGATTGAGTGCAGTACAATAGATCTGTGGTCGTGCGGTATGACTACAATTTTTCCTATTTAAATACGTATTTATTAAACTATTGAGGTAAGCATTTAAGAGGCCATAAAAAATTCGTAATGTTTTGTTTTTTGCTGCTCATCCTATAACTTCGAAATGCTGCAACTCTAATCATGAACAGTTACGGCGGCTAAAACAACAGCAATAACAATAAGATGAATGAACAAATGAACCTATTTGCTTGAGTTTTTGGTATCAGTTTACAATTGTTGTAACAATAACAATTTAAAACATTAACAATAACAACAACAACAACACCAACTATCATCATAATAATGATAATGATGATAATGATGAGAACGTGAACGATTTTCATTAATTTTCTAAAATTACTTGTGTACTGATTACTCATGATGAGGTTTTGATGATGCAGTTGCTGGTGCAGTAGCAATAACAACAAAAGTTGAATGTTTTTTCACATTTTGCATAAAATAACGTAACAAGTCATTGACCATTTAAGATGGTGGCTGATGGCTAATGGCTGACGGCAGTCATAATAAAAATTCAATTTTTATCATGACAGCTTTTTAAATATTTTCCCCATTAAATACGAAATTTATTTCATGAATATTTGAAAACAAAATGACAAAAAAAAAAACAAAAACATTTTTCAATAATCTTAACAAAAATACCACAAATAATGACGTTTTATTCCTTTACGCCAACAACAAACTAAATGAACAACAAGGAGTCACAATAGGACAATGATGGAGAAGAAAAAAATTGAAAAAGAATTTTACACTTACCAAGCACTTGAATCTCAACGTTGCGTCTTGAAGTCTGCTTTTGTTTATTCTGTGCCATGCACGTATAAGTACCGGCATCCTCTAGTCTTTGCAATTGTTCAATGATTAGAGTACCATTGTTGTACGCTCGTTGTCGACGATTAATGGGCAAAGTTTGTCCATCTGAAATAAATAAGAACGAATAAAAAAAATCAAAAAAAAAACCAAAAAAACGACAATAATATGAAAATAATTTCCTTCTGTAAATAATTTTCTTCGTATTTATCGAGAAGAAAAAAAAAACGGACAGTTTTTTACTTTCTTAGATCTGTTTGTGTGTTTGTGTTACAGGATAATGAGAATTCTTTTATAATCCCTACTCAGACATATTTATGGTCTACCAGCGGCGATTTGCATTGTTTAATAATAGGCCCAATAAGGTATGAGTCAGTGAATTAAAGTATAGACGATGACAGTATCCCAACGAAACAGCTGTAGTCGGGTAGGTAGTGTGTTGGCGTATTAGAGGGGAGGCCACGGTGCAAATCCCAGGTCAGACATCTCTATCAAAACGCGAGATATGAAAAAATATTACATCGACGACTTCCAGATTTAGGTTATTTGGCTCTCCATTCTTTGTCAGCTTAACGGAGTTATCATCCATTGATATCAAGAATATAGCTTCGTTCATAAAACTTTCAGGCTTACTTTCAGCTTAGGGGCGTTGTGATTTTAATATGCAGAACCTGCGCTGACCAATTTCTTCTATATGCCCGGTGGAATTTGGTCGGTAAGGGGACTGTGCTTACCCGAGCCATCACAACAGGCCGCTATGCGTGCTCAAGTGAGCTTTGGTAATAAAGCGCTCACTCCAACAAAGCTAAACTCAAATAACCTTAAGATGCGGGCTTCTTGGGGACGATTGCTGTAGACTGTCTAATGGTGAAGGTATAGCACTGGCCATTATATAGTCACCTAGCAGCAACTCGTTTCCTTGCCGTTCGCATCTTGAGTTTAAATCAAATGTCCACAAACTCTACTCCCTCTTTCCACCTTCCTATAACCTATTTTCCTAAACCTGCACAATGCATTGCATGAGTAGGGGCTGGCTATCCCCTGAGTGCTGGTTTTACAAAAAAAAAAAAAAAAAAAAAAAAAGACTAGCTGTGATGTCGATTTAGCATCAATGGCTTGTTCTGAAAGTTTATATTTCTTATTCTAGGGTAATAATACAGTAAATAGGCAATAATCTCGATCACTACTAATTCTGCAAAGCTTATGCTGCATGCAAAGATACTAGCCAATGATCAGTTATCACTTCATTATTGTGCGTCTGTGCCGAATAATAGTTTTCATAACTTCTGTGAATTATTTGTGACGTACTATCAATCGTATAATTCATAGATTGTTTTCAAATACCCAGCTTAAAATTGAGAAGCCTCCCCCATCTAAATTAAAGACTGTGGTCATATTTTTTATGGGAATGGTTGTCGTGTAAACTTCATCGAAATCATTCAAATCTGTCTGATTAGAGAAGTTACTAAAGTTACTTTACTAAGGCACCTGTTAAGTGATATCAGTTATGATCATGTAGTTGTGATATTGAAGTCACAGCCAGAACATTCCAAAGAAAGTGACCAAAAGAAGCAGCAACATGTAGTCTAGTGGTAGTGTGTTGACTAATTAGGCGAGAGCCTAATAAGACGACCTCTCAGCAGTCTTCTGACAAAAACTAAAATAACATTCCATGAAAAGTTTCTCAAATCTGTAGTTTGGAGTTGATATTTAACTGTGGTTGGACCACTCATGGACACAACATTGGTGGTGTGATAAGAAGCTAGAACGTAATTCTACTTTCAGCACATTGCTACACTTTTGACACCACCATGTTGTGTGTGTTCAATTTATACATGAGTGCAGGGACCTACAGTTTAAAGTCGATTCCGAATGACAGATTTTTGAGAAACTTTTCATTGCAATTTTATTTACTCTCCGAGTTTTTGCCAGAAATCTGCTGAGTGGAAGTTGCCAAAGAAATATTTTTTTATATTTCGTTTAATTGGAGATGTCTGACCTGTATCACAATAATTTTCTGTCCTTAACGGCTCTTATATTTTTGAGTGAAAGCGGTTATAATAATCATTCGTTCACTTAAGACTTAGCAGATAAGTTACCCTACGCTTGAAATAAATATTAAAGGGCTTCTTTGCAACTTTATGTGTAAACTCGGCTCTGCTCACGTTTTCTCAGTTGCAATGGACACTTAATTTGATTTAGGTATTCTGAATGCCGTAATTATGTATCAGGCAATGAGTTGAACAGAATCGAAATAGAATTCCATTGTATGTATGCATAACAGTCGGCCTAGCGTGTAAACAATTTTGAGTGAAGTAATCACAAAACGTTCAATCTTGTCTTTCTATACCCCATCTAACATAGGCCATTGTACTCAGACAATGCCAAATATAGGTTTTAAAGGCCTTCTAATGACAAAAGCTTAGTTAGATTAGTTAGAAAAAGTTATTAACCTTGAAAATTTGTTAGTCAATGGGGTTTCACTATGCGTGGTATATCCAGCTGTAACTGTTTCATTTTATTAAGTTTCTAAATTTTAATTTTTTCGGGTCATTTATTTATTATTTTATTGGCTTAAATTAATATTTTGTTTTACTCACCCCTCTCCCAATGTATTTTATCGATTGGATAACCGGCCACTGGACATTTAACAATTAAATCATGACCAGATATGCCGGTTATTTTAGGCATTTCACGTATATGCGGTAAACCATAAATGTTAACTTTTGCACTATGGGATACTCTGTAAAGAAATGTGAAGAAAAACAATTTTTAAAATTTATACGACAAATGTGAAATTTAAAATTAAAAAAAATCTATGATAACTACGTTCATATGAAATATTTAGGAATACTAACTAGGCACTACGATTGCCATAGAGCATGCTTTTTATTGGTTATCCAAGGTTTAAGCGTTGCACTATGCTCTTTTATTGATTATTGATTTTGATATTTGTTTTAAATTCTTATGATTTGTGATGAGTTAAGGTTCTAATTCCTTGAAACCTTATATGTAATCTCCGGCCCTGAACACGTCTACTCATGTTTTTCCAGTTACAATAGACATTCAATTTGTTCATTGAGTTCCGAATGTCTTAAAGATTTAGAAGGTATACGTTAGAGGTAAAAAGTTGATAAAATTTATTGAAGAAGCAATGCTTTTGTGACATAGCAGTCTGACGCGCATAGCGCGCTAACAATTTTGTGTGAAGTAATCACAAAACTTTCAATCTTATTTTTCTATAAAGGCACCAAGTTTTTTCGCTTTATTTCCGATAATGTTTCTTATATTTCTATATCTGCGCTTGTGCAAATAACAACATTTCATTAACTAAGGTTCTTTGAAAATGGAGGTACAAACGTTAAATATAAGTGACTCACTCACTCATAGCACAACACGCTGGCAAACTTTGATTGGTACAGCTTTGAATATCTGCATGAATAACATTTGTTTATTTGTTAACTTATGAGCGTCATATAAATGTTGTGACGTCATTTGTCACAAGCAGTTTAAATTTTGAAGAGTCAGAGGTTCTTGATGATGCAGGGTTTTGAACCCAGAGCCTATAGCATTTAGATACTCAACAAAAAAAAAAATCGAATGTGAAGCTTTCTTAAAACAGAGTGAGATATACTTCACTTTATCAGATGTTTTTACTATTAACCCCACCTCTGATCGTAACTAATTTGAGCATAGCGCTTAAGAATACGCTGATACTTCGGAAACTAGTTTGAAATTTTTGTGGGCTAGGAGTCGCCATAGCCTATTAGATGATCTGTTGGCTTCTTAGACGTGATTCCACGGTTCAAACTCCACGGCAGACATTTCAAAAATATTTCTTCAGCGAATTTCATCAGATTTCTGGCAAAAACTCTGAGAGCAAATAAAATTGCCATGTAAAGTTTCTTAAAATTCTGCCGTTCGAAGTCGACCTAGTCGATTACAACCTAGCTTCTTGTATTTGTTCATTTTATCCATGAGTGGCTTAACCTAAGAAACTTTTCATGGAAATTTTACTTATCCGCAGAGCTTTTGCCAAAAGACACGACACTGAAAGAAATATTTTTCGATATTTCGTTTTGTTCGAGATTTCTGAGCTGGGGTTTGAACAACACACTGCCTACCAGACCACGGCGATTTTACGCTACCACTACAATTATATTAGATTAGCTATCGTGAGTGCTATTAAAGTTATTCGTTTATGTTCCTAACTATACTCCAATCGTTCCTTCTTGTTCATAATTTTATATCATTCTGCCATCAATGTGCCTTCACTATTTCATTTTGAATCTGACATTACAGGATCTGACCATTAAATTCTTCTAAATTTCTTCGATTACAGCCTACGTATAGGCTTTAAATTTTCGTCTCATATTTATTGTATTTATCGTTAGCCTTTTGGATTTTTAGATTTTTTTTGCTTTCGAAGCATTTGTTTTTGATTTCAGAGGAGAATTATTATGGTTCACTTACTTGCCAATGGCATTTTGTGCTGTGCAGGTATATTCGCCACCATCTTCCTCTTTAACATTCGTTATGTTGACATGACTAATGACATCGTCATGTATCGTTACATATTGACCCACTAAGAAGCGTGAATTATCTGGTATCTGGAGATAGAAGAAAAAGAGGAAAAAAGTATTTATTTGAAGTGCTAGATACTGAATTAAAAATAAAATTGGAAATTATTTGTTTTTGTAATTTGGATCGCTTTTATTTTTTTTAATTATTTTTTAATTTTTTCTATTTTCACAAAATTTGTGTACTACTGTACTACTGTACTGTGTATTACGCATACTACTAGCCATTTTACTTACCGGAAATCCATCTAAAGTCCATGTAAATTGTGGCAATGGATTTCCCGTTGCTACACATTTCAATGAAACTGTTGGTCCCGGCTGTAGTGTTTGTTCCGAAAACCAATAAAGCAATTCCGGTGAAGCATCTGTAAAATATTGATTGAAAAATTAAATTAAAATTTTCAATTAAAATTTTAATTAAATAATGATTTAATATAAACTTAAAGAACAGAGTATTCTTTAATAGAAGATATAAACATTTTTATTTAATCACTTGCTAACGAATGCATTGAATTCAAAGATCTTCTAAATGCTTACAGGCGTATGATTAATTTTAATTATAATACATCACTCATACGCTGTGTAAAATGTATGGTAAACATCATTATGAAGAAAATTTAAATTTATTTCATTAAAAACAAAAATTATGAGTACTTTAGAATTAATTATTAGAGGTTCAAATCCCAGGTCAGACACCCTCAACCAAACGAAATTTAAATATTCCTTCGATGACTTAGGTTAGGTTAGGTTAGGTTAGGTTAGAGGACGTGTACTTGTCAATTAAGACAAGCACAGTACCCGGAGGATGAATTGTACCATTGTACAACGTCCTAGTTTCTCACACCACTTTTGTTGTTTGTGTTAATTTTATATGGTGGGACTTACAGTTTAAAGTCGACTCCAAACGACAGATTTTTGAGAAACTTTTTCTTGGCAATTTTATTAATCTCAGAGTTTTTGCCAGAAATCTGCTGAGAGGAAGTCGCCGAAGAAATACTTTTTGTATTTTGTTTTGATGTCTGGCCTGGGGCTCGAATCCTGGCTTTACGTCTAATAACCCAACACACTACCTACCAGAATATGGCGACTTCCTCTTAGCAGGTCAGATATCTCCTACAAAACGCAATTTAAATATTTCTTAGGCGACTTCCTCTCAGCAGATTTCTGGCAAAAAATCGGAGAGTTATAAAAAATTGCCATGAAAAATTTCTCAAAAAATCTATCGTTCGGAATCGACTTTGAACTGTACGTCCTGCCACTCATGCATAAAATTAACGTACACAATATAAGTGGTGCGAGAAGCTAAGTGGTAATCCTGACTAAAGGGTTGTAATGACCAATTGTGGATGTAAGTAGGCAAATGAGCTTGCACAGAGATGACCTTTCACGTCACTAATTGGGCCAGACCATCCTGTGAAGTGATATGATGTTTATCAAACTATTCTTACAATAGGAACCGAATTTTTTGCAGGGCTTTGAAGTCTCAATGAATATTTATTCAGAAAAGGAAACACCACAAAACCCAATATATTAATGCTTTTATAAAAAGAATCAATTATAGGAAAACTTGCATGAGACCCAAAACATCTGGGCACGTCTCTAAGGAAGTTAGATTTATGGACACCGATATATCCTAAGGCTTGTCAGAGCGCAACACAAGGTGGAACAGACATTACATGATACTCTATATAGATGTAGGGCTGTATAATTGATAATATGGTCATAGTATTCTAGAATAATTAAAGTCGCCGTAGCCCAGTGGGCAGTGTGTTGGCTTATTAGACGTGAAGCCACGGTTCAAAACCCAGATCAGATATCTCCAACAAAACGAAATTTGAATATTCCTTAGGCGACTTCCTATCAGCAGCAGATTTCTGGTAAAAACTCTAAGAGTAAATTACCATGAAAAAGTTTCTCCAAAAATCTGTCGTTCAGAGTCGACTTTAAACTGTAGTTTCCGCCACTTATGGATAAAATTAACGCACACAACATAAGTAGTCCGAAAAGCTAGGTTGCAATCCTGACTGAAGTGTTGTAATGATCAATTATGTTTGTATGTGAAGAACATGTAGTCGAGCCAACCTTATAAACAAAAATTGTATAAATTTTTGATACTTCAATAAAAATAAAGATTGAAAGACAAAAGCAAGTGGAAGGTTATGTAAAGTACAATACACTTCTAAGACACTACGGCAAATCTCGAGTTGCTTATGGGCATTGTGCATAAAACATTCCACAAAATCCCTTGTGAGAACTACAAACATTTCTGGACGAATGCTATAAAACTTTTATAAATTTTCTCTTCGAAACACTATCAGTAGCTGCATTCGTCGAAATTAGAAAAATATTCCTTGAAATCTTGAATTTGTGTGAACCATTTAATGCGTTCCATAGGCCTGAATTTATGTTGAGGGAATCACTGCTGCTGCCACTCTCTTCGAGATTTGCTTCTTTTTTTGTAGAAACAATCCATTTTGTTGAGGATTTTTTAGTCATTTTGTTTGTCTCGCTAGTTTGTGATGATCAAAGCGATCAGACAGTATTTTCTTTTCTTTGTTGTTAAATTAAACGTATAAATAATCGCCAAACGAAAGTTATTGTTTTGAAAAGATATGAACGAAAAGTATACAGTACTACTTTCCATTCAGCAATACCACCGAGGCAAACAGAGATATTTTAAGAACTCAAAGACACATTTTAAATAGGTTAGGTAAGGTTAGGTTTGGTTAGGTTGGAGTGGTAGCTTTGATACCAAAAGCTCATTTGAGAACGCATAGAGGCTCATTGTGACGCCACAAGTGAACACAGTTCCTGTACTGACCAAGTTCCACCAAAGTCAGCGCAAGGGCTGCACATTACCTACGCTGGAAAACCAGCCCGAAAGTGTGATAAACGAAGCTATATCCTTGATATCAATAGATGATAGCTACGTCGAGCTGGCAAGAATTGGAGAGCCAAATAACCTACATATATCTGTACCTCGAAAGATAAAGATTGATTGATAAAGAAAGTGGATAACAGTCTCCTCTTCCTCAGTGGATCTGCACGCACAGCAGAAGTCGTTAAATGGGAGCTGCATGCTTTCCGCGTGTCTTCCTTCCCATAACAAAATGACCTGCAAGTATGGCCACAGTGATTGAGATAATGTTACGACAAAGTCCAAGTAACTGGTTGGTGCTCCTTCTATCTATTAAGGACCAAGTGAGTCTAGCGATGGAGCAGGACTTCTCATTGACCCAGGATAGGTTGGCGTCCCGAAAATTTTAAATAGTCAGATTTAAAATTCGTGCTTACAATGAGTCATTTTAACCTCTGGGTATTATACTTGTCCTAATGACAGGTACACATCTTCAAACCTAACCTATAAAGCATAATATTCGCTTGGCTATGGATTAAACTGTCTGTTTTAGGTTAGGATATCTCGAAAACCTAGCATGATAAAGCCATTCTAAGGATTAAATAGTATTTGTGTGAATATTGAAACTCATGAAGTAAGAATATTTGGTGTAACCAATAAATGATGCTTTGACAAATAGCGATACAATTTGATTAAAGGAATTTAATATTGTTTTTAAATTATATTATATAAAAATTATTAAGATCTGAGTAGCATAGACTATGGCTGCCTTTCAAAATGTATCAATACAAAGTTTGTATGCAGTTCTACTACTGTATATAAATTTTGTAGATATGCAAAGTAACTAAACAATGCATCAACTATAAATCTGATGCCTGATTGCTTTTTGAGTGCGTTAAAAATACACATTGACGACGTTTTGAAATAGAATACATTGTATCTATTTTGTACAGCGACATTATGGAACACTATACTTTGTTCAAACAGAAAGCAACTAACATTTTGGAAGGCAGCTCTTATGATCGGTATTGTGTAATAGAGCAGAGTCTCGAACCCATACTAGTCTATCAGACTATCCACTTGACTACCAGGCCATTCGAATATTGTGATTAAAAATATTTTTTTGTGTGAAATATTCTCAAATATAAGGTAAAGGAATTGTAAGCAATGGATTTTTAATATTCAACCACAATTCGTCATTAATTCACTGGACAAAAATTTATATTTCAAGAATTAAGGCGTAATCCGTTTTATTACAATTTTTTTTATTTTTTTTAATTTAATTTCATTTATGACCTGACCCTTAAGCTTTCCGTTGAAGTCAGAAATATTTCAAAATGAAACAGAGAACATGCCAAGGAGGAGGCTTCGCAAGCCGCCAAAGCCACAAAGTCAATATTTATTTCGTTTTATTTTTATTTTTATTTCCTTACTTTAATGTTGGTTTTTATTGATGTTGCAAGCAATAAAAAGAAAATCAAACATGAAATCAATTTCCGTTTATGAATTATTTTATCTGCCTCACAGACACACCTACATATGCGTATGTATAGGGCGATAATTACCGGATGACATTGGTTTTCGAAAAAAAGAGAGAAGAAATGGTTTTAAATTTTGTTCTCTTATTTTAGTATGTAAATATGAAATTTAATTTTCAATAACAAATCATTAATAATTTATAAATACTTTTAATTAGAAAACAATAACAACAACAAGAACAACAACAATTGCAAGAATAACAGCATTAAAGACTACAATGCGTATTGTTTTGCGAGAGAGATAATGTTGTTGTTAATTGTGTATTAAAATAATTAAATCGGGGTTTAAATGTTATTTCATTTGAATTTGTTGGATTATCTTGTAATTATTTTGCACATTTTAAATAAAATAAAAAAAATATATTTTCATTTTCCATACTCTCTCTTAAATATGTATTCAAAATTGATTTAATTTATTAAATCCAATTGAATTTATTATTGAAATAATTATTGAAGTATTGTTACATGCATACATACATACATACATTCAGAATTGGTCATTACAACCCTTGAGTTAGGATTACGCCTTAGCTTCTCACACCATTTATGTTGTGTGCATTAATTTTAACAATAAGTGCATGATTTTTGAGAAACTTTTCAAGAACAGTAACCCGTAAGAATTGTGCGATGAATCGCCATGCGATTTAAGTACAGAAGTAGGTCATTCAGAGTCTAGCAAGCTTGCACGTACCCTCTTACTGACAATCATAGTGTGCTTCAAATTAACTGTAGTCGCCGTGTCTAGTAGCTAGTGTGTTGGCTAATTAGACATGAGGCCACGATTTAAATCGAAATATGAAAAATATTTCTTCTGCGACTACCTTTCAGCAGATTTCTGTGAAAAACTCTGCGATTAAATAAAATTGCTATGAAAAGTTTCTCAAAAATCTGTCGTTCGGTGTCGACTTTAAACTGTAGATCCCGCCACGGGATCATGTATAAAGTTAACACACACAACACAAATAGTGTGAGAAACTAGGTCATAATCCTGACTAAATTAGTATGTATTTATGTAATCGGAATATATATGCCTTGTTACATGCCGGATATACACACATACATACATACATAATTGGTCATTACAATCCTTCAGCCAGGATTACGACCTAGGTTCTCACACCACTTATGTTGTGTGCGTTAATTTTTTACATGAGTGGCGGATCCTATAGTTTGAAGTCGACTCCGAACGTCAGGTTTTGTGCTTGCTTCTCATCTCACAACCATGATGTGCGTGTTAATTTTTTTACATGTGGGACCTACAGTTTAATATCGACTCTGAACGACAGATTTTTTTAAAAAAACTTTCCATGGCAATTTTATTGCATTCTTAGAGTTTTTGCCAGAAATTTGCTAAGAGACAGTCGCCGATGAAATATTTTTTGTTCGACAACCGTGGCCTTACGTCTAATAAGTTGACTGCGTTGAGTTAAACCTGACTAGATTCCATTTTAGGAACCTTACAGCTGTTATAATACGACATTGACCTTTCAAAGCATTCGTCCGGAGACTGGGAAAATCTCATAATGACTTTTGCAGAAGCGGTAACGGCGAGTAAAACAGAACATCTTTTCTGTCATTGCCCAGGGCTTGGCTACCTAAGAAGAATTCTCTTTGACACCCAGAATATATTGAGAAACTACGGTAATTTTTATCCAATTTTATCAAACGAAGTGTCAATCTCTTCACAATATAATGCACTTTCAGAATATCCCCACTTATGTCATATTTTATAATTAAATTTTGCAATTAAGAGTGGATAAACTTGAAAAAATAAGATAAAGATAATATTTTCCAAGTTTACCCCATCAAACCTCATAACATATGAGTTTGAACAAAATGTTTACGTATAAAGTTTTAAAGGCCAATCTCTCCCCTTTCTAAAAAACATTGGATTTTTAAAATAGGTTCAAACATATTTGGGTAACCAATAATTTTGTGTGAAGAGATCAAAAAAAAAACCGTTTTGGTCAAATAAAACAAGTTTGGAGGGTTCTATAAAAATAAAAAAATGTACTTTTAAGTTCTACTCAACTAACTGAACAACTTAGACTAGGTAGTTACTCGGGTGTATTTAATTTTTTGTATTTTGTCGCATAGTGTTATTAATAAAAATTTGGTAGAATTAGATAACGCAGGTGTAATTTTAATTTCTTTGTACACTTGATATGATTTGAGTGCTTCATTTATTCAAGTTTAAAATGAGTAAAAATTTAGATTTTTGTATATATGAATAGGAAAAGAACTTTATAATATTTTTGTATTAAAAAATTCTTTCTGAATTTTTTTTTTGGTTATTTTAGTTTGTAAGTTATTCTAAAATAACAACATGTTAGGCCAGTACATTTCTTAATTCATATACAAATTTTTAATTAAAAAATATTTTTTTCTTTGGAGTGAAACAATATTTGTTTTAGAATGTGATGTGATATGTCAGTTTACACAGTTTCGAAGGCAATCGATTGCAGAAAATGTTTATATATTTTGTTTTTAAATTGATTAATTAACTCAGTTTATTTTTCATTAATTAATTTCCTTCTTAATAAATTTTGGAATTAATATTTCTCCACATACACCCACCAACCATACATATAACAACGTAGGCGTCTGTAATTTAAAATGCCTTAAAGTGACATGAAAAATCCCATTTATTTTATGAAATGCTTTTAAGGCAAAATTATCGATTTATTATGTCAGTGTGCGGTAATAATATTTGTACAAGTGTACTGATGCGTTTACATACATACATATGTACACATATATCGCATGCACAACATACAGCAACATATACAAAAATGACAGAGTACAGTGAACGTCAGTGGTAATCGTACAAGTGCTTATTGCATACGATTATTGTGTATGGCAGTGAGTGTATGCCTTTGGAGCTTGAGAAGTTTCTTCGGAATCTCATATCCCGTCATTCTCGCAAACAAGTTGCGATATTCTGCCCAAATCCGAAGCTGCTTATAGGCATTAGTGAAGTCTATTACGTACTACAACATTGTTAGTTCTAAGCTTACAACTTTTTAATGTGAGTCTGTTTTTTGAAAATCTGCCTGTAAGTACGCTGGTCATGTCAATTCAGGCAAGTTCAACTGCTCTGCAGTTTCCGGGAATATTACTGAAACGCGAAACCCATATGGTGTTAATATTATACTGATGTTATGCCGCCTAGGTATTCAGAAGGATGATGATGATGCTGCTCATCACAGTAGCTTGTATGGCTGATACTGATACCATTTGGAAGACGATAAAATGATCAGGTAGCCTTATCGAATGGAATATACTTGCCGACTCCGAAATTATACCTCCACCCACAACCCGATTTAGTATCGAACTATCCAAAATGAACTGTTCAGAGTCACAAAGCCTTAGTTCGCAGTCATATGAGCATTTTTGAGTGACCAATATTCGGTTGTGAACTAGTCATAGTCCAGGAGGTAGTCAGTTGGCTTATGGGACATAAGGCCACGGTTCACACACCAGGTCATACATATATCTCCAACAAAACAAAATTTGAAATTTCTTCGACGCCCTCCTCTCGGCAGTTTTCTGATAAAAACTCTGAGAGTGAATAAAAAATTGGCATGAAAGACTTGCTCAAGAATCTGTTGTTTGCAGTTGACTTTAAACTGTTTGGATCGGCGACACATGTATAAAATTAACACACACAACAAAAGTGGTGCGAGAAGCTAGGTCGTGATCCTGACTGAAGAATTGTAATGATCAATTATGTATGTATGTATGTATGTATGTATGTATGTATGTATGTATGTATGTATGTACATATGTATGTATGTCATAGTCGGTTGTCCAGAGAGGCCTCTGTATTAAATTCGAATCCGCTTCAATAAAGATTCAGCGGAAGGAGATGTAGAATTGCCTGCAGCGCTGATGCAGGTATAGAATACAATACGTTCGTAATAATAAGACAGACAGATAGTTGTATCCGCTGTATTAGATTGTCTTGCCGAGGGATAACCATCATATTACGGTAAGATAGGTCGCCATTTATAAATACTAAACTGCTGATACATATTTCGCTGATACACAGCCCCAAACTATACGCGTTTTGTTTAAAAGCGGACTGTCGAGAGAAAAAATAATAAATTATACTCGTCAGTAAACTGTCATCATTACAGAACCCTTCATTACACCTCTTCTCTCTAGTATTTGACCATTATTCTCTTCACTACATCTGGAAATAATATACTGAAGTATCCTTCATTTTTTTTGTTTAATAAGAAAGAAGAAGAAGAAGAAGAAAGAAAACTGTTTGATGGGAGATAGTAACTGTATGATATGGTAGGTTTTGTTAATTTAGGTGGCGGACTCGTAGAAGGAAGAAGTCTCACTCAAGCCAGCATTTAGGCAAATTGTGATACCAGAATTAATTCTACCCAAGGGTCGATCAATCCCTAGAGAAACCCATCCCAAGTTCAAAATAAATCGTGTTATTGCAGCAATATTTTTATTAAAGAGCTCGGTCAACTATGCCATCAAGACAAGAGCATCATCAAGACAAGAGCAGGGCTTGACATACAAGATGAAAAAGTCTCTTTTACCTCCTCAGATCCATAGTCATTAAATGGAATGTCGAGTCTTTCGACATGCCTACCAAAAGAACAATAGTCTTTATGGATGGCCATATGATTTAAGGACAGAAGTGAGTCAGTCCTCTTCTTGTCCATACGTATTCAACAGACGGTGGCAATATTGCACGTACCCTCCTGCTGCCAACGAGATTGAGCCTAGTCGTAGAACAAGTGGAGAATATTTAAATTAACCGAAGCATTGGGAATACTTGAAGTCGCCGTAGTTTAGTAGGTAGAGTGTTGGCTTATTAGACGTAAAGTCACGGTTCAAACCCCAGGTCAAACATCAAAACGACAACATAAAAAAAAATTTCTTCGCCGACTTCATCTCAGCAGATTTCTAGGAAAAACTTGGAGAGAAACTAAAAATGTTCATGAAAAGTTGCTCAAAAATCTGTCGTTTGGAGTCGACTTTAAACTGTAGGTCCCGCGACTCATGTATAAAATTAACACACATAAAATAAGTGGTGGGAGAAGCTAGGTCGTAATCCTGACTGAAGGGTTGTAATGATCAATTATGTATGTATGTAATAGGAATACCTATACTCTGTAACATATCAGAGATTGCTAGCTCCATACCGGACTTGATCTGTTTCATCAACAATACAATTTCCAACGGTATCCCTGAATGTTACGAAATTTCTCGAAGAAACTCTCGGCATTCATTGACAAGGCTGGCCGTTAAAACTACGTTCGTTAAGGACTTAATCGCACATTGGCAAGTCGAGTAAATCACGAGATTTTCAGGGAAAATCCCGACACTCCACAAGCATTGCGTCAACTTCAAAATGCTATGGTAAGTATAACCGATTATGTACGATTTTCATTGACATTCACTGTGTCCTGTACAAACATGTGTATTTGTAATTACATATGTATATAAATAAATCTCAATGTCTGTCCTATCTATGTATGTATCTGTATCTGTATTTGTATTTGTGTTCTGTATTTATGTTCTGTAGTTGGATGATGATGATGTCAATTCGCAATATGATGATAATGATGATGATGATGATTAGTAAAATGTTTTATTTTATGTCTCTTAAAAGTCAATTTACTAAATTGAAAAATAATCAGATTAAATAATGGTTTTAACACCTACACCCATGCACGCACGCACTCTGATACGTACATACATACATATGTATACATACTGAGAAATACACATACATACATATACATTCGTATTTAACTTTGTTTGTATAGGAAAGTGTGAATGCGAGTGTTTTGCGGTAGCGGTAGTGGTTGAAATCGTCCATATGGGTACTATAATGACAGAAATTTTATTATAATCTTTTTGTTTTTGTTTTTGTTTTTTGGTTCCTTTCCTTTCCTTTGCTTTTCCTATATTAAATGCCATCATCTGTGTATATTACGTTTATATGGCATTGTGAGCATAATTGAGTATGCTTGTGTGTGTGTGTATTGTATATATAAGTGTGGTTATGTTAAATATATCTGTACGTGTGTATATGGTCTGCTATTATCGGGAAGCTTTCGGTTGGCGAGCGAGAGGGAGTACAATTAAAAATTTCCCCATAAAAATCCATGAAGACAATTATTTGCAAAAGTTTATTATTGAAATAATTGCAGCATTTCATTTCATTTCAAATCTGTTTGCCAGTGTGTGTGTGTGTGTATTTAAATTGAAAATATTAAATAAAATTAAATCCTTAATATCCCAAGTCCTTGAAATAATTTAATCAACAGAAATTTAAGCCAAATGAAAATTATCAATTTGGTAAACAGTTTTATTGGCTTTCATTTTAAATGCATTTAATGTTAGAGATTTACTATCTAAATTTTAAACATTTAAATTATTCAGAAGAAGCACAACATGCACAACAAAGTTGTCTTTTGAAAAATTCTAGGCAATCTAAAATCTACGTTAATAAGTAAAATTTCCGTATTTGGGGCTCAGAAGACCCACACGTGATCTTACACAAGCCAATGCACTCATTACGAGTGACTGTTTGGTGCGGCTTGGGCAGCGGAGGCATCATTGGCCCATATTACTTTGGAAATGAAGACGGCGCAAGCATTATGGTCAATGGAGACACCTATCGCACCATGATACCAGATTTTTTTGTACCCACTCTTTATGGTATTGATCTGAACGATGTTTTGTTTCCACAGGATGGTGCAAATTGACACATATTTCAAGCCACAATCGATTTATTGCTTTAAACATTTGATGGGCGTTTAATTAGCCCAATTGGTAATGTCAAAAGGTCGGCAAGAAGCTGCGATTTGACACCGTTGGACTATGTCCAGGGAGCGCCGTTAAATAAAAGTGTTATGCCGACGAATCAGAGACAATTGAACATTTGAAGGCCAACATTTGTGATGCCATTGTCGAGATACGACCCCATACACTCGAAAAAGTGCACGAAAATTGGTCCGAGTGAGTGATTGGAAAGTGAATGGTTGGAAAGACATCGTCTTGAGAAGTACATCACATCAATTGTAAACACATACATATCATTGTGAACTTTGAGGTACCTGTGAATATTATTTGAATCGATACACGACATTTCTACAATGTTCTGCAAAAACCACATACCGTAGACAATATAGTGGAGACTAAGCAGCGCCTGACAACTGCCTCCTTCTCTTATGAATCTTCATTATGCTTTCTTCTCATACCGTAGCATTATTACCAATCGAACAGTCTATGGCGTATGAGGAACTTGAGGTATGTCCGTTATTATATTCGCGACATGTCTGTCTAGAGATCACACAGAAGTGGACTCGAGAACAGGAATTTGTTGTCCTAAGTAGAAGTAGAAGGCCCAATAGCATCTATTTAATGTAGAATCACTTTGAGACAATACGTTGTGCGTGATCCACGAAAATCCCGATGCTTCTTCGATTTAGAAACAAAATTGTTTGCAATAAAGAGGAACACATGCTAATCAGGCGTAAGAACTGAAGTCAACGTAGTTTAGTTGCTAGTGTATAGGCTTGTAAGACGTGAGGCCACGATTCAAACCCTAACATAACGAAATTTGAATATTTCTTCGGCGACAGTTCAAGATTTCGGGTAAAAAATCAGAGTGTAAATAAAGTTGCCGTGGAAAGCTTCTTAAAAATCTATCGTTTTCGACTTTAAACTGTAGGTCCAGCCACTGGTATATAAATCATGCAACATATGTGGTGAGAGAAGGGTTGTAATCAGAGATCAGCAATGAATCGCTTTTTCTCTACTCATAAGTACTCAATGAATTTTGAGTATGAGTGAATCAACAGTATTGAAATTCAACTACTCTCATTCATTCGAACTCCCTCCAACATTGATTTATAATTACAAGTTGCAATGAGTATGAGTACAACGTTGACATCAAACTCATAACATTCGAAATATGTTTGATTCATACGCCTACTCATTCAGATTCATAAATTTAGAAAAATACTTATAATACTCATAGATGATTCGAGTGATTCGAATAATTCATCAAAATTTAGATTCTTAGTTGTTGTTGCATTTACAAAGAAAGAAGAAAGACACATAAACAAAAAAGGCAAAGACAGCAAGCAGAGCAAACACACAACCTTCATGTGAGTATTGCAGTGTTCGTACACGAATCATACTTATTTTGTGATTCGTGTATACGATGAGTCATGGAGAGTCAAAATCAATAACATCATGCGTATTGTTAAGTACGAGCACCCTGAGTATTTCAAACTTTGAGTATGAGTAGTGTGTGTATGACATTAAAATAAGTATGAATGCGTATAAGTATCAGAAATTATAAGTATGATTCGAATCTACTCATCGTTTGGAATACTCGTTGCTGACCTCTGGTTGTAATGATCAATTATGTGTATGTATGTCAATCTGTCGTTCGGAGTCGACGTTAAACTGTAGGTCGCGCCACTCATGTATAAAATTAACACACACAACATGAGTGGTGTGCGAAGCTAGGCCGTAATCGTGACTGAAGGGTTGTAATGGCCAGTTATGTATGTATATGTATGTCAAGTTAGGAAAGAGGGAATTCCCCCTCGTATAGATACGTAAGAAAGTCTGGGTGACTTCCGGTAGAAGACACTTTCTAATAGTATACGCCGTCGCCAATATATTCGGAGCTTCACGCCTTTTGAGGTGTGGTGATGCCGTCTAATTTAACATAACTTAACAATTACTCCTACAGCGAAACTGAATATACTGCTTTGGAGTTTGAGCAAGGATTCCCTGCGCCCATTATCTAGCTTTGGCCAGACTTGCTATGGAGTCTAGCACAAATCTAAAGTTTCTTACACAGCATTAAAGGTATCTAATGTGTGCGAAGTTAGCAACGAAAGTTGTAATCGCAAAATAATTTACAGACTCTAGCCAAAGTTATTTAAAATTTATCTAAGGAATCAAGTGATTACAATATCAAGACAATATTCTCATTGACTGTCGCCTCTGTTTATCAAAGAAAATTCTACGGTAGGGAGTATATTTTTTTTTTGTGTTACTTTAAATACATATTTCCCATATGAAAGCCTATTTCTTATATTATAAAAAGTTAAAAGCTGGTTTTTAAATATTTTCTCACTCACCTCCCAATTGCAATTCAGCTGTTGATTGTATTTGCTCCCATTCGTTCGATACAAAACACTGATACATGCCGGGATCATCTTTTTGAACCTTTTTTATAATAAGGCGAGGTGGATCGGAGAGTATCTGAAAATAAAAACATTGAAATTAAATTTAAATTTAAAATTTTAAATAAATTTGCGGGCATTATTGCAATAAAACATTTACAATACCAATGCGGCACTTAGTATGTCACTTACCTCAACACGATTATCTCTTAGTATGGGTTTACCATCATGCAACCAATTTACATCATGTACCGGATGTCCGGTTACAATACATTGAAATTGTGCATCTTTATCAACATCTACTGTTTGTACTTGCGGTTGCAGATGGGCTGTTAAAGGAGCTGCAATGAAAAAGAAAACAAAAAAATAAAAAAATAAAAATAAGAAAAGAAAATTGAAAATTAAAAAATAAAACAAAAATTCGAATTTAAATTAAAATTCGTATTCGTATTCGATTTTAATTTAATTTGTGTACAAGAGTAATTGCCTGAGAGTTGACATGTACATGTACAGCAACAGCAGCAATTTTCCAACCACATGACAGTGATAAATTATTTAAAATTTAAAAATATTTTCTTGAACTTCTTCTTTAAAAGAAAAATCAACAACAACAACAATTATTTAATTTAAAATTTTTTGTCTGTTTTTTATTTATTTTATTTCTAGTTTATGTATGTATGGCTTTATAGAAATACATGTGTGTTCTGTGTATACCTGTGCGTGTGTTTTTAGTAAAAAAATATATTTTTTTGATTGATTGTTTTGAGAAGAAAATTTGAAAGTTTTTCTTTGCTAAGAAAATATTTGCAAAATATCGATATTAATAGAGTTTTATCAATACATGTATGTGCATAAATACATATGTACAGTGAGCATCAAAACAAACTGTACATTAAAAATTTTACATTAATAAATTACCGTTATTTTTTTATTTTAAAATTGTCTCATTTTCAGTTTTTAAAATTGAAACAAACGAAAATTACAAAAAATTTTGAAATATTGTTAAATTTTGTCGGGCAATCTCCTTAAATGGTAATAGCTGATCTTGGTGATTGTTTGAATTTTATCTACAGTGTACAGTTTTTTTTTTGACACTCACTGTATATATGTACATATGTATGTATATGTGTATATGCCCCAAAAAAATTACAAAATTAAATGGAGATGGATAACGTATTACGTTCGGGCTTCTAATTGGGACATTCGTCGTAGTCTAGTAGGTAGTGTGTTGGCTTATTAGAAATATGAAAAAATATTTCTTCGGCGACTTCCTCTCAGCAGATTTCTGGCAAAAACTCTGAGAGTAAAAATTGCCATGAAAAGTTTCTCAAAAATCTGTCGTTCGAAGTCGACGTTAAACTCGACTCATGTATAAAATTAACGCACACAACATGAGTGGTGTAAGAAGCTAGGCAGTAATTCTGACTGAAAGGTTGTAATGGCCAATTATGTATGCATGTATGTATTGGACATTCGTAATTCATGTTATCTACCACATATACTCTTATAACGGTTATTGTCAATGCTAGAAATATCTCTAGAAAATATGATATATTATGGGTCATATATGTATAAACGGTTTTTGCACCTTCGTCGTAGTTCAGGCCGTGGTTCGCATCCTTGTCCAGACATCGTCAACAAAATATTTCTTCGGCAACTTTGTATCACACACAACTTGGGTGGTGTGAGATATTAGGACGTAATCCTAAATGAGCTGTTTTACTAACCAATTAAGTCAGTAAGTAAGATATACATCGATGTTTAAAAAAGCACACGATACATCGAAATAATCCGATGTTTTTTTTTATTGATCAACATTACATGTGTACATAATTGGTCATTACAACCCTTCAGTCAGGACTACGACCTAGTTTCTCACACCACTTACATATGTTGCGTGTGTTAATTTTATACATGAGTGATGGGACCTACAGTTTAAAGTCGACTCCGAACGACAGATTTTTGAGAAACTTCATGGCAATTTTATTTACTCTCAGAGAGTTTGTGCCAGAAATCTGCTGACAGGAAGTCGCCGAAGAAATACTTTTTGTATTTTATTTTGATGTCTGGCATGGGGCTCGAACCCAACACACTACCTACTAGACCACGGCGACTTCCAACATTGATAATTTTCAATTGACGCGTCAAAGTTGGAAACTTAACAGACATGCTTATAAAGGGTGGGTCATTTAAAAGCTTACATTTAAAAATGCAATCAAACAAAAACGGTTTGATAAATTTGGCAAATTTATTTTGTTTGTTGTGAAGTTTAATTGTTCAGGTTAGAAATGGAATTTCATTCATATGGCTGCCGCGGGTGGTTTCACAGTACCTCATTCGATTGGATCAAATTTCGTGCGCTTTTTCGAGTGTATGAGAACGTATCTCAGCAATGGCATCTCGAATGTTAGCCTTCAAATGCTCAATTGTCTCTGGTTTGTCGGCATAACACTTTTCTTTAACGGCGCCCTATAGAAAATAGTCCATCAATGTCAAATCGCAGCTTCTTGGCGTCCAATTAACATGACCATTTCGGCTAATTAAACGGCCATCAAACGTTTGACGCAATAAATCGATTGTTGCAAGAAATTTGTGGCCAGTTGCACCATCCTTTTGAAACCAAACATCGTTCACATCAAAAACATGAAGAGCGGGTACAAAAAAATCGGTTATCATGGTGCGATAGGTGCCTCCATTGACCGTAATGGTTATGCCGTCCGCATTTTCAAAGAAATATGGGCTAATGATGGTTCCGTTCTACAAGCCACACCAAACAGTCACTTGTAATGGGTGCATTGATTTCTGTAAGACTTCGTGTGGGTGTTCTGAGCCCCAAATACGACAATTTTGCTTATTATCGTACCCACCAAGATGAAACTGAACTTTATCCGAAAAGATGATTTTTTTTGGCAAAAACAACATCATCGTGCAGTTTCTCGTTGGCTCATCTAGCGAAGCGAAAACGAAGCGGATGGTTATGCGGCTTTAACTCTTGAACCAATTGAACTTTATAAGGCGTCAGACCAAGATCATTCCTCAAAATTCGACATAAACTGGTGCGTGAAATGTTCAATTTTTGAGAATGATGACACTCTCGGTCACAGCTGCGATTTTTTCAGGTGTATGCACTGTATGAGCGCGCTCACGTCTTGGCGCATCAACAATGGTACCAGTTTCACGAACTTTCGCAATAAACTTACGTATACCGGGCACTGTTGATCCTTTTCTGCGACCAAATTTTACACTACATTTTCATGCAATTTCCGAACAATTGTTTTTGTGTTGAAGATAAATTTCCAATAAATCCCAACGTTGCTCAAGCATAACTCGATTCATTACGTTCAGTGACAACAATATTGTGAATTTTGTGACAGAATAGTATGGCATAAGTATTGCCAGATTCGAAATAATTGATGATTCAAATTTAAAACGATACATGGCCCACGCGATAGGTAAAGCATATGATTGACCGCCGGTTTGGTATATCAAATAGTTGACTGTGATCCTCTTACTTCCAGTGGTCCAAATATATTCATATCTGCTCCTAATTTAATTTTTAATTTATTTTTTATGTTTAATTTTAAATATTTCGTAGTTATTTTAAAACAAATTCTTCCCTTCAGCTTTAAATTCATGCAAATTCTTCTTCTTTCCAAAAAACCTGAACAATTTTCTTTTATTATCGATTTCTTATAATTTGAGGTGTTGTGGGTGTTATTGTTGTTGTTGTTGTTGCTACTCCTATTGCACTCTGTGCCTATGCCTGTATAAACTTTCTGATAATTTTTTTTGCAATTTTTATGCTACGAAGCATATTTTGTGTTTATTTTTATAACATTTTGTTGTTGTTGCTGCTGTTTTCTTTTGCTTTTTTTTGCTTTTTTTTATGAAAATTTAATTAAAATATGCAAATAAGAATCTCATCGTTAATGTAATGATTACTTAACATAATAGCAACAACAACGACAACATCATCACTGTGTCTACGAGTGTCTATGCCACACACGTAAAAGTGTAAGTGCCTGTGCCTGTCCTTAAAGGAGGCCTATGTATGTATGGTTGTGTGTTATCTTATGATGAAAATGTTGTTATAATTGGAAAAACTCTTTCTGTGAAAATGTGCTTGAATTATAAGACATTTTCCCCGCGTGGAAAATTATGTGCCCCTTTAACTATTTTCAACAGTGCGTGATAAAAAAAAAGAAACGTTCACTTTCGAATCATAAGTAAAAGTGAAAATGGGAAGAAGAGCAAGCAAGAGCACTTTAAATAAGATTTTCCACTAGTGTCGTATCTTGTTTAATTTCTGGCAATTTGTTAAAGTGCTTATACTGACTTATTCACTCACCTGTGACAGTTAATGAGACTTGGATTGTCTCTTCACCGGCCGTATTATTAACCCAACACAGATATTTACCCGTATCATCGAGACGTGCCTGTAAAATACAGAAAAAAGTGAAACATTTTACGTAAAAGCATCTGCAGTTAATGGAAATGAAAAAATATTTTACAAGTGATGGCACTTTTCTACCTTTCTACGGTTTAAGATTTAAATTTTCGTATTTTGTTTAGAAATTAAAAATGAAAACATAAGAGAAAATTTAAATTTTGTGTCTAATTAGAGATAATTTTTGTGGCCCAGAGATGAATCAAATGACAAAAAAAAAAAAAAAAAAAAAAAACACGGCTTTTTCTTTGAGTAGAAGAATCTGTTTATTCCTACATATGTACATACACAATTGGTCACTACAACCCTTCAGTCAGTATTGCGACCTATCTTCTTACATCACTGATGTTGAGTGTGTTAATTTTATACATTAGTGGAGCGGGACCTACAGTTTAAAGTCGATTCCAAACGATAGATTTTTGAAAAACTTTTCTTTTCATTTCCCAGAAATTTGCTGAGGGGAAGTCGCCTAAGAAATATTTTTTCATATTTTTGTTTTGATGTCTGACCTGGGGTTTGAAACGAGACCTCACGTCTAATAAGCCGACTGATTATCATGTGTTCCTCTTCATTGCAAACAATTTTGTTCCTAATTCGAAGAAGCATCGGGATTTTCGTGGATAACAAACAGGGCGACTGTCTTGACTCTTAAATCATGCACAACGTATTAGCTCAAAGTGCTTCTACATTAAATAGTTACAATTGGGTCTTCTACTTCTACTTAGGACAACAAATTCCTGTTCTCGAGCAATCCACTTCTGTGTGATCTCGAGACAGACATGTCTCGAATATAATAACAGACATACCAGGTTCCTCCATACGCCATAGACTGTTCGATTGTTAATAATGCTACGGTATGAGAAGAAAGCATAATGCAGATTCATAAGAGAAGGAGGTAGTTGTCAGGCGCTGCTTAGTCTCCACTATATTGTCTACGGCATGTGGTTTTTGCAGAACATTGTAGAAATGTCGTGCATCGATTCGAATAATATTCACTGGTACCTTAATGTTAAGGACTGGGTTAAAAAAAATCACAATGATATGTATGTATGTGTTTACAATTGATGCGACGTACTTCTCAAAACGATGTCTTTCCAACCACCCACTCGGACCAATTTTCGTGCGCTTTTTCGAGTATATGGGGTCGTATCTCGGCAATGGCATTACAAATGTTGGCTTAATTGTCTGTACTTCGTCGGCATAAAACTTTTCTTTAACGGCGTCCCACAGAACATAATCCAACGGTGACAAATCACAGCTTCTTGTATTTTCTTTACTCACAGAGAGTTCTGCCCAGAAATTTGCTGAGAGGAAGTCGCCGAAGAAATATTTTTTCATATTTTTATTTTGATGTCTGACCTGGGGTTTGAACTGAGGCCTCAGGTCTAATAAGCTAACGCACTCTCTACTAGACTAAGGTAGCCGCTTAATTTTTTTCGAGTTAATACTGTAGTCGTTTAGACGGACGGTATGAGTGTACCAGTAGCAGCGTGTTAACATTCTGTAAAATTCATATGTACGCCAAAATCGAACATTTAGGGGGGGCACTCTCAAGTGAATTAGACCAGCAAAGTGTCTACTCATACTCTGTGACCAAGAGTTTTTCTTTGTCATTCTTGACACCATGATCGACATAATAGATGCAGCTTGGCAGTTGTTACTGGAGCTGGCGTATCAGTATGTGATTCCCAATGATAGACTGGAGATAATGAAGCTGCTACGGACTTTGGTAGATAGAGGATATGAACTTGAATACGTGTTTTATTCCACATGGAATTATGGGGAAAGTTTAGATAACAGGAAAAAGGAACAAATAGTTTAGTCTAGTGTATTGGCAGTATAAAGCGCTACTGTGTATACTTTACTGTGGAGATAATTAAGTTGCTAAAAATTTTGGTGATGAACTTGAATTATTCCACAGGAAATACTGGGGAAAGTTTAGGCGAAAGGAACAAAACTAACCCAGTGTGTCTTGAAAGTATAGAGTGGTATTGTGGATTGTAGGAGCGGGTCTTAAGAAAAACTCTTAAGTCTATTATTTTCAAATTCTTTTGCTATAATTGCTTTAGGAACAGCCTGCAATGGAAGATTTATTGTGCAGATTTTATATTTTATATAAATTATTATATATATTTTATATTTTGTTTGGTTCTGGTAAAGGGTAGAGAATGTTGCTTCTGAAATCATAGAGGCGTATGGCGTTTGTCTACCCCCATAAACAAACTTCATCTCATATTGTTTGTGGTTATTTTAGCTTTCATTACCGTGCCGTATAGCATGCATATGTATATACTGTAGGGTTAAATCTATGTTGATTTGGTTTGTCGGCATAACATTTTTCTTTAAGGGCGCATTACAGAAATTAGTCCAATGGTGTCAAAACGAAGCTTTATGGCGGCCAATTGACATCAACATTTCAGCTAATTAAACGACCATCAAACATTTGATTCGAAGTCGTCGTAGTCTAGTAGGTAGTGTGTTGGCTTATTAGACGTAAAGCCAGGGTTCGAGCCCCAGGCCAGACATCAAAACAAAATACAAAAAGTATTTCTTCGGCGACTTCCTCTCAGCAGATTTCTGGCAAAAACTCTGAGAATAAAATAAAATTGCCATGAAAAGTTTCTCAAAAAATCTGTCGTTCGGAGTCGACTTTAAACTGTAGGTCCCACCACTCATTTATAAAATTAACACACACAACATAAGTAGTGTGAGAAACTAGGTCGTAACCCTGACTGAAGGGAAGTAATGACCAAATATGTATGTATGTGAGCATTTGATGCCGTAATTCGATTGTGCCATGAGATTTGTGGCAAGTTGTACCATCCTGTTGAAACTAAACACCGTTCACATCAATACCATGAAGAGGGGGTACACAAAATCAGGGTGGGATACGTGTCTCCATTGAACGTAATGGTTGCGTCGTGCTCATTTTCAAAAAAATATGAGCCAATGTTGCCTCTGCTCCACAAGCCGCACCAAAAAGTCACTCGTATTGGGTGCATTGGCTTTTGTAAGACCACGTTTGGGTTTTCTGAGCCCCAAATATGGCAATTTTGCTTATTAATGTACCCATCAAGTTGAAAATGAGATTCATCCGAAAAGATGATTTTTTTTTTGGCAAAATCGACATCATCTTGCAGTTTGTCGTTGGCCCAATAAATCCCAACGTTGCTCAAGCGTACATCAGTACGTACGTACGATAAAATACTCAATTTTGTGACAGAATAGAAATAACCAATGGTTCAAATTTAAACCAATAGATGGCTCACCCTTTATTTCCATTGAAACAATCACTTAAACGTTATCATTAATTATAACCACTTGTCAATCCAAATTGTGCATCATTTTCATTACCTTTATGCTGCTTTCTTCAACGGCTTAACAGCAAACGTTAAATAATTTCTTATGTTTCTTGTTATGTTACCAAAAATAGAGTGACTAAGGCAAATTTAAATATTACAGTTACGTTGTAGTGTGTCTAATTAATTAAGAAATTAAAAACCAAATTATAATACGAAAAATTAAATTCTAAATTTTCAAAATCAAATTTCAAAATCGTATTTCAAATAAGTGTGTCAGTATGTGCCTCCTTAATAATTATTTTTATTGAATGTGTATTGCATAAATTACACACATACATAAAATACAATAATAAAATACATACATACCTTACTGATTTTTAATAAACCGGCCGATACAATTGTTATGCGGTCACTTAACTGCAGTGGCAATAATTGTTCATTTTCTTCCTTAAACCATCTGGAAATCATTGGAAATTTTTTCCAATAAAAAATGAAAAAATTAAAAAAATAATTAAAAAATACAAGCATACATATGTATATTATAAATCAATCAATTTATTTCTTGCCACAATTGCATAAAAACATATGTACATATATACATATGTATTTATGCATGGATTTATGAATGTGAACATATGAAAATTTTTTATTGAAAATCAAATTAAAGATCGAAATTGAAAATGATTTTTAAATGAAAATTTCCAAAGAATACGAATCTATAATTAAATGATATAACATACATACAGTGACCGCCATAAGTGAGTCAACACCCACTTTAATTTTAAATTTTCTATTATGTTCTTAAATATAAAAAAAGTTCCCTTATCATGAATTGTTTTTTTGTTTTAACATTTTAAACGTTTTTATTTTTGGAAATTTATTCGACTATTTACTTTTATTTACTATATTTACTTTTTTCGCTATCCTAAGAAAATGAATTATTTCAGTGGTGTTTACTCACTTTTGACGCTCACTGTACATATACAGTCATACAGATAATTATACATACACCCTCTAAAAATCATTTTTTAAAAAGTAATGAACTTCTAATTTAAAATTTCTTTACATTAGCGTCTGTAACGACAAATTTAGTTAAATAAAGAAAAAAGATTCCCAAAATCTATGAATTTGTGACTGCAGTTTGCTTAAAACCAATATGGCACCACAGAAAATTATACGTACGACATCTATATCTCGTATAAAATTTCTCCAAGGGTAGCCCGGTATATAAAAGGTATTGTGGATAAAAATCCGTGGTGTAGTAGGTAGTGTGTCGGCTTACTATTCGTAAAGCCCGGGTTCGTATCCCAGGTCAGACATCAAAAATGAAATATGAAAAAAAAAAATATTTCTTCGGCGACTTCCTCTCAGCAGATTTCTGGCAAAAACTCTGAGAGTAAAATAAACTGCCATGAAAAAGTTTCTCAAAATTCTGTCGTTCGGAGTCGACGTTAAACTGTAGGTCCCGCCACTCACGTATAAAATTAACGCACACAACATGAGTGGTGTGAGAAGCTAGGCCGTAATCCTGACTGAAGGGTTGTAATGGCCAATTATGTATGTATGTGGATAAAAATCCTAGGACTACAGCCGTAGAAATACGAAATACCGCGGAAAGTGATCACAATGTTATTGTGCATTCCGAAACAGTTCGAAGTGTTTTGAGAAAGAACGGTTTCCGCAGCCGAGTGCCGAGAAAAAAGTCACGATTGGAATTTGCCCAATAATATATGGACAACTCAACTGATTTTTGGTCGAATGTAATATTTAGTGATGAGAATAAATGTAATTTGTTCGGCTGTGACGGAAAACAAAAAATTTGGTGCAAAAATCAGTTGACTTGTCCATATATTATCATTTTAAAAAAATGATTTTTAGATTATAATTATCTATGTGACTATACATACATATATATATATATGTATGTACGCATTATCATAATTAAAGAAAAAGAAAATTATTGTACTTAATTGATCAATATTTTGAACAGAGGAATATCATCCCGGAATTTCACACCCCGTGAAATAGCATTGCTAGCGAGACTCAGCTACTCTTATTGAACAAAATATGTGTGAGAAACCGAATTTGTTTTAGTTTCTATAATGAATTGTTTTCTAGAACCAATTTTTTTTTTGTAAGAATATGGCTTTAGTTCTTCCATTTGAAAATAAATGCATGTAATGCACCTCCATTGCCTGCTGAAGCTGAGCCTCCATGGAATATATATTTCTAATAGCGAGAAATCTGAGAGAAATTCAATGACAATCCATTGGAGGCATTAATCCATTAAATTATTATCAATTTTATATGGAAGGTTCACTTAAAAACAAAATGCTGCAAGACGAAAGACTTTGTAAGAAGCTTACGGGCTGTAAAAGAGAAATTTGGCTAACCAGTCAACTCAACGACTTAACATAACGCCAAGATAAGATTTTGAATTTTTTTCTATGAATATTTTACCTATAACACAGCCCTACAAATTTGGAAATTTTTTGTGCAAATAAGATGGCTCCAGGTGTTTCCGAAGGCATTTTGAGAGATTTAAAAAATTTAATTTGAGATTTAAAAAATTCAAAATGGCGGATTCAATATGGCGGTCGAGGTTTATAAAAATTAATCAGATTTACTTGACCGCCATATTGGATCCGCCATTTTGAATTTTTTAAGTCTGAATGAAGATCTGTAATCAGCGCGACCCCAAAAACCCTTAAATAACAATTTTCAAGTAAATCTGATTAATTTTTAAGGACCTCCGTAATGTGTATCTTTTTCTCTTGCAACCCTTGACATATGTAAACCCACCCCCTACTTTAAGGGTGCATGCAAACAATTTGACTTTGGGCTCATTTTAAAGAGCAAAGATCAATTGTCAATAGCGATGGTTCTAGCACGTCACCTTTTTCTCTAAAACTTGACGTGATGGAAACCAGATTCGTGTTCAGCGCGTAAAATGCTTTCGGAAACACCTGGAGCCATCTTATTTGCAAAACCCATGCAGGGCTGTGTAATTAGACATTAGAACGCTTCATTTAGGATTAAGACCTAGCTTCTCACATCACCTACATACATATATCGTGTGATTGCGGGTCCAAGCAGTTTAAAGTCGACTCCGAATGACAGATTTTTTTTTGAGAAATTTCGAAGATAATTTCTATTTACTCTCAGTTTTTACCAGACTCCTACTGAGAGGAGAAGTTGCCGAAGAAAATGTTTTTTCATATTTCGTTGCTTTGTTGAAGATGTCTGAACCTAGGGTTTAAATCGTGGCCTTAAGTCTAATAAGCCAGCACACTACCTACTAGACTACAGCGACAACATCTTACATCTTACTTAGCAGGCTTTATAATCAACAAAAAACAAATTTTACTTAAGAAGACCACAGGACCACTTTACAACTCCGGTATTTTCAAAATTAGGCCAAAGAATGATGTCATGCGAAATTGTAATGTCGAACAGTAAAATTTAATCTTAACCAAGCCATCTCTAGTAGTTTTTACGAATCTATTCAGCCATATAACATCAATGGCCAGTAGATTGGAATAGTTTTTTAAGATTATAACACCCAGGATACTTTCCACAACCCTTCAAAAATGTATGATTGTACTAGAGTAGTTAAACGATACTTATAAGAATTTCACTAGCATACGATACATATCTATACACATGTATCCTTTCACAATGAAGAGATCCAACTGTAGACAACTATTTCTCTAAAGCCTGAACTTATTCTGGTATCCTTATATGTAAATGAGAAATTTTTTATATAAATAAACCAGGGTAGTTGGTGCATAACGTACATTTTAACGTATTGTAAATAGGTCTGAGGAGGCTAATGTTCCGAAGGTCAGGCATATTTGCCATCAGTTTTAAATAGTTTAGCTGCACGACCAGTTACCGTTATTATGTAGTTACAGTTGTTATGCCTTTATCGCCTTTAAATTTTAATTTTTGAGAATTTTATTTCCTCTCAGAGTTTTTGCCATCATCAACATCAAATCGTTATTGTTCATGAGGATTGAACATTACTCACATCAGTTTACGTAAAAAAATGGGCCAACGAGAACATACATAATTGGTCATTACAACCCTTCAGTTAGGATTACGACCTAGTTTCTCACACCACTTATATTGTGTGTGTTAATTTTATAAATGAGTGGCGGGAACTACACTTTAAAGTCGACTACGAACGATAGATTTTTGAGAAACTTTTCATGGCGATTGTATTTACTCTCAGAGTTTTTGCCAGAAACCTGCAGTGAGGCAGTCACCGAAGAAATATTTTTTTCATATTTTCGTTTTGATGTCTGACCTGGGACATTTCACACAACAGTTTACGTAAAATTTTGTGAAATGATCACGGTATGGCGCTTTACAAAGTTCAATTGGTTCAAGAGTTGAAGCCGCATGACCATCCGCTTCGGTTTCGCTTCGCTAGATGGGCCAACGAGAAACTGCATCATGATGTCGATTTTGCCAAAAAAAAAAAAAAAAAACATCATCTTTTCGGATAAAGTTCAGTTTCATCTTGGTGGGTACGGTAATAAGCAAAATTGTCGTATTTGAGTCTCAGAAAACCCACACGTGGCCTTACAGAAGCCAATACATCCATTACGAGTGACTGTTTGGTGCGGCTTGCGGAGCGGAGGCCTCATTAGCTCATATTTGTTTGAAAATTAAGACGTCGCTACCATTACGGTCAATAGAGACACCTATCGTACCATAATAACCTATTTTTTGTATCCGCTCTTCATGGTATCGATGTGAACGATGTTTAGTTTCAACAGGATGGTACAACTTGCCTCACATCTCATGCCACAATCGATTTATTGCGTCAAAAATTTTATGGCCGTTTAATTAGCCGAAATGGTGCTGTCAATTGGCCGCCATGAAGCTGCGATTTGCCACCGTTGGAGCATTTTCTATGGAGTGCCTTCAGAAAAGAGTGTTGTGCCGACAAGCCAGAGACAATTTAGCATTTGAAGGCCAACATACATACGTGATGCCATTGACGAGATACAATCTCATACACTCGAAAAAGTGCTGTAAAATTGGTCCAATCGAAAGAGGTACTCTGAGGCCAGCTGAGGCAGCCATATGAATGAAATGAGATTCCATTTCTAACCGGAACAACTGTACTTCACAACAAAAGCAATAAATTTGGCAAAATTTCAAACCGTTTTTGTTTTATTGGATTTTTGAATTTAAACTTTTAAATGGCCCACCCTATACGTTTACGTTAGCCGCTCAATCTTTTTTAATGAATACTATAGGAGTTTCAACACAACAAATACCCGACAATTCATGCTACAACAACAACTGATCGAAGACGTCCAATCATTATGTTACCTAGGCAGCATAATAACAACAAGCGGAGGCTCTAGAGAGGACGTTGGAAATCGCATTAACAAGGCCAGGCAAGCTTACGGTCAATTAAAACACATATGGAAGTCCCCCCATGTCTCAAAGCGCACCAAAATCAACATCTTCAACAGTTGCGTAAAATCAGTTGCGCTTTACGGATGCAAGTCCTGGAACTCAAACCAATGCGATACTAATGCCATACAAGTATTCATCAACCGTTGTTTACGTCGCATACTAAAAATTTTCGAGTTGAAGTAGATATCGGGAGACGGAAATGGAAGTGGAGGTGGATTGGGCATGCCTTGCGAAGACCTCAAACCGACACCACCAGAAACGCAATAGACTGGAATCCACAAGGCAGCCGCAGGAAAGGTCGGCCGAGTCACACCTGGCGTCGACAGTTAGATATCGAAGCAGCCAAAGTCAACAAAACGTGGAACGAGCTGAAGATCGTAGCAGCAGATAAACATGAATGGAACGAAATCGTTAAGGTCTTATGCTCCTTATAGGAACATAGCCTTTAGACGTACGATATGAATGTGTAGAATAATAATAAAGTAGTGTGTCAACATTCTCTCAAGTGAATTAGACCAGCATGCTCTGACTAAGACTTCTTCTTTGCCATTCTTGAGGCCATGATCAACATAATAAATGCAGTTTGGCAGTTGCTACTGCTGTCAGTCATTTTGGGATCCTCTATAATAGCTTGGAAGGAATTAAGTTGCTAAAGACTTTGGTGATAAAGAATATGAACTTGAATATGTGAATTATTTCACATGAAATTGTGGGGAAAGTTTAGATACCCTTTCCATAATTTTTTATTATTCTTAACACGTTTAGTTTATTCAATTTATTGCGAACTTAAAACATGTCATTTAAATTACATTATAAAACCCATTCGAACATACGTTATTGTATTCTAAGAAATGCTGTTTGTCATACAAAACTTCTTTTCAATTTCCCTTTTCCAATTATTTGAAAAAATTTCCAAAAAAATCAAATCAAAAACATTGAAAATATCTTTTAGAATTATGAGAAGAAAAATGAAAAATAATAAATAAAAGGAAAGTGACTAAAATAGAAAAACTAAATTATGTATCGAGTGAAAAATCGCGCTTCTCAAAATATAAAGTGAATTGGAGCATAAATATCCCAGCTCGGCAAGCATTGCCATCTCAAACAACCAAACCACCCGCACGACGTACACAACACTACTATCTAGAGTATGCAGTATATGCCATACATATGTATGCACAATATGCAGGCAGTGTGATAAAGAATAAAGAACGGATGAGAAGAAGAGGCGAAAAAAAGTGGAACGTGAAAGAAATCACGTTCAACGCCAAATAGTGGAATAATTCATGTGAAACTTTCGAAAAGCAAACGAATACAAAAAAATGGTAAGAAAAAAAGAAAAAAAAAAGAAGCAAGAGAGGGAGATACAAAATAGGCGAAAGGATATTTACAACAGAAACTCGATTATCCCAATCGATGGTGAGACACTTAAATGTTGTTTCTTTAATACTTTTCCCAGAGAGAAGTCTTAAAAGTTTCTTTCAAGTTAAATTAGAAAATCATTTAAAAATGTTTATTTTTTTCTGTTTAACTTCACTTGCAAGACATCCATCTTTGTTTTTTTTTTTTTTTTTTAGCAATTTGCCTCTTATAATTTTATATCTTTTCAAAATAAATTCAATTTTCATATCCTTCAAGTGTATTTCGTTTTCATTTCTATTTTTTACATTTTCATATGAAATTCTAAGAAAAAAGAGAAAAACTTGTTATAATTTTATTCTTTTTAGTTGACATTTAACCTGGTAATACTTTTATTTGCATGCAAATAATGTATTTGGCCAAGGAGGTTGAGTGCTTCTCTCTTATTTTCACTTGATGCTCTGACAACGTTGAAAAATGCATATGAGAAGTCATGTCATATTTAAACTGAAATTAAATATTAGAACGACTATAAAGAAGACTTATTTAAACCCTCCTCCATTGCCCTCACCACCATCTCGCTCCATCGGAACAATTCACTCGTTTAAACAAACATCCACTATTTTCAAACACAGATATTTTATGCATCCATAAATATGGCACACAAATATACACAGCCATACGTACATACATACATATGGTATACGTACACATACCCACACAAGGGTATAAGAAATTTAATAAACGTTCGTAGTTCAATTGTTAAGTTACCTCATTCAGTATACCATAAACAGATAACATTTGATAAAAATCAGAGATCAGCAATGAGTATTCAAAAAGATGAGTAGATTCGAATCATACTCATAATTTCTGATACTTATACGCATTCATACTTATTTTCATGTCATACTCATACTACTCATATTCAAAGTTTGAGGTACATATCGTACTCATACTTAACAATACGCATAATGTTGTTGATTTCGACTCTCCATGACTCAACATTTACAAGAATCACAAAATAAGTATGATTCGCGTACGAACACTGCAATACTCACTAGAAGGTTGTGTGTTTGCTTTGCTTGCTGTCTTTGTCTTTTTCTTTCTTCTTTTTCGTAAATACAACAACAACTAACACTGTAAATTTTGATGAATGATTCGAATCACTCGAATCATTTATGAGTATTATAAGTATTTTTCTAAAGTTATGAATCTGAATGAGTAGGCGTATGAATCAAACATATTTCGAATGTTATGAGGTTGATGTCAACGTTGTATGCATACTCATTGCAACCTGTACTTATAAAACACTGTTGTAGTGAATACGAATGAATCAGAGTACATAGTTAAATTTCAATACTGTTAACTCACTCATACTCAAAATTTCTTGAGTACTTATGAGTAGCGAAAAAACGATTCATTGCTGACCTCTGATACAAATGTTACATATAAGGTGTAGGAAAAAGGAATCCATTATTCATGTCGTTCGAATGGGTGGGTCGGGTATTTAAATCGGTGAAGATATCGAGCTTGTTTGCATTGGTAGGACCAAGCCATCGATTGGTCTGTCCAACTGTCAAAGTTGCGCAAGAAGCAGGCGCTCCTGGAAGGATGTGCTAAAGGAGGCCGAAATCCGATAATCGGATTGTTAAGTAAGTAAGTAAGTAAGGTGTAGGACAAAGAAATCCATTTTGTTTTTTGCCAAGAAATTGTAGAAATTTGCACCGTTTTGCACTAAAATTTGTTTCAAATTTCAAAGTCAAGTAAAGTGGGAAATGAGGACAATGTTATCATCCTTCTCAACCGATCTACCATCTTCAATACAGTGACACGGTTGCCATACATACATAATTGGTCAGTACAACCTTTCCGTCAGGATTACAACCTAGTATCTCAAACCACTTATGTTGTGTGTGTTAATTTTATACATGAGTGGCGGGACCTACAATCTGAAGTCGACACCGAACGACAGATTTTTGTGAAACTTTTCATGGCAATTTTATTTTACTTACGAAGAGTTTTTTTTGCCCGAAATCTGCTGAGAGGAAGTCGCCTACAAAATATTTTTTCATATTTCGCTTTGTTGGAGATGTTTGATCTGGAGTTTGAACAGCGGCCTTATGTCTAATAAAACAACACACTTCCTACTAGGCTACAGCAACTTCAAATCAAATTTAAACAACTTTGATAGCAGACAGAGGTGTTCCAACACTTTTAGTTCCACCATCAATCAGATCTTTACATTATGCCAAATCATGGAGAAGATCCATGAAAAGAATATCGACACAAGGCAGCCTTTGATAGCTTCATAAGGAACGACGTTTTTCTTGCAATGTCTGAGCTCAGTATTACTGCGAAGCTGATACGACTAGACAGAAAGACGTTGAGCAAATTCTGTAGCGCCGTCGAGATAGGAACCTTTTGATACCGTGCGAGGTGTCAGTCAAAGCGATTCCTTATCATACGACCTCTTCAACTTTGTTATGCAGAGTGTCCTGCAAAAGGAGTGCATCGCAATGGCAGTATCTTCCATAAAAGTAAACATTTGTTTACGTGCGCTGACGGCTTTGATATCATAGAGTGTACCAATCGAAATATTACTGCTGCCTTTAGTGCTATTGAACGGGAGTCTATTAAGATAGGTCTGACAGTAGATGAGGGCAAAACAAAGTATATGTTGTTGACAAGTGGGAACATGGAGTGTATTGGATCCCAGATTACGGCCGATAACTATACTTTCAATGTTGTTAGTGAAATTGTTTATCTTGGATCTGCCGTTACCAGCAAAAATGATGTCAGTCTGGTGCTACTGTGTTGTCAATAGACACTTGAGTAGCAGAGACGTCTCTCGTACAACCAACAAAACTAAAGCTCTACAAGTGGCACATCTTTCTCGTGCTTCTTTATGACGTACAAGCATGCATTCTATTAAGTACGGAAGTAGCAGCCTTGGCAGTACTCACGAGACAAGTCGTACGTATGCTCTTCGGTCCAGTGCGAGTTGGCGATAATTTTCAAATCCGAACCAACAATGAGCTGATCAACGATATGGACGTAGTAATATCCAGCGGCTGTGCATGCTAGGCCATATCGTTTGGGCAGAATAAAGATGTTTCGGCGAGATGGGTAGTTGATGCGAATGCGACATTGTCTGCAATGGAAGGACCAAATGTAGGATTGGGTTGACCAACAGGCGAAAGCCTGCAAGAAACAGAGGCGCCTGGAAGAGTGTATTAAGGCAGACTGAAATCCGTTAATCGGGTTGTTAATGATCACTTAAATAAGGGAGTAACAATTTCTTTCTACCCCATTTAAACTACGAGAGTCGGTCATAGAAGCAAGAATCTTCCTCAGTACAGGATTATTTTGTGGCCAGTAATTGCCTTTGCCTAATGGAGATAAGAGGTAAATTACTCGAGATTTACATGTAACCTGGAACCCATATTTGACTGAAACAAAATTGCAACGCAGGCTACTCAAGGGAATCGCGGTATACGTCAACCGGACCTGCAGGTCATATCCGTTTGATTACAGATTTCTCCCTGGCTGTCAGAGAGGCTTGAAATATTTGCTGCAGGAATTACCTTGGCCTGAAACACACTATTATAGTTAAAGAAGCCAAGATTAAGACCTCCAGAGAAAATTCCTCAGTCTTTCTTATTCCAAAGTTTAGATCCGTACATATTCTATAGGATCTTCCGAATAGAGCGAGTCAGTCAAGACTTGCTTCAGACGAGGTATGATTAATTTCAATCAATCCTGTAATGGGTTAAAAAAGTACGCAGAGGTAAAACTGTGCGAACGTAACAGGGCATTCAGGCACATTGGGGAAAGTGCCTGGAAACTAATCCAGAGTATGACGATTCCACGTTAATTAAGATTTGTATTGAAATTGTAAATTTACTATCCACCCTCGTTACACTATCGGCTTATGTATGACTGCACTTATCGCACTCACACATACATAAACATGCATGTGTACCCTCATGACCATAAGAGCATCAAAAACTATAAGAAAAGCGGAAAATATGGAACAAAAGCACATCCTGAAAATTGTATAAAAATTTTTCATGCTATTCTCTCATGCTGCTTCTTCTACTTCTGCTTCATCGTCTTCTTTTGTTTCATTTTTTTTTTTTTTATTTTATTTTGCATAACGCAAATATGAAGGACGTTATTAAAGTAAAAGACAAAACGAACGAACAAAAAAAAAGTAAAAATTCGAGCTGAGATGAGAACGAAGCCGTTTCGAAACAAGTCATAACGTGTCGAGCAGAGACAAAACCCAAGAGACACAACAACAATAACAAATTACATCCGACTCTCTCATATTAAATAAGAATAATTTTATTTTTTTTTTTTGGTTTTTTTAAAAGAGAGAAAGAGGGAGCGATAAATCTTTCTTACTGCATATGACATCGTATATGAGCAAAAGGTAGTGGTCATGGAATGATGTCCTATGGTCACTATGTGTAGCACATTCACAACAATCATCAACCCAAGTGCAATTGTTTTCTAGTGAAAAATAAAAATATGGAAATGAACTGAAAGATAGAAAGAGAATCAAAGTGGGAAAAGAGAGAATAAAAACAAAAAAAGAAGAAATGAATTATAAAAGATTGCATTTGGTGACCATAACTTTGTTTATCTTTACAGTTTGGGGTTAATTTCCACTTTGTTTGCATATTTATTTACACTGTGTTATAATTAAAGGTCATAAAGGTCATTATTTAGCAACAAGTAGCCTGATTGGACATTCTTCTCAGTTGTTCTGTTCTCAGATACGTTTTCTGTACAAACGTTTAAAGCAAGACATGGAAGTTTTTTAAGATTTAAAGTTAATCTCTTATGCCTTGGCCAACCTTTTCATTAAGCCTTGAAGGTATTTTATGAAACTATTTCTTCCCAGGATGAGCCTTTCAAAATTTAGGCATAACTATGGTTCGAACACTTATTCAGAGGAAAATAAATGGAATGACCAGAAGAGCTAAGGAGCTGCGCAATCTTTATGTAATTTTGGATTAATATTGTTGCCTTGTCATCCTTCAGTGTATGCTTAGCATTAAATATCTTTTGTTTATTTCGACAGACTGTACTTTAGCAAAGGGTACGCCTTCTATCGGTTTAAATTGGAGCCATCGGTTATTTCGAATCTGGCAAAACTTTTGTCATACAATTCTGGCACAAAATTCAGTATCTTATCGCCACTGAACGTAAGGAATCAATATACACTTGAGCAACGTTGGATTTTTTTGGAAATTTATCTCCAAAACAAAGACAATTGTTTGGAAATTGCACAAAAATGTCGTACAAAATTTGGTCGCAGACAATGGCCAACAGTGCCCGGTATACGCAAGTTTATTACGAAAGTTCGTGAAACTGTTGATGCGCCAATATGTGAACGTGCTCGCACAGTTCGTACACCCGAAAATATCGAAGCTGTGGCTGAGAGTCTTATCGTTCTCAAGAATTGAACATTTCACGCACGCAGTTTACATCGAGTTTTGCGGAAAGATCTCGGCATGACGCCATACAATCAATTGGTTCCAGAGTTGAAACCGCATGACCATCCGCTTCGTTTTCCTTTCGCTAGATGGGCCAACGAAAAACTGCACGATGATGTTGATTTTGCCAAAAAAAAATTTGCGGATGAAGCTCATTTTCATCTCGGTGGTTACGTTAATAAACAAAATTCCAGTATTTGAGGCCCAGAAAACGAACACGCGAGCTTACAGAAGCCAATGCACCCAATACGAGTGACTGTTTGGTGCGGCTTGTGGAGCGGAGGCATCATTGGCCCATATTTCTTTGAAAATGAGGACGGCGTAACCATTACGGTCAATGGAGACACCTATCGCACCATGATAACCGAGTTTTTACTACCCGCTTTTCATGATATTGATGTGAACGATGTTTGGTTTCAATAGGATGGTGCAACTTGCTACACAGCTCATGCCACAATCGATTTATTGCGTCAAACGTTTGACGGCCGTTTAATTAACCGAAATGGTAATATTAATTGGCCGACAAGGAGCTCCGATTTGACGCCGTTGGACTATATCTGTTAAATAACACTGTTATGCCGATAAACCAGAGACAATTGAGCATTTGAAGGCCAATATTCGTGATGCCATTACCGAAAGATCGTACCAATCGAAAGAGGTACTGTGAAGCCAGTTGCGATTAAATTTCGTACAATTAGCCGATATGATGTCGTCAATTGGCTGCCAAGAAGCTGCGATTTGACACCGTTGGACTATTTTCTGTGTGGCGCCGTTAAAGAACACTGTTGTTCCGATAAACCAGAGACAATTGAGATACGACTTCATACATTCGAAAAAGTGCATGAAAATTAGTTCGATCGAATGAGACATTGTCAGTCCAGCTGCAGCAGCCATATGAATAAAATAAGGTTCTCATTTCTAGCCGCAACAATTGTACTCCACTACAGAAAAATAAATTTGGAAAAATTTCACAGCGTTTTTGTTTTATTGCATTTTCAAATTTAAACTTTTAAATGTCGCACCCTTTAGATACCGATTCGAACGACATCGTCGAAAAGCAATTTGCAGGCATGGTATTTAAGCAACTTTCACAATTGCTGGTAAACTGATGAGGCCGTTTCCCTTTTCGAATCTGTCTCACATTCACTGTAAATCTCTACTGCTTTTTGTATTTCCAAATTAAAGGTCTTGTCCCTTAAGTGAATAGACTAGGATTGTAGATAAGATTTTCATGCAGAGTTATGTCAGTTTTCATATGATCTCTCACATCAATAAATCGGTAGTTATCACCTGGGGATTTAAATTTAAATTTTTACTGAGATTCGAGGTGTTTCGGGGTAGACTTGGTATACCTTTCAAGATAGGATCAACGTCATATCGTTTTAGCAAAAATTCTTAAGCTAGTATGGCGCATTTAAGGTCCTAATTAGGGCCACAAGACGTGTCTTTTATTGTCCTTCTTTGAGCCTGAAGACAGGAATTCTTATGAGGCTTCTATCAAGGCCAGTGAAAATGAGGATATGTTTGCAAAACTTCGTGAATATTCCAGCTAATGCACCCACCACCCTTCAAATCTGCTATAGCCAACGTATCCTTGATTTAAAGCTCAACTTTATCAGCAGTTGTACATCGTATTGGATTAATTTCCTAACAGAAGATTACCTAATCCGTAATACTTAAGGTTTTGATATTAGGTTTGTTCTTTAAAGCCTGTAGATTTGCTTCTATAAGAGTTACGTGTGATTTCTTAAAAGAACTCATGTTAAGCTAGGCTAGGCTAGGTTTGTCGCGGATGTGTAAAGAACAGACATACATTTATAATTGGTCATTACAACCCTTCAGGCAGGACTACGACCTAGTTTTTCAAATCACTTATGTTGTGTGTGTTAATTTTATACACGAGTGGCGGAATCTACAGTTTAAAATCGATTCCGAGAGTTTTTGATAAACTTTTCATGGCGATTTAATTTACTCCCAGAGTTTTTGCCAGAAATCTGCTGAGAGAAGTTGCCGAAGAAGTTTTGTTTTGTTTTGTTGGAGATATCTGACCTGGGGTTTGAACCGTGGCCTTGCGTCTAATAAGCCAACACACCACCTACTAGAGTACGAAGGCTTAGTTCATAAGACATGGCAGTTATATATGCAGTAACATTAGCATTTTTCCTCTATGTCTACCACTGTAGCACACTATTTTTAGTTGACCTGCTAAGCACATACATATGCTCTCTCATATACGCTCATATTCAATTCCCTCATCAAATATTCGCATACAATCAGCAACCAGTGCTTCTATTTTTTTTCTCTTCCTCACATCAGTTGTTTCTTTTTCTCGTATGGCTTAGCCTTATTCGTTGTATCTCTGTTGCCTCTCTGGCTGGCTAATTGTAACGGTAATTTCATTTTAGACACACGTTAATTGTTTACACAAACATGAGCACAGAACTCAGAATGTTGGGATTCACTTTCAAAAAACGGATTTAAAATCACAAACAAAAACAGAAACAAAGATGTTAGCAACAGAATAACAACAACGACAACAACAACAACGGCAATAGAAAACAAAACAAAAAATAGTGAAAAGTGGAGAGAAACCAAGAACACCACAACCAAAGCATACAGAACTCTATCGTGCCAGAGTATGTATGAACCCACCATGCTCAACCCAACCAAGTTGTGTTGAAAAACTCAAGGCCAGCAGTGCTGGTTGGCCTGCCTGTCTGCCTGCCTGCAATATCTGTCTAACAGTTGTTGGTAACCATATCACTGACTGTCTGTCGTTGTTCTATTGATAAATTGGGTCATTCCATTAAAAATTGTTAACTTTACACGGCTACAAATTAAAACAAAACGAATACCCCCCCATATGCATGTCAGAATGTATGTATGTATAGATCTATGCTATGATGTTGTAAGTTTTTGTTGCAACAAAGGGCAAATGTGTTGCATGTAGCACATTAATGTTAAATACTATTCGTGCTTGCTACAAAGTATTCGTATGCTAAGCAGAAGAATTACATGGAAAAACTGTAACACCAGCCGCAGCAGCAGTAATAAGTGGCCATAAAAATACAAAATTTTGTTTAAAAGTTCAATTGAGTTGGGAATGTGGGATTAAAAATTATTGTGAATGAAACAAAAGGGCAGGGCAGGAAGATTCCTTCCAATTATTCTGTAAAAATAATTTGAATATTAAATAAGTGGCAGTAGTAGAGCAAGGAGGCAGTTTTTGAAATTTAAAATTTGAAAGCAAGACATGAATATGAATTTGATTATGAGTACCTAGCAATGAACAGAATTTGGTTACGGCAATCATATTTTGAAAACCGAAGTGATAAATATTCCCTCTTGTGTAAGAAATTCATGGAATTCATGGAACGGCGGATGGTTATTTGAGAATATTTTAGAATATTTAGAATCTTAAATAAAAGTAAATTTTACAAAATATTCCGAATTCTAAATTATTGCCGATAGTGTGATTAGTTGTTGCTCTTTGAAATACATTAACGATCAGCCTTGAGAGTGTTCGAGAGAAAAGTACTGCGTAAGAACTTCGGTCCAGTACGAGTTGGCGGTGATTTCCGCATCCGATACAACAGTGAGCTGTATGAGCTCCTCAACGACATGGACGTTGTACAGCGTATTAATATCCAGCGGCTGCGCTGGCACGGCCATGTCGTTCGAATGGAGGAGGATGCTCCAGCGAGACGGGTATTTGATGCGGGGATCTGCGAAAGTCGGCGAAGAGGACGACCTTGTTTGAGTTGGAAGGACCAAATCGAGGAAGCCCTGTCATCGATTGGTGTGACCAACTGGCGTAGGCGCGCGAGAGGCAGAGGCGCCTGGAAGGATGTGTTGTGGAAGGCCGAAATCCGTTAATCGGGTTGTTGTGGCCAATTAAGTAAGTAAGTAAGTAACGATCATAAGGCTAAAAATATGACTAAATGATTCTCAAAGCAAAGGAAGACCAGGTATATCAATTATTGCAATATGTAAGGCCTACTACATCGCAAAGAGAAAAATATGAAGCCAGTTGAACCCACATAAGGACGGAGAATTTCTATGGATTATAATGTACATTGCCAAGATTAAATTAAATATCAAGATACCTACATACACACATAATTGGCCATCAGAACCCTTCAGTCATGTTTACGGCCAGAAATCTGCTGAGAGGAAGTCGCTGAAGAAAATTTTTTTTTCATATTTCGTTTTGATGTCTAACCTGGGGGTTTGAACCGTGGCCTTACGTCTAATAAGCCAACACACTACCTACTAGACTACGGCGACTTCATTACAAGATAACAAGATAAAATTAAATGTAGAAGAGCAAAACGTTTATGTTTCCCGAAAAATATCGATGCAAACAAATATTTACTATCCTCATACCGGGTGGGCCATCTATCAGTTTAAATTTGAACAATCGGTTATTCCGAATTGAAGTCGCCGTGGTCTAGTAGGTAGTGTGTTGGCTTATTAGACGCAAAGCCAGGGTTCGAGCCCCAGGCCAGACATCAAATAAAATACAAAAAGTATTTCTTCGGCGACTTCCTCTCAGCAGATTTCTGTCAAAAACTCTGAGAGTAAATAAAATTGCCATGAAAAAGTTTCTCAAAAAATCTGTCGTTCGGAATCGACTTTAAACTGTAGGTCCCACCACTCATGTATAAAATTAACACACACAACATAAGTGGTGTGAGAAACTAGGTCGTAATCCTGACTGAAGGGTTGTAATGACCAATTATGTATGTATGGTTATTCCGAATCAGGCAATGCTTATGTAATTCTATTCTGTCACAAAATTCAGTATCGAATTACGCTTGAGCAATGTTGGAATTTATTGGAAATTTATTTCCAAAAACAAAAACAATTGGTCGGATATTGCACGAATATGTCTATCAAAATTTGGTCACCGAGAAGAACCGGTATATGCAAGTTTATGGCTAAAACTCGTGAAACTGGTTTCATTGTTGATGCGTGCTCGTATAGTGCGTACACCTGAGTATATCGAAGCTGCGGCTGAGAGTGTACGTCAGAATCCATCAACTTCAACTCGTCACCGTTCTTAAGAATTGAACATGTCACGCACCAGTTTACGTAGAATTTGGCGAAAAAATCTCGGTATGACGAGTTACAAAATTTAATTGGTCCAAGACTTGAAGCCGCATGACCATCCGCTTCATTTTCGCTTCGCTAGAAGGGTCAACGAAAAACTGCACGATGATGTAGATTTTGACAAAAAAATATCTTTTCGTATGAATCTCATTTTCATCTTGGTGGGTACATTAATAAAGAAAAATTGCCATATTTGGCGATCAAAAAACTCACATGTGGCCCTACACCAGCCAATATGCACCCATTACGAGTGACTGTTTGGTGCGGCTTGTGGAGTGGTGGCACCATTGGTCCATATTTCTTTGAAAATAAGGACGGCGCAACCATAACGGTCAATGGACACACCTATCGCATCATGATAACCCATTTTTTTGTATCCGCTCTTTATGGTATTGATGTGAACGATGTTTCGTTTCAAGAGGATGGTGCAACTTGCCACGTGTCTCAAGGCACAATCGATTTATTGCGTCAAACGTTTAATGGTCGTTTAATTAGCTGAAATGATGATGTGAATTGACCGCCAAGAAGCTCTGATTTGACACCGTTGTACTATTTTCTGTGCGGCACCGTTAAAGAGTTGTGCCGACAAATCAGAAACAATTGAGCATTTAAAGGCCAACTTTCGTGATGCTATTGCCGAGATACGAGCCCATACACTCGAAAAAGTGCACGAAAATTGGTCCTATCGAATGAGGTACTGTGAGGCCGGTTGCGGCAGCCATATGAATGAAATAATATTCCATTTCTAATCGGAACAATTAAACTTCACAACAAAAGCAATAAATTTCAAACCATTTTTGTTTTATTGCATTTTTAAATATAAACTTTTATTTTCCCCATCCTATACTACCTCCAGTTTGCAAACAACAGGGGGCTAATTACGAAACTCGAGATCGAAATGATTTCGATTAAATTTAGCACAAATAAATTTCGATTGTTTGAAAAACTTATTTCGATCATACATACATATGTATGTACATACGTAATTGGCTATTACAACCCTTCAGTCAGGATTACGGCCTAGTTTCTCATACCACTCACGTTGTGTGCGTTAATTTTATACTTGAGTGGCGGGACCTACAGTTTAACGTCGACTCCGAACGACAGATTTTTGAGAAACTTTTTCATGGCAGGTTTACTCTCAGAGTTTTTGCCAGAAATCTGCTGAGAGGAAGTTGCCGAAGAAAAAATTTTTTTTTCATATTTTGTCTTGATTTTGTCTTGTCCGGGATACAAACCCGGGCTTTACGTCTAATAAGCCAACACACTACCTACTAGACTACGGCCAGTTCTACTCTGGCTTCTCTTTAGTTGTCGAATAAATCTTTCGACTTTTTACTGAAGATATTTCGATCATGTGTCCTTTAATTAGCCACCAGGAATGAAATTACTTTGTTTCACTCAACATACAAGATATTAGCAGTAGTTATACAGGGAGAATGTGTTCCAGTAATAATATTTCTTTTCCTAGGATATTAGACTTTAAATGATTTCTATTCTGTGCTAACATTCTTGGAATATTTCCAGATAGTCTGATGACAAACTCAAACATCTTGTTATTATAATTGCTAGTCTAGCTTTAAAAAGTGCTCGCCTCTCTTAAACGCTTCCTTTTTATTTTATTGCATTTTTAAATATAAACTTTTAAATGACCCACTGTATACATACATATGTACACTACATTCGTTTGTTAGTAACGCTTTGCGTTTTCTTTTATTCAAGTTTTAGGTCTTGGCTTCAGTAAAGAGGAGTTATAAAAAGTGCTTTACGGTACGACTGTCATGATACAAATTTAAGGAAAAGAAATTCAAAATTCAAAAATTCTTTGTAGCAGAAAACAGTCTTCTTTCCTTTTCAGAATTTTTGCCATCAAGCCACTATCAAATCCAACTGTAAACTGTAAGAAACTAACAAATGTCACTGTCTTACCTAAACCACGTCGATTGGATAACTCATTTCAAAAAGGAAAAAGTTTTTTGGAATTTTAATAATTCTTAGATTGCAATTTGTCTTCAGGAAGTCAAATTCTAGAAATTTGAATTTGCTTCAGCATTAATTACAAAATTTTGTAAATTGCTTACAGCACACCTGTTTCATAAGAAAACCAATTTTTTACTTTTAAAGAGAGTTTAGAAAACTTATGTAAAATTCTCAAAACAGATAACATAGTTTCAAATTACTTTGGAAAGCTTTTAGAATACAACAGAGCAGGTATACAGAAAACAAAAAAACAATTCAAAAACGCTTTAAAAACGCTTAAAAACGTTAATCAAGCGTTCCATTAGACAAAGCTGCAAGAGATGATAACATTGATGCTCAGAGCTGACAGTTAATTTCTATTAAATATTCTGTTACCACTTAAAAGCCTGCAAAAAAAAACATGGCCAACAGTTCAGGGTTAAATAAAGAGAAGAAAAATATCCATAAAAAAAAACTTTAAAATAAAAGTTAAGAGTGTCACACAGCTTAACTGCTTAAAATAAAACAGAAAAACAGAAACAAAACAAAACAAGAGAAAAAGAAAAGAAAATAAATTTGAAATGCCAAGTGAGAAATGGCAAAATGGTAAAGCGAACGTGTTGCCTCCTTCATGAATACAAGTGTGAATTCCAAAGAAGAGAACAAAAAAAAAAGGAAAAAACAGAAAATAGCATCACTGGTACTCACCTGTATGTTGGCACTGGATGACCTTGAGCTATACAAGGCAACGTTGTCTGACCATTGAGCACAACATGACGCATTGAATGCTTTTCAACATTTATACGCGGCTGAACCATACCCTTCGGTTCGGTGACTATAATACGGCCAGGATATGTGGACGCCTGTACTTCACCTGTAACGAGACAAGAAAAAAAACACGTTAAAATAACAGCAAAGAAAAATGGAATGATAATAGATAAGAGAGAGAGAGAGAAAGAAAGAGAGAGAGAGAAAGAAAGAGAGACAAAGCAAATGTGAGTGGTTTTTCGCAATAAAATGTGTCATAAATATGCGTTGTATGTTACCAGGAACTTTTAAAAGTTACCAGATACCCAACGATTCTCTTTCTCCCTCTCTCTCTCCCTGTCTCTCTCTCTTTCTCTTTAAAGAGCAGTCTTTTTGGTATGCTTTAATGGCTTTTTTGTTGGGTTTTTTGTGTTGTTGTTTTAAAAAGTTTCAAAACTGTAAATTGTTTATGTTGGTTTTTTTAGCAAAAAGTTTAAAAAGTATTTACGATAATAATAAATAATAGATTATGTTTTAAAAGTCGTCTAAATTGACTGCGTAAATTATTAAAAACAGTTGAGTGGCACGCTCCAGCATGTTTCACCACACTACTTGCATTCATTGTGGACATGGAGAACCATTAAACAAGAACGAAAGTTAAAGTAGGTTACATTGTACACGGGAGTTTTATATTTAATGACTATAATGTTCTTAAGCACATGAACAGGGCTATAGGTTAGGCTGCCTTCATTTAAATCTTGCCCATTAGTCTGTAAATGCCTTTTATTTAGAGGGTTTTGAAGGGAATGATCCGTTATAAGCTGCTAAAAATGGACCAGATTGTCTCAAAACGGCTATACAGACAACAATTAATACGATTCGAAACAAGCGTTGTCCGAAAAACGCATTAAAAAGTGCGCTCGGCGATCTATTGCCGTCAAACTATTTGCAAAGCAGTGAATACATACATACACTTGTGGACATACAATTAAGTTATTCATGCAATATCTTTTTCTCAGTGCAAAAATAACTGTACGTTATTTGTTCAATGATTTAAACTTTTACAGATATAAAGTACCGTTAGAATTAAAACTAGAATAGTTTAATATCTTTAGAAACGATGGCAGACTCTTTGTAAGACGTCCTGTCATTACACAATTAGACCCAAAGTACATCAAAAAAACTGTAAAGCCTGGAGGTTCGTCAGTAATGGTTTGGGGTTGTTTTACCTCATCCGGCGTTGTTCCCCTGGTAAGAATCGATGGGAAAATGACTGGGGAAATGTATAAAGACATCCTACAGAATAATTTGACTAAAGATTATGAGGACGAATTACAACTAGCGTGGATATTTCAGCATGATAACGACCCGGAGCATACATCTCGGGTAGTTAAAGCTTGGTTTGCTGGGGAAATATAAGGGTTCTTGATTGGCCAGCTCAAAGTCCCGATCTGAACCCTATTGAAAATCTTTGGGGGTTCGTAAAACGAGCAGTTGCGGCCAAAAAACCTAGCAGCAAAAAAGCACTTTGGCAGCTTATCCAGGCAGAATGGAATAACCTTAGTCCTGAGCAGTGTCGCAATTTAATCAACTCAATGCCACAAAGATGTACTGAAATACTACGCCAAAAAGGGGTACTCCACAAAATATTAAAGGTTCAAAATAGTTTGGGTGAAAAATAAAGCAATAAAATTAAATTTGCGATATTTTTTTCAGATGACTTAATTATGTGTCCACTTAAATTTTAAGTCTGATATCAACTCCGTACCAAAACATTTTTTATAATGAAGAACTATTTAAGTTTTTGTTGTTTTTGTTGTTTTTGTTTTCATTTTTCTTAAATCTTTTTAATTTTTACAAAAATTAAAAATGTTGCATAAGTGACTTAATTGTGTGTCCACGAGTGTACATACATAATAGGTCATTACAACCCTTCAGTCAGTATTACGACCTAGCTTCTCACTACCACTTATGTTGTGTGTGTTAATTTAATGCGTGAGTGGCGGTACCTACAATTTAAAAACGATTCCGAACGACAGATTTTTGGGAAACTTTTCTTAGCAAAATAATGAATAGAAAGTTCTTCGTCACCCGACGTATAACCCAGACATTGCCCCTTCTACCTACCTTTTGTTTGAATCAACGCAGAGGGCTTTCACTGTAATACGTTTCACTTAAGAGCAGGATATCAAATTGGTTAATTTATTCCTGGCCTCAAAAGACGGGTGCTCTTTTTTAATAAAGGAATCCGTAAATTCTCAAAAAGATGCCAAAAAGTCGTAGCACCCGAAAGAAAATAATTTGACAAGATTTATTCAACAAAAAAACTTCTTAATAAAGAATTTATTTCTTCTATTCTATTCATTAATAGTCTTTAGTTCGAATCACAACCTAGCTTCTTACAACACACATGTTGCCTGCGTTAGTTTTAACAGTTTAACATCGACAATGAACATCAGGACTTTGACAAACTTTTCATGGCAATTTAATTTTGCCCTCAGAGTTTTTGCCACAAAACAGCTGAGAGGAAAGTGGCTGAAAATTAATTTTTTTTATTTCATTTTGTTCGAGATTTCTAAGCTAGGGCTCAAGTCTAATAAGCCAACACATTACCTACTAGACTACGGTGACCTTTTTAAGTGATAGTACCAAAAAAAGTGAGGAAATCGATTTTGATAAGCTTCTATTCAGACGATTTTTTTACAAACAGGCGGGAACAGTTGGCATTCAAAGTGGGCAGTAGCCTAGACATGACAATACTATCTAACAGTCAAGTTAACAGCCGCATTCCAATGAGGTTGATTCAAAATTGGTAGTGGACTGTCTGAGAAACTGAACTAGAGAGTTATGCGGCCTCTATTTGAAATGAATGTAGTCGGCATAGTATAGTAGGTAGTGTGCTGGCTAATTAGCGGATTTCTGGCAAAAACTCTGCAAAATAAATAAAATTACCGTGAAATGTTTCTCAAAAATCTGGCGTTCGGTGCCAATTTTAAACTGTAGGTCCCGTCACTTATGGATACAATTAACACACACAACATAAGTGGTGTGAGAAGCTAGGTCGTAATCTAGCCTAAAGGGTTATAATCAAGAAAGTAAGTGTTTGAAATGAATTAACAGCGAGGAGTTTTTTGTGTAACTGACAGTAACAGTCTGACAGTAACTGACAGTACGTTTCAGTGGAATGGAAAGTAAAGTTCGAAAGGGTATGCGTAGGAAAAAGAAAGAACTTTCTTTAAGCTAGACGGGTAATTATAATAACAACATTTTTGCATTTGGCGTCAGTTTATCTGGAAGCAGGCTAAGAAGCTCAGAATAACAATTATTTGAAGTCTAATATTCTGGGAAGAGAAAATATTATTACTAGAACACCGTCTCCCTGTATTATGTCTGCCAGAATGTTGAATATTGGGTGAAGCAAACTGATTTCTCTCCTGCGCGCTAATTACTGGACACATGATCGAAATAAGTTCTTCGAACGATCGAAATTTTCGTGTACGAAATTTAATTACATCTGGCCTCACAGTATCTCTTTCGATTGGACCAATTTCGTGCCCTTTTCGGGTGTATGGAGTCGTATCTCGGCGATGGCATCACGAATGTTGGCCTTCAAATGCTCAATTATCTCTGGTCTGTCGGCATTACGCTTTTCTTTAATGGCACCCTGCAGAAAATAGTCCAACGGTGTCGAATCGGTGGCTAATTCACTTCACCATTTCGGCTAATTAAACGACGATTAAACGTTTGATGCAATAAATCGATTGTGGCTTGAGATACGTGGAAAGTTGCACCATCCATCAAGCCGCAGCTTCTTGGCGGCCAATTAATATTACCATTTCGGTTAATTAAACGGTCATTAAATGTTTAACGCAATAAATTGATTGTGGCATGACATGTACGGCAAGATGCACTATCGTGTTGAAACCAAACCTCTTTCACATCAATAACATGAAGAGCGGTTACCAAAAAATCGGTTATCATGGTGCGATAGGTATCTCCATTGACCGTAATGGTTACGCCGTCCTCATTTTCTAAGAAATATGGAATGAAATAAGCCGTACCAAACATTCACTCTTAATCGGTGCATTCGCTTCTGTAAGACCACGTTTGGGTTTTCTGAGCCCCAAATACGGCAATTTTCCTTACTAATGTACCCACCAAGATGAAAATGAGCTTCATCCGCATTTTGTTTTGGAAAAATCAACATCATTGTGCAGTTTCTCGTTGACCCTTCTAGAGAAACGAAAACGAAACGGATGGTCATGTACCTTCAGTTCTTGAACCAATTGAAGTTTGTAAGGCGTCATACGGAGATCTTTTCGCCAAATTCGACGTAAGCTGGTGCGTGATATGTTCAATTTTTGAGAACGATGACGAGTTACAATTGATGGATTCTGACATAGACTCTCAGCCACAACTGCGATATATTCAAGTGTACACACTGTACGAGCATGCCCATGTCTTTGCACATCAACAATAAAACCAGTTTCACGAATTTTAGGACCATATTTGCGTATACCAGGCCTTGTTGGTCCTTCTTTGCGACCAAATTTTGTACAAAATTTTCGTGTAATTTCCGACCTTTTGTTGTCTTTGTTTTGGAAATAAATTTCCAATAAATTCCAACATTGCTCAAGCGTAAATCGATACTGAATTTTTTGACGGAATAGATTTATTGCCACATTCGAAATAACCGTTAATTCAAATTTAAAACGATATATGGCCTACCCTATATAACATAGTATTCGCAGACAACTCTTTATCCAATAAGAACAAAATTATTCGTTCAAATTGTAACACTCTACGTTTATTTTAGTCTCTTTACAGAAGGCTATTACGGACGTCAAATTCAATATTAAAAATGTAATGAAAGAAAGGAAGCGTTTTTTTTTTTTGGAAACATTTTCTGACAAATGTTAGCAAATCAGCATAGTTTTGTTTTTATATAATTTAATATCCATGGGATCAAACTTAATATTGCCAGGGTGCGGATAGATTTCCTTTCCTTACTTGCTGGCTGCTATTTGGCAATGAACGAATAAGTTAAACAAATTATTTAAATTTTCAACAACAACAACATCAACAATAACGACGGCTATTGAAAAGGAAATGCAGAGAAACAGAACAAAAAAATAAAATGAAAACAGGAACAAAAAAAAAAAAAAGGAAAACGAACGGAATACATTGTAGAAAAAAGGGACTCTTAAAATTCCCTGCAGCCATTGATTGATGATGTGAAAGTTTTTCACACTGAATGGACTGATAGATGGTTAAACAGACACACACAGGCAGACAGACAAAGTGCAAACAGTAGAAGAAAGACAGAAGAGAACTAAAAACTACACAAATGTGTGCACAAATTGAAAACTTTCAGTTCAATTCGCTTTTATTTTTATTAACGATGACGAGGACGAAGGCAAGTAAAGAGAACCGAAGTATAAAAATTGAATTTATTTCTCCTTTTAAATATTAAAACCCTTTTAAGGAACACTAACACGAACACGAACACGAACACGTGCACTCCACCCAGTCAACATACCACACCCACACATTATTTTCTCTCGTGTGCATGTGTGTGTGTGCATTTCTTATTCTTTTTTTCTTTCTTCCTTTAAATAGAAAAACAAAACTTGACTTATTCTTTGAAGAAGAAGAGAACACCACATGTTTTACATGGTTTGTTGCCTTTCGATAAGAATTTTATACGACAAATGCCTGCCAGAAATGGTCATCGGGAGGACTGAGGCGGAGTGTGTCTTTCTAAACGGAGTTGAAGGATTATAAATTTGTTTAAAAAGGAAGAAATTGAAAAATAAAAATGAAACTAAAAGAGAATGGATGGATGTCGACTAAACTTAATTTATCCATTCATTCCAATTTCATTCCTGTATACATACTCCCTCTCCTTGTAAACGTTGTTGTTTCTATGTTTTGTTTGTTTGTTTGTTTGTTCGTTCTGTTGATTTATCATCGTGTGCGTGTATGCGTCAATTGCATGTCAAGCAACATCAATTATGCGATTTTATTCAATAAAATTTAGACACTCCCTTAGTTTATCTTCAAAGTTCATTAATATACGTAAACTTTTACGTGTATATACACACAGATGGGTTAGGAGATACAAAACAACTCTTTGGAAAAAATTGCGTAAGTGAATACCAGGTGTACCGGCATGAAGTGAGCGTTATTTTTTTGGGAAAATTAAACACTTATTTTTAATAAAAAAGTATAAGACATGGAAGTAGCCGTAGTCTAGTAGGTAGTGTGGTGGCTTATTAGATTTAAAGCCAGGGTTCTATGCCCAAGCCAGACATCAAAACAATATACAAAAAGTGTTTCTTCGGCTACTTCCTCTCAGCAGATTTCTGGCAAAAACTCTGATAATAAATAAAAATTGCCATGAAAAGTTTCTCAAAAATCTGTCGTTCGGAGTCGACGTTAAACTGTAGGTCCCGCCACTCAAGTATAAAATTAACGCACACAACATGAGTGGTATGAGAAACTAGGCCGTAATCCTGACTGAAGGGTTGTAATGACCAATTATGTATGTATGTATTGGCCATTGGCAACACATTTTTCCATTTTTCCGGCAATTTGTAGATTCCACGCCAATTATTAGATGTGAGGCTTCGGTTCAAACACCGGGTTAGACATTTCCAACGAAACAAAATTTTTAAAAGAATATTTTCTCGACAAATTCCTCTCAGCAGATCTCTGGTAAAAACTCTGAGAGTCGAAGTCGACTTTAAATTATACGTCCCACCACTCATGAAAAGGAATTCCTTCAGTGTCTTCCTCTCACCAGATCTCTGGTAAAAACTCTGAGAGTAAACAGAAAAATTACCATGAAAAGTTTCTCAAAAATTTGAGAGTCGACTTTAAACTGTAGGTCCCGCCACTCATGTTTAAAATTAACACAATCAACATCAGTGGTATGAGAAGCTAGGTTGTAATCCTGACTGAAGGGTTATAGTGACCAATTATGTATGTATGTACAGTGAGCGTCAAAAGGAACTATACATTAAAAATTCTAACAATCACTAAACTCAACTTTTACCACTTAAGGAGAGTGTCCGAAAAAATTTGACAATATTTCGAAATTTTTTGTAATTTTTTTTTGCTGAATTTTAAAAACTGGCAATTAAACAATTTTACAATAAAAATAACGGTAATTTATTGATGTATGTTTTTTTTTAATGTACAATTTCTTTTGAAGCTCACTGTATGTGTGTATGTCGTAATAATCGAAGAGTTGCTCAGCCAATGCGTGTCCCATCGATGAAAACAAATAGTGGTCGGAAGGTGACAAGGTGTCTGGTGAATATGACGGGTGGGTTAGCAGCTACCAGCCTAATACTTTCATTTTATACTGAGCCGGTTTTGTTTTGTGGGCTTATTCTGGTCGTTTTTTTATCAATACATGTTTGAAATTGATCATTTGTTGTTGGTAGCCATCTGTATTAAAGGTTTCACCAAGTTTTAGGAGCTCGTAGTACACCACACCTTTCTAGTTCCACCAAAGACACAGCATTGTCTTCTTGCCGAATCGATCAGGATTTTGGATTGTGTAAATAAATCCATTTTTCATTGTCAGTAACAATTCGATGCAACACTGATTTCCTATTGTGCGTTTGAAGTAAAATTTCACAAGTAGTTTTTCGGTTTTCCATCTGCCTGTCGTTCAATTTATGTGTGACATCCATTTTCTAGATTTTGGGTCTTTCTCATGTGGCTTTTAAATGGTCAGAAATTGTTTTTTGTGCATCTTTTTCGGATATTGTTTCATCTTCATCTTCATCGAATATTGTTTGCTATTTGGAGCCGTCAAACTATTTTGATGGTCTTCCAGGTTCTAAATTTCTCACAACAAAATCGTTATCTCTGAACCGTTGAAACCATCTTCCGCATATTGCTTCTGATAGAACATGATCACCATATGCCTTGACAAACATTTGATGCAATTTTTCAGCACTTCGTTCGGACATGACTGTAAGTCCTGCCAGTCATGTACATATAAAATTAACACCCACACAATATAGGTGGTATGAGAAGCTAGGTCGTAATCCTGACTAAATGGTTATAATGAACGAATTATGTATGTATGTGTGTAGAAATAGCATAACATTTGAGTGCGACAGATTTACCGAAGAACGTCATGCATTAGTTGTGGGTTTGCTTTGCATACCAACCCTTGAAAATTTAATCAACAAAGTACGCCAATCGAAGAATTCGCCGTAGTCTAGTAGGTAGTGTGTTGGCTTATTAGACGCAAAAGCCTGGGTTCGAGCCCCAGGCCAGGCATCAAAGACAAAATACAAAAAGTATTTCTTCGGCGACTTTCTCTCAGTAGATTTCTGGCAAAAACTCTGAGAGTAAATAAAATTGCCATGAAAAGTTTCTCAATAAATAAAAATCTATTGTTCGGAGTCGACTTTAAACTGTAGGCCCCACCACTCATGTATAAAATTAACACACACAACATAAGTGGTGTGAGAAACTAGGACGTTGTACAATGGATCAATTCGACCTCCGGGTAGTGTACTTGTCTTAATTGACAAGTACACGTCTTCTAACCTAACCTAACCTAACTTAAGCCAATCGAATACCAAGTGGAATACCTTCCAAGTGTATAAGCTTGTTATAATAAAAATATACTACAAGGCAACAAGCAAAATGCCCTCTATGGCATGGCGCTTAAGGAGCTGAAAAACAGGAATATATTCTGTAACCTGGAATATGTTCAGATCTTCAAAATAAAAAATATAGTAACTGGTGCTGACATATATTCTAAACAAGATAAGAACATTAGCAACATCAGGTTGATATGGCATAGTTTATTGGAATCATTGCATTGGATACTGCATGCTTTGATAAAAGATTCTCCAGAAGTGAATTCGGCATGAAGCATCTTTTATGCTGCAATCAGAGTCGGGGAATATTGAAGAACAATCACTTTGTAAGGGGATTGATAAACAATTTTTGGAGGACTGTAGGGCATTTACGTGCAAATTTAATTCCTTGAGGGTACGAGTATTTATCCAAAGACAAAATGACTTGTAACGGCCTTGTACAGTTTTCTCGGAGTTCAACTACTCTATTGCAACATAGGCTTGGCATTTAAATTGAGATTTCATCAGTTAGTTTTGACCAAAACTGTACCTATCTAGCATGATTAATTTCTTAATTCTTCTTTTAGACTATTGATCGGGGAACTTCATTAAAAGGCCGATTTGTATAAACATCTGTTGTTTAATTCATTGGCAACACTGATTCAATTTTATTGCGATCATTAATTAAATGTTTGTTTTTAATAGACTCTCGTTTGAAAATTAAACTTTTTTTCGTTCCTTTCTTGAAAACGTTTTAATTGGCCACTATCCAAACGTAATAAATTAACACTTATTACAATGGCAGCAGCAGCAGCAATAATTTGCTTGCATCGCCCATGCCCCAGCCTCGTATAGCAGCCTTAGTTCCTTCCTTCCTCCACAACCAATCAGAGTGTCTAACAAAACAATTTCACTTGTCATTCACTTCACTTGATGGCATTAATATATCGTAGACCGTAGTCCGCAGTCCGTAGTCGTTATCGTTGTCAACGTCGCATACACTTGTTAAATCACAATGTGTTGGCATCATGTGGTGCGTTAAATGAAATAAATGTCGGCCGAAAGATGATTTACGACAGAGAGACACAGGATATTTTAATTACCAGCAACACCATCGTCGCACACACACTGTCAAACACAATCATTAACATTTACCATTAAAGCTATTATTGTTACACTTACATACACACATGCAAACACACATATACCAGCATAGCATAGCTACTTACACATACATCCATACACAACAACAACTGTTATACAAAGTGAGAGTGACATTTAATGTCATCTATAAACAGTTATGTTATAACAATAACTATATTGCAACAACAACGGCAACAACAACAACAACAACAATTTTAACATTCATTGATAATTATAGTTACACACACCTGCCTGTCTGCCTGACATTGTATGGCCATTTAAGTCATCATTACTTTGATTACAGCAACACACATTGCTTATTATTATTCGTATTATTGTTGTTGTTGTTGATTTCATTTTAATTTTTTTTTTTTGTAAAGTTATAACATGTGTTGTAGTGTTATTGTTGTTGTAATTATTACTAACCTTACTTTGTATACACATACACAAGCACTTGTACAAGAGATGTGTTGTTTCAATACAATTACAGGACATTTACATGTAAACACTGGCCATTAATGTATACATTAAATATGAATACATGTACAGTGGTGGCCTTATAATTAGAAACGATGTTTCTGGAGCAGAGTTTTCTGGAGTGACGAATTCTAAGTTTATTTTGTCCCAATCTGATGGAAAGACGTCCTCCAAACAAAGTCTTTAATCCCAGGTACACAGTGAAAACTGTAAAACAAATTAACAAACATACATGTTGCTAAGTCGTTTCTAATTATAAGGCTACCAATGTATGTGTGTAAGTAAGTGAGTGTGTACGTTAGTTATCGCTAGAGCTGCTTATTGTTACAGCTTTTTAACACTTGCTCTGCATTCATTTTTTACAGTCATCTTTTATTTTCTGTTTTTCGCCGGGGTTTTCAAAAACTACTGTTAGTGGGCCAATAGGTTAGGTTAGAGGACGTGTACTTGTAAATTAAGACAAGTACAGTACTCGGAGGTCGAATTGAGCCATTGTAAAAATACAATACAAGTAACGTTAATGTAGAACTTATTCGGAAAAGCTAATACTCTAGTCTTACTTAAGTGGTCATTACAATCTTTTGGTCAGGTTTACAACCCAGCTGAGAAGTTAGTAATAGTCCTAGCACTTGTTATAAATTTCACTTAGTCAACCTGTGATATATCAGAACATCAGACTCCAAATCCACCATGATTTTGAATACCAGGTTTTTTCCATATTTGAGTAGAAATATTACACAAACTTTTACTCATGGGCCTAAGAATTGAAAGGCAATTAGGTAAGTCGATAAAATTTATTTTATTCTTAACTATCATACATCAAATCGGTCGATATATGCTTATACCTTAGCTTAGCTAGGATGTATACTAGAACATGCACTCGGTGCATGTAAAATAAAATCTTCCGAGACAAAGAATGAGATTTTCAAACCCATGTTCGTGTTACAATTTGGATTTCTAAGAAAGTAATGCCACAGATTTATCAGTCTGCTTTCATACAGCGTAGATTTTATACAAGGATTAGGTTAGGATAGGTTAGAGGACGTGTACTTGTCAATTAAGACAAGTACAGTACACGGAGGTCGAATTGACCCATTGTACAACGTTCAGATTTTATACAAAGTTTCCTTCTATTCTATGAACACATCTTCAACGAATCTGATTACAATGGAATACAGTGACATGTAATTATCTCACCGAATTGCGTAATATTTTAAGCGAATTTGTGAACCACAAACTTATTCTGCGTGTGATGGTTGATAATCACACTTAATCTCATTTTCTCAAGGTCCGTTTATTGCATTTGTAGGGCAATTAATATATCTATCTCTCTAGAGGAGCCACATGTACATTTCACTTTGAAAGTCCATTGAGCGTTCACTTAAATGTTTCACTTGCTGTGCGGGAAGGATGTAATGCTAAGCCGCAGGTAATCTAATAAGGCAGCCGAACTTAAAATCATCAGCAATAAAACGAAGTTAATGCGAACAAACACAAACGTTAATATCAAAGGCTCTCTAATAGACACTGCTTCTGCTAATTAGTTAACATTCTCCACATTAAGAGAGGATTACGCGTTGACATCGTCAGAAGGACATACATATGTACATACATAATTGGTCATTACAACCCTTCAATCGGGGTTACGGCCTAGCTTCTCACACCACGCATGTTGTGTGTGTTGATTTTATACATTAGTGGTAGTTTAGTGGTAGTTTAAACCGTAGGTCCAGTTTCAAGTCGATTCCGAACAACAGATTTTTTTGTGAAACTTTTCATGGCAATTTCATTTACTCTCAGAGTTTTTGCCAGAAATCTGCTGAGAGGAACCCGCCGAAGAAATACTTTTTGTATTTTATTTTGATGTCTGGCCTGGGGCTCGAACCCTGGCTTTTCGTCTAATAAGCCAACACACTACCTACTAGACCACGGCGACTTCTGTACACATGTATGTTATATATGTTGACAATAGCAGCCATTTTGGATTGTCAGTTTGTTTTTGACAGATAATAGTCGTGTTTTGGTGTGCTCTTCGATTTTTTACTATTCGAAAAAATGGGATGATTGGGCCTTGGTTTCAATGTCATAGCCATACACCCATGATTCGCCACCAGTTATGACCTTTTTTAGCAAATCTGGATCGTCGTCAACATCTCCTGACCGACGTCCATGCGACGTTGTTTTTGTTCAAAATTTAGCACTTTAGTACAATCTTCGCTGCCGCACGTTTTATGCCTAAAACATCCGTAAAAATTGCTTGGCATGAGCCGAACGATATGCCAACATCATCAGCAATCTCTCTAATAGTGATTCGACGATTATCCAAAATCATTTTCTTCACTGCTTATTAAAGCATATTTTCATCGGTTGTTGACGTGCTCGGGCGAACAGAACGATCATCGTCATTGACATCTTCTCGGCCTTCCTTAAACCGGTTGTACCACACTTGAACTTGTATAACAGACATGTGTACCAACATAACCGAAAAAAATGCGAAAATCGAGCATACGTAACTCACGAAATTTGAAAATAACGGTTATTTTTTGATCACATTTGTACATACGTAACTAGTTATTACAATCCTTCAGTCAGGATTACGTCCTAGCTTCTCATACCATTTATGTTGTGTGTGTTAATTTTATATATGAGTGATAGGACCTACAGTTTAAAGTCGACTCCGAACGACAGATTTTTTTGAGAAACTTTTCATTTAAAAGTTTTATTACCAGAAATCAGCCGAGAGGAATTTGGATATGTTGTACTGCAATAAAGCAAGGCCATGCCGTATATATTTGGGTTCAAGTCCCAGGTCAGACATCTTCAACAAAACAAAATGAAAAATATTGCTTCGGCGACTTCCTCTCAGTCAACAGAATGTGGGCAACTTCGGATAAGGGCAAAAGATCTGGCCGAGGCTGGATAGGTGGCGCACTGCTTAAACTCCAGAGAAGTAGGCTCAGCACTGTTATTGGGGTTATTACGGGGCATTGCATTATAGGCACGCATGCAAAGCGTATTGGTCTTGGACACCTTGGAAATGATTTCTGTAGAAGCTGTGGAGATGAAGAGGAAGATGAGACTATTCTTCAACTATTGTGCACATGTCCGGAACTTAGTCGGAGGAGAAAGAGATACCTGGGCGCCTACTATATTGAGGATATTGGCAGTCTGAGTCGCATAATCGGAAGGTCCGAATGGTTCCTGGAATAGGGGAAATGAGAAACTGTGGTATCACAATGAGCCCTGTGTGCGGCCTAAGTTTGTCCGCTCAGGACTCCATCGAGGTGACAGCCACTTCTACCTACCTACCTACCTGTCAGCAGATTTCTGATAATGAAAAATTGCCATGAAAAGTTTTTAAAAAAAAATTTGTTGTTCGGAGTCGACTTTAAACTGTCGTGTATAAAATTAACACTCACAGCATAAGTGGTGTGAGAAGCTAGGTCGTAATCCTAGCTGAAGGTTTGTACTGACCAATTATTTATGTTTTTATGTATTTTCAGCGAGTACTATGCTAACTTATTGCAGCATTTAAACGTTAAAATTGTAGAGAAAAGAGTGCATTTGGCGCATAAGAAACACAACACAACTCATGAGATGCCTTATTTTCGGGGACCTAACGCTCTCGGAATCTTCTCTATTTCCAAACATGGAAAAAATTACTTGTTATTAAAAGATTTGCTAACAACAAATAAGTAGAGTTTGCGATTGATGACTATTTTAAGAAGCCTACTAGGCTATGGCCTAGCCTACTAGGCTATGGTACCTAATGCTACATTATTTACTACTGAGCCATTTGAATGGAATAAAACCCGAATGCAATATTTTAAGTACTGCCGTAATCCTCGAATAACTAATTCTAACTTCTGGAAAACACTATTTAATGCTATTGGAGAGCATAAAATTCATTCAAAATTTTATTGTATTTTTGTTATACAGGCTAAGGGTTAATATTTAATTTTCGGCTGACATCTTATTGTTGTATTTTTGCATGTGTTTGTATATAAAGTCATATTTAGTGATTAATAATTTATATGAAATCAATTTAACACACATACATACACTTACGCACACATTAAACCTCTTAATACACACACCTACAAGGACATTGTACATTTCAATCTAAATGTGAAAACTAAATTTAGTACATGAGTAGAAAGGGGGGGGGGCATTACCATTAACCAAACGTTTTAATTTTCTTTAATTAGAGATTTTGCACGTTTCTTAGTATCACAGGAAATATTTTAAAATTTTTATACACGAAAATTATTGTCGATCTAGTCCAACTCTAGAATGCCCTTCTAAAATAATAAGAATTTCGTGAGCATTTTAAAATTCTTGCAATCATACTTCCAAATGTGCAGCCTTTGCGCTGACCAACTTCTTTCTCTTCCCTGACTTTGGTGGAACTTGGTCAGTACAGGGACTGCGTTCACCCGTGACATCGCAACGGGCCGCTATGCGTGCTCAAGTGAGCTTTGTGAAATCAGAGCTACCACTCGGACCTAACCTAACCTAACCTATACTTCCAAATTTCATTAACAGTGACTCGAAAGCTATTGAGGCGTAATTTAACGGTACTTTACTGTCATTGACATTGTCTTCGTATAAATGTAGTGGCTTTAATAGAGTTTTTGGCAGATTTAAAGGAGTGGAGTTAAATAAAGTTTGATATTCGAGCAAAAGTTCATAACATGTAAGGTTTTCCTAACTTTAGCAGTTGATAGCGGTCATCTTGGTGTGAGAAACTAGGTCCATAATCCTGACTGGAGCGTTGTAATGACCAATTATGTATGTATGTATGTAGTGTTCATCTTGTTAGAGCTACATCTGTTAAATTAGTTGTCATTTAGTTTGTCTCTTTTGTCAAATCACTGTGGACAGATATAGTATGCAACAACGCATGCAAAATGGCTGCTCTATTCGAGCAAAGTATCGAATGCTTTTTATCGAAAACTTAAATTCATCAATGAGAACGATTTCTGCATAAATTGGTACGAGAATAAACAAAATTGTCGCGTTTGGGTCGATACTAATCCACATAAGATCCAATGTATCCCAAAAAAAATGCCATTTGATGTGATTTTAAAGCTGTCGGCGTCATCGATCTCTGACAACGGTATTGACCATTACATAACTGTCAATGGCAAGCATTATATTTCGAGGATTATTAACATCTTTCCGCCTGACTTGTATGATCACAGGACAGAAAAGGCATGTAGTTTCAATAGGACGGCGCTACATGCTACACAACTCATGCCACGTTGGATATTTCGCAAGAGCGATTTGAAGACATTGAAGTAGTGTGTTATTATTATTAGACGTGAGGCTGCAGTTCAACCTATGGTCAGAAATTTTGAACAAAACAAAATAAGAAAAACAATTTTCCCGGCGTCTTCCTCTCAGCAGATTTCTGACAAAAACTCTGAGTGAAGAATGAAATTTCCACGACAACGTTTCTCTAAAATCTGCCGTTCAGATGCGACTTTAAACTGGAGGGTCCCGCCACTCATGCAAGAATTTTACACTCACAGCATAGGTGGTGTGAGAAGCTAGATTGTAATCCTGACTGAAGGGTTTTAATAATCAATAATGTATGTACGTATGTAGTATGTATGATTTGTGATTTGGTCGCCTCATGTGGATGTGATATGTGGTTTTCTTAAATTGCTGGGGTATGCAAAAAAACAGCCATGTCATCGATCAAGTCCAGCTTAATTTAAGAACCAGAGTTATGGGAATTTGAACATTTCGCATGCGCTGAATGATATTACGTTCTACACATAATGGCATCAATGGGTCTTTCAAACTAATAAAACATTTCCCTAATATCTCACGCACATACCTTGTTTTATTTAAATTTAGATTTAAAGATTTAAAGATCGAAAGCACACAATGAAAGAGCCGATAGAAGAAAAAATTAGCTTTTGACAATAAAGTTACGAATTAAAAGTAAGAGCTCTTTATAGTGATGAATTTCAAATGAATAGTAAAGCAACTGTAACTGGCCAGTATAGTTTGAGTCCCGTTTGTGTTGACTCTCAAACATAGAACCTCAAACTTGTCGCTGCCATTGTTGTAGGTGATGAAATTTTCTTTTATCACTAGTAATCATATGCTTTGTTAAGTGGTGGATTAGCATATTAAACTTCATTTTGTTGACAGTTTTATTCCAATCCTTCCCAAAGGGTCTTTGGTACAATATTTAGCCTTGAAACAAACAATGCAACCAAGACAGTTCGGCACAATAATTCTCTTGTTTTCACCGATACTTTCGAGAATTTGACTAACAACTGTAGAGGGTGTTGAGTTCTTGTTATCAAAGTTACTAGAGTGTAATCTATGCAGGGATGCTCATCCTACCCGTGCATCTTTATGACGCAGAGGCATGTACCCTATTAAGAACTGATGCAGCAGCCTTGAGAGTATCGAGAGAAAAGTGCTACGTAAGATCTTCGGTCCAATGCGAGTTGGCGATAATTTCCGCAATCGATACAACAATGAGTTGTATGAGCTCCTCAACGACATAGACGTTGTGCAGCGTATTAATATCCAGCGGCTACGCTGGCTCTGCCATGTCGTTCGAAAGGAGGAGGATACTCCGGTGAGACGGGTGTTTGATGCGAGATCTGCGGAAGTCGGCGAAGAGGACGACTTTGTTTGCGTTGGAAGGACCAAATCGAGGAAGTCCTGTCATCGATTGATGTGACGAACTGGCGTAGGTACGCAAGAAGCAGAGCCGCCTGGAAAGGATGTGTTACGGCAGGCCGAAATCCGTTAATCGGGTTGCTAATGGCCAATTAAGTAAGTAAAGCAAGTAATCTAAGCATTCAAAATTGCTACTGATTGCCGATTACAAGACCTCATAGCTAAATACATTGTTTAAAAGACAATATGGATCGTGAACCTTCTGGTATCAGGAGTGACCAACATAAATGTAAAATTCATTAAATTTCCATCGAAATTGTGACCAACATGCCATGCCCACTTATTGTAGAGCAAAATGCATAAACATTGAGAGTCATCAAGCGTTGTGTCAACGTTTGCTGCTTACTGCTGTTGCTTGATATAATCGCCAGCATGATTTTGTAATATAATGAAATCATTTATCAGACATTAAAGGGGAAGGGGAGGGGGGTAAACCGGAGAAAAATTGCAGGGCAACCTCACAACAGCTGACATTTTAATATAAAATTACTGGTCAAAATATTATTATAATTACAACGATTTATAATATGTATTATGATTGTAACTACCACATGCTTACAATCGTATGCAATCATATGTATGTATGTATGCATACAATTATATTATTTTGTATACACATTGATTTAAACACGTATATACATTTAAACGAACGCCTTCATATTCATATTCATGTTCATTTATACGATATGCAATAAAAGAATACAAAAAAATGCAAAATAAGCAAAATAAGCATTATATGCCCCACATGTATGCTTACATAGTATATGTATGTATGTATGTATGCCCATAATAACTGTACGTACATGTAAGGCAGGCATACAAGCAAACAAATGTGTTAAGCTAACTGTAGCTGTTGTTAACCCTGTCAAAAACTTCAGTCTTAAATATTTAAGCCTATAAATGGCCAACTTATGTTGCCTGTAAGTGTGTGAGCATGTGCGTCTACGTGTACATGTGTGTGTGTATGTAATTGAATTTATTTTAAATCAAAATTAAATTTATTTATTTTTCAATTAAATAACGCGTGTTTAAATGCTTTTGATTTTGGTTAGGCCAATGAGAGCTTAAATATATTAACAGCGGCGAACGAAACTAAGCCATAATAAGAGATGGTCTTCCCATTACCTTTTCCAAAAAGAATTCTCTCTTGGTTATTATAGATTCAATTGAAAATATTACGTACTTAATTAATTGGTCAACCTTTAGTAAGGTTTACAACCTAGCTTCTCACACCACTCCCGTTGCGATGTTGCGTGTGTTAATTTTATATATGAGTAGCAGGACCTATACTTTAATGTCGACTCTGAGCAACTTTTTTATAAAACTTTTCATTACATACATACATACATACATACATAATTCGTCATTACAACCCTTTAGTCAGGATTACGATCTAGCTTTTCACACCACCTATGTTGTGTGCTCATTTTATACATGAGTGAAGGGACCTACAGTTTTATGTGGACTCCGAACGACAAATTTGAGAAACTTTTTTTTATTGTTCGAACGTCCCCGGCCTCACACTAACCCACCCTCACCCGACCGCGGAGGGCTCGTCCCCATTAAGTATGGACACGTACACATTACAGTCCGGACTGTAGCGGGTAAGGGAAAACTAATGGCAACGAGAACATAAAACAGCTACAGAACTTAATCACAAGCTGAAAAAGTAACAATAAACAGGAACTACCTATGACAAAGACCAAGACAAGAACGAAAATACATTTTTATATAATAATTTACAAATTAATGCCAACATATAAGCTACGTTTTATATTACAAACACTACAATTAAAATCAATAAAATCATAATATAAGTTAAAATCGTTACATAGTCTACGAAAAGGAAAATTACATCCGTAGTTCGTTCTATAAAAATCTAAAGAAAGAGGACGATAGTGCCGTGAAAATCTTGCTGGAATACTGAAATTCAGGTTACAAAGCAAAAACTCAGAATCGATATCACCTTTAACCAGATTAAAAACAAAACAACGTTCTAAAGTTGGAAGTTTTATTAAACCTAATCTAGCTTCATATGACGGAAACCCATTGGCATAATTCCATCCTAAGTACACGTAAACATAATAATAAAAACTGCTTCTGCACAGACTCTATTGAATCACTATGACAACGATAGTATGGATTCCAAATAATAGACGCATACTCCAAAATAGGTCTAACAAGTGAAATGTATAGCAGTCTTGTTATATAAGGATCAATGTTATGCAATACTCATGGCAATTTTTTATTTACTCTCAGAGTTTTAGCCAGTTGACTGCTATTTCTAGAACCTAACAGTTGATCATCACTTTGGCAGAAATCTACACAACCAATTTTCATTTTATAACTGTGGTCTCACAGAAGCCAATGCACACATTGCAAGTGATTGTTTGACGAGTGGAGTCATGATTGGTTCATATTTCTTTGAAAATGAGGACGACGTAACCATTGCGTTCAATGGAAACACCTATCGCACCATGATAACCAAGTTTTTTGCGACAGCTCTGCATGGTATTAATGTGAACGATGTTTGGTTTTAACAGGATGGTGCAACTTGCCACACATCTCATGCCACAATTGATTTATTGCGTCAAACGTTTGATGGCGTTTTCATTAACCGAAATGGTAATGTCAATTGGTTGCCAAGAAGCTGCGATTTGACACCGTTGGACTATTTTCTGTGGGACCCCATTAAAGAAAAGTGTAATGCCGACAAACCAGAGACAATTGAGCATTTGCAGGCCAATATTCGTGATGCCATTGCCAAAAAAGTTTGCTGCGAAAGGTGACAGTATCTTCCATGTTGTGTTTATTTCTGATGTTTATGCATTAATCTGCCTAGCTTTATGAGCTTTTCTGTTTCTGTCATTTCATTTCTCCAGGATTAGAGAAATTTTGTTAAGAACTCAAAAAGAAAAATTCTTTTGCAGCCCAAATTTATTGCCTGAACATGTTTAACTAAAGGTGATTTGAATAAAATCCACATCTTTAGAGACATGTCAACCAAAAATAGTTCTTAATAATGGAGTTAATAATCGGTACAAAAGTACCCTTGCTTTTGAAGGGGACTGCCAATTTTAGTCAACCTTATCTAAGAGAAATCCATCAATATGTCGATGGATCTGAATTCTGAATCCAAATAGATTTAAGGGAAGGAGAGTTCATTACCTATTAACATATGGTGGTTGCCATAGTCTACTAGGTAGTATGTTGGCTTATTAGACGTGAGCGCGTAGTTCAGACATCTCGAACAAAACGAGAATTTTCTTTTATCCTCTCTCTCCCAGCAGTCTTCGGGCAAAAATTCTAAGAGTGAAAGACAATTTCATTTCCGAAATCAGCACCTCATATATAAAATTAATACACACAGCAAGAGTAGTGTAAGAAACTAGGTTGTAATCCTGATTGAAGGGTTGCAATGACCAATTAAGTAAGTTTTAATTAAGGTTATGGAAGTTCATCTAATCTCCCAATAAAGATGAAAAAGCGATCAGTGTCCCATTTAAAAGGCTTGCGATTCTGAGAATATCGAGTGGCATTTAATACTTGAACATAATTTTGTCTATGAAGAATTGGTGAGCTATCAAAGGAAAGCTTAAGGTGATAGGAAGTATCGAAGAAAGTAAAGGTAGTACAGCTCATGTGAGAATGGGCATGTAGTGCAAGAGGAGCAATGGAGCTTGCAATCACACAAAACTAATGAAATATGGCAATACAACAGAGTGCAGTTGCCGTAGTCTAGTAGGAAGTGTGTTGGTTTATTAGACCCCAGGTCAAAAATCTCCAACAAAGCAAAGTATAAAAAAAATTTCTTCGACAACTTCCTCTCAACAGATTTCTGGCAAAAACTCAAAAAGTAAATAAAAAATTGCCATGAAAAGTTTCTCAAAACAAAAAAAATCTGTCGATCGGACTTGACTTTCAAACTGCATGGACCCGCCATTCATGTATACATTTAACACACACAACATAAGTGCTGTGAAAAACTAGATCATAATCCTGACTGAAGGGTTGTAATGACCAATTGTGTATGTATGTAATACTATGTTTAGATATGCAGTTTTATTGAGTCAATATTCGGTTTATTGAGTACAATATTTTAAGTGTTCAGACATAATAATATACACAGTTCAGCTGCTTATTCAATATTCATTTGATAGCTGGTTCTTTCAACAACAATGTTTTTATTTTGTTTTATTTTTTTGTTTGTCGTTGTTGACATTTGAATTGTCAAATATCAACAGAAAGTGTTCGGATAATTGTAATATGCTCACTGAACATACTTATGACAGTACTGCATTTTACGTTTTACTCAATATTATAACAATTTGCGTACCTATTGCGCAATAATTAATTGAAACTTTATATGAAACATTGAACTCAATAATGGCGTTTATTGCGATTTACGCAATAAAGGTGCATATCTGAACACCATATAATACCATAGAGTATGATTTTTCTTCTTGTTATAGCACCAGTCACGACTAGTAAAGTGTATAGTAAGTAGAAATGATTATTAGTAGAATGGAGACATTCACGAGCTTAAATTGATAATTGAATGCCATGCATATGTGACTGACTTCACAAAAAATAAGAGAAAAATAATTCAATAAATATGGCATATTGTTTAGCACAAACTAACCAAAACCAAAAGCAAAAACAAAAACAAGAATAGCAAGAGAAAAAAGGAATGAAAATTGGCCACAAAACCTGCAATACAATAATTGCCTTGGCTTTGGGGAAAAAAGCCAGAATAATTTTTAATGAAATCAATTATAAAATTATGGCATAATGCTGCATAGCAGTAGCATAAATAGGCCGCAATTTTAAAAATTAAAAAAAAATCAAGAAATTTTTTAATTTTCAAAAAAACAGAAATTCGATGCTCAATGAGGGAATGCAAATAAATTTCTGTCGAATTTAATATTTTTTTATTTTTATTTTTATTTTTTAATTATATTGAGTGCTTTGCTTAGAAAGAGAGAGAGAGAGAGAAAGAAAAAATGAAAACCATTTGCCACTTAATAAAACAAATGGTGTTGGCTGGCAATTCATTCATTCATAATATTCTTCTATTCGTTGCTTCTTTATTTTTTGATTTTCTCTCTCTCTATCTCTATCTCTAGTATTTCACAGCTTTCAACAGAGCATCATTATTATCTTTTCTAAAGGAGATGATACTTGCGATGATGTTGGCTGTTGGCTGTTGTTGATTTAAAATATTGAATCATTATTATTGAGAGCACATCTGCTCTCTGTGCTGGATAAAACAAATTTTATTAAAAAAGTATCGTATAAATAAACAGACAGACAACAGAGCCCTGCTTAAGATTGCAATACATTTTTGCCAATAATTTTTTGATTAAATTCATGCCAAAACCGTTTCTTTTTTCTTGCTTGCTTGCTTACAAGAAACTGATTTAATATTTTAAAAGAGGTCACCCCCTCTTTTCTAAAGAGAAAGTATTTTATTTACAACAAATGTGTAACAATTCTAAGTGAAATCCAAAGTGTAACAAAAAAAAAAAAAAACAAACAAAAAAATGTTTTTCAAAAAATATGCAAAAATATGTAGAAATTCTTACCTGTTAAGCGATTTACCGTACGACATGTATAGCTTTTGTATGCATCGTTTGGTCCAGCATTGTTTATGTACAATTCACCGTTCGACAGTATCGTATATTTGCCACCGATATCTGTATTCGGGTATAAATGCATGCCCGTATCCTGTACCCAGGCAGTGACCATAACAAATTCTGACATATAGCTTGGCACCTACGGGAGCAATAAAAAACAAGAAAGAAAAGAACAAGAAATTCTTAGAATACATTGCATAAAGCATATACAGAAACAGAACAGAAATAAAGAAAGAAAGAAAAAAACATACATGCAGCAATGGAGGAAAGCAATGGAAATGGAGAAAAATTCTTAATGACTGATGACATGCAATAAAAAGTAAATGAATTACAAACAGTGTCCTGGCCATGATTGTGTGTGTGTCTTCCAATCATGGTTTCAATATGTACACACAACTACATGCTCACATTTATTTAATTATTCAACGATTTGAGAAAAAAAAACAACAGAAGGTGACGTTTACAATCATTGAAGTTCACACGACATTAAATAAAAATAAAAATAAAGAATTGAAGGACTTTGTAATTCTGAATCTTATGGAGATGAAATAGATTGCCTGGTCTTGACCTAAATGGTATTATCGGGTCCGCCATCTAACGTTTTATTTTTAGTGAATAGGAACACTTAGATCATGTCTGATTTGACAGATAATTAGTTTTATCCTTCCGCTGAACGAATATGAACCATCCAATGCGTTTTCGCTTCGTTAAGTGGGCCTGCGATCGACTTACAGAAGATGCCGATTTTGGTAAAAAATCATCTTTTCCTATTCTTATTCCTTTCTTTATAATTATCTTTCTGTTATTCCCAACACAATGTACTGCATGAGTAGAAGTCATTTCCTGAGTAATGTTTTAACGATAAATGGTTGAATAATGGAAGAATAGACTGAAGTCTAGCGGGAAGAATTATTGCATTAGACTTTTGTGGAGTGTAATATTAACAATGGCTAGTGTTTAAATCGGTACATACCAGAGATCAGCAATGAATCGTTTATTTCGCTACTCATAAGCACTCATGAAATTTTGAGTATGAGTGAGTCAACAATATTGAAATTTAACTAAGAACTCTGATTCATTCGTATTCACTACAATGTTGATTTATAGGTACAGGTTGCAATGAGTATGCGTACAACATTGACATCAAACTCATACCATTCGAAATGTGTTTGATTCATAGGCCTACTCATTCAGATTCATAACTTTATAAAAATACTTACAATACTCATAAAATCAAAAATTAGTGTTAGTTGTTGTTGCATTTACAAAAAAAGAAGAGAGAAAAAGACAAAGACAGCAAGCAAAGCAAACACACAACCATTTAGTGAGTATTGTAGTGTTCGTAGGCGCATTATTCTTATTTTGTTATTCTTATAAATGTTAAGTCATGGAGAGTCGAAGTCAACAACATCATACGTGTTGTTAAGTATGAATATGATGAGTACTTTAAACTTTGAATATGAGTAGAGGCGTTCCATGATATTAAAATAAGTATGAATGCGTACAAGTATCAGAAATCATGAGTATGATTCAATTCTACTCATCTTTATAAATACTCATTGCTGATCTCTGGTACATATGTACATGCACAGGAGATCTCATAGGAATAAAGGCTATAGTGACTTCGTTTACATGCTTGTAACAAATTTAAAAAGGATTACCTGAAATATCTACATGTACAGTCAAGAACAAACGCCTACTCTTAGAAAATTTTTGAGCTTAAAATTTTTGCTCTTATAACATAAAAAAATCTCAAATTAATTGATCATATATTTCAGTGTTGCAAAATTGAAATTTTAAAATGGTACTGAACTGTAACTGAAAGAGTACTTTGTCGCATCAAATGGTACTTTTATATAGAAGTACACACATAAGCGGTCATTACAACCTTTCAATCAAGATTATGATCTAGCTTCTCACGTTTTTTTATGTGTGTTAATATTGTTACATGAGTGGCGGTACCTGCAGTTTCAATTCGATTCCGAACGTCAGATTTTTTAACAAACTTTTCTGGCAGTTTAATAATTCTCAGAGTTTTTGACAGAATGAGGTACTTTTCTTCATTTTTCTTTTTGTAGGTTCACATCCAGTAAGCCAGCACACTACCTACTAGACTATTTATTTATTTATATTTAATACACGTACGAAACTGAACAGAAAAACTAACGATTTATACGTGTTCCTCACATGCCAAAAAAAAACTGCTGGCGTTCGTTTGTAGCATATGAAGAGCAATGTAAGTGCTTAGCGAAATTATATTACGGTTCGGCAAGCGTTGTCATTGCTTTTCGCTTATTCTAACGTCCAAAGCGGGGCTAAAGGCTAATTCTACCTTAAGCAATGCGTTGCAAATGTATTGATAGTTGAAAAGCGTAAGATATAAAATATGTAATAATAAAAAAGTGAAGTCGTTGGGGTCTAGTAGGTAGTGTGTTGGCTTATTAGACGAAAAGCCAGGGTTCGAGACCCAAGCCAGACATAAAAATAAAATACAAAAAAAAATTTCTTCGGCGACTTCCTCTCAGCAGATTTCTGACAAAAACTCTGAGAGTAAATAAAATTGCAATGAAAAGTTTCGCAAAAATCTGTCGTTCGGAGTTGACTTTAAATTGTAGGTCCCGCCACTCATGTATAAAATTAACACACACAACATAAGTGGGGTGAGAAACTAGGTCGTAATCCTGACTGAAGGGTTGTAATGACCAATTATGTATGTATGTAATAATAAAAAAGTACTGAAAGTGTCGCGGGGGTACTGCGGTATTTTTGAAATGAAAAAGTACTAAAGTATATTATATTTTATATATCTCTATCTCTCTCTCTCTCTCTCTCTCTGTCTCTCTCTCTCTCTCTAATAGAATTTGGAATATTTTTTGTGTTGATTTTTTTTATACTTCTGATGCATTTCGTATGTCAAATTCAAGAACCTACAAATTAAACTTTAACTCCGCAACAATTAACCAAAACTTTTACTAACTAGTCTATTAAAAAATAAATTCTATTATTTCTTCTCTATGTTCTCTTTACCTCTCATCTTTCTCTCTTTTTTCCCTAGAAAGTAATAAAAAAAACTAGAAGTTGCATACATTTGCAAGCAGAATTAAAATGGAAATATATTTTGTTTTTTTTACTAAAAAAATAATTAAAAGAGAATGATGATGAGCATGAGAGAGAGAGAACCGAACCACATGTACACTGAAAAAGGAAAAGAAAATAATGGAAAATGAAAAATTTACAGAAAAAGGTCACATTGCCATACGCATACCAATACAAAGATCTCTTGGATATGTGTATGTACATATGTAATACGTATGTATGTATGGTAATGTCGTAGTCGTAGTCCTGGCATAAGCAAAAAAGTTAAGAAAGATTACCTGGTACATGCAATGGAGTTTTTAATGGGAAAAACTAAATTTAAAATAACACACAATGAAAAGTGGAAAATGGTGAATTGTGAATGGCGAATGGAAAATAACAAATAATAACACACGAGATAAAATTAAACTACTGGAACACCGAAAGAAAAAAACCATCATCATCATCATCGTTATCATGATTTCAACTTAAATTTAAAAAAGGTTACAGTGTTGTATTGCAGCAACAACAACAACAACAACAACTACTACTACTACTATGTGTACTGTATTGCAACATGTCATATGTTAATAAGGAAAATGCAAAAACAAAAACAAAAACAAGAAAAAGGAAAAACAAGATAAACATTTCATTTTCCTTCTTCCTTGTTCTTCTTTTTTTTTGGAGAATCGTTAAAAATGAAAATAAAAACTTTTTTCTCTTCTTTTATTTATCTATGTGTGTGTGTGTGAGAAAAAAACCAAAACCATAATTGGCATTAAAACTTACTTGACATTTTAATACGGCAGTATTACCAGCCATCACATATTCATCGTGCACTTGAACGGTATACTTTTGGTTGACAACTGCATAAAAAGAAGAAGAAGAAGAAGAGAAGAAGAATGTTTAAAAAAAAGATACGAAAAAAGAATTAAAAAATCATTTTCGAAAATAACGAAAGAAGAGAAAAATCCTCTTTAATCAGTGACATTAAATTAAAGTGGCTATGAAAAGTAATTCAATTAATTAAAGAAAATAAGAAAAGAGAACAAAACCACCAGCAGCACCACTACCGCCTCTACCACCACCAATCATCATACGTACAAATGTAGCACTTGTTGGGTACATACAATGATAAGTTAAGTGACATTTAAATCGTCCTTTAATTGCATGCCTCTGTAAAATGAAAATTGCAATTAATTTCGTGGAGAACTACTCTGCTTCACCTTTAAATCAGAGTTTGTTTGCTTTTTTTGCCGTAAACAATTCACCTCTTTGTGAAATTAATCACGGATTGAGTGTGTCAAATCGATTGAACTTACGAGACAATTTCAAAAATAGAAACGATTCGCTGAACGATGATTTAAAAAGAATAACTGCTTGTGGAAAGGACTTACAGGTCAATGTTATTCTGAATAACAAAACAGTACAGAGAGAGGTTAAAGTGTTTGTCTACAAATGCAAGAGCTGCAGGTGCAAATTTCAAAGAGCACGGAAAACTATACACTAGGTTTTTCGAATTTAATTAACTGGGTTTAATTCCCCTAAAGACAATGTGCTTCCAGAAAGCCACTTGTCCCTTTATAGACCAAAGAGCATAACGTCAACAGCGAACACCAGAGTAAAATCAGGCAATGCCTCACTTTGGAGAAGAGGAAAAGAAAGAAAGACTCTCACTTCGTTGGCCACTACAAACCATGTCGTGTGTTTTTATTTTAATTCATGAGTGAGGTTGTTTCGTAGTCTGAGTTAATTTTTTAGAGACCAGATTTCAAGTCGTTTCCTCAGTTTATTATTAGTGCATCAATTCTAATATGATGATAGCATTTGTTTTAAATGAGCAGCATTTCTTATATCCAACATACGCCTTTAAAACCCACCGTCATAAAGTAAAGCCTTCTGGTAAGCGAGTTAAAATGCCAGTTTTGCTGAAACTAATGACGGACTATAAATATTAATAATTTCAGATTACAATCACAAACTGATGTGAATATAGCACGCATCGAATTTAACCGTAGATCGAGCTTTGCATCAAAAATGATACATTTCTGATATTTTCTTAATTCGTTAGCATTGTTATCGTCATTATTTTAAACCAAAAAAAAAAAGAAAATTTCAAACAGGGCTTAAAAAATTCAAAAACTTCATAATTCTATCTTATGTTTCATTTTTGATACATGCGACTTTCCTAGGTATTCTCTGGTGTTGTGTATGTAATTTTTTTTAAGTTTTCAAAAGATTTTGTGAAGTTTTATTGGGAATAATACATTATTTATGATATTTGATAAGGAATTGAAAGTTAAGTGTTGGATGAAAGTGAAAAAGTTGAATTTTCTGTTCTTGATATTGATTGAAGTAGTAGTAGTCTAGTATGTACTATATTAGCTTATTAAACGTCAGACCAAGTTTCAAACCTCATGTCAGACATTTACAGTTTACAAAGAAAGGTTGTAATGACCGATTATATACATATGTATGTATATAATATTCCTGCTGCTGAAGGCTCAGAAGAAGAAAACAGAAGCTCCTCTTATGAACTGACGCAAATATTGACAGCCGCAAACATGACAATAGGACCTTAATCGAAAAATATGGTACTGCTTGCAATAGAGAACCTTATTAGTAGTTTGGGAAGTAAAAATATTACCAATTTTCACGCAGATTGCTAGCAGCTGTCACATGAAATGTTGTAGAATCTTTCTTCCTACTCTTCTCAGATTTATCTTCCGTGACAGACAAACATTAGAAAAAAGTGTTTCGTGCCATGTTTTATTTTATATATATTACAGATGATAATATTTCGGTCAAATATGTATGTATGAGATAACAGAATTATTCGCTTTGATAACATGGTACTCGGAAGTGATGATAAATTTACACCTATTACGCCTCTTCGAAAACTGAGCTGAAAGTATTTCAGCTTTTAATAATCCCAATAATTTTGTAGCTATAGATTAGTAAGTAATTGAATTTTATGGTCGTTATAAATTTCGTGGTCCACCGGAATCGAATTGACAGTTTTAGATTTAAGTATATGCTACGTGCGTAGCAACTACTTATAACCGTATTTGTGGAAACTTGTATCCGGGACACCAGAGAGGAATGAAAGAGAGAACATTGTTATTGACATAATCGATGTTTTATTGCAACAGGAAACTTTATTACCTCACATGACGTCGATAACAAATGTTTCTAGCGAAATATAACAATTGTTTGTGCCATCAGGTTTCAGCTAGCCTTCGATTGGGAGCGTTACTGATGGGAGTGACAATAAGCTGCCCCATTTAAACAATGGGAAACTTATTAATCCATATTACCATTTAGAAAAAAATAAAACCAAGCTCCCACGAAGTGTTTAATTTTTACTTAAAAACCCATGCTACAACGTACATCATGTCAAAAATTTTGGCGTAAATTTTATAAAAGTGATAATAAAATGTATAATGTCAAAATCTTATAACAAAATCTATCAATAATTGCGAAAATTCTACGAAATACAAGTATGTATCAAAAGTGATACATAGCTAGAATTATGAAGTTTTTTTAAGGCTCGATCTACGGTTAACTTTGTCCACAGGGGACCAAACATAGTGCCTTCTATGGGTCGTTGGGAATTGTATACAACTTTAAATCACAACTAGCAATTGTTGAAGGCAGACTTTCTATACTCCTGTCAGTAAAGTTGTCATCTTGCTTACGAAAAGGTCCTGTAGTTTAGAAAGAAACTTCCCCAGTCATGTTGCATTGCTGTTTATTACTCTGGTTATCGCATAAAAGGTAACAAATTACTATATTGGTCTCATTTGTATTTCTTACACAAGCGTGAGAGTACATTGTATTTCCTTATTGAAAACCTTTCTGTCATCATCACTTAACTGCTTCAACAACATCTTTAGGGATAAAATGTAGGCTTTCTTTAGAGTCTCTTAAGTGAAGGAAAATGGTTTCTAAACCTCTAATCCTACCTAAGATTTTATAAATGACAGTAGTATTGGTCATTTATACGCCTTTGAGGTAGTAGGCGAAAGCTTTTCGAAATTGACACAAACAATTTTAATGCTCGCATCCGACTCGCTGCAGTCTATCTTCTCGAATTGGGTCTTTTGAAGAGATTCGATTTTACTGCATGAAAATACGAGTGTTGTTTGTTCATGTCTAATATTATGTCATATGTAGAAGAGGTTGCTGTAAATATTGCAAAGTCGGAAGCTCTTGATTCAGAGCAATCAAGTGCCTAGGTTTCATAAGACGGCGCTAGATCTGTTGCGCTTGCCATTTACAAGATTTGCATCTCTACATAAATGGGAATTATGTATGCATACCATATCCTTGACTTTAGGAATCCCCTTGAAGCGCACCCAATATGGTTATCGGGGTCATTACGGGGAGGGACATTGCATTATGGACGTGCATGCGAGGCACATTGGTCTTGAACACCTTTCTAATGATTTCTGTAGAAGTTGCATAAGAGGAGACTGTTTTTTACCCACTTGGTTTATAATTTCGGCACTAAGTCAGAGTCGCTTCACCAGGAGCTCCAAGTAGCAGGGTATAACGGAAAACTGTCGTATTACAATGGGCTCTAGTTTACCTAAATGTGGCCATTTAACTTTCCTTGAATGGACAACAACCTCTACCTTCCTACCTACATGTATATATGAGTCGGTGCCTCTATTTTTGTGGTCTACGATATAGCTTCTCACATCACTTATGTATATTGTGTGTGGACAGATTTTTAAAAACTTTTCATAGCAATTTTTTATTTACTCAGAGAGTTTTTGCCAGAAAACTCCTGAGAGGCAGTGGCCGAAGAGATATTTTTTCGTATTTCCTATTTCCACATCTAATAAGCCAACACATTACCTACTAGACTACGGCGCTTACTTTACATTGGGAACCCGCAAGTCTAGATGAATGGCGCACGAATGGCAAACTTCAAAGTAGAGTAATCTTAGAATAATTCATGTAATCATTAATGGAAGTTGGAATTGGGGCTCTTCGGCGATACGTATTGGCCTTGAGCATTGGCCCAATAACTTCTGTAGGAGCTATAAAAACGACTTATTAGACGTAAAGCTAGGATTCGAGCCCCAAGCCAGACATCAAGACAAAATACAAAAAGTATTTCTTCGGCGACTTCCTCTCAGCAGATTTCTGGCAAAAACACTGAGAGTAAATGAATTTGCCATGAAAAAGTTTCTCAAAAATCTGTCGTTCGGAGTCGACTTTAAACTGTAGGTCCCACCACTCATGTATAAAATGAACACACACAACATAAGTGGTGTGAGAAACTAGGACGTTGTACAATGGGTCAATTCGACCTCCGGGTACTGTACTTGTCTTACTTGACAAGTACACGTCCTCTAACCTAACCAAACCTAACCTATAAAAAACGACGAAGAAAAGGGGCAAGGGTTAGAACCTACTAGGTGTCATATAAATTGTCTTCATGTTTTTCTTGACGGGTGTAATACAACAGATAAACACTACTCTCTCTTTCTACGCTCCTATTTTCTGAGTGTTGATCGTAAATAAAAAATAAAATTCAAGCAGATCTGTTTAATCAAGTGTGCATAACTAACAGCTGCGTTTATATAGGATAAGCTGAAGAAAAATGCTGAAGTAAAATGGAGTCACAGCCAGATGGAGTAGAATCTACTATCTACTATCTACTATCTACTATCTACTATCTACTACTCAGTAGATAGATGGGCAGATGGCAAGTGTAGACTTTTTATTTTTTAAATTAATTTTCTTATTCTCTTATTATTATTATTTATTGTCAGTATTGTGGTCAGTGAAACAAAAGCGAATTTTGTTAAATCATAATGGAATTTCAAAATTAATTTTCAAAATTACAATCCTTACTTAGCGCTCTAAAAACTAAAACAAAACTGGAATACGAATTCAAACAATACCTGTGGATATTAAAAGTTTTTCAAACAAATAAAAATATTTTTAAAATAATTCAACATTCTTTCCTTTATTTTGATTGTTTGTTTGTTTGTTTGTTTTATTTTAGAAAACAATAACTACAACTACAACGGAATGCTGAATGATTATTAAACAATGGGTCTTTTGTTCACATTAATATGGAGAGAATACCTAAAGCAATTTCATTACAATTTCGGAGAGAGAGATAGAGAGTTACAGAGAAGGTATTGGAAGCAAAAAAAAAAAAACAAAAGAAATATGTGTCACAGCGAATGATTATTGCGAACGTGTATGAACGACTAGTGCAATAAAAAATAAAAAAAATTAAATGAATGAAAAATAAATAGTTTTTCCATATAAAAACCATTAGAAAATATTTAAACATTTTTCTCTTTGTCATCATCATCATCATCTCTTTCACATTTCACATTTCATAATTCTATTGTTTTGCAGCCTTCATAGAAAGAAGCAGGTGCTATTGGTGATGGTGCTGATGCTGCTGCTGGTGATAGAGGTGCTGGAGTTGGCCATGATGTTGTGCCATAGTGATGGCGCACAACCAACATTTGCTGACAAAGCTGACAATGATAAACACCCTGGTGATTTTACAACGAAAAATTATAGAAACAATGGAAGAGTACAAGAACACAAAAAAGGAATGAAAAATTTTTAATAAATACAAATTCCTTTAATTTTTTCTATTTGACTAACAATGCGCTATTGTTTGACCAAAGCTGCTAGCAACAATATTAAAATGTTAAGAAATAAATTTTTGAATTTTTTTGTTAAATTACGCACATATTTTGATATTTGATTTTGATATTTGATTTCGTTTCAGACTGCACGCCTAGTAATACTGGTATTGGAAATGTAATGGAAATTTGTTTTAGACTAGCCAAGAACGTAGTGAAGTAGTGCGCTGTAGTGCTTTGTAAGTTCGATTACAAATGTAATCAATTAAGTCTCTTAATCCCCCGACTCCAGACTCTCCAGTACTTAACCTTCAACAAGTACTGAAGGTAAAAGTTCTGGAATCATTTCCTTTCATTATTTCCATTACCACCACACTCTATAAAAGCATCCACTTCATTTTCACTAAAGGCGTGGTTTCTATGCAATCCTATCATCCTTGCTTTTGCAAAAGTGTAGCCCAGTGTAGTTAGAAAAACTTGAAGATGTGCGTGACCTGAGGTCATGCGCCTGGTGTATAATTTAACAGCTATTAACAAAAGTTGCCAGCATGCTTTTTTCGGTCTGTTTAATTATTGTTAATTTATTTCTAAAGCACTCTCATAACGAATCGAATACTCTGGTCAAACGGAATCTGACGCAGCCACTTAATTGAATTAGAAACCAATCTATGCTTTTGTGCCCCTAGCTAACTACTGCTGTTCTACTGACATCTAAAAGACAATAAAGGCAATAGCGTTCAGGGATACAAATCCCAGTATTATTTAAAACTGTGTAGAAGTGATTAACGATTCCTGAATGGTGTGTCATTATACGCATTACCGAGTGTCTACAGAGTGGTAAGGAATAGGCAAATCCTGTTGCTGACAAAGCTAGAAAAACGCTGAAGAGAAGAAAATTGAAAGCTTATTGGCGTACTGAAAACTGAGCTATAATAGCAGCTTAAAATATCACATAAAGACACAGTGGACGCACTTGCTAAGATAATCGAAGGCTATTTAAACATGAGACTTGGGACGCATGCGCTGTTGGTGTTGCTCACTACAAAGTCGCTAGAGTTGGCCATAAAGTTGTACCATAGCGACAGAAAAGATTCAGAAAGCATCGAAAAACTACGATTTTAAAGAAGGCTTCAAACAATGCGTTCATAAGATGCCAATATTTTACTGGTACCATAGTTTTTTATAATTCTCAACTCAACAATAATTTCTCAACAAAAATGAACAATTATACTTCACAACAAAAAAATAAATAATTTTAGACAAAGTTTCAATCTGTTTTTGTTTACTTGCATTTTTAAATTTAAACTTTTAAACTGTCCACCCTATATTTATAATCTATTCAATAATTAAATTGTGTTTGACTGCCATAGTATATTTATACGGATCTAGGAAAATACTAAAACACTGGGCAGTCCTTCAATTTCAGGTCTTTTACAACTAAGTTTCACAACACAAAGGGGCAGCAATAAATCTTATCTGGTTATTAAAAATATTCGCACTTTTATTTGTATATTTTTTTTATAATTCACAATTTAATTTCGCTTTTCTTTGTTTTATAATTAATCAAGGAGGACAAAAAGTAATTTAAGTTTTTGAAAACTTTTAATTGTCTTTTCCTTTTTTTTTTAATATTTTTCAGGCTTTGTCTTAACATTTATTGATATATTACAGCAGAAAAAAATTATGCAGAAACAGAAACAGAGCTTTAAAAAACGTTGTTAATGTCAAAACAAGTGTTGAAAAATTTAGTACTTTTTTTCGGTACTTTTTTATTATTACATATTTTATGATTTGCGCTTTTCAACTATTAATGGGTCAGCAACATGTTCAACATAATACTAAAGGTAGAATTAGTTTTTAGCCCCGGTTAGCCCAACGTCCATGTAAAGTATGTTCGTTTTTAGAATACGTAAAGCAATGAGAACGCTTGCCGAACCGTAATTTGCTCTACATATGCTAAACTGAACGTATGTATATTCCGTTACGTTCCATCAAAATTTGACTAAACGGGGCTTTTACGTTTCGAATAAACTGTTTTTGTTTTGTATACGAGAAATATGCATAAGTCGTTAGTTTTTCTAATCCATTCCGTACGTGTATTAAGTATAAAAATATATATTTTTATAAAAGTACCATTTGATACAAAAAGTTCTTTCTATTTTGCAACATTGCTAATAAATATAAATTTATATTTTATTGCTGGTAAACAAATATTATATTTGCACAGGCATAAAAAGAAAAAAGATAAAAATAAATTAAATGAAAGCAACAATAAGAAAAATACAAAAAAAATTTCTTATAAAAAATATTTAAAATATAAATAAATAAATAAAATATAAAAATATAAAACATTTAAACACAATTTTTATCACCCAAAATCTTTTAATGAGCTCTTTTGATTCAGCTCATGCAAAATATTCTTCTTAAAATCTTTAACTGGCTTGTTTATAAGCAAATAACCTTAAAACCATTACACCATTCCTGCAGTATTACTCTCTAAACATTATAACGTTACTGTAGTAAACAGTAATGTTAGTGTTCTTATCAATTAACAGGATCGTTTTTTTGTACCACAAAAAACAACAATTTCTCTCCCTTTCTTACAAACCCCTACATGCTACAGCTTTTGTTTTGTGAGCATCGTAACAAATTACATTTATTGTGTTGGTTTTCAAATAATTTTGAAACTCACCTTTTAAGAACTGCTCATTCACTCATACCCTCTCTTTCTCTTTATTACTACAATGGAATTTACTTCCACTGCACACACATTTCTAAATATATGCGTATACACCATGCATGTGCATGAATCCACACAAAAAAAAAAAAACACTTTTTCACATTCAAGACCATTCATTAACACAACATTTATTTTTTTTTTACTCGGTTACTCTGCTTTTGTACTCCAGCTATGGAGTTTTCAAATTTTATTACTTATTAAAGCCTTTTTTGTTGTTGCTGTTGTTTTTATTTTTTGACTTTCCAGGTCTTGCACTAACAGCAACATTTCACTTACACTTGACCTTTGCTACTTTTTTTTAACATCAACACTCTTATTGATGTACACCATTTTGAAAATTTTCTTCTTATTGAATTACAACGAAAAAAATTCACTTAAAATCTTTTTATTCTATTAGCATATTTATATTACTTCTTAATAAACAAAATTATACGCGATTGTTTTATCACAATACAAATATTATTTTCTTAACACATCTTTTTATTTTTCTCTATAAGCAAACTTTCAATTATTATTATTTTTTTTTTCTTTAAATTTTAAATCACATACAATTTCACTCACATCTTCTTTAAATAACACAAAAACTTCTACTAACAGGCTGCCGGCTTCACAGTTCTCTTTAAAGCTATTTGATTAATAACACCAATCAATAACATAGCGTTTACAATACAATAATGACAACAGCAATAACAGCATCTTAAAATTAAAATTGAGTGCATATGCATATGCACTCTCCTTTAGCTTTAAACAGTGTGGGAGAAACACATTGTTTTTGCTTACAGCAAATAAAATACAAAAAATGTTATTTAATGAAGACAAAAGCCTCGTAACATTAATAACACAAATAACATTATGATCATTAAAAAACAACAACAAGAACAAACATAATTGGTTGTCTGTTATCTTTGCTCTGCTTATTTTAAAAAAGAATTTTAGACGGGAGCGGAACATTTCATAAAAACTTAACGAAATGTAAAGCAAATTACAGCAAAGTTTAGCATGCCTTATAAATTATAAAGGCATTGTTATTGTAAATGAAAAGGAACAAACAAATCAATGTTATTTTTTTGTTTGTTTTTTTTTTGTGGACAAACAATGTTAAGTAAATTTGTTGAACAACGATGAGAAGGGAGGGTATGAGTGGATGAGCAGTTCTTAAAAGGTGAGTTTCAAAATTATTTGTAAATCAACACAGTAAATTTAATTTGTTACCATGCTTGCAAAACAAATGCTATAGCATCGGGGTTTGTAAGAAAGAGAGAGAAAGTGTTGTGTTTTGTGGTACAAAAAAACTATTCTGTTAATTGTTAAGAAAAACACTAACACTACTGTCTACTGCAGTAATGTAATGATTTCAAGGTTATTTGCTAACAAACAAGCCAGTTAAAGCTTTTAAGAAGAAAATTTTGCATGAGTTTAATCAAAAGGCCTGAGTGAAAGGTTTTGAGTGATTAAATTTGAGTTCAAATTTTTTTTTTAATTTTTTAAACTTGTTATCTTTATATTTGAAATATTTTTAAAAATAAAATTTTTATTAAATTTTTCTTATTGTTTTTATTTTTAAAAAGAAAAATCTTTTTATGACTATGCAAATTTAATATTTATTGATCAGCAACAAAATAGAATTTTATATTTAACAATGTTTGTGTGCCTCTTCTGTCTGAGGAGAAATATAATATTTTTACTCTTCTTTCTTAATTCTCCCGCAAACAGTTCTCTGTTACAATGTAGCGTAACGGGAATAAAATCAACGTTGTTAACATTTAGTATGGGGGGAGATATGGTAGCAGTATTGAAAAATTCAGTACTTTTCCATTTCAAAAGTACCACAGAACACTTGCGACGCTTTCAGTACTCTTTTTATATTCGACGTAATGCTGAGCTGGAATCGTACGTTCGTATTCAGAAGGTGAAAAGCAATGAGAATGCTCTTTATATGTTAAAAATGAACGTACGTTCCGTGACGTTCCGTCGACGTTTGACTAAACGCGGATTTTACGTTCTATTACTTTCCGCAGCAGCTATTTTTGTTCTGTATATGCAGTTAGTTTATCTGTTCTGTTTCGTACGTGTATTAAGTTTAAATAAATATTTTTTTACAAAAGTACCAATTGATACGAAAAAGTACGCTGTCACTTACACTTGAGTACCGTTTCAAAATTGAAGTTTTGCAACACCGATCAAAACTGTTTAAAAGAAATGAAGAGGGGCAAAGGGGCCAGGAGTAAAATAAAGCAGAGAAAGAGAGAGAGAAAGAAAAGAAGATTCTATGAAAAAACAGAAAAACACTAAAATATAACACACTTGCAGAAATTATGGAAGAATTTATGGAAAAGTGGAAAATAAACCAGGGAGGCACAAAGGCATCTCTCATTTGTTAGGAGCGTTACGAAACGACACAGTAGCATACATGAATGCCGATAAGATATGAGAAAATTTGCTTACATGATGGGGCTAGAAGTCGCTGTAGTCTTGCAGGTAGTATGTTGGCTTGTCAGACGTTAGGCTGTTTGTGTTTAACCTCACCCCAGATATCGCAAAAACGCAGTTTCTCAAAAATGTGACCTTCGGATGAGACTGACCTTCGGAGAACTTCATAAGTTCTGTTACTCATGGATGAAATTAATATACATCGAACACGAGTGGTGTAAGAATCTAGGTCGTACTAGACTAAGGGGTTGAAATGACCAATTGAGTATGTTGGTAAGATGAGGTCAAAGCTTTCAACCTACTTACTATAGGTTTGTAGTGCAACATTCTCAGCCGAGGCAGATTTATAAAATGAATGCAAACCGAACTGATTGCTATGAAAATTTGCTGCAAGGAAATGGCAATATTTTTTAATGTAAACAAAGGAAATCATTCACGCCTGGTACGAAAAGAAGAGGTCTCACAAGATTTGTCAAGATGAGTTAATAATTGGATAGAGTGGAATAGGATTTGCATTCAAACAAAAGGAGTGCTTCAATATCAGATGTCGAGAGCAAAGACGAAGATTAAGCGCAGATATCGAAGCAAAATATGAGGCGCATTAAGTACATACATACATAACTGATCATTACAACCCTTCAGTTAGGAGTATGACCTAGCTTCTCACACCACCTATGCTGTGTACTAATTTCATACATGAGTTTAGGGACTTATAGTTTATGGTCGACTCCGAACGACAGATTTTGGAGAAACTTTTCAAGGCAATTTTATTTACTTTTAGAGTTTTTGCCAGATATTTGCTGAGAGGAAGTCGAAGTAGAAATATTTTTTATGTTTTTCGTTTTATTGGAGGTGCTTGAACCGAGGCCAACACACTACCCTCTAGACTACGGCGACTTCTAGGCGCATTATATACCATGCATATATGGGGATTATGTGTACAATGGGGTTATGTGTATCATGGGGTTATGTGTACCATGGGGTTATGTTGTACCTGTGTTATTTGCTAAATAGGCCTTTAACCAATTTAGTAACTAAATTATGTTTGATTGCATTTAAGAAAATACTCAAACACTGGGTGGTCCTTCAATTTTAAAACTTAATTTTACTACAATAAGGGCCAGCAATAAATCTTATCTGGTTATTAAAAATATTCACACTTTTTTACGTATTTTTTTATTTTTTTATAATTCGCCATTTAATTTCGCTTTTCTTCATTTTATAATTAATTAAGAAGGACAAAAAGTAATTTAAGTTTTTGAAAACTTTTACTTGCCTTCTCCCTAATTTTGTTTTTCGTTTTTTTTTTTTGTAATATTTTGCAGTCTCTGTGTTAACAGTTGTTGCCATATTAGAGCCGAAAAAAATAATGCAAAAAACAGAAACAGAGCCTTAAAAAACACTGCTAAAGTCAAAACTGATTAAAAGAAAGGAAGAGGGAACAGGAGGAGAGTAGAGTAGAGAAAGAAGAAGAGAAAGAGTCTATTAAAAGACGGAAAAGCACGAAAATCTAACACACTTACATACAATCTTGCAGAAATTTATGGGGAATCTTTAGAAAAGTGGAAAATAAACCAGGGCAGGCACAAAACAAAAATAAATGAAGGGAATGAAATGAAAACAAATGAAAATGTATTGTGCGAGTGAAACTTTTTTAATTGAGAAAAAATACGATTTTTTTTTTTGTTTGTTTTGAACTGATTTTCTTCCTTTTCTTCTACTTATTAAAAACCGAAACAGGAAAAGTAGAAGAGAGAAGAGGCTAGCAAATCTTCATCTTTTTGTTTTCTTCAATGCGTTAACTGTTTGGAGATGTGGAGAAAGAGGAAAAGGAAACAATTTAATCATAAAGTAAATTGGTAAGAAAATTATAAACGTTTTTTCAAGGTCCTTAAAGATTTTCAGTTGAAACTGCTAAATCAAGAGGGATTAAATGGCTTTGAAATCCCGAAGAGAATTTCCTTTTTAAATTTTGTAAAAAAAATAAAACAAATTTGTTTGTGGAGGAGGGAGTGGAATGAATGAAATGAAATATTTCTTGCATAAATTTATTATTTAAAAATCCCTGTTGTATTTTATTAAATCTCTACAAGCATATACATTTCTTTTGCAGGATATTTCCTTGTGTAACTAACATCGTTTTATAAAACTTTATAACATAAAAAAGAAAGAAAAAATATGTGGGAATTCTTTAACAAGGTTTTAATTCTTGTTGATAAGTCTGAATATTCACAAAGCATTTTTCAATAATTTTTTTTTCTTTTTCTCTTTGTAAAGTTATTAAAGTATTTACGACAAATATTAACAAAGTTTCCATAAAGCAAAGACCATTTTGTTTTGTTGGAGTCTGGAGACCATGCAAATGATAAACAATTTAGGCTGGTCACTCGAAATATTTGTATTCTAAAGGCTTTACAAACATACATACATACATAATTGGTTATACATAATTGGCCCTTTTTCAGACAGGGTTATGACGTAGTTTCTCACACCACTTAGGTTGTGTGTGTTAACTGTATCCACAAGTGGGAAGACCTACAGTTTAAAGTCAATTTCGAACGACAGATTTCTGAGAAAGTTTTCACGGCAATTTTGTATATTCTCTCATGGTTTTTGTCAGATATCTGCTGAGAGAAAGTCGCCGCAGAAATATTTTTAAGGATTCGTTTTGTTGGAGCCTTTCAGACAGGGTTATGACGTAGTTTCTCACATAATCTCTGTGTTAATTGTATTGTTACGCAAATCGAAACGACCTAATATCCTTTAACAACAAAAACGATAAACAAAAGCCACACGATACAAATAGACACTAGCACAAGGAATACAATGAACGTGGTGATTATCTAAAGCTGCACACACACATATGTACGACGAACCTGGTTGCGGCTAGTACCAACAACAACATAAAGTAAACCAGCTACGACAAATATGTAACGGACAACATAAGCAAAGTACACAAACAACAATGTACTAGCAATAGAGTTCTCGAGAAGGCGCGAGCGAGAACCTTCCACATCGAGAACGTTCATCATACTGATTACGTGCGTGCGGACTATAAAAGGGCTGGACAAAGCCAGCCGCAGTCAGTGTTAATTCAGTTAGCCTTGTGTGAAGTTGCGTGTGAACAAAATAAGTCGTGGTTGTAAAGATCTTGTGTGAACTAGTAAAGTGAATAAGCAGATTATTATTGTTGTATCGTTAAGTTCTATACGGTGCCACCGTACACAAAAGTAGTGTAAATAATAAAGAAAGTTAACTGAAATTAAACCCATATTTGTTTTTACTTTGGTTGCAATTAACGAACTCATATTTAAACGTTTTTAAAAAGGTAAAAACGTAACAGTATCCACAAGTGGCAAGACCTACAGTTTAAAGTCTATTTCGCACGACAGATTTCTGAGAAACTTTTCACGGCAATTTTTTATTTTCTCTCAGGGTTTTTGTCAGATATTTGCTGAGAGGAAGTTGCCGCAGAAATATTTTTTAGGATTCGTTTTGTTAAGAGATGCCTGACCTGGTTTTTTAACCGTGGCCTCATGTCTAATAAGCCAACACTCTACCCAATAGATACGGTTTCATACACTATAAATAAAGTCGTACGAATGAAGAAAGTCTCGTTATGAACGGGAGAGCAATTTTGTTCTTGTAACTTTGATGATGTTACACTTGGGTTAGGTAGTTTGGTTGGGCGGTTGTAATTTCTGCTGTGTTTTTAATTTGACACCGATTCACATTTATTTTTAAGAAAAGTAAAGAATTTGTTCTTTTATTTTGGAATTGATCGGAATACACATACATACATAATTGGCCATTACAACCCTTCAGTCAGGATTACGGCCTAGCTTCTCACACCACCTAAGTTGTGTGCGTTCATTTTTATACATGAGTGGTGGGACCTACAGTTTAAGGTCGACTTCGAAGGGCAGAATTTTGAGAAACTTTTCATGGCAATTTTATTTACTCTCAGAGTTTTTGCCAGAAATCTGCTGAGAGGAAGTCGCCGAAGAAATATTTTTTTTTTCATATTTCATTTTTGATGTCTGACCTGGGATACGAACCCGGGCTTTACGAATAGTAAGCCAACACACTACCTACTACACCACGGCGACTTATATTATATTGATCGGAATATTTCCATCTATTAAGCTGTTGAACCGCCTAAATAGCTTCCTCAAGGCGGATGTGGCAGCAATATATGCTGCGGCGAAAGTGATTATTGACTCCAATGTGCCTTGGCGAGACAATACAATATTTTCCGATATATTTAGGCTATGCTAAGCATTTTCATTCTAACGAAATTAACTCTAAGACGGTGTACAGCTGTTGCAGGTACCTCAGTAAGATAACCACATGATGCTTGTATTATATGAGTACCCGATCAGATGAACTGGTTAGGTGGGGCTCAATCGTCGAATATTACGATACTTTCCGGTAGCCAGGCGGCTATCAAGGCACTGAACTCCAATGTGATGAACGGCAAGATAGTGTGCAGCTAATGCAGAAGCAATGAGAACGATATGAGGTTCCATCCGTATCATATGGATACCAGGACATAGTGACATTCCATTGAACTTTAGAGCAGATGAACTGGCCAACCACCGAACTAACTGATGTATTTTTAACTTTGGAAATCCCTGTGATAACTTATAATTGACAATAAGATTGTCGATTTGCTCAACAATAGATTGACGGATCTACATGATGTCCATATCATGTGAGTACCTGGACATAGAGATATTTCAAAGAAGATTGAATGAACTGGCCAGGGGGGACTCGAGCTCTACAATGAATTCTTGGCAATGCGGTCGTCAATTCTATCAGACATAGGCAGAAAGTTGAAGAAAATATGGCTGAAGAATAGAGGGCGCACGGAAAGTCTGCTTAAATTCCAAAGAAGCATTCTTAATATGGTTATCGTGGTCATTATGGGGCATTGCATTACCAGGCACATTGATCTTGGACACCTCGCAACTGCTTTTCCGTAGCAGCTGCAGAGATGAGGAAAGAGAGAAGACTGTTCTCCACTTACTGCGTACCTAACCGGCAGTATGTCTAAGGAGAAAACGGCATCTTGGTGTCTATTATATGAAGGAATTGCATGAACTGTCATGCATTGATATTGGCAGTCTGCATAGCTTTATTAGAAGCGTGGATGGGTTACGGAACTTGGCAGATAAATAGAAAACTGTGGTATCACTTTGGGCACTATGTAGCCTAGGTCAGTCCATTCAAACTACTTGGGTTGACAGCCAGCTCTACTTTCCTATCGAACTACCAACAAACATTTTAGCGGCCTTAAGTTAAATGTAATAATGTCGATTATATTCCGTAGATTGGTATTATACTCTAATTTATCTGTTCTAGATTGTTGTATTCAACAACAAGATTGCAGTAAAGTTGATTATTGAAAAACATGACTAATCCAGTTGTGCACTTAAAAGTTAAGGCGCTCGTACTCGAAAAATATAGGGTGAGTAATTTAAAAGTTTAAATTTTGCCAAATTTACTTTTTTGTTGTGAAGTACAATTGTTCCGATTAGAAGTGGAATCTTATTTCAATCATATGGCTGCCGCGGCTGGCCTGTGTACCTCATTCGATCGGACAAATTTTCGTGCAATTTTTCGAGTGTATGGGGCGACCCCATCTCGTATCTCGACAATGGCATCAGGAATGTTTGCCTTCAAATGCTTAATTGTGTCTGGTTAGTCGGCATAACACTTTTCTTTAACGGCACACCACAGAAAATAATCCAACGGTTCATCACCATCACCATTTCCGCTAATTAAACGACCAAACGGAGTCACCGTAGCCTAGTAGGTAGTGTGTTGGCTTAGTAAACGCAAGGCCACGGTTCAAACCCCAGGTCAGACATCAAAATCAAATAAGAAAAATATTTCTTCGGCGACATCCTCTCAGCAGATTTCTGGGAAAAACTCTGAGTGTAAATAAAATTGACATGAAAAACTTTTCAAAAATCTATCATTAGGAGTCGACTTTAAACTGTAGGTCCCGCCACTCACGTATAAAAATATCACACACAACATAAATGGTGTGAGAAACTAGATTGTAATCCTGACCGTGAAGGGTTGTATTATCCAATTATAGACATATCAGAGGTCAGCAATGAGTATTCAAAACGATCAGTAGATTCGAATCATACTTATAATTTCTGATACTTATACGCATTCATACTTATTTTAATGTCATACCTATACTACGCATATTCAAAGTTTGAAATACTCATCGTACTCATACTTAACAATACACATGATGTTATTGATTTCGACTCTGCATGACTCATCGTATACACGAATCACAAAATAAGTATGATTCGCGTACGAACACTACATACTTACAAGAAGGTTGTGCGTTTGCTCTGCTTGCTGTCTTTGTCTTTTTTGTTTATGTGTCTTTTTTCTTTCTTTGTAAATGCAACAGCAATTAAGATTGCAAATGTTGACGAATGATTCGAATCACTCGAATCATTTATGAGTATTATAAGTATTTTTCTAAAGTTATGAATCTGAATGAGTAGGAACAAACATATTTCCAATCGTATGAGTTTGATGTCAACGTTGTACTCGTACTCATTGCAACTTGTACTTATAAATCAATGTTGTACTGAGTACGAATGAATCAGAGTAGTTGAATTTCAATACTGTTGACTCACTCATACTTAAAATTTCATGAGTACTTATGAGTAGCGAAAAAGTGATTCATTGCTGATCTCTGGTATGTATGTTATGTTATCAAACGTTTGACGCAATAAATCGATTGTGGCAAGAGATGTGTGCCAAGTTGCAAGATCCTATTGAAACTAATTATCGTTCACATCAATACCATGAAGAGCGGGTACAAAAAAATCGGTTATCATGGTGCGATAGGTGTCTCCATTGACAATAATGATTGCGCCGTTCTCATTTGCACAGAAATATGGGCCAATGATGCCTCCGCTTTACAAGCCTCACAAAACAGGCACTCCTAATGGTTGCATTGGCTTCTGCAAGACCACATGTGGGTTTTCTGATACCCAACTGATAAAGCAAGCAATAAACTTGGTTATATCGGATACTGTTGATCTTTCTCTGCGCCTAAATTTTATACGACATTTTAGTGCAATTCTCACCAATTGTCTTCGGTTTGGAAATAAATTTCCAATAAATTCCAACGTTGCTCAAGCATAAATCGATTCAATACGTTCAGTGGTGATAATTTACTGAATTTTGTGACAGAATAGAATGACATACACACAGTTACTAAAGTATACATACGGTTAAAAAATTTCAGAAATCTTTTAACTAATCCGTTTTCGTTGAAAATCTTTATAGTTTCCTTGATTTTAAGACGGTCTTTTGCTTTGGTTAAAAATTTTCTGAAATTGAACTGAATTGGCCCTGCACAGGCCCACAAAGGTATGCATCCGATTTACAAATTTCACAAACTTCTGAACCAATGCAAAAGACCGTCTTAAAATCGAAGAAAGATGTCAGACAATTATAAATATTTTAAACAAAAACGGATTGGTTAAAAATTTCTGAAATTTGTTATCCGTATGTATACTTTTTTGGCTGAGTGTAAGTATTGCCAGATTCGAAATAATCGATAATGCTACAAATTTAAATCGATAGATGGCCCATTGAATTCTATTTCGAGATAAAAAATTTTCTGCCTTCCACTAAGCGCTCTAAATCTGATTATAGCAGAACTAAGTCGTTTCACCAAATTGTTACAAAAAAAAAAAAAAGAAGAAAATCCCTAAGTTATGGCTCTAAAACTATTTGAAACTGTTAAATCCCTGTAATCCGTTACAAAAAACCCAATTTTATTGTAACTTCAAAAAGGTGTAGAAAAAACGTTTCGAAAAGTATTTTTTATGAGAATTTTTTTTTTATAAATTATTTGTACGTGTCCGTGATACAATGTTTCTCTATTATTTTAACCGTTTTTGTTTTTGTTGTTGTTGTTTGGCAATATTTTGTTATTAAAAATTTTTGCCATTAAATTTATCTTCAGGATTCATTCAGTTTTTTTTGTTTCTCTTTTTGTTTGTTTTTTTTTTGTCATGAACAAAAGGAAAATAAAGATAAAACTTTACAAAGCTCAGAGAGAGCAGGAAAAAATAAGAGAAAAAGAAGTATTAAAAATAAATACGAGTACAAATAAAAATAGAAATAAAAACAGAAACAGAAACAGAAACTAGTTAAACTTTGTTATGAATTTGTTGTTGCTTTTTGAAGTTTGGAACATATTTTTTCAAAAAAAAAACGTTTCAGTTTTTATTTTCATTTTTCTGAAATGCTTAAAAATTTTTGCATACCGCATGAATAAATGAAATAAAAATAAGGATTTTATAAGGACATGACAAAAAAAAAACTCAAAAAAGAACACAAAAGTTTGTCGTCAAAGGAATTTTTGTGTGTGGAACTTTTGTGTTAATTTTAAAGTTTGTAATGCTTAACGTTGTTTCCAAAAATAACATTCCGATAGTGCACGAATAGTTTAGCGATTAGCAGCGAGACAGGTAGAAATGCAATAAAACTATTGTCAGGAGGGTAACATATTGTCAGGTATTTTGAAAGCCCCTGAGGTTTATATTCTCTAGGACAATTAAAAAAGAAAATTTGTACAAGTTATACTCCAAATTAGGAAATAAAGGGTGTTTTTTATAGAGGTATAGAACTTTAAGTTGGCATTACTTTTCAAGATGGCGACCGATTCAACAGCTGTCAAGTGATTTATTCTCAGTTTGGTTTGGTAATTCATCATGAATAGACTCACGCCTGAACAACGCTTGCAAATAGTGCAATTTTATTTCGAAAATAATGGTTCTGTGCGGAAAACGTATCGCTCACTACGTCCATTTTATCGTCGACAAAATCGTCCATCAGAGCAGTTAATTCGATTAACCATGGAACGTTTTCGCACCACTTTTACTCTTATTGATAACTCGCATCCCCAGAGACGCTGTACGGTGCGTACAGAAGAATCTATTGCTGCTGTAGAGCGTAGCATTGAGGAAGACCCGAATGAGTCCATCCGCCATCGAGCACAGGAATTGGATCTGTGTCCATCCACTTTATGGAAGATTTTGCGGAAGGATCTTGGTTTGCGTGCTTACAAAATCCAACTCGTGCAAGATTTGAAGCCAAACGATCATCAAGTAAGGCGTAGATTCGTCGAATGGGCCCAAAACGAGATTACCGTTGTTCCCGATTTTCATAAGCGAATTTTGTTTAGCGATGAAGCGCACTTCTGGTTGAATGGCTACGTCAACAAACAAAACTGCCGCATTTGGAGTGAAGGTAATCCTCAAGTGTATGTGGAAACACCGTTACATCCAGAAAAACTGACTGTTTGGTGCCCTTTATGGGCTGGTGGAATCATTGGTCCGTACTTTTTCAAAAACGATGGTGGCCAGAACGTTACAGTCAATGGTGATCGGTATAGAGCCATGATTACTAACTTTTTCATTCCTGAATTGAATAACCATGATGTCCAGGAGATGTGGTTTCAACAAGACGGCGCAACATGTCACACAGCTCGTGCCACAATAGATTTATTGAAAGACATGTTTGGTGACCGCCTAATTTCACGTTTTGGACCTGTGAATTGGCCTCCAAGATCTTGTGATTTAACACCGCTAGACTACTTTCTGTGGGGCTATGTAGTCATTGGTCTATGCGGTAAAGCCACAAACGCTTGACCATTTGGAAGACAACATTCGCCGTATTATTGCCGATATACGGCCACAAATGTTGGAAAAAGTCATCGAAAATTGAACGTCCAGATTGGACTACATCCGCTCCAGCCGTGGCGGTCATATGCCAGAAATCATATTTAAAATGTAATGCCACAAGATTATCTTTCGGATAAATAAAATTCATGTCAATCGAATAATCCATCGTTGTTTTATTGCAACTTAAAGTTCTATACCTCTATAAAAAACATCCTTTACGATGTATGCAATGCGTTGTGGCACATCTATGGACATTAAATTAAAAATGTATTTACACTACGGATATCCAAGTCTATAAGGCTACCAGATCATTGCAGCGTCTTTCAGGCGGAGGTGTCACCAATTCAGATGCGGTGAAAATTATTGTGGACAAAAATGTTCACGGAGGGAAAATCATCATACTTTCCCATAGTCAAGCTGCTATCAAGGCATTGGATTCCAAAGTGATAAACTTCAAGACGGTGTACAACTGTCGCAGATATCTCAATGAGGTGGTGGACCGATATGATGTTTGTATCACATGGGTACCGGGACATAATGATATTCCTGGCAACTGCAGAGCGGATCAACTGGCCAGAAGGAGCACGACCATTGAACTCTCTAAAGAATTCTCTACGTTGGGGATCCCTTTAGCAAAACTTTAAAGCAGAACTTCACGTTGGCCTTTTTAATATTCATTGCGATAGAAAATCTTTTCTTTTTTTTACAATTTTAATCACTTTTAGTCACACGGAATAAATTTTTTTTTTACACATTTTTTGACGCTAAACAACAATAGCAAATAGCAACAACAATAGCAAATAGAATAGCAATATAATTCTCTACGTTCGGGATCCCTTTGGGGACCTGCAAATTTATAATTGACAATGCAACCGTCAACAGAATGTGGTCAACTTTGGATAAGGGCAGAGCGGCGCAAAAGATCTGGCTGAGGCTGGATAGGAGGCGCACGACGACTCTGCTTAAACTCCAAAGAAGTAGGCTCAGCACTGTTATTGGGGTTATTACGGGCATTGCGTTATAGCAGCGCATGCGAGGCGTATTGGTCTTGAGCAACTTACAAATTATTTCTGCAGAAGCTGTGGAAATGAAGAGGAAGACGAGACTATTCTTCACCTATTTTGCACATGTCCGGCACTTAGTCGGAGGAGAAAGAGGCACCTGGGTGCCTACTACATGGAGGATATTGATAAACTGTCATGTATGGGGATATTGGCAGCCTGAGTCACTTCATCGGAAGCTCCGAATGGTTGCTGGAATAGGGGAAATGAGGAACTGTGGTATCACAATGGGCCCTGTGTGCGGCCTAAGTGTGTCCGCTCGTGACTCCATCGAGGGGAATGCCATTTCTACCTACCTACCTACCTATACTACGGATGACAAAAAGGGTATTCTTTAGAAGGAATATCGCTTATTAATTGGCCATTACAACCCTTTAGTAAGGATTACAACTTAGCTTCTCACACCAACCATGTTGTGTGTATTAATCTTCTCTATGAGTGGCCGGCCGGACGTACAGTTTAAAGTCGACTTCGAGCAACAAATTTTTGAAAAACATTTCCTGGCGATTTTTTATTTACTCTCAGAGTTTTCGTCAAAAATCTGCTGAGACGAAGTCGCCGAAGAAATACTTTTTGTATTTTTGTTTTGATGTCTGGCCTGGGGCTTGGAACCTGGATCTACATTTAATAAGCCAGCACACTATCTACTAGACTACAATGACTTCCGTTCATTGAAGATAATAACACTGAATTTTGTGACAGAACTGAATGAGATAAGTATTGTCAGATTTGAAATAACCCATGATTTAAATTTATACCAATAAATGGCCCACCCTATATAAAACGAAACGGATTTTTAAATATCCGCATTTTTCTTAGTAATATTTTGTTAAATATCCAACATAAAATGATGTCCAGTCACTTTTATCTTTAAAACATGCCACGAAGAACAAAAAAAAACTTCAAAACTTTTTTAAAATTTTAACCCCAATTATGAAACAGTTTAAAACTTTATTGAAATTAAAATAAGCCACTCATTTATTTGTTCCCTTTTTTTTAATGTAAAAACTTCTGTAATTCTGTTCTGCTTTGGATTAATTTTTTTTTTTTGTTAGCAAAACTTTAAAGCAGAACTTCACGTTGGCCTTTTTAATATTCATTGCGATAGAAAATCTTTTCTTTTTTTTACAATTTTAATCACTTTTTTAGTCACACGGAATACAATTTTTTTACACATTTTCCGAGGCTAAACAACAATAGCAAATAGCAACAACAGTAGCAAATAGCAACAACAATAGCAAATAGCAACATGAATGAAACCAAAACAAAATGTCACACAAGTTTATTACACGTAACAAGACGACACATTAAAAGTTGTGACACAAAAAAACTTTTAAAAGCAATGGTAGGTACTGTGGCTTATAAGGAGGTATGCCTCACATCACACATACACCAGCGTCCGTTATAGTTATAACGGAGGTTATCTTTGCATACATAAATAATTTCCTGATTCACTACAGTGTTATTAAATGCTTTTTTGTTTCTAAATTAAAAAGTCTTCTTCTTTTTCGATTATCAATTATAATGTATTTGCTTATGTTATCGATTTATCCTGCTACTTTTATTCAATCGTTTCTGTTTGAAGGCAATTTAAGCGGAAATCAGTTACAGGCCTTGCCAATAGCATTAAGCATCTCATTGCAGTGGCCATTCTCTTCTCTTCTTCTCTTTTTTTACCGTTTGATAGAGGAATGTAATCAATACCCATAATTAAACCCTCACCGCCAGTTTAACGTTGAACGTTTACATCAGCTGTCAACATCATAAATCAACTGTCAAATCCATTAAACCAACGTTCAAAAGGAAGTGCTTTGACATATTGAGTAGGGCATAACGGGAAATTTTTGTTATTTTTTATAAGCGTCTCCGTCAAACAATTAAGTACGTAGTATTGATTTGAATATGCTTTCACGGAAAAAGAAAAAAAAAGAGATTTTGCAGGTGAATAAATGAATATTTCTCTAGCCAGTGTTCAACCCTACCAATCAGTTTATTTAAGCGACCCATAAACAATATTTGTTTAGGGTTATTTCGTTTGTGGAACGCTTATTAGGCGATGTATAATTAAAATTACTTTCAGAGATTCCAGCATCAATTTTTTTTAATTACAGTATGACAATCTCTCAGGAAGGAGATGATGAGGGTGGTCACACAATGTATTGTGCTGAAACTAGGCAAATGGGTTCAAAGTTAAGAGAAAGAGTGTAAGAGATATAGAGAGAGGGAAAGACTGAAGAGCCATATATTTTAACATGTTATGCATACGAATAGTGCTTTAAAAGAACATATTCTATGTTGAGCCTTGTAACATTTAAAGATCAATCGAACAGAAACGAATATCGAATAGAAACTATGACCAATTATGTATGTATGCATTACAACCCTTCAGTCAGGGTTACGACCTAGCTTTTCACACCACTTATGCTGAGTGGCGGACTCCGAACGACAGATTTGTGACCAACTTTTCGTGGCAATTTTATTTACTCCCAGAGTTTTTGACAGAAATCTGCTGAGAAGAAATAGCCGAAGAAATATTTTTCCAAGTTTCGTTTTCTTGAAGATGTGTGAGCTAAGGTTTGAAACGTAGTCTCACGTCTAATAACCCAACTAACTACTTACTAGACTACGACGATATCAATCATCATGTGCCTTGGAAAAAACGCAAATTGCCGGATTTGAAACATGGTAACTTCAATACGTTATAAATGACGTTAATTATGTAGAAAATATCTGTAACCTGACTCATAGCTGCTCCTGGCTCATGCATTAAACCTTTGCTGAATATCAGAAGTAACAGATCTGATAATAAAATGCAGTCATTACATATCTCTTTGCAATTTACTTATTTAAAAGGCGTCGTTCTGGTACCTTGGTAATATTATATCAACGAGCGGTGAGTCATGCGAGGGTATTGCCTCTCGTCAGAAGCATACGCGTATTTAATGAAACTGTTTTAGCACCAAAATGTCACTTAAAGTAATTATCACAATTGTATTGTAGGCGGCGTAGTCTTATTGGACGTGAGGCCACGGTTCAAACCCCAGGTCATACATATCCAACAAAACGAAAATATGAAAATAATTTCTTCGACGATTCGGAGGACTTCACGGATTTCTGGCAAAAATTCTAAGAGTAAATAAAAAATTGCCATGAAAAGTTTCTTAAAAATCTGTCGTTCGGAATCGACTTTAAACTGTAGATCCCGCCACTCTCGAAATGTTCGAAAGAGTGTTAGAAAACTACCTCAAAAGGATCATCTTATCCAACCAATCCAGAGGCGGTTATTTAAATAACCTTGTATGTCATGCATAATGGTAACGTTCAATATTGGATGAACAAAGTTAAAGTTGATAATTTACTGATATGAACTGGTGTCCTTAGTACTACAGAAACGTATATAATATGGGTGGTAGATAGCTACCTATCGCCGTAGTCTAGTAGGTAGTGTGTTGCATTATTAGAAATGAGACCACGGCTCAAACCCCGGGTCAGACATCTCCAACACAACGGATTATGAAAAAATATATTTTCGGCAACTTCCTCTCAGCAGATTTCTGGTAAAAACTCTGTGAGTAAATAAAAAAATTAAAATGAAAAGTTTCTCAGAAAAATCTTTCGTTCGAAATGGATTTTAAACTGTAGGTCCCTACACTCATATATAAAATTAACACACACAGCATTGTACACTGGTTTCCCCCATAGGCCAAAAATAAAAAAAGTTAGTTTTTTTTCTAATCTTTATTGCACTAAATTTATTGACAACACTCTAAATTTTATGAATCTAACAAATGTTGTTGTTTTTTTGCGACATTTAATATTTGCGTCATTTGAAAGTGGAGGTATGTTTATATTGCATATATTGTTGTCGCATAGTCCTACAAAAAAACTTAAGTTTAATTAAAAAATTTTTCGTGTTATTGTGGCAGTAGTCTCCAGAAACCCAACAAAAATTAAATTTTAACTTGTTTTCTACCAAATTAAATGATAAAAGTTGCAAAAATTTAAGCCCATTAAAAAATCCCTGAAGAATACTTTTTTGACCTTTTCAAAACACACGTTTCTTAAAAACTAATTTTTCACGTAGACTTTTAGTTATTTGGCCCTCATCTGCCCACAACTTATTATACATCAAATTGTAGATTTTTTTATCCCTCTTTAAACTAAATAATATTGTGGCCGCAGGTTTTTGCATATTTTCGCATATGGATGTGATTTGCATAGTCATCCTACGAAAAATAATTAAACAAACCCAATTTGTTTTGTACCATATCTTTTTAAGAACATGAGTAAAGAGAAATAATTTTTTTTAAATGTCTTAATTTTATTAATAATTTTTCAAGTCTTCAGAAAGAACAAAGAGGCGTAAAATATCTAAAATTACGCAAGGCGTTAACTGAAGTTTTACAAAAACACAACTATCCCACGATATACAATGTGGAAATTTACGAGGTTTTGGCTCTTTTCGTTGAAACAAGACTTACTAAGCAACAGTACTTAACTATAACAGATTTTGTGAACAAAAAATATCGAATAATTTATTCCCAAGCTATAAATGTATCTTGACGGCGAAGAAAACCTGTTATCCAAGCACAGTAAACATTACAGTTACAGAGTCAATTGCAGAGGTCGATCTGCAACCTCTACTTGATCGAATGAAACGAATTTTCATACTTTATTTCAAAAATTCTTAAAACAAATCTATAAGCCAATTAACCCTTCAGAGATCAAATAGCTACTTTGGCTAAAGTTGTTAAAATTTTTTCCTAAAAATTTGCACGCTTTAAGGTCTTAGGACATGCTATGGGCTGACCAATTTTGAAGACCCTGGATTTTTTGCTTTTAGAGATATTGATTTTTGACCGCTCGTCCATATAAGGGAAACCACTGTGCATTGGTAGTATGAGAAGCTAGGTTGTAATCTTAACTAAAAGGTTGTTGCAACCAATTATGGAAAGAAGTATTTATCCTTGCGGTAATTCTATTGAAAATTTCATTTCGATCGTTAGTTCTCTATAATCATGTTTGATTCCAACATAGAAAGGTTACGAGAGGAGAGGTTAAGTAAACTAGGCCGCTGTATAAAGCGTAACTCAATTGGCTCCAATAATAGTTTTGAACTTATCGTACCAAATGCTTTAAATTTTCTCAATATTATAAATCTTCAACCTTCATAAGACTTCAACGAATGAAGTCAACTCATCTCGGTCTAAACAGATTTGTTAGTAATTTTTGGTTGAACAAGTTCTCATTTCAGATCCTTAAAATTACCTGTGAAGGTAAGATGTTTATTGGCCTCCCTACCATCGTTATAAATGCTTCAAACATTTGGCCACGACTGCTGCTGGCAATATATCCGTAAAGACTGGTCGCTTTGGTTACCTTTCCAGTGGATTATCCCTTCCATTTTTGTTTAGCATTTGAAGGGTTGCAATGACCAATGTATGTATGTTTGTATGGAGATAGCCATGCTTATTTATCTTATAGTTTATAGTTGTGGCGATATGAGGACAATTGTTTATGTGTTCGATTACAAAGGAAAAATATCGTTGAGACTTATAGTGCTGAGCAGTAATCTGCATTATGTAACTGATTTTATCCTCAAGTACATGTATTACTTTCTTAACATTTTTCAGTCTCAACCAATGAACAACCTTTACGTGTACAATGAGAATTCATTCACTCTCTCAATCAGATAATTTAACTTACCAACGAATTAATAAAATTTTGTTTAATTTTTATTGCAAATAAAACAAATTTCTTCTTCTTCTGCTGGGTAATAATGCCAAGCCCTTAAGATTAATGGCTGTGATTATTTTCATGTCATTTATGCCCCCCTCCCCCTGGGCTACTGTTATTAAGTGTAGAAATATAAAATGAAATTTATCTCTCAACACAAAGACAAGAAGAAAAAAAATTCAAAATTTATATTAAAAGCGATGACAGTTACAAGAACTTAAGAGAGAATATGTGTTGGTATGTATGTATGTCTTCTACAACAACTCTTGAAAGACATTATCTAGTGGACAATAAACTACTCTCTACTCTACTGTAATTGCCAAGAGTTTTATTTTCTTTTATTTTTTTTCTTCTGTCTCTTGGCTTAAAAATTTCACAAATAATTAACTGCTCAACTGCTTAACTATTTTACTGCCATATACTTGGAGATTTTGGTCAAGATGAGCGAGAGAGAGAGAGAGAGAGAGAGAGGGGAAGACAATAAAAAACAAAGACCTGACTGTGCTAATTTATTACAGAAGACAGCAGGAATGAAAGAAAAACTGAGCATTTTTCTTTTTTTTTATTGTAACTCAACAACGTTAAAACATCTTAAATGACCACAAATGATGGCCGATTAGTTTCTCTTTTTTTGTTTTTGGTTTTTATTGTGATTGTGATTGTTTTTGTTTTTGTTTTTTTATTTTGGTCTTAACAATTACAAGCACATTTTCACACACACACACTCATAATGGCAAAAAGAAGGAAATGGCTTAACAGTTATACCCTCCTTGTATGTGCGTGTAAATATGCTGTTTCCTGTCATGCAATAATAAAAAAAGAGAAGAAGAGAATCAAAATAAATTTTTATCTATGTTTGCCATGTTAAATTGCACACACACACAAACACCCAAACACAGACCACAAATCCATACATTGTTGTTGCTCTTGATATTGCTTTTGATTGCCAAAAATTAGCCGAGGACTTTATTTTTTATGTAAAGAAAGAAAGAGAGAGAGAGAGAGAGTGTGTGAAGGAGAGAGGGAAGTAGATGGATATACTCACACACATACATACTTTTACATCTAAAAACACAAAAGTTTACTCTGAGATTAACAAGAATATTAAGTTTTTATAGCCTACAGTGATGGTGAAATAAATAGCAAAGAGGTTTGGAATTTCAATATCACTTCCGTGATATTCAGTCATTCATTCAGTCAGGATTACGACCAAGCTTCTCACATCACTTATATTGTGTGTATTATTTTCATACATGAGTGGTCGGGCCTACAGTTTAAAATTGACTCCAAAAGACAGATTTTTTTGAGAAACTTTTTATGGCAATTGTTTATTTACTTTCAGAGTTTTTGCCAGAAATCTGCTGAGAGCAAGTAGCCGAGGAAATAATTTTGAACCGTGGCCTCACGTCTAAGAAGCTAATACACGACCGCCTACAAGACTACAGCGACTTTAAATTATAATTATTACTAGCTAAACAACTTTGACCTTATGCTTGCTGAAGTATAACAGAGCTGAACCGCTGGTGGGAATCGAACCTACTACCCTTACACTAAAAGTCTAGCACGCTATCCCGTACATTACCCTAAGCAACCAGCCTTGTCGTTGTTATTCATTTGAATCTAAGGAAAAAGAATTACAAGACCTCCAATAGTTTTGCTTTTTATTGTTTTATGTGCTATTATTTTGCTTGCAACTGTCTTGAAATTGTATGCTCTTGTAACTTCTTAAATCGTTTGTATCTTCGAAAGTCTACTTGTACATGAGTAAGAGTGCATGAGCATGAGTATGTGTAGAGGAGCTTGAGTATATTTTTTGCCTTTTCAAGCGTAAAAGTGCTAAGTGATGTGTTAAACTATTTCAAGTTGTTGTTGAAAATACTCTTTCTTTGTATTGCATACTACCGGCTGACAATAATACTGACAATCAGTGTACGTACGGGTGTATACAACACACAGTAACTCTAGATTTCTTTATGTTTTTGAAACCCCCATTTCCATAGCAGAGTATTAGCATTGAACAATGAAAAAGGTGACCAGATTGATGGAAAGATTTTCAGAAAACCGTTTAGCAACGTTTATCATTTATTGGAAGCTAACAACACATAGATTGTAGAGTACCATTTCGTTAATATTTCTTATGAGGACAACAGATGTCCTTTAATGCTGGAATCGGTGCAAAAATTATCAAAAAATTTATCGAAATTAGAGCAACGAAGATCTGCTTGAAGCATTATTCACAAGGAAACCATAATCAAGTTGCTATGGTTATGGGATATTAGCTGAGAATGTATACTGGTTTCAAATCCAATTCTGTTTTACTAATCTGATTTGGTGTAGAAGAAAACTCAACAAAACAGGTCTAAAAATACCGAGAGAATGATGGCGACCCGGTCATTGTGGGTTACAATGTTTTCACCAAACAAGCATATGCACATTCTGCAATAAGACTAAGCTCTTCAATATATTACAATCGGGAAGTAGTTTCGAAGGTTGGCCTACAAAATTGGATTGAATTCATGCTTGAGATAAACATTTCTTTATTAAATTCTATTGATTTCACAAAAATTCAAAAAATTCAACAAAGATGGGAGGGGATACCCTTAGGAAAGGGTACCAATTCGACCAGTCTATATATATATTGTCAACAGTCGTGCCCAAATGTTTGAAGCATTTATAACGATGGTAGGAAGGCCAAGAAACATCTTCCCTTCAGGTCATTTTAGTGTCTGAAATGAGAACTTGTTCAACCAAAAATTGCTAACAAATCTGTTTAGACCGAGATGAGTTGGCTTCATTTATTGAAGTCTAAAGAAGGTTGAAGATTTGAGAAAATTTAAGGCATATGGTACGATATGCTCAAAACTATTATTGGAGCCAATTGAGTTACACTTTATACAGCTGCCTAGTTTACTTAACCTCTCCTCTTTTAACCTATCTATGTTGGAATCAAACAGTGCAGACTAATGTTTATAGAGAACTAACAATTGAAATGTCATTTTCAATGGAATTACCACAAGGATAAATATTTCCTTTCATAATTGGTTACAACAACCCTTATGTCAGGATTACTACGTAGCTTCTCACACCACCCATGTTGTATGTGTTAATTTTTATACATGAGTGGTAGAACCTAATGTTTAATATTGATTCCGAACGTCAGGTTTTTGAGAAACTTCTCATTGCAATTTGCAATTTACTCTCAGATTTTTTTTAAAAATCTGCTGACAGGAAGTCGCCGAAGAAATTTTAAAATTTTGCTTTGTTGGAGATGTCTGACCTGAGGTTTGAACCGAGGTAACTAAGGCGACGTAGCTACTGGATCATAATAATTACGTTTGTCATTTTGATTTTCTTTTAAATTTCTCTTCATGCCTCGTTGATAATGCGTACGTTTCGACTGTCATAGTTTCCTTGAAGTCTCCGTGGTCTAGTAGGTAATGTGTTGGCTTATTAGACGTAAAGCCAGGGTTCGAGCCCCAAGCCAGACATCAAAACAAAATACAAAAAAAGTATTTCTTCGGCGACTTCCTCTGAGCAGATTTCTGGCAAAAACTCTGAGAGTAAATAAAATTGTCATGAAAAGTTTCTCAAAAATCTCTCGTTCGGAGTCGACTTTAAACTCCTTCTCCCACCACTCATGTATAAAAATTAACGCACACAACATAAGTGGTGTGAGAAACTAGGTCGTAATCCTGACTAAAGGGTTGTAATGACCAATTATGTATGTATGTAGTTTCCTCGAGATTAGTTTCAATTTGCGAATATTTTTTCTATGAGACCCCATGCATAGCGAAGCTAGCTTGTTGCTTATGTCGGTTGTCTGCAGTCAAGGATACCTTGTGTGCAGTGGTGATGCAGGTGTTAACAAAGTCTGTCCAAGTAAATGCATTTTGCGCAGGTAGATTTAATAAACAAATGCTTTTGAGAACTATGTTTTCATATGCGTTTTATATTTGCTAGAGATTGTTTGGAACAGAACCATACAATAACAAGCTCCATCTTCTTAATCTTCAATATAATTTAAGTATTTACCGTGAATATGCTGGTAAACAAGTAAACAAAAATACAACAACAAACACTAGGAGAATAAATGTAAACAAAATACACAAACAACAATAATGAAACAATGATGTTTACATTTATAGATCTCGAGAAGGCGAAGCCACGAACATCCGCCTTCAAGAACATTCATCAGACTGTTTACGTTGCCATACAAAAGGCAAGGCGAAGCAGGCAACTGAGTTAGTAAAAGTTCAGCCAGTCTTGTGTGAAGACAAGGTGCGTTTGAAGAGAGTAATAATGGTTTGAAGATCCCCGCTACAAAGATCTGTCGAACAATTATCTAGTAATTGTTATTGTTTATGCAAAGTGTGTAAACAGAGGAATAACAAAAAGAAGCAATTGTTGTTGTTTACATCAAGTTGTGAACAGTGGCACACAGAATTGTGTGAATAATAAAGAATTTTAATTAAAACTAAACCCAAATTTTTCTTTTTTTATATTAAACATTTTTAAAAGATAAAAACCTGATAATATTCTTCCTTAAACTTCAGTGTCACTAGCATTTTATTGAAATCTGTGAAGACCCCCCGTTTCTTGGAATTGTTGCATTTTTTTATTTCCTAAATGATTCTTTCTTTTTGAAATCTGATCACTGTTGTTGTATGGGAAGTATTCCACACACAAATGTATGTATGTTCTGTTAAAAATAAATTTTAAAAATAAAAATGAAAAAATTTTTTAAATGTTTTCTTCTCTGCAAATCAGAACAGTTTGGACAACCGAGTCTTGATTGATTATTTTCTTGACAGATACAACAAATTGTAAGTGATAAAAACACCAGCAACAACAATAACAATCAACAATAAAATATACAACAACAACAATAAAATTTAACCACAAAATCTTAAAAAAACACACAAAACACAAGAAAAATCACTGAAACGTTAAATCATGTTGGTCATGTTGAAAGTTTTCTTCTTTTATCCTGTGATTATCATTATTAATGTTCAAAGCATGATACAAAAATACAAAAACAAAGTACACAACCACATACTCATAAATAAATACATGGTAACATGAACACATTTACACAATCTGAAGTTTCTTAAAAAATCTCCTCTCCCCAAACAGTGTTAAGGAGAACCATGCATTTGGGTAAATAAAAAACAATTCAGCAGATTCTGAAGCCTTAAAAAATGGCAATAAAAAAGGCAATAAAACAATAACAATAAAGACGGTTATGGTTATGTGTTTACTGTTATTAAATGCCAACTAAAATAGTTTACGTCTGCGGAAACTATTCTCGCATAACACGCGTTATGTTGCTTTTATTTGGTTGAAGTGTGTTTAATATCCACTGGAATACCACATGAATTCCAATTTTTTCATTTGAAGTTACGAATTATATGGATTTGCAAGTGAAATATCAGACAAAGACTCTTCTCAAATCAAATGGGTTTGAGGAAATTACAACACGAAGGGATTTGAATCATACAACAGACTATCCGAAAATAAGCTAAGGTTAGTAACCCATCTTTTGACAGGACATGGTAGTCTCAAAGTCTTCCTCTTTAATCTTTAAAATCTTGAATAATTTCAGTGATAATTAGAATGAATCATTAGAACCTACTCTTGGAATTTATGACAGATTAATGGACTCCAAAAAGAAGCTCTTGAGTACATATCAGGTGCCGGACAGCGGCAATTGTCCTGTTAAGCACCGAACAGCATGCTAAAGTTTGTCAGGTCAATAGGCTTCAAGAAGACATTATAGAATTGCATTTCGTCGCAGTACTATTTACGACAAGAATAAAAATAACGCTACTTGAAGTCGCCGTTGTCTAGTAGGGAGTGTGTTGACTTATTAGGCGTGAGGCTACGGTTCAAACCACAGATCAGACAACTCAACTGTCAAATTCATTAAACCAACGTTCAAAAGGAGCTGCTTTGACATATTGAGTAGGTCATAACGGTTAATTTTTGTTATTTTTTTTAAGCGTCTCCAGCGTCAAACAATTAAGTACGTGGTATTGATTTGAATATGCTTTCACGGAAAAAGAAAAAAAAAGAGATTTTGCAGATGAATAAATGAATATTTCTCTAACCATTGTTCAACCCGCAGTCTATTTACGCGACCTATAAACAATATTTGTTCAGGGTTATTTCGTTTGTGGAATGCTTAGTGGGCGACGTATAATTAAAATTACTTTCAGAGATTCCAGCATCAATTTTTTTTTATTTAAAGTATGACAATCACTCAGGAAGGAGATGATAATGTTTATCACACACACACAATGTGTTGTGCTGTAACTAGGAAAGTAGGTTGAAAGTTAAGAATAAGAGAGTAAGAGAGAAAGGTTTAAGGACACTATATTTGAACATGGATTCGCCGTGGCCTAGTAGGTAGTGTGTTGGCTTATTAGACGTGGGTTCAAACCCCAGGTCAGACAACTGCAATAAAACGCAATACAAAAAAGTATTTCTTTGGCGACTTCCTCTCAGCAGATTTTTAGCAAAAACTCTGAGAGTAAATAAAAAATTGTCATGAAAAGTTTCCCAAAAATCTGTTGTTCGGAATCGACCTTAAACTGTTAGTCCCGCTCCACTCATGTATAAAATAAACATAAGTGCTGTGAGAAGATTGGTCGTAATCCCGACTAAAGGTTTGTAATGACCAATTATGTATGCATGTAAATATTATTACGAAAATGGAAACGGTGTATGTACATCGTTTAATATTAAAATGAGCAAAAGCTACACAATCAAATACAACGAATTTGTTGTTACTAGTAAACCAACAACATCGGTAATAAAGAAAAGGGAATAGACAAGTAAGCGAGAACTCATCTACAAGCAAGGTGAACAAAATACACAAACAACAATGCATGACATCAAGAACCTTCATCAGACTGATTACGTGGGCATATAAAAAGGCAAAACAAAGCAGGCAAAGAGTTGGAAGAATTCAGTTAGTCTTGTGTGAAGAGGCGTTGCGTGTTAAAAAAACAGTCGTGGTTTGAAGATCTCCATTGAAAAGATCTACAATTATTCTTGTATTCGTCAAGTTGTAAATAGTGGCACACAAAAGTAGTGAGAACAATAAAGAGTTTAATTGAAACTACACACAAAATTTATTTTTATTTTGTTTGCAATCAACGAACTCATATTTTAAACGTTTTTAAAAAGGTAAAAACGTAACAATATTAAGGAAATTCGATAGGAGTGAGTTCAGTAAGCCGAGACACTTGAATACTTCTCTCGACACTTGAAAAATATGCGGGTGCCAGCTAACAGGCACTAGACGGCATAATTTAAGCAATTAAAGCCGTTGCGAGATATGGAATTCAATGGCATTTAAGTCGATTAGGTAGATGACATATGCCGAATAGTGGAAACTAGACAATCAAACTTAGCATGCTTCATGAGATTGACGGAAAAGAGAATTTATGGGTATATCCCACCAGGACCAAAGTCAGTATGACCGAGGCAAACAATTCAATTAGCATTGCATAATTAATTAAAAGTGTAGTTAGGTTAGGTTAAGTTAGAGGACGTGTACTTATCAATTTAGACAAGTACAGTACCCGGAGGTCGATTTCACCCATTGTACATAATGTCCTTAAAAAGGAAGGATAAAAGAGGGGATAGGAAAAAGGAGCGGAAGTAGGAAGGGAATTAAAAATATAAATAAATTGCTCTTCTTGGGCAGGATAGTTATTAAAAACGGTTGCTCAGAAACTACTACACACATGCAATGGCATTAACAGAGAACGCCATGGATACGCTTTCTTTGGAAGAGTTTTGTTACGAAAATGAAAAATCTAAATACTGGTGTTTTGCTTTTATATCGCTTAACATTAAAATTATAAACAAAAATATAACAACAAACACCAGCATAAAAAAAATGGTAAACAAGTTAACAAAAATACAACAACAAACAGTATAAGAATAAATGTAAACAAAATACACAAACAACAACAATGAAAAAACGATGTTTACATTTATAGAGATTTCGAGAAGGCGAAGCCACGAACATTCGCCTTCAAAAACATTCATCAGACTGTTTACTCGGCCATATAAAAGGCAATACAAAGCAGGCGAGTGAGTTAGTGAAGTTCAGTCAGTCTTGTGTGAAGACGCGGTGTGTTTGAAGAGAGTAATCGTGGTTTGAAGATATCCGTTACATAGATCTGTCGTACCATTAGTTAGTGATTGTTATTGTTTATACAAAGGGTATAAACCAGTGATGCAAAACTGAAATTTTGAAGTGGTACTGAACTATAACTGAAATAGTACTTTTTGCACCAAATGGTACTTTTGTAAGCAAATATGTACATACTCGTACATATTGGTCATTATAACCCTTCTATCTCACACCACTTATTTTGTGTGTGTTGATTTTATACATGAGTGGCGGGACCATTTTTGGAAAACTTTATCAAGGCAATTTTATTTACTCAGGGTTTTTTGCCAGAAGGAGGGCGAAGAGAAAAACTAACGACTTATTCGTAATCCTCACATACAAGACAAGAACAGCTGATTCGGAAATAAAACGTAAAAGCTCCGTTTAGTCAAATATCGATAAAACGTAGCAATGTAACCTATGTTCGTTTTTAGCATATTAAAAGCAATCCAAACGAAATTACATTACGGTTCGGCAAGCGTTTTCATTGCTTTTTGTGTTCTAAAAACGAGTGTACGTTCCGTAGACTTTTGACTAAGCGGGGCTAAAGCCTAATTCTACCTTTAGCGTTACGTTGCTAATGCATCAATAGTTGAAAAACGCAAGACATAAAATATGTAATAATAAAAAAGTACTGAAAGCTTCGCGGGGGTAATGCGGTATTTTTAAAACGGAAAAGTACTGAAAAAAGTACCGAAGTACTGAATTTTTCAACACTGGTGCGTAGTAACTGTTATCAATAAAATATTTTTGTTTTTTGGTGACCTTAAAATGTACCACAGATGGGAGTTGGTTTTAAGAGTTCAATTTATGGCATGTTATACCATTTTAAAGTGAGAAATTGGATACTGAATAGAGCAATAAAGGATTTAGACTTAGGCAAAGAGTTTTGATAGATTATAATACTCTACGTACGTAAAATTAAAGTCAAAATTTTTATGAATTCCCTTTCATATTTTAAAAATGTTAGTAAATAAGTAGTAAACATTTTTGCAGGCTTTCTAATGGATTTTTTGGAGACCTGCTCTGCCGTTAAATCCAACAATTTCTCTGAAAAATATCGTTTAGTCAAACGTCGATGGAACGTAATGTAACATACGTTCGTTTTTAGTATATGAAAAGCAATGCAAATGCTTACCGAAATTTTATTACGGTTCGGCAAGCGTTTTCTTTGCTATACGTGTTCTAAAACCGAATGTACGTTCCGTGGACATTTGATTAACCGGGGCTAAAGACTAATTCTACCTTTAGCATTACGTTGAACATGTTGCTAATGTAAAGGGTGTTTTTTATAGAGGTATAGAACTTTAAGTTGGCATTACTTTTCAAGAAGGCGACCGATTTAACAGCTGTCAAGTGATTTATTCTCAATTTGGTTTGGCAATTCATCATGAATAGACTCACGCCTGAACAACGCTTGCAAATAGTGCAATTTTATTTCGAAAATAATGGTTCTGTGCGGAAAACGTATCGCGTACTACGTCCATTTTATCGTCGACAAAATCGTCCATCAGAGCAGTTAATTCGATCAACCATGGAACGGTTTCGCACCACGTTTACTCTTATTGATAACTCACATCCCCAGAGACGCTGTACGGTGCGTACAGAAGAAGCTATTGCTGCTGTAGAGCGTAGCATTGAGGAAGACCCGAATGAGTCCATCCGCCATCGAGCACAGGAATTGGATCTGTGTCCATCCACTTTATGGAAGATTTTGCGGAAGGATCTTGGTTTGAAGTCGCCGTGGTGTAGTAGGTAGTGTGTTGGCTTACTATTCGTAAAGCCCGGGTTCGTATCCCAGGTCAGACATCAAAAATGAAATATGAAAAAAAAAATATTTCTTCGGCGACTTCCTCTCAGCAGTTTTCTGGCAAAAACTCTGAGAGTAAATAAAATTGCCATGAAAAGTTTCTCAAAAATCTGTCGTTCGGAGTCGACGTTAAACTGTAGGTCCCGCCACTCACGTATAAAATTAACGCACACAACATGAGTGGTGTGAGAAGCTAGGCCGTAATCCTGACTGAAGGGTTGTAAAGGCCAATTATGTATGTATCTTGGTTTGCGTGCTTACAAAATCCAACTCGTGCAAGAATTGAAGCCAAACGATCATCAAGTAAAGCGTAGATTCGTCGAATGGGCCCCAAACGAGATTACCGTTGTTCCCGATTTTCATAAGCGAATTTTGTTTAGCGATGAAGCGCACTTCTGGTTGAATGGCTACGTCAACAAACAAAACTGCCGCATTTGGAGTGAAGGTAATCCTCAAGTGTATGTGGAAACACCGTTACATCCAGAAAAACTGACTGTTTGGTGCGCTTTATGGGTTGGTGGAATCATTGGTCCGTACTTTTTCAAAAACGATGGTGGCCAGAACGTTACAGTCAATGGTGATCGGTATAGAGCCATGATTACTAACTTTTTCATTCCTGAATTGAATAACCATGATGTCCAGGAGATGTGGTTTCAACAAGACGGCGCAACATGTCACACAGCTCGTGCCACAATAGATTTATTGAAAGACACGTTTGGTGACCGCCTAATTTCACGTTTTGGACCTGTGAATTGGCCTCCAAGATCTTGTGATTTAACACCGCTAGACTACTTTCTGTGGGGCTATGTAAAGTCATTGGTCTATGCGGTAAAGCCGCAAACGCTTGACCATTTGGAAGGCAACATTCGCCGTATTATTGCCGATATACGGCCACAAATGTTGGAAAAAGTCATCGAAAATTGGACGTCCAGATTGGACTACATCCGCGCCAGCCGTGGCGGTTATATGCCAGAAATCATATTTAAAATGTAATGCCACAAGATTATCTTTCGGATAAATAAAATTCATGTCAATCGAATAATCGATCGTTATTTTATTGCAACTTAAAGTTCTATACCTCTATAAAAAACACCCTTTATTAATAGTTGAAAAGCGTAAGACATAAAATATGTAATAATAGAAAAGTACTGAAAGCCTCGCAGGGGTACTGCGGTATTTTTGAAATGCAAAAGTACTAAATTTTTCAACACTGCTATAAACAGAGGAATAACAAAAAGAAAAGCAATTGTTGTTGTTTACATCAAGTTGTAAACAGTGGCACACAGAATTGTGCGAATAATAAAGAATTTTAATTGAAACTAAACACAAATTTATTTTTATTTTTTATTTGCAATCTACGAGCTCATGTTTTAAACGTTTTTAAAAGGTAAAAACGTAGCAGCATAGTGATTTTCAGAGATGTCTGGCAAAAATATTTTTTTTGTTACGTTTATAGCCTTATTAAGGAAAATTAAAACGAAAATATTAAAAAAAAATTTTTTGTTCTAAATTTTAAGAAAAATTTGCATGAACTTACCGCCTTTAACATGAACTCCACGACTTAAAACGGTGCCCACTAAATTTCGTAATTTACATCTGAAAAAAAGAGAAGAAGAAGAAAATTACCATGAGAGAATATAAATTTTAAAAACGAAGCTAAAATGATAGGGGAATGGTAAGGAAAGAAAAACAGGAGGAAACAGAAACAGAAACAGCAAAAACAAGTTCATTTTATTTCTTGTGATTATATTTGGTACAGGGGGATTAAGAAAACTGAATGAAAAGTGTGAAAATAGCTGAACTGTAAAGAAATAAACGATTGTTGTTGTTGTTAAGTTTTTCCATACCTATATACACTGGAATGAACTTCATGACGGAATTTTTCAGCCGTAAATGGATAAAACATTAGACTGCCATTCGATGTCTGTATAACCATGTCCTGTTGTGGTGGTATGGGCGTCCATTCGACCTTAAGGGATATAAAAATGAAAGAAAAATGAAACGACAAGAAAAAACGAGTCTTTTAAAATGGAATTTTAAATATTAATGATGACTTAAAATGCAAAAAGGAAAAATAAAGACAACGACAAAGACGATACGAAAGAAATAAAAAATAATAGCGAAACATAATATTTGAAACTTTATTAAATGGCAAGCAGGCAAAAGCAGACAACAAAAACAAAACTCATTAATTTTATTTAATTAAATGAAAGGCAAGAAACAACAAAAAAGAGAACAAAAAACACACACACACACAAATTCAAATAAAGTTGGTCTATTAATTATAATTATTTGTTGTGAATTTATGCTTAATTTAGGCCTTAAATGGCGATAAAAAACGAAACAAAACGAAACGAAACGAAAGAAAGAAATTCCAAGTCATTAACTTTCCTCTTAATGATCATTAATTCAATTTATTAAATCACATCAGGTGCTAATTAACAAAAAGAAATTTTAAAACAACAAAACAGAAAGAAAGAAAAATTATCAAATAAATGTGAATAACACTTACCTCCGGTGGTGGACTGCCGTGTCCTGAGCATTCAATAAGGCCTCCCGAATTATTTGAGAATTCGACACGATGTGCCGGTTCGTGAAGAAACACTGGTCCTTGTAGATCCAATCCATTAACGTCAATATACAATTGAGCTGCAAAGAAAACAATGTAAAAAAACACAACTTAATATCGTATTTTAGTTTCATTATTATGGTAGACGGTATCGGTTTAAATTTGAACCATTACCGATTATTTTCAATCTGGCAATACTTATGTCATTCTATTCTGTCACACAAAATTCAGTAGATTACCTCCACTGAACATATTGAATCGATTTATGGTTGAGCAACGTTGGGATTTATTTGAAATTTATCTCCAAAACAAGGACAATTGGTAGGAAATTGCACGAAAATGTCGTACAAAATTCGGTCGCAGAGGAGCGGACCAACAATGCCTGGTATTCGTGAAACAGGTTTCAGTGTTGATGCACTAAGACATGAGAGTGAGAGCACCCAAAAATATCGAAACTATTGCTGAGAGTATGCGAAAGAATTGAACATTTCACACACCAGTTTGCGTCGAATTTTGAGAAAAGATCTCAGTACGACGCCTTACAAAGTTCAATTAGTTCAAGAGCTGAAGCTACATGACCCTCCGCTTCGTTTTCGTTTCGCTAGATGGGCAAACGAGAAACTGCATGATAATGCTGATTTTGCCAAAAAAAAATATCAGCTTTTTTGATGAAGTACATTTTCAATTTGGTGCGTACTTTACATACATACATCCATACATACATACATAATTAGTCATTCCAACCCTTTAGTCAGACTTCGGCCTATCGCACGGTCACGGGTGCCGCAGTCCTCGTGATCACCGGTGAGATACCTATCGACTTGCTGGCATTCGAGCGAAGAAGATTATGGAAAGCGAAGAGGGAAAACCTCGCCATTAATACCGCAGATGTCAGATCTCAAACTATATGGCGATGGCAGAGTAGATGGAGCGATGAAACAAGTGGAAGATGGACTGCTGGAATCTATATGGACTGCTGGATCTATAGAAGCATGGACACAGAGAAATTTTAGGGAAATTAACTACTTCCTGACCCAGTTTCTTTCGGGTCATGGTTATTTCCGACAATATCTACACCGCATGGACAAGGTGAATGATCCCGGCTGCATTTATTGCGAGGAATGAATGCCGACGCTTAACACACATTCTTCCATTGCATCAAATGGCAAGACGAGAAGAATGTGTAGATGGAACAGATTGGCGAATTCACACCCGACAACATTGTTGACGCAATGCTCGAAAGCGAGACAAAGTGGAGCGCTGTGAGAAGATACGTAGAATGTGTACTCCGCAGGAAGAAGGTCGACCTTGATACAGTACGGCAGAATGATACGTGAGAAGACGAGCCAATGGCATGAAGCTGGCTTCGAATATGGCGTACCCAGACGTGGGAGAGTAGACAACGGTCCTTAACAGGACGTCGTTCTGGGCCCTTCCCGAAGTAATGCAGATAGCCTTCCCGGGAAAGGAGTATCCCCAGAAGAGGAGGAGGGATTGTTTTAGTGGAAGCCCCACTCGACGTAGCTGACGACGGTCACTGTAAGTGCGAAGGCATTTTGAACCCTACCTCACACGCCAAAAAAACCCCTTTAGTCAGGATTACGGCCTAGTTTCTCACACCGCTTATGTTGTGTGCGTTAATTTGTATACATGTGTAGCGGGACCTACAGTTTAAAGTCGACTCCACACGACAGATTTTTGAGAAATTTGTCATGGGAATTTTATTTAATCGCAGAGTTTTTGTCAGAAATTTGACTTGGGGTTTGAAACGAGGCTTTACATCTAATAACCCAACACACTACCTACTAGATCACGGTACGTAGTGGGTACTTTAATAAGGCAAATAGCAGTATTTGGTACTCAGAAAACCCGGACGTGGTCTTACCGAAGCCAATGCACATATTACGAGTGACTGTTTGGTGCGGCTTGTGGAGCGTACAAATCATTGGCCCATATTTCTGTGGACGGCGCAACCATTACGATTGGAGACACCTATCGCACCATGATAACCAACTTTTTTGTACCCGCTCTTCATGGTATTAATATGAACGATGGAGCAACTTGCCACATATCACAAGCCACAATCGATTTATTGCGTCAAACGTTTGATGACTGTTTTATTAGCCGAAATGGTGATGTCAATTGGCCGCTTAAAAGCTAAGATTGACATCGTTGGACTATTTTCTGTGGGACGCTGTTAAAGAAAAATTTTATACCGACAAACCAGAACCAAGTAAGCATTTTAAGGCCAACATTCGTGATGCCATTGCCAAGATACGAGATGGGGTCGTCCCCATACACTCGAAAAACTGCACGAAAATTAGTCCGATCGAATGAGGTACTGTGAAGCCAGCCGCGAAAGCCGTATGAATGTGAAAGAATATTGCATTTCTAATCGGAACAATTGTACTTCACAACAAAAAAATAAATAAGAGCCTTAAGAGGTTATTAAGATCAACAAATGTAACAGGGACGTCTCTAATTTCTGTAGGTTATGTGAAGAAACAGGGGATAATACTCGTACTTTATGACAAAGTCCTTGTCACTTGGTAGTTGATTAATTAAGGAACTAATGGATGTGGGAAACGGTAAGGTAGGGGAACGGTAAAGGGCATGTCTTTAGCGAGTTACTTATCTTTGAAATATTCTCATGGAAATATTCTAATGGTTAAGGGATATTTACAGTTTTCTTTGCTTTGCGGTCTCTTCGGTTTTTACTTTATTTTCCTTTGTTTCTTTTGTCATTTTTCTACTACCTTTCTTTTCTCTCTCCCTCTCTCTCCATTTCTCTCTCTCTCTACCACTGTCTTTCTGCTATAAACTTTGTTTCCAGTTTGTTCACGTTCTTTTATTTTGAAGCGTCTTTCCCACAATAGAGCATTGAGTCTCTCAGTTTAGGTGTGCTACTGCTAATGAATGGTAATCCAACTATTCTTTAAGAGTCTGCTTTTGGATTAATTGCAGCGGTCCATCCTTGTGAGACAGTTTTCTTAAATTTTGTCTTCTCCTTTGTGTTCTACTTCACGATCTTTCATACAGACTGACACAAAAATAATCTAAAGGTGTCAAATCGCAAGAGTTTGGTGGGCAATTGAAGTTGGCAAAACGTTCAAACACTGTTCTCTAGAAGTGCCACGAATGCATAATTGTATCCAACCAAGTCTATATATGCAAAAGGGAGGATGGCATGGAGATGAAACCATTCACCTCTGGTATCCAATATCCTAAGTTCGTCCATTCATTGTCGTGTAGAGGTTCTAGAATAATGCGGACCTTGTTATCAACTGTGTAGTCGCCGTAGTCTAGTAGGTATTGTGTTGGCTTATTAGACTTAAGGCCACGTTTCAAACCCCTGGTCAGACACAAAAACGGCGACTTCCTCTCAGCAGATTTCTGGCAAAATCTCTGAGAGTAAAATAAATTTGCCATGAAAAGTTTCTTAAAAATCTGTCGTTCGGAGTCGACGTTAAACTGTAGGTCCCGCCACTCACGTATAAAATTAACGCACACAAATTGAGTGGTGTGAGAAGCTAGGCCGTAATCCTGACTGAAGGGTTGTAATGGCCAATTATGTATGTTATGTATGTATGTTATCAACTGTATTGTCTACAAACTATAATGCGTTATCCAATCCTGTTAGCCTTACGAACAGGGCGCTGTTCGGTGAAAGTAACTGCAAGTCCTTATCTTGCTCTTGATAACCAACTCTCATCCTCATCATAGAATCTACATGTTGAGCTTGAAGCCAATTGGCGACCTTTAAGTTTGCAGTGCTCTGCCGAATAGAAACCGTTGTACCATCAATTTACATCTGCGTAGCCTGATGCAGGACTCACACATCGCTTCCTATTGTAATTTCATTTTCTACTCTTTGAAATTTGTCTTCGGAAAAATGCTTCAGCAATGAAGAAAGCAAGGAAGCGAATGAAGTTCCTCAATTACACGAACTCTAATTATGAATTTAAATAAAAAGAGGAGGACAACACACGCTGCAGGCATTTTCTTCTGGAATACCATGCTAAACTTAAAATATTTTTTTGGTTGACAAACAGAAAAAGCAAATAATTTTCATTTCCTGTTTGTTTTTTTTTTCTTTTCAATTCATTATCAATCAGAATTCATTTTATTGAAACGTGAACTCTTTTTCATGTCCAGTTCCACTTTTTTTAAAGTGTTTTTCATTGTTTTCGTTTCATTAGAAAAGTTTTTCGAAACATTTTTTAATTGAATTACAAATTAACAACGAGAATAGAAATCTAAAATACAAAAGCGTTAAAACAAATGATAAACGGAAACGGAAAAAGTTGTACAAAAAAAATTAGTTTTCACATACACATATAGAGTCTCATTTGCCACATTGCAAGTGACGAGTGACTTTTGAAAACTTGTAGACAGTTTTGACGGATTGTACATTACAAAAGAGAGAGAGAGAGAGAGAGAGAGAGAGAGAGAGAGAGAAAGAGCACGAGTTAATTACGAAATGAAAAGTTTAAAATGGAAATGAAATAAAAACAGAAAATATAAAAACAATTATATGTGGGTCAGATTGGAAAATACAATACAAATACACACATACATATACGTACATACATATACATATACACATTTGGTCATTATAACCCCTTAGTCAGGATAACAACCTAGCTTCTCGCACCACTTATATTTCGAGCGTTTATTTCATACATTAGTGGTAGTGTCCCTACAGTTTAAAGCCGACTACGAACGACAGATTATTAAGAGTTTTTGCCAAAAATCTGCTGAGAGGAAGCCATCGAAGAAATATTTTTTCATATTTCGTTTTACTGAATATGTCTAATCTGGGGTTTGAACCGTGTTCTCATGTATATTAAGCCAACGCACTACTTACTGAACTGCGGTTTGCATATCACACGATTTTAGTAAAAAGGAAAGAGAAGCTGAAAAAGCAAGACGATGAATATTGCATCCTAAAGTGAATGCGTTCAGGAAATTTCGATCTGACTGTATTAGACCAGAAGAGAAGTAGAAGTGAATGAAATTTTATAGTAAAGGGTCCGCCAAATAACTTTTTTTTTTGAAAATGCTTTAAAAAAAACTACTGAATATTTTCTCAAATTTCTTCTTTTATTTGAAAGTACAATCCTTCCGGTTAATAATGGAAAATAATTTCATTTAAATGGCTGCCTCGGCTGGCCATGCAGTAGCCTACACGATTTCACCAATGGCTTCACGAATATTGTGCTTTAAAGCGTCAATTGTCTCTGGCTTGTCGGCGTAACACTTATTTTTGACGGCACCCCACAAATAATAGTCCAACGGTGTCAAATCGCAGCTCCGAGGTGGCTAAACGACATCAGCTCTGCGGCTGATAATGCGATCTTCAAAAACAGGGCGAAAAACATCGAGTGTAGCTTCGGCTGAAACCAAATGTTGCCAATATCCTCCTCTTCAATTTTTGTGAACAAAAATTCCTTCAACATGGCCCGATAACGATCTCGCCATTGACTGTAACGGCCACTCCTTTCTCATTTTCGAAGAAAAATGGCGCAATTATGCCTCTGGACCAAAATCCGCACCAAACAGTGACTCGTTTTGGGTGCGTCGGCTTTTCAATGTATACGTGCGGGTTTTCGGTGTCCCAAATGCGACAATTTTGCTTGTTTACATACCCGCCAAGATCAAAATGAGCTTCATCTGAAAAGATGATTTTTTTGCCAAAATCGGCATTTTCTGTAAGTCGATCGCAGGCCCACTTAGCGAAGCGAAAACGCATTGGATGGTCAATTGGCTTCAACTCCTGAACCAATTAGACTTTGTATGGCGTCATACCAAGGTCTTTATGCAAAATTCGTCTCAATGATGTCTCTGAAATGTTCAATCGTTGAGAACGACGGTGAATTGATGTTGATGGCGCTTCACGCACACTTCCTGCCACAGCAGCAATATTCTCGGATGTACGCACTGTTTTTTGCTTTTCACGTTTTGGTTTATCGATGAGGATGCCAGTTTCTTTCACTTTTTTCACAAGATAACGAACATACCGAGCTGACGGTGCTTTTCTTCTTCCAAAATCCGTACGCAATTTTCGCACACATTCTGCAACATTACCATGATTTTCAAAGTAATGCCGCAATATTTCCCAGCGTTGTTCAAGGGTATACACAACCATATTCGTTCAGCGGAAGGATAAAACTAATTGTCTGTCAAATCAGACATAAGCTACGTGTTACCATTCACGAAATAAGCACTAGTTGAAAAAAAAAACGTTAGATGGCGGACCCGATAGTTAAGAACGTAACTTAACCCATGAGGAAATAGGTGTAGGAACTATACTTGACGATTGCAACATTTTCCAGGCAAACGTATTGGTCTTGCCGGGCTTCTGTTATGGTTACTAGCAGGGGCAAAATCCTCAGGAAAGATATCAGCAGACATTCGATAAAGGCTATATATTTTCGCATGACGAGATTGAGGGGTTTGAGATTGCCACATAACTAAGCAATACAATATTTACAACATAAGGTAAAATATTGTCAGACATGGCACAAAGCCCAAACCAATGAAGCAAATATTTCTACATTAGAAATTCCTTTAAGATCCTTAAGGCTGATGTTTGACAATGTGCCAATGGACTTAACTACACCGCTAAGATAGCGCTGCAAATCTGTCACAGACTAGATTATGAACGCATGAAAGGTTCATGCAAATTCCAAAGAAGCATATTCAGCGTCATAGTTAAAGTTCCTACTGAAAATTGTACTCTAGGCGGTCATGCGTGGAGAAGCGAATTTGGTTCTTTGGTTAGAGATAAAGAAGTGGACGAAATTGCTATTTATCTACTGACATTATGTAGCAGGGGAAGAAAGCCTATGATTTTTTACTATGTAGATGAACTCACTGACTTGTGTAAGAGCCCGGCATTAATAAACTCAGCAAGTTTAGTATAAGCTCTGGCTGGATGGAAAGATTCATTTTAATAACACCACAGACAATACTGGCCTACTTGCGCAACTCCTTTCGAGGTGTCAGGCAAAGCTTAACTGCCTTTATAACATCAAACAAATGACTTCAAATACAACTTCAAACAAAGCTGCTGTATATTGGATACTGAGAGCTCATGAGGGAGAAGCGAATTTGGTCCTTTGGTTAGAGATGAAGAAGTGGACGAAACTGCTATTAATCTCTGGAGTTATGTCGCAGGAGAGGGAAGCAAACATTTTAAAAATTATAGTTTGATTTACCAAAAAGAACTCCATGTAGCTGGAAACGTTTTACCAAAAGCCAATAAGTTTTCATTGCAACCCAGAAAGAAAACCTTGGAAGTATCTTTCGAATTATATTAGAAACATAATTTTTGTTATAAGGCCTCACCTACAGAGCAATCATAGTATCGATCGATAAGTAATTGTGTTGACTGTAAGGATGACAGTGAACTTTAATTTCCACAATGAAAAGATGGCATCAATTCGGAATTGAAGAAGTATTTTCAGGATTACTATTCGCTCGTACGCATACGTAATAGAGTTACGTTAGGAGCAAGTCGTTTAAACAGCGTACTAAATAAATAAATTTGGATTTAATTTTCTATTAAAATATCATGAGATGGACTTTATTTGAACGCTTTCAAATGTTTAATTAATTTTATTTTTAGTTTTTTTTCTTTTTTTCTCTTTTTTATTAAAAGAGAAAAGAACACAATTTTCCCCGGAATAATATCACAGTAAACCTGTCTATATATGTATGTGTATGTGTATGTGCATGTGTATGTCGGTGTTGGCTTTAATTATTTTTTGTTCTATTCTGTTCTTTTTAACCTTCTTTTCTTTAATTTATTTTTTTTATTTTTTGTTCTTTTTTTGTTTTTTGGTAATAAATGTGTTGCCTTGAAACTTCAAATGGTTAAAAAGCCACAAAAAACCAACCACTAAATTCATATTTAAACTGATATTTAGAAAAATGAGTGAAGAAAAAAAGAAATTTTCAAATGAAAACCCTGACCATTAGTTGTTAAAAACCCAGGCAAACATACACATACTTATTCCATATACATATATATGTATGTATATATATTATAACTAAGAAGAAGAAGAAGACACTAAACTATGGTTGGTTATTAAAATTTATTTCAATATGAGATTCAAATTAAACACACAAACAAAAAAATGAATGAATTTTGGTTAATTAAAACATTTAATAACGCCTGTGCTTTAATTCTAAAAGAATATTTCATAAGGTCTAAGCAATTGAAATATCGTATATGAAGTCATATTGGTAGTAAACTCTGTTCATTTTCAATTGAAGTTTCTTTCTACGAGCTATTCTAGTAGATTTTAATACCCCCGCTAAAGCACTGTGAAAGGCAGAAATCAAACAACGAAAGAAATGACAGTCGGACGATGTGAGACATACATGCGTAATTGGTCATTACAACCCTTCAGTCAGGATTACTATCTAGTGTCCAACACCACTTATGTTGTGTGTGTTAAATTTATACATGATTCCATGGCGGGATCTACAGATTTTGAGAAACTTTTCATGGCAATTTTCTATTTACTCTCAGATTTTTTGTCAGAAATCTGCCGGGAGTTAGTTTGCGAAGAAATATTTTTTTATATTTCATTACGTTCGAGATGTCTGAGCTGGCGTTTGAATTTACTATACTACGACGACTTCAAGAACCGAACTATAAGGTGTTTAAATCAAAATCTTCCCAACCAAGTGTAATTAATGGTCCTATTGAATTAAATTAAATTAAACTTTGCCTGACACCGCGAAAGGAGCTACGCAAATAGGCCAGTCTTGTCTGTGGTGTTATCAAAATGAATCTTTCCATCCAGCCGGAGCTTATACTAAACATGCTGAGTTCACTAATGCCGAGCACTTACAAGTCATCACATACAAGTTCATCTACATAGTAAAAAATCATATGTTCTCTTCTTCTACGACATAACGCCAGTAGATCAATTGCAATTTCGTCCACTTCTTTATCTCTAACCAAAGAACCAAATTCGCTTCTCCACTCATGACCGCTTAGTGTACAATTTTCAGCAGCAACTTTAACTATGACGCAAGGTATGCTTCTTTGAAATTTGCATGCACCTTTCATGCGTCCATTATCCAGTCTGGGACAGATTTGCTTTGCTTTCATAGCGGTGTAATTGAGTTTACTACCACATTGTCAAACATAAGCCTTCAGGATCTTAGAGGAATTTCTAATGTAGAAATATTTGCTTCATAAGTTTTGGGGTTTGTGCCATGTCTGGAAATATTGTGCCTTATGCTGTAAATATTGTACTGCTTAGCCATTTGGCAATCTCAAACCCCTCAAGATCGTCATGTGAAAATATACAGCTTTACCGAATGTCTGCTAATATCCTTCCTGAGGATGTTGCCTCTGCCTGGATAATGTTGCAATCGTTAAGTATAGTCTCAACACTATTTTCCCATTGGTTACCTTACACTACATACATACATACTTAATTGATATTATAACCATTCAGTGTTGTGTGTGATAATTTTTATACATGAGTGACGGAACCTACAGTTTAATGCCGACTCCGAACGACAGATTTTTTGAGAAACTTTTTCATGGTATTTTTATTTACTCTCAGAGTTTTTGCTAGAAATCTGCTGAGAGACAGTCGCCAAAGAAATATTTTTTCATATTTCGTTTCGTTGGAGATGTCTGATCTGGGGTTTGAACCGTGGCCTCACGCTTAATAAGACAACACACTACCTACTAGACTATGGCAACAAGTATATATCTGGCTTTCTCATTTCCAATCACTCCATGATGAATAGGTACCAATGTAATGCATAAAGTTTTATGCTCGTAGCAATTGTTAATCGCTTTCATACTTTGCATTTGATAATCAGTGAAGATATTTAAATCCTCACGCATAGAGTTCAACACAGTATCACTTACCCAGATTATACATTCCCCTATCGCACGTTTGTACCTCTGCTTGAAAAATCGTATTTTGGCAGGGTTTCGGTTTCTCTATGTATTCCTGTCTTAGTCCCATCCTTTCTATAGGTTGCCATGGAATCCTTGGACTAAGTAAGTCGGTCTGGAATCAGTATGATGCAAATGTTTGCGATTAAAATGTTAAGCATTTTGCCCGGTAACTCAGTGTCCCAATTATAATCTGGTGCTAGATTTCCAGCTCTAGAGAAAATTCGATTATTGAACCCGTATCTATATCGATGGGACGTACAGCCCTGTGCCATCACAATGTATAGCTACGGCGACAATTAATGTCTGTAATTAAATCCACCTCTTTTATTCCTTAAACGATAGCAATATTGCAGCTATAGACAGTTCTCGCAGCTGTCTATAAAACCTTTTCCATACATTCAATAGTACCAGTAAAAGTTTGTAGATCTAGGAGTAGTGCAACATTCTTCTTCAAATATACTGCATGAGTCCGTTAGCCTATTGTCTGTTCATACTATTTTTACCAATGACCGTCCGATTGTTATTAGTAATCTAAGCTGTAAAAATAATGGCATGATACTATGCCATCTGACATTGGATGGGTATTAGAAGGAGTGAAATGAGATTTAAAATTCTACAGATGGATGGCTGGGTGCTTATCAGTGATAATTTCCAATTCTTATTAAAACTAGCAGTAGTTGCAACATGTTTAAAAATATACACCAACAAAAATAAAGTATGGGGGTGTAAACTTTTAATATAAAACTACAGCAACATTTAAATGCTGCAGCAACAATGAAATTAACATCCGGTCTTGGCTGCAATTCCCAATCATTTTTGCTGTTCTGCGTTCATTATTTAAGGCATCAGCATAAATGGAAAACTATTCGTTCGTTTTTTTCCTTTTCTTCTTCTAAATAATTCGCAAAAAAAAGAGAAAACAATACGAAAAACAAAAAAAGTTTCATTCCGTTTCATTTCCTTTCGTTTCATTGTTATCCTTTTAAAAGAGGCACGAAGGCAGAGAAGCAATTTCTTGCATTTTAAGCCGCTTTTGTACGCCATTAAGGAGGAGTTTTTGTTTTTTTTTTTGGAAAATTCAAAAAGTTTTTGTCATGGTCGTTGTGCCGCGGGTTATAATTTTTCTGCAATTTTTCTTTTACTTCATAATTATTTTAATGAACTTTTTGATGAACAATGTTGGATGGAAGAAATTAAAAAGAAAAACGGAATTGAATAAACGATGGAAAGAATAATAAAAACTTGTGTTATAATTTGATTTGATTAATTGCAAATACAACGAAAAATGACTGAAGAAAATTACAAAGTGAAGTGAAGAAATTTTAAAATGTTTTCATCTTAATTGAGGCCCATTTTAAATTATTTCTGGGGAAGTTTAAAAGGAAAAAAATTTTCGGGAAAATAAATTTGGATTGTGACTCAAGATCTTTTCTTTCAAAGCTGTAAATTTGATATGCCCATGTTTCCTCCCTGTTTCCAGTTTTGTTGGTTATACAGAGTTTGCAGAGAATTTACGAACATAATTAAATTTTCAAAGTGTTGTTCCTATGGCAAACATCATTAAGTAAGGTGAACTGTTATTGGTACTGGAAATAAATCATATCAACAGCAAAAGATTATAAGAACTGGAGGGATAAATAGTTCTTAGCACTAGTAAGATGTTATACGGCAGATTATCTTCGACCATAGTTTAGTTAGGTTAAGTTAGATTAGCGGGTAGCTTGCCATTCACAGACAAGTTCACTTGATGGCCCACATAGCCCATTGCGTTACCCAGTGTGGGTAAGCCCCCTTATCATGATCCGTTAGTGGTGTGTTTGAAGCACCAACTAGTTTCTTGAATGGCATGCTCACCACCATGCCCAGATCTTCAAATGGTCTGTCACCGAAAAACCAATGACGTCAGTTTTGAAGTGCAGGGCACTTATAACGGGTGATTTTTTAGCTATTATCTTTTTGGCAACACTGGTTTAAACAGCTAACGCACGTTTCGTGTTTTATTTCACTGTCAAACATCTTCAGTTTGGTCTATAATTTAACCACGAATCGTCTTATCGGACAATGCTTGCAATTCATTGAATTTTATTATCAAAATGCGTGATCTTCCATTTTATGGTCAGTTTAATCGACCCATTGAAGCGGCTATTTGGGCTATTGTGACTAAATTTCGCACCAAATTTACATTGTTGGACATCAAACCACCAACACGCTTACGTAGAGTGCGAACTGAAGAAAATATCGCAGCTGTATCGGCCAGTGTTAATGATGACCATCAATTATCGATTCGTCGCCGTTCGCAGCAATTGGGCCTCTGTTATTCAACAACGTGGACAATTTTGCGGAGGGATTTAGGTGTGAAGCCTTTCAAAATACAGCTGGTGCAAGAATTGAAGCCGAACGACCTACCGCAACGCAGAATTTTGGGTGAATGGGCTCCTGGAAAGTTGACCGAAGATCCATTTCTTTATCGAAAAATTGTGTTAAGCGACGAAGCTCATTTTTGGCTCAATGGATACGTAAATAAGCAGAATTGTCGATTTTGGAGTGAAGATCAGCCAGAAGCATTGCAAAAGCTACCAATGCATCCAGAAAAAGTCACAGTTTGGTGCGGTTTATGGGCTGGTGGCATCATTGAACCGTACTTCTTCAAAGATGCTGCGAATCGTAACGTAACTGTGAGTGGTGAGCGCTACCGTCAGATGATATCCAACTTTTTTTTGCTCAAAATGCAAGAGCTTGACTTGCATGACATTTGGTTTCAACAAGACGATGCCACATGCCACACAGCACGCGTAACAATGGACTTATTGAGAGGTGAGTTCGATGAACATTTTATTTCACGTTTGGGACCGGTCAATTGGCCGCCTAGATCGTGCGATTTAACGCCTTTTGACTATTTTTTGTGGGGCTATGTTAAAGTTCGTGTCTATACAGACAAGCCCGATTCAATTGACGCATTGGAAGACAACATTGAAGCATTTACTCGTGAGATACCGGCCGAAATGTTGGAAAGAGTATTCCAAAATTGGAAAGAAGCGGATGGACCATTTGAGACGCAGTCGCGGTGAACATTTGCATGAAATAATCTTCAAACATTAAATTATATGGACCGTACTATCGATTCAAATAAAGATTTCATGCATTTTTCTGAATTTTATGTGTTTTTTTTTTAAATTTTCCTATAGCTCTTAAAAAATCACCCATTATAAAAAAGGTGTTGTGTCGATTCCGTTTTTTTTACATACTGGCAGCTACTACAGTAATCCTAGAGGGGCAGACCGAACAGTAACGCAGTGTCCGATTAGAATTTCTGTTAGAGTGCGATGCGTTCTCTTGTCAAATTTAAGTACTTCCCTAGTTTTTCTGTTATCCACTGCTGGACACAGCAGTTGTGAAATTCGGCCTCCAGGTAAGTTGATTCCCCACAGGCTGCCAAGCTGCTTTCACCAATTTGAACAAGTAATCTTGTAAGTGAGCATATATTCCCTCTAACGTTTCCTCCTCCAACATTTCTGATTCCAACCCTGCCAGTTTGTCCGCCTTTTCGTTCCCCTACATGCCACAGTGGCGCGGAACCCAGTAGAAGCATATGATGCGTCGACGTATACGTTCTAGAGTATTTATGCAACTCCTGACGCCCTCCTCATGTCTAATAAGTCAACACACTACATACTAGACTGCGGCGACCTTAACTAGACTTTCAAACTACACTAATGAGCGGGCTGATGTAGACAGTGTTTTGGATTATAACGCGTGCCCATGGTTCAACCCCTGCCTCAGACATCTCGAACCAAACGAAACTTGAAAAAAATATTTCTTACAACGACTTCCCATCAGCAGTCTTCTGGCAAAAACTCTGAGAGTGAAATAAAATTACCATGAATAGTTTCTCAAAAATCTGTCATTCAGACTCGATATTAAGCAATAGCTCTCGCCTCTCATGTTTACAATTAACGCCCACAATGTGAGTGGTGTGAGCAACGAGGTTGTAATCCTGGCTAAAGAGTTGTAATGACCAATTATGTATGTGCGAACCATTTTATCGTCGAACTCAAGTAGTTCCCTGTAACTCCTACAGTGCACTGCTGAGACGGCAGTTTTGAATTTCGGCCACCAGATATGTCGCATCACCCATGGTTCGTTGAATTCCATGCTGCTTTTTCCAATTTAATAAAGTATTCCTGTAGGGGTGCATATACAATGTATCTCCTCTATCGTTTTCTCCTCAGGCATTTCCGATCCCTAGTGTGCCATTTCGTTCGCCTTTTCGTTCGCCTCTATGCCACAGTAGTCTGGAATCCAATAGAAACGTACATATGCTGTGGCGAAGTAAACTGTGCATTTGATCATGATATGTTCTTTAGCAAAAGTTGTTGCGCATGTGCCGACGAAGGTTTCTAAGTTGGTATGACCAATATCCGATAGGTGGTGCCACTGAAAATTAGGTGATGCCACTGAAATTCTTGGAGGTTGGTGCGATTCATTTCCGATGGATGGCGTCACTGAAAATTATTCAAAATGAATGACAAGCAATTGGTCGACCTACACCTCAAGCACGGAAGAAAAGACCATTCCGAGCCTCAGAATCAGACGAGCATTGAGACTGGAAAATCTTCGAGTATATGCCGCTGAGACCCATTCGCTTGAACCACTTGAACAATGAGAAGTGAGTGACAACGGGAAACAAAATCAATAAAATGACTCAAAATTAATTGGGCATTTGTGTAATGTCTTTCCTTCAAATTTATTTTAGTTTGTGGCGCAGCAACACGCGCAGGGTACAGCTGGTGTATAATATTGTTACGCAAAGCGAAACGACCTAATATCGTTTAACAACAAAAACAATAAACAAAAGACACACGATACAAATACACACTAAACTAAGTATACAATGAACAGGTTGATTATCTAAAGCTGCACACACACATATGTACGACGAACCTGGTTGCGCCTGGTACCAACAGCAACATGTATGTGATAAAAAGGGATAGACAACATAAGCAAAGTACACAAACAACAATGTATTAGCAATAGAGCCTTCGAGAAGGCGAGATCACGAACCTTTCACTTCAAGAATGTTCGTTAGACTGGTTGTGTCGGGCTATAAAAGGGCTGGACAAAGCAGGCAGCAGTCAGTAAGAATTCGGTCAGTCTTGTGTGAAGTTGCGTGTGAACAAAAGAAGTCGTGGTTGTAAAGATCTAGCGAATACTTGTGTGAACTAGTAAAGTGAATGAATAAATAAATTATTATTGTTGTATCGTTTAGTGTGAACAGTGGCACAAACGTAGTGTGAACAATAAAGAGAGTTTAAGAAAAACTAAACACATATTTGTTTTTACTTGGTTTGCAATTAACGAACTCATATTTTAAAAGTTTTTAAAAAGGTAAAAACGTAACAATATAATATGGGTGGTATGAGACCATAGGTTGTAATAAGTAAGTAAGTGATGAGCGGGTTCGTTGGGAGATTCTTGCAGAATTTTGAGACACAATTTTTGTTTTGACACCGTGACACTGTGTCTATTTTAAATAAGTTTTTATACGTCATTGTATTCTAGGCAATAATAGAATATAATTTAATAAACATTTTGCAAAGAACCACAATAAATTAATTTTAATATTAACAGCTCCACACAAATGTCTTTAAATAAATGAGAATTTCAATTTTATTATGCGGTTTTCAAACGTAAAAATATTAAAAGTGGGAAGAAAAAAAATACTTGAAATTATAATCAAGTAGACTGTCATTAATTTTATAAAACGAAAAAAAACCAAGGAAAAAAGGAGACAAAAGCCAGAAATACTAAAAAGAAAAACACTAAAAATAGTATGCACGAGTATACAGTCATACAGATAATTATAGGTACGCCCCCTAAAAATCATTTTTTTTTAAAGTAATGAACTTCTAATCTAAAATTTCTTTACATTAGCGTCTGTAACGACACATTTACTTAAATAAAGAAAAAAGACTCCCAAAATCTATGAATTTGTGACTGCAGTTTGCTGAAAACCAATATGGCACCACAGAAAATTATACGTACGACGTATATTTCGTATAAAATTTCTCCAAAGGTAGCCCGGTATATAAAACTTATTGTGGATAAAAATCCTAGGACTACAGCCGTAGAAATACGAAATACCTCGGAAAGTGATCACAGTGTTATTGTGCATTGCGAAACAGTTCGAAGTGTTTTGAGAATGAACGGTTTCCGCAGCCAAGTACCGAGAAAAAGCTACGATTGGAATTCACCCAATAATATATGGGCAAGTCAACTGATTTTTGGACGAATGTAATATTTAGTGATGAGAACAAATATAATTTGTTCGGCTGTGACGGAAAACAAAAAATTTGGCGCAAAAATCAGTTGACTTGTCCATATATTATCATTTAAAAAAAATTATTTTTAGGGGGGTACGTATAATTATCTGTGTGACTGTATATGTATTAAAGAATACACGAAAAATAGGTTGTGTCAAGTTAAAATAAACACCAGACATCATTTGTACATCATTCTCATCGTCATCCTCATCCTCATCAGCCACCAGCCATCAGCCATCAGCATCAGCACTGTCACCATCACCATCGCCACCATCATCATCATCAACACCGTCAACAATGTTGCCGTACTGACGACGACAGCTGATCATTAAAAAATTTAATGTTGTTTTGCAGGACTGAATGTTTATTTGTTTGCTTGTTTGTTTGTTTTCTTTTTGCGACAGAATAATAAAAAGGGTGTGTCTTTAGAAACTCATAAAAAAAATTGAAAACAATTAGGAAACGAAAGGAAAAATGGAATGGAAAGAAAAAAGAATTGAAAATCTAAAATATGAATCAGTTTCTCTATTCATAATGACAATATCGCTTAAAAACAAACAAAAAAAAAAACGAAAAAACGCTTGAAATTCATATCCAAATGAAACGTACGTATATAGAAACTATAAAAAGTAAAGCGCCCAGTTTTGTGACATGAAATATAATGTATAATGCCCATCTAAAAATGGTGTTGATTTGTAGAAGAAAAATTCCTTTTTTTCTTCTTTCTTTTCTTCATATATTTTCCATCAAATCGCTGACAGTCTGCCAGCGTATTCAAATGACTTGTAAAGCGCTGTAAAGCACTTCCTTTTTTGTTTTTTTTTTTTTGCCAATACTTGCATAATGCAAATGATGGGCATTTTCAAATCAAGTGTTTTGTTTAGAGAAGAATAGTTTCACAAATACTTTAGAAAAAAGCAAACGAATGCAGGTTTCTTTAAAACTATTTATGGACTCATGGAGAATGATAGACAAGATATGTTTAAGTCAACGTTTTAACAATTTTCCGAATTTTAAATTTTCGCTTTTTTTTATAGTTTCTGAACACGGAATGCTTTCCCTGCAAAAACGATAAATGCAACTCATTATTGTTGGCACTAGAGATCAGAATTAGTTCTTTGAACAAGTTATTGAATTGACGTAATGTAAAGATTTGATCGATGGTGGGACTTGCCAGGCCTGAAGCCACACTGCTAAGGTGCAATCAGTGTTTTGACGAGTGCCTTCAGTCGTTCAAACAAAACGTTCGTAAGAACCTTGTATACGATAGAGAGAAGACTTTATAGCCTTGTAGGTTGTGCATTAGTGTTGTCTTATGCGACGTGAGGACTCGGCTCAAAGCCCAGGTCAGACATCTCCAACAAATCGAAATACGAAAAATATTTCTTTATCGATTTCCTCTCGATTTCTCTTTTAATTTCACATCAATTACCAACCGTCTTATCTTTCTTGGTGTCAGTTTTAAATTTCTCACCATTCCCCAAGTTTCACTATACTTCGATCAAGTTCTTTCGCGCCCATTACTTTCGTAAAAGATGTACTCCTAATAAATTGCCGCTCGTAATTATTTGCCCATAATAGTCACAAAAAGTAGTGTGCTGGCTTATTATACGTAGAACCACGGTTCAAACCCCAACTCAAACATCAACAAAACAGAATATGAAAAAAATATTTCTTTAACAACAGATTTCTAGCAAAAACTCTGAGAGTAAATAAAAAAAATTGCCATGAAAAGCTCGTATACTCTCAGCAAGTGTGATTTCAGGTTACAAGTCAAGGTCTCATGGAAATGTTCCCTCTTTTAACAAACAATCGCTAAAAATTATTTTTCATGACGTCTAACTAATGAGAATACAAAATAAAAAACTTGTTTAGCCATTAAAAAATAATTATATTCGCCTGATTAGAGAACTGAACTACAGGAAGAATTTAAAAGAGGCTCACATTTATGTTCCAAAACAAATTCAGCCAAGCCACAATGTAGCCTGGTGTTGTCCTCAAGGAACACATGCCTTCCTATTAACACAGCTGACGCTCATAAGATGTTGCTTTCGTCAAATGATGAAATTGTTGAGATCAAAGAATCAAGGGATCACTACTGTTTGTGCTCAACGTTGTCGTAATTGACTGTCACCATTAGTTTTAAAAAAATATTGATTTTGTCACAATGATCCAACAAAATCTAGGCCACTGAGCGCTTTCTACGTTCCATTGCTTTAGATTGTGGTCATAAGTTCAGCTAATGAACAATGACAGAGATCAGTAATGAGTATTCAAAAAGATGAGTAAAATCGAATCATACTCATAATTTCTGATACTTATACGCATTCATACTTATTTTAATGTCATACTTATACTACTCATATTCAAGAAGTACTCATCATACAACTACTTAACAACACGTATGATGTTGTTGATTTCGACTCTACATACACAATATTTTCGATTTTATACACGAATCACAAAATTAGTATGATTCGCGTACGAACGCTACAATACTCACTAGAAGATTGTGTGTTTGCTTTGCTGGCAGTCTTGGTCTTTGTCACTTTCTTTTTTCTTTTATTTTGTAAATGCAACAACAACTGTAAATTTTGATGAATGATTTGAGTCACTCGAACCATTTATAAGCATTATAAGTGCCAGACGCGGCACGAACATCGAGGTCTCTGAGGAAGTCTTAGGTATTGGAGTCCCTTTGGGGACCTCAAAGCTCATGATTGATGACGAGATCACGGACTGTGTCAACCGCAGGTGAGCAACTTTGGATAAGAGCAGGGTGGCGCGCATGATCTGGCCGCGGCTGGATGGAAGACGCACTGTAAGGCTGCTGAAACTCCAAAGAGGCGTGCTAAGTGCGGTTGTTGGAGTCGTCATGGGTCATTGTATTATGAGTGTCCATGCGAGGCGCATTGGTCTGGGACACCTCGCGAACGATTTCTATAGAAGCTTCAGGGACGAAGAGAAGGAAGAGACGGTTCTTCATCTACTGGGAACATGGGAACGGCACTATGTTAGATAAGGAAGATTCATCATGATCTGAGTGATTTGTCGAACATTGACGTCGGCAGTTTGAGTCGCTTCATTGTACGCTCTGGATGGTTCCATGACTAGGGGATGGTATCACAATGGGCCCCATGGGGCTTAAGTGCGTCCATCCAATTCATTTGGGGGGACCTACCTACCTAAGTATTTTTCTAAGGTTATGAATCTGAATGAGTAGGCGTATGAATCGAACATATTTCGAATGGTATGAGTTTGATGTCAATGTTGTAATCATACTCATTGGAACCTGTACTTATAAATCAACGTTGTAGTGAGTATGAATGAATCAGAGGAGTTAAATTTCAATATTGTTGACTCGTATTCAAAATTTCATAAGTGCTTATGAGTAACGAAAAAACGATTCATTGCTGATCTGTGGTTCAAATACATACAAGCAGGAAAAGAAATATTGTACGTTTCCCTAAGATTCAGACAAGATACACAAAATGTAACAATTATACATTTCTCTTGGAAATGGTGTAGAAATATTAAAACTTTTCTATGCCTATTGCTTATTATCTATGCACTGCTAATAGAATCCTGACTTTATCTTATCTACAGTGTGTTGATTTTTCAAAATAGTACGAATATGAATATGAATACAAATTCGAATGCAAATGAGAAAAAAAAAAGAAAATCAATTTCTGTCTATTGAACTCAACACCATGGGCGATAATAATACAGAAAAATTTTGATAACAATTTTAATTTAATCTGATTAAATTATTATTGTTATTATGAATCCCCAGGAAACAGACGAGAGCACACATAAACAACTGCAAACAAGTAAAGAGAAGAGAAGTGAACAAAAAAATGCTTTTTAGGCAATAAAACTGGGGAAATAAAAAAATAAATCAGAATTAAATTATCGTGTATCGTGACTTTCAATACAATTGTTCTCAAATAAAACACAATAATTTTTATGGTGTTTAGCAGCAGCAGCCAGCCAGCCAGCCACAGCAACTCAGTTGACAAATAAACTGTGTGATAACAACAAAAAACAAGAAATTTCGAATTCCAATTCTAAAGTGTCAACTCCATGGGGATGAACAGAACAGAACAGAACAGAACATCTTGATCATGTGCTCAATATCAAGCAAAGCAAAGAGTCTATGTACGAGAGTATGTTACTTATTTATTTACTATGTTCACCAAATAAATTCTTTTTTTGCATATTTTTTTTTGTTGGGTTTTTATTTTTGTTTTGTTTGCTATTTTTGCCGTATAGAAAAAATTGCTATAAGAAATGATTGTGTTAAAATAAGACAAACAAGCAAATTTTGTTGTCTTTTATTTATTTTTTTCCCTTCATTTCATGTGAAGAAAGATAATGTCGTCGCATAGTATGTGTTAATAAAAAAAATAAAATAAGAAAAGAAAACAAAAACACATAAAGAAAAAATGCAAATGGAAATAAGAAACATTTTTTCTTGCTATTAATGCAAATTGAGAGAAAACAACAACAACAGCAACAGCAACTACGACAAACCGAAATAATAATAACAAATAATGATAACAAAAAAAATCTCTGGAAAATCTACAAATAAATATAGGGGGGACCCTTTGTGAACAAAAAAAATTTTTTTGTTGATGACAGCAAAATGTTGTTTGCTGTTGCCCATAAAACTGCATAAAATTAAAGTAGCACAGTGTAACAAAAAAAAAAAAAAAAATCGTGGTTATGCTTTAAATAAGCATTAAACGTAGAATACCAAAGTAAACTTGAAACAATTTCAAGTTCGTAGGCGTATGAGTAATTTTTTGTTTGTTTCAATTGAATGTTTCTCATACGCATAGTATTCCCATGAAACATTGAAATAAATTAATAATCGGGCATGTTCTGAAAAACGCAAATCGCCTAAATTTTGAGTTTTCGTTTTAAAAACGCCAAAAGAGTGTTCTGGCGAACGCAAATCGCTAAAAAAAAATTATACCATTCGAAATCGCCAAATAGGTGTTCTGGAAAACGCTTAACGCTAAAAGTTTGCGATTTCAAACCACAGAAGTATATTGCAGTGAACTGATGAAAATATGTTCAAGCAAAACTTCTTAACAAAAAATGATAACAATTTTACACTTTTCTAAATAAAAATACCAGACTAAAAACTTGCTTTATTTTTATCCAATTTTTTGCGTCATTTGTTTACTTAAATTGGCGATTTAAACGAACGTACGGTACTAAAACATACGGCTGTAGGGCATATGCTGAATCGGCCAGCAACCAGTAACCACGGTCTCCATTAGAATATTTTTCCAAGTAAAATTCATTGGCGTTACTTAAATTCCACACAAAAGCATTGGACATGAACCAGGTCTTGATGCGCAAACAGCTCGTATCCTCATTTGGTGGTCACAAATATACATGCATAGTAATCACTTTGATTATTTAAAATTCTAAAAATAACCTTCATATAGGAGTACATACATACAATTAACACATTTAAACTATAAAATCCCTTTCTGCAAAAATAAAGTACCCTCTACCGATCCAATTAGTCCTAGACTCTTTAACTTTTAATAGAAATGTATTTTTGATGCTTTCGCCTGCTCCGGAACGTCTAAGGGGTTAGAATAATCCTTCAGGGCATGTCCTTTTAATTTTTCTTTTCTGGTTTGCAGCTTTTTTAAACAAATTATGCTTAATAAAAAATCTGTAGGCATTTTTCTATTTATTTTTTTTAGTTTTGATATTTTGATTTTTATTTGTATCATAAACAACTTCGAAAAATCGAAGATCGCAAGTAAAACGCGCGAGTTTCAGAACACCCTGAAATAAATTTTGCGTTTTTAAAATCACTTGTGATTTCAAATCGTGCGATTGTCAGAACATGCCTGAATATTATTAATAATAATTAAATTAAAATTAATTGCCTAGTATTACAAAGTTTCATGATGTCGTCCAGAGATCAACAATGAATTGTTATTTCGCTACTCATAAGCACTCATACAATTTTGAATACAAGTGAGTCAACAATATTGAAATTTAACTACGAACATAGCTGCCAGATTTAACGATTTTACGTCATTTTGACAATTTTGAGCTCCAAAAATATCATTTTGACGATTTGACGATTTATGACCTTATTTTGACGATTTTTAGAAATTAAAAATTTACATCATATTCCTAACTCTAGTACATTAAAATCCACCTTAAGTATTATATTTTTAAGTTACTTTCGAACACCTGTGATGATTTTTCTGTATTTTAATCCTTTTTAATCGCTTAAAAACTAAAAAATTACAACTAAAGGGTGTTTTTTATAGAGGTATAGAACTTTAAGTTGCAATAAAACAACGATGGATTATTCGATTGACATGAATTTTATTTATCCGAAAGATAATCTTGTGGCATTACATTTTAAATATGATTTCTGGCATATGACCGCCACGGCTGGCGCGGATGTAGTCCAATCTGGACGTCCAATTTTTGATGACGTTTTCCAACATTTGTGGCTGTATATCGGCAATAATACGGCGCATGTTGTCTTCCAAATGGCGTTTGTGGCTTTACCGCATAGACCAATGACTTTACATAGCCCCACAGAAAGTAGTCTAGCGGTGTTAAATCACAAGATCTTGGAGGCCAATTCACAGGTCCAAAACGTGAAATTAAGCGGTCACCAAACGTGTCTTTCAATAAATCTATTGTGGCACGAGCTGTGTGACATGTTGCGCCGTCTTGTTGAAACCACATCTCCTGGACATCATGGACAAGTTAGTAATCATGGCTCTATACCGATCACCATTGACTGTAACGTTCTGGCCACCATCGTTTTTGAAAAAGTACGGACCAATGATTCCACCAACCCATAAAGCGCACCAAACAAACAGTTTTTCTGGAGGTAACGGTGTTTCCACATACACTTGAGGATTACCTTCACTCCAAATGCTGCAGTTTTGTTTGTTGACGTAGCCATTCAATCAGAAGTGCGCTTCATCGCTAAACAAAATTCGCTTATGAAAATCGGGAACAACGGTAATCTCGTTTTGGGCCCATTCGACGAATCTACGCCTTACTTGATGATCGTTTGGCTTCAAATCTTGCACGAGTTGGATTTTGTAAGCACGCAAACCAAGATCCTTCCGCAAAATCTTCCATAAAGTGGATGTCCAGTCTATTCATGATGAATTGCCAAACCAAACTGAGAATAAATCACTTGACAGCTGTTAAATCGGTCGCCATCTTGAAAAGTAATGCCAACTTAAAGTTCTATACCTCTATAAAAAACACCCTTTACTAAATAACTACGTAGTTGAGAATAATTTATCACTTGTCGTTGCAGATAATTTTAAAAATTCGAGTATAGCTTCTAATATTACCATCGGAAGAACAAAAGCAAGCGCCTTTATTTTGTTTGTACGACCAACACTCAGGGGATGGATGGCATTGTGTTTGGAACTATGAAAATATGTTATGTAAAGAAGGAAAGAGAAAACCGCGCTTATGGACACTAGGCTTGTATATTTTTACACCATAAGTAACAGGAAAGACCTCTGCAGGAATTGAGTTCCACATACGAATAGTCCGACTAAAAAACGTAATTTTTTATAATGCAGTTTGCGATCCACTGGCCAATCGACCACATATGGATGTGCTGGCCGACAAAGACGAGCGTTACGTAGAATATATAATTTTCGGGGACAAGTTCCCTTATTTCGTTCGAGCAAAATCCTTTTGTAGTAGTGATAGAACAGTGAAACACAATCCACATTGCAACGATGCACCAATGATTCAATGGTGTTGGATACACTACCATCAATAACGAGCTATTATGGCCTCTCCTGTACACGAACTAGAAACCTCAAAATAGACGTTGAGGCACCGACCTCATAAATAGTATAAATAAAATCTTAAGAAGGAACTGAAAGATGTGTCGGTTGCAACCAACATTACACTGAATTTTCATGCTTAGATTGTCAAGAGCTTCTGACTCTTTAATATTTATACCACCCATAGATTATGATGATGCAATATTATTGCTGCCCTTATCTGTCAATAAACAACACTGGGATAGATTGTTTAATTCTTAAAAAATTTTTTTCTGAAAATGATATAAAATTTCTCCATTTTTGGAAAAAAAAAAAATTTATAAATGAAGTTGAGGGACGCTAGCTCCAATTTCTAAAAAAAATTTTTTTTTTGTTTTATTTCTGAACTCAGATATGTACATATATGGACTTTTTATATATTTTACTACAATCGAAATAATTTTGATTTTTAAAAACTTTTAATTTATTTATTTACTTTTCTGACGATTTCAATAAACGTCTTTGACGATTTTGACGATTTTTTCACGAATATTTGACGATTTGGTGCCTCATTTATCTGGCAGCTATGACTACGAACTCTGATTCATTCATACTCACTGCAACATTGATTCGGAATATGTTTGATTCAAAAGCCTACTCATTTAGATTCATAACTTTAGAAAAATAATTAGGTAGGTAGGTAGGTATAAGTGGCCGTCCCCCCGAAATGATTTGAATGGACGCACTTAGGCCCCATGGCGCCCATTGTGATACCACAGTTCGCGTCCACCATCCCCTAGTCATGGAACCATCCAGAGCTTACAAAAAAGCGACTCAAATTGCCGAAGTCAATATTCGACAAATCACTCAGATCATCGATGTAGTAGGCACCAAGATGTCTTTTCCTTCTGTGACATAGTGTCGGTCATGTTCCCAGTAGATGAAGAACCGTCTCTTCCTCCTCTTCGTCCCTGCAGCTTCTATAGAAATCATTCGCGAGGAGTCCCAGACCAATACACTTCGCGTGGACACTCATAATGCAATGACCCGTCACGACTCCAACAACCGCACTGAGCACTCTTTGGAGTTTAGCAGCCTTGCAGTGCGTCTTCCATCTAGCCGCGGCCAGATCATGCGCGCTACCCTGCCCTTATCCGAAGTTGCCCACCTGTGGTTAACAGAGTCCGTGATCTCGTCATCAATCATGAGCTTTGACGTTCCCAAAGGGACTCCAATACCTAAAAATTTCTCGGAGTGCTCGATGATCGTGCCGCGTCTGGCACTTATAATGCTTATAAATGGTTCGAGTGACTCAAATCATTCATCAAATTTTAAAGTTGTTGTTGCATTTACAAAAAAAGAAAGTGACAAAGTGACAAAGACAAAGACTGCAAGCAAAGCAAACACACAATCTTCTAGCGAGCATTGTAGTGTTCGTACGCGTATCATACTTATTTTGTGCTTCGTGTATATGTTGAGTTATGGAGAGTCGAAACCAACAACATCATGCATATTGTTAAGTATGAGTACGATGAGTACTTCAAACTTTGAATATGAGTAGGGGAGTCCGTGGTATTAAAATAAGTATGATTGCGCATAAGTATCAGAAATTATGAGTGTGATTCGATTCTACTCATCTTTTTGAATGCTTCTATGAGGCTAACTCGCATAGTGGCCTTTTGTTACGGCACAGGTAAGCGCCGTCACTGTACTGACCGAATTCCACCAAACTAGGTCAGTTGGTTAGAGCAAGGGCTGAACCGATAAAAATAATACATATGAAAAACTTTAATGATGAGATTTTATTTTCAAATTTATCGAAACTGTACGGATTTTGTTTGCCTCATGTAAATGCCAATGGAGAAAATTTTATTTCAATGACAGAAACAATCGTACATAATTGATCAATTGAAACCCATCAGTCAGGATTACGATCTTGCTTCTCACACCACCTATGTGTATGTTAACTTTATCCATAAGTGGCGCGACCTACAGTTTAAAGTCGACTCAAAGTTTTCGCCAGAAATGTGCTGAGAGGAAGTTGCCGAAGGAATATTTTTCCTATTTGGTTTTGTTGGAGATGTCTGTCTTGGGGTTTGAACCGTAGCCGCATGGTTTATAATACAAAATAATAGATTCTTTAATACTAATCTACTATAGTAAACTAGTCTCTAGCTTGCACTGGGATACAACAGAATTTCATACCAAAAACCAAAATAAGTTGAGTCACACAACTTTAAGTGCACTTTGTATTGTTACGAAAACGAAAAAACTAGGTACTCGTGTATTGTTTTTATATCGTTTAACATTAAAATTATAAACAAGAGCTACAAACACAAAACAAATTATCATCCTGCTCAATATAACAACAAAACACCAGCATAAAAAAATGGTAAACAAGTATACAAAAATCTACCAACAAACACTACAATAATAAACGTAAACAACGATGTTTACATTTATAGAGATTTCGAAAAGGAAAGGAAAGGATTTCAGACTGTTTACTTTGCCATATAAAAGGCAAAGCAAAGCAAGCAACTGAGTTAGTGAAGTTCAGTCAGCCTTGTGTGATGCCACGGTGCGTTTGAAGAGAGTACTCGTGGTTTAAAGATCTCCGTTACAAAGATCTGTCGAATAATTGTCTAGTAATTGTTATTGTTTATGCAAAGGCTATAAACAGAGTGAATAATAAAGAAAAGCAATTGTTGTTGTTTACATCAAGTTGTGAACAGTGGCGTACAGAATTGTGCGAATAATAAAGAAGTTTAATTAAAACTAAACACAGAATTATTTTTCTTTTTTATTTGCAATTTACGAGCTCATATTTTAAACGTTTTTAAAATGTAAAAACGTAACAATATGATGAGGTCATTTTTGCAGTGGACAGTGGAAAGAACAGCCTTTATTTCGAATTCCAGTCATAGCCATTTTACAAGCTTCAGTCCCAAAAAAAAAATCGTACTGAACTTAATTAAAATTATTATTTTTAGTTGAAGTTCTAAAAAATTATTTTAATTTCTAATTACCGTTATTTGTTCTTTTTTTGTAGTTGAATTTAATTAAAATTAGCATTAAAAATTAATTCAAATGAACTACATATGAATCTATTTAATTAAAAAACAAATAAAAAATACGTTTTATTGTTTTAATAGAAGTGATTTAAAATCGTTTCTATTTTTAAAACCATATTTTGTAACAATTTATTATTTTTGTTATTAAAGTTTTAATATGTACATGAAAAAATAAAATAAATTTTCCGAAAACTAATGTGTTTTCTTACAATTTAATTGACTGAAATGTGTAGAAATTATTGCAGGTAAAAATCGGATTTTTTTCAATAACAATTGTTCAGAGGTTTTATTTGTTTAAAATCAGAAAATCCTCCTACTTTTTATCACAAAAATGTCCTACGCATTCGTAAATATTTGCGTGCGAATCAATTTTTTGTTATTCAACGCCTACCCACCATTCTGCCGCTTATAATTCTGTTTGCATAACCTTTTCATTCACCACGATAATCTTAACGTAGGCGTATGAGTGTTGAAAATTGTGATTTTGAAATATTAATTATACGTTAAGGGGGGCCGATATAAAAATAATGTTTTTTATTTTATTTCTTTTTTATATGAATAAATAAAATAAAATAAAATAAATATTTTCATAAACCAAATTTTTTTTATAAAATTTAACGAACCTCTCAAAAATCTGATAATTTACTGCAGAAACAACATAATAACCTCGTAATAAAGCAGAATAAATTCAAAATATCTGGTGGGCCATATATCGGTTTAAATTTGAAGCATTAGCGGTTATTTCGAATCTGGCAATACTTATTTAGTTCTACTCTGTTACACAAAATTCAGTAGATTATCTCCACTGAACATAATGAATCGATTTATGCTTGAGCAACGTTGGAATTTTGAAGTCGCCGTAGTCTAGTAGGTAGCGTTTTGGCTTATTAGACGCAAAGCCAGGGATCGAGCCCCAGGTCAGACATCAAAACTAAATATGAAAAAAAAAACATATTTCTTCGGCGACTTCCTCTCAGCAGATTTCTGGCAAAAACTCTGATAGTAAATAAAATTGCCATGAAAAAGTTTCTCAAAAATCTGTCGTTCGGAGTCGACTTTAAACTGTAGGTCCCACCACTGATGTATAAAAATTAACACACACAACATATGTGGTGTTAGAAACTAGGATGTTGTATAATGGGTCAATTCGACCTCCGGGTACTGTACTTGTCTTAATTGACAAGTACACGTCCTCTAACCTAATGTTGGAATTTTTTGGAAAATTATTTCCAAAACAAGGAAATTGCACGAAAATGTCGTCGTACAAAATTTGATAGCAGAGATGGACCAACAGTGCTCGGTATCTGCAAGTTTATTGCGAAAGTTCGTGAAACTGGTTTCGTTGTTGATGAGCCAAGACGTGAGCATTGTCGTTTAGTACGTACACACGAAAATATCGAAGGCGTGGCTGAAATTGTGCTTGAGAATCCATCAACGACAACTCGTTATCGCTCTCAAGAATTGAACTTTTATTTCACGCACCAGTTTACGTCGAATTTTGGGAAAAGATCTCAGTGTGACGCCTTATAAAGTTCAATTGGGTCAAGAGTTGAGGCCGCATGACCATTCGATTCGTTTTCGCTTCCCTAGATTGGCCAAAGAGAAACTGCACGATGATGTCGATTTTGCAAAAAAGAATTCATCTTTTCGGATGAAGCTCATTTTCATCTTGGTGGTGGGTACGTTAATAAGCAAAATTGCCGTATTTGGGGCTCAGAAAACCCACACAGGGTCTTACAGAAGCCAATACGCCCTTACGAGCGACTGTTTGGTACGGCTTGTGGTGCGAAGGGCCCATATTTCTTTGAAAATGAGGACGATGCAACCATTACGGTCAATGGAGACACATATCGCACCATGATAACCGAGTTTTCTGTACCCATTCTTTATGGTATTGATGTGAACGATGTGTGGTTTCAACAGGATGATGCAACTTGCCACATAACTCATGTCACAGTCGCTTTATTGCATCAAACGTTTGATGGCCGTTTAATTAGTCGAAATGGTGATGTCAATTGACTGCTTGGAAGTTGTGATTTGATGCCGTTAGACTATTTTTTGTGAAGGCGCCGTTAAAGAAAATTGTTATGCCGACAAACCAGAGATAATTGAGTATTTGAATGCCAACATTCGTGATGTCATTGCCGAGATACGACCACATATACTCGAAATACACACATACATACATAATTAGTCATTACAGCCCATCAGTCAGGATTACGACCTATTTTCTCACACCACTTATGTTGTGTGTGTTCATTTTATACGTGAGTGGCGGGACCTACAGTTTAAAGTCGACTCCGAACGACAGATTTTTGAGAAACTTTTCATGGCAGTTTCATTGACTCTCAGAGTTTTTGCCAGAAATCTGCAGAGATGAAGTCGTATTTTGTTTTGATGGCTGGCCTGTTGCTCGAACCCTTTACATCAAATAAGCCAACACACTACCTACTAGAACCGCGACTTCAATACACTGAAAATAGTGCACGAAAAAATTCGTTCAAATTTGGTACTGTAAGTCCAGTCGCGGCAGCCATACGAATGAAATAAGATTCCCATTTCTAACCGGAACAATAAAACTTCACAACAAATATAAATAAATTTGGCAAAATTCCAACCGATTCTGTGTCATTGCACGTTTAAATTTAAAATTTTAAATGGCCCACCCTTTAAAAAACTAAAATAAACACGCCATGCAACACCCTGTTAGGGGTGTTGAGGGAACATAAAATATTCCATTTGCTAGATGAATAATAATCGTCATAATAATGACAACAACAGCGACAACAAAATATAACCAAACTGATAAGGCTGAAGGTAAGGGTTTGACAGCTTCCTAAATTGTTTTTTCTGCCTCTTTCTTTCTTTTTTTCCTAGAAATTGTTTAACAAGGCAAACAAATGTTTCTAAATTTGAATGTAAAAATAAAAACTTTTCCTTTCTTTCTTTGTTTGTTTGTCCACATTTTCCCCATTTTCCTCATTTTTTAGAAATCCTTTAGGAAAACGGTTTCTTTTTTTTTGTGTGGAAAGAAAAAAAAACCAGAAAGAAAATCTTTTGTATTGACCCTGATTGACAATTTGGCCAAAAAAGAATGGAACATAAAGAAACGTAATAAAGAGAAATGAATTGTTAACAATACCCATCTAAATTTTATCTTTTTATAGCCAATTTCACTTCTATCACAGAGCGTTAGAGAGTAATATGGCAACTCCATACTACAGTCTGATGTGAAATTAAATAGAATCCATGCCATGGCATGGGAGCTGTTCAAATAATAATCCACTGTTTAATACTTTTGCAAACAAAGACACAGAATTTCTTTTTAAATGATTTTCATAAAATATAAAAAGCATGTTCGCATATTCACTTCAGTTCAGTTGTTCAAAAGTAAATTTGAAACAAAAGGAACATGTGACCAACTATTCTTTACTTTACTACACCACCATGTAATATTAAAATGTTGTCCTTATAGGAAACAATCGAAACGTTCTTCTGAGAAATGTTAAGAAAGTTAAGAGTTTTTAAATTCTCAAAAAGTGTTCTACATTTTGTTACGTTTTTAACTTTTAAAAACGTTTAAAATATGAGCTCGTAGATTGCAAATAAAAAAGAAAAATAAATTTGTGTTTAGGTTAGGTTAGGTTAGGTTAGAGGACGTGTACTTGTCAATTAAGACAAGTACAGTACCCGGAGGTCGAATTGACCCATTGTACAACGTCCTAGTTCCTCACACCACTTATGTTGTGTGTGTTAATTTTATACATGAGTGGTGGGACCTACAGTTTAAAGTCGACTCCGAACGACAGATTTTTATTTATTGAGAAACTTTTCATGGCATTCATTTTGTTTACTCTCAGAGTTTTTGCCAGAAATCTACTGAGCGGAAGTCGCCGAAAAAATTGTTTTTGTATTTTGCCTTTGATGCCTGGCCTGGGGCTCGAACCCAGGCTTTTGCCTCTAATAAGCCAACACACTACCTACTAGACTACGGCGACTTCAAATTTGTGTTTAGTTTTAATTAAAATTCTTTATTATTCGCACAATTCTGTGTGCCACTGTACACAACTTGATGTAAACAACAACAATTGCTTTTCTTTGTTATTCACTCTGTTTACAACGTTTGCATAAACAATAACAATTACTACGCAATTGTTCGACTGATCTTTGTAAAGGAGGTCTTCAAACCACGATTACTCTCTACAAATACACCGCGTCTTCACACAAGACTGACTGACCTTCACTAACTCAGTCGCTTGCTTTGCTTTGCCTTTTATATGGCAAAGCAAACAGTGTGATGAATGTTCTTAAAGGCGAATAATCGTGGCATCCCGTTCTCGAGATCTCTATAAATGTAAACATCGATGTTTACATTCATTATTGTTGTTTGTGTATTTTGTTTACAATTATTCTTGTAGTGTTTGTTGTTGTATTGTTTATCATTTTTTATGCTGGTGGTTGTTGTTATAACGGGTGATTTTTTAGCTATTATCTTTTTGGCAACACTGGTTTAAACAGCTCACGCACGTTTCGAGTTTTGTTTCATTGTCAAACATCTTCAGTTTGGTCTATAATTTAACCATGAAACGTCCTACAAACGAACAACGTTTGCAAGTCATTGAATTTTATTATCAAAATGCGTGCTCTGTTAAGAAAGTTCATCGCGCGCTTCTTCCATTTTATGGTCAGTTTAATCGACCCACTGAAGCGGCTTTTCGGGCTATTATGACTAAATTTCGTACCAAATTTACATTGTTGGACATTAAACCACCAACACGCTTAGGTAGAGTGCGGCCAGTGTTAATGATGACCATCAATTATCGATTCGTCGCCATTCGCAGCAATTGGGCCTCTGTTACTCAACAACGTGGAAAATTTTGCGGAAGGATTTAGGTGTGAAGCCTTTCAAAATACAGCTGGTGCAAGAATTGAAGCCGAACGACCTACCGCAACGCAGAATTTTGGGTGAATGGGCTCTTGGAAAGTTGGCCGAAGATCCACTTCTTTATCGAAAAATTGTGTTCGGCGCCGAAGCTCATTTTTAGCTCAATGGTTACGTAAATAAGCAGAATTGTCGATTTTGGAGAGAAGATCAGCCAGAAGCATTGCAAAAGCTATCAATGCATCCAGAAAAAGTCACAGTTTGGTGCGGTTTATGGGCTGGTGGCATCATTGGACCGTACTTCTTCAAAGATGCTGCGAATCGTAACGTAACTGTGAATGGTGAGCGCTACCGTGAGATGATATCCAACCTTTTTTTGCCCAAAATGCAAGAGCTTGAATTGCATGACATGTGGTTTCAACAAGACTGTGCCACCTGCCACACAACACTCGTAACAATGGACTTATTGAGAGGCGAGTTCGGTGAACAGTTTATTTCACGTTCGGGACCGGTCAATTGGCCGCCTAGATCGTGCGATTTAACGCCTTTAGACTATTTTTTGTGGGGATATGTTAAAGTTCATGTCTATACAGACAAGCCCGCTTCAATTGACGGATTGGAAGACAACATTGAAGCATTTATTCGTGAGATACCGGCCGAAATGGTGGAAAGAGTATGCCAAAATTGGACTAAGCGGATGGACCATTTGAGACGCAGTCGCGGTCAACATTTGCATGAAATAATCTTCAAACATTAAATTATATGGACCGTACTATCGATTCAAATAAAGATTTCATGCATTTTTCTGAATTTTATGTGTTTTTTTTTTTGAAAAATTTTCCTATAGCTCTTAAAAAATCACCCATTATTAAGCAGCGCAATAATTTGTAAGCAAGCTCATTGTTTTGTTTTTGTAGCTTTTGTTTATAATTTTAATTTTTCATTTGCGTAACAATATATAAATGACCCTTCAGTCAGGATTACGACCTAGCTTCTCTCACCACTTATGTTGTGTGTGTTAGTTTTATCCATAAATGGCTGAACCTACACCTTAAAGTCGATTCCGAACGACATATTTTTGAGAAACTTTTCATGGCAATTTTATTTATTCTCAGAGTTCTTGCCAGAAATCTGCTGAGAGAAAGTCGCCGAAGAAGTATTTGTTCATATTTCGTTTGATGGTGGAGATGTCTGACCTTCGGTTCAAACCCAAGGTCAGACATCTCCATCACCTCGTGTCTAATAAGCCAACACACTACCTACTAGACTATGGCGACTTCAAAACCTTACTGAACTCTAATCGGGCATGTAGTTGGTTCCGTTACTCCTTTTTTGTTTGTCTAATATTTTGTGCCCCTGTATTTACAGTTTCTCGTGTATTTTTGTTTCCTTTCTCTCTTCATTTTACTTTGAGGCTGTTGTTCCTTTTTTAGAGCTTTTCCATGACTTGAGGTTAAAGGGGTTAAACAAATACAACGTTTTATACAGTTTTTGTAAACAGATTTTAAATCTCTCTCCCTATCTCTCTCTGCCTCTTGTTCTATATTTATTTACTCGTTTGTGTGCTGTGCTATGCTATGCTGTTTTATATTTACTACTCCTGTTTGTTCTTCATAATGTTTCGTATGAAATGGTAACAATACACAGAGGCAAGAAATGGAAGCAAACAAAAAAAAGCAAGAAAACAAGGCAAAAGAGGAAATAAAACAAAGAGAAATAAACGTAATATGAAAGGAAATCTAAGGCAGACACAGGATGTTTGTCTGTATTAAAAGAAAAAAATAAATACTTACACATACGCATACACGAGCTTAGAAAAAACAGAAGAACGAATGAACAATACAATGGAACAACAACAACAGCAGCAGCAGCAGCAGCAACATTGTACTCGAAACAATAATAAAAGCTAATGGTTTAAAGTATTTGTTTAAAAAGCACATACACACACATACATATGCATAGAAATAAATAATAAAGCTTTAAGATAAATACATATGTATGTACGTATGTACACATAAATGGTCTCCGTAATACACTTGTGCCCTCATAATAAATCTTACACGCAAACACACTAACGCTCACGCTCATGCTTACGCACAAACACACACTCTGGGCTGATAAAAAACCTACAAACAAGGAATTCAATTTTTAGAAAATTATCAGGAGCAACATATCAGTTATGCTGCAACACCATTTAATGTGTGAGTAAGGAAAATAGAAAAAACAGGCAACAAAAGAAAAGAATAAAAGAAGTAGCAGGAAAGAGGAAGGGGAACGTTAAAATATATTGTGTGTGTCACAGATAACACAACCCATACATGACTTTTGTTTTTGTTTTTGAAAAACTTATTCAAATTGAATGTGAGGCTGTAGGTTTACAATGTTCTTCTTAAACTTACTTTTTCCAAGTTTAATAAGAATTTTTATTTGGGAAAATAACTGAACTGAACTGAATGCCGATTGAATCATCGTTAAAATATTTCTGCTTTTGTTGCTTATCACGCGAAACGTTAGAGATATTGATCATCTAAATATAACTGCGGTTTGTGTACTCACCAGAGATCAGCAATGAGTATTTAAAAAGATGAGTAAAATCGAATCATACTCATAATTTCCGATACTTATACACATTCATACTTATTTTAATATTTAACCATGGAACCTCTACTCATATTCAAAGTTTAAAGTACTCATCATAATCATACTTAACAGCACGTATGATAATAACATATACACGAAGCACAAAATTAAGTATGAATTGCGTACGAACACTACAATACTCGCTAGAAGGTTGTGTGTTTGCTTTGCCTTCTGTCTTTGTCTTCGTCTTTTTCTTGTTTTGTAAATGCAACAACAACTAGGACTGTAAATTTTCATGAATAATTCGAGTCAGTCAAATCATTTATAAGTACATATTACACCTAATTCTGTTTTTACACGGTCTTTTTTTACACGGTTTTGATATAACACGGTTTGAAAATAAAATATTTTTAATTTTTGTTACACGATTTTATTCCATTTAGCACGATTAAAAATTTTTTGTGCTTAAATTTTTTTGTCAAATTTAATTTTTGCAAAGTATGTTCATATCACAAATTTAAGGGAATTCCCTTTTTGCGCGACAAGCAAATTTACTGGTCAAAGCAAATGTAAATGGCACAAATTTAGGGGAATTCCCTTTTGTGCATACAAGCACAAAGGTCAGAGCAATTGAATTGTGTTAATATTTTGTGTTTGGTAAAGAAATTTTTTATTGGCAAATTTGTTTTTCTATCGTTACATTAAATTTAACGCATTAAGATGAAAGGTAAGCCAAAAAATATTTTATATTTATTAAGTTATTTATATTTTTAATTTTGTTAAAGATTTTATGAATCCCTAAAAGAAAATGTCAAATACAAAACTTCTTAAAAAATTCTTGTTTTTCACTAATTTTAATAGGTTTTAGAGATTAGGAACCAATCACCTATTTTTGCATACGATCAGTGTCTTTTTTTACACGGTTTTTTTTTACACGGTTTTTTCTGGAACCAATCTACCGTGTAAAAACAGAATTAGGTGTATAAGTATTTTTCTAAAGTTATGAAGCTAAACGAGTAGGCGTATGAATCAAACATATTTCAAATGGTATGAGTTTGATGTCAACGTTGTATGCATACCAGAGGTCGGCAATGAGTATTCAAAACGATGAGTAAATTCGAATCATACTTATAATTTCTGATACTTATACGCATTCATACTTATTTTAATGTCATACTTATACTACTCATATTCAAAGTTTGAAATACTCATGGTACTCTTACTCAACAATACGCATGATGTTGTTGATTTCGACTCTCCATGACTCACCGTATTCACGAAGCACAAAATAAGTATAATTCGCGTACGAACACTACAATACTCACAAGAAGGTTGTGTGTTTGCTCTGCTTGCTGTCTTTGTATTTTTTGTTTGTGTCTTTCTTCTTTCTTTGTAAATACAACAACAACTAAGACTGTAAATTTTGATGAATGATTCGAATCATTTATAAGTATTATAAGTATTTTTCTAAATTTATGAATCTGAATGAGTAGTCGTATGAATCAAACATATTTCGAATGTTATAAGTTTGATCTCAGCGTTGTACGTGTACTCATTGCAACCTGTACTTATAAATCATCGTTGTAGTGAGTACGAATGAATCAGAGTAGTTGGATTTCAATACTGTTGACTCACTCATACTCAAAATGTCATGAGTACTTATGAATAGCGAAAAAACGATTCATTGCTGATCTCTGGTACCCACTATGCCAAGAATATTACCATCTTTGTACACACATCTGTGTGTCCTTTCTTGACCGGATAATATATCTGCTATGCTGTAGCTGTTGGAAGTTCCTACATACCGTCATGAAATAAAAGAGTCTAGAACTTAAGAGTAAAAAAAAAAACAAAAAGTACCTTTTTGGTACTATTTAAAAAAACTTACCTTTTCAAAAATGAACTGATGCCTCATAAATTTGTTGTAAAAATTGTCAAATCTTGCAATAGATTTTTGTAATTTTGAATGTATTGTAAAAAGTACCTTTTTGGTACTTTTTTTAAAAAGTGTTCATATATCGAAATTTTGGTAAAAAAAATTTTTTTTTTTGCAAAGGCAAAAAGAGTAAAAACTTAAACTAACTATTTGTACTTTATTGGTATTTGGTACGAACAGGTATACAATAGGACCTTAATTATCCGTGATGGTCGGGACCGGAAGCATTCCGGATAGTCGATTTTCCCGGTTAATTGAGTACCAATTTTGACTAGTTTTTTAATAGATATTTTTATTAGTTATTAAATAATTCAAGGATTTTATATACATACATGTTTCAAAAATTTAAAAAAACCGCACTTCTCAAATTTCTAAATTAAACTAAACAGGTTTACATGTATGCTTCTGACTCATCGTATACTAAAGAGGGAATTCCCCTTTTTCGCTTGTTTGTCCAAAATAATAGAAAATTTTTTTTGCTTATAATCACGGATAATAGAGGTAATCACGGTTAAACAATGCAGAAAAATTTAAGTCGATCCAAAATAAAATTAAGTCGATGCAAAAAGTTTCTTTTTCCATCCCGGATAATTGATGTTGCCGGATAATCGAATCACGGATAATCAAGGTTCTACTGTATTTAAGGTTTATTTAAGTTTGTGTGTCATACTAGTTGGTATCTGTAGTTATAGAAAAAATGCTACTTATGACGATTGCAGCCACAGAACTATCTTTATTAGAACAATACAAAACGTGTATCATAACATGAGGGATTTATTGGGAGCTGGAGCGATTATTTTCAGTTCCCTGCATAATCATCTCATGAAAGGAATTGAGACTAGTAAACCAATCGTATCTCTGTTAAGTAAAATTGGCGGATAAAGACAAGACTTCCATCTTGGTGGTTATGTTAATAAGCAAAATTGCCGTATTTGTGGCACAGAAAACCCACATGTGGTCTGGCAAAATCAAATGCAGCCATTAGAGGGACTGTTTGGTGCTGCTTGTGGAACGAAGACATTATTGGCTCATATTTGTTTCAAAATGAGGACGGCGCAACCATCACGGTCAATCGAGACACCAATCGCACCGTGATAACCGATTTTTTTGTGCCCGCTCTTCATGGTACTGATAAGTGAACGATATTTGGTTTCAAAAGAATGGTGCTACTTGAATCTCTTTTAAAACCACAAATATTTGATGATTTTAAAATGTTTCCTTAAATTTCAAATAAATTGAATAAAGAACGTCCATGTTTAAATGTGTTTCACTTTATTTTGCAAAGAGCGAACAAAAATAAATACGACATTCGTTTTCCTTTATGTTTTGTTTTTGTTTTTGTTTTTGCTTTCTTTATTCCGATACAAATTTAAGTGGGTAAACAAACGTTAATTTACTCACACACACACACACATTCCTCTATGTTTAAAGCTAAACAGTAACTCAATGCATAAAAACGAAAAACCTGCTCTCCCTTAAAGCATACACTTACAGCATACATGTGCTTAAACACACACACACACACGCATAAAACCTAAAAAACGTCAACAGAAAAACACCATAATCATGCCGAGCATTGTCGTCAGCAGCATCATCATCATCGTCATCATCGTGTCGGTTGCTTAAGTATGCGTATGTTTGACGGCCTTTTAAGCAGCATTTAAAATTACGTTTTTGCTGCTCTTTAACGGCTGTGATTTGCATTTTTTTCAACATTTTTTTTTGTAATGCTTCTTGTTCTCCAACTCCTTGCACTTCCCACTATTGTATTGTGCTTATCTCTCGTTTACTCACATACTCTTATAAGAGAGGGATTTTTGTATTATAACAGGAATAAATTGTAGAGAGAGAGTGTATGTGCCAAAGGTTACAAAAATTATGCGACGCGTTGTAACCCAATATAATAAGCGACTTTAGTTTTTAACAGTGTATGCGTACACGAATGTATGTGTACGTGTGCGTGTCAACACTCGCTGTTAAGAAATTTTATAATTTAAAAATATTTTTTTCTTTTCTTGGTTGTTGTTTTTTTTTTCTTAAAACAATTTTAAGTAGAGAGAGAAAGAGAGAAAATAAAAACAAAAGTAAGGGAGAATATTTCTTTGTTGGTGTAGGTGTGTGCTTGTTGATGTTTCTATTTTCTCTCGTATAATTTAGTGTGTTGGTTAAAACTAATTGAAATTCTTCTTTTCTTTTCTTATACTTGTTCTCATTCTTATTATTATTTGTCTTAAGTATGTTGCCTACAACAACAACATGACGTTCAATTCACCAAAGAAAAGGAAAAACTGCATATTTTAACGCTCGATATGAGAAAAAAAAACAAAAAATCTGGCGAAATTTGTAAGAAGAATTGCGGAATAACAAAATAAAATACGGAATTAAATTTCTCTCCCTGCTGGAGCAAACGTTGTTTTCTGCGTCTTATTTTAATTAAAAGAATTAAAATTTTAATGACGTTTTAGCGTTTTCTCTCCCTCTCTCTCGTTCTCCTTCTAGTTTTGTTTATGTTTTAATAAGTTTCTCCTTTTTATTTCGTATGAAATTCGTCCTATAAGTTCTATAAGGAAAGGCTGCTGCTGCTGTTGGTTCTGGTTAGTTGGTTGGCTGGCATTTTTTTCTTCCTCTTATAATTTATGCTTAAGCACACACATAAATTTAGGCCTTAAAAATTATATTCTTTTAGTCTTAATCAAAGCTTTTTATGGCAGCTGTCGTAAAAATAAAGCGTTTTAAATACACACATTATGGCTGGCTCTAGTCATTAATTTGGGAGACCGAAAATGTAAATTTTTTCTATAATACGAGGATTTTTTAATTAAAAATTATTTCCAAACAATCTTTCAATAACAAATAAAAAATAAAGGGTGTTTTTTATAGAGGTATAGAACTTTAAGTTGGCATTACTTTTCAAGATGGCGACCGATTCAACAGCTGTCAAGTGATTTATTCTTTGGTTTGGTTTGGCAACTCATCATGAATAGACTCACGCCTGAACAACGCTTGCAAATAGTGCAATTTTATTTCGAAAATAATGGTTCTGTGCGGAAAACGTATCGCGCACTACGTCCATTTTATCGAGCAGTTAATTCGATTAACCATGGAACGTTTTCGCACCACGTTTACTCTTATTGATAACTCGCATCCCCAGAGACGCTGTACGGTGCGTACAGAAGAAGCTGTTGCTGCTGTAGAGCGTAGCATTGAGGAAGACCCGAATGAGTCCATCCGCCATCGAGCACAGGAATTGGATCTGTGTCCATCCACTTTATGGAAGATTTTGCGGAAGGATCTTGGTTTGCGTGCTTACAAAATCCAACTCGTGCAAGATTTGAAGCCAAACGATCATCAAGTAAGGCGTAGATTCGTCGAATGGGCCCAAAACGAAATTACCGTTGTTCCCGATTTTCATAAGCGAATTTTGTTTAGCGATGAAGCGCACTTCTGGTTGAATGGCTACGTCAACAAACAAAACTGAAGCATTTGGAGTGAAGGTAATTCTCAAGTGTATGTGGAAACACCGTTACATCCAAAAAAACTGACTGTTTGGTGCGCTTTATGGGCTGGTGGAATCATTGGTCCGTACTTTTTCAAAAACGATGGTGGCCAGAACGTTACAGTCAATGGTGATCGGTATAGAGCCATGATTACTAACTTTTTCATTCTTGAATTGAATAACCATGATGTCCAGGAGATGTGGTTTCAACAAGACGGCGCAACATGTCACACAGCTCGTGCCACAATAGATTTATTGAAAGACACGTTTGGTGACCGCCTAATTTCACGTTTTGGACCTGTGAATTGGCCTCCAAGATCTTGTAATTTAACACCGCTAGACTACTTTCTGTGGGGCTATGTAAAGTCATTGGTCTATGCGGTAAAGCTACAAACGCTTGACCATTTGGAAGACAACTTTCGCCGTATTATTGCCGATATACGGCCACAAATGTTGGAAAAAGTCATCGAAAATTGGACGTCCACATTGGACTACATCCGCGCCAGCCGTGGCGGTCATATGCCAGAAATCATATTTAAAATGTAATGCGACAAGATTATCTTTCGGATAAATAAAATTCATGTCAATCGAATAATCCATCGTTGTTTTATTGCAACTTAAACTTCTATACCTCTATAAAAAACACCCTTTAGAACGTAATTATATTGTTACATGATATTCAAAGCAGTTTTCCTTTTTTTTGTTTTAGTTTTTTGAATATCACAAGTCGTATAAATTACGATACAACCGTTTGAAATGAAAATTTGTCGTCTTTTTGTACACTTAGTGGAATAAATTTTAAAGTCTTGATTGCTTAAAATCACGAGTTATCTAATATAACTTGACGGAATTTGAAACCTTCAGGAATACAGATCACATGCTAACAACCTAGGACTTTTCGAAGAAGTTCAGAGATCTCGTCCGGAGAAGAAATTGAATAGAGGTGTGAGAGGAGGACTCTTTTCAAAGTAAGTGAGTGCAGATTATAGGATTAGAATACTGGATCATTGCATCTTTCAGGCGTTATTAGGAATGACAATATTTCTGTGAAGGTTATCACAACATTTCCTGAGAGTCTCTCCAAAACAATCTACAGCGTCCGCAAAACGCTCAACGAAATGGTAGAGTGGTTAAATTTTCACAACACACACAGAAATTTGGAAATTGCACTCGAACTTACGAGTAATTTTTTTTCATACGTACATACATATTTACATACATAATCGGTCACTACAACAACCCTCCAGTCAGGATTATGGCCTAGTTTTTCACACCACTTAGGTTGTGTGTGTTAATTTTATCCACAAGAGGCGGGATCGACAGTTAAAGTCCACTCCGAACGACAGATTTTTTATTGAGAAACTTTTCATGGCAATTTTTTTTGCCAAAAATTTGCTGAAAAACGGTTTTGTTCGAGATATCTGGGGTTTGAATCGTTGCCTCATGTCTAATAAGGGTGTTTTTTTATAGAGGTATAGAACTTTAAGTTGCAATAAAACAACGATGGATTATTCGATTGACATGAATTTTATTTATCCGAAAGATAATCTTGTGGCATTACATTTTAAATATGATTTCTGGCATATGACCGCCACGGCTGGCGCGGATGTAATCCAATCTGGACGTCCAATTTTCGATTACTTTTTCCAACATTTATGGCCGTATATTGGCAATAATACGGCGAATGTTGTCTTCCAAATGGTCAAGCGTTTGTGGCTTTACCGCATAGACCAATGACTTTACATAGCCCCACAGAAAGTAGTCTAGCGTTGTTAAATCAAAAGATCTTGGAGGCCAATTCACAGGTCCAAAACATGAAATTAGGCGGTCACCAAACGTGTCTTTCAATAAATCTATTGTGGCACGAGCTGTGTGACATGTTGCGCCGTCTTGTTGAAACCACATCTCCTGGACATCATGGTTATTCAATTCAGGAATGAAAAAGTTTGTAATCATGGCTCTATACCGATCACCATTGACTGTAACGTTCTGGCCACCATCGTTTTTGAAAAAGTACGGACCAACGATTCCACCAGCCCATAAAGCGCACCAAACAGTCAGTTTTTCTGGATGTAACGGTGTTTCCACGTACACTTGAGGATTACCTTCACTCCAAATGCGGCAGTTTTGTTTGTTGACGTAGCCATTCAACCAGAAGTGCGCTTCATCGCTAAACAAATTCGCTTAGGAAAATCGGGAATAACGGTAATCTCGTTTTGGGCCCATTCGACGAATCTACGCCTTACTTGATCGTTTGGCTTCAAATCTTGCACGAGTTGGATTTTGTAAGCACGCAAACCAAGATCCTTTCGCAAAATCTTCCATAAAGTGGATGGACACAGATCCAATTCCTGTGCTCGATGGCGGATGGACTCATTCGGGTCTTCCTCAATGCTACGCTCTACAGCATTAATAACTTCTTCTGTACGCACCGTACAGCGTCTCTGGGGATGCGAGTTATCAATAACAGTAAACGTGGTGCGAAAACGTTCCATTGTTAATCGAATTAACTGCTCTGATGGACGATTTTGTCGACGATAAAATGGACGTAGTGCGCGATACGTTTTCCGAACAGAACCATTATTTTCGAAATAAAATTGCACTATTTGCAAGCGTTGTTCAGGCGTGAGTCTATTCATTATGAATTGCCAAACCAAACTGAGAATAAATCACTTGACAGCTGTTAAATCGGTCGCCATCTTGAAAAGTAATGCCAACTTAAAGTTCTATACCTCTATAAAAAAACACCCTTTACTTGAACACACTACCTACTATACTACGGCGACTACTTACATTGGGAACCCACAAGTCTAGATAAAGGGCGCGAAAAATGTCTGCTCAAACATCAAAGGAATACGCTTAGAGTAGTTGCTGTAGTCATTAGTTTTTGGCCATAATCACACATCACCACTTCACTCTTACCTTTTCAAAAGTGAAAAGTTCCATTAAAACTAGGAATTTGAAGTGATTGAAGAGATGTGGTCATTAAGACTTAATATACCATGAAGTTGGATTCAACTTGAAATTGTGGAGTAAAAATCCATGACTTTTATAACGCGATAATAAATCGATTTAGTCAGAGTCAGAGTTCGTGATTGTTTTCTACGAACCGCACTAAAGGAATGCTTTTGACAAAATAGCCACTCCTTAAGGAATGAACAACTTTCGATAATTGCAGTGACTGCATGCATAAATGGGGCCAAAAAATATCACGAAGGTGGAGAATTAAAAAACATGAAGGAACAGCAAACAACTGAACGACTGTTCTTATGTTCTTTCTCCGTTTCTGAAGTCCATTTCTTGCTCTTTTTTTTGTACAATATTTTGCAATATTTTGCAATATTTTGTAGATTATTGTTGTTGTTGTTTTGTGCCGCTATTACAACTTGTGCTCATTTAAGCAAGCATTTCTCTGTTACTTTTCATATCGTCTTTTGTACACATGAATTTTACCAACAATAAACAACACTACTAAGAGCACAACATAAATGGTAAATGGAGAACGGAGAGAGAGAGAGAGAGAGAGCGTATGAATGCATGTATATTGCATGTTATTGTTGTATGTGGTACACAACATATTACCGGTTAAATGCAATGTTTTATACACTATTATTTTAGTTACAGTTGCAGCTGCTGTTGGCGATGGCGATGATGATGGTGATTATTCATTCATTCGTTCATTTATTTATTCATTCACATGGCATTGTATTGAAATTGCAATTGCAAATGTATTGTAGAGTATAATATGGTGTGTTGTTTTGTTTTGTAAAGTCTAAGATACTCTCTATAAAGATGTATTGGGGTTTTATTTTTATCATTTTGCTTGTTTATTTTCTCTTTGTTTATTTCTTTAATTGTGTGAATATCAGTGCTTGCATGTATGTGTAAGAGAGAGAGAGATAATGTGTGTTTCAAAATACTTATGCATTGCGGTAAAATGTGGCTCTTATTTAATGTATCTCTTTTAATTTTTTTCTTCTTTCAAAGATTTTTTCTTTCTGAACAATTCACGCATACAGTCCCATACATATGTATATATGTACATACTCACATGTCCATGTATAAACCTGTATTTATGTACTCTTGTGTTTCTTTCTATAGAAACTTAGACAACAACAACAACGTTAAACAAGAATGATAAAAAATCATAAAGGAATAAATGACTGCAGAAATACAATAACAAGTTGAGAGTATGTTAGAGACACACACAAAGAAAAAAAAGGAAAAAAGCAGACTGAAACTGCAAGACAAAAAAGAAAAGAACATCAAGTCATTTAAAATTATAAACAAAAGTCTGTAATTTTATACATCATTATCGTTTATGTTTTCCTTCTCCTTTCTACTCTCTTCTTTGGCAGTATTGTCGCTCTTTTCTTTATGTAGTCCCATTATCCATGTACGTACATATATATGAGTTCATGACACAGTAAGCACTAAAAGTAAACGTTCGCTTTACTTACATACGAATTTAGCAGACTGGTTTTCTCCTTTATTTTTTGAGGATACATGTTTATATTTGAATGACAACTTTAGAGTTTTCTAAATCATTCTTTAGTACATAGGGGCTAGGTATTAAAAATTGACATCGCATCTATTTTATGTATAATCATGTCCATATTTCAAAGACCAAAAATTTATTTTGCGATAACATACATACATAGGTTGTTGTTGTTGTAACAGTTCGGCTGTTGTCTCCGGAAGCTTTTCCCTGTATGTAATATAAAGATAATTTTAGTTTATGTGTTCTATTTGTTGTGTGCCGTGTAATTTGATGGGGATGGGAAGGGTTTGAGATGGGATTGTTGTTGTTGGTTGTATGTGCGTGTTGTTAACGTCATGTGGTAGGTAGTCCGAGGAAGTTAGCTGTCATCGTAAGGTTCAGCCATAGGTCTACTGGCCGCAGGACTGTCGGTTTCGCTGGACAGCTAAAAATGTGCAAAGTGTCGTGTGGTGTTTGGTTGCATGATGGGCAGCTATCTTGGGTTCCCGGGATAATTCTACCCCTGTAGCTATTCAGGAAGTTTGACCATCCTGATCTGAGCTGGGCCAGAATAGTCCTCGTTACTCTTGGTAGCTGCCTTTCCGAATCGGCTATGGGTGGTGGGTGCTGATTTATGACCTTGTTATGGCTGAGCTCGTCTCTGGCCGTCGCGACGATGGCATTGGGAAGAGTATTTTATGCCTCCCTGACGGACAGTGTGTCGGTTATTGAGGGTATGAGGTGTACAATGTCTGAGTTGTATGTGGTGAGGTCTTTTCTTATGCGGCGAGGAGGGGGATCATTTAAGACTATGTGGTGGTTTGGATGGGAAGGTTGGTGGCAGGACTCCCCCCTGTGGGACACCCATCTTTATTCTCCTGTGAGAGGACTTTTGTCCCCTAAACTCAACGTATGCCTGCCTACCTCCAAGGTAATTGGAGGTCCAGCGTTTCAGGTCGTTGGGCAAGGTTGAGTTTAGTATATCTCTCAGGAGTGTGGGGTGGTCGACCGTGTCAAAGGCCTTTGAAAGGTCAAGGGCCGCAACGACAGTTCGTTGACACGGTCGTTGTTGGTTGAGTCCGTCAGCTATCCTAGTTGTTATCTCGGTGAGAGCCGTGGTGGTGCTTCGCCCTTCCCTGAAGCCATGTTGGTGGTCTGCCAGTGGGAAGTGCTGTTAGAAAGCAGGGAGCAGAAGGGCTTCGAGGATCTTTACCATTGGTGATAGTAAGGAGATCGGCCTGTATGATTCTCCTTTGGTCGCTGGTTTGTTCGGTTTCAGGATCGGGATGATTCTAGCGACCTTCCAGATGTCAGGTATCACCAGGCTGTGCAATCACAGATTTATTAATCTGGTAAGGAACCTCAAAGCCCTCTCGCCCAGCTTCTTATAATACAACTACATACATAGGTAGTTGGTCATTATAACCCTTCAGTCAGGATTACGTCCTAGTTTCTCACATCGCTTATGTTGCGTTTGACGCCAAACGTCAGGTTTTAGAGAAGCATTTTCATGGCAATGTTTTTATTTGCTCTCAGAGTTTTTGCCCGAAGTCTGCTGATGATAAATTTGGCGATAACAGATAAAACTACTCAAGTTTCAGGTCCAAATTCATTTGAGATTCTGATATTAGAGGCCTGTGTGTAATATTTCAATCGTGTAGAGTGTAGTGTATCCATTCTCCTCTACTGGCTGGCAGCTACTATACATTTCATTCCCTGGATCTTCTACTCTTTTCACATCTAATTAAGCAGTTACTGAATTTAGTAAGTCACTCTGTCATTTATCAGAACTGTGCAGTTCCATTGTTCTCCTGTGATCTGATGTCCCTGGGCATAAGTCAATCATGTTTGATCCGGGGGACGGGGGACAATATTTAAAGTTGACTCTACCTCAAGCACATTGTGCTTAACGGCAAACACTTTCAAAGGCCGTAATCTATATTGCATCCCAGGCAAGGTATTGACCAGTAATCTGAATCACCCAGTAATCCGCAGATCATTACAGATTACTCTAGCATCCGTTCTAAACAAGAATGGAAATGTCCACTGATATATGTATATGAAACGGTTTAACTGAAACTAACAAACATAATTTCTTACGAGAGTATTGTGTGAACAATTGAAGCCATTCGCCAAAACACTGATTGGACCTTACCAGTGCGGCTTCCAGACCTTCAAACAAATCTTTACCTTACGCCAAATTCTAAAGAAGACCTATGGAAAACAAATCGCCACATACCACCTTTTAGTCGACTATAATGCAGTCATCAATAGTTCCAAAAGGGCTCGTATTTTTGCCGCAATCTTTCACCTCAGTATACCTGTGAAGCTGATATGGCTATGCAGAATGACCTTAAGCAACTCCTGTAGCTCCATCAAGGTAGCAATGGACCACTTCGAACCTTTTGATAACGTGCGAGTTTACAGACAACTTCAACTTCGTCATGGCGAGTGTTCTGTGATTTTTTTTACGCCGAGAAGGGGTAAATGTTTCTAAGCGCACCATAGAGGAAGTCGTCACATCCTCCGTGTTTGGGCCCTTACTCACTAAATCCCCCCTCGTCTCCTGTGGACTCGTTTGTGTCCACTCCGGAAATACGCTGGTATTACTTCGCAGTGGAGTCCTTTTGGCCCTTTGGCCTCTCCATGTCTATATCCTCGTCCAGATTGCGTATCGAAAGTTGAGGAGACATCTAAGCGTCTTCACTGTTCCTTTCGTCTAAATCATTGTTTCGGTTTCGCCCGGTACGGCGGACATGCCCGCCTGTTCTGCAGCCTCAAGGTCTCTCTTTTTCCGTCTCAGAATGTGCTCTACGTAATTTACCACCGAGGTCCAATTTCCACTACTAGCAATTATGACCCCGACAATGTTAGCGGCTGTGATCGTTCCAACTATTGACGTCAGTACAGAGCGATAGCTCTGTCAGCATTCACACTCGAAAACAGTGTGCTCTGCGTCATCAATTACCTCTCCTTCCTCGTAAACACAGTAAGAGGAGGCGGTCTTGCCCATTCTGTGCAGATATTTTCTAAATAGCATCTGTGTAACGTAGTAATTTACATCTCCAAATTTCCGACCAATCCATGGCCTTATGTTCGTTCCTCTATCTTCCTCGATCCATCGTTGTTGCCATTTTGAAATGGTGTTTTCCCTGAAGTGACCGGTTATATGACTTCCAGCCGATTTCGCCTTATATACCTCCATCCGCTGCGCTGCCAGCAGATACAGAGGGATTATACCTGCTATCACCAGTACGGCTGTAGCGGACACTGTACGATATGCCGTTACCAGCAAAAAACGATATCAGTCTGGAGATCAAGCGTAGAATCACTCTTGTCAACAGGTGCTACTATGGTCTCAATAGGCAATTGAGTAGCAGAGACCTCCCTGGTACGACAAAACTAATACTATACATGACGCTCATTCTTCCCGTGCTGTGCCATAAAGCAGATGCATCGCCTTGAGAGTATCCGAGAGAAAAGTTCTACGTAAGATAATCGGTTTTCGGAGTGAGTTGGCGATAATTTCCGCATTCGATCCATTCAATGAACTGTATGAGCTCCTCAACGATGTGGACGTTGTGCAGCGTATTAAGTCAGTAAGTAACGATCCTACAAGACTTAGGAGGCACTAATGCTGGATTCAATATATTCTGCCTTCGAGTTCACTGTACATGGTTATAACGTTTGCGAATGATGATAAAACAAATTTAAAAATCTTCTACTGGCTCTATTTTTTCAGCATTAAAAAAATGTTCTTTTTATTTCGTTTTTCCTTTTATTTTATTTTTTTAATGCTTTTTTAGTACATTTGTCTGCTAAAAATATTGCATCATCATCATCATTATCATCGTCATTAACAGCAGGAGCTAACAGCTAACGCTGTCATCGTTCATGTCATCACATCAACTGCAAGTAACCAGCAGCTCGGAGACGTTTCATATGCAGTTGTTGTATGTAATTTTTCTATACAAACTGTCTGTCTGTCTGTCTGTCTACCCATGTTATTTCTGACTCCATTTCAAGGATTTACAAAAATCGTATGTAAAATTGTACGTTGTTTTTAGTCTTTTTTTTGTCTTAAAAATAATGACCAAAAAAATTTCATCATAATCCTTTAAGGCGACAAAGGCGACAAAGATTTTCTTTTTAAAATTCTTATGATGAATATTTTATTTCAGGTTTCATTACGGAATACGATTTATTCTGTCTGTTATGCATACATAATGCATCCTTTATTGCGATTCTTTTGCTTTAGGTTGTTAGCAGTACTTGACACTTTTTAGTCACTTTTCAGACGGTTAGCGAAGTTAGTTTGAATGTAAGTCATCATTGGTCCATATTTCTTTGAAAATGAGGAAGCCACAACCATTACGTTTAATGGAGACACATATCACACCATGATAATCGATTGTTTTTGTACCCGCACTTCTTGGAGTTAATGTGAACGATGTTTGGTTTCAACACGATGGTGCAACGTGCCATACATCTCATGTCACAACCGATTTGTTGCATCAAACGTTTGATGGCCGTTTAATTAGCCGAAATGGTGATGTCAATTGTTCGACAAGAAGCTACGACTTAACACCGTTGGACTATTTTCTGTGGGTCGCCGTTAAAGAAAAGTGTTTTGCGACAAACCAGAGACAATTGAGCATTTTAAGGCATTTGGTTGCTAAAGCAATGACGACAGGCTCATTTCTCACTCGAGGTTTCCGTCGTCAACAAGCAACTTGTTGCATACATTGGCCACGTACATAAGTGTCTGGAAAAGTCACTGTTTGCTGTTCGTTTTTCTCCTCATTAAAGCTTATGAACTGGACGGTTTATAGTTTCTCCGCAGGTAGTCCCCCAATATAAAGACTTTGAAGAATGATATCTGTCAAGTTGTCATTGTGATACTGAAGGAAAACTACCTTAAAACAAGCGTCTACTGCAGTTAATTATTTTGAATGAAATGCAAGTCTCCTTGTGAGTTTTATTTCACTTTACTTTTAAACGCCATAAAAGACGTTGCGAAACAAGTTGATGCCAAAAAAAGCCTTTAAACTGCTGCTGAACCGAAAAGGTCATGTTATGTTTATTAACAACAACAAGCGAAAGTGATCAAAATCGGAGTCAACTGTCATCAACTGTCGGCAGCACTAAGCAGTGTTGATAGCACCAAACCTTCTTAGCGTTTGCACTTGTATATAATATATCGCAGGTACAATATCGCATCGCATTACATTTCTGAGTGAAATTCGGGACGAAGAAGTTTGGAAAAATGGTGCTGCGCATCTCGTAAAAGACTCCATGCAAATTTATAGAACCGTTGGAGGTGAAATTTATTAAGAATCAATCGGAATAGTCCAGTCTATCTGTAGCTGTAGCATTTTTCAGGTGGAGGCCTCGATAATAAAGTCAGCAGCGAAAATTATTGGGGGCCATAAATATACCCAAGCGCAACTTTCCGATAGCCAAGAGAGTATCAAAGTACTGAACTCCAACGTTATGAACTCCAAGACAGTGTACAGCTATCGCAGATATCTCAATGAAACAAATGAGAACGGTATGAGGTTTCTTTCACCTGGGTATCAGGAGGGAACTTTAGGACGGATGAACTGGCCAAGAGTGGCGCAACCATCAAACACTCTGATGTATTTTCGACTTTGGGAATCCATTTGAAAGCCTACAAGCTTATAATTGACAATGCGACAGTCAACAATTGATGGGCAGCTTCGAACACACAGGCAGAACGACGCGTAAAACCTTCCCTGGAGGGAAGGCGCACGACAGGTCTGCTTAAACTCCAAAGAGGTACCCTTTAATTATGGTATGCATTATAGGCACGCCTAGTCTTGGACATCTCGCAAATGCTTTTCTGTAGAAGCAGCAGAGATGAGGAAAGAGAGCAGGCCATTCTCCACCCACTGTGTACAAGACCAGCACGAAATCGAAGGTGAACTGCTATGAATTGACATTACCAGTCCGAGTCGTTTCATCAGAAGACAAGTCTGCTTAAACTCCAAATAAGCATGCTCAGTAAGGTTGTCGGAGTTATTATGGGACACTTAATTATGGACATGCATTCGAGGCGCATTGGTCTTGGACACCTCACAAATGGTTTATACAGATAAACTTATGTATATGTCATGCTACTTTATATAAACTCGTTTATATGTCATGCTACTTTATATAAACTCGTTTATATGTCATGCTACTTTATATAAACTCATTTATATGTCATGCTACTTTATATAAACTCATTTATATGCCATGCTACTCTATATAAACGCATTTATATGCCATGCTACTCTATATAAACGCATTTATATGCCATGCTACTCTATATAAACGCATTTATATGCCATGCTACTCTATATAAAGGCATTTATATGCCATGCTACTCTATACAAACTCGTTTATATGCCATGCTACTCTATACATACTCGTTTATATGCCATGCTATTCTATATAAACTCGTTTATATGCCATGCTATTCTATATAAACTCGTTTGTATGTCATGCTATTCTATATAAACTCGTTTATATGTCATGCTATTCTATATAAACTCGTTTATATGTCATGCTATTCTATATAAACTCAATTATATGTCATGCTATTCTGTATAAACTCAATTATATGTCATGCTATTCTGTATAAACTCATTTATATGTCATGCTATTCTATATAAACTCATTTATATGTCATGCTATTTTATATAAACTCATTTATATGTCATGCTATTCTATATAAACTCATTTATATGTCATGCTATTCTATATAAACTCATTTATATGTCATGCTATTCCATATTAACTCATTTATATGTCATGCTATTCTACATAAACTAGTTTATATGTCATGCTATTCTACATAAACTAGTTTATATGTCATGCTATTCTATATAAACTCGTTTATATGTCATGCTATTCTATATAAACTCATTTATATGTCATGCTATTTTATATAAACTCATTTATATGTCATGCTATTCTATATAAACTCATTTATATGTCATGCTATTCCATATAAACTCATTTATATGTCATGCTATTCCATATAAACTCATTTATATGTCATGCTATTCTACATAAACTAGTTTATATGTCATGCTATTCTATATAAACTCGTTTATATGTCATGCTATTCTATATAAACTCGTTTATATGTCATGCTATTCTATATAAACTCGTTTATATGTCATGCTATTCTATATAAACTCGTTTATATGTCATGCTATTCTATATAAACTCGTTTATATGTCATGCTATTCTATATAAACTCGTTTATATGTCATGCTATTCTATATAAACTCGTTTATATGTCATGCTATTCTATATAAACTCGTTTATATGTCATGCTATTCTATATAAACTCGTTTATATGTCATGCTATTCTATATAAACTCGTTTATATATCATGCTATTCTATATAAACTCGTTTATATATCATGCTATTCTATATAAACTCGTTTATATATCATGCTATTCTATATAAACTCGTTTATATATCATGCTATTCTATATAAACTCGTTTATATATCATGCTATTCTATATAAACTCGTTTATATATCATGCTATTCTATATAAACTCGTTTATATATCATGCTATTCTATATAAACTCGTTTATATATCATGCTATTCTATATAAACTCATTTATATATCATGCTATTCTATATAAACTCGTTTATATATCATGCTATTCGATATAAACTCGTTTATATATCGTGCTATTCTAGAGACTGCTCTTCACATAATAGATACATGCACGACACTGTGTTGTTGGTAAAGAAGGCATCTTTGCAGTGTATACGATCTGCGGGCAATCTGAGACGCTTCATCAGAACCTTCGAGTGGTTGTGGAACTAGGAGATAAATGTAAAACTGTGGTATCACCACGGGCTGTATGTGGCTTAACATCCAGTCACCTCTACCCACCTGGCTACCATATACCTAATTTTCATTTTTATTTTTCCCTGACATATAATAACGGTAAGAAACTATAATTTTCCATTACTACAATCTACCTACCCTATCATAATGATTTTAAACTAAAGTTGCTGCTGCAGTTGTTAATGTTGACTCCTGTTGCAGATCTGGTTATAAAAAAATTTCTGAAACTTTTTGAATTTCTTTTGAAATTCTATTTTTAAATGATTTTTTTTTTGCTTGTTTTTCTGCTTTCTTTTCTTTGTTTTCTTTTTTGTTTTTGCATTATTTTCTCCCCTCTTTCATAACTAACTTGTATTTTAACAAGTTGTTGTTGTTGCTGTTCTGATGTTGCTGCTGTTGTTGGTGACATTTTTTGAGGTCATTCACATGTCGAGGGCATGTTGTTGAACTTGATTGTTCTTCCATTACTGACATGCAAATCAAAACAACAACCAGAACGGCAACAAGACCGAGATTCTTATACTTTTGAAAGCAAACACAATTTTTTTTCCTTTTCATCTCAAGACGAAGGGTCTCTGCAGTGAGTTGAGGGGAGCATGTTTGGCTGGGTGGCTAAAGAGGTTCTTTCTGTATGCCTGTAGCCTTTTTTATTTATTTTTTTTTAATTTCTTGCCTCTTTTAACATTTTCTTTTTATTTAAGATTCTTTGCTTTTTAAATTTTATTTTGTTAGTTGCTGCTACTATTGTTGTTGTTTATGTCTCCCCCCCCCCCCCTCCCCCTCTATTCATAAATTCTTTCATTCTTCACTTCCTTTTTGAGAGTAAATGAATAAAAACAACGTTTATGTACGTATGTACGTTTCTGTTTTGATTCTGTTGCTTCCCTTAAAGACTTTAGATTCTTGATTATCTTGACTTACATATCGACTGTATGTTGTACTATAACTTTATGCCTCACAGGGGTATATTGTTTTGCATGGAAGATCTTAAACAAACAGTCTTAAACAGTCTCTCTTCTATAATTAAAGTCCAATAAAATATCCTTGTTTCAATAAATATTTTTTAATATCAACTTTTCCACGAACAATCTCAATATCAACGAAGCAGGGTATAATTTTCCCGCACTGCAATGAGTCCAGTTCATAAATTAAATCGATTTACATGGAAATGTTGATTGGCTTGTTGATTACCCTATGCACAGCAGCATTAGCGCTTTGGTGTCAAACCCAACAGAAAATAGTTGTATGAATGTAAAAACTAAGCGCGATATTATTGAGAAATTTAATTCAGAAAGAGAAAATTATGCAAAAATTTGGCGAGCATTTTATAAAATCTGCGGAATGAATACTGTGAGTGGGAAGTGTTGCACCCCAACCACTTTGAACGTCCGAACACTGAAAAATATTTTCTCACGTGGTAAGTGAAATGCAAGCGTCAAGCGTTTAGGAAACAAAGGTAGTCCTAAGCTAGAATCTCATGGTAGCGTATAATCATTTAACACGTTGACTGCCGACTACGAGATAACTCGTAGATTACGATCCCTTCTAGGGTGCCAACTACGTGTTATCTCGTACTCACTAAACCTACTATTTTTGTATAGCTACGAATAAAATCGTATTATATCAGTGCTAGTATCTATAAATGGCTTCTTGAAAAGTAACAAAAAGTCAATGTTGGCTTGCTCGCCCAGTTTTCTGAAAATTGTACGGCAATCAACGTGTTAAAAAAGGTTGGTTATACATACATATTGTTACGAAAATGGTAAATCAAGATACTGGTGTTTAGCTTTTACATTGCTTAACATTAAAATTATAAACAAAACCTACAAAAACAAAACAATTCAGTAAACAAACCTGCTTGCAAATTATCGTACTGCTTAAGTATAATTCTGATATTCCGGACACCTGCAAATCCGGACAACGCGGTAATGCGGACACTTATTTTTTCTACTGTTGTAGACTCTGTAATCCGGACACCATCAATTTTTTCTACCTCAATTATTCGGACAGTACTTATTCCTATTGCTTTTGCACAAAAAAAGATATCTCAAAGAAAATAATTTATCAAATAGAGCGCTTTGTAGAAACGGAACGTGTCATTCAAAGTCATTAGTAGATTTAAATAACAAAATATGCGTTCTGTTTTTTCCACCTAACTGTACAGCACTCATGCAGCCAATTTTAAAACTAAACTATCGTAAAAGTTTTTTGGTCGTTATTTTATCAAGTTCATAAAATCTAATGGATTTTTCATTGAAAAACGCTTGGGATAGAATTGATGCAAATATCCTTAAAAACTGTTTTCATAAAATTTTGTATGATGAAAAGTAGAACTCAGATAATGAAATACCTCTGTCAAGGCTAAGACGCAGCGATTCCACCGAACTATTTGATTTACTTATCAACTTAGCACCTGATATTTATAATTCTAATGAGGTTACCGAATGGTTGAATGATAAGACTAATGAAAATGATGAGGTTAAGTCATTTAATGGAGAATGTTGCAATAATTTTCCAAAAATACAGCATTGTCAAGCCATATCTGCGCTTAATATTTGTATAAAATATTGCGAAGAACAGAAACTTCCTGCTGGGAATATTTTAAAGCTTTTAAGCCTCAGAGATATTGCGTACAAAAAGCAAAATTAAACTAAACTTCGTTAGATGAAAATGTCTGACTATTGGTGCAGCAAATAATGAAAATATTTTATATAAATGATTTTAATCTGCTGGTATATTAATTTGAATGTAAACATTTCATTTTAAAGTGAACTTCTTGTAAATAAATATAAGTTAGCATGTATTATCTAAATTTTTCTTTTATTTCGGAAATTCGGACATTTCGACATTTCGGACACGACATGGTTTTTAATTGTCCGGATTATCGAGATTATACTGTATAACAACAAAGACCAGCATAAGAGAAATAGTAAACAAGTAAACCAAAATATACCAACAACATTACAATAATAAAAGTAAACAACGATGTTTACATTTATAGAGATTTCGAGAGCGCGAAGCTATGAACAATCGCCTTCAAGAACATTCATCAGACAGTTTACCCAGCCATTTAAAGGCAAGGCAAAGCAGGCAAGTGAGTTAGTGAGGTTCGCGGTGCGTTTGAAGAGACTAATCGTGGTTTGAAGATCTCCGTTACAAGGATCTGTCGAATAATTGTTTAGTGATTGTTATTGTTTATGAAAAGGGTATAAACAGAGGGAATAACAAAGAAAAGTAATTGTTGTTGCATACATCAATTTGTAAACAGTGGCACACAGAATTTTGCGAATAATAAAGAACTTTAATTAAAACTAAACACAAATTTATTTCTATTTTAGTTGCAATCTACGCGCTCATATTTTAAAGGTTTTTAAAAGGTAAAAACGTAACAATATACATACACTGAAATAATTCATTTTCTTAGGATAGCGAGAAAAGTAAATGAGAATAGTCGAATAAATTTCCAAAAATAAAAACGTATATTTATTACTTATAAAATTTTAAACCAAAAACAACAGTTCATGATAAAGGAACTTTTTTTATACTTAAGAATAAAACTGTTTTCTACTTAAGAACAAAAGTGTTGACTCACTTATGGCGCTCAGTGTATATACATAATTGATCATTGCAACCATTCAACCCCTGGATTACGGCCTAGCTTCTCACATCACTTATGTTGTGTGTATTAATTTTATACACAAGTGGTGGGATCTACAGTTTAACCGTTTGATTGTTATGAGTATGGGGTTAATTAATTAAAAATTGCTATGAGAAATTATGAAAAAATATTTTTTTTTCATAACAGTCGCAGCAGTCCCCTGAAGTTCTCCTAACTGAACGCCAAATTCTGACACGAGTCGACTTCGAACGACAGATTTTTTAGGGAACTTTTCATGGCAATGTTTTTTACTTCCAGAGTTTTTGCCAGAAATCTGCTGAGAGGAAGTCGCGGAAGAAATGCTTTTTCATATTTTCGTTTTGTTGAAGATGTCTGACCCTGGAGTTTGAAACGTGGCCTCACGTCTAATTAGCCAACACACTACCTACTACCTACTAGGCTACGACGACTTCATTCAATTTCCATAGATTTAATGTAATGAATGCATTTAGTAATCCAACAATTAATTAAAATTTTATTTTTCACCTTTCACTATGCACTACAGGCTTCATTTTTTCTTTTTTTTTTTTTGAACCTGATTCTTTAAATAAATATTTACCATAGGCAGGCTTTTAATATTAAATTTTTAAATTTTTGTTGAATTTAAGAAATATAAGAAATTTTAAATAAAACGCAATTTGTTTATCAAAAGCCAAAGATTAAATAAAAATTTAAAATAAAAATACAAAAAATAATTGCTTTTATAACTCACCTTTGACAATAAACAGGAACAATACAGCCTTATAGAGGCTGGTGAAATCCATTTTTTCCAAGCGTCACTTTTTTCCATTACATTTTCTCGTTTCGCTTGTTTTTTTAATGCCAACAAACCATCGATGTGTTATCTTTTATTTAATGACGCTTTTATGTTTTTGTTTTTGTTGTTTTGTTGTTTTTAAGTAAAATTTAAATTATTTTTTGTTTGTTTTTTTCTAATTTTTTGTTTCTAAATCAAAACCACACATACATACATATACAATCAGTTAAAACTGACACAAACACAATTGAAGCGTTAGCGTTGTTAGCGTTGTTGAAAAATAGAAATCAAATCAACTCAAATTGATGTTGAACATGAGCATGCATGCACACACAATATAAATGATAACGAATAAAAACAAAAACAACAACAAAATCTCTTAATATTTATAATATTTGTTGTTGTATGTTTCTCTGGCTGTCTGATTTTTTTATATTTTATGCTCTTTGACTCTCATGTAAGTATTTAATAAAAGAGTATGTGTGTGCGTGTGTGCCGTTGGCTCTGTAAAAATTTTGATAAGGGTTTCCGCACTTCCTTTTTGCTCTTTCAGTTTTTGTTTTCTAAAATGTGTTGAAGGCGTTTGTTGTTGTTAATTTAATTTTTAACTCAAATCCATGTTTGTTGATTGCTGCTGTTGTGGTAGTAGTTGTTGCTACTGATTTCGATGTGCCTTTACGAAATTGGTTATAAAATTTACAATTTCATTACAACCAGCTTCGTTGTTGTTGTGTTATTTTTTGATTTATTTATTTTAGTCTCTCTCTTTCTCTCGCTTTTTTCTCTCCTTCTGTATATTTGTGTGTGGGGTGTGGATTATTTTGTTTTTTTTTTTGCTTCTTGGGAAGGTATGGGTATTGGTTGTCTGTTGATTTTTCACACCAACTGCTGCTACTGCTGCTGCTGTTGTTTAAATAATTGATGTTGTTGTTGTTGATTTATAAATATTTATCGGAGTGTTGTTGTAGTTGCCTGTAGGCGAAAAAAACTTTGTTGTTGGTTTTTGAAACTCAATTTAGTCGTCGTTCGATTTAATCGCCCGCTTTACTGCCTAAAAAGAGAGGAAGAGAGCATAAAGAGAATAAAATTAAAATTGATGTTTTTAAAAAGGGAAAACACACACATACACACACCACCACCATCACCATCACTTTACTGATTTTCTAAGCGTGTTTCGCTGATTGACTGATGATGTGTATTACAGTTTATCACAAATATTAAGCACTTGCAAACATACAGCTGTGTTCAAAATAATAGGAGTGCTACCATGTAATATTTTCAAAGTTAAAATTTTTTATTCTAACAATTTGCAAAACATGATATATTTTAATGGTAGTTACAACGATATGTAAGAAATAAAATAGAAAAAAGAATCTCGTAATAACTTTAATATTTACGATGAAATTGATTCATTTATGTGTTTGCCCCTGAATTCAGTTGATCAAAAAAATAGGAGTGTGAGTGTTCTTTTAAAAATAAAAATATAACAGCATATAATTTAAAGAAAAAAGTGAAAAATAAGTACGAAAAAATGTAGTTAAAACTTTTTCTACAGTGATTCACATAAATTTTTGTAATAGTGGAACGAGGAAAGCACTGTACTGAAGGAAAGAGAATACTAATTAAAAATTTTCGAAATAAAGGCAAAACTTAGAAAGAATAATCAAAAATACATTAAAATATAAAAAAAGCCCGAAACGCGTGGGCGCAAGGCCAAAACATCTACTGTCGATGACCGCCGAATTGTGCGATACAGCAAAATAAATCCTTCAGCGTCTTCAAATAAAATTCAAAAGGATCTGAATCTTGCCGTAAGTGTCCCTACTATTCGTAGGCGTCTGATGGACAAAAATTTATTCGCAAGAAGTTCACAAAAGGTGCCATTGTTGGCATACAAAACAGGCAGCAGCACGTTTAAAGTTTGCCCAAGAACATATCAAATATCCGAAAGAAAAATGGAGAAACATACTGGGGACTGACGAAGGCAAAATTGTTTTATTTGGTGGCACTGGGTCTAGACAGCATGTTAGACGTCCGCCCAACACCAAATATAAAGCTCAGTATACACAAAAAACAGTTAAACATGGTGGTGCAAAACTAATGATATGGGGAAGCTTTTCATATAATGGTTTAGGCCCAATACATCGAATTAGGGACATAATGGATAGGAACGTCTATGTCAGCATTTTGAGAGAAGTGATGTTACCATATTCCACGCCTCTAAAATGGATATTCCAACAAGATAATGACCCGAAACACACCAGTAAATTGGCAAATGGGTGATTTCGGCTTAATGGGGTAAAGGTTATGGCGTGGACAGTTCAGTCTCCTGACCTTAATACCATAGAACATCTATGAGGGATGTTAAAAAACATGTTGCCGAGCGAAAACCGTCAAATGCAACTGAGTTGTGGTCTGTAGTGCAAGATGGGTGGAATAAAATTCCACTAAAACAATGTCAGGATTTAGTTGACTCCATGTCTCGTAGATGTGCTGCCGTAATAAAAAGTAAAGGCTATTCTACCAAATACTAATCGTATTTTAAGTTTCTGATTATAGTCATAAGCATTTTTAACTTTTTTAATAGTAAATCTTTACGAAAACAGAAATACTCCTATTATTTTGAACATCACTTTTTTTTAAACTTCCGTTTACTTACTTGTTGAAAGCTTTATTTAATTAATGAATAACTTAAATAATTTAGTATTGAATCAACATTACATTACACCAAAAAATTGAATTAAACCATGTTTTTTTGTTTGTTAAAATTTAAGCTTTTGTTTTTCAATGGGCTCACTCCTATTTTTATGAACACAACTGTATACTTATACACATACCACCACCATCACCATTGCTTTACTGCTTTCCAAAGCGTATTTCACTGATTGATTGATGTTGTGTGTTACAGTCTATCACAAAAATTAATTCGCTTTCATACATATTTATATACAAAGAAGTGTAATTAAAATATATTTACTAAAGAAAGAAGCAGTTAAGGTTTTAAGCCAAGAAAAGCTTTAAAATTTTTTATACCCACATGTTTTTCTAAAGTGCCTAATGCCCATGCGTAGAGCAAACGTATTTTCTCCTGTCTGAAGAAATTTTGAAAAAATATTTCCGATCACTTTACTAATTTATTTTCAAAGGCTGTATAAGATCGAAAATGTAATTTGTTTACCACAGATTGACTGTAGGTATCACTCCCTAAGTGCTGGTTTAACTTCTACTGGCGTAAAGTGCCATGCAAAGCATTTCTGTAAGCGCAAGTATAATAACCTTCTCCTTACAATGTTATACCTCGATAATGAATAGCCTATAGTCCTTACGTGTCTCGAATAATAGTGCAGATGATAATCGTAATAAAAGGAAATGTTGGCTTAATGTAGTTGCTTTAGTCTAGTATTAGACGTAACACTACGGATCAAACATGTCAGACATTTCCAACAAAACAAAATTTGAAAAAATATTGCCACGGCGACTTCCTCTCAGCAGACTTCTGGCAAAAACTCTGAGAGTAAATAAAATTGCCATGAAAAAGTTTCTCAAAAATCTGTCGTAAAGGGTCGACATTAAACTGTAGATCCCGTCACTCTTGTATAAAATTACCACACGTAACATAAGTGATAAGAGAAGCTAAATTGTAATCCTGACTGAAGATTTGCAATGTAACTAATTATCTACGTATGTATGCTGGCAAAATCAGCATTTCCTGAAATGGCAATAATTGAGGTGGTGATATAGGCTGACCTCCAAAATAATAGCTTCTTTGTATTTGACCAAAGTATAGTGTTTCATAAAGCCGCTGTACAAAATGTTTACAATGTAAACTATTTCAAAACGTCGTCAATGTGTATTTTTAACGTGGTCAAAAAGCAATCAGGCATCGGATTTATAATTGATGCATTGTTTGGTAACTTTGCATATGTAAAAAATTTATATACCGTAGTAGAACTGCATACAAACTTTGTATTGATATATTTTGGAAGTCAGCCATACAGTCGAAACAAGGCTTTATCAAAACATTGAACAGAACGAGTAATACAATTGTTTCTACAATGCATTGTTTCTTAATGTAGGTGGTGCCCGATATTCATAATTTCTTATTTCCTCGTATCAGCATAATTGAGGATCAGTTATCAAACTGATTATGCTGTCTAACATGATATGCCAGACTGTAAGCGGGCATCTTATGTTCTCAAGTTCTTTAAAATTTTGCTGTCTTCAATAGGTCACATAATTTTCATAATTTTCTTTTAAATGTACGCCTGTATTCTGCACTTGTCGCCTCAAAGACTGCCGACTAAGCCGTTCTCCACTGTTACGTATGTATATAATACTCTCCACTATTGATGTTGCAACACCTACAGTAGGACCTTGATTTTCCGTGATGGTCGGGACCGGAAGCATTCCGAATAATCGATTTTCCCGGTTAATTGAGTACCAATTTTGTCTAGTTTTTTAATAGATATTTTTATTAGTTACTAAATGAATATGTACACATTTATATAAAAACTAAATAATTCAAGGATTTTATATACATATGTACATGTTTCAAAAAATATAAAAAAATTATAATTTTGTCAGAAAACAGTGAACAGTAGATAAGGATTTCATGTTATGTAATTTCTAAAAATAATCAATTAATGTTGTTTGTCTCTTCTTTTTCAATTTTGTATTTTTGTTTACACGTTTTCACGGATAATAGAGGTAATCACGGTTAAACGATGCAGAAAAATTTAAGTCGACCCAAATTAAATTAAAGTCGATGCACAAAATTGTCTTTTTCCATCCCGGATAATTGATGTTGCCGGATAATCAAGGTCCTACTGTACTTATACCGTAGATTTAAGCTTGAAGAACAGCAAGAACTGAATTCTATTGAATAAAAACATTAAACGACCAAGTAATAATACTTCAGCGTTCGTTGTCGTATCTGGTTGTGATTCATTCATCAGGACCACACAATTGGATGGCAGTATATGGTAGGTAGCAGTGTTGAAAAATTCAGTACTTTGTTCAGTTACTTTTTTTTCAGTACTTCTTCATTTCAAAAATACCGCAGTACCCCCTCGGCGTTTCCAGTACTTTTTTATTATAACATATTTTATATCTTGCGCTTTTCAACTATTAATGCTAAAGGTAGAATCAGGCTTTAGCCCCGGAACATACCTTCGTTTTTAGAATACGAAACGCAATTAAAACGCTTGCAGAACCATGTTGTTATATCGGTAAGCACTAGCACTGCTCTTCATATGCTAAAAACGAACGTTCCATTGACGTTTGACTAAACGGGGCTTTTACGTTTTGTTACGTTCCGAATCAGATGTTTTTGTATTCTATGTGAGGAACACGAACAAGTCGTTAATTTTTCTGTTCCGTGTCGTATGTGTATTAAATGTAAATAAATAAACAGTCCAGTAGGTAGTGTGCTGGCTTACTAGACGTGAACCCACGGTGAATCATCTATTAGAGACTTAATGCGATACATTCAGGAGTCTTTGAATTTGCCTTTCTTGACCTTTTGGCAAATAAAATCTGTCGTTTATAATTGACGTTAAACTGTTAAGCTACTCTTGCATAAACTTTATAATCCTGATTAAAAGTTTGTAATGATTATACATTTTGGCGACTTCCTCTCAAAAGTCTTCGTGAAAAAGCTCTGAGAGTAAATAAGACTGTCAAGGAAAGTTTCTCAAAAAAAAAAAAATTTGTCGTTTGAAGTCAACTTTAAACTGTAGTTCCCACCACTTATGGATAAAAATTGACGCAATTAATCGTAATACAGGCTAAAGAAGCACGTTCAACATCTTTGTTGAATGGATTATTATTATACACTGCGTTCTGTATAAGCAAGGGAGCGCGCAAAGACCAATCCTCATCCGTTCAATTACAGCAGAATACAAACAACTAATATACACAACATAAGTGGTGGTAAAAGCTACGGCGTAATCCTAACTGAAAGGTTGTAATGACCTATTATGTATGTATGTATGTAGAAACAATCTATTTGTCATGAGTTTCTCACTTTTATATTTTGAAAAGTAAGGAAGTTAAGTGGCTTTCTCACATATAATCCATTACTCCATATAATCCATTCAGAAAACTTTTGATCCTCCATATGGAATAACACCAACAAGGAACATCATCAGAAGATCTAGCAGCGCCAATAAGTAAATTAACCGCAATCTAATAGGTAGTATGTTGGCTTATTAGACGTTTCCAACAAAACCGAAATATTTCTTCGGCGCCTTCCTCTCAGCAGATTTCTGACAAAAACTCTGAGAGTAAATAAAATTGCCATGAAAAGTTTCTCAAAAATCCTTCGTTTGGAGTCGACCTTAAACAGTATGTCCCGAACCTCATATATAAAATAGGTGGCGTGAATTGAAGAGTTATAAAAGTACCATTTGATGCAAAAAAGTACTCTTTCAGTTATAGTTCAGTACCATTTCAAAATTCCAATTTTGCAACACTGGTAGGTAGTGTGTTAGCTTGTTAGACGGGCTGGAGCTACACTGAGCGCCATAAGTAAGTCAACACTTTTGTTCTTAAGTATAAAAAAGTTCCTTTATCATGAACTGTTGTTTTTGGTTTAAAATTTTATAAGTAATAAATAAACGTTTTTATTTTTGGAACTTTATTCGACTATTCTCATTTACTTTTCTCGCTATTCTAAGAAAATGAATTATTTCAGTGGTGTTTACTCACTTTTGGCGCTCAGTGTATATAGGCGTTGAAACCAATGCAGGCGACAAAATGCAAGTCATCGACCAAAAATGCAAGTAATCGACCAAAAAATGCAGGTCATTGACCTAAAAATTCAAAATGCAAGTCATCCACCAAAAAAAAAATGCTAGTCATCCACCAAAAACTGCAAGTCATCAAGCAGAAAAATGCAAGTCATCGAAATGCAACTTTCGAAAAATACGACATTTTGTTGTTTATATATGTATATATATAAACGCATGTTAACTCAATGAGAATTATCAAAATTTTTATGTTCATTTCCCCACTTTTTTGCTCATATAAGATGCATTAGCTTCGTCGCCTATATCTCCGGTTCCATGAAACACCTGATCAAAAGAAAGCCTGTTTTGTAATCTTTGAAACTATAGCTATCGAGCCCACTACGTCCATTTCACTCACTAGGTCAATTTTTTTATTCAATTTTGACCGATTTTGCTCATTTGAAGAAATGAATAAATGAGAAAAATGAAAATCTGCTCAGTTTGGAAAGCAATGAGAAGGATGGCAGGTGTTGTTATAGGGCAGTAGACAGCAGCTACGTTAGAGCCGCATATGTGTGATGAATAACAGCGGATGCAAGACATGTGGAGAGCACATTGAAACGATGAAATATTTTCCATACCACTGCCAAACAAACGAACACATGAGAGAGAATAATTTCGAATTTAAAAATACTGCGTGTTGCAAATTTTTGGCAATTTATTGAATTCTTCTTTCTTTTTCCAGCTTTTTTAGAACATTTCTTCATTACAAAAATAACAATAAAAACAAGAAATAAGTAAATAGTTTATTATTGTGTGTATGTGTGTGCGTCAGAAATGATGCTGGTAGCAACATCTTGTTATAATTTTTCATGTTTTTGCCAATTTTGTTATTTATTTCACTTTCTTTTCTTTCTTTTCTTTTTGTTTCATATTCATAAAATTCATAAATTGTTTTTGTATTTGAAGAATTATGCGAATTCTTATTACAGCGCATTCACGCTATTCTGCTATTTTCTTCTTTTTTAGTGAATGTTTTCCACTTAGCGATCGTAAATTTTACACATTCTTATGTGGTACTTATACACACGCATATACATACATACATATGTACATATGAGCACTTAAGCAACAGCAATCAAATGTTGCCATATAAAAAGCAACAACAATATCATCATCATACAATGTGTAATAATAGGAAGACAGCGAGCTAAAGAGAGAGAGAGAGAGAGAGAGAATGCGAGAGTATAACTCAAAATACTTGACGGTTTGACTATTTGCTGCAGTGCGCCTTAAATGTTCTACATTTTTCATATTTATCCCAGGAGCAATAATAACTGTAATAAAATAAACAAGATGAACAAAACAACAACAACAACAACAACAAAAACAATAACGGTAACAGCAAACAGCAACAAGGAATACAATTGTGACAGAGAATAACAGACTGACAAGCAGAAAGACAGGCAGACGAACAAGCACTTTTTAACTGCATTTTATACGAGCATAAACTACACCAACACACACACATACTTATGCAGTACTAGTTATTGTGTGGAAGTGTGTGTAGCTGTCTGTGTATAGGGAGAGTAGGAGAATGCACAAATTTATAGAGAACAATATTTAAGTAATTTTAGCATCTTTCTGTGCGATGAGAGAGTGCACAACAAAAAAAAAATCGGGTAAATAAAATATTGCACTATGGGGTGGTAATGCTTAAAAATTGTGCGTTAAAATTACTTTCGCTTTTTACCTCTTGGCAACCTACAATAGGTATTTTAAGTCCTTCAATAGGTAAGATGAAGCGATGACGCGTTGAGGGGGTTGAAAAGACTTTGACTACAAACCCCAACAATACAGCTAAAAACCTCAATGAGATAAAAAATATTTCATCTTGGTTTTTGAATTTTTAGGAAGATAAGCACCTTCAATACTCTCCTTATAATTCATTCAAGGAGTCCGTTTAGCGCCGTCCTAAACATACATACATAATTAGTCATTACAACCCTTCAATCGGGATTTCGACCTAGCTTCTCACACCACTTATGTTGTGTGCGTTAATTTTATACGTGAGTGGCAGGGGCCTACAGTTAAACGTCGACTCCGAACGACAGATTTTTGAGAAACTTTTCCATGGCAGGTTTTATTTACTCTCAGAGTTTTTGCCGGAAATCTGCTGAGAGGAAATCGCCGAAGAAATATTTTTTTTCATATTTCGTTTCGTTGGAGATATCTGACCTGTGGTTTGGCCTCCTGTCTAATAAGCTAACAGACTAGCTACTAGACTACGGCGACTTCAATACTCTCCGCATAATTCATCCAGAGAATCCGGTTTGCGCCGTCCTATACAGAGCATAACTTCAATAACGTATATTATACGGTCAGATGCTTAGACGCGTAGCGTCTTAAGAAGAAATGATATTCGATCAACGCCACAATATATATATATTCACAGAAGCCATTATGTAGTAAACAATGACGGAAAGGTTTGTTACCATACCTGAACCTGTTACTCTTGACCAAATCAACAGTGGATGCTATATGCGAACCGTGATGACTGTGGAATATAAAATCTTCCAGCGGTAGTACTGGAAATATCAGAGGGCATACGGCATGTCATGCGTTTTGGTTATATTTTTTTTCAAATTTTTTAAGTGGTGGGTGCCAAGCCCTATACACAACCCAAATTTAAAGTCCAGGGCATTGGACATCGCTGCATCTATTAGTTAACATCTAGCGGGTGCTAGTATGTCATCCAGAAGGAGCCACGTGAAGCCTGCTGCTTGTCGACTTGATTACAGCAAAACAAGCATCATTCTGGAGGTCGCCATATTGACCGCAGTCAGAAATTTTACCTTGTTTGCATGCATCCCATTACAATGAGCTCTTCAACGACATGGACATTGTGCAGCGAATTAACATCCAGCGTCTGCGCTGACTTGGCTATGCCGTTCGAATGGAGGAGCATGCTTCGGCGAGACGGGTATTTGATGCGGGGATTTGCGTAAGTCGACGAAGAGGACGACCTTGCTTGCGTTGGAAGGACCAAATCGAGGAAGGCCTGCCATCAATTGGTGTAACTGGCCGCAAGCAAGAAGCACAGGCACTTGGAAGGATGTGTTAAGGCAGGGCGAAATCTGTTAATTGGCTAATTAAGTAAGTAAGTAATTATACGGTAAATATTCCGGCTGTCCCGTATTAATAATTTTATGGCATTTAATTTTCAGAAGATTATCAAATTTCACACTAAATATCTTGCTATATTGTTGTATGCCAAGTTTAGTTTCCGATTGTCATTACTATCGCAGTTTGCAAAAATTTCGCACCATACAATAGCACAGGAATTAAATAAGTTTTAGCAAGTTGCATACGAATTTCAAAAGGAGTTGAATCAATGACCGCCCATAGATTCCAAAGCATGCCATATATTCTGCCAACAACGACACTTATATGGCCAGACCACGATAGTCTGTCATTAAATACAATACCCAGATTGGTAGCAGACTTGACATAGTCAATTTTATTTCCCCTGATACTCAATCCAGGTAAGTCAAACGAAACATTGGTCTTCGAAAGTAGTAAACATTTGGACTTTGAGGGATTAATGCGTAGTTCATTCCAACTATCAATCCTATCCAAAAAACTCTGTTAACAGAGTGCAAACAAGAATCAATATTCTCCTTACGAGTACTGGCATAAATCTGCACATCATCAGCATACATATGAACACGGCAGTCAACCAAAACATCCGGTAGATCATTAATATACATACAGAACAACAGTGGCCCCAGTATTGATCCCTGGGGAACACCTCTACAAATATTTAGCGAATCAGAAATATTCCCATTTAAATGAACCCTCTGACGTCTGTTCAACAAATAAGAAAATATTAGACTAGCGGCAGAATTAGAAAAATTAAACAGCTTCCGGAGTTTATTCAATAAAATTTTATGATTGACTGTATCGAATGCCTTATTGTGGTCGAGAAGAACTAAAAACGCTACACTATTTACATCTAGCTCCAACCTAAGATCCTCAACTACATTCAATAGAATTGACTTATAGAACTACTACTGATTGCGTGTTATCATTTCGTTCGTAAGAAAAAAGTAAACTAATCACCTGCTAAGCACATAAAACTTGATTAATTCCATCCAAAGAAAGCTAGGCAATGTTAAGAAAGATGGAACCGATAGCGTGGGGCAACTATATGGTCATTATAGAGGACGACTAAAAGAGGAGGAAAAAGATGAACGTAAGATGATAGAAACAGATGGTAAATATGCATTGAAGTCGCCGGAGTCTAGTAGGTAGTGTGTTGGCTTATTAGACTTGAGGCCACGGTTCAAACCCCAGGTCAGATATCTCCAACGAAACGAAATTTGAAAAAATATTTCTTCGGCGACTTCTTCTCAGCGGATTTCTGGCAAAATCTCTGAGAGAAAATAAAAAATTGCCATGAAAAAATTTCTTAAAAAAATCGGTCTTTCAGAGTCGACTTCAAACTATAGGTTCCACCACCGATTGAGGGGTTGTAATGACCAATTATGTATGTACATATGTAAATATGTATACGAAGTTCTTATAAAGCGTCCGCCAAATAACTTTTTTTTTGAAAATGCTTTAAAAAATAAAACTACTGAATATTTTCTCAAATTTCTTTTTTTATTTGAAAGTACAATCCTGCCGGTTAATAATGAAGAATAATTTCATTTAAATGGCTGCCTCGGCCATGCAGTTGCCTACACTATCGGTCCAATTTTCAAGCGCATTATCGATTATGTGCAGCTGTATTTCACCAATGGCTTCACGAATATTGTCCTTTAAAGCGTCAATTGTGTCTGGCTTGTCGGCGTAACACTTATCTTTGACGGCACCCCACAAATAATAGTCCAACGGTGTCAAATCGCAGCTCCGAGGTGGCCAAACGACATCAGCTCTGCGGCTGATAATGCGATCTTCAAAAACAGGGCGCAAAACAGCGATTGTAGTTTCGGCTGTGGGGCACGTAGCGCCGTCCTGTTGAAACCAAATGTTGCCAATATCCTCCTCTTAAATTTTTGTGAACAAAAATTCGTTCAACATGGCCCGATAACGATCGCAGTTGACTGTACGGCCACTCCTTGCTCATATTCGAAGAAAAATGGCCCAATTATGCCTCTGGACCAAAATCCTCACCAAACAGTGACTCGTTTTGGGTGCGTCGGCTTTTCAATGTATGCGTGCGGGTTGTCTGTGCCCCAAATGCGACAATTTTGCTTGTTTACATACCCGCCCAGATCAAAATGTGCTTCATCTGAAAAGATGATTTTTTTTGCCAAAATCGGCATCTTCTGTAAGTCGATCGCAGGCCCACTTAGCGAAGCGAAAACGCATTGGATGCTCCATATTCGTTCAGCGGAGAGATAAAACTAATTATCTGTCAAAGCAGACATGAGCTAAGTGTTACCATTCACGAAATAAGCACTAGTTGAAAAATAAAACGTTAGATGGCGGACCCGATACATATTTTTTTTTAATTTAACCCCATTTAAGCAAATTCATGCCATTGTGCATACGTAATATTCCAGCAGTAGCAGCAGAAGAAAAAAACGAAAACAAAAAAAGAAATGAAGTCAAGTAGTCATTGTGTTGTATTAAAATTTTGTTAAATTCTTTATGGAAGTGCGATATATTGTTGTTGTAGCATGTGCACTGTGTGTAACTGTATAATGAATGAAACGAGTGTCCCATATTGTGCTGAACTATTAAGGAGTCACACAGTGTGTGTGTGTGTGTGTAGTCAGTATTGTTTATGGTGTGTGAGAAATGTGAAGACATTTTAAGATACACGGAGCTACAGATAACGACACAGATATGTACGGCAAGTGTTGCCGCTACTACTAGTACTCGGTACTAAAAACTACTAAATAATAATGCTTGTTATTGTATTCATTGTTGTTGTTGCAACATTAGCTGTTGCTATTGTTGTAACGCTTGGCAAAATGGTAACCACAAAACAGGGAATAAAAATATATTTTATAGTCTCTTCACTTCTTATAATGCCAGCATGAAAGAGTACGTATGAATGTATGCATGTGTGAGTGTAAGTATGAGTAGACGTAGTAGTAGTAGTGGTAATGCATAAAATTTATGTTCTCTTTGTCTTACTTGCAGTTTCATTCATTTTCTCAGAAACATTTGAACACATTTTTGAACAAATTTTTTTATATTCAAGTAAGTAATGCTTAATAACAATTACAAACAAATATTCGAACATACATACATACAGGAATATACATATACATGTATAAGAGCTTATATACATACACTCACTTAAATGTTTGCTTTGTTAACAAGCCACTATAAAGTGCAGCATACATGCACTCGGTATTGTACTTAACACAGAAGAAGAAGACATTTTTATGTGAATTTGAAAAATATTTATTGGGTTATTCCTTATGCCCTATGTATGCATACATCTATGTTTTTATGTACATACATACAGTGCGCGCCATAAGTGAGGCAACACTTTTGTTCTCAAGTATAAAAAAAGTTCTTTTATCATGAATTGTTGTTTTTGGTTTAAAATTTTATAAGTAATAAATAAACGTTTTTATTTTTGGAAATTTATTCGACTATTCTCATTTACTTTTCTCGCTATCCTAAAAATATGAATTATTTCAGTGGTGTTTACTCACTTTTGGCGCTCAGTGTATGTGTACAGATGTGTTCATGTATTACCATATTTGTTGTAATACATGATAGGAAGATATTGGGGAAGATGGAAGTGACCGTTGAAGGCACTAGAATCGAAGAGGGCCATAGAATACCAGGAATGATTATCGACGCCAGGTTGAACTTCAAGGAGTACGTAAAATACATCGGCGAAAAGGCATCTGTAAACCAGGAAGCGCTGGAGGACCAAATCCATTTAAGAGGAGAATAATATCGAGGGTTGTGATTTCAATAATGTTATATGCTTGCCCAATATGGTCGGAGGCGCTCTCCGTAGGGACGACAAGGAGGAAACTGTCCTCAGTGTATCGTCTAAGCGCGATTAGACAGATAAGTGGCTTCAGGACACTGTCTGATGAAGCGGTACTGGTATTGGCAAAGACATTACCAATGGATATATTGGCGGATGAGATGAGAAGGATATACCTTCGCCGTCTCTAGTATCCAGGACAAACGGCAGCTATAAAAGCGGAGGAATGAAGGACTTCCATGCACAAATGGCAGTCACGATGGGAGAGCAGTTTAAAGGGAAGATGGACATTTCGCCTTATCCCTGATGTAACCCTTTGGATGAATAACAAACATTGCGAGCTGAACTACTACGTGACCCCGTTCCTAACTGGTCAAGGGTGCTTCAGGAAGTACCTGCACTGTTTTGGACATGATACTTCCCCTTTATGCCCAAACTGTGTAGATGAGGAGGAAGATGCGGAGCATATTCTAACATGCTGTCCCAGATTTAGATGGCCCGGGGAAACGAGTTTTGAACCAACTAGGCTTATGGAAGAGGTGTTGAATTCTAGGATTCTATGGAGCCAATACAGTCAGAGAATGGCTGAAGTTATGCAAGAACTCAGAAGGCTGGCGAAACGGAGGCGAAATTTAACTTAGTGTGACAAAGCTTTAAAGCTAACCAGCCCTCCGCGAAGTAATTCGTTACGGCAGTCCCGCGTCGGGAGAGTGGTTGAAGTGTGTAGGGGGTGGGTTTAGTACGTAGACACCAGTGACGGTGAATCGTGCACTCGTTTGTTGGAACAAAAGTGTCTTTCGAAGATTCCCACAAAAGGGAGAGCGCACGACATGCGCCCACTACTGGCGTATAAGCCTTCTCCCTACAGATCTTCACCTTACTCCAAATCCTACAGAAGACCCATTAAAAACAAATCGCCACACATCGTCTTTTTGTCGATTATAAGGCAGCCTTCAAAAGCTCCACGAGGAATCCTATTTCTGCTGCAATATCAGAGCTGGGTATTCCTGCAAAGCTGATAAGGCCATGCACATTGATGTTGAGCAACGTCTGCAGCTCCATCAAGGTAGAAATAAACCTGTCCAAATCTTTTGATACCGTGCTACATTTCAGTCAAGGCGATTCCCTATCATTCGACCTCTTCAACTATGTCTTGGAGAGTGTCCTGCAAAAGTAGAGAGTGCATCGCAATGCCACTATTTTCCACAAAACTGTCCAGTTGCTTGTCTACGCTGAGGACACTGACATTATAGGGCGTTCCAAATAAGATGTTACTGCTGCCTTTAGTGCTATTAAACGAGAGTCTATCAAGATGGGTCTGGCAGTCAATGAGGGAAAAACGAAGAACATATTGTCGACAAGTAGGGACAGTAGGGACGGCCTATTGAATCCCAGATTACGGCCGATAGTTATACTTTCGATGTTGTCACTGAATTTATTTATTTTGGTCTGTTGTTACCAGCAAAAACGATATCAGACTGGTGATCAAATGTAAGATCACTTTTGCCACCAGGTCTCAATAAATTGAGTAGCAAAATGGCGGATCCAATATGGCGGTCAAGTAAATCTGATTAATTTGTATAAACCTCGACCGCCATATTGGATCCGCCATTTTGAATTTTTTAAATCTGAATGAAGATCTGTAATCAGCGACCCCAAAAACCCCTGAGTAACAATTTTCAAGTAAATCGGATTAATTTTTAAGGACATCCGTAATGTGTTTCTTTTTCTCTTGCACCCCTTGACACAAACCCACCCCTTACTTTAAGGGTGCATGCAAACAATTTGGCTTTGGGCTCATTTTAAAGAGCAAAGATCAATTGTCAATAGCGATGGTTCTAGCACGTCAGTGTTTAGCTCTACAATGTATCAAAAAGGCCAAAATCGCTATTTTTAGGGGTTTCAACCCCCTTTTTCTCGAAAACCTGACGTGATGGAAACCAGATTCGTGTTCAGCGCGCAAAATGCCTTCGGAAACACCACACCTTATTTGCAAAACCCATGCAGTGCTGTGTTACTGATGCAGTAGCCTTGAGAGTATTCGAAAGAAAAGTCCAACGTAAGATCTTCGCTCCAGTGCGAGTTGGAGATAATTTCCGCATCCGATCCAACAGTGAGCTCCTCAACGACATGGACGTTGTGCAGCGTATTAACATCCAGCTTCTGCGCTGGCTCGGCCATGTCGTTCGTATGGAGGAGGATGCTCCGGCGAGACGTGTGTTTTTTGCGGAGGTTTTCAGAAGTCGGCGAAGAAGACGACCTTGTTTGCGTTGGAAGGACCAGATCGAGGAAGCCCTGTCATCGCGTAGGCGAGCAAGTAGTAGAGACGCCTGGAAAGATGTGTTAAGGCAGGCCGAAATCCGTTAATCGGGTTGTTAAAGAAAAGAAAGAATCCACAAACTTTCCAATATATCGGACAAATTAGATCAAAAAGTTCAATTGAAATGTCAGCAAGAATTTGAAACTCATAGTGAAGCATCACTTTCTCATCCATAGAATACCGTATTCACAATTCATAAATTGCTTGACAGAAACTGTGGGTTTTATGCAGTAAATCTTGATATTAGTTTTGGTGGACTCGTTATTTTATTTTTTTTATTTTCTTTTCATTTTCTTTTTCAAAAAAAAGCTACGTTGGTTCATATTTATTCCCGTATTCAAATGCCAACAATCTCCGTATGTTGCATATGCAACTGTAATAAGAAGACTTATGTGTTATTTCCACTATTTTTATACATTCATTCTTCATGCTTTTTTCTTTTTTTTACTTCTCGGTTTACATAGCTTTAGTTGGCGTTTTTCCCTCTTATTTCTCTCTGTAGTCCAATTGCATTCTTTTTTCCCTTATTTTTTAAGCAACGTTTTTTTTTTTTTTGTTGACATGACATGATTAATACGACTGCTGACATGTTGATCGAATGCAACGATGATTTTAAGCACATAAGCAGGAGGGGGAGTTACAAGTAAAAAAAGTGAATGAGAGGAAAAAAAGTGCTAAAGCTGGAAAATAAACAAGAGGTTGAGTGAAAACGAAAGATTCATAATAAAATGTAAAATACTTGGATTATTAGACGGGTATCCGTTACAGGGTACTTTTTCTTTCTTTCAATTTTAAAGTCTCGTTTCTTTTCTTGCCAGGGCTCGGACTGATGTAATTTATACTGATTTCAGTAAAGCTTTTGATAGGGTTGATCATAGAATTTTGCTTCTTAAACTTTCATTAATCGGTATTCCTGATATTATTCATCGTTGGCTAGACTCCTACCTCTCCCTTAGGACTCAGAGGGTAATGTTTAGGAATGTATTGTCTAAGACAGTATATGTTACTTCTGGTGTTCCGCAGGGTAGCCATTTGGGTCCTTTACTGTTCTTATTGTTTCTTAATGATCTTCCTTGTGCTATTTCTGATTGTAATATTCTGATGTATGCTGACGACGTTAAATTATTTTATACTTTTGATGATGATCATGGTCAGGCTGTTCTTCAGCGAAATATTGATTTGTTTGTAACTTGGTGTAGAATTAATTTAATGGATCTTAACTTGAAAAAATGTAAATGCATGGTTTTCTCTCGCGGGGGCGTAATTTCGTCCACCTATGTGATTAATTCTTGCCCCTTGGAAACTGTGACTACATTTCTTGATTTGGGAGTATTATTGGATATGAAATTGTCTTTTATTGATCATATTAGTATGATGATTGGCAAGGCTCGGGCTGTTTTGTAAAATTAATTTTTTTTTATGAAACACAATTGTTCCGGCTAGAAATGGAATGTTATTTCATTCATATGGCTTTCGACGCTGGCCTCACAGTTCCTCATTCGATCGGACCAATTTTCGTCCACTATTTCGAGTGTACGGGGTCGTATCTCGGCAATGGCATCACGAAAGTCAGTCTTCAAATACTCAATTGTCTCTGGTTTGTCGGCATAACATACATAATTGGTCATTACAACCCTTCAGTCAGGATTACAACCTAGTTTCTTATACCACTTATATTGTGTGCGTTAATTTTCTTATACATGAGTGGCGGGACCTACAGTTTAAAGTCGACTCAGATCGACATATTTTTGAGAAACTTTTCATGGAAATTCTTATTTACTCTCAGAGATTTTGCCGGAAATCTACTGAGAGGAAATCGCCGAAGGAATACATTTTGTATTTTGTTTTGATGTCTGGCCTGGGGCTCGAACCCTGGCTTTACGTCTAATAAGCCAACATACTACCTACTAGACTACGGCGACTAGTATCTCGGCAATGGCATCATAAAAGTCAGTCTTCAAAAACTCAATTGTCTCTGGTTTGTCGGCATAACACTTTTCTTTAACGGCGCCCCACAGAAAATAGCCCAACGGTATCAAATCGCAGCTTCTTGACGGCCAATTGACATCACCATTTCGGCTAATTAAACGGCCATCAAACGTTTGACGCAATAAATCCACTGTGGCATGAGATGTGTGGCAAGTTGCACCATTCTGTTGAAACCAAACGTCGTTCACATCAATACCATGAGGATCGGATACAAAAAATCAGTTATTATGGTACGATAGGTGTCTCCATTGACCGTAATGGTTGTGCCGTCCTCATTTTCAAAGAAATATGGGCTAATGATGCTTCCGTTTCACAAGCTGCACCAAACAGTCATTCGTAATGGGTGGGTTGTCTTCTGTAAGACCACGTGTGGACTTTCTGAGCCCCAAATACAGCAATTATGCTTATTAATGTACCCACCAAGATGAAAATGAGCTTCTTTCGAAAAGAAGACTTTTTTTTTTGGCAAAATCGGTATCATCGTGCAGGTTTTCATTGGCCCACCAAATCCCAACGTTGCTCAAGCGTAAATCGATTCATTACATTCAGTGGAGATATTCTACTGAATTTGGTGACAGAATGGAATAACAAGGCAAGGCTCGGGCTGTTCTTGGTTTTGTGAAAAGATGGGCTAGGGAATTCATTGATCCTTATATAGCGAGACTGCTATACATTTCACTTGTTAGACCTATTTTGGAGTATGCGTCTATTATTTGGAATCCATACTATCGTTGTCATACTGATTCAATAGAGTCTGTGCAGAAGCAGTTTTTATTATTCTGTTTACGTGGCTTAGGATGGGATTATGCCGATGGGTTTCCGTCATATGAGGCTAGATTAGGTTTGATAAAACTTCCAACTTTGGAACGTAGAAGGACTGTTTTAGGGGTTTGTTTTGTTTTCATTCTAATTAAAGGTGATATCGATTCTGAGTTTTTGCTTTGTAACCTGAATTTCAGTATTCCAGCAAGATTTTCACGGCACTATCGTCCTCTTTCTTTAGATTTTTATAGAACGAACTATGGATGTAATTTTCCTTTTCGTAGATTATGTAACGATTTTAACTTATCTTATGATTTTATTGATTTTAATAGTAGTGTTTGTAATATAAAACGTAGCTTATATGCTGGCATTAATTTGTAAATTATTATATAAAAATGTATTTTCGTTCTTGTCTTGTCATGGGTAGTTCCTGTTTATTGTTATTTTTTCAGCTTGTGATTAAGTTCTGTAGCTGATTTATGTTCTCGTTGCCATTACTTTTCCCTTACCCGCTACAGTCCGGACTGTAGTGTGTACGTGTCCCTACGTAATGGGGACGAGCCCTCCGCGGTCGGGTGAGGGTGGGTTAGTGTGAGGCCGGGGACGTTCGATAAAAAAAAAAAAAAAAAAAAAAAAAAAATGACGTAAGAACATATTCACAGCAGTTAGAAAATCCTTGATTCTTAATAGATTTGCTAATGTATCAGGTAATGCATTAAGGCGTGAATTCATACTCTAGTTTTGTTTGGCGTCTGTAGAACATTCTTTCTCTCGAAGACTTACTTGTCTCTTGCAGTGAAGGCAGATCTAAATCTAATGGCTATGGCTACTACACACTCTAACTCCCTTTCCACAACATATTTTACAAGTTTTAAACACAGTACCCGACAATTTCAGATTATTGTCTTAAGGCTTTACACTACAAGCAAAGATAAAACAGTAGTCTGTACCAATATTATGAACCAGTGGAGAGAAGTCCAGGACTTGTTTTTGAATACCACTCATGTTCTAAAAGTTTCTTCAATCAAAATTTTCGTTTCGTTTCAGTTTGAACTTTGAACCTCATTTGTGACATTAAGTTAGGTTAGGTTTGAGGTCAAGGGGTCAAATAGACCAATTGTAATTCGCTCTAGAGGACAGAGGGAGAGAGAGCATAGCAAAGGAGTTGGAGAAATTGGAAAATGAGAAGAGGTAGGAACTATTAAGTTCTGATGCAGCAGCCTTGAGAGTGTTCGAGAGAAAAGTACTGCGTAAGATCTTCGGTCCAGTACGAGTTGGCGATGATTTCCGTATCCTATCTAACAGTGAGCTGTATGAGCTCCTCAACGACATGGACGTTGTACAGCGTATTAATATCCAGCGGCCATGTCGTTCGAATGGAGGAGGATGCTCCGGCGAGACGGGTATTTGATGAGGGAATCTGCGACGAGGGAGTCGGCGACGAAGACGACCTTGCATCCGTTGGAAGGACCAAATCGAAGAAGCCCTGTCATCGATTGGTGTGACGAACTGGCGTAGGCGCGCAAGAAGTAGAGGAGCCTGGATGGATTTGTTGCGGCAGGCCGAAATCCGTTAGTCGGGTTGTTATGGCCAATTAAGTAAGTAAGTAGGAAAGGGTGGATATAAGAGACAGGGGGAAAAGGATGAACCACAAATATACAAGAGGAAGCGACTGCAACCTTGATGCCCTAGCGCTTCTCAACCTATTTATGAATCTCTGAAGAGCCCTCTTGTCGACTCTCAACAGAGAGTCGAAACCTTTGAAGAAGCCTCCTCAACCATAACCTACTGAAGGCTGAAGAGTTGCAAAGCAGGTGTTCGATAGTTTCCAGCTCCTCTTTGTCGCAGCACACCCTGTAATAGTCCGGCTGGGATCTGTTTCAGATTCTTATCAGCGATCTAGTCACACAGTGCACTGTAATATTCAATAACTAACCTCAGGCTGGCCTTATCTAAGTGCAGCAGAAAAAGTGTTCTATCACTGTCTATAGCAAGCCATAGACACACCTGGCCCAAGATGGATAGAAGGCGTACCAACCGATTACTTGGTCTTGGTTGTGATGTCATCTCGACTACAGTGGCCGTGCTTACAGATCATTGCGTCATGGGTAGACAGGCGGAAAGAATGAGGCTCCCGTTCAACGACTTCTGCCGTGGATGCAGGTCCACTGAGGAAGAGGAGACTGTTGTTCACTTTCTTTGCCAGTGCCCGTCTCTTGCTAGGTGCAGGAATAGATTATTTGGCTCCCCATTCCTTGTTAGCCTAACGGAGCTATCATCTATTGACATCAAGGATATAGCTTCGTTCATTCTGGCTGGTTTTCCAGTGCGGGGTAGTCGTGCTTTTGTTGTGCAGCCCTTGCGCTGACCAACTTCTTCCATTTCCCTGATTTTGGTGGAATTTGGTTAGTACAGGTTAGTTCACCCGTGGCATCACAACGGGTCGCTATGCGTGCTCAAGTGAGCTTTGTGATAACAGAGCTACCACTCCGACCTAACCTAACCTAAAGCCATAGACTTCTAGACACAGAACATCACGATTCATCGCGCAGAGACCTGTAATGGAACCAATAACTAACCTCATGTTGGCCTCGTCTAAAACAAGCAGCAAACCTGTTCTATCACTGTCTATAGCAGGCCATAGACGCCTAGACACATAACATTTCGATTCACCGCCCTAACGCCTCTTATCTTCCCCCCTGACCCATCCAGTGATGAGGCCGTAGAAGTAGCCTCAATCTGCCACCAACTATGAATCAATCAGGACCAACTATCAAATCGCCCTCTGAGAGTGAACCTAATCTAGCAAAAACATCCGCCGTCTCATTATCGAGTATAACGCTATGTCCCAGAACCCAGGGACATTAAGTTCAATTAATATTGTGAACGTAGTTTCTTCTGTTGAAAATGGTGAAGTACTACAACAAGGGGTGCCTTTAAAACGCAGAATCAATCAGAATTTCATTATAAAACAGACTTTTTCTTTCATTATCCTCCTGAAATACTTGCTACAAATGCAACAAATGTGCTGTGAAACTATGATTTAAACTTTCATCTTCGATGACAGGAATTCCTATACAATTGCCACACATGCAAATAATTAAAACAAAAGAAAGAAAGAAAAAATCGTGTAATTACGAGGGAAAGACGAGGAGAAATATGTACCAATAAAATGTCACACGAAAAATCTCATACAAGGAAAAGTTTCGTTTTTTTTTGCAGCATCTTACTGCAGAGGTGAAAAGGAAACAAAAAAAAACGAGGGTTCAAGTTGGTATTTTAATATCAAAAAAACCAAAACAAGAAGAATGAAAACAAAAGAGGAGAGAGAGGAGAAGAGCATAGTAAGTATACCATAAAACACTTGTAACATGAACAAAATAATCGCAAATGCTCTGTAAACAGAAGCACAGAATAGAGGGAGGAGGCGGGGGTAGGCCATAATAAGGAGGAGATGTATAGAAAGCGGCCAAGCTAAAGTGTAATTTGTACTTAAAAACAATGTATCTTTTGTTTCTTTCTCCTCCTTTTTTCTTTGTTTTCTCATTGTATTGTATTGTATTGTTTAATGTTGATATTTATTTTATAACCTCCTGCCTGCCTTTAAATCCTTTACGCTCCCCTTCTTTCTTGTTTTTTTGTTTATTTTTTTGCAACACACAACCCTTTTTCTTTTTTCCTTTTTGTTGCCATAGCTGCAGTAGATGATGTTGCTGCCGTTGCTGTTGCTATTGCTGCTTATTGCTGTCGTTGCTGTTGTTGCTGCTTCTTTAATACGGGTTGATTAAGATTTGGGTCAAAGTTCAAAGTACCCTTTAGAAATCACTCAAAAGAAAAAGAATGTTTTCCGCAACTTAATGGTGGGTAATTAAAATAATAAATGATTGGCTGTTTTCTCTCTTCTCTTCTTTCCATTCCTCTCCTCTCGCTTTTCGCTTTTCTCTTTTCTCTTTTCTGTTTCGTTTTCTGTTTGAGAAGTTTATCTCTTCTTTTTTTAACCGAATATACACTCAGCGCCAAAAGTGAGTAAACACCACTGAAATAATTAATTTTCTTAGGATAGCGAGAAAAGTAAATGCGAAAAGTCGAATAAATTTCCAAAAATAAAAACGTTTATTTACTACTTATAAAATGTTAAAACAAAAACAACAATTCATGATAAAGGAATTTTTTTTTATACTTAAGAACAAAAGTGTTGACTCACTTATGGCGCTCACTGTAAATGATAAAAAAAAATGTATATTGCATTGCACTGCTCCTACTGAACTGAACTTGATTTAAAAATCGTGTTTCATGTGATTCAATGCCTTGGGGTATGGAATTTGTTCCGATTATAAATTTTTCAAAAATAATTCGAGAATTTTATTTGGTTTTTTTTTTTTTTTAAACTGTCTTCTGTGACTGCCTTCGGTTTGGCAAGTCACACACACATACATACGTACATAATTAGTCACTGCAACAACCCTTCAGCTAGGGTTACAACCTAGCTTCTCACACCACTTATGTTGTTGTGTGTTATTTTTTATACATGAGTAGCAGGACCTAACGACAGATTTTTTGAGAAACCTTACATGGCAATTTTTCTGTACTCATAGAGTTTTTGCCAGAAATCTGCTTGCGGAAGTAATATTTTTCATATTTTCGTTTTGTTAGAGATGTCTGAGCTGGGGGCCTGAACCAGGGGCCTCACGTCTAATAAGCCAACACACTACCTACTATACCACGGCGCTTTTTTATGTGCAATTTTCCTTTAATTTTTGAAAAAGACTGCCTGAGAAAGACTGCCAAAGAAATGGTAATACACCGCAGCAAGACGTAATATCGGTTTATCCATTTAGAGGTTTTCAAGCCATCGATCGGGTAAGCCTATTAGCTGTTAAATATCTTTCATCTAAAGTATCATTAGGTAGGTAATCAAGTAGGACCTTGATTATCCGTGATTCGATTACCCGGCAACATCAATTATCCGGGATGGAAAAGAAAATTTTTTGCATCGACTTAATTTTATTTTGGATCGACTTAAATTTTTCTGCATCGTTTAACCGTGATTACCTCTATTATCCGTGATTATAAGCAAACATTTTTTTCTATTATTTTGGACAAACAAGCGAAAAAGGGGTCACTGTTTTCTGACAAAATTATATTTTTAAAACATGTATGTATGTATATAAGATCATTGAATTATTTAGTTTTTATATAAATATGTACATATTCATTTATTAACTAATAAAAATATCTATTAAAAAACTAGCCAAAATTGGTACTCAATTAACCGGGAAAATCGATTATTCGGAATGCTTCCGGTCCCGACCATCACGGACAATTAAGGTCCTACTGTACTTAGTGGAAGGTTTTCCATGTACGAATATAGATCGTTTCACAACCAAAGAACACGTAAAAATATTTACAAATTAAATTTCAAAGGCGGTGATTCAAACATGACCATTAGGGTGGCCCATAAAATTAAAAGTCAGAATCAGAATCTTTCCAATTTATTTTCTCAACGCTGGAAATTAGAATAATGTTGTCAAGGGGAAAATGTTTAAAACTTTATAGGAAACAATTTCCTCTTGCAACATTTTTCAATAAAATTAATATTTTTGAAGTTATAACTGATGAAACTTAAATTTTATGGTTTCCCCTAAATTTCATCGATCTTGCGGCACGTCTTAATCCCAATCGATTGATCTGAAACTGTGACAATATCGTTTTTTTTTGCCAATATTCACCAAATTGGAGGGTAAGACTAGAAAAATTTCGACAAAAAAATATTCCATATAGCTAATGGTCACCCTAATGACCATATTACGTGACCATTATGGAATATTTGTGGTCATCATAATCGGCCCTATTGTGCAAGGAATTCTTAAGATTTTAAGGAAATTTCAAGGGACTAGAAACATTACAGATATGATCAGACTTGTCCATCATCACAATCTATGCACTGCTGAAAATATAGGGTGGGCCATTTAACAGTTTAAATTTAAAAACGTAATAAAGCAAAAATGGTATGTAATTTTGCCAAATTTATTTTGTTTGTTGTGAAGTTTAATTGTTCCTGTTAGAAATGGCATATTATTTCATTCATATGGCTTCTGCAGTTGGCCTCACAGTACCTCATTCGATCGGAACAATTTTTGTGCGCTTCTTCGAGTGTATGGGGTCGTATTTCGGCAATGGCATCACGAATGTTGGCCTGCAAATGCTCAATTGTAGCTGGTTTGTTGGCATAACACTTTTCTTTAACGACGCCCCACCGAAAATAGTCCCATGGTGTTAAATCGCAGCTTCTTGGCGGCTAATTGACATCACTGTTTCAGCTAATTAAACGGCCATCAAACATTTGACGCATTAAATCGATTGTGACATGAGATGTGCTGCAAGTTGTAACATTCTGTTGAAAAAAATGGGTTATCATGGTGCTATAGATGTCTTCATTGATGTGACGGTTGTGCCGTTGTCATTTTCAAAGAAATAGAGGCCAATAATGCCTCCGCAACATAATCCGAATCAAACAGTTACAGCTTTTGTAAAACCGCGTGTGGGTTTTCTGAGCCCCAAATACGGCAATTTTGCTTCTTAACGTACTCATCAAGATGAAAATGAGCATCATCTGAAAATATGGTTTTTTTTTGCTAAATAGACATCGTCATGTGCAGCCCTTGCGCTGACCAACTTCTTCCTCTTTCTTTGGTGGAACTTGGTCAGTACAGGCACTGCGTTCACCCGTGGCATCACAACGGACCGCTATACATGCTCAAGTGAGCCTTGTGATAACAGACCACTCCACTCCGACCTTAACCTAAACCGAAGACATCGTCATGCAGTTTCTCATTGGCCCAATAAATCTCAATGTTGCTCAAGCGTGAATTCGTTCAGTGGATTCGATTCATTACGTTCAGTGCAGATAATAACACTGAATTTTGTAACAGAATAGAATGGAATAAGTATTACCAGATTCGAAATAACGCTGATGCTTCAATTTTAAACCGATAGACGGTCCACTCGATATTTTGAATTTATTCTGCTTTATTTCGAGGAAGTCGCTGTAGTCTAGTAAGTAGTGTGTTGGCTTATTAGACGTAAAGACAGCGTTCGAGCCCCAGGCCAGACATCAAAACAAAATACAAAAAGTATTTCTTCGGCGACTTCCTCTCAGTAGATATTTGGCAAAAACTCTGAGGGTGAAATAAAATTGCCATGAAAAGTTTCTCAAAAAATCTGTCATTCGGAGTTGACTTTAAACTGTAGGTCCCGCCACTCATGTATAAAATTAACACACACAACATAAGTGGTGTGAGAGACTAGGTCGTAATCCTGACTGAAGGGTCGTAATGACCAATTATGTATGTATGTATGCATGTATGTATGTATGTATGTATGTATGTATGTATGTATGTATGTATGTATGTATGTATGTATGTATGTATGTATGTATTTATGTATGTATGTATGTATGTATGTATGTATGTATGTATGTATGTATTTATGTATGTATGTATGTATGTATGTATGTATATATGTATGTATGTATGTATGTATGTATGTATGTATGTAATTTATGTTAATTTTTATAAAGATTAAATTTAATAAAAACATTTTGGTTTTTTACAAATAAAAAAAAAATTAAAAACAATTTTTTCATGTTGACCCCCGTGACGTATAATTAATATTTAAAAATCAGAATGTTTTAACACTCATACGCCTACGTTAAGATTATTGTGGTGGATGAAAAGGTTATGCAAACACAATTATAAGCGGCAGAATGGTGGGTAGGCGTTGATAAAAAAAATTGAAAAACCCAGAAAAGTGATTGTGAAAATTGTGACAAATTCTATCGGAAATTATCATGAAAGAACCGTTATCGTAAATTTATAGAGCTATGACTTTGGCAGGCGGCTTTCAATAGTGGAATTCAATTGATTAGTCCGTGATGCCAGCTTTAGCAAGTGCATCGGCCTTGTTGTTACCTTCGAAGTATCCGCGTTCATGAAATCAAAATTACAGTCACAGGCGAATGTCTCACTATCTCCTCCGATGCTATTTCCATCCAATGTTGCCAGTGGTAAAACATTGGAAATTTTTAAAAGAAATTTTCGTTGCTGTTTTGAATTTAAATTTTTAAATTTTCTTGTAATACTGACACATAATTTCGATAAGATATGCGGATTACGGAATTCAAAAGCTTTAATCCTTAGAAGGAATTGAATTTACCACACAAAATGCTGGAGGTTGGAGATTTTCAAAAATTAAGGAAATCGTTTAATACCTGCTTTATTCAGCAAAAATGAATTCTTTATTATCAGATTGGATTTTGCAATGTCAGCCTTGCCTTCTTTTTGTCATTTGTTATGCGTGTCGTCTAATGTTTTTATATCCCTGTTATGTAGACCAATGACATGTGACATGCTTTCCAACTGGGAGATCCAACTACCATACATACAGCACAGTACACACCACAGTACCATGCCAGTGTTGCATAAATTGCTTAAACAAATGTGACAAAGTCTCAAAGGTGTCAAAAACATAAACGTTTAACTCCAACAACAACAACAACAAACAAAAAACTTAAAAGAAAAATAAAAAATCGAGGAAAAAAACTTGAAAGAAAAAACCAAAGAAAATTCAAAGAAAATAAGAAAGAAAGCATGAGGTAAACAAAAAGCAACAGCAACAAGAACAAAAAGCTTCAAAAGCATTTAAAAAAACAATTCCAGAAATTCTTGGTTTTTTGCTTACAAAAGCAAAAAAACAGGAAACTAACACGAACACACATACGCATGCACATACGCATACACATACACAATAAACAATAAGAAAATGTCTGGCATTATAAACGTAATGACATCCTTTTCAACTTACGTATGTATGTATGTATGTGTGTACATATCTGTGTGCGTGCGGCAGTTATCAAATTAAAACATTTTTTTTTTCTAAAAAATGTACAAAAAATATAAAAAAATACTTGGAAAATATTTTTGATTTTAGAAAGCGTGTGTGTGTTGAAAGTAAAAGAAGAAAAAAAAATATGAAAACCAACTAAAATGGAAACTAACCAGGCGTATGAGTGACGTAAACAATATTATTCTGAGAACCCAAAGGTATAAAAAGAAAACCTAGGATTTCAATTATTTTAACAACAACGATAGGATTTTAGTTAACAGGACAAGGACAAAAGGCGAAAGGCCACCAAAAGTGCAGTGGTAGCAATTACATGTGAAAAGAGGAATGAGAACAAGAATGCCCATGATTTTTCGGATGATACAAGTTATTGGATTAAAACATCACTTTATTTCTTGTACAGACTTTATCCAACGTCCACTGATTCAGCAACACGTATAAAACACGTACATCCATACATACATAATTGCTTCTCATATCTATGTCGTGTGTTAATTGTATACATGAGTGGCGGATCCAAGCAGTTTAAAGTCGATTCCGAACTACAGATTTTTTTTTTGAGAAACTTTTTCAAGCCAATGTCTTTACTCTCAGAGTTTTTGCCAGAAGACTGCTGATAGGAAGTCGCCGAAGAAATATTTTCTCATATTTCGGTCTAGTTGGAGATGTCTGACATGGGGTTTGAACCATAGTCTTATGTCTAATAAGCAAACACACTATCTACGGGACTACGGCGACTACGAAAGTACGGCGAAAGACAAGTACGACGGCGTAAAATTTCGTGATTTACGATTGCCTTGAGGACAATCCCTTGTAGTAGCAATGGAACAGTAAAATACAAGCCAGATTATGACGGAGAATCAATATTGGATACCCTGCCTCCATTAATGAGCACTTATGCCCTCTACCGAATGCGATCGCAAAACCACAGCGAGATTCCATTTTCGCTCAAAGTGGTGCAAAACAGTACGGAGAGCTCAGGAGATGTAAAGTATCGGGTCCGCCATCTAACGTTTTTTTCCTTCAACTAGTGCTTATTTCGTGAATGGTAACACTTAGCTCATGTCTGATTTGACAGATAATTAGTTTTATCCTTCCGCTGAACGAATATGGTTGTGTATACGCTTGAACAACGCTGGAAAATATTGCGACATTCATTTGAAAATCATAGTAATGTTGCAGAATGTGTGCGAAAATTGCGTACGGATTTTGGAAGAAGAGAAGCAAGCACCGTCAGCTCCGTATGTTCGTTATCTTGTGAAAAAAGTGAAAGAAACTTTCATCCTCATCGATAAACCAAAGCGTGAAAAGTCAAAAACAGTGCGTACACCCGAGAATATTGCTGCTGCGGCAGAAAGTGTGCGTGAAGCGCCATCAACATCAATTCACCGTCGTCCTTAACAATTGAACATTTCGGAGACATCATTGAGACGAATTTTGCATAAACACCTTGGTATGACGCGCCATACAAAGTCTAATTGGTTCAGGAGTTGAAGCCAATTGATCATCCAATGCTTTTTCGCTTCGCTAAGTGGGCCTGCGATCGACTTACAGAAGATGCCGATTTTGGCAAAAAAAAAAATCATCTTTTCGGATGAAACTCATTTTGATCTTGGCGGGTATGTAAACAAACAAAATTGTCGCATTTGGGGCACAGAAAACCCGCACGCATACATTGAAAAGCCGACGCGCTTGAAACGCGTCACTGTTTGGTGCGGATTTTTTTCCAGAGGCATAATTGGGCCATTTTCCTTCGAAAATGAGCAAGGAGTGGCCGTACAGTCAATGGCGATCGTTATCGGGTCATGTTGAACGAATTTTTGTTCACAAAAATTGAAGAGGAGGATATTGTCAACATTTAGTTTCAACAGGACGGCGCTATGAGCCACACAGTCGAAGCTACACTCGATGTTTTGCGCCCTGTTTTTGAAGATCGCATTATCAGCCGCAGAGCTGATGTCGTTTGGACACCTCGGAGCTGCGATTTGACACCGTTGGACTATTATTTGTGGGGTGCCGTCAAAGATAAGTGTTACGCCGACAAGCCAGAGACAATTGACGCTTTAAAGGACAATATTCGTGAAGCCATTGGTGAAATACAGCAGCACACAATCGATAATGTGCTTAAAAATTGGACCGATTGTGTAGGCTTCTGCATGGCCAGCCGAGGCAGCCATTTGAATGAAATTATTTTCCATTATTAACCGGAAGGATTGTACTTTCAAATAAAAAAAGAAATTTGAGAAAATATTCAGTAGTTTTTTTTTAAAGCATTTTATAAAAAAAGAAGTTATTTGGCGGACCCTTTATTTCTACATTATGTCTTAAAAAACTGCAACACTTGAATGGTTCTGAGAACACTTGAAAATAAAGTTGATTTTCATGCCCTGAACATTCAGAGCTCTTAAATATCCAAACCACTACAAAGTTTCAGTTGTCGATCAAAGAAGTGTAAATAGTTCGGAGAGATCAGGCGAAGTGAAGGACTCTGAGGACACTTGAAAATATAGTTGGTTTCAATGCCCAGAACATTAAGAGCTTCTGGCTTCTTAATATCTAAACCAGAAAGACACAGATGTCGGAGATTGACCGCAGACCACGAGAGAGATTGAAGCCTACATATTGTTACGAAAATTGTAAATCAAGAACGTCACTTAACATTAAACTTTATAAACAAAAGCTACAAAAAAAAAGAAATGCAATGAACAAACTTGTTTACAAATTATCGTACTGCGTAATATAACAACAAATATCAGCATAAAAAAAGTATAAACAAGTAAACAAAAATACAACAACAAACTTTACAAGAATAAATGTAAACAATAGGTTTGAAGAGAATAATCGTAGTTTGAAGATCTCCGTTACAAATATCTGTCGAATAATTGTCCAGTAATTGTTATTGTTTATAAACAGAGGAATAACAAATAAAGCAATTGTTGTTGTTTACATCAAGTTGTGAACAGTGGCACAGAGAATTGTGCGAATAATAAAAATTTTAATTAAAACTAAGCACAAATTTATTCTATTTTTTATTTGCAATCTACGAGCTCATATTTTAAATGATTTTAAAAGGTAAAAACCGGACAATATTAAGCCTTTTCGCCTCAATCTTCAAAGCGTTTGGTCACCGATGAAAATAATGTAAATCGCTTTGGTCAAAATGAGTAAATTGGCTTATAAATTAAAGAGCAAAGATAGTTAACGAAAATAAGGAAGGGAGAAGGGATAGCTTAAAGTACCCCTCGTTTGATGGAATCTTATATAACAACCCGTATAATGCGATCCTTGAGAAAATATGGAATAAATCGTGCTATAACCTTACTTTCACCAAATCATTGGATAGATTGGTTCCATATTTCGGAGAGTAACGACTACTAGTAACCAGTAGTACAGGCCTTATAGAAACTGTATTGCCTGTTTGTAATCAGATTGTTAGATACTTAACTTAGCAAGTGGTTTCTTATAACTTTCCAAAAAAAAACCAGAAGTCAATAGAAATAGAACTGAACTACAGAAAGGTTCAAGGACCATCAGGCATATGAAATGATTTTTTTTGTCGCTATAGTCTAGTAAGTATGCCTGGCTAGGATATATCGAACAAAACGAAAACGAAATATAAAGAAATATTTATTGGGCGACTTTCTCTCAGAAGTATGGTGGTAAAAACTGTGATCAAAAATCTGTAGTTCTGAGTCGACTTTAAATTCTAGATACCGTCACTCATGTACAAAAATTAACACATACCACCTGAACGATGTGAGAAGCTAGGTTGTAAACCTAACTAAATTCATTAAGTACGTATGAAATAATTTTGCAAGGGAATTATTGGTGCCCTGAAATCGCCGTAGTCTAGTAGGTAGTGTGTTGGCTTGTTAAACGTGAGGCCTCGGTTCAAATCCAACGAAACGAAATATTAAAAAATATTTCTTCGAAGCAGATTTCTGGCAAAAACTCTAGCAAAGTTTTTTACAAATCTGAAGTTCGGAGTTGACTTTAAACTGTAGGTCTCAACCAGAGATCAGCAATGAGTATTCAAAAAGATAAGTAGATTCTAATCATACTCATAATTTCTGATACTTATACGCATTCATACTTATTTTAATGTCATACTCATACTACTCATATTCAAAGTTTGAAGTACTCATCGTCCTCATTAACAATACGCATGATGTTATTGATTTCGACTCTCATTTACTCAACATTTATAAGAATCACAAAATAAGTATGATTCGCGTACGAACACTAAAATACTCACTAGAAGGTTGTGTGTTTAATTTGCTTGCTGTCGTTGCCTTTTTCTTTCTTCTTTTTTGTAAATACAACAACAACTAAGAATGTAAATTTTGATGAATGATTCGAATCACTCGAATCATTTATGAGTTTTATAAGTATTATAATGAGTAAGCTTCTGAATCAAACATATTTCGAATGTTATGAGTTTAATGCCAACGTTGTACTCATACTCATTGCAACCTGTACTTATAAATCAACGATATTGTGAGTACGAATGAATCAGAGTAGTTGGATTTGAATACTGTTGACTCACTCATACTCAAAATTTCATGAGTACTTATGAGTGGCGAAAAAATGATTCATTGCTGATCTCTGGTCTTGACACTCATGTATAAAAATTAACGCACACAACATAGGTGGTGTGGGAAGCTAGGTTGTAATCCTGTCTTACAGCTTAAAGGGTTGTAATGTCCAATTATGTTATGTATGTGTACAGTGGTGGCCTTATAGTTAGAAACGATGTTTCTGGAACAGAGTTCTCTGGAGTGACGAATCTAAGTTTAATTTGTACCAATCTGATGAAAAAACGTATGTAGGACGTCCTCCAAACAAAGCCTTTAATCCCAGATACACAGTTAAAATTGTAAAACAAATTAACAAACATACATGTTGCTAAGTCGTTTCTAATTATAAAGCCACCACTGTATGTATTATTGGTTCCCAAGAGTTTTATAAGTATTGAATCCAACATGGCATTGCCGGAATAAAAGTGTTATGCATTATTACGAGAAAATTACCCAAAAAATCAAATTCTTTCCTTCAAATCGTTTTCTATTCAAGAACCCCTTCTTAATACTTCAAAACTATTTGGGAAAATAAGACAAATTTTATCCCATTAGCACGATTAGATAGACACTCAATTGAAACATCACATCAATTGGTTGGTGTGTTTAGCTAATGATTTGCAATATCCTTTACAATTATCATTCCATACGTTGTACATATTAAAATGGAACTGTAATCGTTAAACTCTTTTAAATAAATTTCGAAATGCAATTGCTTATGCAATTTGTATTCCAACATTCCCTAAGAATTTATGAATCTTTGCCTTGTGGCTGTCTGTCTCTCTTTTCCCTATACGATGGCATTTTCGTTCAATAATAGCAATAAAAAGCAATTGTTACAAATGTCTTCATCTATTTGGCTTTAACACTTAAACGCTTTCAAAATAGAATCACAGACACACAGTCATCTCTACAAATTTCTTCAATTCATTGAGGAAATTGCAGAAATTCAAAAGACATCGCAAAAGAAATGGAAAACCAACCAAATGGGGAAAGTTGCGAAGAAAACAAAACAACAAAAAAAGTAAAGTAAAGAAGAGTTTTAGTTCTTCTCCAATTTTCAAAGCAAAAAAAAGAAAAAAAAAAACAGAGAAACGATAACGACAACGACAACGACAACAATTTGTAGAAATGTGCTGCTTGCTGGAAGTACTTGAACACATACGCTACAACGCTGTGGCATTTGTGTTGGCATATGAAATAAGAAGTTGTCGTACTCAAGTAACAAGTGGATTTTCTTTTATTCGCACTCTCTCTCTGTCTATCTCTCTCTCTGTCAATAATTTATAGACTCTAGAATCGTAATAGAATGGGGGGGGGAGAAGAAATAAAAGCGATAAAGTAAACTTCTTAAGAAGTGTGGTGTGGCTTAAAGCCAACTTAAGTAACAATAAAAATAATAGAGCCCAACAATACATGAACAAAAAAAAGAAGAAAACAAACGAATCTTAAAAGTCATCAAAAAAAAAAAGAAAACGAATTGAGAAGGAAAAGGAACAACAACAACAAGAAAAAAACCCGCACTTCAGTTATGTCTTTGCCAGCGTTAGAAGAACAACAAGAAGAATTCTCCAAAAAAAAAATCACAAAAATATCCACAAACCACTATCTTAGACATGATGTGGCAAATCTGAAATAGAAACATAAGCGTAGCACATGTTGCATTGCATAAAAGCCAAGGGTATGGGCACACACACACAGAGAGAGAAAGAGAGAGAGTGAGAGAGAGCATGAAATAAAATTAACTTCCATAATAAATTTATTGACTTAAAATACTAACACACACTCAGGCACTCTCTCCCCATATTCAATCAGTCTTTAAAAAAAACACACACACATACATACACACGCACACACCTATAAATACTTAGTGACATATCATGTTCCATACATAAACTGGCAATGGTTATACACGTACGCTAAGCTGAAAAACTCACACACTTGCACTATGGGAGAGATAAATAAATTTTTTCATTTTAGCATTTTAGTTGTTGTTGTTATTATTGGTGTGTTTGTTTTTCAATCCATTTGTACGTGCGTTGTACGTTTTTTGTCTTCTGTCGTCCATCTGTTTGTGTTGTAAATCCAAAGGGAGGTCTCTGTCTATCACTTATTTTTGGGGGCATGCAACAACTATTTGCTTACATATGCTTATGCCACAGTGTGCCATGTGGAACATATATTGGAATACACAGAAAGAAACTAACTTTTCATAGCACAAAAATTTGAATACTACGCCCTTATTGCCTGTTAAATTCGGAAATTTCTCGTGTAGTTTTACGAAACCCTTGACTAAAAGGTTTGCAGGGGTGTACACTACATACATACATTGGTCATTACAAACTTTCAGTCAGGACCTTGGGGGACCTAGTTTCTCACACCACTTATGTTGTGTGCGTTAATTTTATACATGAGTGGCGGGACCTACAGTTCAAAGTCGGCTCTCCGAACGACAGATTGTTGAGAAACTTTTCATGGCAATTTTTATTTACTCTCAGAGTTTTTGCCAGAATCTGCTGAGAGGAAGTCGCCTAAGAAATACTTTTGTAATTTGTTTTGATGTCTGGCGTGGGGCTCGAACCCTGGCGTTACGTCCAATAAGCTAACACACTACCTACTAGACTACGGTAACTTCTACGCCCTTATTGTCTGTTAAATTCGGAAATTTTTCGTGTAGTTTTACGAAATCCTTGACTAAAAGATTTCCAGCGGTAGTACGTTTATCCAAATTCCACATCATCATGAGAGTTTTGGAAATGCAGTGCCAGTTTATGGGAATACACCTCCACATCCAGTTCGGCATTCCATTTTAGGGTCATCAGTGAAAATCGTTGTATCACTGTCACCGATGACAGCTTCAGCAACTCATTCTTTCCGTGTGCGAGTGTGAGTCCTGTAGGTTCGCCCGAAATCAGTCTCTGGTACCAAGTTGTCACCACTAAAGGAGAATTCGGTACTACTTCATGTAATTTTGAAGTGTGGCACACCGTTAAGTCTCAGTGTAGTTTTAGCAGCCATGTTTCGGAGGAAGATGTCCTATGGTTGTAGAGACAAGAAGACCTCGTTGCCAGCTTGCGGAGTGGCATTCAAACCTCCCGTTATGCCCAAGCATGCCAACCTCTGTACCTTGTTCAGCGTAGCGAGAAAGGTCTTCTTTCGTATAGCCCGCCACCATATTAATGGCCCGCAGAAGAGTATAGGGCGATCAACCGCTGTGTACATTTAGTGGATGATACGTGGCTGCTGGCCCTATCTACTGCCAAACGTCCTCTTACAGATGAACAAGGCACTCATCGCTTTTTTCATGAGGCAAGTTCCCCTTCCAAGACCTTTATAGATTCATTTGTCTTTATAGATGAATAATTTAACCCTTTGCGACCGTATGTCTGCTCTCAGCCACCAAAGCTTTATTACCGATTAATTCCGACCAGCATGACACCCATATATAGAATTAATACGGTCGCAAAGGGTTAAATTCAATTTGAATTCCTTTTTCATGGCTTGTATGATTCGATTTCGTTGATGGCTATTCAGACTTCTTTTGACTTCTTAAAGCATGTAAATGTTTTTAAATTATTTTCAAGACCCTTGTCGTGCGAATTCTGCCTGAGAGTTTATCGTATATTGGTATACACATCTTCAATGACAGTAAAACGAACAATTATATCCCTGGAGAATGTGTACACCACATCTAAGATTGTCCAAGAATGCTGGGTGTCTTTGGAGGAGTTAGCAAAACATTTGACGGTTACCCTCTTTTGGGTACCTGGACACGGTAACACTGGATGTAACAACAAGGTGCAGGCACTTGCTAAATCTGGCTGTCGGATTACTCAATTGAATTCTTCTATGAAATTGGCTCTCCTTTGCAGAGGGGTTTCACAAAAATTCCATTCAGTGGCGAAGGTAAAATGTGATAATGAAATCACTTGTAAAGATAGCACACAGAACCGGTCCGGCATTGCTACATGCAGAACAGAATCTACACTGAACCTATTAAGAATCCATCTAAGGAACCTCATAACAGTGATAATAGGACACTGGTCTCAAGCCAGGAGACTGGGAATACCGCATAACGACTTCTGTAGAAGTTGCAATGACGAGGAAGAAGAGAAGATCACATAACATCTTCTTTATCATCCGATGTTATCCGATGCTTGGGAACTTGAGAAGTAGAACTCTTAGACACCCAGAATTACATGACGAAACATATCGTCGTAGTCTAATAATTCAAACCCCAGGTCAGATATCAAAACGAAAATATGAAACAAAAATATTTCTTCGGCGACTTCCTCTCAGCAGATTTCTGGCAAAAACTCTGAGAGTAAAATAAAAATTGCCATGAAAAGTTTCTCAAAAATCTGTCATTCGGAATCGACTTTAAACAGTAGGTCCCGCCAAGCATGTATAACATTAACACACACAACATGAATGGTGTGAGAAGCTAGGCCGTAATCCTGACTGAAGGGTTGTAATAGTCAATTATGTATGTACATATCTAACCGCACCTTCATAAGACTCTTGGGATAGTAAGTGATGGCTACCAACAGTTACAATTATATGACACAACAGTTTATAGTAGTCGCTGTAGTTTAGTAGGTAGTGTGTTGGCTTATTAGACGAGAGGGCACGGTTCAAACCCCATGCCAACTATCTCCAGCAAAATGGAATACTTCGTCGACCGACTCGGGTCAAATTTCTGGCAAAAACTCAGAAGCTCTTGATATTCTGGTCATGAAAACCAACTTTATTTTCAAGTGTCCTTAGAAGCATTCAAGTGCCTCAGTTTTTTAAGACTCCGAACTGATCGAAAATGGAATACGAAATTGGTGTTTCGCTGGGTATTTTGAGGTTTACCGATCGCATACAGTAGAGGGCGTAAGTGCTCATAATTCGAGGCAGGGTATCCAATGTATTTATTGATTCTCCGTCATAATCTGGCTTGTTTTTCATTGTATACTGTATTCCATTGCTACTACAAGGGATTGCCCTCAAGACAAATGTAAATCACACAATATTACGGAGTAGTACTTGTCTTTCGCTGTACTTTTGTAGTCGCCTTAGTCTAGTAGTGTGTTTGCTTATTAGACGTAAGACTACGGTTCAAATTCCATGTCAGACATCTCCAACTAAACCGAAATATGAGAAAATATTTCTTCGGCGACTTGCTATCAGCAGTCTTCTGGCAAAAACTCTGAGAGTAAAGAAATTGCCTTGAAAAAGTTTCTCAAAAAAAAATCTGTCGTTCGAAATCGACTTTAAACTGTTATCAACTCCCTGCCTTATTTTCGTTAACGATCTTTGCTCTTTAATTTATAATCCAATCTACTCATTTTGACGGAAGCGATTGTCATTATTATGATCGGAGACCAAACGCTTTGAAGATTGAGGCGAAAAGGCCTAATGGGAAGGCTTCAATCTCACGTGGCCTACAGTCAATCTCCGACATCTGTGACTTTGTGGTGGTTTAGATATTAAGGAGTCAGAGGCTCTTGATGTTCTGGGCATGAAAACCTACTATATTTTCAAGTGTCCTCAGAAGCATTCAAGTGGCTCAACTTTTTAAGACTCCGAACTGAGCGAAAATGAAATAGAAATCTCGGTGTCTTGCTGGGTATTTTGAAGTTTTTCGATCGCATGCAGTAGAGGGCGTAAGTGCTCATAATTGGAGGCAGGGTATACAATCTGTCTATTGATTCTCCGTTATAATATGGCTTGTATTTCACTGTTCCATTGCTACTACAAGGGATTGTCCTCAAGGCAATCGTAGATCACGCAATTTTACGCAGTAGTACTTGTCTTTCGCCGTACTTTTGTAGTCGCCGTAGTCCAGTAGATAGTGTGTTTGCTTATTAGAAGTAAGGCCACGGTTCAAACCCCATGTCAAACATCTCCAAATAGACCGAAATATGAGAAAATATTTCTTCGGCGACTTCCTATCAGCAGTCTTCTGGCAAAAACTCCAGGAGTAAATTGAAAAAGTTTTCAAAAAAATCTGTCGTTGGGAGTCGAATTCAAACTGCTTGGCCCCACTACTCATGTATAAAATTAACACAAACAGCATAAGTGGTGTAAGAAGCTAGGTTGTAATCCTGACCAATTATATATGTATGTAAGGCCTCCGAATGAACTTATTCTTAATGGCAGTCTATGCTTTGATACGCCTCTGTAACAAATTAGAAAAATGTCAGGGCCACTGTTTGTCTATGCATTCGTCCACTATAAAATATTCACTACACTCATGAAAATGCAAATTCAACTGCATATTTCTTTAAGTGTAACTCTAATTCCCGTTTCTTTTATTTGGCTTTGTGTGCGTTTATCACTTTACACGTAAGTGCCATACCGAACATTCGTAATGATTGTAGTCGTACGTAACGGGAAAACCCTATGAGTTCGTTTGGTTAGTCAGTTTGTCAGTTGGTTATCGATGTTAAACATCTACTCGTTCGTATAAGGCGTCAACGTGATTTATTTTAATAGATAATGATAATGTTTTATCGATTTTTTATCTGCCTTAACAATAGATAAAGATGGGGGAGGGGGAGGAGGGCCAACACAGTCACTTACATAAATCCGTTAAAGTGAAAATGGCAAAAAAAAAGCTGCGCATTGAAATCTTTTCTCTTTTTCCCCAAAAGCAACACTGGTGGAAAGCAACAAGCCTTAGTCAAAAATCGAACAAATAGTTTCTGTGTGGATTTTACGCTTCATTTACTTTGAATTTCCTTCCCCTACCCCCTCCCATTTCTATAAAAATTTTAATACAGCAGCAGCAACAGCACATAAATCAAGGCTGAAGTGTCAGTCTGGTAAAAGACAAACATAATTAATCATGTTGGAAGGGAAGCCAGGCCAGTAGACGGAGACGACTGCCAAACAGTCGAACGGATGGATGGCTGGTGAATTTAGGCACGAGTGCAAAAAAGAAAAACAAAGCAAAGTGAGTGAAAAAAACAAAGCAAAGTGAGTGTGAATTTCAATAAATTTAATTGAATGTGATGGTTTTTAATAGATTTTGAATGCGGCTGTCATTTGATTTGAGTGGCAGTAACGCGTTGTAATATTAAATGGATTTCAAACAATTTGGGGCATTTGGGAAATATGACGGCTATAAACGAAAACGAAATTAATTTCAATGAGAAATTTAATTTCAAGGATATGAAGATAAGAACGTATTTGTTTAGAATTCTTAAGAATCTGAAGAAAAATAAATGTTTTGATGGCTAGTCAAATTCAAGCATTCCGCTACTTTGACATTGTTGGCAACACTGATATCTGCAGAAGTCTATAGAGACTGCAACGTCGGCTCTGTCAAAAAGTCTTAATTCAATCGAAATTGTAATGGAGAGAGACGGGAGGGCAAAGGAAAATTTTAGGGGAGGATTAACAAAATGCCCCTGGGTTATGGTAATTGATAAACAGTTCATCGCACATCTTTCCTACAAAGATGAATGTATTGTGGGAATCTCGCGATTGCAAATGGAAATAGAAATATTTGCTGCTGTCTTCTGCTCATTTCAGAGGAACACTGGCCTTCAAGCTGGCTACATACACTTTTTGGGACAATACAACACTTTAGTCATAATACTGGTTTCGCTTATCACGTTGGACATCTAAGCTATCAACTTGGCCTTTTCTGAGCTCACCATGAAGGTGAAGTGTATTGCATCTTGCACAAGCCATCTTAGTTTCTTCCAGCCCAACATAAGTTGTGTTCAGTAAATGTTTGTCTCTAAAATATTAATATCTCGAGCTTACGAAGGTCTTTCCATCGTTTCGATATCCTGAATTCATATCATTTTCTAATAAGCTTCAGGTATACAAGTCAGGAGGCGAGTTCCGCAAGTGCGCTCATTACTGTACTTAACCCTGCTGTTGGGTTTGGACCATTTTGGTCAATTTTTTTTTTAATTTTGATTTAAGTTTGCAATGGCTTATCGTATCAACTTAAAACGTCAGTTCAGGTATTTTTTTATATTTTAATGGTTTTAGTGCGTTTTTAGCTATGTAGGGCAAAATCGAACAGAACAAAATTGAAAGTTACAAATCTTAGGTTATGGACCATTTTGGTCCATGCAATTTATTTTATTCTGTTTATCAGTAAAAGTAAAGAAAAATAATAATTGACTTATTGCTATTTTTTGCCACAAATGAATTGAAATACTGTATGCCCTTGGCAGAATCATAAGAGAGCATTTAAATGCTTACTAGGGAACGGTGGCTGTTTGAAAATAAGGAAAATTTTGGCATCAATGTCTAGACTATGTCGCCGTAGTCCAGTAGGTAGTGTGTTGCCTTATTAGACGTGAGGCCACGGTTCAAACCCCTCATCTGACATCTCCAACTAAACGAAAAGTTTTGAAAATATTTCTTCGTCGACTTCCTGTCAGCAGATTTCTGGAAAAAACTCTCTGAGAGCAAAATAAAATTCCCATGATGAGTTTGTGAAAAAATCTGTCGTTCGGAGTCGACTTTAAAGTGTAGGCCCCACCACTCATGTATAAAATTAACACACAGAACATAAGTGATGTGAAAAGCTAGGTTGTAATCCTGACTGAAGGGTTATAATGACCAATTACGCATGTGTGTATATGGCCTAGATGACGAAAAAGGTTAAACTATTCAGGATCTTCTGTTTGTTTGTCCTTCAGCTTTAACAAAGACGTAGGGGGGGGGGGGGGAAATACTTTCAGGAGCAATTCTTTCAGGTTCCCCATTGAATCGTTATGTAGGCCAGGATGGCTTATCTCAGAATTAATGCTTTAAAGGGTGTACAGACATACATAATTGGTCATTACAGTCGGGATTACGACATAGTTTCTCACACCACTTATCTTGTGTGTGTTAATTTTATACATGAGTGGCAGGACCTACAGTTTAAAGTCGACTCCGGACGACAGATTTTTGTGAAGCTTTTCATGGGAATTTGATTTACTTTCAGAGAGTTTTGCCAGAAATATGCTGAGAGGATGTCGCCGATAAAATATTTTTCATATTTTCATTTTGATGTCTGACCTGGGATTTGAACCGAGACCTCACGTCTAATTGAAACACTGTATGCCTTTGATATTATCATAAGAGAGCAATTAAATGCTTACTCTTTGAAAATAAGGAAGATTTTGGCATCAATGTCTAGCCTATGTCGCCGTAGTCTAGTAAGTAGAGTGTTGGCTTATTAGACGTGAGGCCACGGTTCAAACACCACATCAGACATCTCCAACCAAACGAAAAGTTTTGAAAATATTTCTGCGGCGACTTCCTCTCAGCAGATTCTGGCAAAAACTCTGGGAGTAAAGAAAATTGCCATGAAAAGTTTCTTAAAAAAATCTGTCATTCAGAATCGACTTCAAATTGGACCCCCCCCCCCCCCCTCGCCCACCACTCATTTACAAAAATTAACACACAACAACATAAGTGATGTGAAAAGCTAGGTTGTAATCCTGACTGAAGGGTTATAATGTCCACTTATGTATGTATGTATATAACCTAGATGACTAGGAAGGTTAAACTATTTAGGATCTTCAGTTTGTTTAACCTTCAGCAGTAACAAAAACGTAAGAGAGGGAAAACACTTTCAGAAAAAATTCTTTCAGGTTCTCCATTGAATTGTTATGTAGGCCAGGATGGCTTATCTCATGATTAATGCTTTAGAGGGTGTACATACATACATAATTGGTCATTACAGTCAGGATTACGAACTACTTTTTCACACCACTTATGTTGTGTGTGTTAATTTCATCCATGAGTAGTGGGACTTACAGTTTAAAGTCGACTCCGGACGACAGATTTTTGAGAAACTTTTTGGTAGAAGTCCGCTGAGAAGAAGTCGCCGAAGAAATATTTTCAAAATATTTTTGTTTTGATGTCTGGCCTGGAACTCGAACCTTGACTTTACGTCTAATAAGCCAACACACTACCTACCAGACTACGACGACTTAGAGGGTTTAGGAAAATTAAAAAAAGCTTCTTCAGAGTGTAACAATACACCTGGCGACCATGCCTTAAGCGAGCTATTTGTCAATCATCAGGGAAACTTCTTTAAATGACAAAAAGTCCTTTGGAGGCACAATAACATTTTATTACGCTTCACATCCAGCTGTTCATCAAATTGAATCTCAGTTGGAATTGAATTTCATTGAAATCGCTTAACCATCAATGAATACAAATTAATGTTGACTTCAATACATATATAAATAACAGTTTTAGCACACACACACACAGACACTTGTATTCCTGCATTGCATATAACTACGTGTCATATTCAACAACCAAAAGTATCCGGAGGGGAACAAAACCCTATGAAAAGTTGAATAAAGAAAAGACAGAGAAAAACAACAACAACAACAAATTAACACTTGTTTTTTAGCTGACACTTAAAAAATATACACAACAAATGAAACCAAGTCAATCATGATTGATTTCCAATGAATTTAAAGCGATTCTACTAGCCTTACATGATACTGATACACTGACTAGAGCTGTCTGCTGATTTAATTTTTCATGTTTTTTATTACTGCAGCCGCTTTCCTGCTTTCCTATTTTCCCCTTTTAATACAAACGAAAACAAAAAGAGTAAAATAAACGTCAAAAGGTGTGATTTAAAATAAATAGAAACTGGAGAAAAAATTAATTGAAAATCTACTTGATTTTAATGGTAAACGCACTGATTTCTACTGAAGAGCGAGGCAAAAAAAAAATAAAATCTCAACTCAATGAACTTTTCAACGAAAAAAAAATCAGTTTTTAAACGCACACACACACACTCCCAGATACTTTAATACAATGAGAGTGCCAAGTACTTGAAGTATGAAAGAAAATTAAAAAAAAAAGAAATTCACACACAGTGGGGGGAAAAAACTCTCTTTTCTCTGAGTGCAACATGAAAATAAAGCAGAAATAAAATAAAAAAATTAAGTGAAAAAGTGAAGTGAGAGGAAAACAGAAAAAACACAAATTGTACCTCATCAAAGTTCTAGTGATGCAAATCAACATGTATGGATGGAAATCGAATAACAATCCTCTTCGCTTTTCATGCCCTCTTTCACACTGTTGCCAACAACATCATCGTTATCATCGTCATTATCATTGGAAACAGCGTCGAAAGCAGCAGCAAAAGCAGCAGTGGCAGCAGCAATAGCAACAATTGTGTTGTTAAGCCACACAAAAACAGACAAAAAAAACCCCCAGCCTTCAATGGTTTAAATAACCGAGCCAGGGCACAACCAAAAAAAAAATATAAAAAAAAAGAAAAAATTCCACTAGAAAGAGAGTTAACGGGATGCCGGGTAAGCGCAGAGTTAAAGTGTTTTACATACGCAAACGTTCATTCACTTGCATTTCATTAGCACGTATCAGCGACTAAAAATCACAGACATACACTCACCATCATCAGTTTACATACACCGGCAACTGCCGTTAAAGGCAATGACTGCGTATTTGCAAAAGTATTTGTGTTTATAGTGTGTGTTTGTATATGTAAAGGTTTTTTGTTGTTACTATTATGTGTTTCAGTTTATCAGTCATTCATTCATTCATTCATTCATTCGTTTTTGTGTTTTTTTTTTTAGTTTTTCCAAATGTATGCCACAGTCATGCATGTTTTATACTTGAGTGCAAAACACTCTTATACATGCAACGACATCACTCACTTGCACACTCTAAAGCAGAAAGAGATAGAAAGATACCGAAAGAGAGCGAGAGAGAGAGTGTAAAATCAGCATCATATAATCATACAGTTATAGAGTTATGCTCATACAATATGTATGAAAATGGTGGTATTATGCATTATGCTCTCTCTCTCTCTCTCTCTAGCTCTCTGTATAGCTGCACTAATGACTTTTTCAACACTAAATCCAGCCAGCCAAGCCAGCTAGTATCCATAAGGCAAAAAATCCTTTCATCTCATTCTTTATCATTTCCCTCCTCATCACTTTGCCCATTTACAAACGTTAAAACTTTACATATATTACGGTACGGTGTGTGTGTGTACGTGTAATTTCAATGGTACACTGAAAGAAATAGAATTCAATTCAAACATCATGTGGATTTTAAATTAAGCAGCTCTATGGGAGTCAGAAACCTGAGAATACTTCTAATTCATAGTGAATTTCCAATAAAGCTTCAATTGAGGTTCATGGCAAACACTGCTTTTGACGATTCCATCCTGAGGGCAAGTAAAGAAAGTTGATGGCTATTCACGGGTGATGAGTGATTAGAAAATTCCAATTTGGACAATGCGTTCACCACTGTCGCCGTAGTCTAGTAAATAGTGTGTTGGCACATTAGACGTGAGACCAGGGTTCAAACCCCAGATCAGACAACTCCAACAAAACAAAATACAAAAAAATATTTCATCGGCGACTTCCACTCAGCAGATTTCTGGGAAAAACTCTGAGAGTAAATAAAATAATTGTCATGAAAAATATCCAAAAAAATCTCTCGTTCGGAATCGACTTTAAACTCCAGGTCCCGCCATTCAAATAAAGGGTGTTTTTTATAGAGGTATAGAACTTTAAGTTGGCATTACTTTTCAAGATGGCGACCGATTTAACAGCTGTCAAGTGATTTATTCGCAGTTTGGTTTGGCAATTCATCATGAATAGACTCACGCCTGAACAACACTTGCAAATTGTGCAATTTTATTTCGAAAATAATGGTTCTGTGCGGAAAACGTATCGCGCACTACGTCCATTTTATCATCGGCAAAATCGTCCATCAGAGCAGTTAATTCGATTAACCATGGAACGTTTTCGCACCACGTTTACTCTTATTGATAACTCGCATCCCCAGAGACGCTGTACGGTGCGTACAGAAGAAGCTATTGCTGCTTTAGAGCGTAGCATTGAGGAAGACCCGAATGAGTCCATCCGCCATCGAGCACAGGAATTGGATCTGTGTCCATCCACTTTATGGAAGATTTTGCGGAAGGATCTTGGTATGCGTGCTCACAAAATCCAACTCGTGCAAGATTTGAAGCCAAACGATCATCAAGTAAGGCGTAGATTCGTCGAATGGGCCCAAAACGAGATTACCGTTGTTCCCGATTTTCATAAGAGAATTTTGTTTAGCGATGAAGCGCACTTCTGGTTGAATGGCTGCGTCAACAAACAAAACTGCCGCATTTGGAGTGAAGGTAATCCTCAAGTGTATGTGGAAACACCATTACATCCAAAGAAAACTGACTGTTTGGTGCGCTTTATGGGCTGGTGGAATCATTGGTCCGTACTTTTTCAAAAACGATGGTGGCCATAACGTTACAGTCAATGGTGATCGGTATAGAGCCATGATTACTAACTTTTTCATTCCTGAATTGAATAACCATGATGTCCAGGAGATGTGGTTTCAACAAGACGGCACAACATGTCACACAGCTCGTGCCACAATAGATTTATTGAAAGACACGTTTGGTGACCGCCTAATTTCACGTTTTGGACCTGTGAATTGGCCTCCAAGATCTTGTGATTTAACACCGCTAGACTACTTTCTGTGGGGCTATGTAAAGTCATTGGTCTATGCGGTAAAGCCACAAACGCTTGACCATTTGGAAGACAACATTCGCCGTATTGTTGGAAATGTTGGAAAAAGTCATCGAAAATTGGACGTCCGCGCCAGCCGTGGCGGTCATATGCCAGAAATCATATTTAAAATGTAATGCCACAAGATTATCTTTCGGATAAATAAAATTCATGTCAATCGAATAATCCATCGTTGTTTTATTGCAGCTTAAAGTTCTATACCTCTATAAGAAACACCCTTTATAAAATAATCATACACGCGGCATAAATGGTGCAAGAAAATAAGTCGTATTCCTGACTGAAGGGTTGTAGTGACCAATTGCGAATGTCTTATATATATTCACAATTGGCAACTACAAGTTGCACAGAACCATTAACCACAGCGAAAGACCCCAGTGCGCATATGATGGATGAAATAGGTTAGTTTCGATAATTGCCTGCCAAAGAAGAATAATTCTGGCAATTCAGCATTTTACCTCTAAACTACAGATCCATTGTGAAAAACAACACGAAAACAAGATCCTAAGTTATAGGAAAGTAAGGAATGGCTAATCCCCCATATTCTCTAGACGCTATAACATAGGATTTCCTGAAATTCCAAATAGTTAGCGGTGTTATCATATAAATCGTTAAGTAAATGATTTAGAAAAGGATGGGTTAGACAGAACTGGTAAGTTTCTTGAAATTAAAGTCAGTTTAAGTGCACTACGCGGCCTATTGTGAAACCACAAGAAGCCATGCCTCAAAGCTAATTGACTAGACAATATAGACCAGTCTCGCAACTTCACTTTAAAGCACAAGGTACCTTTAATTAAGCTAAAGAATAGATGAAAAGTTTAATGAATCTTATAATTAGTTTGATGCCTAGAAACGACAGATATGCGAAACTACGGAATGAAAAAAGCCTGCGTTGAGCCAGAGATGTACACCTACAGACATGAGCGATAGATAAGCAAAGTTTCAACGTCTCATCATCATTATCGATCAATACAGTGGTAAATATCCCGATACGTTCTAGTTTAAATATCGGGTGGGCCATCTATAGGTTTAAATTTGAAGCTTTATGGATTATTTCGAATCAGGCAATACTTATGTCATTCTATTCTGTCACAAAATTCTGTATTTGATCTCCACTAAATGTAATGAATCGATTTACGCTTAAGCAACTTTGAGATTTATTGGGCCAACGAGAAACTGCATGATGATGTCGATTTAGCCAAAAAAAAATTATCTTTTCGGATGAAGTTCATTTTCATCTTGGTGGGTACGTTAATAAGCAAAATGAACGTATTTTGGGACTCAGTAAACTCACACGTGGTCTTACTGAAGCCAATGTATTACAAGTGACTGTTTGGTGCCGCTTATAAAGCGGAGGCATCATGAGCCCATATTTCTTTGAAAATGAGGACGGCGCAACCATTACGGTCAATGAAGACACCTATCGCACCATGATAACCGATTTTTTTGTACCAGCTCTTCATGGTATTGATGTGAACGATGTTTGGTTTCAACAGGATGGTGCAACTTGCCACACATCTCATGCCACAATCGATTTATTGCGTCAAACGTTTGATGGCCGAAATTGTAATGTCAATTGGCCGCCAAGAAGCTGCAATTTGACATTGTTGGACTATTTTCTGTAGCCCGCCGTTAAGGAAAAGTGTTATGCCGAGAAACCAAAGACAATTGAGCATTTGAAAGCCAACATTCGAGATGCCATTGCCGAGATACGACCACCTACACTCGAAAAATTACACGAAAATTAATCCGATCGAATGAGGCACTGTGAAGCCGACTGCTACAGCCATATGAATGAAATGAGATTCCCATTTCAGACCGGAACAATTGTACTTCACAAAAAAAAAAAACGTTTTTGTTTTATTCCATTTTAAAATTTAAACTTTTAAATCACCCACCCTATAGTTAATTGGTATCTTTTTTGTCCTATATAGGCAAGATGCGTTTGCAGCAAAGCAAAATTCAATCTCAGACGCACGATTTGTTGGCACAAAATTTGTAGAAAAATAATAATTTAAAGGAGGTAAAAGGATTTTTCCAAAATAAGATTGTGGCTACTCTAGTATGGTGAGATGAGACTAGGTGAGATGGACACAAAATTATTGTGAATTAAGATCAATGGAATCATGCAAGTTGTTAATCAGTTTAGAGTTGAGCTTAGGAGAGACATGATTGCTACTTTGAAGTGAGCGCAAAGACAAAGATAATAGGTAACTTCGGCCTGAGAGGCGAGCACTTGACTTGGTATTAAGTTTTTCAAAGTCAACCACAGTCTAGCTTAGATCCTTGTTTATAGACATCTTCCAAATTCATGGAGAATTCTATCATGAAACTTCTTTCCATCCAGATCCGGTTTAGATGAGCTATAGACGAATTCATTTAAATATATGTATATATATTAGTCATTACCAGCCTTTTAGTCTGGATTACGTCCTAGGTTCTCGCATCACTTATGTTGTGCGGCTGGACCTAAAGTTCAAAGTCGACTCTGAACGATAGAGTTTTTGCCAGAAATCTGCTGAGAGGAAGTCACCGAAACAATATTTTTTTATATTTTCATTTTGTTGCAGATGTCTGACATGGGGTTTGAACCGTGGCCCCATGTCTAATAAGCCAACACACAATCTACTAGACTACAACGACTTTGACACATTGGCAATACTCACATTTGATAAAGGAGTATCTAAAGCGTATAATAAGACAGCATGACAGGGCGGTAAGTGCATGTGATTACCTGACGATTAGTACAGAACATGCTGCATCACAGCAGATCTCCTCACAATCATTACATATAACAAGTTTTATGCTATTTAAGTACCCTACTAAAAGCGTTCTTCGAAAAGATAACGACTGAGAGCAGAGCTGGAGAGTTCCATTGCTTCCAACTGTAATCAGTAGTAAGCGCATTGTGCAGGTTTAGGAAAATAGGTTATAGGAAGGTGGAAAGAGGGAGTAGTGTTTGTGGACATTTGATTTAAACTCAAGATGCGATATCTGGAATCGAACCAACTCATTGTCATTCAAATGTTTCTTACAAATGCCGGAATATCCTGGCATTGAAACGTTTGACAAACTGCTGTAATTATCTTAAGCACTCAAGTGTATAGCCTATCCAGATGACTGACGCTGAGGATGGAATTCTGTGATAAAACTTTACCACGCTATTCTATCATCAAAGTTATGTTTAAAATTCAATTGCAAACAATTGCAACACAAATTTTATAAGATTTCTTTCAGTGTATCACCATTTTAGCCTGTATTTACGTTTGCCTGCCTTTGCAATTTCAATGAGTATGCATGCATGTATGTGAGTATTAATGTATTAGTGGGTGGGATATAAAAATCACTTTTAATAGGTTATATGGCAGGCATTAAAAGCATGAGATTTTTTTGCTTTTTTTTATTTTTTTATTTGAAAAATCAATAGGGTTCTCTGTATTGCGCTATAATAGAGAGTCGGTCGTTATACGACAACAACAGCAACAACAACAACTACAGAAGTGATAGTATTAAAGTCATATATGAACTGACTAAATAACGGATGATTGCACGCACACACAGAGAACGATGGACAGACAGATGCTGTTGATCAGTTATTAAAAACCAACCAGCATATGAGTACGTACAGGATTATCGAGAGTATAAATCATAAATGTATTGTATGATGAAGACAGAAACAGTATCGAATACAGAGCAACAGAGAGCGGCGAGAGAGGGAGAGGATATTGATATGTGTGAAGAGGTATTTAATAACTGTTTTGTAAAATGCATGCAACAGTCGTTTAATACGTTTCGTTCGATTTTTTTTTTTTTTTGTTAAAAATTATTGCAACACTTGCTTAGATGATGATGAATAAATTTAAAATGTGGCAACAACAAATTGAAAATGATTTTTCAAATAAGGCAAGAAAATTAATACAAAGTTTTAAATTTCAATAAAACAGGAGGCAAATCTCTTCTAAATTTATACAAGAGACGGTAAAGCGTTACAATTTACCAGGATAATTAAACAAGAGACGATTTCAACTCATTGGATTGATTATCTGGTTCATCAAAATTAATTGAAATGTAAGTTGTAACCTTAAGACGACCACACTGAGACGACCATGCCTTCAAATCATACTTACATACATATATATTAGAGATGAGCGATCCAGTGATTTTTAAAGAACGTTGTTCTCAGTGAACGTGATTTGTTAATCACTGTTCATTAAAACAGTGATTGTGATCACAGTATTCCAAAAGAAAACAATAATGACAATAACGTATTTTATTAAGTCGTAAGAAAGAGACAACTAGATACATACTACGAAAAGACTACTAAACAAAATCAAAGTGGTGTCATCAATGTTATTATTTTTAATGCAATTTTTTTATGTATGAAGTTTGACAATTAAGTTTCACAGAAAGTTCATGTATAAAAGACAAAAGTAAATAATCAGCATCATCTAATAGTAATTCTGCCTCGCACAAAATAAAATGAAATAAATTTGAGTACGTAACAATTTTGAAAGAACGACATTATTAGTAACTGTTATTTGGCAATTTCAATCACTGTAGTTACCAGTGAATTATCAATCACCGTGATTAAATCACAGTTTTGGAAATATCGCTCATCTCATTTAGATACTGGTGTCTTGCTTTTACATCGTTTAACATTAAAATTATAAACAAAGGCTACGAAAACAAAACACTGAACTTGTTTACAAATTACCGCACTGCTTAATATAACAACAAACACCAGCATAAGAAAAATGGTAAACAAGTAAACAAAAATATACCAACAAACACTACAATAATAAACGTAAACAACGATGTTTACATTTATAGAGATTTCGAAAAGGAAAGGAAAGGATTTCAGACTGTTTACTTTGCCATATAAAAAAAGCAAGGCAAAGCAGGCGACTGAGTTAGTGATGTTTAGTCAGTCTTGTGTTAAGACACGGTGTGTTTGAAGAGAGTAATCGTGGTTTGAAGATCTGCGTTACAAAGATCTGTCGAATAATTGTCTAATAATTTTTATTGTTTATGCAAAGGGTGTAAACAGAGGAATAACAAAGAGAAGCAATTGTTGTTGTTTACATCAAGTTGTGAACAGTGGCACCCAGAATTGCGCGAATAAGAAAGAATTTTAATTAAAACTAAACACAGATTTATTTTTATTTTAATTGCAATCTATGAGCTCATGTTTAAAACGTTTTCAAAAGTTAAAAACGTAACAATACATACATAATTGGTCATAACAACCCCTCAGTCAGGATTATGACCTAGCTTCTCACACCACCTATGTTGTGTGTGTTAATTTTTATACATGAGGGCGGAACCTACAGTTTTAAGTCGACTCCGAATGTCAGATTTTTTTGAGAAACTTTTCATGGCAATTTTATTTTACTCTCAGAGCTTTTGCTAGGAATCTAATGAGAGAAGGTCGATGACAGAAATATTCAAATTTCGTTTTGTTGGAGATATCTGATCTGGAGTTTGAAAAATAATTTCATTCAAATGGCTGCCTCGGCTGGCCATGCAGTAGCCTACACCAGAAGATGCCGATTTTGGCAAAAAAATCATCTTTTCAGATGAAACTCATTATGATCTTGGCGGGTATGTAAACAAGCAAAATTGTCGCATTTGGGGCACAGAAAACCCGCACGCATACATTGAAAAGCCGACGCACCCAAAACGAGTCAGTTTGTTGCGGATTTTGGTCCAGAGGCATAATTGGGCCATTTTTCTTCGAAAATGAGCAAGGAGTGGCCGTTACAGTCAATGGCGATCGTTATCGGGCCATGTTGAATGAATTTTTGTTCACAAAAATTGAAGAGGAGGATATTGGCAATATTTGGTTTCAACAGGACGGCGCTACGTGCCACACAGCAGAAGCTACACTCGATGTTTTGCGCCCTGTTTTTTGAAGATCGCATTATCAGCCGCAGAGCTGATGTCGTTTGGCCACCTCGGAGCTGTGATTTGACACCGTTGGGTGTCAAAGATAAGTGTAACGCCGACAAGCCAGAGACAATTGACGCTTTAAAGGACAATATTCGTGAAGCAATTGGTGAAATACAGCTGCACACAATCGATAATGTGCTTAAAAATTGGACCGATCGTGTAGGCTATTGCATGGCCAGCCGAGGCAGCCATTTGAATGAAATTATTTTCCATTATTAACCGGAAGGATTGTACATTCAAATAAAAAAAGAAATTTGAGAAAACATTCAGTAGTTTTTTTAAAGCATTTTCAAAAACCGTTTGAACCGAAGCTTCACGTCTAATAAAGAAGTAGATGGTGTACCTACTATGGCAACTATGAAGATTAAAATTTAAAAACAATAATTATTAGGAATAAGAAGAAATGGAATTAATGGTGGAGTCAAATCTTATGATGCCACTGAGCTTGTTGCACCGACGACCATATTTAAAAACTTGTATATGGCAGCTGTATGTAACCAAAAAAGTGTATCTAATCAAATACTATCTATCGGGTCACTGCAGTCTAGCTGATAGTGTGTTTAGTTAGTGGTCAAGGGCTCCAAATCCAAATTTAAGCAGGAGTAACTGAAAAATAAATTTTTCGACGACTACTCATAGAATCATAGCAGTCGTCTGATAGAATCTCTGAGGGTAATCGCAAAATCTGACATTAGTTATGGACCATCACTATGTACATAAATATAACGAAAGCATGCTTTGAAAGCTGTAATGTGGTCCAAACGAAGGCAGAGACAACTCAGAAATTCTTAACAATAAAGTGACGTATAGAAGCGCTTGTATTTTGTCAATATTTTATAGTGGAGATGTATAAAATACTAAAGACTGCTGCAGATGATGTACCGACTAAGAATGGAGAAATATTAGGTTTTCTACACTTGTTAGGAATATTTAAATTCGCTATGCTATTATGTTTCGAAATGATTAAAATATCACCAGAAATAGAAGATTGTCAATGAATCGATTTCAATAAACTTTTACTACAGTAACTGGCGCAAGTCAGGAAGAAGGAAATGCACTTGGATCCAAAGTTATAATCCCACTTAGTGGTATTTCGCTTGGATCCTTTGTAGTTTTTTTAAATCATTGTTTTCTTTTATGTTTACTCACCAAACTTTCGCTTCCAGAAACAACCTGAAAGTATAGAAATTAAAATGTTTGTTAGAAAAACTGAATAAGAAATTATTTACTTGTCATAAATAGAATTAAAATTGTATTCTCTTTAAGGATTCATTGTAGATTCATTGTCTGTTATTAATTGTTTACAAAAACAAGATAAAATCTGTCAATCTTAAACGTTCCCTCTTTCTTTATAAGCCATTCACCATTCACTTATCATTCATCTCAAAATCTTGAATTCTTTTGTACAAACGCTGCTGCTATAATCGAGAATCTCTGTGTTGCTGCATTTAACAGCAACGCAATACTCAAGAGGCAAAATTTCTTTTGCCTTTACTTTCCTTCTTTTTTTTTGTATTTCGCTCTGTATTTATGAATAATGCATGGAATGAAGCTGTGTGGCAAGAGAAAAGGTTGAAGACATTTTTAAGTTCCAGTTAGTCGGGTCCATCGATAACTGACATTCTTTAACCACGTGGTTGGCAATAGCTGATCTTAAGTAATTTTCATCCTTCAAGTATTCAAGGCTATGGAATGTTCCGGAATGTTCCCATACTCTTCTTTGGCCAACACCATGTGCAAAGTATTCGAGCAATTCCGTGAATTCCATTTCATGCCATTCCGTTCTATGAAATAAAATTGCAAAGGAAAAGTTTATTAAAAAATCAATCGTTCGTAGTCGACCTTAAACTGTAGGTCCCGACACTCATGTGTAAAATGAGCACACAATATAGGTGGTGTGATCCATCGCTAGGCTTACTTGGACCACAATGGATAGAAGGCGTACCAACTAGCTACTTGGACTTGGCCGTAATATCATGTCGATCACAGTGGCCATGCTTACAGGCCACACGCGGAAAGAATGCGACTCCCATTTAACGACTTCTGCCGTGGATGCAGATTCGTCCAGGAGGAGGAGACTGTCATCCACTTCCTTTGCCAATGCCCATCCCTTGCGGAAAGAATGCGACTCCCATTTAAAGACTTCTACCGTGGATGCAGATCCGTCGAGGAGGAGGAGACTGTCATCCACTTCCTTTGCCAATGCCCAATCCTTGTCAGCTTGACGGAGCTATCGTCCATTGATATCAAGGACATAGCCTCGCTTATCAAACTTTCTGGCTGGTTTTCCAGCGTGAGGTACTCGTGCTTTTTGAAAATGTGCAGCATTTGCGCTGACCAACTTCCCCCTCCTTGGATCGGAGGAACTTGGTGAGTACAGAGGATGCGTTCATCTGTGGCATCACAACGGGCCGCTTAGCGTGCTCAAGTGAGCTTTTTGATAAATTAAAGCTACCACGCTAACCTAACCTAGGTGGTATGAGAAGCTCGGTTGTACTCCTGACTGAAGGGTTGAAATGATCAATTATGTATGTATGTATGTATGTATGTCCATTCCATGAAAATTCGGGCAATATTCAGTCTTCATGTAGTCTTTCAGTTCCGATAAACTGCACTTTCATGCCTGTATTCTTATATGCCCTTATGTTTGATACGTTTTGTACAAAATGTTCCCACTTGAACGGGTTTTTGGCAAAAGAAATTCACACGTTTTTCCTTTTTACAATGAAGATAGTATGATTGTTTAAAATAGCATTGCTGTGGACTTCAAGACATTTAAGACTTCTTTTATACAATAATATGAACCCATCTGCCAAGCTTAGTCTTCAACAAAATTAATTTGAGACGTTGCAGATTATCTAGAGACATACATGGGGGTTTGATGGTCATGAATGCTAGTTGGACTTGCCTATTTTTTTAAGATTAAAAGACTAAAGTTTCCCAAGAATGTATACAATATGTCAACACTATTATGATATCGACGCCTCCATTCTATAACGTTCTAAGTAAACTTAATGTTCTTCCATTTTTAAATTCTACGTTCTCTAACTTAAATACTGTCAAAATTTGGTTAAGATGCGCCGATCCGTTCCGAAGTTGTAGGGAAAAATCTTCTTAGAATACACATATGGTCGTATGTCGCGTGAAGACTTTGAGAGCTCATAACTCAAAACACACTTTTTCGGCTTAGAATGTTATAGAACGGAGGCGTCGATATGGTAGAGATTGTGTGGAAAGTTTTTCGTGAACACTTAGCTCTCAGGAACTTAAAAAGGGCAAGTTATCGATTTGTGCACTTAAGAAACTTTGCCTTCTTTTCTTTCTTAAGTTATGACATCTCAGTGCTATTTAAATTAACTCCACTTAAATTAAACAGTGACAGCAATGCCCTGAGAGTTAAAAAAATTAAAAAGAGTCGTGCCAAATTCTTTTAGACCATGATGAACGTTAAAATTGATGGAGAAGTGTGCTACAATAAGTAAAAGCTTCCAGATTATGTAAGCATTCTTAAGCGAAAGCGTCATCAAGGAACGAACATGATTTCGAATTGCAAAATAATGTTGAAAACCAGATTGCAACTGTGTGGGAGAAGGCCCACGTCAGTTAGGCCTTCCACGAACTGCAACGTAAATGTAAAAGAGTCTGAGTTTTCATTTGAATGCGTGGGATTAATCAAAATTTAAGCCAAAACTTTCGACGAGAGTTTGGAAAGAGATCTTCCATTTCTTTGTCGAATCGATTACACATTACGTTGGACAAGTTTTAAGCATTGGCATTGGCATTGGCATTGACCATAGAAAAGCAATAGAAAAGCTACAATTTCAAGGCACACCAGACGTCAAATCAATCAAATGCCTGCACTTTTCCTAAAAGAAATGATATTTTCGGTAGCGGGTGCAATGCGATGGTGCATAGGCCCATAAAATTGTCGGCAACGCCTCTAGTCTCTTAAAATTTTTGTATATTCTTGTGATCATATAATATACCTGTATTGCTTGAAAAGTGAACACGTTTGATTCACTAGTTTTAAGGTAGGTTAGGTTAGGTTAGGTTAGAGGACGTGTACTTGTCAATTAAGACAAGTACAGTATCCGGAGGTCGAATTGACCCATTGTACAACGTCCTAGTTTCTCACACCACTTATGTTGTGTGTGTTAATTTTATACATGAGTGGTGGGACCTACAGTTTAAAGTCGACAACTTTTCACGGCAATTTTTATTTACTCTCAGAGTTTTTGCCAGAAATCTACTGAGAGGAAGTCGCCGAAAAAATACTTTTTGTATTTTGTCTTTATTTGGGGCTCGAACCCAGGCTTTTGCGTTTAATAAGCCAACACACTCCCTACTAGACTACGGCGACTTCAGTTTTAAGGTAAGTTTTAACTATTTTTACGCGATGTTAAGTCGTTAAACAATTCATGGAAAATCTTTCACTAGATAAGTGACACTTTCGATGAATGAAGTTGGATGCAATAACAAAGATCGATAGCTGAAGCTATCAATATGAAGCTTCTGTCCTATGTTTTTTCATTGGTATTGTGTTCGCAATAGTTAAGTACACTACCTACTCATAGATAAAATTACCATACAAAACGTGAATGGTGTGAGAAGCTGGATGTAAACTTAAGTAACATAACTAAGTAAGTTTGAAGTCGCCGTTGTGTAGTAGGTATGTAAGTGTGTTGGCTTATTAGAGTTGAGGCTACGGTTCAAACCCCAGATCAGACATCTCGAACAAAACGAAATACGATAAAGTATTTCTTGGACGAATTGCTCTCCGCAGATTTCTAGCAAAAGCCCTGAGAGTAATATAAAATTGTCATGAAAAAGTCTCCCAAAATCTTTTATTCGGAGAGCCGATTTTGAACTGTAGTTTGAGCCACTCATGTATAAAAATTAACAAATACTACATAAGTGGCGTGGGAAACTAGATTGTAATCCTGACTGTGAAGGGTTGTTTTATCCAATTATATACATATCAGATGTCAGCAATGAGTATTCAAAACGATGAGTAGACTCGAATCATACTTATAATTTCTGATACTTATACGCATTCATACTTATTTTAATGTCATACTTATACTACGCATATGCAAAGTTTGAAATACTCATCGTACTCATACTTAACAATACGCATGATGTTACTGATTTCGACTCTGCATGACTCATCGTATACACGAATCCCAAAATAAGTATAATTCGCGTACGAACACTACAATACTCACAAGAAGGTTGTATGTTTGCTCTCCATGTTGTCTTTGTCTTTGTTGTTAATGTGTCTTTCTTCTTTCTTTGTCAATGCAACAACAACTAAGACTGTAAATTTTGACGAATGATTCGAATCACTCGTATCATTTATAAGTATTATAAGAATTTTTCTAAATTTATGAATCGGAATGAGTAGGCGTAAGAATCAAACATATTTCGAATGTTATGAGTTTGATGTCAACGTTGTACTCATACTCAGTGCAAACTGTACTTATAAATCAATGTAGTACTGAGTACGAATGAATCAGAGTAGTTGAATTTCAATACTGTTGACTCACTCATACTCAAAATTTCATGAGTAGTTATGAGTAGCGAAAAAGCGATTCACTGCTGATCTATGATACATATATGTATGTATGAATATGTATTAAGTTGTTAAACGATTCATATTTGTAAATGGAAAATCTTTCCCTCGATAAGTCAGACTTTAGGTGAGTGAAGTTACCCTTGGTTTTTTTCGTTTATTCGTTGGGTTCTTAACAAGCCATGTGGTGTATTTATATGGTCATGTTTCTTATTTAAAGCGCAGTTGGCAGTGTTTGTCGGTTCTTTGGCATTTATATGACATTTCATAGACAGGAGGAATTTATGCATTTCGTTCTCAATATACTATGAATACCGATTGTAGGTTTTAAACCATCAAAAATGATTTAAAATGTTTAAATAAAGGAAACAAGTCAAGGAAAAATACTTCTTCAATTAATTGTACCCCCTCAGGCCAACATGAACCACCCTAATGTGGAAAGCATATGCAAAATGCCGTTGTTGTATAAACAGAAATTCCAGCGGGAGTCTGTTGCGAAATAATGATGCAAGAAAATGGGTCTCCAGCTAAAAATATTTCTCAACTTAAAGCCGTATGCTGTGTTGCTAACGGCTGTTGCTATAGCTGCCACTCGCACTACCTTGGCAAAGTAATAAAAACGTAAAAATTGCAGAGAAGCTAAACAAACGAATTACAAGGGGAAAGGAAAGAAAGAAAAACTATTCTTTTTTGTATGGCATTCATAATGAAGAAGAAAACAACGTGTACAAATCATTTGGGTTACGGTTACGGGAGAGAGAGAGGTAGAATACTGTGTACATACATTCTCATAAGATGTGAACGAAAAAGAAGACAGAGGAGGAGTACATATTAGAAGAGAAATTAATGGTAGAAATAAAAATAGAATAGAATGGAATAGAATGGCATGGACTAGAATGGAATAAAACAAAATAAAATACAAGTAAACAACAAGGCATTTGTTAAAGGCTATTAAAATAAAAATGTATACAAATTGTGGATGATTTATGGTAAATTAAAGACCTCTTGAAAGGGCTTAAACTGTAATAATAAAGTGTGTCGTACAATAAAATCTTAGTTCTTCAATACAGCACCAAAAACCAAGTAGGATCCACCAAAAATCATAATCATTTCCTTGCCTTTTTATAAACTATTGCATGACATGCGATATTTTTATTAACATACAGTCAAAGAAAAAAGTCTACATACACCACTGTATGTAGACTTTTTCGCCGGTGATTTTGATCAAATTAAAAAGGATCAAATTGAAATACAAATTATTAGAAAACTACAAAAAAAATTATCGGGTGTTTTTAGACTTTTTTCCGAGACTGTATTTTTTTTCCTTATTTTCCATATTTTCATGTCAAATTTTTTAAATTAATTTCTATGGAAAGTTTTTTTTTTGTTGAAATTGAATTCACCTTCCTCAGCCATTATAAAGGGTCCGCCAAATAACTTTATTTTTTTAAATGCTTTAAAAAAAACTACTGAATATTTTCTCAACTTTCTTTTTTTATTTGACAGTACAATCCTTCCGGTTAATAATGGAAAATAATTTCATTCAAATGGCTGCCTCGGCTGGCCATGCTGTAGCCTACACGATCGGTCCAATTTTTAAGCACATTATCGATTGTGTGCAGCTGTATTTCACCAATGGCTTCACGAATATTGTAGTTTAAAGCGTCAATTGTCTCTGGCTTGTCGGCGTAACACTTAGCTTTGACGGCACCCCACAAATAATAGTCCAACCGTGTCAAATCGCAGCTCTGAGGTGGCCAAACGACATCAGCTCTGCGGCTGATAATGCGATCTTCAAAAACACGGCGCAAAACATCGAGTGTAGCTTCGGCTGTGTGGCACGTAGCGCCGTCCTGTTGAAACCAAATGTTGCCAATATCCTCCTCTTAAATTTTTGTGAACAAAAAATCGTTCAACATGGCCCGATAACGATTGCCATTGACTGTAGCGTCCACTTCTTGCTCATTTTCGAAGAAAAATGGCCCAATTATGTCTCTGGACAAAAATCCGCACCAAACAGTGACTCGTTTTGGGTGCGTCGGATTTTCAATGTATGCGTACGGGTTTTTTGTACCCCAAATGGGACAATTTTGCTTGTTTACATACCCGCCAAGATCAAAATGAGTTTGCCAAAATCTGCATCTTCTGTAAGTCGATAGCAGGCCCACTTAACGAAGCGAAAACGCATTGGATGGTCAATTGGCTTCAACTCCTGAACCAATTAGACTTTGTATGCCGTCATACCAAGGTCTTTATGCAAATTTCGTCTTGTTGAGGACGACGGTGAATTGATGTTGATGGCGCTTCATGCACACTTTCTGCCACAGCAGCAATATTCTCGGGTATACGCACTGTTGTTGGCTTTTCACGCTTTAGTTTATCGATGTGGATGCCAGTTTCTTTCACTTTTTTCACAAGATAACGAACATACGGAGCTGACGGTGCTTCTCTTCTTCCAAAATCCGTACACAATTTTCGCACACATTTTGCAACATTACCATGATTTTCAAATTAATGTCGCAATATTTCCCAGCGTTGTTCAAGCGTATACACAACCATATTCGTTCAGCGGAAGGATAAAACTAATTATCTGTCAAATCAGACATAAGCTAAGTGTTACCATTCACGAAATAAGCACTAGTTGAAGAAAAAAACGTTAGATGGCAGACCCTTTACTCAAAATTACTGATACCTGTCGGTCTGTCATAGCAGAAATCAATTTCCATTTTTTTTGCTAATCATAATCAATTTTCCTAGAAATCTGAATGAATGAACATTTTCTTCTTCCATTTTATTTTGTTTGTTTATTATTTCGGGCTTATTTTGACTTCCATGTCAGTCACTGTTTGTTTCACTTGGCAACGAAACGAAACAATAAAGCGAAATAATAAATCATTTCGATTTTGCAAATGAGACTTAAATTAAAGAAAGAAATTTAATACGCTTCTAACAAAATTATGATTTTGTGATTTATATTCTACGGCCTAAAGAAGGAGAAACTTATTTGATTACTTAATTATAATAACTTATGGTAGAATTAGCCGAACGTACAATATACTATGAACGTTACGTGAACGTTCTGCTAATTCTAGCTTGAGGGAGGAGGCTTATAAAAATTTAAGTAAACGAACTGCCAACTTATATTTCCCCTCCCAGCATAGCTGCCAGATTTGACGATTCATCGTCATTTTGACGATTTTGAGCTCCAAAAATATCATTTTGACGATGTGACGATTTATGCCCTTATTTTGACGATTTTTAGAAATTAAAAATTTACATCATATTCAAAGACTATTTAAGCTTTGTATTTACTTTGCAATTGTTACTATTGGAAATTTATGTTAGTAATCACAAGGAGTAAAGTTTTATATTTTTAAGTTACTATCAAATACCTGTGATAATTTTTCTGTATTTTATACTTTTTAACCCCTTAAAAGTTAAAAAATTGCAACTCCTAAATAACCTAACAATTTTAAAAATTCGAGTAAAGCTTTTAATATTACCATCGGAAGAAAAAAGGCAAGCGCAGTTATTTTTTTTTTCATACGATCAACACTCAGGGGATGGATGGCATTGTGTTTGGAACAATGAAAATATGTTGTTATGGGAAGAAGGAAAGAGGGAGCAGTGTTTATGGACACTAGGCTTGTATATATTTATGCGAAAGGTAACAGAAAAGACGTGCGACTTAAAAACGTATTTTTACTGTAATGTAGTGTGTTGGCTTATTAGATGAAAAGCCAGGGTTCGAGCCCCAGGCCAGACATCAAAATAAAATACAAAAAGTATTTCTTCGGCGATTTCCTCTCAGCAGATTTCTGGCAAAATCTCTGGGATAAAATAAAATTGCCATGAAAAGTTTCTCAAAAATCTGTCGTTCGGAGTCGACTTTAAACTGTAAGTCCCACCACTCATGTATAAAATTAACACACACAACATAAGTGGTGTGAGCAACTAGGTCGTAACCCTAACTGAAGGGTTGTTATGACCAATTATGTATGTATGCAGTGTGAGATCCACTGGACAATCGACCACATACTGATGTGCTCGAAAGGCGAGCTTTACGTAGGAATATATGATTTTTGAGAACAAGTCCCCTTATTTTTTTCGAGCAAAATCCTTTTGTAGTAGCGATAGAATAGTGAAACACAAACTACTTTGGAACGATGCTCCAATGATTTAATGATGTTGGATACACTACCGTCTTTAACGAGCTACTACGGCCTCTCCTGTACACGGTCGAGAAACCTCAAAATAGACGTTGAGGCACCGACCCTTACATGAGAGTTGTATTCCAGTCTCGGTCGCTTATAAATGGTGTAAACAGTAAGATCAGACGATAAGATCTTAAGAAGGAACTGAAGAAACTGAAAAATGTGTTGGTTCTAGCCAACATTACACTGCATTCTCATGCTCAGAATGAGCTTCTAATTCCTTAATATTTACTCCACCCATAGATAAGATTAAGATGATGCAATATTATTGCTGCGCTTATGTGTCAATAAACAACACTAGGATAGATTGCTTAATCCTTAAACAATTTTTTCCTGAAAATGATATAAAATTTCTCCATTTTTGGAAAAAAAAATTAATTAATTAAGATGAGGGGCGCTAGCTTTTAATTTTTTGACGATTTCAATAAACGTCTTTGACGATTTCAATAAACGTCTTTGACGATTTTGACGATATTTTCTCAAATATTTGACGATTTCGTGCCTCATTCATCTGACAGCTATGCCTCCCAGGTATAAGGAGTTTAGGACTTTCATAAAGTATCTGCAGTTTAATCGATCAAATCAGTGAAGTCGCCGTTTTCTAGTAGGTAGTGTATTGTCTTATTAGAAGTGAGACCACGGTTCAAAACCCAGGTCGGACATCTCCAACGAAACAATATATGAGAAAATATTTCTTCGACAAAACTTCCTCTCAGCAGATTTCTGGCAAAAAATCTGAGAATAAATAAAATTGCCATGAAAAGTTTCTCAAAAATCTGTTGCTCGGAGTCGACTTTAAACTGTAGGTCCCGCCACTAATGTATAAAATTAACACACACACAGCATAAGTAGTGTGAGAAGCTAAGTAGTAATCCTGACTGAAGGGTTGGAATGACCAATTATGTGTGTAGATGTGTATACGTTACGTTCATTATTACAACTGTCTGGCAACGTTATCTTTCGGCCTATTTGTACTTCATTTATTTTAGGCCTGTCAATTTCTAGAACTTAACTGTTGATTTGTTGTTGTTCTTTTTTTGTTTTCTATTTTTCTTCGTCTCTATAAATGTTTTGTTTATATTCTTTGAATGTTCTCTAATAAGCCAACACGCTGCCTACTAGACTACGACTACTTTACATAGTTATTTGGTTAGCAAATATTTTCTTGCTACTTATTCTGGAAATTCTAAGATTATCTGTAATCTTAGCAGATCTCTTTAAATCTATATTCTAATTAGATCATAAGCATTTTTTAATTTTCGAAACGTTTATATAGTTTTTTCAAATTTAGTTGCTTAACTGCATCCTCCCCATCCCTCTTTCAATTCTTTTATGAAAATAACCCGCCTTCAAGATTGAGACGAAACGAAAACATTTTCCATTCTTTCGTTATGTTTTGTTTGGCAGCATCCAGTAAATTTTTGTTTAATTTTTGGCTTTTATAAGCCATTAACGATTCAATTGCTTAGAAAAATTTGAAGAAAAGAATTAGAAAAGTTTTCTTGTTCATTTTTTTCTTTTCTTTCCATTTTTTTTGTTTATTTTATTTTATTTAAATATGACCATGGTTAAGTTTTATTGTTGTTGGTATTGTTGTTGCTTAAATTCTTAAATAATAATGATTTTGATGATGATATTGAAGAGAGCGGAGCAGGATATAAAGAAGAAACATAGAAAGGAAATGAATACGAGTGGTTGCGTGTGTGTGTATTTAAATACTTTGAAGTTTTATTAAATTTTCATAAATATTTTATTACACACAGACACACACATACTACATACACACACAATCAAACATATCAATAAAGATTTTGACAATGGAATCAATGTCAGAAATTGTTTTAACAAAAATATACTGAAAATAATTTCGTTATTCTTTAAGAAAAAATACACTCGAAATGAAAAATTTTTAAAAAAAATATTGTTTGTATAATGCTGTAGAAAGGGGGAAGGTTACATTTACTGCAATACTACACATAACTATCCAACTCGAAGATCAAACATTCCCTAGCGGAAATCATTGCAATTTATATCATTGCAAATAAATATTGTAACGAAAATGAAGAATCAAGATGCTGGTATTTTGCTTTTACATCGCTTAACATTAACATAATTATAAACAAAAGCTACAAAAACAAAACAATGCAGTAAACAAACCTGTTTACAAATTATCGTACTGCTTAATATAACAACAAACACCAGCATAAAACAAAATGGTAAACAAGTAAACAAAAATATACCAACAAAAATATACCAACAAAACTACAATAATAAACGTAAACAACAACGTTTACATTTATAGAGAGTTCGAGAAGGCTAGGTCATGAACCTTCACCTTCAAGAATATTCATCAGACTGTTTACCCCGCCATATAAAAGTCAAGCCAAAGCAGGCGGGTATGTGAGTGAAGTTCAGTCAGTTTTGTGTGCAGACGCGATGCGTTTGAAGAGATTAATCGTGGTTTGAAGATCTCCGTTACAAAGATCTCTCGAATAATTGTCAAGTAATTGTTATTGTTTATGCAAAGGCTATAAACAGAGAAGTAACAAACAAAAGCAATTGTTGTTGTTTACATCAAGTTGTGAACAGTGGCACACAGAATTGTGCGAATAATAAAGAATTTTAATTAAAACTAAACACAAATTTATTTTTCTTTTTCATTTGCAATCCACGAGCTCATATTTTAAACGTTTTTAAAAGGTAAAAACGTAGCAATATTTTCATTGCATTAATCCTTATTCAAGTCAAGAACCTCCCGCTCTTCATGGCAAGAGATGGCCATTGGCATCTGAGGCGATAGATAATCACCTGCTCAGTCCCCAAGGCTACTGCAGAAGTTATTTGAGGGAATACCAGGACTATTGCCATGCCTTCTGTCATGTATAGCAATATTGTATACGTGCTGTTCTTATGCTGTCAACGGAGTTGAACCTCCTTGAAAAACAACCAGGAAATATCCAGTTAATCTGAGGCAATCAGTACAATTATGCCGGGTAGCATGTCGAAGATGAAGCTAACAATATCCCCAGCATTCGTAAGCGAATACGGACATCGAGATAATGTTCGTTAGAACTTGATTACAACCTGGTTGCGCGAGTAATTTAAGAAATTTTGCACAAATTTTAAGTATAATCATGGCCCCCGTGTAGAAAGCACTCTACTCATCAGACAGCTTATACATACATACATACATACATACGTACATACCCAATTGACCATTACAACTCTTCAGTCCGGATTACGACCTAGTTTCTCACAACGCTTATATTGTGTGTTAACTTTGTACATGAGTGGCGGAACCTACTGTTTAAAGTCGTCTCCGAACGGCAGATTTTTTTGAGAAACTTTTCACGACAATTTTATTTCACTCTCAGAGTTTTTGCCAAAAATCTGCTGAGAGGAAGTAGCCTAAGAAGTATTTTTTCATATTTGGTGTTGCTAGGGATGTCTAACCCGTGGCTAGAACCGTAGCCTCACTTCTAAGAAACCAACACAATACCTACTAGACTACGGCGACTACTTTACTTTGGGAAGCCGCAAGGCTAGATGCAGGAAGAACGAAATATTTGCTCAAACTTTAAAGGAGTACGCTTAGACTAGTAGCCTCATGTCTAATAAGCCAACACACTACCTACTAGGCTACGGCGACGCCAGACAGCTTATACGAAATTTTAATATCAGAACCCTCAATAAACAATACGAGTATCTGAACGATCATTCTGTGTAGCATTTTGGAGTCATTGCTATTAGCCTCAGGAACTTCCAAGGATCCTCTTGATCACCTAATTGAACTTCTACAATCACATTTCCTCTCGTGATAATTATAAGCAATCATGTGGTCGTTCCAAATGGTTGTATGACTGCCTTGTGTAAGATGTTTGTAGACCTGGGTGGTCGCTGTTACCACGTCTCCCATTTGCTTCGGCAGAAAGCCTGAAGAAGGCCAATCGAGTATAGCGAATTTCGTCTTAGTTCAAGTGGATCAAAGAGCACAACAAGCTCAGTCAGCCCAGTAAACTAGGACATAAGGGCCCATAAATTCTGACACATAGCATCGAGAAATAACAGAGCAAATGACAGCAGCTATCTTTATAAGTGAAAAACTGGAAAGTGAAACCGTGGTAGACCAAAGGTAGACCAGAATACAATCACGCAGCTGTATCTACTTCAAGAGCAGTGTCTGTACTTCAAGAAAAGAATGCAGTCGCTAAGCGTTTATCCTAGACATTCCGATCAGAACGAAATACCAAAAAAATATTTCTCTTGGCCACTTCCTCCGCTGAAAACTCTGAGAGTGAAATAAAATTGCCATGAAAAGTTTCTCAAAAATCTGTCGTTCGGCGTCGATTTTAAACTGTAAGTCCCGCCACTTATCCATAAAATCAACACACACAACATGGGTGGTTGGAAAAAGCTAGGCCGTAATCCTGTCTAAAGGTTTGTAATTAAAACTGTAGGTCCCAGTTTAAAGTCGACACCGAACGACAGATGTTTGAGAAACTTTTCCTAGGAATTTTGATTTACTTTTAGAGTTATTGCCAGAAACCTGCTGAGAGGAAAATGCCGATGAAATATTTGTTCATATTTTGTTTAATTGGAGATGTCTGACCTGAGGTTCGAACTGTGGCTTCGCGTCTAATAAGTCAACACACAATACCTACTAGATTATCCAGCCCATATCTAGTTTTATTCGAACATACTTTGTACTTTATTCTTAACCTCTAAAACTTTGCTAAACTTTGGCTCGTATACATACATATATTGTCACAAACGTGCTAAAGGTATTGTCTACCAAGACTTTCAATAAATTCGTATCAATTTTCTAATCACTTTCGTTCAAAGTTTTCCCAAAAGAAAAACCACATTAATCAATAAGACACATTTTTTTCTTCGGGTGTATAAATAAGTTCTTTCAATAGAATACGTATTTACGAAAACACTTCAAAAAGAAAAGAAATTCAACAACAATTCAACCGCATTTGAATTTTATTTTCCCTTTTATTGAAGGCTTTCAATCCAAAAGAATTCTTGTTTTTTTTTGTAGACTTTTTGAAATTTCAATGGAATTCTTATGAAAATTATAATAAAAATAATTGAATATTTTTTATTTATACTTTAAACACAGCATCCTCCCCTACTTGTCATTATTTGAATGAATAAATATTTTCAATAAAATTTTAATATTGAAACTCAAGCAGAAGAAGAGCAAAAAATGTGCAAACAAAAAATTCATTGAATTTTCATTGGCAAAGATATTTGAAACGTTTAATTTTAAACAAAACTTAAACCATAAAACAAAACAAACAAAAAAATTAAGAAAAAATAAATGAAAAATCTTTATTTGTTGACATGTATTGGAAAGACTCCCCTTAAACCATCAGTGATTTTAAAGGGTGGACGATGCTAAATTTAAAAATCCAATGAAACAAACAAGGTTGGAAATTTTGTCAAATTAATTTTGTTGTTGTGAAGTACAATTGTTCCTTATAAAAAAAGGAATATTATTTCCATCATATGGCTGACACGGCTGGCCTCACAGTACCTCATTCGATGGGACCAATTTTCGTACACTTTTTCGAGTGTATGGGCTCGTATATAGGCAATAACATCAGTAATGTTGGCCTTCAAATCCTCAATTGTCTCTGGTTTGTCGGCACTTTTATTTAACGGCAACCCTCAGAAAATAGTCCAAAGGTGTCAAATCTCAGCTTCTAGGTGGCCAATTAACATCACCATTTCGGTTAATTAAACGGCCACCAAACGTTTGACGACATACATAAATCAATTGTGGTATGACTTCCTTCATGCGTTGGATATATTCTACGGTCATCGAACCCAACCTCTTATACGGTGTTGCTTTCTGGTGGACTGCTCTGGACACACAACACAACGTCAGACTTCTTGACAAGGTTTGCAATGCTAAACTGGCTTCCTACTGTGCTTCTCGCTAAGCAGGTCGCTGCTGCGAATAGACTTAATGCTCTCTCTCGTTGGCACATTGTACCTTCTGGTCACTCCACTATTCTGGAGGTTGATTCAGTGGCCCCTGTGAACATGGACTATTTCCCCGCTGAATATTATCTTGACAGATGTTTCCACTCTTTGATTCCAAGTAGGGATGACTGAAATCCTAATACGGTCAATGACGAGTCCTGCTCCACCGCTAGACTCACCTGGCCCAAGATGGATAGAAGGCGCACCAACCGATTACTTGGTCTTGGTCGTGATGTCATCTCGACTACAGTGGCCGTGCTTACAGGTCATTGCGTCATGGGTAGACACGCGGAAATAATGAGGCTCCCTTTCAACGACTTCTGCCGTGGATGCAGGTCCACTGAGGAAGAGGAGACTGTTGTTCACTTTCTTTGCCAGTGCCCGTCTCTTGCTAGATGTAGATATAGGTTGTTTGGCACCCCATTCCTTGTTAGCCTAACGGAGCTATCATCTATTGACATCAAGGGTATTGCTTCGTTCGTCAAACTTTTTGGCTGGTTTTCCAGTGCGGGGTAGTCGTGCTTTTGTTGTGCAGCCCTTGCGCTGACCAACTTCTTCCATTTCCCTGATTTTGGTGGAACTTGGTTAGTACAGGGACTGCGTTCACCCGTGGCATCACAACGGGCCGCTATGCATGCTCAAATGAGCTTTGTAATATCAGAGCTACCAATCCGACCTAACCTAACCTATGACATCCTTCGGCGACTTCCTCTCAGCAGATTTCTGGCAAATAGTCTGGGAGTAAATAAAATTGCCATGAAAAGTTTCTCAAAAACACTGTCGTTCGGAGTCGACTTTAAACTGTAGGTCCCGCCACTCATGTATAAAATTAACATACACAACATAAGTGGTGTGAGAAACTATGTCGTATGTAATGACCAATTATGTATGCATGTGGTATGAGATGTATGGCATGTTGCAACATCCTGTTGAAACCAAACATCGTTCACACCAACACGTTGAAGAGGGGGTTTAAAAAAATCGATTATCATGGTGCGATGGGTGTCTCCATTGACCGACCTAATTTCCAAAGAAATATGTTCCAATGAGGCCTTCCCTCCACAAGCCGCACCAAACAGTCACTCGTAATGGGTACATTGGCTTTTGTAAGACCACGCGTGGGTTTTCTGAGCCCCAAATATGGCAGTTTTGCTTATTAACGTGTACCCACCAAGATGAAAATGAACTTCATCCGAAAAGACGATTTTGGAAATATCGAACAGCTTCGATATTCTCGGGTGTACGCACTATACGAGCACGCTCACGTCTTGGCTTATCAACAATAAAACCCGTTTCACGAACTTTAACAATAAACTCACGTATATCGGGCACTGTTGGTCCATCTATGCGAGCAAATTTTGTACGACATTTTCGTGTAATTTCCAACCAATTTTCTTCGTTTTGGATATAAATTTCTAATAAAACCCAACGTTGCTCAAGCGTAAATCAATTCATTATATTCAGTGGAGATAATCTATTGAATTTTGTGTGACAGAATAGAATGACATAAGTATTGCCAGATTCGAAATAACCCACGTTTCAAATTTAAACCGATAGATGTCCCACCCTATATAATTAAGTTTGAAAGGCAGTTACAATGGTAGAACCATCAGCTGCTATTAACATCTTCCATCAGCTGGGTGTCTAAACTGCAGCTGCTTGTATAAAAATATTTTATAGTTTACACAGTTTAACCCCTTGGTGGTATGATGTATCAAATATTACTCATACGTCATGGCTGACTGCTGTAAATAATCGAAATTCAAATGAAAAAAAAATATTCCCACGGAGAATTATTTTCTTTTAAAAAATATCCCCTCCTCTCGTTCGAAAACACTATTTAAAACTGATTTCCTTATAATTGAAAACCTCATTATGAATTCCTATTGTGGAAAACCAAAAAAAAAAAAAACAACAAAAATGGAAAAGAAATGCAAATACTTCCTCTGTTGCACACAAAAAAAGCTGCTTCCGTCAATACAATGGCTTTGTAAATGCAACACAATTTTAAGTGGCTTCTAAGTCCCCCCTTGTATGTGTCCTGTGCGTCGTTCTCTTTTCTATTGAATATGCCAACGCAAATGAAAAACATTTAATGGATGGTCTGCTGTCTATTCAATGCTTAAAAGACATACATTTCCTAGGGAAATTGGCGAATATTTCTTTTCTTTTCCGTGTTGTTTTTTCTTTTTTAAATGCCTTTTAAGCAGTGTTCGTCGCTTGTGTTTAGGAAATATGGTCGATGGTGTCTTGCCTTGATTGTGTGTGTGGCGGCGTTACAAAATGTCATACAAAATCCTAGTCATTGAAAATTTTATTTCTTTCTTTCGCTCTTTTTTTTGTTTTTTTTTTTTGTTGTTGTCAAGGAAATTGCATTTCAATATTTGCTAATATTGTGGCTATTTTGTTGTTACTGTTGTTGTTTTTGCTTTTCTTTTTTATTTATTTTATATTTTTGCAACTTTATTTAGTTCGAACAAATAAAAAGAAATATACGAGGGGAGGGCGGTAGGTAGGTAGCTAAACAGTGGGTGAAATAGTTTGTCATTAACAAGAAGCAGAATAGCGCGGATGTTGTACTAAAATATTGCGCGGATGTTGTTCTAATATTCTGCAATTCTCGTAGAATGACGTAAAAGATACAGTTGATCAATTAAAAGTAGTATTAGCAGAACGTTTACATAACGTAACGGAACATACGCTCATTTACAGCGTAACGAAAATAATGCAACTCTTTTTAGCAGTTCTCGTAGAGCGACGTAATAAATACAGTTAATCAATTAAAGATAGTATTAGCAGAACGCTTACGTAACGTAACGGAACATACTTTCGTTGATAGCGTAACGAAAATGCTTAACGTAATCCTATTACGGTTAGATAATTGTTATCATCGGTTTTCGTACGCTAAAAATGAACGTACATTCCGTTACGTTGAACTAATTCAACATGAAGGCTTCAGATGGACATTTAAGTCAGTAAGTAGTGTTAGCAGGACGTTTACGTAACGTAACGGAACATACTTTCGTTGATAGCGATGATTCAGATGGACATTTAAGTCAGTAAGTAAGTAAACGAGTAGATATAGGACAGCGTTATAGATACAGTTGACTAATTAAAGGTAGTATTAGCATTACGTTTACGTAACGTAACGAAACAAACTTTCAATTATCGCGTAATGAAATTAATGCAAATGCTTAACGCAATCCTATTACGTTTAGGTAATCGTTCGCATTGGTTTTCATACGCTAAAAATGAACGTACATTCCGTTACGTTGTGTAAATGTTCGGCTAATTCAACATTAAAGCTACAGATAGACATTTAAGTCAGTAAGTAGCGTTAGCAGAAGGTTTACGTAACGTAACGGAACATATTTTCATCGATAGCGTAACGAAAATTTAAGTTAGTAAGTAAACGAGTAGACATAGGACAGCGTAAAAGATATAATTGACCAATAAAAGGTAGTATTATCAGAACATTTACGTAACGTAACGCAACATACGTTCGTTTATAGCGTAACGAAAATAATGCAAGAGATTAACGTAAACCTATTCTCATTAGTTTTCATACGCTAAAGATGAACGTACGTTCCGTTAGGTCTATAAACGTTCGGCTAATTATACCTTAAGACCTCAGATTGAGATTTAAGTGAATAAGTAAGTTAATAGAGTAGGTAGGTAGGTTGGAGTGGTAGCTTGGATACCAAGAGCTCAATTGAGCCCTCATAGCGGCCCGTTCTGACACCACAGGTAAACGCAATGCCACCAAACTAGGGAAGAAGCTGGTCAGTGCAAGAGCTGCACATTAAAAGCACGACTACCCCACACTGGAAAACCAGCCCGAAAGTTTGGCAAACGAAACTATATCCTTGACATCATGACAGATGACTATTCCGTCAAGATGATAAGGATTGGAGAGCCAAATATCTTATATCTGCAAGAGATGGGCATTGACAAAGAAGGTGAATAACAGCCTCCTCTTCCTCAGCTCTTTACCTAGATCTTTTACCTCAGATCTTTACCTACGGTAGAAGTCGTTACATGGGAGCTGCATTCTTTCTGCGTGTCTTCCCATAACGCAATGACCTGTAAGCATAGCCACTGTGATCGAGATAACGTTACGATCAAGTCCGAGTAACTGGTTGGTGCGCCTTCTATCCACAGAGGGCCAAGTGAGTCTACCAGTGAGGCAGGACTGCTCATTGACCCAGGATAGTTTGGCGTCTCGAAAGAATTTCCGCACAATGGCCAATTTAACCGAGGTAATTGACATACCCAGGCCCTATTAAGTACAGATGCAGTGGCCTTGAGAGTGTTCGAGAGAAAAGTACTGCGCAAGATCTTCGGTCTAGTGCGAGTTGGCGATGATTTCCGTATCTGATCCAACAGTGAGCTGTATGAGCTCCTCAACGACATAGACGCTGTACAGCGTATTAATATCTAGCGCTGCGGCCATGATGTAAGAATGGAGGCGGATGCTCCAGCGAGACGGGTATTTTATGCGAGAATCTGCGGAAGTCGGCGAAGAGGACGACCTTGCATCCGTTGGAAGGACCAAATCGAGGAAGCTCTGTCATCGATTGGTGTGACCAACTGGCGTAGGCGCGCACGAAGCAGAGGCGCCTGGAAGGATGTGTTGCGGCAGGCCGAAATCCGATAAACTGGTTGTTATGGCCAATTAAGTAAGTAAATAAGTAATTGGCATACTCAAGTCAATTGGTTAGGATTTCGGAAGGAGAGCACCAGCTCTAGCGAACTCGTCGGCTCTGCAGTTTCCCGGAATGTAACGGTGCCCAGGGACCCAGGCAAGTGGGAAACTGAATCGCTCAGAAAGAAAGTAGAGACAGCGGCGACACTCCCTAACGATCGACAGAGATCTTATAGCAGCCTTACAAGTCAATAGAGTAGATGAAGCGCTTTTCTTTTACCAGAAAATGTGAAGCATTTTTAAAGCATTAATTTGTATCAATTTTAATGGAGAATTTCCCAAACTCATGCTGCTTTTATCTTTGAAATGTTTTAGTAAAATAAAAACCGCTCTAAACACAGTACACAATATAGTTTTCGTGTTAACAATATACGACACGCTCCTCCTTTGCAATTCTTTAAGGCACTCTATTATTTGTTTCGCAACTAAATTTGAGTTGACTGTGTGGCTGAAGCAGCGGCTATGGCTGTGACTGTGACTGTGACTGTGACTGTGAATAATGTTGTGCCGTATTTAATAAATAGTCTCGTATATATGGCTGTGATTGCCTGCCTGCCTGCCTGCCTGCCTTGACTGCATTTGTAATTCTTTTTAAAAACTTTTTGTGGGTTTCTTTACGTTGCCATACCTCCCGCCACACGATCTCTCTTTTAGGTCGCTGTGTGAGTGAGCGCAGCAAGTAAATCAAGTTGTTTTAAGTAAGTGTGGCATTTTCTCTCTCTTGTCTCTTGTCTAATAATGTACTCGTCGTCGTACTCGTTGCTTGCTTGCTTGCATTTGTCGATGTTAATGTTTCAGGACATTTTCCTGTAACTTTGCCAATTTTCTTGGCTTTATTGGTTTTTGGGGTGCTGGCGTGTGTTGCTCTTGTTGTTTTTGTTGTTTTTTTCTTTTAAAAGTTGAAAAAAGTTTGACTGTGTATATTTTTCTTCTTCATCTATCTATGAGCTCTTCGTGAAGGGAAACAGATTTTTTATTAGAACATGGAATTTATTTTTTTGTTTTTGTTTTTGTTTTTATTTCACCAAATATAAATGAAGAAAGTGATTAGTTTTCATTCTATTTTTATTCTATTTATAGACTCGAATCATTAGTTTTCAGCCACATAATAAAGGAGAATACAAATAATGATAGTGTGGCTGTGTTAAAATGGTTTGCAACATAAAGAAAATTTAAGTTTCATGGCAGTTATAGACGTGAAATTCGAAATTATTACAGAATTGTGGGAGATTAATTAAGGCGGAGTTTATCTCTTCACGGAGTTTAAAATTTAGTATCGTTTGAACAATTTTGATTAAAAACTGTTGCAGCCTGCAACATAAATACACAATTGATTTTTAACTACCATTTGATTACACAAATCTATTTTATTAACCCTTTACCTCTTTAATTTTATTACAAAAAACTTTTTCTGGCTGCTTAAGCCAAGACGAGTATACTCGTCATAAACAGAAAAAATGCTTCTGCCTATAAAAGTAGACAATTACAATTAAAAATCAAATGTTGCGCATTTTTATAAAATAACTAAGCGGTACTTTCCTAGAATTTCTTATTTCAGCTCAATACAAGCTATTGTTGCCAAACTAACGTATGTTCTAAAATTTATATTTTTTAAAAGACCTTCATTTGACCTTTCTCTGGAAATAAAATCCAGAAGATTCGTTGCAATTTTTTCCTTCTTCAAGACGAGTATACTCGACTTTAGGCGAAAAATATTCAAATTTCTCTGACGAGTATACTCGCCACAAGCAATTAAAGAAGTAAAACAGTTTTGCTGGCACCAAAACAAATAAGAGCTAGACGGCTGTAGGTACAGGCAAAACGGCAAATGTTCCAAGCCCAACAATCACTCAACAAAAACTTGTTTGACGTCAATGCCCTATTTGATATCATTTTGTGGAAAATTACTGGATTTGGATATGAAGTTTATAGGCTGTAATGCTGCTTATTAATATGATTCGATTACATTGCCGTGTAGGAGATATTTTCTGACAGCAATTTGATGAAAATACAACCCCTCAGTCAGGATTAAAACCTAGTTTCTCACACCACTTATGTTGTGTGTGTTATTTTTATATTTGAGTGGCAAGAGCTTCAGCTTAAAGTCGACTTCGAATGACAGAATTTTGAAAAGTTTTTTCGAAGTTTTTTCCAGAACTCTGCTGAGAGACAGTTGCCGAAAATATATTTTTTCATAACCTCACGTTGAATAAGTTAAATCACTCTCTACTAGACTGTGGCCTCAAACCTCGACCTATATTTTAAAGTTTCGGTATGTAACAATAAACAAGATTCTAATACAGTTAATCCTTATTAACTGAACTGCCAACGGCAATCTATACAATAATTACAACAATAGGCAGACTAAACAATTAACTTCAGATGTTTTATATCAAAAGTACTGAAAAGAAATACAAACATTTGTTCAAACAGCCAGGGGACTACTCAAATCTAACTATTCACACTGCAACTGTTCAGAGATAGATGAAGCAGACAAAAGATTTATTCTAGATTTTCTTGAATTTTTTACGGAGAATTATGTTCCAAATTATACCGTGTTATTAATGAAATTAAATGATCTCTTCTTAAGCATAGTAAAAATAAAAATCACCATAGATTATCAAAAAATTTGTTGAAAATATGAATATAGAGTCATTCTATCATATCTTATGGGTTAAACATTACACAGCAAACCATTTGACAGACTCTGTGTAGAACACTTCAAATGAATCGAATATTCATCTGCAAATTACTGCTGCTGAATCTTAACGAAACCAATTCATATTGAACATTGTTCCTTACAACAACGTGAAACAAACACGATTCTGATCGAACTAATTAAGGCAGAATTGTCTGTTTAGTGGGATTGGTATTTACCCCCCGGTCATACCGATAATTCAGAAATTTACTTAATTTTGTAGTCGCCGTAGTCTAGTGGATGGTGTGTTGACTTATTAGACGTAAGGCCACTGTTCAAACCCCAGGTCAGACATCTTCAACACAACTTAGTTGTGTGTGTTAATTTTTATATTTGAATGGTGGGTACCACAGTTTTAAAGTCGCCTCCGAACGACAGATTTTTTCTGAGAAACTTTTCATGGCAATTTTATTTTACTCTCAGAGAGTTTTTTACAGAACTCTGCTAAGAGGAAGTCGCCTAAGAAATATTTTTTCAAATGTATGATGTATGACCTGTACTACCTACTAAACTTCAGGTTTAACTACATATTTAAAAAGATTCATTTTGAACACAGAGTTGAACTAAAAATGGTGAAAATAATTTTTTCTTCAACCTGTGGTTGTTGCCAACCATCTCTAAACATTCTAAATTTTGAAAACTCTTCCCCAAAAAAACTTTTATTAAAAAATTTTTAAAAAATGAGAATAATAAACATCTAAAATCAGTTTATTTTTCTATTTGCTTGCAACAATGTCTCGCATAAATTCTAAAAGTCACGTTCTAATGTTTCTCAAAAAACAAATATTTTATCTACCGGCCGAGAGAATAAAGAGTAAATCAAATATGGCTGAATAATAAAGAGGATATCGAGAGGCTCCACCAACGAAAACTGCTAATAAAATTTAAAACATATTTCTTAATTGGGTAGTGTGCTAGACTATTAGTGTGAGGGTCGTAGGTTCGATTTCCACCAGAGACTTTGGTCTGTGACACTACACCGAGCATATGGTCAAGTTACTCTGCTCATATATAATTAAAATATAATTTGTAATTGTATTGTAATTCATAAATAAATATAATTTCTATCTAGTGAGCATAGGGTAATTAAAAGTCGTTCTCACTTGGCTTCACCTTTTACCGAAAAACTGTAAAAAATTCTGTGATAAAAATACACATAATTTAACAGAATTTTGGCATCCATAAACATTTCGTGAAGTCGCCGTAGTCTAGCAGTGTTGTCTTATTTGATGGGAGGCCACGGTTCAAACACCAGGTCAGACATTCTGCAAAAAATATTTCTGCGGAGACTTCCTCTCAGCAGATTTCTGGCAAAATCACTGAGAGTGAATAAAATATTGCCATGAAAAGTTGCTAAAAAAAATCTGTCATTCAGAATCGAATTTAAACTGTAGCTCCCGCCACTCACATGTAAAAAATTAACACACACAACATAAGTGGTGTGAGAAGCTAGGCCGTAATCCTGAGTGAAGAGTAGTAATGGCTAATTATGTATGTATGTATGGTTATCTATGCAGACATGCAGAAAACATCTACTACATGCATGATTACGACCTATCTTCTCACACCACTTATGTTGTGTGTGTCAATTGTTTACATGAAGTTTGAAGTCGATTCTGAACGACAGATTTATGAGAAACTTTTCATGGCAATTTTTTACTCTCAAACTTTCTGCTAGAAAACTGATGAAAGTAAGTTGCCGAAGAAATATTTTTTCAAATTTCGTTTTGTTCAAGTTGTCTGACCTGGGGTTCGAACCGAGCCCTCATGTCTAATAAGCCAACACACTACATACTGGACTACGGCGACTTGGAAAAGCATGTACCCTTTTATAACCCATTCGCTGCCAAGGACGAGTATACACGTCTTCGACAGGGTATCCCGCAGTGCCAAGACGAGTATACTCGTCCTACTTTTAATATATTATAACATGCAGGCTTTTGAATTAGCAAATTTTTTTTGCCACAAACATAATATAAATATTTAAAAATACTACAAATAATTTTTTTTTTACAAAAATAATACTTTATTCTTCACGCAAAAATCAACTTCATTGTGTATTTATAATAAAATTTTAAAGCAATTCGTCTTTGGTTTTCTGCTTGTAAATGATTATATATGTGCTCTTACCAAGAAATAACAGGGTTTTGGTAAACAATAACACTCAAAATATAAATGGCAATGGGAATGACTTCATATAATTTAGGCTTGGCAGCGAATGGGATAAACTGAGGGCAGTACTCACAACACCTTTAGAATACCATGTCCTTTTCTTCGATGTACTTTTCAGAATCCCGACTTGTACTGATACTTGCATAACAATTTGTCATTCTTGAGTAATGTGAGAAGCTAGGTTGTAATCCTGCCTTAAAGGGTTGTAATGTCGAATTATGTATGTACATATGTATGTACGTAAACATTTCTTGACATTTAATTCGATTACCCTAAAATCTAAGGGCAACATCGATCCACATTAAAATAAAAAACCTGATGCCCTCTCTTTAATCATTGAAACACAACTGAAAAATGCTTTAATCAAGCGTAAGGCGTACACATAATTTCAAATAAAATTTTTTAAAGCCTTTGAAACTTTCTTTAAACAACAATTTTATTGCTCTTTCCCTTCCAAGTTTTTATTAAATCCATGTATCATGTATTATTATTTATAATGGCCTGGCTTGGCATAGAAATATATTCTGGTTTTAATAAACTTTTCAGAAAAATCTAAACTTCTGATTTAAAATTCATTTTTACTGATTTAATATCGCGCTTTAAATTATTCAAAATGCAAAAAACAGAAAAAATATGAATTTTTGCTCTTCAGTTAATTTGTATGGCTGGCTGGATGGTTTAAATAACGAGGCATACACACGATATTCTCTGATTTAAATACCGGCAGGCCGGCCGGCCGGTTATTTTATCTGCTTTATGTGTTGCATTTTATTGATTTTTCCTTTGCTGGAGTCTGTATATAACGGTTTATATACCACCACACAACAGATGCAGTAGGTACATACACATACATACATACCCATACACACATTCTTACATATATATGTGGTATACTACTCTATTGTATTGTATACCATACTACTGCATATGTAATGCAAGTATATGTGTGAATTAAATGCTTGTATGCATATTTTCTCATAAATAAACACTCTCTGTGTATGCATGTGCATGTGCATGTGCCTGTGTGTGTATTTGTGGAAAAAAGAGGAAAAAAATTGTTTTGTTGCAGGCAATTAAAATTGCATATTCATATATGTATGTATGCGGTATTCGTATGCAAAATGCAGACTTAAACCAACACAGTAGAATATTGATAAAACGAACATTTAAGGCTGCGTAATAAAGTTTAAAATGAATTGGAATTCAATATAAAATTTTAAGAGAAATAAGACGCGGCATCTAAGCAATCTGGACAATTTGGAATGATGGCACAATGATATAGGGTGAGCCATATAAAAAGGTTCGAGCCCCAGGTCAGACATCAAAATAAAATACGAAAAAATATTTCTTCAGCGACTTCCTCTCAGCAGATTTCTGACAATAACTCTTAGAGTAAATAAAATTGCCATGAAAAGTTGCTCAAAATAATCTGTCGTTCGGAGTCGACTGTAAGCTGTAGGTCCCGCCACTCATGTATAAAAATTAACGCACACAACATAAGTGATGTGAGAAACTAGGTCGTATTCCTGACTGAAGGGTTGTAATGACCAATTAGGTAATAAAACAACAACGGTTTGAAATTTTGCCAAATTTATTTTGTTTGTTGTAAAGTATAATTATTCAGATTACAAATGGGAATCTCATTTCATTCATATGGCTGCCACGACTGGCCTCACAGTACCTCATTCGATAGGACCAATTTTCGTGCACTTTTTCGAGTGTAAGGGGTCGTATTTCGGCAATGGCATCACAAATGTTGGCCTTCAAATGCTCAATTGTCTCTGGTTTGTCGGCATAACACTTTTCTTTAAAGGCGCCCTACAGCAAATGGTCCAACAGTGTCAAATAGCAGCTTCTTGGCGGCCAATTGACATCACCATTTTGGCTAATTAAAGGGCCATCAAACGTTTGACGCATTAAATCGATTGTGAAATGAGATGTGTGACAAGAAGTTGCACCATCCTGTTGAAACCAAACATCGTTCATATCAATACCATGAACAGCGAGTACAAAACAATCGATTTTCATGGTGCAATAGGTGTCTGCATTGACCATAATTGTTGCACCGTCCTCATTTTGAAACAAATATAAGCCAATGATGCCTACGCTCCATCAGCCGGATAAAAAAGTCACTCGTAATGGGTGCTTGGCTTCTGTAAGACAACGTGTGGGTTTTCTGAGCCCCAAATACTTGCTCTTTCGCCAAGATGAAAATGAGATTCATTCGAAAAGAGAATTTTTTTTTTTTGGCAAAAATTGACATCATTGTCCAATTTTTCGTTGGCCCAATAAATCCCAACGTTGCTCAAGCGTACATCAATGCATTACGTTCAATGGAGAAAATATAATGAATTTTGTGACAGAATGGAATGACATAAGTATTGCCAGATGTATTCAATTGGTTCAAATTTAAAACGATAGATGACCGACCCATATAAGCTTAATTATTAAATCGTATGATCAGTTTGATGGAATGTTGTGTAGAAACTGATTCCAAACAAATCAACAATTTCTCAAATATTCAAGTTATTCAGTTGAGTCACAGGACAGACAGTTTGAAAGAAGAGGCAGATAAACCATTTGAAAGCTCACAATAAGCTGATTTTGCATAAACTTCCACAGCCACCTCGGAGCTGCGATTTGACACCGTTGGATTGTTATTTGTGCGGTGCCGTCAAAGATAAGTGTTACGCCGACAAGCCAGAGACAATTGACGCTTTAAAGGACAATATTCGTGAAGCCATTGGTGAAATACATACAATCGATAAAGTGCTTAAAAATTGGACCGATTGTGTAGGCTACTGCATGGCCAGCCGAGGCAGCCATTTGAATGAAATTATTTTCCATTATTAACCGGAAGGATTGTACTTTCAAATAAAAAAAAGAAATTTGAGAAAATATTCAGTAGTTTTTTTTTTAAAGCATTTTCAAAAAAAAAAGTTATTTGGCAGACCATTTATAAGGTATTTGAAGCATTCTAAGAGCCAACTATCTCGCATAAAAGTAGGTATGACGTAAAAAAGAAAATCAAATTTGATTCTCTGTTTAGGCAACAGAAATTTGTTAACGAAACTCAAGTACCATTAATACAAGCCTCTTGATTCAATGGATATTTGATGCTGTTAAATTCATTGGAATACGAAAGGTTTTCTCACACAAGTGTGTTATGGCAGCAATATATATCAACCTACAGTCAAATGTACAGGAAGTCAAGGGGAGTCTCGGATAACTAGAAAGACTTCCAGACAACAAAGTCAAGGGATAATGCAATCGAAACTGCTGCATAAGAGAACAACCGAAAACGATGTGTTAAAAACTATGCGATAAAATCCAGGCACACCTTAGTATTGTTGCAGTGATTACATGTATATATGCGAATTAGCCTTATAAATAGAAAATATTGAACATGAAGCTGTATTTAGTCTACAAATATATCCAAAAATACTTGGAATGTCAACGACTGTAAAACAAGCCGGGCATTAGTGCGATTCGACACAAGAAATTGAGTTAATCTTGAGTTAATCACAGAAGTTGTCATCATAACTCCATCAAATAGTCGTGAATATTAATTGAATTTGGAGTTTAAACTCCAAGAAACGCACGAGGTATGCCTAGAAACATTGGAAAGAAATTTGTGAACAAGATGTCCATGACCGATAAAATGCCAGGTAAAATCTTTTAATGCTCGAAAATAACGAATTGTTATCGCAAATATCAGTACAAGTGGGGATTCTGAAAAGTATCATTGAAAAAAGGACATGGTATTCTAGAGGTGTTGTGGGTACTGCCCTCAGTTTATATACAATGAGCGCCATAAGTGAGTCAACACTTTTGTTCTTAAGTATAAAAAAGTTCCTTTATCATGAATTGTTGTTTTTGTTTGAACATTTTATAAGTAATAAATAAACGTTTTTATTTTTGGAAATTTATTCGACTATTCTCATTTACTTTTCTCGCTATCCTGAGAAAATGAATTATTTCAGTGGTGTTTACTCACTTTTGGCGCTCAGTGTAAAGTAGTGTGTTGGTACTGCCCTCGCTGCAGTCCAGTATGTAGTGTGTTGGCTTATTTGACATGAGGCCTCGGTTCAAATCACAGGTCAGACAACTTCAGCAAAACGAAATTTGAAAAAATATTTCTTCGGCAACTTCCTTTCATCAGATTTCTGGCTAAAACTCTGGGAGTAAAGAAAATTGCCATGAAAAGTTTCAAAAAATCTGTCGTCCGGAATCGACTTCAAACTTCATGTAAAAAATTAATACACACAACACAAGTGGTGTGAGAAGCTAGGTCGTAATCCTACATAATTAGCCATTACAACCCTTCAGTCAGGATTACGGCCTAGCTTCTCACACCACTCATGTTGTGTGTGTTAATTTTTATACATGAGTGGCGGGATCTACAGTTTAACGTCGAATGCGAACGACAGATTTTTCGAGAAACTTTTTCATGGCAATTTTATTTACTCCAGAGTTTTTGCCAGAAATCTGCTGAGAGGAAATCGCCGAAGAAATATTTTTTTTTTCATATTTCGTTTTGATGTCTCAAATGCGATACGAACGCGGGCTTTACGTCTAATAAGCCAACACACTACCTACTAGACTACGGCGTCTTGACAATGGATGCATGGAAATATATGAAATGGGTGTCTTCTACGGCACGCATTAACACCGCACAGATTGTATTACTTACGATCATAGAATCTACATATTGGGCTCAAGGCCATCTCTATTCTGAACAAGTGTTTTTGGAATTTCGATCAAATCTTTTCTTATTTAAATTACTTAACAAGAGTTTCGATTACCTCAAACCCATACGGCTTGAAAAAAATCTCCGCCTTTTTCCATTTTTCCCTTCTCTGACTTACGCGAATCGAAAAAGTATCCACGACTCGCGAGATTCTCAGATTCGAACATTTTTTAGACATTCAGCTGCTTTGAGAAAACTGCCTCGCTTTTAACAAACAAGTAAAAAAAAACGAGGCACTAAGAACAGCAGAAGAAATCTCAAAGAAAATAACGACGAAACTCGAACTGATAGGATCAGTACTACAAGCGCTCTTAAGAAACATAAAAAAACTTTCGCAAAACAATTGAGCCAATTGAGCCACGTGAGCCTTTTTCAAACTTTAAAAAAAATCTTTCAACTGAATTAATGGCAAAGCATTTCCAAATAATTAAAAAAAAATTTTTTTTAAACTCATTTCAGTTTTACTACTGATGGTAGCAACCAAAAACCGGTAGCAACGTCATGGTTACATGTAAATAACGTTACTGTGTATAGTAATTTATGTAAATATTTTTACTACTACACACAAACAAACAAACAAACAAACAACAATAAGCATACTTTAACACACAAGAATACGTATGTATGTATGTATTTACTGCCATGTATTTACAGTAAATACATACATGGAAAATCATGTGTGAAAAATTGTCTACAATAACGAAGGCTGCTAGTGCTGCTAATGCTGGCATCATCATCATCATCATCATAAACATTGTTGACGTTGTCATCATCATCATCATCAGCGTAGTCATCATGAATGATTTGCATATATACAAACCTATATGGACACCATACAACTACAAATGCAGTACATACATATATGTATACATATACACACATCCACAAACTTCTATAGTTTATCGATCGATTAATGGAAATTGACAATATTTCCTGTTTACTCCCAAAAACAGAGAGAGAACGAGAGCAAGAGAAAGAGAAAATGCAATTTTCTAAAGGATATCTCTGGAATTGTGCTTCCCAATTGTATTGTGTACAAAGAAATTAAAAAAAAAAATAAAAAAAAAAACAACAACAACAACAACAATGATATAAAGAATACATAGTAGTATTCCATGAAATAACCATTCAGACAATCTGTCATTGATTCAGTTTGTGCTCTGCACAAAACTGACCAGCTAGCTAGCCTACCACACAGACGAAACACACACACGTGCAATAGTTTGATAGTAAAAAAACTACACTCCTTGTATTGCATTTCATTGTATTGCATGGTATTGTATGTATTGTGTAGACACAGCCACAGACAGACACTGTTGTCTATGCATATTGATGATACCAGCAGACATCATAATAATAATTATGACCATACGGATAATGATAATTACAAAATGGCCATAATGATATTGGTAATCAAATATACACATATAAAGGGTGTTTTTTATAGAGGTATAGAACTTTAAGTTGGCATTACTTTTCAAGATGGCGACCGATTTAACAGCTGTCAAGTGATTTATTCTCAGTTTGGTTTGGCAATTCATCATGAATAGACTCACGCCTGAACAACGCTTGCAAATTGTGCAATTTTATTTCGAAAATAATGAATGGTTCTGTGCGGAAAACGTATCGCGCACTACGTCCATTTTATCGTCGACAAAATCGTCCATCAGAGCAGTTAATTCGATTAACCATGGAACGTTTTCGCACCACGTTTACTCTTATTGATAACTCGCATCCCCAGAGACGCTGTACGGTGCGTACAAAAGAAGCTATTGCTGCTGTAGAGCGTAGCATTGAGGAAGACCCGAATGAGTCCATCCGCCATCGAGCACAGGAATTGGATCTGTGTCCATCCACTTTATGGAAGATTTTGCGGAAGGATCTTGGTTTGCGTGCTTACAAAATCCAACTCGTGCAAGATTTGAAGCCAAACGATCATCAAGTAAGGCGTAGATTCGTCGAATGGGCCCAAAACGAGATTACCGTTGTTCCCGATTTTCATAAGCGAATTTTGTTTAGCGATGAAGCGCACTTCTGGTTGAATGGCTACGTCAACAAACAAAACTGCCGCATTTGGAGTGAAGGTAATCCTCAAGTGTATGTGGAAACACCGTTGCATCCAGAAAAACTGACTGTTTGGTGCGCTTTATGGGCTGGTGGAATCATTGGTCCGTACTTTTTCAAAAACTATGGTGGCCAGAACGTTACAGTCAATGGTGATCGGTATAGAGCCATGATTACTAACTTTTTCATTTCTGAATTGAATAACCACGATGTCCAGGAGATGTGGTTTCAACAAGACGGCGCAACATGTCACACAGCTCGTGCCACAATAGATTTATTGACATACACGTTTGGTGACCGCCTAATTTCACATTTTGGACCTGTGAATTGGCCTACAAGATCTTGTGATTTAACACCGCTAGACTACTTTCTGTGGGGCTATGTAAAGTCATTGGTCTATGCGGTAAAGCCACAAACGCTTGACCATTTGGAAGACAACATTCGCCGTATTATTGCCGATATACGGCCACAAATGTTGGAAAAAGTCATCGAAAATTGGACGTCCAGATTGGACTACATCCGCGCCAGCCGTGGCGGTCATATGCCAGAAATCATATTTAAAATGTAATGCCACAAGATTATCTTTCGGATAAATAAAATGCATGTCAATCGAATAATCCATCGTTGTTTTATTGCAACTTAAAGTTCTATACCTCTATAAAAAACACCCTTTACATACACACATACATATATTTACATGCAAAAGAATAGTTTTATGTACCATAACAGCAGATAGGGATGGGTGCTGTGCTGGTGTTGTACTATAAATTTTTACTATTTTTGCCTTCTCTTCTACTATATTTTGTTACTGTTTTTTCGGTGTGTGTGTGTGTGTTTTTTTTTTGCTTTATTCGTTAACAACATCCGGTGAAAAATGTATGTATCTGTATCTGTATCTGTATCACCTATGTATACATACCCATCCATTATATACTTTGTTTCGTTTATTTACCATATGCAAATGCACAAAATATACCCAAAGTCCACTAACGCATGAATTCTTTATCTCATGTTTGTATGTCCTTTATCCCCAAAAATAGTTATGAACACACTTGCACTTGCATATATACATACAAGGTACGAGAGGTTATATATGTACATACATGGTGTACATAAAGAGAATCTCTGTGAGAACTCAAAAATATAGTCGGGTTTATTGCAGATTTGTAAACTGTTTCTTTAAAACAGAACGTATGATAGGTTAGGTTAGGTTAGGTTAGGTTAGCGTGGTAGCTTTAATTTACCAAAAATGCTCACTTGAGCACGCATAGCGGCCCGTTGTAATGCCACAGGTGAACGCAGCCTCTGCACTGACCAAGTTCCTACGATCCAAGACGGGGGAAGTTGGTCAGCGCAAGGGCTGCACATTTCTAAAAAGCACGACTACCTCATGCTGGAAAACCAGCCAGAAAGTTTGATAAACGAGGCTTTGTCCTTGACGGACGCTAGCTCCGTCAAGCTGACAAGGGTTGGAGAGCCAAATAACCTATATATGCACCCCGCAAGGGATGTGCATTGGCAGAGGAAGTGGATGACAGTCTCCTCCTCCTCGGCGAATCTGCATCCACAGCACTGGAACACGCTGCAGTAGTCCGGCAGCCGGAGTGAGATGTTCAGGTCCAATTATATACCAAAATATACTCCACTGCCCACCCCGTTATCGAGTCTGTAGCCGTCGGTGTAAACATCCAGGAGTTCGGGTGGAACGGTCGTGTCAGGGGTCCAGTCACTTCTGCTCGGGATCAGGAAGTCGAAACCCCTATCAAAACAGTATTCCATAGGGAGATAATCAATATCAAATGGGGCCACGGGATCGATCCCCAAAATAGAGGAATGACCAGAAGCGACAACACGCCAACGAGACAGGGCATTGAGGAACGTATGCTAACTGTGCTGCAAATTAAAACGCTGTTCCCTACATAAATAGCCGAAAACAAGTTCATTTAAAATTTAAAAGAAATACAAGGCTTTGCTTATCTGTCCTTATAATGAAATTGACAATCTTTCCTTAACTTCAAGTCCTTTGTCGACAAATTATTGGTCATTACAACCCTTCAGTCAGGATTACGACCTAGTTTCTCACATCACTTATGTTGTGTGTGTTAATTTTACACCAGAGCGGCTGGACCTACAGTTTTAAAGTCAACTCCGAACGGCAGATTTTTTCTGATAAACTTTTCATGGCCATTTTTTTAACTCTCAGAGTTTTTGCCAGAAATTTGCCGAAAAGATATTTTTCACATTTCATTTCGTTGAAGATGTCTGACCTGAGGTTTGAAGCGTAGCCTCGTGTTTACTAAGCCAACACACTACTTACTAGTCTACGGCTACTTCAACGACAAATTCCTCTTTTTCCATTCATATCCTTTGAACAGATGATCGTAAATCCCATATCACCGGCTCAATATATCGGTAGCGTGGTATTAGGATTGTGTCATAAATTCCCAGCGTTTTAATCGTGCAATGCAAGTCTAAAAGATCGGAAAACTGGCTGGTCCGATTTCAATAGCTTAAAGAGGAGCAAAAGCAAAAGCATGTAGCAGTGGATATTCTTAAATGCTGTTGGCTAATACTAGTAGTCTATTAGGTAGTGTGTTGGCTTATTAGACGTGAGGCCTCGGTTAAAATACCAAGTCAGACATCTCCAATAAAACGAAATATGAAAAAAATAATTCTTCGGCGGCTTCCTCTCAGCAGATTTCTGGTAAAAACTCTGAGAATAAATAAAATTGCCATGAAAAGTTTCTCAAATAATCTGTCGTTTGGATTAAACTGTAGGTCACGCCACTTATGGATAAAATTAACACACTCAACATAAGTAGTGTGAGAAGCTAGGTGGTAATACTGACTGAAGGGTTGTAATGAGCATGCATGTATGTTAGATAACCGTCTGGTCCTTTTTTGAATGCCTAAAAAATGTGAAATTTACAACATTTTCAACCTAATATGAAGCAATATTTACAATTCGTCTTCAAATTATTATGGCAGGTCAGTCTATGCCTTTCATGTCAAAATCACTACTTCTGAACAGTACTCATATTAAAGCCATGCCGAACTGCGGTGTGCTTGAATAAGTAAAGGGAGCTTTCAAAAACGCTGCTAATTATGAAAAGAACAATGGATAACGGCAGATTGATAACTTGGAACATGAAACCATCTCAACTACGCAGATGAAGTATAGTTTCTCGGACGTGGATACGAAGCGTAGTGGGTTTGCCAAGACAATTGAGTAGGCGGGTGTGAAAATAAGATATAAATTCAAAAATAATTCGCTTTAATCAGAAGTGGGATAAAGGATGTTGGTTAGTTTTGATCTTATTCCATATTTCCAATGACAAACTGTATGCGGAATTTGGACTGCCTAGGAGATGAGATCGAAAATGGCAATGGAGAGGTACACTCTCAAAAGAGTTCAAGATGGCATGATTGCTATCATCTGGAATATATTCTTTGGAACACTTTAGCTGGAGCAGCTAGATCTTGTACATATTTTATGTGGACTCGAGATGAATGATTTTGGACAAAATAATGATATACGACATAAATAATTGGTCATTACAACCTTTCAATCAGAATTACGACCTAGCATCTCACACCACTTATGCTGTGTGTGTTAATTTTATACATGACTGGCGGGATATATTGTTTAAGATCAACTACGAACGACAGATTTTTGGGAAACTTTTCAAACTTTTTTTATTTACTCTCAGATTTTTTGACAGAAATCAGCTGAGAAGCCGCCGAAGAAATATTTTTTATATTTCATTTTGATGTCTGAGACCTGGGGTTTGAACTGTGATACTAAACTAAAAAAAAATACATGTTTTCAAAACTTTCAATAAAGTTTTTGAAATACTTTTCCTAAAAAATATGGAATATTCCCTGCAAACGGTGTAATTTGTGAGTGGCTTTTCATTACAGCCATGTGTATACACAGTTACATCCAGTTAGGCTGCCGACATTTGCAACAAATGCCACTGACCGATAAATAGCAGCTCTGAGAGAGAGAGAGAGAAACCGTAGACCGAAATATTTTATGGTTTTTAATGAAATTATTTATTATTGCACTATGAATACATATACACATGTATACATACATATAAACGGTATATGCATAGTGAATACTACATATGTAGAGGCATTATGTTGCATGTTGCATAGACAATTTTTTATTTGCTTGTATGATGCCTATACTGTAGCCACAAAATACTCGTATACGACATTAAACGAGTTGTTGTATCCATTTGGGGCAATTGCCACTGTAGTAGAGTGTAAAACACAATTTTCGGATGCAGTATGTAAGCCTTTACACGCGTTTTCACACCATCACTCACAGTCACAATCATTTAGGCGTACACCAGAAGGAGAGAGAGCGAGAGAGACATCAATTTTATTTCCTTTATTTTCTTGATTTTCACTTCTGTTCTCAATTTTATTTTGATTTTGGTTATGTATACGAATAGTATGATAAATACTACAATAGTACGTACATAATACATACGTACATAGTAATTGCATATAAAACAGTCAGCCAGTCAGTCATGTTGTGTCCATATATGTATGTATACTACATGCAGTCCATGTGTGTATTTATTTTGTACACACATCCTGTATTGTATTGGGCTTGATTTCACATCACCGAGAGAATACGGAGAGTAGCAGAGAATACGCACATAAATATGTTGCATATACAAAAAACAACAACAACAAAAAATATTTACTATGCGTAGGTACCAGTTATATGGACATATGGACGATGTGTAGTACTACTACTACGACTACGACTACGACTCTACTATAGTATACTACGTCTAGTATTTTTACTACAACTGCCACCTCTACTTCAAATTTTAGAGAGTGTGTGCGTGTGCGTGTGTGTGTTTGTGTTTGTAATAAAGATGTCCTTCGTTATTGTATATGCGATACATCAATAAATACATACTTTTGTATACAATTTCCTGATAGAAGCTTATATACGTACGACGTACGTATATAGTTAAACTTGATATTTCTATCGCAGTCCATCAGCATCTGATGCGTTTCTATATATCGACCATTTACACGTTTTACTCATGGCAAAATACATTGTAATTGTAATCATGTGGTACATGTGGCATCATCATAAAACCATGCAGCAACTGTCGATGATGATGATGATGATGGAAATATTAAAGAGAAGAAGAATGTTCTTGTAAATTAAATTCATTTCAGAAAAAAATTGGAGATTTTTAATCCATAAGGATGACTTAACGAAGCTGGGAGTTTAATTTGTCCAATTATTTAAACACTTTTATTCTTGTCCTTGGAACCAACTTTATTATACTATTCTGATCAAACTTGAACTACACTCAGCCAAAAAAGTATACATACGGATTTAAGAAATTTTTTAACCAATCCGTTTTCGTTGAAAATATTTATAATTGTCTGACATATTTCTTCGATTTTAAGACGGTCTTTTGCATTGGTTCAGAAATTTGTGAAATTTGTAAATCGGTTGCATACCTTTGTGGGCCTGTTCAGGGTCAGAATTCAGTTCAATTTCAGAAATTTTTTAACCAATGCTAAAGACCGTCTTAAAATCGAGGAAACTATAAAAATTTTCAACGAATACAGATTCAAATTTCAGAAATTTTTTAACCGTATGTATACTTTAGTAAAAGTCGCTGTAGTCTAGTAGGTAGTGTGTTGGCTTATTAGACGCAAAAGCCTGGGTTCGAGCCCCAGGCCAGGCATCAAAGACAAAATACAAAAAGTATTTTTTCGGCGACTTCCTCTCAGTAGATTTCTGGCCAAAACTCTGAGAGTAAATAAAAATTGCCATGAAAAGTTTCTCAAAAATCTTTCGTTCGGAGTCGACTTTAAACTGTAGGTCCCACCACTCATGTATAAAATTAACACACACAACATAAGTGGTGTGAGAAACTAGGACGTTGTACAATGGGTCAATTCGACCTCCGGGTACTGTACTTGTCTTAATTGACAAGTACACGTCCTCTAACCTAACCTAACCTATACTTTAGTAACTGTGTGTAGATCTGTGAAACATTATATAGGGTAGACCACTTAAAAGTTTATATTAAAAGTGCAATAAAACAAAAACGGTTTGAAATTTTGGCAATTATATTTTGTTTGTTGTGAGAGATGGAATCTTATTTCATTCATATGGCTGACTCGACTGTCCATACAGAGTTTCATTTCAATTTTCGTACACTTTTTCAAGTGAATGAGGTCGTATTTCAGCAATGGCATCGCGAATGTTGGCTTCCAAATGCTCAATTATCTCTGATTTGTCGGCATTACACTTTTCTTTAACGGCGCCCTACAGAAAATAGTTCAACGGTGTCAAATCGAAGCTTCTTGGCGGCCAATTGACATCACCATTTCGGCCAATTAAACGACCATCAAATGTTTAACGCAATAAATCGATTGTGGCATGAGATGTGTGGCAAATTGGTTGAAATCAAACATCGTTCACATTAACACCATGAAGAGCGGATACAAAAAAATCGGCTATCATGGTGCGATAAGTGTCTAGATTGACCATAATGGTTGCGCCGTTCTCATTTTCAAAGAAATATGGGCTCATGATGCCTCCGCTCTATAAGCGGCACCAAACAGTCACTCGTAATGGGTGTATTGGCTTCTGTAAGACCGCTTGTGGGTTTTCTGACCCCCAAATATGGCAATTTTACTTATTAACGTACCCACCAAGATGAAAATGAGCTTCGTTCGAAAAGATGATTTTTCTTAGCAAAATCGACGACATCGTGAAGTTTTTCGTTGGCCAAACAAATCCCAACGTTGCTCAAGCGTAAATTGATTCGATGAAATACTAAATTTTGTGAAAGAATAGAATGACATAAGTATTGTCAGATTCGAAATAACCGATGTTTCAAATTTAAACCGATAGATGGCCCACGCGATACAATGAAATCATTGGAGCAAGAGGGTTTATGTCTCGCTGCAGAAAAAACAGAACTAATATTACCAAGAAAAATAAACTTACAGTCATCTTTCGATTTACGTCGCGCCTCAATTAACGTTGTTTCGATTTACGTCGTCAAATTTGTTGTTCCCGCTAACTTCAATTTGCGTCGTCAATCGAATTACGTCGCCTTTTTTTGGAACCAACTGCGACGTAAATCGAGGGATTACTGGAACTTTTTAAGTTCCTTGTTAAAAACATACTATTTTGTCGTATTTCGTCGAAATTCGATTTACGTCGTTTCGATTTACGTCACCTTTTTTTAGAACCAACTGCGACGTAAATCGAGGGATTACTGTATTGCTCTGGAAGCAGATTTCAACGTGTTAAGCATAATGATAACGATGTCTACTATGCTGAAAACTTGGGTAAAACACCGGCCAAATCATTCTCCCAAGAAAGCTGGAAAGTCAATAAAAATGATCAACGTATTGCTGGCGAATGTGGAAACATCATTTCGGTGCATACTTCCTTGCCTAGATTAAGGTCTCACGGAAACCAATTTTTATTACCAGCGGCACAGCACCAACTAACCTCTTAACTAATAGGACAGTTAAAATACGAACTAAACAAAGACAAAGTAGGGCAAACAAAGGCATAAAAGGCAACTGCGAATGGAAACCCTGACGCAACAGCATGATAAATGAAAGAAAGGCTTGTGCGAAAGGAAGGCTTGTGTAGGAAGACTTATAACCAGGATAGATGAATGGTACCGTGGAAGAGTGAACGAAATTAAATTCAATCTCAAATGATGTTCGTAATGGAAAATGCTAAAAATCCAGATTGTTTATATGGCGACAGAGATGTTGACAACACGAAAAAAAACTTTCTTAGGAGGCAATAAACGATGAGAACATGAAATTGGAAAGGAAAATCTGTCCTGTAACTGTAAACTACAATTGTAAACGTACTGTTACGTGGCAATGAAAATTAGAAAAAGTAACAAAACACGAAATACGTGAAGTCACCTTAGTCTAGTAAGTAGTGTTAGACGTGAGGCCACGGTTCAAATCCCAGATCATTTCGAAAAAATTGAAACAGGAAAAAACTATTTCTTCGGCGACTTCCTCTGAGGAGGTTTCTGACAAAATTCTTTCGAATCTTTCGCTTTGAATCGACTTTAAAAGTGTAGCTCCAGTCACTCATGTATAAAATTAACACACACATCATAAGTTGTGTGAGAAGCCAGGTCCATAATCCTGACTGAAGGGTTGGAATAACAAATTTTGTATGTATTGTAACAAAATACGTAGAAAACTTACTTGGACGACGGGGAGGTCATTGATGATAGAATACCCTAAGCCTCTATCCCAGTAATCCGTAATGCTTACGCGCATATAGAAAAATTGTTGGGAAATGGTATGTTTTTAGTGAAATCCGAGGAAATTTTCCTATCTCACTGTCAAAAAAAAAAGAGTCTACTTATGTAGAACTTTTAGATTTTCGCAGCGAAACTCTACGGAATTAAAATTTACGTGATCAAGAAAGAAGTCTACAGAAAAAGAAACTCAGCTACAAATGAAAGTTCGGCCATCATAGGTTTTCATACAAGTTGTTTCAGTTTCTGCCGGCTCAAGTAATTGATGATGCAGAGCACACTGTTTTCGAAAGTGCACGCTGGCAGAGCTATCGCTCTCTACTGACGTCAATAATTGGAACGATCACGGCCGCTAACATTGTCGGGGTTATGATTGCGAGTAGAGAAAATTGGGCCTCAGTGGCGAATTACGTGGAGTGCATTCTAAGACTGAAGAAGAGGGATCTTGAGGCTGCAGAACATGTCGGCACGCCGGCATAGATGATACTGGCACAAGTGTCAAACGAAATTGGAAACAGGGACCTGGACGAAAGGCATAATGGAGACACTTAGATGTCTCCTCTACTTTCGATACGCAATCCGAACGCGGATATTGGCCAAAGCGCCAAAGGAACTCCACTCCGAATTAATACCACCTTAGTTCCGGAGTGGCCACAACAAGTCCACAAGACGAGGGGGCATTAAGTGGGTGAGGGCCCCACACACGGAGGATGTGATGACTTCCTCTATGGTACGGTTAGGTACATTTACCCCTCCTCGGCGAGAAAAAAAAAGTAGGTAGTATGTTGGCTTATTAGACGTGAGGCCACAATTTAAACCCTAGGTTCAGACATCAAAACGAAAATATGAAAAAAAATATTTCTCCGGCGACTTTCTCACAGCAGATATCTGGCTGAGAGTTAAGAAAATTCTCTGTCGTTGGGAATCGACTTTAAAATTGTAGGTTCCACCACACATATATAAAATTAACACACACAACATAGGTCGTGTGGGAAGGTAGGTCGTATTCCTGACTAAAGTGTTGTAATGATCAATTATGTACATAGGTATGTATGTAGTATGTATGTAGAGATCAGTATCAATCATTTGATTTTGTTGTAAAGGCTTAGCATTACCCTTCTTGGAATCAATCCTAACGTTCTCATCGTCTGGTATCCCAAAACATTACTGTCGTGTATAATTCACTTTCTATGGTCTGTATGCTTTAGAAACACTTCGATTTCCTTTTGTTTTAACATACACAATTGGCCATTACAGCCCTTCAGTCGGGATTACAGCCTAGCTTCTCAAACCACTCATGTTGTGTGCCTTAATTTCATACGTAAGTAGTGGGGCCCTACAGTTTAAAGTCGTCTCCGAACGTCAGTGTTTCTGAGAAACTTTTCATGGCAATTTTATGTTACTCTCAGGGTTTTTGACAGAAATCTGCTGAGAGGAAGTCGCCGAAGAAATATTTTCATATTTTTGTTTTGATATCTGACCTGATGTTTGAACCGTGGCCTTACGCCTAATAAGCCTACACACTACCTACTAAACTACGGCGACTACATAAATGGAATTGAAGGATAAGCTTTACACATGCCATTGCCTTTGAGTAACTAGTTTTCTTCATATGATTGTTGACTGTCTGGTAATAAATGCCTGGTAATGTCCTTGCTTTCTCAAGTTTACAGATAACCTCAGCGATTAGTGATTGGACGATCAAAGCGAGGAGGAGCTCTAACATCATAATTATCACGGAGTACCTAAGATACCTTTTGCGAAACCCTACTAAAACATCATTCTCAATGAAATAAAAGAAGATTTCTTTTGAGAAAATACAGCACGTGGCAATTGTTAAAAGGTAATTTAATAACATACATATGTATGTAAGTCGTCAGCTAAATGAATGAATGAATGAATAGAATATTGTGTGCATATGTATGTATATGTGTATCATACATGAATAAAAAGATTTTTTTTATCCACTAAACTGTGTTTGAATCTCTTAAATACCCACGTAATCAATACAATCGAATGTATAAATAGACCCGATGGATAAATACAAAACAAAAGTTCAATTCAAAACCAAAACCAAAAAAAGATACAGGCAGGCGCTGCACACTAAGATAACGTCACTCAATACATTACAAAGGGCAATACGTGTAAGAAGAAATCTAATATGATAAGATTGAGGAAACGTGGCACAACAACAATAATACAGAGCGCCACGTAAAAGCAACGACTAATTAAAATGAAATTTAAAGAAAAAAAAGAAAGACAACGGAAAAGAAAGAAAACAAAACTGAACTGAACTGAACTGAACTGTACAGAACAGTAAGTTGCACGTGCTTTCAGTGGAATCGAGAGTTAATGAATTTCGAATTTCTTTGTAAATTTTCTAAGGAAGAGCCAAAAGAAAAAAAACAGAACATTAAGCGAAATTTCATATAAATAGACATGTCCTTCCCCGAGATGCTTACAAAGGATAAAAATGAATGAAAGAATGAAAGAAGAAAGGAATGAAAGAAAAATAATTGAAAACAGGCGGCAATGTAAACAAAGCAACCATAAAGAAACGAGGCGAATTTCAAGTAAAACAAACAAGCAAACAACACAAAACAAAATCAACAAACAAAGGAAAAAAGAAATATAAACAGACATAACAGGCATAACAACAAAAACAAAAACAACAAGAGAAATAAGAAGAAAAAAAATTAAAATTAAAATTGAAATGCAAATACAGAAGCAATTCCTTTATAGTACAAGAGAAAAGAGAAATCAGTGCAGAACAGTTATTAAAGGAAGAAATGAAGATTGCATTGTCGTTGTGTGCAATTATTGGTGGGGATACATACAAGAAATGAAATGTTAATTCGTTGTTATGGTTATAAACATACATACTCGTACATACAGTGCACAGCAAAAGTCTTAGTACGGCAATATATTCTGGCAAAACAAAAGTTCCCACAGGCTTAATACTCTTGCACAAAGTCCCCATATGACTTCAAGAGAGTATTTAGGAGATTATTTGAAAGACCGGTTACGTTATCGCTAAAACCTGCTCATGGTGCCACCAGAAACCATTAAAAAAACTGGTGCATTTAATTCCAAATGCATTAAATGGTGTGCTTGGCCTTAAGGGATATTCTAAAGGGTCCGCCAAATAACTTTTTTTTTTGAAAATGCTTTAAAAAAAAATACTGAATATTTTCTCAAACTTCTTTTTTTTTATTTGAAAGTACAATCCTTCCGGTTAATAATGGAAAATAATTTCATTCAAATGGCTGCCTCGGCTGGCCATGCAGTAGCCTACACGATCGGTCCAATTTTTAAGCACATTATAGAATGGCCAATGGCTTCACGAATATTAGTCCAACGGTGTCAAATCGCAGCTCCGACGTGGCCAAACGACATCAGCTCTGCGGCTGATAATGCGATCTTCAAAAACAGGGCGCAAAACATCGAGTGTAGCTTCGGCTGTGTGGCACGTAGCGCCGTCCTGTTGAAACCAAATTCAATTTTTGTGACCAAAAATTCGTTCAACATGGCCCGATAACGATCGCCATTGACTGTAACGGCCAATCCTTGATCATTTTCGAAGAAAAATGGCCCAATTATGCCTCTGGACCAAAATCCGCACCAAACAGTGACTCGTTTTGGGTGCGTCGGCTTTTCAATGTATGCGTGCGGGTTTTCTGTGCCCCAAAAGCGACAATTTTGCTTGTTTACATACGCGCCAAGATCAAAATGAGCTTCATCTGAAAAGATGATTTTTTTGCCAAAATCGGCATCTTCTGTAAGTCGATCGCAGGTCCACAATATTTCCCAGCGTTGTTCAAGCTTATACACAACCATATTCGTTCAGGGGAAGGATAAAACTAATTATCTGTCAAATCAGACATGAGCTAAGTGTTACTATTCACGAAATAAGCACTAGTTGAAAAAAACGTTAGATAGCGGACCCGATACTAAATACAAAAGATAACATTTTCATATATTAGGCCTATGAATTTTAAATTTACTGAGGGTTAACCTTGGGGGTATATATGGTGTCATCTGAAACTTTTTCTTATTTGTCTCTTGCTTTATGAAAAACATTGAAAATTGTTTGTTTGTTGATTAAATTTTTATACAAACTTTTGTCTAAAATATATTGCCGTTCTAAGACTATTGCTGTCCACTGTATGTGCACACGAATGTACATATGAACAAATAGAGAAACATAAAACAAACAAACAAACAAATAAATAAAGTTGTCTGGAGAAAATGTTGAATGAAAAGAAAAATAAAAAACGGAAATAATTTTAAAATTTTTAAGGACAAGGTGTGCCGGTATGAAGTGAGCGTCAGGATACAAATATCAGGATACAAAATTCCTTCACTGGGAATGAGCTTTTTCTTCTTTTCTAGGCAATGATAAACAGTTCATTTTTCTTTTGTTTGTTTCTTCGAACGTCCCCGGCCTCACACTAACCCACCCTCACCCGACCGCGGGGGCCTCTCCCCATTACACTTACACACTACAGTCCGGACTGTAGCGGCTAAGGGAAAAGTAATGGCAACGAGAACATATATCAGCTACAGAACCTAATTACAAGCTGAATAAAGTAACAATAAAAAGGAACTACCAATGACAAGAACGAATTAATGCCATCATATAAGCTACGTTTTATATTACAAACACTACTATTAAAATCAATAAAATCATAATATAAGTTAAAATCATTGCATAATCTTCGAAAAGGAAAATTACATCCATAGTTCGTTCTATAAAAATCTAAAGAAAGAGGACGATAGTGCCGTGAAAATCTTGCCGGAATTCTGAAATTCAGGTTACAAAGCAAAAACTTAGAATCGACGTCACCTTTAACCAGATTAAAAACAAAACAAACCCTTAAAACAGCCCTTCTACGTTCCAAAGTTGGAAGTTTTATCAAACCTAATCTAGCCTCATATGACGGAAACCCATTGGCGTCATCCCATCCTAAGCCACGTAAACAGAATAATAAAAACTGCTTCTGCACAGACTCTATTGAATCACTATGACAACGATAGTATGGATTCCAAATAATAGACGCATACTCCAAAATAGGTCTAACAAGTGAAATGTATAGCAGTCTCGCTATATAAGGATCAATGAATTCCCTAGCCCATCTTTTTCACAAAACCAAGAACAACCCGAGCCTTGCCAATCATCATACTAATATGATCAATAAAAGACAATTTCATATCCAACAATACTCCCAAATCAAGAAATGTAGTCACAGTTTCCAAAGGGCAATCAAATCAATCACATAAGTGTACGAAATTACGCCCCCGCGAGAGAAAACCATGCATTTACATTTCTTCAAGTTAAGATCAATTAAATTAATTCTGCACCAAGTTACAAACAAATCAATATTTCGCTGAAGAACAGCCTGACCATGATCATCATCAAAAGTACAAAATAATTTAACGTCGTCAGCATACATCAGAATATTACAATCAGAAATAGCACAAGGAAGATCATTAAGAAACAATAAGAACAGTAAAGGACCCAAATGGCTACCCTGCGGAACACCAGAAGTAACATATACATATTCATCATTCTATCGTGTTAAAGATGGCAAATTTTATGCCAGAGAATGATGATTTGCTGAAAGCATTAATTTTTTTGTTATCATTTGAAGATAACTCCTAGAGGGACGCATCGAATGCTTCTTGAGGCTTTCTGGTAGAGCATGATCTATCAGAAGCAACATTCAGAAGATAGTTTCAACAACTGAGAGATAACGATTTTGATGTAAATTGTGCTACTTTGAAAGCCGAACAATTTCTTTGTGCTATCACACACGAGATTATTTTTTAAGCCGCATAATTTTTGTTCTTTCAGTCACACACGATACTATTTTATCTGGCCTAAAATTGTATACGTATACACAGCTTTGTATGTATTAGTATTTTTGCATTCATTTGATGTTTGGATAATTTTTAAAAATATGCGTGTATTAGTTTTGTGCTGGTAATCCGGGTAGAAGCTGATTGAAAAATTATGCCAGCAAAAAACCACTCTGCTCACCTCTCTTGCCTACAAGATGCCATTTTGTGCCAGCATAATCGTTCTCGTGTGTGATTGCCCATTGGCTTGAAATCCACAAATAGCCTCAAAAAATAAAAAAATAAAACTGTAGGCAACAATGGCCAATGCTTTGAAGAAAATCCCTTTTACTTGCCCATAAAAAATTAGAATTTAATTCACGATTTGCAGTTTTTTTCAAACCTAAACTGAATAACGTATCCTTTTTGTACAAAAATCTAAACAAAAAGTTATGTAATGTTGTTCATCGTTAATTACCGTCTTTGTGCTTAAAATGCAAAAGTCGTCTCCAGAGCAAATAATTTATGTTTTTGCTAGATTTTACATTTTGAAAATAAAAAGGGGGGTTTTAGGGAATATAAGAATATACACTGAGCGCCATAAGTGAGTCAACACTTTTGTCCTTAAGTATAAAAAAACTTCCTTTATCATGAATTGTTGCTTTTGTTTTAACATTTTGTAAGTAATAAATAAACGTTTTTATTTTTGGAAATGTATGCGACTATTCTCATTTACTTTTCTCGCTACCCGAAGAAAATGAATTATTTCACTGGCGTTTACTCACTTTTGGCGCTCAGTGTATATAAGAATAGCACCACGGAAAAAAGAGTTGACTTCGGACCTCCGAGAAATGGTAATAAAACTCCATCTGATGTAAAAAAGTTCAATGAAATTTTATACAAATTGTTGGTAAAGGTCATGGTACAAGAGAGCAAGGATAATGCAACATACATACATGAATAATTGGTAATTCTTACCCTTCAATCAGGATTACGACTTAGCTCCTTACACAACTTCCGTTGTGTGTGTTAAATTTATACATGAGTAGCGGGACCTGCAGTTTAAAGTCGACTCCGAAGGAAATTTTTGAGAAACTTTTCATGCCAATTTTATTTACTCTCAGAGTTTTTGCTAGAAATCTGCTGAGAGGAAGTCGCCGAAGAAATACTTTTTCAAATTTCGTTTTGCTGGAGATGTCTGACCTGGGGTTTGAAGCGTGGCCTCATGTCTAGTAGGCCAACACAGTATCTACTAAACTATGGCAAAATTTCGAACAAATTTAGGATTTAGGAGTTATTTGTATTACAGCACAACAACGCTCCCAAACTCACCGCTCTTATCGCACTTCAGTCGCTTGATATTAATCCCATTGAGCATTTGTAAGACCATCTCGACTGTTAAACTAAAACACTCACCGTTAGTTGCCGGAAATAGAGGGCTTGTATATGTGTATTTTGGATAAGTGGAGAAAGAAGGAAGAAGAGGAAATGGCACTGAGCGGCTGACTTCCAAAATGTTATTTGCTTTGTGTTTGAACAAAGTATAGTGTTTCATAAAGCCGGTATACAAAATATTTACAATGTATACTATTTCAAAACGTCGTCAATGTGTATTTTTAACGCAGTCAAAAAGCAATCAGGCATCGGATTTATAGTTGATGCATTGTTTCGTTACTTTGCATATCTACATTGTTTATATAATATACAGTGGTAGAACTGCATACAAACTTTGTATTGATACATTTTGAAAATCAGCCAGCATTACTACGAACCTAGTATTATCGATGCAACACCACCTATTAGTGGCCATAGAGAACGAAAACTTTGAAACAAAATTTTAGCCATAGGTTAACGACCATACTTCACACAGCTATCACGAGGAGCATACATAGATTTGTAGATAGCAGTGTTTATTGCCATTTTTTCAGTTTTAATACCTCTACTACTACAGCAATCGTTTAGTGCAAGGAGACAATCTAAGATTCAATTTAAGGTCCGAAAACATATGGCATATTCTGGAAGGTGTAAACCATTATCATAGGATTTATTCGATATTTTCGTTACAAAATAAAGAGCAAGACAATAACGATCAACTACATTCTATAACTCCAGACTTTCATAGTTTCTAGTCTCATTGCCACTTTCAAATCCACTTGTTTCGCTAAAAAGGTCCGATGAAAACCAATCGAGAATATTTAGTTTATAATTGCTGTAGACTGTAGGCCTTTCCAGGGATCGCTAAGTAAATTAAAGCCGTGTTAAATAAGCCATTGTCCTTGAGCCATTTAAGTAGCTTCGCAATTATTTATATTGTGAGAATGACTTGAAATTAAATTCTTTTTAATGAAAATTAGAAAAAACAATGAAAGATAGGCCGTATAACATTCGACGTTTGCTGAAACCAAGCATTTCTTTCAATAAAAGTAAACAAAACATGTAAAAATAATTTGAAAAGAAAGGAGCAACTGCAAACAACAACAACAATAATAATAGAGAAAAACCTTAATTGTTGCAAACTCTTTTCATTTAGTTGCTATTGTAGTTTTCGGTATTTACCTCTCTTTTCCTACCTCTCCCTCTTTCATTCTTTCATATTTTGTTTTTCTCTTATTTCTTTTTTTCTATTTTTTTAAGTTTTTTTGTCTTCAATAAAAGTTCCTTGCCCTATACCAATACAAAATAAACAAACTCAGCATGCTTTATATACAACAACAAACACACATAGACATACAGTTTTAACACATAGAGAGCACAGAGTTACATTAATGAAAAACAAAACTTAAGAAAACATACTCGTATAAATATGCAAACAACTGTACATAGAAAAAAGAAAAAATGCAGGATGAAAAATTACAAATGACACACATACACTGAGAAATCTATAAAAGTAGTAAAGCACAGCCAGCAGAGTATTAACAATGCAATGCAACTCTCATACCCTCTGCTGCTGGTGCACAGCAATTTGCAAAAACATTCTCTCATACACGGTTTGAGTTTGGAGAGTAATCATTGTAATAAATATGCACATCATGATGATGATGATGATAATGATAATGATGATGTTAGAGAAAATAATTGCAATAACAATGGTGATAGTAAATTTGTTTGTTTTTAAAACCGGTAAATAAATTAAAAAGTAAAAAACATACAAAGTTTTGTTTATTGTTTTTGATTGTTTTTAAGGTGGTTGTGTATGAAAATTTTATTATTTTTATAAATAAAATAAGAAATTTAAATTAAAAAAAGGAATTATTGTGTATTTACCTTCTTATGTTTAATAATTTCTATTCAATATCCTATCCTTTTAATTTAATGGTTGAGATTAAGAAAATTTTCACTTTTTCACTTTTCCTGGATAATTTTTATTTCAAAATATTTTTAATTTTTCACAATAATTTTATATTTTATTTTTTATTTTCTTTTTGTTGTTAAATTTAATTAATTTTCCTTTCTTCTTTATTAATTTTATTAACAAAATTTAATTTTTTTTTTTAATTTTCTTTTTTTTCCCGACAACCTGCTTATTTAACGTTTAAAACGCTACAGACACGAGAGAGAATTGTGCACAAATCCTTTATTAATGTTTTACCGTTACCGTTACTCTTGAACACAACGCCACAACATTCACTAAATATACATAAGTTTGCCGAAAATCGAAATTTTTGTTTTGCATAGCAAGACAAACTAACAACAACAATAATGTAACATTTATAAAAATTTTAAATTTTTTACTTTTTTGCAAAAATTTATATATTTTTTTTATTATTTTTTGTCACTTTCTTCATATACAATTGTTTACACTGCGTTGTTTACACTACGGCATGTAAAATATTTATAATTTGTATACGAACATGTTTAAACATGTTATTTTCTTAGAGCACTCGTACTACTATTGCTACTCATTTATTACTTCAAATTTAACTCTCTATTCACTCTCTTTTCTTTAAAAAAAAAAACTTTTTAATCTCTCCAGTCATAGTAAAATTGTTTAATTACACTGCACTTGTTTTTGTTTCTTTCTTTTCTTTATTTTTTTTCTTATTCAAGAGAGAAAGACTTTTATTTCTATTCTCTTATTTTACTTTCTTATAAATTTCTCTTTACTCATTACTCTCTATTCATAATTTTTTTGCATTTTAATTTTAATACTCTCTGTGCTTTGCTTTTAATTTCTTTCTTTTCTTTTTTTGTCCGCTTAAAACAACCGTCCACGAGCAGCCACTAAATGTAACTGATTTTAAATTGTGCAAGTCTTTAGCATTCAACTTATTCTGTCTGTCTGTCAAATCTGTTTCATTGGATGCTGTATGCAACATCAATGTTTCTAATAGTAATTGTGGTGTAATTATGTTAAGCGCATGTGTATCCAATAACTTACATTTGAAAGAATTCCTAAATAGTGGCCTCTCTTGCATGAATACCTTCCAAAAATTCATTTTCGACGAGTTGCTTTCATGTATTTTGTTTTTTGTGTTCAGATTAAAGGGTTTTTTATTATGGCAGTTGTATATGAGGGGTCAAATAACGGTTTTTCTGTTTACGCTCGAAGTTTAGTGTTAGCAAAACGGGAATAAATATTTTAAAACACTGCGAAACTAAAGTAAAGAAAAAATGAATCATTATTGTGAGTTATTGGAAGTCGATGAAAAATTTATAAGTTCCATCGTTCCATAAATGGAGAGATTTAATAGAAGATACACTTGGGCGGCTTTATATGACATGTCAGTGTTGCAAAATTAAGTTTCAAATGGTAACTAAAAAAGTACCTTTTTGCATCGAATTGTACTTTTTGTAAAATATAATACAAAATTAGTCATTACAACCCTTCAATCAGGATTATGACCATAGCTGCCAGATAAACGAGGGACCAAATCGTCAAATATTTGAGAAAAAATCGTCAAATAGTCAAAGACGTTTATTGAAATCGTCAAAAAATAAATAAAATAAAAAATAAAACAAAAAAGTAAATAAATAAATTAAATGATTTTAAAAACACATAAAGTCAATATACACAAGTATATATCGGAGTTTAAAAAAAAACATTTAAAAAAAAATTATTTAGAAATTAAAAGTTAGCGTCCCTCATCTTCATTTACTTATTTTTTTTTAAAAGCGGAGATTTTCTATCATTTTCAGGAAAAAACTGTTTAAGGTTTAAACAATCTATCCTAGTGTTTTTTATTGACACATAAGGGCAGCAATAATATTGTATCATCTTAATTTATGGGTGGTGTAAATATTAAGGAGTCAGAAGCTCTTGACATTCTGAGCATGAAAATTCAGTGTAATGTTGCCTTCAACCGACACATTTTTCTGTTTCTTCATTTCCTTCTTAAGACCTTATGATCTTACTATTTACATCATTTGTAACCGGCAGAGATTAGAATACAACTCTCATGTATATGTATAGAACGAAGGAAGGGGACTTTTCTCGAAAATCATGTATTCCTATGTAACGCTCATCTTTGTCGGCCACCACTTCCGTATGTGGTCGATTGGCCAGTGGATCGCACACTCCATTATATGTGGAACTCAATTCCTGCAGAGGCCTTTCCTGTTACTAATGGTATAAATATATACAAGCCTAGTGTCCATAAACACTGTTCTCTCTTTCCTTCTTAACATAACACATTTTCATAGTTCTAAACACAATGCCATCGATCCCCTGAGTGTTGGTCGTATGAAACGAAATAACGGCGCTTGCCTTTGTTCTTCCGATGGTAATATTAGAAGCTATTCCCGAATTTTTAAAATTGTCTGCAACGACAAGTGATAAATTATTCTCAACTACGAGGTTATTTAGGAGTTGTAATTTTTTAGGCTTTTAAGGGATTAAAAAGGAATAAAATACAGAAAAATCATTGCAGGTATTCGAAAGTAACTTAAAAATGTAATACTTTACTCCTTGTTTTTACTAACATAAATTTCCAATAGTAACAATTGCAAAGTAAATACAAAGCTTAAAGTTGAAATATTAAATTTAAATATTTTTTCCTGAAAATGTACTAAAGTAAAGAATAAGCTGTAAATTTTTAAGTTCCAAAAATCGTCAAAATAAGGACATAAGTCGTCAAATCGTCGATATGATATTTTTGGATCTCAATATGACGATAAATCGTCAAATCTGGCAGCTATGATTATGACCTAACTTCTCATACCACTTATTTTGTGTATGTTAATTGTATACATGAGAGGCAGGACCTACTCTTTAAAGTCGTTTAAAGTTTAATTTTTCATTTTGCTGGAGATGTCTCACATGGGGTTTGAACCCTAGACATTACCTACTAGAACATTTATTAATTTATATTTAATACACGTACAGAATGGAACAGAAAAACTAACGACTTATACGTGTTCCTCATTTACAAAACAAAAACACCTGCTTCGGAACGTAACAAAACTAAAAACTCCGTTTAGTAAAACATCGTTTGCTTTCAGTATATGAAGAGGAATGTAAATACTTACTGAAATTACATTACGGTTCGGCAAGCGTTTTCATTGATTTTCGTTTTCTAGAAGCGAACGTACGTTTCGAGGACGTTTGGCTAACCGGGGCTAAAGACTAATTCTAACAAATTCTAAGACATTAAATATGTAATAATAAATAAGTACTAAAAGCACCGCGGTGGACTTTTCTCTTGAAAGCTGCTGCATCAGTGCTTAATAGGGCCCACGCTTCTGCGCCATAAAGAAACACGGAGAATATGAGCGTCTTCTAGAGTATTAATTTTGTCGTACGCGAGAGGTCTCTGCTACTGAATTTCCTATTAAAACCATAGTAGCACCTGCTGTCAAGAATGATCCTTAGCTTGATCTACAGACTGACAACGTTTTTGCTGTAGGGATTTTGAACTTTCGGCGCCATATTCCTTTACGAATGACCTTTACTGCCAACGTTGAGTACAATAGACCGATGATTACCGACATCTTTTGACCCGAATTGAATGATCTGGACCACCAACTGCACGTGGGTTCAACAGAAAGACACTACGTAACACACAGCTTATGCCAGATTCTGCATGAACAAATTGAAGGCATGTTCCTCTCAAGTGGAAGTGATAGACGCTGGTCACCGTGCGATCATTTGATTTAATGTCGTTAGACTTTTTCTTGTAAGGTTTTCTTAAGCTGCAGGTATATAGGAATCAAACACAATCCACAGGGATAATCAAAGCCAACATAATTTATGTCATTAGTGAAGTTCAGACTGATTTATGTGCCAGGGTCATAGAAAATTTATCATTTCGGATATGTTGCAAGAAATAATTTTCGGAGAAGAAACATAAATCCATTACAACAAACCGAAACTTAAGTAAACCTATTTGAAGGCTATTCACCCAAACCGAGTCTAGGTAATGCAGTGCATTAGATGCGTCAAGAATGTTAAACTCTAGTACATACATAGTCACAATGCCCTAGTTTCTTGCACCATATATGTTATGTGCGTTAATATTAACCATAAGTGATGGGACCTCCAGTTTAAAGTCGACTCCGAACGACAGATTTTTGAAAAATTTTCCATGGCAATTTCTTATTTACTCACAGAGTTTTTGCCAGAAATCTGCTGAGAGGAAGTCGCCTATGAAATATTTTTTCATATTTCATTCTGTTGGAGATGTCTGGGTTTGAACTGTGGCCTCACGTCTAATGGGCCAATGCAATACCTACTAGACAATGGCAACTTAAAGTTACTGACAGAAAAAGCAAACACTTACTGACAGTAAAATACGACTCTGTGCACTACAAATGTAATTAAAATCCTGTTTCTTATGAAGGAGAGTCTTTAGAATTTATTTTTAATACCCAATAAGGCAGAAACTATTGTCATGGTCTACATTTGTTTGTCACAAAAATTAAAAAACAAGGAAATATTCATAAAATATTGGCATTTGAGTCCTTTTGTAATATTATTGAATTGAATTTTTACAAGTTTATCATTTTTTACTATTTTTCTGTTACAAATCGTATTGAATTTATAGGTGCGGGTGATTTTTTTCTGATTTTTTTCTGTTGTTCCATATCAAATGGTCATTCGTAATTGAATTACAAAAAACATGAAATTGTATTTAAAAAATATTCGTGTGTTTATGGTTTTGATTTTAAAAATAAAATAAAAATGAAAAAAAAATTATTTCTGTGGCTAAAGGTGGCATGCTGTTCTACTCTTCAGTTAATCAATAAAATTTTACATACGAATGCTTAATCAATAGCAAGCAGGACTTCAAGTAACTCAAAGACAATAAATCTTTTGGCAGGGGTTTTACAACAAAAGACGATCATGTGGTTTGTGTCTTGAATTTTGAAGAGCAAGATTCAGTAATTTGTTTGCTTTTGATCTCGTAACTCGAAGTAGAGTCTCACTAACAAAGTTTTATTTTACATACGAATGCTTAATCAATAGCAAGCAGGACTTCAAGTAACTCGAAGACTTTAAATCTGTTGGCAGGGGTTTTACAATAGAAGAAGATCATGTGGTTTGTGTCTTGAATATTGAAGAGCAGGATTCAGTAATTTGTTAGCTCTTCATCTCGTAGTTCGAAGTAGTGTCAGTAAGAAAGTTTTATTTTATATACGAATGCTTAATCAATAGCAAGCAGTACGTCAAGTAACTCGAAGATGATATATCTGTTAGAAAGGGTTTTATAATAGAAGACGATAATGTGGTTTGTGTCTTGAATGTTGAAGAACAAGATTCAGTAATTTGTTAGCTCTTGATCTCGTAACTCGAAGTAGTGTCAGTAACAGAGTTTTATTTTACAAACGAATGCCTAATCCATAGCAAGCAGGACTTCAAGTAACTCGAAGACAATAAATCTGTTAGCAAGGGTTTTACAATAGAAGACGATCATGTGGTTTGTGACTTGAATATTGAAGAGCAGGATTTAGTACATAATTTGTTAGCTCTTGACCTCGTAACTTGAAGTAATGTCAGTAACAAAGTTTTATTTAACATACGAATGCTTTATCAGTAGCAAGCAGGACGGCAAGTAACTCGAAGACGATAAATCTGTTGGCAGGGGTTTTACAACACATGACGATCAAGAGGTTGGTGTCTTGAATATTGAAGAGCAGGATTCAGTAATTTGTTAGCTCTTGATCTCGTAACTCGAAGTAGTGTCAGTAACAAAGTTATTTATTTAATTTTTAAATCCTAAGCCAAACAGTCTCAATAGGCAGTTGAGTAGGAGAGACCTCTCTTGTACGACAAAACTAATACTCTATAAGACGCTCATCCTCCCCGTGTTTCTTTACGGCGCAGAAGCGTAGGCACTATTAAGCACTGATGCAGCAGCTTTTGAGAGAAAAGTTCTACGTAGGATCTGAGGTCCATTGGGTTTGACAATGATTTCCGCATAAGATCTAATAATGAGCTGCTAAAGCTTATCGGAGATATGTATGTACCATTGATTTAAATGTGAGGGAGATGGCATGTGTTCAGAGAAGTGTAGTAATTGAGACATGGAAAGTAAGGATAGAAAAACTTAGGTCCTTAGGGAGCATTCAGAAACAATTTGCAAGCAGCAGTAGTGACGCAATCACAGGGAAAATAGGCAGTACACATGTTGAAGTCAAGCAATGTCTAAACGCGGTTCCAAACATTGCTTGTTCGACATAAAATCGTGGCATTACTGGCGATGAAAAACGCATTTATTACGACAACTCAAACCGCCCGAAATCATATGTGAACCTCAGCCATTTATAACGAATCATTATTGATGATGAAAAAATCGTACCTTCAGGACTACTCAAAGCGCAAAAAATGACAATCAATATCCAAGCTAAATATGCATGACACCACGATAAGACCAGAAGGGTTCCATAACTTATGATCATGGGAAACCTGTGGCGATCATAATTTATTTGCAGCGAGCAAGTATAAGTCACCATAGTGTAGAAGGTTAAGTGATATCTTATTAGATTTGAGGCCACGGTTGAAACCCCGGAGGTCCAATGGATATTCCGGCGATGTATAGAAACAATACACCAAAGATCTAATGGCGGTTGGGTTTTCACAGCTGGACATCCGTAAAGGTAGTAATTAACCGTTTCCCATCTCTCTATACCGTTGCAGTGTGGGTTAAACTGTGTTTCAATCCTTTGTGATATCGGACTGAAAACGATAAGTAAGGCAATCAGTCTGAATGCCCGGTAGCCTATGAGTGATGCCACTAAAGATGCCACTCGATTTACGCAATTTGTGTTTTTCAACTATTTAGTTCTTCTGCTGTAGCCATAGTAGTTGGTAGTAGCTAGGGTGTTGTCTTGTTAGACATGAGGCCACGGTTTAAACCCCAAGCCAGACATCTCCAACAAAACGAAATAACGGCGACTTCCTCTCAACAGATTTTTGGCAAAAACTCTGAGAGTAAAAGTTTTCAAAAACTATGTCGTTCGGAGTCGACTTTAAACTGTAGGGTCCCGCTACTCATGTATAAAATTAACGCACACAACATTAGTGGCATCAGAAGTTAGGTCGTAGTCCTAACTGAAGGGCTGTAATGAGCAATTATTCAGAATTCAAAAGTTATCCTATATATTGGGGTGATGAAAATGAAAAATTTTTAGGAATTCTTAGTACTGACATGAATGGTGTGCAGGCGGCTGTATCAACAATATTAGGCTTTAAATGTTTGTATGTACAAAACATGAAAACATATTCACAAATTGTATTTACTATTAAATTTTTGTTTTTTAAATCAGAAATAAAATTTAAAAAATGTGAGGAGAATATTTTTTATTTCATAAATTTGTAGTAAAACTCACCAATTAAACTGACTTCATTGCACCTTAATTGAGCGTGTGGCATATAAAGTTTCACTGAAATGAATTGAAAAAAAGATTTAATTTAAAAAGAATACGTAATTTAATTTACAATTTTCACACAAATACACATTCATACATACATAGATAAATAAATAGAATGAAATATTTATTAAATGATGAATATGCAACAAATAATAATTGCAACAGGTTAAAAAAAACAACGTTTAAATTGTAGCAGGTCTTGCACTATATGTAGTGCCTTTGGGCATTTCTATCAAGACATGAGATAATTAACATGTAAAGAAGCTTAAAAACGTTTAAAATATGAGTTCGTAGATTGCAAATAAAAATAAAAATGAATTTTTGTTTAGTTTTAAATCAATTCTTTATTATTCGCACAATTATGTGCTCACAACTTGATGTAAACAACAACAATTTGCTTTATTTGTTATTCTTCTTTACATATTTCCACGTACACACTAACAATTGTTCTTTAGTTCTTTATAACGAAGTTCTTCAAACCACAATTATTCTCTTCACACGCAACACGTCTTCACATAAGACTGAGTGAATTCTTTCTGATCCTTTTGGCTGCTTTGTCTTGCCTTTTACATCGCTGGGTAAACAGTCTGATGAATGCTTTTGAAGAAGAATGACTGTGGCTCCTTTCCAAAATGTATCAATACAAAGTTTGTGTGCAGTTCTACTACTGTATATAAACTATGTAGATATGCAAAGTAACCAAACAATGCTTCGACTATAAATCCGACGCCTGATTGCTTTTTGACTGCGTTAAAAATAGCCATTGACGACGTTTTGAAACAGAATACATTGTGTATATTTTGTACAGCGGCATTATGAAACTCGATACTTTGTTCAAACACAAAGCAACTAACATTTTGGAAGGCAGCCTGTCTTCGGGAAATCTCTATAAATGTAAGCATGTTGTTTACGTTATTGTTGTTTGTGTATTTTGTTTACGTTCGTCCTTGCAGTGTTGTGGTTGCTTCTTGTTTAAATCCTTTTTTTATACCGGTGTTGTTGCTATATTTTTGTTTATTCGTTGATCATGTAAACAAGTCCATTGTTTTTGTGTCTTTTGTTTATTATTTTAATGTTTAACGATAACACCATTTCCATTTTATATATTCAGTTTAAACTATAACTTTTTGTTTTGTGTACAACTAACAATGTAGAAGAACAACATAGAAGAATAGATTGTGGGCGGCAGAAAAGAGGGCATAGTGTTTATGGATATTAGATTTCAATCTCTTGATGTCCTTAGTGACAGGATATATTTTACAGGGAGAGCGGACTATAAACGGATATGCTGTATGAAAGCAACAATAAGGGAACAAGTCCCATTGTTTGGCAAGAGCTCGACCCCTTGTAGTAGGAATAGACCACTGAACATACTTGTGAAGGTATTCCGGTAAACGCAATAGGCAAACTTTGGAAACTTTTCATCCAGAGGTCAGTAATTGTGTCATGGCAAGCTCGATCGATGATTTCCATTTTGGTAATGGATGAGAAATAAGGGATGCTGTGAATAATTTAAAACTCTGGAACAAGCTTACAACATTTAATTGAGTCATTTGTGCTATGATTGAAGCTAAACTTTATGTATTAACGATATGAAGATTGGTGCCGATGGTCTTTATCCCAAGCTGAGGTTGAGAAAATCCAACGAGATAAAACCTGCCTCATACACACACAATTCAGACAGGATTACGACCTAGCTTCTCACATGACTTATATTGTGTGCGTCAATTTTAAACATGAGTGGCAGGACCTACAGTTTAAAGTCGATTCCGAACGACAGATTTTTGAGAAATTTTTCATGGTAATTTTTTTCACCCCCACAGGATTTGCCAGAAATCTGCTGAGAGGAAGTCATCGAAGGAATATTTTTTCAAATTTCGTTCTGTTGGAGATGTCTGACCTGGGGTTTAAACCGTGGCCTCATTTCTAATAAGACAACACACTAGCCACTACCAACTACTATGACTACAAGAGAAGAACTGGTTGAAAAACGCAAATTACAATGAAAAGCGTGTGGCATCTTTAGTGGCATCACTCATAGGCTACCGGGCATTCAGACTGATTGCCTTACTTATCGTTTTCAGTCCGATATCACAAAGGATTGAAACACAGTTTAACCCACACTGCAATGGTGTAGAGAGAGGGGAAACGGTTAATTACTGCCTTTACGGATGTCCAACTGTGAAAATCCACCGCCATTAGATCTTTGGTGTATTGCTTCTATACACCTCCTTAGGCCTCCTTAGACACCTCAAAATTTTTACTCATTTTTATGTTCGAATGGTATAATAAACACTGAATACAGTAGATCATCAATCAATTGGTTCTACAACCTCTTTGAGTGGCTAGTGGCAATAGATTACAAAGAGCTTCAAAAACCTCTCAAAATGTTTCGAATTGAGGAATTCTCTGCACTTAGCCATCAGTTTTAAAGCCCAACCGAACAAAACCCACAATTGCTGCAGGCAGTTACAACCTTGGCTCCCGCAGACGACAAGATCGCCAATATATTGTAGTTATTAAAGACACAAGTTATTAAAGACACAAACCTTATGTAAAATGACGTCATTTGTCCCAAAACAAAGTTGTCAACGTGATTCTCTGAATTTGCATACGTATTTGCGAGTCTATTCACATTAGACACGTTATTTGATTGAGATTATGTTACTACGACTGGAAAAATACCCCTTTTAGCGCATAAGCTTTTAAAACTGACATTAAATGTCAAAATGAACGAAAGAAAAAATTAAGTATACCTCATGAAAATAATACTTTCGTTTTAATCCCTTTCCCATGTTTCCCTTCTTATGCTAAATTTTTTAAATACCAACAACTACCATGGCACACTCCTTTTTAAAAGAGAACAAGAAACAAGGACTTCCTTTTTCAGGGTTGTTTGGTTGGTTGGTTGGTATTTTCCAAAATAAATTGCCATTGAATTTTACCCCAAAAGACGTGGTCTATCATTGTGTTGCTCAAATTACCTGAAGTCATCTCAAATTACACTGCATGTCCTCGTTCGTACCAGCAACGATGTTTCTATTTTTTCTATCCCTTCTTTTTATTGTTGTCGTCTGTCCTCTTTAATAAAGGAAAATAACTTTTAATTGACAGCACTTGTAACCAAAAGAAGCAAAACTAAAGAAAAAAAGGCCACCCACCCACTGTTGTCTGTTAGAGAAAGGGCTAACATAGAGGATACTCGTATGGAAGAGGGGGGTGGTGGTGTAAATTTAAGGAATTAAAAGATAGTGATCACTAATTGAGTAGCTGCTTCCCAACAATTGAGGAAATGTTATCAATTTTGCTAATGAGCATAGTTATTGAAGATTTTTTGCATGTTTTTTAGAAGGTGTCTCTTAAGCAAGTTCATCTTGTTACGAAATTGAAAAATCTAGATGCTGGTGTTTTGCTTTTACATCGTTTAACATTCAAATTATAAACAAAAGTTACAAAAACAAAACATGCAGTAAACAAACCTGTTTACAAATTATTGTACTGCTTACTATAACAACAAACACGAGCATAAGAAAAATGATAAACAAGTAAACAAAAATACACAAACAACATTACAATAATAAATAAGATATAAATAAATAATAAAGAGATTTCGAGAAGGCGAAGTCATGAATATTCGCCTTCAAGAACATTCGTCAGACTGTTTACTTTGCCATATAAAAGGCAAGACAAAGCAGGCGACTGAGTTAGTGAAGTTCAGTCAGTCTTGTGTGATGACGCGGTGTGTTTGAATAGAGTAGTCGTGGTTTGAAGATCTTCGTTATATAGATCTGTCGAATAATTGTCTAGAAATTATTATTGAAGTCGCCGTAGTCTAGTAGGTAGTGTGTTGGCTTATTAGACGAAAAGCCAGGGTTCAAATCCCAGGCCAGACATCGAAACGAAATATGAAAAATATTTCTTTGGCGACTTCTTCTCAGCAGATTTCTGACAAAAACTCTGAGCGTTAATAAAATTGCCATGAAAACTTTCTAAAAACACTGTCGTTCGGAGTCGACTTTAAACTGTAGGACCTGCCACTCAGATATAAAATTAACACACAACATAACTGGTGTGAGAAGCTAGGTCGTAATCCTGACTGAAGGGTTTTAATGAGCAATTATGTACGTATGCATGTAATTTTGACGCTTACATTTCTAATACCTTGTACTCTAGTAGAGATAGTTCCGTGTATTTGCAAACCAATTCAGATAAAATTCTCCTTTTTTATTGAAAACAAATTCATCATAACCATTTATAGGAGGAAGGATCTGCTTAATTGAAAAAACTTGATTAAGGAAACTGAAATAAACAAAGAAATCCCAGTGTGTTTAGGTACACAGCCCCTGGGCGTACCGGCAGTCTAATGGAAGTCCTTAACCTTCAATAGTAAGCGGATGGGTTGAGGTAGAGCGGCAGGAGCGGTACTGCGCGGTCATAGAGTGATATATGGGGTACTCATGGAAGCGTAAGATTTCGCTATCGAAAGATGGATGAAAATTCAACTTGGCATAAAGCATAAAGGTCGCCATGCAAACATTAACTCGATTTAACTCCAACTCTCCGTTTCTGCCCCATTATGGGTCCTTCACCCATGGCTATATCAGAGAATAGTACATACATAGATACATAATTGGTCATTACAACCCTTCAGTCCGGATTACGATCTAGCTTCTCACACCACTTATGTTGTGTGAGTTAATTTTTTACATGAGTGGCGGGACCTACAGTTTAAAGTCAACTCCGAATGACAGATTTTTTGAGAAACTTTTCATGGCAATTTTATTTACGCTCAGGGTTTTTGTCAGAAATCTGCTGAGAGGAAGTCGCCGAAGAAATATTTTTCATATTTCGTGTCGATGTCTGACCTGGGGTTCGAACCGTCTAATAAGCCAACACACTACATACTAGACTACGGCAACTTTACAGAATCGTGCCTCTCTTAAAAGGGGGACATTTCCCTCTTATTATTCATACTCGTTGTAAAGCCTTTTCAAAATCAATCATCAAAAATCGGGTATCTAGAGTACAATTAGTGAGAAAACGGTCAGCTAATTGATCTGCCAGGCCACGGCTTTGTGATGAGTCTCACATTAGTTTTCCCTTAACCTAACCACAGTCTTAATGACGCTCTTCCTCTCTACCGTATGCAGCAGGCTTACATCTCTATCAGAGCCTGTAATGCCTTTATAAAATTGATTCTCATATACACGGTTAAACCAACGTAAGCCTGTCTCTGTATATGATGGATCTTCACATTTATGGGTGTATTTGTAATTTCGATGCATCGAATAAAAAACATCGATGTTTAATCGTTTTTGACCAACGAAAGAAACATCGATTTGTTTCAATGTATCGATAAGTCATATCAAGTGTGTTGTGATGTTTCTAAGACATCGATGTAGATCGTCTACCACTACTTCTAAGTCATATGCCTATGAGAAGTTAACAAAGAATACACGATTCTAACTGTTTGGATCTGTGAATGTGTATTTAAGTAACTAATTCAATTGATGATGAAATTCAAGCATTTCTTCGACAACCCTCGCACATAATGTTTGTGCTTGGAAATCATCATCCATTACACCAAACCAATATCAATGGTTGACCAATGAATTGTCTGTAATCCTTAAATATTTTCCTTTCTAATGTATTTCTCCACAAAAAAAAACCAGAGAGAAGCCAATACCAGCCAAACAATTAAGGAAAAAGAGTGAAGAAGCATTTAAAAGACGTCTCATCTTGTTTAGCATTTAAATGCTCAAACTCCTCAGACCCTCAATAATCCATAATCACAGTTTAAGTGCCTCCTTAAATTTCTTTTACGGATAATTAAAGACATTTACCAACGAACGAAACTACTACCATTGCCACTACTACTACCACTACTACTACCATCACTACTACAATTTAGGCTTTAAGAATCAAAAGCAAAAAAAAAACTCTACAACCACTCCTCTAGTTTTTTTCTTTCTTACCCATACGAGTATGCCTACAGAACCAAAGGCCAACATTTAAATATGCAGACACAAACAAACTATTTATACCCTACACTAAGCATCTATCTTCAACATGTGTTTGTGTTTGTGCTCGAATATTTATTGGACAAGAAGTTCTTTATCAAGCAATTAGCGAGACATGGGCAATCAGCCATCGAATCTAATACTTTTCTGAATTGGTCATTACAACCCTTTAGTCAGGATTACCACCCAGTTTTTCACACCAACCATGTTATGCGTGTTAATTTATTTTTTATAAAGTACTGGATATTACGGCTAATTACTGCCCTATGTTGTGTTATGTTATGTGGTGAATCCCCTCTAAATGATGAGGTCATGCTTAGGACAGTGTTTGAACACATTTTTATACCACAAATAAATATCCAACTAGGAAATGAAACAGACAACTATCCTGAATTTAAAATGAGAAAATGAGTTCTGAGCGCTCAATCAAAGATGACAGAAGCGAAGAACCTTCTTTCCATGGTAATAGCTATTCCATCTGCAAGCATAACTCATTTATGTCGAATCTGACAATACTAATGTATGTCATTCTATTCTGTCACAAAATTCAGTATATTATCTCCACTGAACGTAATGAATCGATTTCCGCTTGAGCAACGTTCGGATTTATTGGAAATTTATCTCCAAAACAAGGAAAATTGGTCGGAAATTGCATGAAAATGTCGTACAAAATTCGGTCGCAGAGAAGGACCAACAGTGCCTGGTATTCGTGAAACAGGTTTCAGTGTTGATGCGCTAAGACATGAGCGTGCGGGCACCCAAAAAAATCGACCAAGCAAGAAGCAACACCAACTCGCCATCGTTCTCAAGAATTGAACATTTCATGCAACAGTTTACGTCGAATTTTGAGAAAAGATCCTCAGTACGACGCCTTTTAAAGTTCAGTTAGTTCAAGAGCTGAAGCTACATGACCATCCGCTTCGTTTTCGTTTCGCTATATGGGACAACGAAAAACTGCACGATGATGTCGATTTTGCCAACAAAAATCATCTTTTCGAACGAAGCTCATTTTCATCTTGGGGGGTACATTAATAAGCAAAATTGCTGTATTTGGGGCTCAGAAAATCTACACGTGGTCTTACAGAAGCCAATGCACCCATTACGAATGATTGTCTGGTACGGCTTGTGCAGCGGAGGCATCATTCTCTCAAATTTTTTTAAAAATGAGGACTGCGCAACCATTACGGTCAATGGAGACATCTATCGAACCATAATAACCGATTTTTTGTATTCGATCCTCATGGTATTGATGTGAACGACGTTTGGTTTCAACAGGATTGTGCAACTTGCCGTACATCTCATGCCACAATCGATTTATTGCGTCAAACGTTTAGTGGCCATTTAATTAGCCGAAATGGTAATGTCAATTGGCTGCCAAGAAGCTGCGATTTGACACCGTTGAAGTATTTTCTGTGGGGCGCCGTTAAAGAAAAGTGTTATGCCAAAGAAACCAGAGACAATTGAGCATTTGAAGACTTACTTTCGTGATGCCATTAACGAGATACGACCCCATACACTCGAAATAGTGCACGAAAATTGGTACGATCGAATGAGGCTCTATGATGTAACCATTTTACAAAATTTTACAAAATTTCAAACCGTTTTCTTTTTATTGCATTTTTATATATAAACTTTTAAATGGCCCACGCTTTATATAGTGGTAGTCAAAAAAATTTTATTCCAGATGGTTTTGAATTTTCAAAAATTAAAAAAAAATTCAACTGAAAATAATCCATCCGATGGTATTAAGAATAGTGCAAGAATAGAATTTAATGAAGAAGGTTTCTTACTACTACACCCAATACAACAACCCTACACTTTTGTAGACTTCTGGCATCCTACAAAATCCTGCAGTACTTGCTTGTTATTGGGAAAAAGACTGGACTTCAGGAGGAAAATTCCTTTTGTCATCTTTATAGAAGAGACAACTTATCGGAACGGATTATATCTGCTAATTTATTAGCAGCAGAATTTCCCAAGTTCGTTATTAAAAGCGTTATCTATCTGACGACTGTGAATTCTTAGTGAATTTAAGAATCACAAGGTTAGATTAGGTTAGAGGACGTGTACTTGTCAATTAAGACAAGTACAGTACCCGGAGGTTGAATTGACCCATTGTACAACATCCTAGATTCTCACACCACTTATGTTGTGTGTGTTAATTTTATACATGAGTGGTGGGACCTACAGTTTAAAGTCGACTCCGAACGACAGATTTTTGAGAAACTTTTCATGGCAATTTTATTTACTCTCAGAGTTTTTTCCAGAAATCTGCTGAGAGGAAGTCGCCGAAGAATAACTTTTTGTATTTTGTCTTGATGTCTGGCCTGGGGCTCGAACCCTGACTTTACGTGTAATAAGCCAACACACTGCCTACTAGACACTTAGAACCACAAACACAATAATAAATGTAATCAGCTGTTTGCTGGAACAAACCTCTACTAAATATTTGATGGGTTGGCTGACGACAGAGCCCAAACTAATTCAACGTTTCAAGCAATCTTTCTCCGAGCAAACCTTTTTCTTTCTCAAAAACATCCGAAATGCATTTGGCTCTGTTGCACAGTTTGGCAATTATCACAATGCATGTATTTATTACAATTAAGTCAGTAGAGTACCTTCTTGTCGACCTGAACCAATTCTTACCTTCCTACTTATGTCTGCTCATAAGAGTTTGTAGTTGCTAGCGTGTGTGTTGTATGGAAATTTAAGCCATTTTCAAGACAACCTTTAAGTTGACAACAAATCCTATAAACCAACAACAGTTGTTGTTGTTGTTATTGTTTGCTAAACGAACAACTAAACTTATAGCAATAATACCAACAACAACAACAGCAGCAATAAAGAAAATAAAATGTATTTTAACTATACAACAACGACAACAACAACTGAAACAGTAACAACAACAACAAAGGAAACAAGCAAAACTACAACTACAACTCTTCTTAGACACTCACTTTGAACAGTTTGTCATGTTCAAAGGCAAATCGAGTTAAATTGTGTGCACAAAGCATAATGTGGAAAGAAGAAGAAGCAAAAGTAGAAGAAGCTAAAGAATCACACGACAAAAAGTGAAAAAATAATCGAAAGAAAAAGTTGTACAATAAGGAGACAAAGTATGCCTCCTCATCTACCACATATCACCTTATGGACACACATTCGCATATTTGCCTTTAAATTCGGTTTGAAAAAAACCTTGTATTATTTGTTGGGATGGCTACCTTAGGGGTCAATGCGGTACCTATTGGGCAGTAATTCCGATCAGGAAATTTTGATTGGAATTTCACATAGAGAAACTTGTTTTTAATAAATTTCTTGATCAGAATTTCAAACAATATTCTAAGAAAATATCGACCTTCATAATCGTAAGGATCGATACAAATACCAAAGAAAAAGACAACACTTCGTATACAAACAAAACTAACATTAGCGTCATGCCAATAAAAGAAAAACCCAAACGAAGTGAAAAATTTGATCAGAAAAAAACTTGCCCCGATAACATGCAGTCTTTCTATAGAGAAGGTTATAAAAACGCTTCAACATCTGGGTTATTATCTCTACTGCTGCGATCCATAGACGGCATAAGAAGTTTTTTTGCCTCAGCAATAATTTTGGCAAACAATTTACAACATATACCCGGTAGGAATTGAGTTCTGCTTAACGATTGCTGATAGAAAGGATAACTGGCATTTCAAAAAGAGGTCAGCAACTGCTCGAAATATAGACTATTTTGTAACGAAAAGAAGGAATGGAAGCTCCTACCGATTAACAAGCAAATTTAAATACAATGACTAGAATATTGATACAAACCCCATTCCCTCCTTCATGAAATAGGCAATGTCTTTAGAGAAGAATATATGTAAAGGGTCCGCCAAATAACTTTTATTTTTTTTTTTGAAAATGCTTTAAAAAGAAACTACTGAATATTTTCTCAAATTTCTTTTTTTATTTCAAAATACAATCCTTTCGGTTAATAATGGAAAACAATTTCATTCAGATGGCTGCCTCGGCTGGCCATGCAGTAGCCTACACGATCGGTCTAATTTTTAAGCACATTATCGATTGTGTGCAGCTGTATTTCACCAATGGCTTCACGAATATTGTCCTATAAAGCGTCAATTGTCTCTGGCTTGTCGGCGTTACACTTATCTTTGACGGCACTCCACAAATAATAGTTCAACGGTGTCAAATCGCAGCTCCGAGGTGGCCAAACTAAATCAGCTCTGCGGCTGATAATGCGATCTTCAAAAAACATCGAGTGTAGCTTCGGCTGTGTGGCAAGTAGCGCCGTCCTGTTGAAACCAAATGTTGCCAATATCCTCCTCTTCAATTTTTGTGAACAAAAATTCCTTCAACATGGCCCTATAACGATCGCCATTGACTGTAACGGCCACTCCTTGCTCATTTTCGAAGAAAAATGGCACAATTATGCCTCTGGACCAAAATCCGCACCAAACAGTGATTCGTTTTGGGTGCGTCGGTTTTTCAATGTATGGGGCGGGTTTTCTGTACCCCAAATGCGACAATTTTGCTTGTTTACATACCCGCCAAGATCAAAATGAGTTTCATCTGAAAAGATGTTTTTTTTTTGCCAACATCGGCATCTTCTGTAAGTCGATCGCAGGCCCACTTAACGAAGCGAAAACGCATTGGATGGTCAATTGGCTTCAACTCCTGAACCAATTAGACTTTGTATGCCGTCATACCAAGGTCTTTATGCAAAATTCGTCTCAATGATGTCTCCGAAATGTTCAATTGTTGAGAACGACGGTGAATTGATGTTGATGGCGCTTCACGCACACTTTCTGCCACAGCAGCATTATTCTCGGGTGTACGCACTGTTTTTGACTTTTCACGCTATGGTTTATCGATGAGGATGCCAGTTTCTTTCACTTTTTTCACAAGATAACGAACATACGGAGCTGACGGTGCTTCTCTTCTTCCAAAATCCGTACGCAATTTTCGCACACATCCTGCAACATTACTTTGATTTTCAAAGTAATATCGCAATATTTCCCAGCGTTGCTCAAGCGTATACACAACCACATTCGTTCAGCGGAAGGATAAAACTAATTATCTGTCAAATCAGACATGAGCTAAGTGTTGCCATTCACGAAATAAGCACTAGTTGAAGAAAAAAACCGTTAGATGGCAGACCCGATATGTCAACCTGCTGACAGACGTGAAACTAAAGAGTGAGCCATTTAAAAGTTTACATTTAAAAATTAATTCAATAATATTATTGCACCTTTATGGCTGCCACGGCTGGACTCACAGTAGCTCATTCGATCGGAGCAATTTCCGTGCACGTTTTCGTGTGTATGGGGTCGTATCCCGGCAATGTCATCACGAATGTTGGCCTTCAAATGCTTAATTGTCTCGGATTTGTCGGCATAACACTTTTCTTTAACGGCGCCTCACAGAAAATAGTCCAAAGATATCAAGAAATCGCAGCTTCTTGGCGGCTAATTAACATCATCATTTCGGCCAATTAAACTGCCATCAAATGTTTGACAAAATAAATCTATTGTGGCATGAGATGTGTGGCAAGTAGCACCATTCTGTTGAAACCAAACATCGTTCACATCAATACCATGAAGAGCGTGTAAAAAATAGCGGTTGTCATGGTGCGATAGTTGTCTCCATTGACCGCAATGGTGGCGCCGTCCTCATTTTCAAAGAAATATGGGCCAATAATATTTTCACTCCACAAGCCGCAACAAACAGTCACTCGTAATGGGTGCATTGACTTCTGTAAGACCACGTGTGCGTTTTCTGATATCCAAATACGACTTATACTTGCATATTAACCTACCCACCAAGATGAAAATGAGCTTCCTCCGAAAAGATGATCTTTTTTTGGCAAAATCGGTATCATCGTGGAGTTTCTTTTTGACGTTCCTCAAGTGTAAATCGATTCATTACATGCAGTAGAGATAATATACTGAATTTTGTGACAGAATAGAATGACACAAGTATTGAAAGATTCAAAATAACGAATGCTACAAATTAAAACCGATATATGGCCTACTCTATATTTGCTACAATGCCATTGTGATACATTGAGTTTCGTAAATAATTCGTGTGTAGTGAAGTAACTAGTGAAAGGTGGAAAAATTTTCAATTCAGTCGGAACCGTCTCCACATTAGAACTGAAAAAATGTAAATTCGTAAGGTTATAACGTTTTGGACAACAAAACCTTAACCTGGCCTATATAAAAGTTTTAACCGTAAACCTTTAACAGCAAACAATTATAAAGTTTGTATGGTTTTGATAAAACGAAAAAAACTATAAAAGGTATTTTCTTTAAACGTGTTCTGATGTTTATAATTTTCTCTCAGTGTTATACTCACTTTTTTTTTGTGCAGCCCTTGTGCTGACCAACTTCTTCCATTTCTCTGATTTTGGTGGAACTTGGTTAGTACAGGGACTGCGTTCACCCGTGGCATTACAACGGGCCGCTATGCATCTTTGTGATAACAGAGCTACCACTCCGACCTAACCTAACCTAGCCTATACTCACTTTTGCACTTTTGCGAGATAATTCAGAAAACTTTCTCTAATTCATGTCTTCAATTCAAAAGTGAAGCCATTTCTTATCTGGTTCCAATTGCTTCAAACTAAACACTTGTATGGTCGTCCTTAAAGAGATTTGATAAACTGTTCGCAACCCTTAATTACGTTGGCATATTTGGTTCATTCATGATTGCCTGTAAATGCAACAAAGAGCGGAAACATATTCCACCAAAACACCCCATGCTATAGGACACCTTACAGTCGTGTTTAATCGTCTGTAATAGTTGCCTTTAGTACAGATTAATATTCGTATATAACGTACTCGTAACAATACCACACCATCTCTATGTATGGCCATGTAAATTAAGCCTTTTGAAGCTCAGTTTCCTTCTTCTACTTGTCAACGTTTAACGCAAACACTTCGAACACTTCAAACTTCACAGCAAACAACAGTTTAACTTAACAAATACGAATGTGTGTGTACATAAGGCGTATAGCGATATTAGATATGTTCTTCCCCTTTTTTACCTTTTTTTACATTCTTAGCTGTGCTGTCCTTAGTACTTTTTACTTTATGACTCACTTTGAAGACATTAAATTAAAAGAGGTTGGATCGTAGCATGAACAGACAACTTGCCATTTGACTGCAATGAATAAACGCACCGTAAGGCGAGTATAAAACATTTATAATCGCCAGTAAGGACGCCAGTTACGAAGCTGCAGTATAAGAGAGCTTAATGAGGATCCAACCAATTTTAAGTCCTCAACAGACAATAGAGACCATTTAGGAGAAAGTCAAAAACTGATTTGAAGTTTTCACAGAGTATTCAAACACCAATAAGTATTCCTCAGTACCCTAACGAACCGTCAGGTTCCAAATAAACCAAGTCTACGAAAACCGTGTAATTTTTACCTACCATTTGGTTTCACAAATCTACTGGTATTAACCCATTTAACTCTTTAATTTTATTACAAAGAACTTTTTCTTGCTGCTTAAGTATTTTCCAGCCAAGACGAGTATACTCGTCATAAACAGAAAACAATGTTTCTGCCTATATAGGTAGGCAATTATAACTAAAAATCAAATGTTGCGCATTGGTTTTCTAGATAACATAAATTTTTATAAAATAACTAAGCGGCACTTCCCTAGAATTTCTTATTTCAGCTCAATACAAGCTATTGTTGCCAAACTAACACACATATGTTCTACATTTTTTAAGAGGCCTTCATTTGACCTTTTTCTTTAAACAAAATCCAGTAGAATCGCTGAATAATAATACGAATGCAATTTTTTCTTTCTTCAAGACGAGCCTACTCGACTTTTGGCGAAAAATTTTCATTTTTCTCTGACGAGTATACTCGTCACAAGCAATTAAAGAGGTAAAACAGTATTGCTGGCACCAAAACAAATAAGAGCTAGATGGCTGTAGGTATAGGCAATACGGCGTATGTTCCAAGACAAGCAATCGCTCAACAAAAACTTGTTTGACGTCAATGCACTTTGTGATATCAGTTGTGAAAAGTATCTCTATTTTGAGGCCACGGTTCAAACCACAGCTCAGACATCTCCAACAGAAACGAAATATGAAAAATATTTCTTCGGCATCAGCCTCTAAGCAGATATCTGACAAAAACTCGGAGAGTAAATAAGAAATTGCCATGAAAAGTTTCTCGAAAATCTGTCGTTCGGAGTCGACTTTAAACCGTAGGTCCCGCCAATCATGTATAAAATTAACACACACAACATGAGTGGTGTGAGAAGTTAGGCCGTAATCCTGAATGAAGGGTTGTAATGACCAATTATGTATGTATCTCTATTTTGATGTGGCGTTTATACGCTGTAACGTTGCTCTATTAATATGATTCGATTACGTTCTATTTCAGGAGATATTTTGTAAAAGCAATTTGATGAAAATGTCGTGTTTAACGTCAAGCAATGTAGTTTCGAGTTTCAAAAAAACATTTATTAAAATTTTTGACTCATCAGATATGGTAACTTCAATGGCAAATATCATAAGAACATTATATAACTTACTTACTCCTTATTCAGGATTACAACCTATCTTCACCACACCACTAATTTTATCCATGAGTAGTTTAATGTCGACTGTGAAAGACAGATTTGAGAAACTTTTCATTCCAAATTTATTTTACTCTCAACGCTTTAAAGCAATGATTTCGGTGAAGCTTTTAGTTCACTTCAATTTCATTCTTGGATATTATGTACGAAAGACTATTGATCGTCTCTGAATCTTCGTTGAAGCAGTCGGAAGGAGGAAAGAGGACATTTTCGAAAACTTTTTATGGCGGTATCTCACAGTGATGTGAGGAATGTTGGTTTCCAAATCAATTGGTTTTATTTGTTGCGTGAATTAAACTTAGGTTAGGTTAGGTTAGAGGACGTGTACTTGTCAATCAAGACAAGTACAGTACCCGGAGGACGAATTGACCCATTGTACAACGTCCTAGTGGTGGAACCTACAATTTAAAGTCGACTCCGAACGACAGATTTTTGAGAAACTTTTTCATGGCAATTTTTTTTTACTCTCAGAGTTTTTGCCAGAAATCTGCTGAGAGGAAGTCGCCGAAGAAATACTTTTTTTTGTATTTTGTCTTTGATGTCTGGCCTGGGGCTCGAACCCTGGCTTTACGTCTAATAAGCCAACACACTACCTACTAGACTACGGCGACTTCAGAATTAAACTTTATATTGACGGAGATCCAAATCAAAACGTAACTATACGTCATAATGATCTGAGATCAAAGTGGAATTGACAAACTTGGATTATCTGCCAGAGTCGCTCTCCCTCTAACATAACTACACTGACCCCATAATGCTTGAAAGTCGTTAAAAATTGCTGTTTTTGTTGCAAATTTAAATTGTTTTGTAATATGCTCTTCGGGTATTTAACGATCCTGTCTTTCGAAAGATAAATGACACATCAGATGACAGCAACCTTGCCAGACAGAAGATTTTGAAACTTCTAATCGAAGAACCCAGTATATTAAAGGAAAGAAATATTTTTAAATTTTAATTCACTTTTCCATGTTTAAATAATTTTTTTTGTTTCTGTATTGATAGTATGTAGTACCATTAGAAACTGAGCGGAGAAATCTTTAATTTTTAATTACGCTGATGTATTCTCTTTCTGCCATCATTTTCAGAATTCAAAAATTCAAATTCATTTACACTCTACTACTACTACTACACTCAGCTCACTCTCTGTTAATGTATTTTGCCTTGTAATTTTAATTTCTTTATTTTCTTTTCCTTTTCCCTCTCCCACTAATTTGTTTTCTTTTTTTTCCCTTTTTTTTAATATTCGTCCTTTGTCTTAAAAGCTTAAGTTTTTGCATCACATCTTCAGTTTTTCTTAAAATTTTTTTGTTTTTACTCATCTGCTCAGCTGTGTGTCCCTCTCTGCTTTTAAGAATGAAAAACAAAAACTTGTGGCTGCAGACACGCTAGCAAAAGTTGGCGAAAGAAAAGTTCATTTTTTTCCATTTTCTTAGTCACCAGGCAGGACCAGGTGCATTGTCTGCTGGAGAAAATGAATTTTTATGATTTAATGTATTCCGTTTTGGGTTTTAGCAACAATATCTTAATGTTGCTGTTGTTGTTGTTGTTGTTGTTGTACTTCTTATTGTTGTTTTTATTGTATTTAAAATGGATTTTTGTTCTTCATTTACACTGCTTTGCTTTTCGTTTCGTTTCTTTTCATTTTTCCTGCAATACTTTAAAGCAACGAACAAAACAAAAATTTTAAATGAAATCCTTAAAGAAACTTACTGCGAACTCAAGTACGGATACATTATGTTGTACTGTTGTACTGCATGTACTGCTACATGTAATACAGACATAAATTTTTATTTATTATCAGCAACAACAACAACAAAATAATAAAAGAAAATATCTTGTAACAGAGAGAACAGGTAGTTGGTTAGATAAAGTGTTCAAAACTTGTGAAAAAAATTTATGTTACGCCCTTAAGTATGCTGCATTTTTTACTCATAAATTCAATAAAAAAAAAGGATAATGGCAGGCATGAAGTCGCCGTAGTCTAGTAGGTAGTGTGTTGGCTTATTAGACGTAAAGCCAGAGTTCGAGCCCCAGGCCAGACATCAACACAAAATACAAAAAGTATTTCTTCGGCTACTTCCTCTCAGCAGATTTCTGGCAAAAACTCTGAGAGTAAATAAAGTTGCCATGAAAAAGTTTCTCAAAAATCTGATTTTAAACTGTAGATCCCCCCACCACTCATGTATAAAATTAACACACGCAACATAAGTGGTGTGAGAAACTAGCACGTTGTACAATGGGTGAATTCGACCTCCGGGTACTGTACTTGTCTTAATTGACAAGTACACGTCCTCTAACCTAACCTAACCTAGCCTATGGCAGGCATTCTAAGTTCAGAGAGATGTTGGTCTCGTATATGCTTTACAGGTTTTTTGAAACGATCTTTACGTATGGATTCGAAAGAAATTTTTTGACCCCAGATCAGACATCTCCAGCAAAAGCAAATAAGAAAAAATAATTCTTCAGCGATTTCCTCCCAGTAGATTTCTAACAAAAACTCTGAGAGCAAATAAAAAATGCAATGAAGAGTAATATGTCGTTCAGAGTCGACTTTAAACTATAGATCCCGCCACTCATGTATAAAATTAACACACACAACGTAAGTGGTGTGAGAAGCTTGGTCGTAAGCCTAACCGAAGGATTGTAATGACCAATTATGTATGTATGTATGTATATATGTTGTCATCAGAGTCCACAAATTTAAGAAAATAGATTATGAGTTTCTGCAATTCAATCATGCCTTCGCCATTGTAAAGTAGCATTCACCAGACATCATCACTTGAGCTGACCATATTTATCGTACCTTACCATGTCTTTTAATTTAATTTAATATTATTGAGTATCATATGAGTTATAAATTCACTGCATCTTCGGCAAGCCACGGCATCATTCGCTGTATCGATATTCGAGTACATACATATGTGGCTTAGCCTAGTCCATATAGCCTAGTACATATGTGGCTTAGCCTAGTCCGGATAGAGTATAGTTTCCCTTCTCTAATCCAAGTCGGGCACTTGTAGGGGATTTCAGCGAATTAATCTCAATATACGGTACATCACAGCCAAACCAACCTTTACCCCGTTGCTCCATTATCATAATTAAATGAAAACTATACGACTCTTTCAATATCTTTTAGTTGCTCCTGTCAAAAAGCATCTGTCGCTTGTTGCCTGGCCTTATCTAAATCCAGCAGAAAATCTGTTCTATCACAGTAGATAGCATTGCATAGACACTTAGGCACATAACATCTCGATCCATCCCCTCAAAGCCTTTGATCTTCCTCCCTCATCCATCCAATGATGAGACCATAGAAGTGGTAGATTGGGTGATCAGAATCAACTATCAAGTTGTTCTCAGAAAATGAACCTAATCTAGCTAGAGCATCCACTGTCTCATTACCGAGTATAGAGAGATTCAATATGGTCAAAGGTCCTTAAAGACTCTTTACACTCACGAAGAAGCAGGGATTTACATTAGACTGTTCGTTTGTATTAATACGTGCGGAAACAATACTTTACGAACTTCAAATTGTGTCCAGCGTTATTTAAATAAAACTGATAAACGGTAGGAATTTAGTTTTCTGATGGTCGTCACCAGGCATGATATGTCGGACTCCCCCACTGGGTATACCGACAAAAAAACCCGCATTGTCTCCTCACCGGGGAATCATTCCACCTCGGAACCACGGTTGCATTACTTTGAGGTGGACCCCTTTTCCAGCTTATGTGCCAGTTCCATCATCGTCAGCCTGCGTCCAGGCTGCTCTATTCTCACTCTGCTGCGTCTAGGTCAAAATTCTTCCTTCGCAGGACGTACTCTGCAAAGTGTTTTACTGCGTTTATCATTTTCAGCACGACGTTTGTAGGGCTAATGACGCCAATTTCAGCTTCGGCTTTCGGCCCATCGACGACAGCTGAAGAAAGTGTGTTCGGAATCACCTAACGTATCTTTCTCTTCATAGATACAGAATGACGAGCGGCATTTCCCCATGCGATGCAGGTACTCTCTGAAATATCCGTGACCGGTCAGCATCTGGGTTATATAGTAGTATAGTTCGCCGTTTTTTCTGTATTTCCACACTTGCATCGCTGAAATCAGTTTATATGTCCACATTCCTTTTTCCCAGCGATATTGCCATTTTAGGGAGACTTCGTGCCTTATCGTTTCTATGCTCTGTGGTTAAGTCGTACTTTGCCTGGCGTTGAAGATCATCCGGCGCTCATATGCTTGTAGGTCTATGGAAACCATTCCGGCTATAACTAGGACAGCTTGTGTTGATACCGTGCGATACGAGGATGTCACTCGTAGAGCAGTTATTCTCTGCGCAGACAGTAGTTTTCTAGCCCAAAGTAGAAGCCCAGATTTCAGACCCATAGAGGTGTATGCTATTTCCAGCCTCCATGAGTAGTTTCCTCCTACTTGGGAGGGGTCCACCAATGTTTGCCATCACTCTACTTAGTTGAGTTGTTATTCCAGCTGCTTTCGCTGTTGCATACTCTATCTGCTCTGAGTAGGTCAGTTTCGAGTACAGTCTAACCCCAAGGTATTTAGTCGATTTCTTCGTGGGAATAACCAAGTCGCCTATGTTGACTACCAAATGGTAGCAATACAGGCTTAAAACTCAGAGAAGGCTTGCGGTTGTTCATCATGATTATTTCGTTTATAAAATAAAAACATTATCCTAAAAATTATCCAACTTATAATGATTTTAAGGAGTGATCTTTAGCTCCTGAACAATCGGCGTTGTGTACACACTTGGTGAGAACCCCGTTGTGGAGCAATACAAGTATTTTAATACACTTAACACATAATGCTTTCGGTTCCTGATTTTAGGGGCATTCGAAGTTCCCCGGTTGATGTCACACATACATACTTTACGAAAATGGAAAAATATAGATACTGGCGTTTTGCATTTACATCGTTTAACATTAATGTTATAAACAAAAGCCACAAAAACAAAACAATAAACTTGTTTACAAATTATCGCACTGCATAATATAACAACAAACAACAGCATAAAAAATGTTAAACAAGTTAACAAAAATACAACAACAAACACTACAATAATAAATGTAAACAAAATACACAAACAACAATAATGAAACAACGTTTACATTTACAGAGATCTCGAGAAGGCGAAGCCACTAACATTCGCCTTCAAGAACATTCATCAGACTGTTTACGTTGCCATATAAACGGCAAAGCAAAGCAGACAATTAGTAAAAGTGCAGTCAATCTTGTGTGAAGACGCGGTGTGTTTGAAGAGAGTAATCGTGGTTTGAAGATCTCCGCTATAAAGATCAGTCAAACAATTGTCTAGTAATTGTTATTGTTTATGCAAAGGGTGTAAACAGAGGACAAACAAACAAAAGCAATTGTTGTTGTTTACATCAAGTTGTGAACAGTGGCACACAGAATTGTGCGAATGATAAAGAATTTTAATTAAAACTAAACACAAATTTATTTTTATTTTATTTGCAATCTACGAGCTCATATTTTAAACGTTTTTAAAAGGTAAAAACGTAACAATAAATACATAATTGGTCATTACACCCCTTCTGCCAGAACCACAACCTTGTGTGTGTTATTTTTATAAATTTTTATACATGAGGAGTTTAAAGCCGACTCCGGATAACACATTTTTAAGAAACTTTTGATGGCAACTTTGGTTTTACCCTCAGAACTTTTGCCAGAAGACCGATGAGAGGAAATTGCCGCTAAAAATATTTGCCCCTATTTCGTTCAGTTGGAGATGTCTGATCTGTGGTGTGAACTGTGGCCATATGATGACACAGGTGCTACCAAAAAAGAGTGCCTCCAAAGTTGTTGTAGTTGAAACACAAACATTATTTCCTGTTTCCTTACAAAAACAAAAAATTGTGTCTCTTTTTTTTTCCTGCAGCAAAACAACTGGGACACTTTAAGGATCTGAAGGCTACAGAGTGGATATTTTTTTAAGAAAAAAAATTCTTATTCCGTGAGAGTTTTTTTTTTTTTTTTTTTGTTTAATTTCCAGTGCTCAGCCATAAAGTGTGCTGTTGATAGAAATACGAAGAAAAAAATTCTTGAAAAACAAAACAAAAAACGAAAATTAATAAGAATTTTAATGCGAAATAAAACAGAAACAAAAGAAATTAAAAGAAAATAAAAAATTTAATTTTTTTCTGCCAGTAAAAGTTAAGAAGGTGGGGATTTATTTTTTTCTTTCAATAAATATTTGACGATTTCGCTTTTATGTCTCCATTGCTAATGCTGATGCTGATTTTTTTTATAGAATTTTGATTTATGCTGGCGTTAAATGGAATCATGAGCCTTTTATTTGATTTTTGAAACCCTCTTTTTGCTACCCTCTCCCCGCCGCCCGTCATTTTCCAAAGCGATTTTCTTAGCAACACAGTTTATTTTCCTTCCTTCCTAATCTCATCTTCATTTTCATACTTTCATCCATAATTCGTGCTCTTCTTTTTGTATTTCCATGTTCCCTTCCTTCCTTCAGCATTATTATTGCGCTGTGAGTCCTTAAATTTCAATTTATGTTTATCTCTCTTGTTACAAGTATATTTTAAGTTGTTGTTGCTGTTGCTGTTGCTGCTACAATTTCTTATCCTGTTGACCATCTTGTTAATCTACTAAAATTACAATGGCGCGCTTTCAAATACTTTGGGGAACTAAGAAAGAAGCACAGAAAAACGAAAACCAAAATGAAAATGAAAAATAAAAAACGAAAATCATGAGAATGAAAAAAGTTTGTCTTTTATTGTGTAAAAATTATTTCAAATCTTTTCGAGCTTTACCGTATTCTCCTCTCTCGAGTGGGGTACACTTTTCTTTTTCTATAGAATTCTATGGGCAATTTCAAGTTGAGCTGGTCCTCGATTATTATTCGCACTTTTCTTCTTCTTTTTTTCTTTCTTTTCTTGATTTATTACAAATAAGGCTGCATAAGTAAAAAACTAAAAAAAAATTCGCTGAACAAAAGGCAGATGGGCTATGGTAAGACATTTTCAATGGAATTTTTTTTCTTTGAAATACGTATTGAATGAAATAAATGAATTGTTTAAGAAATGAGTCTCATATTCTTATTTTTTGAATTGAATAAACTGTCATAAACCGATGACTTCTTAATTTACCGCCTCTTAATGGCAACGGCAACTCCACTTCTGTCAACAGGCATCTGCCGCTCAAGTTCTGTCCTAATTTTCCTTTGCCAGTCATAGAGAGAAGACTGCCTGCTGCATGCTCTGAGGAAACAGTCGAAAGAAGCGAATTATTCTATGAATTATTTCCTCATAGACATTTTAACATTCGAACTGGCCGTAGTCTAGTAGGTAATGTGTTGGCTTATTAGACGTGAGACCAGGCTTCAAGCCCCAGGTCAAACATCTCCAACAAAACGAAAATATGAAAAAATATTTCTTCGGCGACTTCCTCTCAGTTGATTTCTAGCAAAAACCCTGAGAGTGAAACAAAATTAACATGAAAAACCTTCTTAAACGCCTGTCGTTTGGAGTCGACTTTAAACTGTAGGTACCGCTGCTCATGTATAAAATTAAAACACACAACATAAGTACAGAGAGGAGCTTGGTCGTAATCCTGACTGAAGGCTTGTGACAAATTATGTTCGTATGTATGTCTCCGATAATTTTACTTGTTGACGTAATAAATGAGTCGCATCGCTGGAAGCGTGTTTCCTTAATTGTTACACGTGAACGGAGAAGCAACTTCAAATTCAAAATATGAAACCAATCGCTGAGGACATCATAAAATCCAAAAATTCGGATTATTTGTCACACTATCTATAACGGAAGTGGTCATTACAACCTTTCAATCAGGATTACGACCCAGCTTCTCACACCACTTATGTTGAGTGTTTTAATATTATGCATGAGTGCCGGTACCTACAGTTTAAAGTCGAATACGGACGACAAAATTTTTGAGAAACTTTTCATGGCAATTTTATTTACCCTCAGAGTTTTTGCCAGAAATCTGCTGAGAGGAAGTCGCCCAAGAAATACTTTTTGTATTTTGTTTTGATGTGTGGCCTGGGGCTCGAACTCTGGTATTACGTCTAATAAGCCAACACACCTACCTATTAGACTACGGCGACTTCGAAGTGATGTTTTCAGCAATTCGGTAATCCATATCCGCAACGCCTCCAGTCTTCTCAAATTTACTTATAGTCCTGTCTCGTAATTCTTGAAAAGCAACCACACGTTTGAATCATGCGTTCGAAGCTTGATGAACAAGTCATAATCGTTAATGGCAAACCTTTCACTTAACACATGGCATTGCAGATAAAAGATAGATTTGACAGCGTTGCCGCAACAAATGTTTTGAAACATAGGCATAGCCCAGTGGTGTTGTGCGAATTTGTTTTTTTAACGGAACGCGTATATATAATTATATAGACAGGGCCGATTCTGGTTAGGCGACCGCTTTGTGCGGTCCATGTCCCAAATTTAATGACGGGGATGATTTTCCATGATAATCCTGGCGGAGGCGTTTTTTTTAGGTCTCATTTCCCAAATTTCACGACGGGGTGAGGGAGATTTCCCCCTATTTTGCCCGTCGCCAGGATCGGTCCTGTATATAGCATAAAAAGGAAAGGAAACGAAAATCATTACGAAATCCATTTTGTGTATACGGGATGACGGGAATTCCCGTCATTTGACGCACAGTTAAAAACCATGATTTAACGATAAAAAGGCGGATATACCCGCTCTTCAGTTTTGTATGGAAAAAATAAGTGATTCTCTTGGTAGCAATAGTTAAATATAAATGCGGCCGAAAGGGTTAACAAAATGGTTTTAAATATTCAAATTCTTAAGTAGTAATTAGTTCGGGTTCGGGTTCACGTATTTGTTTCGGTTCGGGTAGAGTTCCGGTTCAGCAGAAAAAACGTTCCGGACTCCGGTTCACGGTTCGGAAAAGCAAGCCGGTTCGTTCCGGTTTTCGTTCCGGTTCGGGTTCGGTTCAAACCCTTGTTTATAAAAATACATATAAAAATTCATCAAAAATTAGAAAAAAAATCAGAAATTCTTTTTAATTTTTTTTTCAAAACGTCAGCCAATTCTCGTTATCAGAAATGATCTTTAGTTCCGGAACACGTTCCTGTTCAAAAAGGAAGTACCGGAACGACGTTCAGGAGCGTTCTGGCTCGACAACACCACTGGGCATAGCACTAGAACACATTGAATAAACATCAACAGAGGAAATCGATAATAACGGGTGATTTTTTAGCTATTATCTTTTTGGCAACACTGGTTTAAACAGCTCACGCACGTTTCGTGTTTTATTTCACTGTCAAACATCTTCAGTTTGGTATATAATTTAACCATGAATCGTCTTACAAACGAACAACGCTTGCAAATCATTGAATTTTATTATCAAAATGCGTTCATCGAGCACTTCTTCCATTTTATGGTCAGTTTAATCGACCCACTGAAGCGGCTATTCGGGCTATTGTGACTAAATTTCGCACCAAATTTACATTGTTGGACATTAAACCACCAACACGCTTACGTAGAGTGCGAACTGAAGAAAATATCGCAGCTGTATCGGCCAGTGTTAATGATGACCATGAATTAATGATTCGTCGCCGTTCGCAGGAATTGGGACTCTGTTACTCAACAACGTGGAAAATTTTGCGGACGGATTTAGGTGTGAAGCCTTTCAAAATACAGCTGGTGCAAGAATTGAAGCCGAACGACCTACCGCAACGTAGAATTTTTGGTGAATGGGTTCTTGGAAAGTTGGCCGAAGATCCACTTCTTTATCGAAAAATTGTGTTCAGCGACGAAGCTCATTTTTGGCTCAATGGATACGTAAATAAGCAGAATTGTCGATTTCGGAGTGAAGGTCAGCCAGAAGCATTGCAAAAGCTACCAATGCATCCAGAAAAAGTCACAGTTTGGTGCGGCTTATGGGCTGGTGGCATCATTGGACCGTACTTCTGCAAAGATGCTGGGAATCGTAACGTAACTGTGAATGGTGAGGGCTACCGTGAGATGATATCCAATTTTTTTTGCCCAAAATGCAAGAGCTTGACTTGCGTGACATGTGGTTTCAACAAGACGGTGCCACATGCCACACAGCACGCGTAACAATGGACTTATTGAGAGGCGTGTTCGGTGAACATTTTATTTCACGTTCGGGACCGGCCAATTGGCCGCCTAGATCGTGCGATTTAACGCCTTTACACTATTTTTTGTGGGGCTATGTTAAAGCTCATGTCTATACAGACAAGCCCGCTTCAATTGACAACATTAAAGCATTTAGTCGTGAGATACCGGCCGAAATGTTGGAAAGAGTATGCCAAAATTGGACTAAGCGGATGGACCATTTGAGGCGCAGTCGCGGTCAACATTTGCATGAAATAATCTTCAAACATTAAATTATATGGACCGTACTATCGATTCAAATAAAGATTTCATCCATTTTTCTGAATTTTATGTGTTTTTTTTTGAAAAATGTTCCTATAGCTCTTAAAAAATCACCCATTATAAGTACAGAATTGTTTTTTAACCTATTATGAGATATTATTGTAAAACAAACATTATGGCAGTCTGTGTTGACGATCTTTCAACGCCTTTAGAGTCTCATGCAACTTCGTTGTCTGTTTGTTGCCTTCATTTCGCATAATTTTCCAATAACTTTCTCAATAACTACGCCCTCATAATAATCAGTTAACACGTACGACATATTTTGTCTTATTGCAAAGAATTATTGTTTCATTCACACAAAACTATAAAGCTTTCAAAGATGTAAAGAATTTTCCGCAAATATTTATTAAATTTTGCTTAAATTATCTTCAAATGGTAGCATATTGTCCGAATAACTAATTTAACAAAAAAAAAAAGAAAAAAGAAGAAAAAAGGATAGAAAAGATGCCCAAAAATTAACTTTCATTACAATTTTATTTTAGTTTTTCGACATTCATTTCATGAAGGACATCTCCAAAGAAAACTGTGTGTCGGTATTTTCTTGTATCTCCTCAAGCATACAAGCAAAACATTAGTTATCCTACTCAACCCTCCCCTACAAGCTGAGGTTAAAATAATTGCCCAACCATAGCACAATACCCCATGCATTAGTAGAAGTAATTTAGAGACTCCAATTAGTAAACGCTTAAAAGGCAAAACAATTAAATAATTGTGTGCTCAATGTATACCCTCCGGGGATCAATCGACCACAACATGAACGTTTTTCTGTTCTGGTAGTTTTTTGTTTTTTTTTTGTTTCATTGAGTATGCTTAACATTAATGTCCCATGTACTGCTAAAGGACAGTGTGTGTATGTACGTATGTATGCGAGTTCAAGTGTATTTATCCATAAGGCACGTCTACGTAATTTAGTAACTTTAACTTCATAATTCAATGAAAAACAATAAAAATGAAAGAGAGAGAGCACAACAAACAACTGTCAATTGCACACATACATACAGTGACAACAAAAACCAAAAAATAATAAATTCTCTGTACACATACACAGTAAGACAAACAAATACTTACGCTCTTTAGCGTTCTTTAAGTTTTTATACACTCACACATACCCATACACATACTAACGGTATACATATGGTATGGTATTCACATACAACAAATCCTTACAAATTATGACACAATCAAATTACGTGTAAGAATTGTGTAATACACACAAAAGAACATGCAGAGAGCAACTGAGACCAGGGACGAGATCAGGGACAACAATTGGAAGAAAATTTTGAAAAATAAAATCAAAAGAGAGAAAGAGAGAGTTAAGCTAGAATATAAAAAAGAATGTTTTAATACTGATTGTAGAAATCTACACAACAATGTTGCAAAATTTAAATTTTGAAATGGTACTCAAGTATAACTGAAAGAGTACTTTTTCGCATCAATTGGTACTTTTGTAAAGAAAAAATATTTATTTATATTTAATACATGTACGAAACGGAACAGAAAAATTAACGGCATATACCTACAAAACAAAATCAGCTGATTTGGAAAGTAATAGAACGTAAATTCCCCATTTAGTCAAACGTCGACGGAACGTACGTTCGTTTTTAACACATGAAGAGCATTCTCATTGCTTTTCACCTTCTGAATACGAACGTATGTTTCTAGGTCAGCATTACATCGAACTTGACAAGAGTACTGAAGGAGTCGCTGGTGTACTGTGGTATTTTTGAAATGGAAAAATACTAAAGTATTGAATTTTTCAACACAGCTATCATACCTCCCCCCATACTAAACGTTAACTTCGTTGATTTTAAAGGATCCGCCAAATAGCTTTTTTTTTTGAAAATGCTTTAAAAAAAAACTACTATTTTCTCAAATTTCTTTTTTTATTTGAAAGTACAATCCTTCCGGTTTATAATGGAAAGTAATTTCATTCAAATGGCTGCCTCGGCTGGCCATGCAGTAGCCTACACCAGAAGATGCCGATTTTGGCAAAAAAAAACATCTTTTCAGATGAAACTCATTTTGATCTTGGCGGGTATGTAAACAAGCAAAATTGTCGCATTTGGGGCACAGAAAACCCGCACGCATACATTAAAAAGTCGACGCACCCAAAACGAGTCACTGTTTGGTGCGGATTTTGGCCCAGAGGCATAATTGGGCCATTTTTCTTCGAAAATGAGCAAGGAGTGGCCGTTACAGTCAATGGCGATCGTTATCGGGTCATATTGAACGAATTTTTGTTCACAAAATTTGAAAAGGAGGATATTGGCAACATTTGGTTTCAACAGGACGGCGCTACGTGCCACACAGACGAAGCTACACTCGATGTTTTGCACTCTGTTTTTGAAGATCGCATTATCAGCCGCACAGCTGATGTCGTTTGGCTACCTCGGAGCTGCGATTTGACACCGTTAGACTATTATTTGTGCGGTGCCGTCAAAGATAAGTGTTACGCCGACAAGCCAGAGACAATTGCCGCTTTAAAGGACAATATTCGTGAAGCCATTGGTGAAATACAGCTGCACACAATCGATAATGTGCTTAAAAATTTGACCATTTGAATGAAATTATTTTCCATTATTAACCGGAAGGATTGTACTTTCAAATAAAAAAATAAATTTGAGAAAATATTCAGTAGTTTTTTTTAAAGCATTTCAAAAAAAAGTTATTTGGCGGACCCTTTATTTGTGGAATAAAAAAAATAAAAATTAAAAATTAATTAAATTAAAATAGCAATAAGAAAAATACAAATAAATGTTAAATTTTAAAAAATATTTAAGTCATAAAGATAACAAACCTAAGAAATTTAAAAAAAAAATTTAAACACAAATTTAATCACTCAAAACCTTTTACTCAGGCCTTTTGATTAAACTCATGCAAAATTTTCTTCTTGAAACCTTTAACAGGCTTGTTTGTAAGCAAATAACCTTGAAATCGTTATAACATTACTGCAGTATTACTCTCTAAACAGTAATGTTAGTGTTTTTCTTATCAATTAACAGAATCGTTTTTTTTTTGTACCCCAAAACACAACACTGTCTCTCTCTTTCTTACAAACACCGATGCTACAGCATTTGTTTTGCAAGCATCGTAACAAATTAAATTTACTGTGTGGTTTACAAATAATTTCAAAACTCACCTCTTAAAGAACTGCTCATTCACTCACGCCCTCTCTTTCTCTCCGTTGATCCAATGCAATTTACTTCCGCACACACACACCTTTGAAAATATATGCGTATACACCATGCATACACATGAATTTACGCACAAAAAAAACATTTTTTCACATTCAAGGCCAAGCCACTAACAACATAACATTTATTTTTTTTATACATACATATGTATATATAAATTGGTTACTCTGCTTTTGTACTCCAGCTATGGAGTTTTCTAATTTTTATTACTTATTACTTTTTACTTTACTTTTTTGTTGTTGTTGTTGTTTTTATTTTTTGGCATTCACGCCCTTGCACTAACAACAACATTTCACTTACATTTGATTTTTGCTACATATTTTTTTTAACATCACACTCTCACTGTTGTACACCATTTTGAACATTTTCTTCTTATTGAATTACAACCAAAAAAATTTACTTAAAATATTTGCTTCCGTTAGTTGTTAATAACCAAAATTATACACGATTGGTTTAACACAATACAAATATTATTTTATTAACAAAACTATTTATTTTTTGCAATAAGCAAGCTTTAAATTATTATTTTTACTTTCATTTTTTAACCACAAACACTTCCACGTACACCTTCTTCAAATAACAGAGAAACTTCTACTAGCCGGCTACCGGCTTTATAGTTCTCTTTACAGCAATTTGATTAATAACATCACTCAATAACATGACCGTTACAAGACAATAACAACAACAATTACATGCATATTGGGTGCATATGCACTCTCCTTTACCTTTAATAAGTTCAAACAATGTGGGAGAAAAGCCCTTGTTTTTGCTTAACAGTGAATAAAATCCAAAAAATTTTATCAAACTACCACAAGAACCTCGTAACATTAATAACTCAAATAACATTATGATCATTATAAAACAACAACAAGAACAAACACAACAGGTTGGTAGCCTGTTATCATTGCTTCCCTTACATTAAACAAAATACATGACGAGAGAAGAGCATTACATTTGACGAAATGTAAATCAATGTTAATTTTTTTTTTTCGTGGTGAAACAATGTTAAGTAGATTGCTTGCATTCTCCATTGCATAGAACAAACAAAGCTCTTTCCTTTCTGTTCTTTAGTTTCAAATGTATGCATAACAACCGAAATCAAACAATAACAAATACACTCAAGTTATTTTTCTGTTTTCTCTTATTATGACTTTATCAATAAGAAAACAAAAACAATTAGCAGAACTACATATGTATGTATTTTCACTTCACTCACAAATAATGTAGTTTTAACAGATAAACATGCTGTTATTATTCATTCATTCATTCATTCATTCATTAAGAATTAATAATTTACTGTCATGCATGCGCTTTCATGCTTCTTCAAATGTTATTCCTTCAAAGTCCTAATGGTCTTCACCTACAGTATTCAAGTTTAATGCAGTGTGCATGTACAAGAAACAGCAGCCAACAAAACTTCTATTTCATGCACACACAAATTCTTTCGCTTTGTTATTCATGCATTCATTCCCATTCACAATACGAAATGATCTTTTAGCACACTAACAATGTAAGTATAGCGCGAAAATACACTCATGCATTCGGCTTCATGTGAAAATGCTTCGTCGATTGTTGTGAGACGAAAGAGTGTTAATTGTTTGCTCTTTTGTATAACCACACACGCTTTGTTTTTGTTTGGACATATGTATGTTAATTGTCTTGAGAAAAAAAATAAACAACAGAATGTTTTGATGGATTCTGTTAGCTGTATGATGCAAGAAATCTACTTAACATTGTTTGGCGACAAACAAAAATAACATTGATTTGTTCACTCTTTACATTTAGAATAACAATGCGTTTATAAATCATAAGGCATATGGACTTTACTGTAATTTGATTTACATTTCGTTAAGTTTTTATGAAATGCTCTGCTCGCGTCTTATATTCTTTTTTTAAAATAAGCAGAGCAGAGGTAACAGGCAACCAACGAGTTGTGTTTGTTCTTGTTGTTGTTGTTATTTTTTAATTATCATAGTGTTTATTGGTGTTAATGTTACGAGATTTTTGTCGTAATTTAATAACATTTTTTGGATTTTATTTACTGTTAAGCAAAAAAAGTGCTTTTCTTCCACATGCATTCGTGTTGTTGTTATTGTATTCGAATCGCCATGTTATTGTTTGATGTTATTTGATTCAATTACAAAGCCGGCAGCCGGTTACTAGAATTGTTAATGCTATTTAAAGAAGGTGTAAGTGGAAGTGTTTCCGCTTTAAAATTGGAAGTAAAATTAAGGTTAGGTTAGGTTAGAGGACATGTACTTGTCAATTAAAACAAGTACAGTACCCGGAGGTTGAATTAACCCATTGTACAACGTCCTAGTTTCTCACACCACTTATGTTGTGTGTGTTAATTTTATACATGAGTGGTGGGACCGACAGTTTAAAGTGGACTCCGAACGACAGATTTTTGAGAAACTTTTTCATGGCAATTTTATTTACCCTTAGAGTTTTTGCCAGAAATCTGCTGAGAGGAATTCGCCGAAGAAATACTTTTTTTGTATTTTGTCTTGATGTCTAGCCTGGGGCTCGAACCCTGGCTTTTCGGCTACTGGACTACGGCGACTACAAGTAAAATTAATAAATTAAAGTTTCTTTATAAGCAAAAAAAATAGAAAAAAATGTCGACGGAATTAACGTTCATTTTAGCATATGTAAAGCAAATTAAATACTTACCGAAATTACATTACGGTTCAGCAAGCGTTCTCTTTGCTTTACGTATTCTAAAAACGAACATACTTTGCATTGACATGGGCTACCTTGAACTAAAGGCTAATTCTACCTTTAGCATTATGTTGAACATGTTGCTGACCCATTAATAGCTGAAAAGCGCAGACCATAGAACGGAATAATAAAAAAGTACTGAAAGTGTAGCGCTGGTACTGTGGTACTTTTGAATTGGAAAAGTACTGAAAAAAGTACTAAAGTACTGAATTTTTCAACACTGCTACACATACAATTGTTCCCTCTGATTCTCTCTCTCTCTCTCACTTTACGAAAGAAATTCTTCTCCTAATACCGGTATCCTGTGTGTGTGTGTGCTGAAATAATCCTTTAAGAATTTGTTGCTTTAAACTAAAACTTTAAGTTTGTAAGCGTATGTGTATAACGGAAATACAACATATTTTCTATTGCTTTTGCTCTCCAATTTGTTTTTTCTTTTCTTCTTCTTGTTCGTAACTCAAATACTACTCCATATGAAAATTGGTCACAATCCGTATGCCAAACACGAAATCATCATCATCAGCATCGTTTTCTTCTTTTTTTTGGGTTTTTCTTTTTGCTGTTATTTTATCTACACTTTCCCACACTCGTGAGTGAGCGCTCTTTGATAATGCAAGCACACATACATACATATGCAGTACACATGTACAGTATGTAGACATGTTGATTGGATATCTAAACTAAGCACTGACTCCTCAAGTTTGTGCATGTAAATCGTGTGATATTCTCGTATTATTCTCTCATACTTTCGCTATCATCGACTTTAATTTGCATGCAGTCAATAGCGGTGCAGATTATGCTACACTTAGAAAAGTAAACCAGCGGTTTGAGAAAATATTTGGAAAATTAAAAAAAAAAATTTTGGAAAATAAATTCTTTCCCTTATTCCTTCCTTGCTAACTATTATTATTATGTATTCCTTTTGTAAGGCTGTCAGAAAGAAGACTAGGGAGATTTTTTTTAATACCACCTTTGCTTTGCTTGGTCTGAGTCAAGCCAACAATTGGCCTCCTATAGCTGATCCTAGGATTGTGATAATATATAGGGTGGGCCATATATCGGTTTAAATTTAAACCATTGGTTATTTCAAATCAGGCAATACTTATGTCATTCCGTTCTGACTCTCTCCACTGAACGTAATGAATCGATTTACGCTTGAGCAACGTTGGGATTTAACGAGAAATTGCACAATAATTTCGATTTTGCCAAGAAAGAAATCATCTTCTCGGACGAAGCTCATTTCCATCTTGGTGGGTACGTTAATAAGCAAGTATAAACCCCATATTTGGGGCTTAGAAAACCCACACGTGAACTCATAGAAGCCAATGCACCCATTACGAGTGACTGTCTGGTGCGACTTGTAGAGCGGAGGCATCATTGACTCATATTTCTTTGACAATGAGGATGGCACAACCATTACTGTCAATGAAGACACCTACCGCACCATGTTAACCGATTTTTTTGTACCCACTCTTCATGGTATTGATGTAAAGGATGTTTGGTTTCAACAGGATGGTGCAACTTGTCACACATCTCATGCCACAATTGATTTATTGCGTGAAACGTTTGATGACCGATATGGTGATATCAACTGGCCGCCAAGAAACTGCGATTTAACACCTTTGGAGTATTTTTTGTGGGGCGCAGTTAAAAAAACTAAGTCGCCGTAGTCTAGTAGGTAGTGTGTTGGCTTATTAGACGTAAAGCCAGGGTTCGAGACACAAAAGCATTTTTTCGGCGACTTTCTCTCAGCAGGTTTCTGGCAAAAACTCTGAGAGTAAAAAAAACTGCCATGAAAGGTTTCTCAAAAATCTGTCGTTCGGAATCGACTTTAAACTGTAGGTCCCACCACTCATGTATAAAATTAACACACACAACATAAGTGGTGTGAGAAACTAGGTCGTAATCCTGACTGAACGATTATAATGACAAATTATGTATGTATGTATGTATATAGTTAAAGAAAACTGTTATGCCGACAAACCATAGACAATTTAGTATTTGAAAGCCATTGCCGAGATATGACGAAAACTCGAAAAAGTGCACGAAAATTTGTCCGATTGAATGAGGTTCTGTGAGATCGGCTGTGGCAGCCATATTCCATTTATAACCGGAACAATTGCACTTCACAACAAGCAAAATTTCAAATCGTTTTTGTTTTATTGCATTTTTAAATTTAAACTTTTAAATGGCCCACCCTTTATTTCGTCATAATCAGCGAGAATCAAATGGGTGAGAATCAAAACGAATTAAAGGTTTCATCTCCGATTATATTCTCGTTAACAACAGTTCCGTTAACACCATTGAAAAGCATAATATTACGGTAATTGAAGCACACCGAATAGTCGCCTTATGTTGGAACATTAACGAGTGTAATACCTATAGCATGTCATGTTGGATTCTCGTGCATTCCCATACCGGTTACAATATTATCGTAAATTTTGTGAAGTATTTTAAGCAGATTTCTGGCAAAAACTCTTAGAAAATATAAAAAAAATTGCCATGACAAGTTTCTCAAAAAATCAATCGTTCGGAGTCGAATTTAAACCGTAGGTTCCGCCACTCATGTACATAAATTAACACACACAACATGAGTGGTGTGAGAAACTAGGTCGTAATCCTGACTGAAGGGTTGTAATGACCAATTATGTATGTACATATGTATTCTGAAGTATGCCCAATTATTTCGAAACGTGCATGACTGTGATGCCAGTTTGCTCTCAGCTAGATGTAAAGACAGGATCTATAAGATATCAACAAGAGCTGCACAGTTGCTAGTGGTCTGAACACGTTGCTAAAAAATTCCAAATGATTGTTTAATTTTGGTCAGTGCCGGGAATCAGAAATTAATATAGTTCCCTGCCACTATACCTGATACAACAACATCCCAATACGTTTTCAATCAGGAATGTTTTTTCTATTCAATGGAAGAGTTTCTTTGCAACGGCAGATGGCAACCCTATCACACCAGAACTTGTTACGTTAGACAGAGTAATCTTCTTAACTGGAAATACTTGATTAACGACGGGGAAACACAGCAAAGAAAGGAGGTAATAAGTAAACAAGAAATCTATTACGTTCCTTAAAGACAGGGAAAGGAATAAAAACTTATTGTTGAACACTAAACTTCAACCGTTCAAAGCGAAAGAGTTTAAAGAGCTCAATCTGATGCAGTTTTCCATGAATCTCAGATTTTTGTTCAGAATCCATTAATAATTCCATTTGTTTTCTTTCTTGCTGTCTTCCTTTCTTTTCATTATAATTTTATCTCCTTGCATTGTTTGTGACCTCATTTGTGTACTTTTAAACTTGCTGCAGTAGCTACAACAATGACAATTGCATGTAAAAATAACACCCAAAACAAATTAACATTTCCCACCAAAAAATCTAATTTTTATTACTTTTCTGTGGCCGAAAAACTTTCTTCTTCTCCTGTTTTTTTTTTGTATAAATTTTGAATACAAGTAAGCAACAACAACGACAACAACAAGACAATATTGTGTGGCAAAGGACCAGGATTTATTCATACTTTTTTAATGTAAAAAATTTAATGTAAAGGTGTCGTGTATGAGTGCGTGTATAGGTGTATATGTATGGTTAATATATTATATAAACACACACACACACACACATACAATATATATATTCACCGTGTGGTAGCGGATTAGAATACTACCATAGTGGTTCCCTGCTTGTCGTAAAAGGCGACTAAATGGGAGGGCAAAGGTAGAGGGTGCGGATGAAAAGTCTGGCATATACCCAATGACACTGATGCTTTAAAGCGAAACAATGCCGCTCAAAGTATTGAACTACCGTGGTATCACGATAGCACCGTGGGAATCACATACCAGCATGCGTGCAAGCACGCTCCCAACGGATGTGGACGATCGGAGCCTAGTCGTATAGGCATCAGAATTGATTCCAGTAAGATTCTGATTATGGTATACTGGACTACACTACTATTTGGATTTGATGACATGGGCTGGCGGATGGGGTATTCTGTTACCAATATGTGCTGGAGTGAAATCTGGTACAGACGGCTTTCAGGCTAATACACCATCTGTCTCCGTCCCGTTAAAACCTGGCAAGCCTTGGAGAACGATCTTGGACTCGTCCCGTTGAGTTGGGGTGTAGGGGCAGTTAAGAATTTCTTCTGTTTAGCTCCTGGTCTGGCTCTGAACACAAGCTCTCATGAGGACTTGTGTCAACCCTCGCATGGCCTCCCTGCATTGCAAAGATAACCATGGGACCACAATAAGGGTAACTACACAACGAATCCAAGATAACGGCTCCAAGTTGGGACCCAATAAAATGGAATTTAACAACAATCTATACAACTTTACAGGCGCTACTTCTCCAGCCGGCACCGAGGGTGCAAAGGAGACACAGCAGGACAGCCCTTTCCTGAATCCTTTCAGGAGGGCTTCGAGGTTACTCCACTCACCACCGCTGAAGCAGAACGGCGAGAGATCTCGCTCGTCACCACCGGAGTTACAGAGGAGCAAAGCTCCTGAAAAGGAGGTGGATGATTTCACCAAGCTAGGCGACAGAATCTCGGAACTCGTCGAGATGATGGGCGGAGGAAGGAGGTCCATCCACCAAGCGATGCGCGATTTAGTAGCTTCTATATCGTCACTATACCAGCAAGCCGCTAAGGATAAAGTTGCGGAACAGGAGGTAAAGGTCAGAACCAATGACAGAAGCACACAGACGATCACGCAACAAGGGACACCTTGTGCTTCCAAAAGGCAGAGGGATGAATTGGAAAAACCAAGGAGAACACCTCCAAAGAAGACCAGGACAACCCGTCCTCGTGGACTAGTCAAGCCTGCCGCTGAGGTTAGGAATATTGACTCGCCTGGGCGACCAGCAACTGCTACGAACCAGACTGTGGTAGTGCCCGCAGCAACAGAGGAAAACACCCAGGAGCACAATGATTGGATCGTGAAAACTAGGAAGCGCAGAAAGCCTCCAAGACCAGACGCAGTGATAATAAAGCCAACCGAGAAACTATCGTTTGCGGACATTCTAAGGAAGGTAAGGAATGCCCCGGAGCTTAAATCAGTTGGCGAGGATGTCCAGCTTGTGAAGAAGACACAAAGGGGCGAAATCCTTCTGGAGTTTAGAAGATCGGCAGAGGTGGCTACGGAGATGCACCGTTCTAAGCTAAGGAGCTTATTGGCCGAAGAGATAGAGGTCAGAACAATAACTGAGGAGGCTACATTCGAACTCAGATACCTGGATGAAGTAACAACTGAGGAGGAAATAATCGCCGCATGGAGGGACCAAATCGGGGAAATACAACCGTCGGCTCTCAAGACGATCAGGAACGTTCCAGGAGGTACTAGGACGGCGGTAATCGCAATCCCTATGAAGCTGGCAGGCAGGGCAGAGGAAGTTGGTAAACTGCGTGTAGGGTGGACAGTTTGCCGCTTACTGAGAAAAGTAACCCCAAGGAGATGTTACAAGTGCTTGCAGTTCGGGCATGTAGCAGGAAAGTGTAGCAGTAATAGTGACTGGTCCAAACACTGCTTCAAATGCGGAGGGCAAGGTCACATTGCCAAGGCTTGCGACCGTGACCCTCACTGCCTTCTTTGTAGAGGCGATCCGGACGCGGACGCGAAGCATATCACGGGAGGACATAAGTGCGCACACTATCTAGCGGCACGACGGAAGTTGACATACTCAGGTAAATGAGAGTCCTGCAGTTGAACTTGAACCATTGCGAAGCGGCGCAGGAGCTACTTAAACAGACGGTGCGGGAGCAGAGGATAGACTTGGCAGTACTGAGCGAGCACTACAGAGCAACTGAAAACCAGCGTTGGATAGCCAGCAAATGCAATAGGGCTTCGATGTGGTCCTGTGGTAAATTCCCAATGGGAAATGTCGACGGCAGGTGGGAGAGCTTTGTGAAATGCACCGTTAATGGGGTACATTTCTTCAGCTGTTATCTTCCCCCTAGCCTATCAATAGAAGACTATAGACGCAGAATAGATGACATCGTTAAGGAAGCAAGGCACGTGAGACCTGTGGTAATTGCAGGGGATTTCAATGCTTGGGCTGTTGAATGGGGCTCGGCATTCACTAATCCAAGAGGAGAATGCCTACTCGACGCACTTGCAACATTGGATGTTGTTTTACTTAATAGTGGTGATAGGGATACATTCTCGAGAAATGGACGCTGCTCTAAAATTGACCTGACATTCGTCAGCGACTCACTGGCGACCTCATCTACCTGGTTGGTGTCTGACATCTACACACATAGCGATCATCACGCTATCATTTTTGAGATCCGGGAACGCTCTACGGGACACAACGTTCCTGCCGCACCGCCGAACCCTCTTTGGAAGGACTCCACCTTTGACAGGGAAACCTTTGTCCTCGCATTGGAGGATATTCGGTTATTCGGGAACGCGAATGACAAGGCGACGGAACTTATGCGCTCCATAACGGAGGCTTGCAACGTTTCTATGGCAAGGAGGCGTAATATGTCTGGGAAGAAACACGTCTACTGGTGGAACGCGGATATAGCGGATCTGAGGCGTAAATGCAACCGCGCACGGCGGCTATTCCAAAGGGCCAGAGGCCGGGATGAATTTGCAGAACTGCGTGAAAGATATAGAAGGTGTAGGACCAGCCTTAATGGGGCCATTGCGCTCAGCAAGAGAAGATGCTACAGGGAAATGTGCGCCGATGTGGACGAGAATCCCTGGGGAACTGGATATAAGGTGGTGATGAGAAAGCTGAACTGCTTCCGACCACCAGCAACGTCATGTGCAGCTAAGCTGCAATCAATCGTTGCGGACCTTTTTCCGCGCAAAGCCGAAATTACATACTGCGTTCGGGATATACGGTCACCGGCGGAAATCCCAGAAGTCAGCAGGCAGGAATTGGAATCAGTCTGTGGGGAAATGAAACTTAACAAAGCACCGGGGATCGACGGGATCCCAAACATTGCGCTTAAGGCGGCCATTGAAAGTAATACTGAGCTGTTTAGACAAGTTTTTAATGCTTGTATTCAGGAGAGGACGTTCCCTAGGATATGGAAGAGACAGAGACTGGTTCTAATTCCGAAGGGTAACAACGCGCAGGATGCATCGGGCTACCGCCCGCTCTGTATGATCGACACAGCTGGAAAACTTTTGGAGAGGATAATTTGTAGGAGACTGGAAGCATTCCTGGGGGCAGAAGGCTTGTCGGATCGCCAATTTGGTTTCCGAAAAGCCCGTTCCACAATAGATGCAATAGAGATGGCTATGACAATAGCAAAGGATGCTATCAGTGGTGAGCGCTGGCTGGAGGGCGATAAGGAGTACTGCGCTATCATCACCCTGGACGTCAAGAACGCATTCAACTCTGCAGATTGGGATGCCACTTTAACAGCCCTAGATGGAAAGGATGTACCGAACTACTTGTTGGAACTTATTAAGGACTACTTTAAGGATAGAGTGCTCTTATATGACACAGATGATGGCAGGAAGACATATGCGGTATCGGCGGGGGTCCCGCAAGGTTCCGTGCTGGGCCCAATACTATGGAATGTCATGTATGATGGTGTACTGGGGCTTAGATTCCCTAGAGGTACACAGATCATTGGTTTTGCGGACGATATTGCCCTGGTGATAAGGGGAAAACATTTAGATGAATTAGTGAGAACATGTAACACTGCGGTTGGTATGGTCAGGAACTGGATCACGGTCTCAAACTTGCTGATCACAAGACGGATGTACTACTTGTAAGCAGTAGGAAGAAGATGGAATTTATTACACTAACAGTAGGCGACCAGCGCATAACATCAAAGCAGGCGATTAAATATCTGGGAGTAATGATTGATAACAGGCTCACGTTTAGGGAACACCTGATGTACGTCGGTGGAAAGTGTGCGGCGACATCATGTGCACTTGCCCGATTAATGCCTAACCTTGGAGGCCCAAAACAGGAGAGGAGGCGGTTACTGATGAAGGTAGTGACTTCGATCGCTATATATGCGGCCCCTATATGGGCCGGGGCCATGGATAAGAGGACCTATAGAGCAGGTATAGAAACGGCCTACAGGAGATCAGCTCTCAGGGTGATTTCTGCCTTTCGCACGGTGTCTACTGATGCAGCATTGGTGATTGCGGGGATGATGCCCCTGAGGCTAGTAGTGGATGTAGAGAGGAGGAAACATGACACAAGGAGGGGAATGGATCTCCCCAGTCCTGTTCAGTTAGTGGATGACGCTATGCATAGATGGCAGCATGACTGGGTCAATTCAACCAAAGGAAGGTGGACCCACAGACTCATACCGAGCATAGGCGAATGGACCAAAAGGAGACACGGTCAGGTGAACTTCTACCTGACACAGTTACTAACCGGCCATGGATGCTATAGAGCATATCTCTATAAGTATGGTCATGATGTAGACGAGGCATGCCCAGAATGTCCCAATGAAAGGGAGACGGCGGAGCACGTTTTCTTTACTTGCCCGCGATATGTTGTTCAACGAAATTGCCTGGAGAGGACAGTAGGATTCCAGGTAACGCCCGATAACATAGTTAACCTGATGTTAACCTCATGTGGCAATTGGAACGCAGTATGTGTTTTCGCAAGGAAGGTGTTGACGCAGCAAAGATTGGCTGAGAGAGCAAGGTCAGCAGAATTTGAAGGCAGCACTCGCTGAATCTCCACCCCCCCGAAGTAATACTTGATTGTGGTCCCGGGGGGGGCAAATGGTTGAAAGTGTGACGAACTAGGTTGGGTTTAGTACGTATGCGTTTAGCAAGCCGAGAGTAAGTCTTGCGGCGAATCGTGCACATTGGTAGGCCGGGCTACCAATGTCTTTCGAAGATTCCCAACCTTTAGCTCGTAAAGCTATAAAAAAAAAAAAACATACAATATATATTCACATGTAGGTGTAGGTATGATGGCAAAATATTCCTGGTGTACTTAAGTTTAGTTAAGCTTGTGTGTGACTTTTTCACTGCATGAGCAGTTTTTATTTTTTTTTCGTCCTCTCGTCTTTTGGTTTTTTGTTTTCTTTTTTATGTTGTTATTGTAGTTGTTGTTGTTGTTATTGCTACGTGTTTTGGTTTTAGTGGTTTAAGTTTCATATTTTACCGGAATGGTAACACTCTCTTGGTACTTAGACACCTCCATACAAACATTCAGGATCACATCACATCACATACATATCGGATGTAGAAAAAAGAAATCTCCGCGTGATTTTTTTAATTGATTGCTTCAAGCGCTTGTATCTTGCAATACATAAGTCAGATTGGCTTACGCTAGATGGCATCAGAAAGATAAGATTTTATACTAAGAAAACTGCTTTGATGTCTCTGTGGTTAATCGAAGTAGTATTATGAGAGCGTAAGTTAAAAATGGTCACCATTAAAGAGAAAAATTTTCAAATTTGAAAGCTTTCCTGGGCTAGAATCGACAATAGAAGTTTGCAGATTAAAACTCCGTGCACGGATTGTGTCCTACATACATATGTTGGCACCAAAAATTAAGAGACAAACTATCTAGAAAAAGATAACGAAAATTCTCTCATACTAAATTGTAAATAAAAGTGTTGCACTATGTTCAGACATGCACTTTTATTGAGTCATTATTTGGTTTATTGATTACAATATTTTAAGTGTTCAGACATAACAATATACGCAGTTCAGCTGCTTATTCAATATTCATTTGACAGCTGGTAAACAAAACAGCTGGTTGTTTCAACAACATAGTTTTTATTTTGTTTTTTTTGTTTGTTGTTTTTTTTTTTTGTTTGTCGTTGTTGATATTTGGGTTGTCGAATGTCAACAGAAAGTGTTCAGAAAATTGTAATATGCTCACTGAACGTACTTATGACAGTGCTGTACTTAAAGTTTTACTCAATATTATAACAATTTATGAATTTATTGAGCAATAATTAATTGACATTTTATATGAAATATTGAAACCAATAATGCCGTTTATTGCGATTTACTCAATATAAGTGCATGTCTGAACATAGTGTTACTCGGTTGTGGTGTTTCTAGGAACGCAAAAGATTATTTACGAATGCATTGCCTGTTCTGTACCTAATGCTTCACGCTAGTAGCCAAGCCGCTCTCATTTTTTTTACTCTCACATACATACATACATACAGTGGACAGCAAAAGTCTTTGTACGGCAATATATTTTAGCAATTTCATGAATTTTAGCCAAAAGTTTGTGTAAAAATTTAAACAACAAACAAACAATTTTTAATGTTTTTCATAAAGTAAGAGAAAAATAAGGAAAAGTTTCAGATTACTCCATAGGTACCCTCAAGGAGAACCCTGAGTAAATTTAAAATTCAAAGCCCTAATATATGAAAATGTTATCTCTTGTATTTAGTAGAATATCCCTTAAGGCCAAGCGCTCCATTTAACCAATTTGGAATTGAATGTACAAGTTTTGTTTAATAGTTTCTGGTAGCACCATTAGAAAGTTTTTCGGTTGACTTTTGTTTGAAGTTTAGTGATTACGTAACCGTTCTTTTAAATGATCTCCTAAATACTCTCTTGAAGTCGTACCGGGACTTAAGCCTGTGGGGACTTTTTGTCAAAATATATTGCTGTACTAAGACTTTTTCTGTCCACTGTATGTAATTGGTCATTACAACCCTTCGATCAGGACTCCGATCTAGCTTCTTGCACAGTTTAAAGTCGATACCGAACGACAGATTTTTCAGAAACTTTTCATAGCAAATTTTTTATTTACTGTCAGAGTTTTTGTTAGAAATCTGCTGAGTACAAGTCGCCGAAGAGATATTTTCACATATTTTCGTTTTGCTTGAGATGTCTGACATGCGGTTTGAACCGTAACCTTAGAATTCCATTCAAATCATGTGCTGACAATATCACATAAATGTAATCCAAGCGTATGTTCTTCTATCCACAACGATTTTCTACGTAAAACGTAGACATTTGTAAACGAAAGTTTAAGGTTTTGTTTCGCGTTATCGTAAGCTTCTATGATTCGCAACCGTAGGTAGGTAGGTTGGAGTGGTAGCTCACTTGAGCACGCGTAGTGACGTTGTGACGCCACACGTAAATGCAGTCTCTGTACTGACCAACTTCTACCAAACTAGGAAAGAAGCAATTGCAAAGCAACAACAATTACTTTTCTTTGTTATTCCTCTGTTTATACCCTTTGCATAAACAATAACAATCACTAGACAATTATTCGACAGATCTTTGTAACGGAGATCTTCAAACCACTATTACTCTCTTCAAACGTACAGCGTCTTCACACAGGTCTGATTGAACTTGATTAACTCACTAGCCTGCTTTGCCATGCCTTTAATATCGTCGTTTACCTTTATTCTTGTAGTGTTGTTGTTGTATTTTTGTTTACTTGTTTACCATTTTTTTATATTAAGCAGTAGGATAATTTGTAAACAGGTTTGTTTACTACATTGTTTTGTTTTTGTAGCTTTTGTTTATAATTTTAATGTTAAGCAATGTAAAACTAAAACACCAGCATCTTGATTTTTCATTTTCGTAATAATATAATGAAAACAAATTCCGAGATTACTTTTAACTACACCTTCTTCAACACCTTCGTGCATGTACTTGCATGTGCTAAAGTATTTGACTTATTTGAAGAAATATCCACGTATGTATATGTAACTGTGTGTATAAGTGCATGTGTATGTATATAAATTTTGTTATGCCATACCGTACATATATATTTAAAATACATTAACAAAACTGCACTTGGTGGCTCACTTATGTTTGTGAGAGAATTTCGAAGAGCTGTATCTACCGTATCTCGTATGCATGAGTACAAGTGAGTGTGTGTTACGAAATAAATGTATAAACACGTACTGTAGACGTGTACATGAGAGTTATTCTGTATTTTCATTTAAAAAACATTATACCTGTAATGCTCAGGTACTTGGTTTCCTTTTTCCGTTTTGTAATACATTTTCCACATAAAAAAGGTGTACAGCACATACATACAACTTAAATGTCATTGGTTTGGTGGTTTAAAAGAAGGAATTATTCAGAATTCTATTGATTTAAACATTTTTGTACAAAAAATAAATCAAAATTTACAACAAATTTTGCAATAAAACCGCACAAACTATGTACTTAAGTACCAAGGACTACCTCCTCCCAGCGGTCTTGTGGCCAACGCTGTGAGAGTAAATAATTGCCATGAAAAAGATTCCCAAATCAGAGGTTTTGCCAGAAATTTGATAAGAGAAGGTCTTATTTCATTGAAGCTGTAGCTGAGAATGTGCGTGAGGTGCCATCAAAATGAACTCGTCATCGAAGGGCCTTGAACTATTAACGCATTAGTTTACGTAGAATTTTGCGAAAAGGTCTCGGTATGACGCCTTACAAACTTCAATTGGTTCAAGAGTTAAGGCCGCATAACCATTCGCTTCGCTAGATATGCCAACGAGAAACTACACCATGATACCGATTTTGTCAAAAAAAATCATCTTTTCGGATGAAGCTCATTTTCATTTTGGTGCGTACGTTAATAAGCAAGTATAAACCGTATTTAGGGCTCAGAAAACCCACTACGAGTGACCGTTTGATGCGGCTTTTGGAGTGGAGGCATCATTAGCCTATATTTCCGCCCAACGGTCAATGGAAACGCCTATCGCACCATGACATACATATACATAATTGGTCATTACAACCCTTCAGTAAGGATTACGACCTAGTTTCGCACCATGACAACCGCTTTTTTACCCACTCTTCATGATGATGGCGTGAACGATGTTCGGTTTAAACAGGATGATGCAACTTGCCACACATGGAATGGAGCTCATTTTCATTTCGGTGGGTACGTTTATAAGCAAAATTGCCGTATGTAGAGCTCAGAAAACCCACACGTGATCTTATAGAAGCCAATGCACCCATTACGACTTGGCTGTTTGGTGCAGTTTGCGGAACGGAGGCATCATTGACCCATGTTTCTTTGAAAATGAGGACGGCACAACATGATTACCGATTCTTTTGTATCCGCTCTTCATGGTATTGATGTGAACGATATTCGGTTTCAACAGGATGATGCAATTTGCCACACATCTCATGCCAGAATCAATTTATTGCGTCAAACGTTTAATTAGCCGAAATGGGAATTTGGGAGCAGAGGCATCAGTGGATCATATTTTTTTTTTGAGGAAGGCGCAGCTATTACGGACACCTAGCGCACCTTGATAACCGACTTTTTTGTACCCGCCCTTCAGGGTATTGATGTAAACGATGTTTGGTTTCAAAAGGATGAAGCAACTGGTCACACATCTCATAACACAATAAATTTATTGCGTTAAACGTTTAATGGCCGTTTAATTGGCCAGCAAGAAACTGCAATTTGACACCGTTGGACTATTTTCTGTGTGGGGCGCCGTTAAAGAAAAGTATTCTGAGACAATTAAACATTTGAAGGCCAATATTCGTGATGCCATTGCCAAGATACGACCGCATACACTAGAAACAATGCATGGTATTGATGTGAACGATGTTTAATTTCAAAAGGATGGTGCAACTTGCTACATATCTTATAACACAATAAATTTTTTGCATTAAATGTTTGATGGCCATTTCATTAAACAAAATGGTGATGTCGATTGTTCACCAAGAAGCTGCGATTTGACATCGTTGGACTATTTTCTGTAGGGCTCAGTTAAAGAAAAGTGTTCTGCCGACAAATCAGAAACAATTGAGCATTTGAAGGCCAACATTCGTGATGCCATTGCCGACCACCCCATACTCTCGAAAAGGTGTACGAAGATTGATTTGATTGAATGAGGTACTGTGAGTCCAGTCGCGGCAGCCATATGAATGAAATGAGATTCTTATTTCTAACCGAAACAATTGTACTTCACAACAAACAACATAATACTATGTTCAGATATGTATTCAGATATTAAGTCAATTTTCGGTTTATTGAGTACAATATTTTAAGTGTTCAGATATAACAATATACGCAGTTCAGCTGCTTATTCAATATTAATTTGACAGCTGGTAAGCAAAACAGCTGGTTGTTTCAACAACATTGTTTTTTTTTTGTCGTTGTTGACATTGACAGTGTTCGGATAATTGTAATATGCTCACTGAGCATACTTATGACAGTGTTGCATTTTAAGTTTTACTCAATATTACAACAATTTGCGTACTTATTACGCAATGATTAATTGAAACTTTATATGAAACATTGAGCTCAATAATGGCATTTATTGCGATTTACGTAATAACGTGCATATCTGAACACCGTATAAATTTGGCAAAATTTCGAAAAGTTTTTGTTTTATTTGCATTCTTAAATTTAAACTTTTAAATGGACCACCTTTTATTTGCCGCACTCTTTATTCCGTTCCGTGAGCTATGAGGCTTTCGAGCCAATCAGAATCACCATCAAAGGGATTCACCAATTGCTAGGTAAGGTTATTGTGGCGGTTTTTGTAATACAATTGCCGAGTAATAGAGTCAAACGAGTACAGATTCCATTATCAACTGCTGTGATATTGTTGAATTCAAGTTCAAAGTACCCAGATAACCTGAGCTTAAGTTTGAGATATTTAAGCCCTGCAACATAGTATTACCACGTCAAGAAATATCAGTAAATTAGATGCATACTGTGTCATTTTATATGGACCTTCTCCATGTTCATATTAACAATTTCAAACACTACAACCATATTCAATTCCGCTTAAAATACATCATCATGTACGATGGCTTAAATTTAAACCGGAAATGAATAACTTGTGCAAAGCAAAACATGGCATAAAAATGAATTCAACTTGAATTTTGTAAATCATTCCTGCACACACACATTCAAGACTTTATAGGGAGGCATTCTTACAATTTTAAAGTTACGAAGGAAACAAAAAGCGACAGAAAAAGTTTCACTTTTTAACTTTTCAAAAATTTTGTTGGCACTTTAAAGTGTGAAATTTCCTTGGGGGTGTATTAAATATTGAAGACTCTTTCAATTTATTTATTTTCCAAAATTGTTGCTGTTGCTGGTTTTATTGTTGCTGGTTTTGTTGCTACTGCTGCTGCTTCGGCTGCTGCTGCTACTACAGTTAAAGTCATCGGAAAGAAGACCACAAGCACAAGCAAAATAGGGCCATGTACCATAAATGGAAATGACAGGTTGCGGTTTAAAAACTTGCTGACACTTTTCAACAAAGGAAAGGAAAGGAAAGGAGAGAGAGAGAGTGAGTGAGATGGGAGGCTCAGTTTTAATGTAAGAAAATATACGAACAAAATCTTCAAAATTAATAGCGGCATACACACCTACACCGTATGAGTAGCCTTAACCCTAAAGCTGGAGATCCACACCACGCGTTTTCGCGTCAAAGCGTTGCGTGTATTTCATACATTCATACATTCGCATTCTACGCTTCAAGTTACATGCAACGCTTTTTACGCGCCAATGTTTGTTTTGATTTAAACAAATTGAAACAGAACAACCTGTCAAAATCAGCTGTTCCGTACGCGCGCCGCTTGTGATGCTTACAAAAGTAGAAAGTAGATTTACTTTTCGCGTTCTATGCGTCATGGCATCCTACGCTTTAGTGCGTGTAACTTGCAACAAATATATACATTAATTCTACTTTTTTGACAGCCGCGTAGAATGCGAAAACGCGTAGAACGCGTGGTGTGGACCTCCAGCTTAAACCAGCAAAAAGAAATATACTCCGTTGCAATGGATTTTGGAACCGAATTGCAGAATCAGAATTGGCAATTGATTTAGTGCTTATAAGAGCCCAAAAAATTTAATTTGAGTACTTGAAAATTATTAGAATCGATCCCTCTGGTTGGTGGTATATCCTAGACAGCGCTAGACATTGCAACTGATCTCCGAAAAGAGATATTTTCATGCAATGGCTCTTCCTCCTTGTCATTCCTATAGCTCCTGCAGAAATCATTTGCCGGAATACCAAGTCCTTCGACTTGCCTACCAAAAGGACACTGGCCTTTAAGAATCGCTACAGTGCGATGGATGGCCATACGATTTATGAACAAAAGTTGGTCGGTTGTCTTTTTATCCATGTCTCTCAGGATAGGGCAGTGAGATCTGGGCAGAGGAATTGAAGGTCGACTGTAGGATGAAAATTTTATCATCGGTACAACGAACCGCTGCACTGAGAGTGGCATCGGCGTATAGAACTGTATCCAAGTCAGCAATACTGGTAATCAGTGGTGTGATAGCTATAGGTCTACAAGCAAGCGAACGGAAGAAAGTGTGGGAGACTAAAAACGTGCACGGAGAGACTGTAAATGTCGACGACGCCAGAAAGCGAACCATACAACACTGGCAAGAGAAATGGAACACTGAGACGAGTGGTAGATGGATGGCAAAACTTCTCCCAGATATTACCCGCTGGATAGAGAGGAAATTTGGTGAGGTTAACTACTATTTAACACAACTGTTATCCGGACACGGTTACTTTTGTAAGTACCTATTTAAAATGGGGAAGATGACACGACCAAATTGCATGTATGATGATGCGGAACACACTTTCTTTGATAGTGAGAGATGGAGATTGGAAATAAGGAATCTTGAGGCCAAAGTCGGCGTCCGTACTGTCGAGAACTTCTGCAATGTAATTCTGAACAGCGAGGAGAATATTGGAACAGCATAGCCAGTTACACTGAGGCCTTACTGAAATCAAAGAAGATTGACTTGGATGAGAGAATTATAATGGATGCTTAGACACCTTCTCGGATTTTGTTGCGCAATCCGAATGCGGATATGGATATAAAGGGGCCAAATGGCCAAAAGGACTACACTTCGAAGTAATACCAGGGTAAAGTTCCGGAGTGGACACATACATACATACATAATTGGTCATTACAACCCTTCAGTCAGGATTGCGACCTAGTTTCTCACACCACTTATTTTTATACATGAGTGGTGGGACCTACAGTTTAAAGTCGATTCCGAACGACAGATATTTGAGAAACTTTTCATGACAATTTTATTTACTCTCAGAGTTTTTGCCAGAAATCTGCTGAGAGGAAGTCGCCGAAGAAATAATTTTTGTATTTTGTTTTGATGTCTGGCCTGGGGCTCGAACCATGGCTTTACGTCTAATAAGCCAACACACTACATACTAGACTACGGCGTGGACACAAAGAGTCCAAAAGAGGAGGGGGAGATTTAGTGGGTGAGGGCCCCACACACGGGGGATAGTGACGACTTCCCCTATGGTGCGGTTAGGTACATTTACTTCTCCTCAGCGTAAAAAAAATGTGTCTCAGGATCAAGAAAAAATGTCCACGTCCTGTCGGAGATTGCGAGCTCAGCACCAACTCTGGCCAGTTTATCACCAATACAATTCCAACTATATCTCTATGCTCCAGTACCCATATAAGAGTTACCTTTGAATGATCCTGAGAAATCCTCAACATTAGTGCACAAGAACGAACATTGAACTACGTTCGTTCGAGACTTAATCACAGTCTGGCTGTCCGAGTAAATCAAGAGATTTTCAGAGAAAATTCCAACACCCAACAAGCACTTCAAGCACGGCATATTGTCGGTAGTGAGTAGAAATCCAAACTTGGTATTATTTTTCAGAAGTTCTGATTCATTTACACGACAGACTTTATCGACATTGATGGACTAAACATCTGGTTTCGAAGACTGTAAATACATAAGAATGTTTCAATGTTCCCAATGGCCTCCATGTAATATAGTCTGTGACTTCCCATTCAAGTTAACATAATCCAAAAATGATACAATCTCACGATAGGCACTTTCTTGTAAAGCAGCAGTAATCGTTGACCGAGTAAAGGCGTAAAAGTTTTCAGAAGTTAATCATAAAGATGTTTCCGGTCCCCTCAACAAGGAAACAGTATGGACACCATAAGCGAAAAGCCTATACAAGTCACATTTGAGAAGCTCATTTGGCGGCACCACCTCGCATAGTGAAATACACACATAATCCCTCGCTCTTTAAAATCCCTCATAAAAGAAAAGTAAGTAAGTGCTTGAGTAGAAGACTTTAAACAAATAGAATTTTCTCTCTCCTTATACGACATCAATTTAGCACCAACCCTCGCATATTTATTTTACTTGTTTTATTTTCTTGAGTGTTTGTGTACTTACAGTTTGGTGAAGTACTTTAATACCCGACTTAATTCATCCCAATAACGACGACACCGACACACGATGACAATAATGAAAAAGGTGTGTTCGTAGGGCTGGTTCCACCGCATCCTTAAACTTTAAATGACAAACCGCACAAAGACTACAAAACAAGAGTTTAACGCACACACACATTCGTCTCTTTCGTGTTTTCCCTTATGGTTGCATAAGTTTTAAGGTGCAGTTGTTGCAGGCAACAAACAGGAACAACAATTAAAACCACAACAACAGCAACAACAACAAACAAGAATAATTATAAAATTCTGTCTTTATAAGGCGAATATAAAATGCGAAAAACATCAACATCAACCAAGAACAAGAAATTACGGGCAGACTGTACGTTTTTTCATCTTATTTCCGTTCGTGCACAGGGTGGCTGATATGTATTGCAACCAACTTCAGGTTGTTATCACTTGTAAACCGCTCGTCTGACAGCTGACAGATTTATTCCAGTGACAGTTTATTTTATTATTTACAAGCTTAGAAAAGCATTTTGATCTATTGCATTCAGAAAAAAAGTTATTCGTGATGGAATTCAAGCGTAATAGTGTGATTGCTTTATATTTGGCTGGAAAACCACAGGCGGCTATCGTTAGAGCCCTCCAGAATTTAAATGTGAATAAATCTTTTGTTTCTCATACCATTGCTCGTTAGCGTGATGCTGTCAGTGTTGCATCGCGTCCAAAAAGTGGACGAAAAAAAAACGGTAACAACACCAGAAATGTTCCGAAAAGTGAAGGCCAGATTTGATCGAAATCCATGCCGCAGTGATAGAAAAATTGTTCGTGAGCTGAACACATCGCGAGAACGGATGCAACACATATTGAAAAATGAGCTTGGACTAAAGCGATTGAAGTTCCAAAAAGTGCAAGAGCTCACCGATGGACAAAAAAAGTTAGACTGGAAAGAGCCAAGGAGTTGCTTCGCTTGCACGAAAGTGGCCAGTTACCGAATTTGGTTCTCTCCGATGAGAAGCCATTCCAAATTGAGCAGTTTGTGAACAAACAAAATGATCGGGTTTACTTGCCAAAGAGGTCAGCTGAAAATTTACACCTGCGATTGGCTACTAGAACTCAAGCGCCGCCGATGGTAATGGCGTGGGCCCCCGTAACGGCCGATGGTCGCTCCCCGCTCATATTCATCGACCGTGGGGTCAAAATAAATGCCAAATATTATCGGGAAAATGTCTTAAAGACAGTATTGAAGCCCTGGACAGACAAACATTTCGGCCGCAGACCATGGACATTCCAACAGGACTCAGCACCACCGAACTCAGCACGCTTCAACCAAGAATGGCTTAAAAAGGAGGTTCCTCGCTTCATTTCTACCGCACAATGGCCACCTAAATCTCCGGATCTCAATCCGTTGGACTTTTGCGCCTGGGGCATTTTGGAGAGTAAGGTTCTCACTAAAAAACACCAAAGTGTCGATCATCTCAAGACGGCGCTTCGCCGGGAATGGGCCAAAATACCGCAGAGCCACTTTCGTGCAGCCTGTGATGGCTTTGTCGGCCGTTTGAAGGCCATAATTCGTACCAAAGGTGGCCAATTCGAACAAATCTAAACTGATTCTAAAATTTGATGTTATTTCCAATATTTTTTGCTTTTGAAAAATAAAATTAAAAAGAAAATTAATAAAATATAGCGCTTTACTTTGTTGCATTTTATATCAGCCACCCTGTACTTTATAGCGCGTACTCTACAAATCAGTGTGGAAAGTATTTTTTCTCGGTAGATATCAGGGGAGAGCAGTGGCATCCAAGAACAACCTTACAGTTGCACGTTACAGCGCTATTCCAGCATACTATCTAACCCCGATGTGAGTACATCGAACATAAATAGCTTATGCAGCCCGATATAGTGCCCTGATTTTACTCAGATGTTAGATGCCGTCAAGGCCTGAAAAGCAAATAAGGCACGCGTTATCCATAATGTGGCATCAGAGATGCTTAAAGCTGCGAAAGATGTCAAACACCAGCGAGCTTGCTGTTAGCTCTTGTTGAAACCTTCCGACTAACCCTACCTGTCTACTCTTAGCTTAAAAGAGGTTTTATTGCAAATATCCCTAAGAAAAGAGAGCTTCCCTATTAGTGCAACGCATGTTATCAACAAGACTATTTCAGATGCTGTAGTAAAAAATCAGTTGCCTTCCATTCTTGAAGGCCTTGTTGCATCGATCATATTAAGCAATTGACGATGTGAAAATCCCCAATACCTGATCTACTGGGTCTCTTCGAATAAACGTTTAACTCCACAATTTTGAGCACGTTTGTTTTCTACTTACAGGGATGCTAAAAGTCGAGTTTTTATATACGCGTATATATGCTGAGCATCAACAACTGGCGTTCGTCAAGTGCATTATATCCTCTCTTCTGTAAAAATTTATTCATGAAAAATACTGAACAGCAGTATTGACGATGCAACTGGCATTTGACAAGTCCTCTTTAACATGATTCTTGTTCTTGGACAATTCTCCTCGGCATTTTTGATATAAATCAGTCGCCGTAATCTAGTAGGTAGCGTGTTGGCTTATTAGACGAAAAGCCAGGGTTCGAGCCCCAGGCCGGACAACAAAACAAAATACAAAAAGTATTTCTGCTACTGCCTCTGAGCAGATTTCTGGCAAAAACTCTGCGTGTAAATAAATTTGCCATGAAAAGTTTCTCTCAAAATCTGTCGTTCGGAGTCGACCTTGAACTGTGTGGTCCCGCCACTCATATATAAAATAAAACACTTAACATAAGTGATGATCGTAATCCTCACTAAAACGTTGTAATGACCCATTATGTATGTTTGTATGTGTTTCAAGTTTCATTAATCAAGTATTGCCACCTAAGGTAACTTCTAGAATAAATGTAGGTAACGTGGCGTAATGGGTAAAGTGTTTGATTACAAACCTAAACAGTTCAGGCTCAAAAATTAAAAATATTCCACCCATATAAGAAGTGACTAGTTGAGCATAAAGTTGAGTAAAACATTAGGACATCCAGAGAATTTATGGCCGTAGCCTAGTAGGTAGTGTGTTGGCTTATTAGACGTAAGGCCACGGTTCATACCTCTAGTCAGAGATCGAAACGAAATATGAAAAAACATTTCTTCGGCAACTTCCTCTCAGCAGATTTCTGGCAAAAACTCTGCGTGTAAATAAAACTGCCATGAATAGTTTCTCAAAAAAATCTGTCGTTCGGAGTCGACTTTAAACTGTAGGTCCCAACACTCATGTATAAAATTAACACACACAACATAAGTGGTGTGAGAAGCTTGGTTGAACTCCTGACTGAAGGGTTGTAATGGCCAATTATGTATGTAGAGGCTTTATGGTAAATGTCACGCAAATGGACAGAATTTGGAGTGGCCGTGGAAACGACATCTGATCCATAATGCTCTTGAGACAGCGCGCAAGACTTAAAGGTAAAACGTGCAGTATTTATTTCATTCAGTCATTCTGCTTGCATTCCTTCTACTTTTTTTGATACAATCACTGCAGATTATTGATTTTTTAATCGGATTCTCTTTATTTTTGTATAGAAATTGCATGTGCATTGTGTTGCCTCATAATAATTTATTGATTTTGGTTTATCTTGTTTTTTTTTGTTTCTCTGTTTTAATAATAAGAACTCTTCTTATATTATTTGCATTTCCATCAATGATAAATAAATCCTCTTGGTAAGGCTTTAAAGGGGTTCTTCCTACGCCCACAAAGTGCTCTTATGAAAAGTCAATAAACGAAGTTCAATGGCAAATTGATAAAGTTGTGTCAATAAAAGGGGATAAAAATAATTGCCAACACATATCATTGTATTAATATACATACATACGTTGGAAGGCATATAAATTAATATGTACAGACATTTAAAGGTATTCAATAACACTGCCTGCGTATAAATATTTACGTATTCTTGTATTTCGAATTATTAGTGTGAATATATCGATAATTTACTGTTATTTTGTTTAGAGGTTGTTGTTTTTCCTTTTTCTCTCAACTACTTAATGCAACCGGAACCATTACCATCACATCCTTAAAGTTATTAGACTCTTAACAACTTAACTAAAGACAAAGGAAACAGGAAGGAATGTTAAACAGATTTCGCTACAAGTGTTCACAATTTGTATTACAATTTACATGTTCTGAAGTGTGATTCTTTATATATTAGACTAGAAGGTAATCATGTTTTTAAATTTTGAAAAATTTTAAAATTGAACGTGAATAGAAATTGAAAATTGAACGCGATTTTAACTGATAACACTGCTCAATCAATTTCAAACACAATCCTCTTTCAACACACGCTTTGTAATACAAATCTTAGTTACAGACTCACATTTTAGCAGCATTGTTTTACGCGCTCTTTATATCGGGTCCGCCATCTAACGATTTTTTTCTTCAACTAGTGCTTATTTCGTGAATGGTAACACTTAGGTCATGTCTGATTTGACAGATAATTAGTTTTATCCTTCCGCTGAACGAATGTGGTTGTGTATATGCTTGAACAACGCTGGGAAATATTGCGACATTACTTTGAAAATAGTGCGTACACCGTCGTTCTCAACAATTGAACATTTCGGAGACATCATTGAGACGAATTTTGCATAGAGACCTTGGTATGACGCCATACAAAGTCCAATTGGTTCAGGAGTTGAAGCCAATTGACCATCCAATGCGTTTTCGCTTCGCTAAGTGGGCCTGCGATCGACTTACAGAAGAAGCCGATTTTGGCAAAAAAAAATCATCTTTTCAGATTAAGCTCATTTAGATCTTGGCGGGTATGTAAACAAGCAAAATTGTCGCATTTTGGGGCACAGAAAACCCGCACGCGTACATTGAAAAACCGACGCACCCAAAACGAGTCACTGTTTAGTGCAGATTTTGGTCCAGACGGCGCTACGTGCCACACAGCCGAAGCTACAATCGATGTTTTGCGCCCTGTTTTTGAAGATCGCATAATCAGCCGCAGAGCTGATGTCGTTTTGCCACCTCGGAGCTGCGATTTGACACCGTTGGACTATTATTTGTGGGGTGCCGTCAAAGACAAGTGTTACGTCGACAAGCCAGAGACAATTGACGCTTTAAAGGACAATATTCGTGAAGCCATTGGTGAAATACAGCTGCACACAATCGATAATGTGCTTAAAAATTGGACCGATCGTGTAGGCTACTGCATGGCCAGCCGAGGCAGCCATTTGAATGAAATTATTTTCCATTATTAACCGGAAGGATCGTACTTTCAAATAAAAAAAGAAATTTGAGAAAATATTCAGTAGTTTTTTTTAAAGCATTTACAAAAAAAAAGTTATTTGGCGGACCCTTTACTCCTTTAATTTTGATGTCTGTTAGTTTGACGATCTTTCTTTGAATTGTTGTTATTGAATTTTGTTTTCTTAGTTTTTTGTAAATCCCCACATATTTGTTTGTGTAATTTCTGTTTACCGTATGACATGTGTTCTTTGTTCTTGTCTGAAGGTGTTTTGTTTGTCCGTATACCAACATAATAAAAAAATTTGCTGTTGCCAAACGAGCAGAGATTAGTAGCGATTCCTAAACCAGAGATGTTGGTTAATTTAGCCTGAAATACTTAATTAATGAAACTTGAAACACATACATACATACATAATTGGTCATTACCATCCTTATGTCAGGATTACGACCCAGCTTCTCAAGCCACTTATGTTGTGTGTGTTAATTTTATACATAAATGGCCGAACCTACAGCTTAAAGTCGACTTTCCGAACGACATATTACTTTAAGAACTTTTTCATGGCAATTTCCATTTACTCTCAGAGTTTTTACCCGAAATCTGCTGAGTGGAAGTAGCCGAAGAAATATTTTTTCAAATTTCGTTTTGAAGAAGATTTCTGACCTGGGGTTTAAAACGAGATCGCATGCCTTAATAAGCCAACACATTACCTACTAGACTATGGCAACTTCAGATGGTGCCTTACACATCTTTAAAATCTACAACCTGCCCAAATCTTGTCCAATTGCGTGGCATTTGCAATAAAGCTTTTGGATTTCCTAATTTCTGAACGAACCTTAACTCTATACTCAACTAGTCACCTCCTGGATGGGTTGGAACTTTTTAATTTTCGAACCTAAATTGTGCGAGTTCGTAGTCATGCAATGCTACATTCATTCTAGAAGTTACATTAGCTGGAAATACTTGATTAACCCATTCGCAGCCAAGCCTAAATTATATGAAGTCATTGCCATTGCCATTTATATTTTGAGTGTTATTGTTTACCAAATGGCTAAATGGAAGCCAAGATGCAGTCACTCAATCTCATCAATCTACGTCCATTATCTTGATGTTATTCCTCCCACACAACAAAAGAAAAGCCCAACTCGCAAATGTAGAGTATGTGCAACGAAAAGCATTCGAAAGGAGACTCGATATTACTGTCCGAGCTGTCCTGATAAACCTCCATTATGTATTGGACTTTGTTACAAATCCTATCATGAAGATAAGGTATCATAAGTGATTTAGTTGCTATAAAATTTTGTTATAAATACACGATGAAGTTGATTTTTGCGTGAAAGATCATTCTCTATAAGAAATAAAGTATTATTTTTGTAAAAAAATTTATTTGTAGTATTTATATTATGTTTGTGGCAAACAAATTTGCTCATTTAAAAGCCTGCATGTTATAATATATTTAAAGTAGGACGAGTATACTCGTCTTTGACAGGGTATCTTTTGCTGTGTTTTGTTTACTTGTTTAACTCATTATCTGCCAAGGACGAGTATACTCGTCTTGACAATGCGGGATACCCTGTCAAAGACGAGTACGGGATACCCTGTCAAAGACGAGTATACTCGTCCTTGGCAGCGAATGGGTTAAACAAGCAAACAAAACACAGCAAAAGAAATGTAAAAAAAGATAATGACGACACTGCCTTACATGCCTATGTGACTTAAAAGAACGTGAAAAGGAATAAAACAAGGCATTTGCATGCAGATTCAAAGCAAATACTCTTTACCAAATAGCTTATTTAGTCATGTTTATGCTTTAGGTGATGGTCACTAGCTTATGTTCGACTTTCTGGTACTAGGACCTATGAATAGATCCTTTAGTTTTTGTCTTTATAAAGCTTAAATGCACTGCCATATTCACATATTTTCATTCATTGTATTTGATTTGTTTATTCAAACACCACAGCAGCCATATTTCTACGATTTCACAAAACAACAAAAGTTTGCCATTTGCAATCGAAGTCTCAAAAGCAGTGAAAAGGACGAAAAAAAATTAAATTTTTAAACAAATTTTTTAAAAATTTAAATTAAAAGATTTTTATTTTTGTTGTATTTCCTTTCAATTGCAAAGAATTTCAAAAATTTATTGAAAAAAAATTTGTTGATGCTTCTTTAAGGATTCCTTAGATGCTGTTTTTCTCTCGCATTTTATGCCCTGCCAAGTTCTTTATATTCTTCCCAACGTTTTATTTTTTTTCATTTTTTTCCATTTTTTTATTCTATTTTGTCTAACTAAACAATTTTTTAATGAAAACTTGAAGGTATTTATTATTTACACACATACATACAGACATACATACATATATACCTACTGCTACTAGTGTATGGCAAACAGGTAGAGGAATGAAAAAATATCCTGCCAAACTTACTTTTATGGAAGCTATTGCTGTGTAGCTGTAGCTTTTGCTGTTGCTGTTGTTATGTTTGTGCAAAGGTATGCCAGTTGTTGTTGTTGTTGTTGTATGGTATTGTTGTATTGTTTTTCACAAAATGAAGTATTTTCTTGTTTGATTTTAATAAGGCATCTCTACACTCTCTCTCTTCATGCACTCTCTCTCTCACTCTCTCTTGTGTTTATAATTCTTCTACTTCTACACACCATTACCAGTATCACTACCAGTACCCCGGTACCAGTGCAATTCATCAGCTTTATTTACAACTTCATCCTGCTGCCATTATGCCATGTTCTATTACTTACGTATCCCTGTGTGTGTATGTATGTATGTATGTGTGTAATTTTTCTTTTTTTTACAACTGCCTTGACTGATGACGTTGTAGCTGTTGCTGTTGGTGGTTTTCACGTTTCATTGTTTTCACAAAAACAAAACGAAAACAAAAAAAATATTTTTTTTCTTTTTTCCACAACTTCATCTACGACTTCCTTCCTTTTCATCTCTCTGCTGATCCTGCTACTGCCGCAGCTGCTCTTTCATGCTTTTGTTTTAATTCTTCATGTTTTTTCTTAGTGTGCGTGTGTGTAAGTGTGAGTATAAATGCAACTTGAAAAGATGAAAATCGAAGATGAAGCTGAAGCTGAAGCTTAAAAGAGAGAGAAAAAAATTTAAAAAAAAAAAAACTGAAGACTTTTATTTGAGAGTTCGTCCGTCCGTCCGTTTGAAACTCTTAAGAATTAATGAAAAAATCTTTTGTTTTTCATGCTTTATTACTTCTCTTATATTATAAGAACCGTTTTTATAAAGATGATGAATTTCTTACAATAGAAAAACAACAACAACAACAACAACTTCAGTTACTGACAACAACAAACAAAAATTGATTTTTCTCTGCCAGGATTTTAAACGCAAGTGTTTATTAAACTTAAAGAGAGGAGAAAAACATTATCAACGTTTCGTTTTGTTTTTTTTTAATTGCCATCATAAGGGAATTGAAAGGAAACAATTGAATCAACTTTTTGGCAAAATTACTGACTGGAGATATCATCATTGCATTTCAAGTTTCAAACGAAAAGACTTCATTCACTCTAAATAATCCACCCAGAAAGCTCCAAGCCACTCAGAGAGGACAACATCAACAACTAATAGAATAGGAGGTTTAGGCAGCACCATCTCTTGAGAAATACATACATAGTTGGGTTATTACAACCCTTTAAGGCAGCATTTCAACTTAGATTCTTACACCACTTATGTTGTGTGTTATAATTTTATCTATGATTGGCGGGTCCCTACAGTTTAAACTCAGTGGTGTTGTGCTAATTTTTGTTACCGGAACGCGTGTATATAATTATATAGACAGGGCCGATCCTAGGTAGGCGGCCGCTCTGTGCGGTCTCACGTCTCAAATTTAACGACAGGGGTGATTTTCCATGATAATCCTGGCGGCGGCGTTTTTTTAGGTCTCATGTCCCAAATTTGACGACGGGGGGAGGGAGATTTCCCCCAATTTTCGCCAGGATCGGCCCTGTATATAGCATAAAAAGGAAATGAAACGAAAATCACTACGAAACCCATTTTGTGTATACGGGATGACGGGAATTCCCGTCATTTGACCCACAGTTAAAAACCATGATTTAACGATAAAAAGGCGGAAATACCCGCTCTTCAGTTTTGTATGGAAAAAATAAGTGATTCTCTTGGTAGCAACAGTTCAATTTAAATGCGGCCGAAAGGGGGTTAAAAATGGTTTAAAATACTCAAATTCTTAAGTAGTAATTAGTTCGGGTTCGGGTTCGGGTTCGGGTTCACGTATTTGTTTCGGTTCGGGTCGAGTTCCGGTTCTGCAGAAAAAAACGTTCCGGACTCCGGTTCACGGTTCGGAAAAACAAGCCGGTTCGTTCCGGTTCGGTTCAAACCCTTATTTATAAAAATACATATAAAAAGTTTTCATGGCAATTTTCTATTTTCTCTCATAGTTTTTGCCAGAAATCTGCTGAGAGGAAATCACCGAAGAAATAATTTTTTTTCGTATTTCGTTCGGTTCTCTAACCTGGGGTTTAAACCGCGGCCTCACGTCTTATAAGTCAGTACACTGCCTACTAGCCTAAAGCGACTTCATTCACTCTAAATAATCGAACCAAAAAGCTCCAAATATCAACAACAAACAGAATAGCAGGATTAAGCTGCACTATCTCTTGAGAAATAGAGAAATTTAATGAGCACTGCTTCTCACCGCCGTACCAAATACATTGTTTTATTTTTAGGGAAAGGAAGATGGCAACTCTATCATCCTAGAACCTACCAAAGTAGACCAATTAACTGCTGACACTAAAACAACGAAAAATATAAAACCGAAAGCGAATAAGAAAATAGAAATACCTTGTGACAGCCCTAAGTTGCTTAACGGGACTAAACGCATCATATTGCTGCATCCAATTGACAATCATATATTAACCTAGACTGTCGAGCTACTTACGTACTTACTTAATTGACCATTAACAACCCAATTATCGGATTTCGGTCTGCTTTAGCATATTGTTACGAAAATGAAGAATCTAGATACTGGTGTTTTGCTTTTACATCACTTAACGTTAAAATGGTAAACAAGTAAACAAAAATACAACTACAAACACCAGCATAAAAAATTGTAAACAAAAATACAACAACATATACTACAAGAATAAATGTAAACAAAATACACAAACAGCAATAATGAAACAACAATGTTTACATTTATAAAGATTTCGAGAAAGCGAAGCCACGAACATTCGCCTTCAAAAACATTCATCAGACTGTTTACTCTGCCATATAAAAGGCAAAGCATAGTAGGCGAGTGAGTTAGTGAAGCGCAGTCAGTCTTGTGTGAAGACGCGGTGCATTTGAAGAGAGTAATAGTGGTTTGAAGATCTCCGTTACAAAGATCTGTCGAATAATTGTCCAGTAATTGTTATTGTTTATGCAAATGCTACAAACAGAGAAATAACGAAGAAAAGCAATTGTTGTTGTTTATATCAAGTTGTAAACAGTGGCGTACAGAATTATGCGAATAATAAAGAATTTTAATTAAAACTAAACATAAATTTATTTTTATTTTATTTGCAAACTACAAGCTCATATTTTAAACGTTTTTAAAAGGTAGAAACGTAACAATATCCTTCCAGGCGCCTCTGCTTCTTGTGCGCCTTCGCCAGTTGGTCACACCAATCGATAACAGGGCTTCCTCGACTTGGTCCTTGTAATGCAAACAAGGTCGTCCTCTTCGCCGACTTCCTCAAGCCCACCACCCCCACCCCCGTGTCAGAAACCCGTCTCGCCGGAACATCCTCATCAATTCGAACGTCATGGCCGAGACAATGCAGCCGCGCATATCGTTGAGAAGCTCATACAGCTTATTGTTGAAACGAATGTGGAAATTATCTCCAACTCGCTTTGGATTGAAGATCTTTCATATTACTTTTCTCTCGAATACACTCAAGGTAGCTGCAGCAGTGCTTAATAGTGTCCATGCTTCTGCGTCATAAAGAAGCATGGGGAGGTTGAGCGTCTTGTAGAGTATTAGTATCTGTCGAGATATCCTAATCTAACAATCAAAAAGTACGGTTGCTTATATTCGGGTGGATATTACGTCATGAAATATTTTTTTTGTTTTTTTTTGGGTCTTGGATATCTTATCGACTAGTATTTTAGTATTTCCGTTGATACATATTTTATCAAAACCTTTAGTAAAGTATTCTCAGGTTTATGGGTTGTTAATCATTCTATTAATAGGTTCCCGCCGGCGCGCTCCACCGGTGGCCCGCACTAAACTGCAATTGATCAAGTTATTAGACGACACGTAATACCAAATATTTAGATCATTAACACTTCGGCTGTCAAAAAAAACCTGAAAGTCACGTTTTCTTAAAACGCATTTATTTTTAATAACAATTACAATTAACCCATTAGTGCCCAGTGGCAACTTAAGTTGCCAGCAGAGATTGCCTTAGTTTTTATGCTCTCAGAGGAAATTGAGTGTAAAAAACGAAACGGTAACCGTTAGAAAAAAAAGTCATTCGGGCAATAATGGGTTAATAACGTCTTATAAATACAACAGCCACCCGTAGGAGACAAGCATGAATTAAAGCGCCGGCGTGAACGTGTTAATCAACCAAGTCACTTTTGACCTCTACATACTTTATCCAACATTTCTTGAATTTGTTCGTCCCTCATCAAAAAAAAAAATTAAGATTTCTCGAGGTTAACAAAGTAACATTTTTTGTGAGATAATTTCATCATTGAAGTCAAATCTCTTTCCGTCAAACCAGTTCTCCAGGTTTGCACACAAGAAACAATCGCTCGTTGCTAAAGCTACATAATTTGGCAGATTTAGCCTAGCTGAAATCGCCGTAGTCTAGCAGGCAGGGTGTTGGCTTATTAGACGTAAAGCCCGGGTTCAAACCCCAGGTCGGACATTAAAACGAAATAGGAAAGAATATTTCTTCAGCGATTTTCTCTCAGCAGATTTCTGGCAAAAACTCTGAGAGTAAAATAAAATTGCCATGAAAAGTTTCTCAAAAATCTGTCGTTCGGAGTCGACGTTAAACTGTAGGTCCCGCCACTCACGTATAAAATTAACGCACACAACATAAGTGGTATGAGAAGCTAGGCCGTAATCCTGACTAAAGGGTTGTAATGGCCAATTATGTACATATGTATGTATGTGTAGCCTAGTTCATGGGGTTGATTTAAAATTTTCCTCGAAAATTACTTTCGATTTCTATTTTCACTTCAAATCACGCAATAGTCTATTTGACTGTAAAAAAAAAAGAAACTAAATGACAAAGTTTGTCAAAATTTATGCAGGATACAGCTGACAAATGTGTGTTGAGCAGTTAAAAGGAACTGAGTTACAAAAGTCTACTTCTGCTTTCGATTCATTAAGATCTTCTCAAGAGATCAAAATGATATTAAATGCATGTTTTCAGGACTACAGAATTCAGACACTTCTTTGCGTTTTTGAGTACTTTTCCTTAGGGGATACCTGACGCACTTGTCGTTGGCACGCATTAGGCAATTTCACAACGTAAGAGACATTTAAAATGAATTTCATTTTCAAAAACATATTTACAATCAATGCCTGAATCTGTAAACAACTACAAATACAACAAGCCCTCATACAAAAAAAAAACTGTTAGAAATCAATGTTTCAAGTTTAAAAGTTTAAAAATAATCACACACACACACATCCTTTGAATGGGCATTTTAAATTCGTTTTCACATTCGCACATGTGTTACAGAAAAACAACAACAATACAACAACAAAAAAACAAACAAAAAAGAACCACATCACCAGGAAATCCATATGATTTCACACTGTCTAGACTAGTTTTCAAACATAATAAATTCTCTCTCACACACATACACACGCGCGAACACATACTCTCATCTACATATCAAATGTAAATGTAAACACACACACATGTGAATTTAAATAATCTGCATCTGTATTAATAGTACAGTTATAAACAACAGTAGCGTAGACAAAAGAAAATGGCAGCACAAACAGATTGTAATTGTTGCTCACTTGTATGGGCTTTTCCAGCAATATTGATTGGAAATTAAAGAGGAGTGACACATAGAGTGGAACTGTTATAAGCGATGTTAGGCAGATCAAATTACTTGTCATTCGTTCAGTCTGTTTTATTAAATCATCATGAATGAATTCAGCAACAAGAGGAGATAATTAAAATTCTTGTGTCAAACTGCGAGTTCTGTCTGAACCTTAGTTACTTAGCTACTGAATTGGCTATTAATAACGCGGTTATCGCATTTCTACCTACTTCAGCACATCCTTCCTGAAGCCTCTGCTTCTTGTTCGCCTTCGCCAGTTAGTTACACCAATCGGTGGCAGCGCTTTCCCTACTTGGTCCTTCTAACGCAAACAAGGTCGTCCTCTTCGCCGACTTCAGCAAATTTCCGCATCAAAAATACGCGTTTGTCGGAGCATCCTCATACAGTCGAATGACAGTGCCGAGCCAACGCAGCTCGGCACAATGCCCATGTCGTTGAGGAGCTCATACAGCTCATTATTCGGTCCGTTGCAGAAATCATCGCCAACTTGCAATGGACCGAAGATCTTACGTAGGACTTGGTTTTGAACTTTATTTTCATTTAAAAATCATGTTTAGGAATGAGGGCCCTGTGTACGTGAACAAACGCACATTGATTTCCACGCACATGAGCTCTCAGTGCGTCCAATGCATTCCATAAAAGTCATTGTTTAATACAGATTACAGAATACAGACACAGGTGGTGTCATCGGTCTCTTTTTGTTTGAGGACAACACTGGCCAGGCCATCACTGTTAACGGTGAGCCCTATAGATCGTTGATTACCATTTCTTTTGGCCTGAATTGAATTTTTTGGCACCAAGGACATGTGGTTTCAATAAGACGGTACTACGTACCACACAGCTCTTGCCTCACTGGATATGCCATCCCGTACGAAAGATTGCAGATGGTGCCCATCGCACGTTAAGCTGATGTGAACTGGCCATCTAGATGGTGCGATTGACCTCTTTAAACTTTTTCTAGAGCGGTTTTCTTAAGTCTCTGGTGTATAGGAATAAACCACAAACTCCGACAGTCCTCCAAGCCGACAGAATCCATACCATCTGGTAAATTCTGCCTGATTTATGCGTCAGAATCATAGAAAGATGGACATTTCTGTGGCGGTCATTTTAACGATATTATATTCCCTACATAATCGCATCAATTTGCCTTTTAAACGAATAGACAATTCGATGAATTCTCATACTAACTTTACTTATTTAAATTTAAAGATAGAAAGGACTTTCAGCGGCGACTTCCTCTCAGTAGTGCTCTGCCAAAAACTCTGCGAATGAATAAAATTGCCATGAAAAGTTTCTCAAAAAATCTGTCGTTAGTTTAAGTCCAGATTAACATTCGCAGCCGACCCACCTTATAGAACGAATGCTGCTTGCATTGGTCTCTGATCTCTCACCCAAGATTTCTGAGTTTCAAAACTTCATCCTAAGGCCTCTTCGTTAAGGATTGTGAGTAGACTTTGAGAGTAAAAGATTAGTTTACCATGGCTCCAGCAAGTTGAATCAGGCGCTCACTCACCATCAATGAATCTCTTACGTCTCGTAAAGAATTTTGTTTATTGGAAGCTTCACCCCTTCTGTTAGGCGAATTAAAACGCCGCCTTTGAAGTCATTCACGAATTTTAAGTGGCCATAATTTATTCTTTTTTTGTTTAATTTTGGCAACAATGTGGTCGATTCGTGTTGAATGAAGTTTTATTTTTTATTTTAAATTTTTTTTTGCTTTGTAAGGATTATAGTTTTTAATAAAATGGCGTTTTAACTTTAAATCCATTTCCGTTCAAATAAAAAAAATAATAAAATAAACGGAAATACACACTCCCGTATACATACATATACAAGCATTCATAGATTATTTCGTGCAATCGTTCACAACGCCAAAGACAAAGCTGACATCTCATTGCAAAAATTGTCAGCTGTCGACACAATATTTTGCATTTAAAAATACACATAAAAATTTAAAATATTTTCTTCAATATTCTGCTGCGCTATTGCATTATGAAATCACCGTAGACCAGTAGGTAGTGTGTTGGCTTATTAGACGTAAGGCCACGCTTCAAACCCCAACGAAAATATGAAAAAATATTTCATCGGCGACTTACTCTCAGCAGATTTCAGATATTTTGCCAGAAATCTGCTGAGAGGACTCTCTCTATATATTTGCAAGGACAAAACTAAGGTTATTTAACTCCAATCAGTGTCGTTTTATGATAGCGTTGGTTTGCGTTATTTAGAATCAGATGCTTGCGGATAATTCTTCATAACGACCTCAGGGAACATTGTCGCAATAGTAACCGATCTATCATCCTCATACTTTCCGATAGCCAAGCGGCTATTAAGGCATTGGATTTCAGTGTAATAAACTCCAAGACGGTGTACAATTGTCGCAGATATCTCAATGAGGTGGCAAACCGATATGATGTTTGTATCACATGGGTACCGGGACATAATGATATTCCTGGCAACTGCAGAGCGGATGAACTGGCCAGAAGGGGCACGATCATCGAACTATCTGATCAATTCTCTACGTTGGGGAACCCTTTGGGGACCTGCAAACTTATAATTGACAATGCAACCGTAGATCTCATCAAGAGAATGTGGGCAACTTCGGATAAGGGCAGAGCGGCGCAAAAGATCTGGCCGAGGCTGGATAGGAAGCGCACGGCGACTCTGCTTAAACTCCAAAGAAGTAGGCTCAGCACTGTTATTGGGGTTATTACGGGGCCTTGCATTATAGGAGCACATGCGAGACGTATTGGTCTTGGACACCTTGCAAATGATTTCTGCAGAAGCTGTGGAGATGAAGAGAAAGATGAGACTATTCTTCACCTACTGTGCACATGTCCGGCACTTAGTCGGAGGAGAAAGAGGTACCTGGGTGCCTACTGCATGGAGGATATGGATGAACTGTCATGTATGGGGATATTGGCAGCCTGAGTCGCTTCATCGGAAGCTCCGAATGGTTACTGCAATAGGGGGAATGAGGAACCGTGGTAACACAATGGGCCCTGTGTGTGGCCTAAGTGTGTCCGCTCATGACTCCATCGAAGGGACAGCCACTTCTACCTATCTACCTAACTGATCTATATTGGAATAAGAAATAGGGTTGGTTAGGCTACGTATCATACGCTGAAGCAATCAGGAGATGATATTGTCAACGGCATTAGTCATCCTCTAGAAAACTCTAGGTCGCCGAAGCCCGGAAGACGTCAAACAAAGCTGAAATGTGATTAAATATCGCGCAATCAATTTGGATTTTAATTTACTCACTTACTTAGTTGATCGTTATAACCCTCTATAGCCAAGACTACAACCTAGCATCTCAAACCACCCATTTTGTGTGCGTTAATTTTATCCATGAGTGGCGGAAGTTACTGTTTAATAATGACTCTGAACAACAAGTCTGAAAAACCTTTCATGAGATTTGTGGCAAGTTTTACCATCCTGTTGAAACCAAACTGCAAATATATTTTATTCATCAACCGCGTGGAGCTGGACCTATGACGTTAAATTGTTTATCCGAAATTCCCCTTAAAATTTGCTTCCGAAAACCGTTTATTCCAGTTTATTACCAATGAAAACAGAAACACTTAAGAGTACATTTAGAGCCCATTATTACAACTTGCCGTTAACTAACGGAAGGATTTTAACGCGCAGATAAATTGTTTTTCATTATTATAAGTGAACAATAAGATTGAAGTGAGCGTTAAGCTAAAGGGAGGATCTACCTTTAACTTTTAAAGTAAAGTTTGTTTTTGAACTTGCCATATTATATGTATACAGTAGAAGTCCGATAATCCGGCACGTTCGGGACCGGCCCGGTGCCGGACTACCGAAAATTCCGGTCTATTGGGCGGTAATTATAAGAGTAATTAGGGTAATAATTAAACTACATATACAGTATGCAAAAACATACAACAAAGTTTATTTTATATAATGTATTAAAAAAGTCACGAATGTCTTTTTGTTTTCTTGACTTTTGGCGTTTAGTATAAAATTTATTTCTAATGATATGGAAATCAATAATTTCTGAAGCACTGTAGCTAGTAATAAATAGCCTTAGCAAAAGAGATAAACTGATTTTTCCTTTTCTTCCGTTTCGGCATCTGCGTCACTTTCTTCAAGATTTTGAGTAGGCTGAGGGCTTACTACAATGTTGATAATGTCCTCATCAGTTAGTTCTTGTTCAACAGGCTCGTTCTCGTCGATTAGAAGCCACTCTTCTACCTCATCTTCATGGAGGTTTTTCAAGGTATTGTCAGCACTTCTAACTGCATTCCAAACTTTGGTCAGAGCGTCTTGATGGGTTTCTTCCCCATCAGCCTGTAGACTTCGTGATGGATTAACGGAGCTGCACTGCACCTGAATTTGTTGTGACAGCTGAGACTAGCCGGCCGCTAATTGTTTCCGAACAATACCGAGAGATTCCGGATGATCCCGAACTACCCCGAAAACTTCTGAACAGCTCTGGAGCGTTTTTATTTGTTTTAAAGACACACTATTGGAGAAAACGTAAATGTTTACAGTTTTCCGGAGCGATGCCGGACTATCGGGCATTCCGAACTGTTGAATGCCGGACTAATGGACTTCTACTGTACTACTTTCAATATGGCCACTTCAAAAACATATAAACAAAAAGGAGAATCACAACAAAACAAAAGAAGCCCGTCGTTGCCACTGCGTTAAAAAAATTTTGTTTATTTGTGCCACTCCGATATTTTTGAAAAAGTTAACTTTATATTATCTGTAGGTTGTAATAACGAAAAGCAGTTGAAGATGACTTTAAAGTTCACTTTAGCTAAAGTTACGTTTAACTAAACCCAACTTTAACTGCAAGTTGTAATAATGACCCTTAGCAATGTAGTAGATTGAGCATATACAACAAAAAAAGGAACCCGTCTTTGTCACTAAGTTAAAAAAATTTGTTTAATTGAGCAATGTTATCGATATTGCTCCGCCACTCCGATATTTTTGAAAAAGTTAACTTTATTTTGACGATGACTTTAAAGTTCACTTTAGCTAAAGTCAACTTTAACTAAACCCAAGTTGTAATAATGACTCTTATTCTAAATGAGATCATATTATTAATGTCATATAAGATGTTTAATTTCATGCAAGAAAAAAAATTTCTAGTTACTACACCTCGGTACTGTTATGTTTATACCACACTCTCAATCATTCCTCTTTAATCAGTTATTCTCTCATACATTATTTAATACATAATGGTTATAGCCACCCATCGTATTATTATGTTCATAAAATGTGCAAAAATTATTGAATAAAATTATATTGAAAGACAAAAACAAAAACAAAAAAAAATAGAAAAATTTATAATAATTTATAAAACTCTCACATACACAGCCAAGAAAAAATATATTCGCATATTTTTTGTCTTTATTTCGGATTCCCGGTCTTCTTAATTTCATTTTCATTATAATTTAAACAGAATTGTTTAACGAACGAATTAATAGAACGGAGTAGGCGGTGATAGTCTATGTGAAAAAGCAATTGGCGAAAGAAGAAGTTCTGGAAGCAGACATCGTTCGTATTATAATTATTTTTAATAGGAATGTTACGGATATACATATTAGAAAGAAGCGAAGTCGTCGTAGTCTAGTAGGTACGTGAGGCCACGGTTCAAACGCCAGGTCATATATCTCCAACAAGACGTAGTATAAAAACTTTTTCATCGGCGACTTCCTATCGGCATATTTCAGGCAAAAACTCTGAGAATAATTTAAAATTTTCATGAAAAGTTTCTTAAAAATCTGTCATTCGAAGTCGACTTTAAACTGTAGGTTCCGCCACTCATGTATCAAATTAACACACACAATATGGATGGTGTGAGAAGCTACGCCGTAATCCTGACTGAAGGGTTGTAATGACAAATTATGTATGTATGAATGCTACGGATATATGTTGCATAGAAAGTAGCGAAGTCGCCGTAGTCTAGTAGGTACTGTGTTGGCTAATTAGACGTAAGGCCACGGTTCATACCCGAGGTCAAACGTCTCCAACAAGATAAAAAATGAAAAAATATTTCTTAGGCGACTTCCTCTCAGCAGATTTCAGACAAAAACTCTAAGGGAAAAATAAAATGTTCATGAAAAGTTTCTCAAAAAATCTGTCGTACGGAGTCAACTTTAAACTGTAGGATCCGCCACTCATGTATAAAATTAAAACACATAACATAAGTGATGAGAGAAACTAGGTTGCAATCCTGGCTAAAGGGTTGTAATCATCAATTATGTATGTATATGTAAAGGGTGTTTTTTATAGAGGTATAGAACTTTAAGTTGCAATAAAACAACGATTGATTATTCGATTGACATGAATTTTATTTATCCGAAAGATAATCTTGTGGCATTACATTTTAAATATGATTTCTGGCATATGACCGTCACGGCTGGCGCGGATGTAGTCCAATCTGGACGTCCAATTTTCGATGACTTTTTCCAACATTTGTGGCCGTATATCGGCAATAATACGGCGAATGTTGTCTTCCAAATGGTCAAGCCTTTGTGGCTTTACCGCATAGACCAATGACTTTACATAGCCCCACAGAAAGTAGTCTAGCGGTGTTAAATCACAAGATCTTCGAGGCCAATTCACAGGTCCAAAACGTGAAATTGGGCGGTCACCAAACGTGTCTTTCAATAAATCTATTGTGGCACGAGCTTTGTGACATGTTGCGCCGTCTTGTTGAAACCACATCTCCTGGACATCATGGTTCTTCAATTCAGGATGAAAAAGTTAGTAATCATGGCTCTATACCGATCACCATTGACTGTAACGTTCTGGCCACCATCTTTTTTGAAAAAGTACGGACCAATGATTCCACCAGCCCATAAAGCGCACCAAACAGTCAGTTTTTCTGGATGTAACGGTTTCATCATACACTTGAGGATTACCTTCACTCCATATGCGGCAGTTTTGTTTGTTGACGTAGCCATTCAACCAGAAGTGCGCTTCATCGCTAATCAAAATTCGCTTATGAAAATCGGGAACAACGGTAATCTCGTTTTGGGCCAATTCGACGAATCTACGCCTTACTTGATGATCGTTTGGCTTCAATTCTTGCACGAGTTGGATTTTGTAAGCACGCAAACCAAGATCCTTCCACAAAATCTTCCATAAAGTGGATGGACACAGATCCAATTCCTGTGCTCGATGGCGGATGGACTCATTCGGGTCTTCCTCAATGCTACGCTCTACAGCAGCAATAGCTTCTTCTGTACGCACCGTACAGCGTCTCTGGGGATGCGAGTTATCAATAAGAGTAAACGTGGTGCGAAAACGTTCCATGGTTAATCGAATTAACTGCTCTGATGGACGATTTTGTCGACGATAAAATGGACGTAGTGCGCGATACCTTTTCCGCACAGAACCATTATTTTCGAAATAAAATCGCACTATTTGCAAGCGCTGTTCAGGCGTGAGTCTATTCATGATGAATTGCCAAACCAAACTGAGAATAAATCACTTGACAGCTGTTAAATCGGTCGCCATCTTGAAAAGTAATGCCAACTTAAAGTTCTATACCTCTGTAAAAAACACCCTTTATGTATGAATGCTACGGATATATGTTGCATAGAAAGAAGCGAAGTCGCCGTAGTCTAGTAGGTACTGTGTTGGCTAATTAGACGTAAGGCCACGGTTCGTACCCCAGGTCAAACGTCTCCAACAAAATGAAATATGAAAAATATTTCACAAGCGACTTCCTCTCAGCAGATTTCAGGCAAAAACTCTGAGAGTAAAATAAAATTGTAATGAAAAGTTTCTCAAAAACTCTGTCATACGAAGTCAACTTTAAACTATAGGTCCCGCCACTCATGTAGAAAAATAAAACACATAACATAAGTGATGAGAGAAACTAGGGTGCAATTATAGCTAATGGGTTGTAATCATTAATTATGTATGTATACATATGGGCAATTTCGTGTCAAGTGACCCAATTTTTAAAATCGATGTTTTCCGATTTGGACCTAATAATGAGTGCCAAAATCAACATCACAAGGATGCAGTAGAATTTTTTGACATTTTGGCCATCGATTCGAAGGGACACCCAGTCATGCATTCCTGGCATCATTCGACTCATATCATCTCGCTGAATTGAGCTACTAGAGCTTCAGTTTTGCACGCTAAAGTTTTTTCCTTCTTCTCGTTTGGAAGTGTGTGAATCGCATGCTCAGCAACCAAGTTTTTAGCAATTCTATCTTTTCGTTGAGACGTTCCAAACGCGGTCCTTATTTTTGAACAACTCCATGACGATTGAATTCTTTCAGATCTACTCTGTGACGGTTTGGATTTTTTTTTTTTGTACAAAAACTTCTACTGCATCCTTGTGATGTTGATTTTGGCACTCATTATTAGGTCTTATAAGTTCTACTGAAAAATTAGAACAACCATCATCTCCTGCCGAACTGTCATCATTTTCAGAATTGATTTTGTTCTCATCTGGAATAACCGGTAATGTGTGCAACTTTCCCATCATTTTCCTGCACGATCCACATATTAGCAAACGTTTTGAAATCGTTCGGAATTTTTTCAATAAGTTGTCGGAAATATTTCACATATCTGATTATCTGTGCTTCTTTATGTTTAAGGGAGTACAACAAAAAGAAGTCAACATTTTCTTTTTGGAAGCAGAAGCAATTGTGAAGATTAATTATGTAAGTAATTAGTAAATAACGCACGTCCAAATTTAAACACTGTTTATCAAAAACTAATTTCCGAATGTCCTTAGAATGCAAATAAATACTTTTTAAGATCATTTAGGCAGTACGTTTTTATGCCAAATATTGAAAAATCTTATTCTTGAGTTAAAAAATAATTTGTTTGATAGATAAGATATCCCACTCACATCCCATTAAGCGATTATAAAGACCTTAAAGGAAATTGTATAAGCTTTCTTTTGAGAAAAAAAAATGGACCCATTTTGAAAAAAAATTTAAAAAAAAAATATAAAAATTTTTTTTAAAAAATTAAAAAAATTATTTTTAAAAAATTAAAAAAATTATTTTTGGAAAGATTGAAGAAAATTTTTGCTAGGACCAATAGGTGAAAAGTTACACACATTTTAAAAAAAACCTTTATGACCAAAATGTCCAACTTTGACGCCCTCTAACTTCGGCAGTTCTTGACTGATAGAGCTGAAAATTTGTGTCTGGCCTACTATCGAATAGTACTAACCTTGGTGCAAATTTCATCCAAATCGATTCTAAAAATTGAGTCACTTGACACGAAATTGCCCCTATATGTATTTAGAAAGAAGCGAACTATTAAATTAAAATCTAGCACAGTAAACAATTTCCCAGGAGACATTGTATCATGTCACTCGTTACTTTCCGGTAACAGTTCAAGAATTTGAATTATTTTAAGAACAATTTGTGCAATATTCTTCGGTTTACTCTATTAACACTTTGCAGTTCAATGGATTATAAAATTTTAATAAAATATTCAACATTTGATAAGCATTATAAATGTTAAATTTTTGTTCTCCATTTTTTTTATAAATCATGCCTCAACATCACGTAGCACAAATTGTATTTGAATTATAAATAAAAAAAATTAAATAAATAAATGCCAGAAAGAAGAGACATAGTAATTTGCATATTAGCGGTACACAAAACAATATTCAGTAATTACATGCCGATAAAACAAAATAACAAAACTCATTATAAAGGGTGTCATTTCTAAAGGTTTACAAATTTAAAATTTAAAAGAAAATAAAACAAATAACGAAAAAGAACTGCCATAAGCCAAATGAATGGATGCAATGAAGCTACTTTTATGAATTCAAATTAAAAATTGGCCTGAAAATATTTTTTGCAGTAGATTAAGCACATTTTATTGGGCTCTTCTTAAGCAAGCGTTAGTCCATTAAATATGTATACTAAATAAGCTGTTTTGTAGAGCTGAAAGCATTATAAATCGCACAAAAATTAACGCATTCAACTATCGAATTTAGTAGGTTGAGAACCCTGGTCAGAGGCTTCTTCGACGGTTTGAACTCTCTGCCGAGAGCCGACGTTAGGGCTCTCCATAGATTCATAAATAGGTTCAGCCGATTGAGAAGTGCTAGGGCATCAAGGCTTTAGTCGCGATCCCTTGTGTGTTTGTGGTCCATCTTTTATCCTCCCTTTCATATCTCTTCACATTTTCCAATTTCCCTATATCCTTCACTACTCTCTGTTTCTCTCTCTTCTGGAACGAATTTACAATGGGTCATTTTGACCTCTGGGTATTGTACTTGTACCAATGACAAGTACACGTGGGCAAAACTAACGTAACCTACAAATTTTAAATCTTTGCTTCTTTATTGTCACGAGACGTGAAATATGTTCAATTCAGAAACTTCAATCATTTATTAACGTTTGGCTCCGATATGTGGAATCGAACCTGTCAAACCCAAATATGTCTTACTTACTTATTTAACTGGCAATGACAACCTTTTATTCATGATTACAACCTAGCTTCTCAGAGCACCCATGTTGTGTACGTTGTACATGAGTGGCTGAATCAACTGTTTAATGCTGATTCCTGCCGATAGATTTGAAATTTTATTTTACTCTCAGAGTTTTTGCCAGAAGTCTGCTGAGAGGAAGTCGGTAAAAAAATATTTTTTTTTGCATTTCGTTTTGTTGCACTTGTCTAGGCTGAGGTGTGAATAATGGACTCACATTCTACCCTCTAAGCCGCCATATTATCTACTAGACTACACCGATCTAAAACTGTCATTCCATTGTTTTCTATGCTTTGATTCTGTTTCATTTATCAAGTTTATACCAGCCTAACAAATGCTTATTCGACAGAAGTAATTTCTGGCATAACAACGTTGTCGTCTGCCCTAGGATTATGACCTAGCTTCTCAGAGCACTGGTGTTGTGTGTTAATTTTATGGATTAGTGAAGGAACCTACAGTTTACAGTCCGAACGACAGATGTTTGGGAAACATTTCATGACAATTTCTTATTTACTCTCTGAGTTTTTGCCAGAAATCTAATGAGACAAAATCATCGAAGAAATATTTTTTCATATTTCGTTTTGTACTGGGGTTTGAAACGTGCTCTCACGTCTAATAAGCAGCCAACACACTACCTTTCCTACAAATGTCCTCCATAAAAATGTATTGAGGACTTGTTGTGGCGATGAGGGATTTTTGTCGATGTTGGCGCCTGTCTTCTTAATTAATTTGTCATTACCATCCTCATTCAGCCAGTATGATGACGTAGTTTCTCACATCACTCATATTGTGTGTGTTAATTTTAGGAATGAGTGGCGGGACCTACAGTTAAAAGTCGATTCCGAACGACAAATTTTTGAGAAACTTTTCATGGCAATTTTATTTTACTCCCACAGTTTTTTGCCAGAAATCTGCTGAGAGGAAGTCGCCGATGAAACATTTTTTTATATATCGTTTTGTATGAGGTATTTGAACCGAGGTTTAAACGTGGCTTCATGTCTAATAAGCCAACACACTACCTTGCCTAAAAAAACTTCCTCCATAAAAATGTATTAAGTACTTACTTTGGCGATGAGGGTATTTTTGTCGATGTTGTATATTGGCGCCTGTATGATGACGTAATTTCTCCCAGCACTCATATTATGTGTGTTAATTTTATACGTGAGAGGGGGGAACTACAGTTTAAAGTCGATTCCGAACGACAAATTTGTGAGAAACTTTTCATAGCAATTTTATTTACTCTCAGAGTTTTTGCCAGAAATCTGCTGAGAGGAAGTCGCCGAAGAAATATTTTTTTTTCATATTTCGTTTCGTTGGAGATATCTGACCTGTGGTTTGAACCGTGGCCTCCAGTCTAATAAGCTAACACACTATCCACTAGACTACGGCGACTTCAATACTCTCCGCATAATTCATCCAGGGAATCCGTTTTGCGCCGGCCTATACAGAGCATAACTTCAATAACGTATATTATACGGTCAGATGCTTAGACGCGTAGCGTCTTAAGAAGAAATGGTATTCAATCAACGCCACGATGTACATATATTTACAGAAGCCATTATGTAGTAAACAATGACGGAAAGGTTTGTTACCATACTTGAACCTGTTACTCTTGACCCAATCACCAGTGGATGCTATATGCGAACCGTGATAACTGTGGAATATAAAATCTTCCAGCGGTACTACTGGAAATATCAGAGGGCATACAGCATGTCATGTGTTTTGGTTATCATTTTTTACTTCGAGAGTTTTTTGCCAGGAATCTGTAGAGAGGAAGTCAACGAAGAAATATTTTTTTTATATTTTCGTTTTGATATCTGACCTGGGGTTTGAACCGTGGCCTTATGTCTAATAAGCCAACACACTACCTACTAGACTATGGCGACTGCATCGCCATCTATCACCTCCGCTATCTCAAAAATATCAGGTGCTTATCAAAATTACTTTGTAGGGTAGGATATAACAAAGCCCAGTTGTTTTACTGACTGTAGGGTAATGTCCAGAATAAATTTATTTATTTACACACCCAAATATATAAAAATAAACAAAACTGTGGATAAATATATGGATTATTAAGAAATTAAATAAAATTTTCCAGTTATGGTAAGCAAAGACAAAAATACGACTGAAAAAAATTGCAAACATCGAAGAAGAACTCAAGAAAATGAAGGAATAGAAGAAGAATACATGAAATAAAAGAGAGAAATATGATAATGAGCAAGAAGAAATCAATTGATAAACAAAATCCGGAATGAGTGCCGGTATATAAAATAAACTGACATTTTGAATACGCAACTCAATTTAATTGTACCAACGAAACCATTAACAACACATAAACTGTAATTTTCACGTCAAAATGTTGAAGTTTGTAAGTGTTTTTGTTTAAAATTTAAGAAAACAAATTTTATAAATGAATGGAATTTAATTTCTTAACATTTTTTTTTGTATTGTTTCATTTCAGCTGACAATTTGTTTTTTAAGTTTTTTCGCTTGTGTTGCTGCTAAGCCTCATCTATTGACAACTGGTGTCAGCTATGCTACTCCTGCTGTTGTTGCTCCTGTAGTCACACATCCTGTGTTAACGCATCCCGTGTTAACGCATCCCGTAATAACACATCCCGTTGTAACCCATCCCTTGGTAGCTGCCACCGCTGTGCATACACCTTTCGTAGCTGCGGCCGGTTACTATCCCGCCTATACTGCCCCATATGCCACATATCCCCACTTGGGAGGAGCCGCTTATTTCGTAAGACGTTAGTACAACACAAATCTTAGATACTTAAGCAAAAAACGAATAATAATTCCCTTCCTTCTTAATAATAATTTAATTAATCCTTGACTAAGCTTTTGAAGGAAAAACAAGAACAGAAAACTTAATAAAAGAAACACAAAAATTATTCTCAGGCCAATTTTTCTTACAGCCTATATTATATGGTAACTAAAGCTTGGTAATAAGCACCTTAAAGCTTTCTTTCATTAGTTTTTTTGGCACTCCTTTGGCATTAGAATTATGTTATTACATTCATTGATAATTCTCTACCGTGGGAAAGAGTTAGTCAATGAGTTTTATTTTTTGCTCTTCAACTCATTAGCAATTCAAGGCAGGATTTTAATTTTGCTTTTGCCCCAAAAGTATTTATAAAACTGACGTTAATAGGTAGTTATTTATGGTATAATAAATAATTATTTATTCAATGCCATAATATTATTGATGAAATACCATAATTTGTTATGTTTTATTAATTCTTCTTTTTTTCTTCTTCTTTTTTTATTTGTTTCTTTCTTGCAGAGCCACCCTGCCAAAAGTCTCAACACGAAATTAAAGAGCAGCATACTAAACAGCAATGATTTACGTTTCTTAAGGAAACATAATAAAATATATACAAATTGAAAGATAATAATAAAGTATTGCCTACCTTAAGGCTTGATTTTTGTTTTCCAAATTGTTGCATATTAACTGGGGATTTGTTTACGGGAATAAACGCCTGAAAAGATATATTAAAAAATATACAATTTAGTTTTATTTAATATTGTTTAATAGAAATAGTATTTAATGGAATTTAATTTATTTAGGTGAGTGTAAATAGTAAAGTTAAGCAGTAACAATACCCATAGCGTTTGCACGCGGCCGTTATGACTTTGGCGGCAGAAATTGAAATGAAGTTTACGATGTTAAGATGATAATATTACGTTTCTAAGCAAGTCGCCTTAATCTAGTAAGTAGTGTGCTGTGAGGCCACAGCTCAAACCCCAGACCAGACATCTCCAACAAAACAGAACATGAGAAAATATTTCTTCGGTGGCTGCCTTTCAGCAGATTTATGGCAACAACTCTGAGAGTAAATAAAATTGCCACGTAAAGTTTCTCAAAAATCTATTTGCATGCGTGTATAGGGAGAGTAGCCGTAGTCTACTACGCAGTGTGTTGGGCTACTAGAAGTGAGGTCTCAGTTCAAACCCCAGAACAGACATCAAAAGGAAAGTATGCAAAAATATTTCTTCCGTGACTTCCTCTCAGTAGATTTTAGCAAAAACTCTGAGAGTAAATAAGAAATTGTCATGTAAAGTTTTGAAAAAAAGTGTCTTATAAAATTAAAACACATAACATAAGTGGTGAGAGAAGCTAGATCGTCCAATTATGGCCTCTTTGATGGCTTGGGTGTATGTCAATTGGCATGAGACTCTTGGTTGGTCTCCTCTGCTTCAGTTTCTCAAAAAATCTATCGTACGGATTAAACTTTAAACTGTAGGTCTCGCCACTTATGTATAAAATTAAAACACATAACATAAGTGATGAGAGAAGCTAGGTCGTCCAATTATGGCCTCTTTGATGGCTTGGGTGTACGTCAATTGGCATGCGACTCTTGGTTGGTCACCTCTGCTTCAACCTGCCTACCTACCTACTGTCTACAAAAACATTAATCATTTTTAAAGCTTTTAAAAGACTTTGGTATGCGTTTAAAATATATGTGGAATCCACTTAAATAAACAACTACTCGGATTTATTATTTTTATTCGTAAAAAAGAATGAAAAAAGAAAACAAAAAACACAAATTCCCATGCAATTTAATCATATGAAGAGAAAACATTGCGAATCAAAAAAAATATTCTTCAACAAATTAATAATGGAATTCAAATTAAAAAAACTCGAAACGTCGATCAACAAAGACGCCCTACAGAATTATTTTTCTCAAACCATACCTCACTTGAGGTGATTTCGTCAGATCGTCTAAAAAACTGGGTCAACTTCATATTACTTGCCATGATTCTCATACCATAACTTGCGATTTCAAACGATTGTCAGTAGTCGCCGTAGCCTAATAGTTAGTTTGATAGTGTGAGGTCACGGTTCAAACTCCAGGTCAGACATCGCCAACAAAACGAAATTTGGAAAAAAAATTTAGGCGACTTCCTCTCAGCAGACTCCTAACAAAAACTCTGAAAGTAAATAGAAAAATTGACATGAAAAGTGTGAGGCCACGGTTCAAACTCCAGGTCAGACATCGCCAACAAAACGAAATTTGGAAAAAAAATTTAGGCGACTTCCTCTCAGCAGATTTCTAACAACAACTCTGAAAGTAAATAGAAGAATTGGCATGAAAAGTTTCTCAAAAAATCTGGCGCTCAGAGACGACTGTAAACTGTAGGTCCCCCACCACTCATGTATGTATTAAAATTAACGCACACAACATAAGTGTTGTGAGAAGCTAGGTCTTCATCCAGCCTGAAGGTTTGTAACGACCAATTGTGTATGCATGTATGCCTATAGGGCATCCCTGTTCACCGTATTGCTAGCGCCGTGACTGAAGCCAGTTTTATTCGTATGCTACAGCAAATATTCAAAATTCATTTTCAATAATCATAGAAATTCATTCTTTCATACATAATTGATGAACGTTATGATGTCGATGTCGATGCCGACGAAATACCGATAACGATATGCCCGTATCGATAAAGATATCAAGAATAACACCCATCACTGTGTGATGTGAACGATGTGATGTGTAATAAAATCGCATGTCTTGAGTTTAATATTCCTTGCCGCACAGAATACTTGTGTGCTTACATATACACACGCATAAAATATGCAATTTTTGAAAACCAATTCAAAAGTAAGTACCCTACATTATGATATTAAACTCATCATCAATTGAAGCAATCGAAAGTACACGTAGTCTTAAAGTGAAATGTTGCAACTGATTGGAAAAGAAACTCAAGTTTTTGTTTAACGAAAGCCATTGTAATGTCGGCGTCTTAAATTTAATTAATGGGCGTGGCATGTTTTGTACAGAAAACCAGAAAAAAAAGAAATTACACTCATTTCTTCACAAACTTTAATGAGTAGATAACTCAATATTCTCCAAGCTAGGATACAATGCAGTTGCCAAGTCCACCATATGCTTATTCACCCGGAGAACTGCAATAGCTAAAATCCTCAAAGCCGTACATGTCTATTATGTCTTTTAAATTTCTCTATAAACCAGGAGTTAATTTTCAGAGCAAACAGCACACAGCTGTTTAAGGTCTCCATATCCCTTCTAAAGAAAGGCACTTCAAACATTTTGACGCCTTCATCACATTGGGCAGCCAATGGAGGTATTCATGCCAGAAATGCTTAAAGATATCCACAAAATGGTATTGGACGATCGTCTGCTCAATGTGTATTAGCCAGCTGCAGCGGCAGACATTCAAAAACTTCTATACGTTGCAGATTGTTGCCACGTTTGCGTCAAAAAATTTGTTCAACATAGTGCTTGACGATGTGTCACGACTTAAAGCTGAGATTTCAAAAGAAGAAGATATTTGTCGCTTGATCTCCAGGCTGACAAAATTTTTGGTAATAACGGCGGAGCCAAGATAAACAAATTCATCGACTATTTCCAACGTATAGTCATCGGCCCTATTCAGGGGCCCGCAAGTCCCTACCTGTAGACACCATATACTTTGTTTTGCCCTCATTTATTGCGATAAGATGGGTCTTAATAGATTGCCGTTTAATAGCACTAAAGGCAGTGGCAACATCTCGCTTGGTACGCCCTATGATGTCAAAGTCATCAGCGTACGCAAGCAACTGGACACTTTTGTGGATAATAGTACAATTGCGATGCACCTCCGCCTTCTGCAGACCACACTCTCCATGACGAAGTTGAAGAGGTCGCATGATAAGGGATCGCCTTGTCTGAAACCTAGCACGGTATCAAAAGGTTCGGAGAGGTTCATTCTTACCTTAACGGAGCTTGAGGAGATGCTCAAGATCATCCTGCGTAGACTTATTAGCTTTGCAAGCATACCGAGCTCAGATATTGCTGCAAAAACATGATTCTTTATGGGGCTATCGAAACATGCCTTATAGTCGACAAAATGATGCTGTGTGTTCACTTGTTTGTCATGGGTCTTCTCCAGAATTTGATTTAGAATGAAGATCTGGTCAATGGAGGATTTGCTAGGTTTGAATACGCACTAATAAGGCACAACGACGATTGATTTAACGTGGGTACCTGTCCGCGTGGACCTAATCCCACGGTGCTCTTCGCACAGGGTGAAATACAATGCGTCGACCAACGCCCCCAGATGTAGCAGACTGCTACACCTGAGTACCAATTCGAAGCCATATATTTGGACATGAATTCCACCTTGGTTAAGAGCGGAGCCTATCTAAAACTCCTTCCGATCTTTGGGTCACAGCACCCAGTTGAGAATGCAACTCCACATCGAGCCTACTGACTAGACTCTTTTCGCGATTTGGGTCCAAACCTCAGCCACCACGATGCTCCCAAACGGGGCCACATCGACAGCCAGGCTGGAACCGAGGTTCCACGGGCTCCTGACTCCCGTGGTACCAGAATTAAGTCTCCGGTCAGACCTCGTAATCAAATTGATTACTACCAGTTGAACTCCAAACAGTTCGGGACTGGTGGCTCACAGCGACACACTAAACATACATCGGTATAAAGGGCAGCACTTACAATACTAACATTGAACAGCGTCCACACGGGCGAGGCTTTGACCACATGGTGTGGCACCAGGAGTGGACAAAACGAATGTAACAGGAGAACAGACAACAATGCAGCAGGCTAGGCAGCGGCGATGACGGCAATGACGGGGTTGACGGGGATGATGACAGCAAGGGAGAGGGGCAATCTGGGCCAGCACCTAAACAACAGCAGCACCAACATGAACGGGAAAGCAGAGCAGAAGAACCAGCAGCAATCGATTGAAAAATAATAGGATACAATCAGTGTTTTGACGAATGGCTTCAGTCGTTCACACAATACGCTCGTAAGAACCTTATACGCTATAGGGAGAAGGCTTATACCGCTGTAGTTGACATATATCTTAAGGCCTCCCTTTTTGGGGACACGACAGAGAACATTGAGGCTTGCTCCAGCCATATTTAGTAAAGAAATGTTTAATTTTCTAAAAAAAAACCAACATGCAACGTAGGATTTTTAGTCAAAGTTGCCTACTTTTAAAGACAACAACTTTTTACATTGATTACGACGAGTATACTCGTCTTCACTGGCAAATAATTAAGCAGGTAAAAAAAGTTTTTTCAAACAGTGAAGGTTTAAAAAAATTTCGTTTAAAATCACTTCGTAACATTTCTAAGAGCCTAAACACATTGTTTGATTACGACGAGTATACTCGTCTTCACTGGCAAATAATTAAGCAGGTAAAAAAGTTTTTTCAAACAGTGAAGGTTTAAAAATATTTCGTTTAAAATCACTTCGTAACAATTCTAAGAGGCTAAACACATTGTTGGATTACGACGAGTATACTCGTCTTCACTGGCAAATAATTAAGCAGGTAAAAAAGTTTTTTCAAACAGTGAAGGTTTAAAAATATTTCCTTTAAAAGTATTTCGTAACAATTCTAAGAGGCTAAACACATTGTTTGATTACGACGAGTATACTCGTCTTCACTGGCAAATAATTAAGCAGGTAAAAAAGTTTTTTCAAACAGTGAAGGTTTAAAAATATTTCGTTTAAAATCACTTCGTAACAATTCTAAGAGGCTAAACACATTGTTTGATTATGACGAGTATACTCGTCTTCACTGGCAATTAATTAAGCAGGCAAAAAGGCCTTTTTGAAACAGTGAAAGGTTTAAAAATATTTCGTTTAAAATCACTTCGTAACAATTCTAAGAGGCTAAACACATTGTTTGATTATGACGAGTATACTCGTCTTCACTGGCAATTAATTAAGCAGGCAAAAAAGGCTTTTTTGAAACAGTGAAAGGTTTAAAAATGTGTCTTTTAAAAGTACATCGTAACAATTCTTAAGAGGCAAAAAAAAAAAAAAACACATCTTGAACGCTAGTCCTATAAGAGATGCTCATCCAGAGATGTACAAAATTTTTTGCATTGTCTAGAAAGGGTATTTGAAATTCGTTCATTATTACTGTTTTTTTTTTTTTTTTTTTTTTTTGTTTTTTTTTAAGAAGAAGAAAAATAAAGTAGCAGAGTAAATAAATTCTTATTCTCTGACTCTCTGTATGTACATACGTATATTGATATTCGTATGTACAAGTACGTTCATCATCCAATCCAATCATTTCATACATATTTCTCCAACTGTTGGTACTTAAACATACAATATCTGAAAATCGTTTTTTCTGTTTTCATTATTATTCTGTGGTTTTTCTGTATTTATTTTAAATCTGCGATAAACGTAAAAAGTGGAAGAAGTGATTCGTAAATTGATTTCATTTTTATTCAATAAATATTTTCCAACAGATTTGTTGTTTCTTTTTTTCTTTCCTTTATAAAAAAGAAAACAAAAGCAAAAGGATTGAAAATGTATTGGATTTATAAAATATTTTAAAAAATATTAAATATTGTGTGTGTCGGTGTATTGATGGTAGTAATATCATCAAACATTTCAATTGAAATCATATTTAAAGTTACTGAAAGTGATTAAAAATATATGCAGGGCCTCTCCTGTAATAGAACAAGAAGTATGGAAATAAGTTGCGTTAAGTAAGCTAATCTGTACAGTTAGACTAGTTTAATTCGTGTCTTTTTCACTTTAATTGCGATAGATAGGAAGGTAGGTAGAAGTGGCTGTCCCCTCAAAGGAGTTACGGGCGGACACACAGAGACCACACACACAATGCCAATTGTAGTACCTTAGTTTCAAGGACATAGCTTCGTTTATCAAACTTTCTGGCTGGTTTTCCAGCGTGAGGTAGTCGTGCTTTTTGGAAATGTGCAGCCCTTGCGCTGACCAGCTTCCCCCTCCTTGGATCGGAGGAACTTGGTCAGTACAGAGGCTGCGTTCACCTGTGGCATCACAACGGGCCGCTATGCGTGCTCAAGTGAGCTTTTTGGTAAATTAAAGCTACCACGCTAACCTAACCTAACCTAGTACCTTAGTTTCACATTTCTCCCTAGTCCAGGAACCACTTGCAACATTCAATGAAGCGACTCAGACTGCCAATATCCAATCCTCCATATAGTAGGCACCCAGGTACCTCTTTCTCCTCCGACCAAGTAGCGAGCAAGTACACAGTAGGTGAAGAACAGTCTTATCCTCCTCCTCCACATCTCCACAGCTTCTGCAGAAATTATTTGCAGCATGACCGAGACCAATACGCCTCGCATGCGTTGCTATAATGCAATGCCCCGTAATAACCTCGACAACAGTACTGAGCCAACCTCTCTGGAGTTTAAGCAGAGCAGAGCATGCTTTCTAGCCAGCCTTGAACGGCATTCTGAGCGTGGCCAAAGCTATCCATCTACTGTTGACAAGGTCCATGATTTCATGGTCAGTTACAAGCTTACAGGAATCCCCAAAGTTGAGAATTCATCAGGGAATTTGATGGTCGTGCCAGTTCATCAGTCCTACAGATACCCGGAATGTGATCCATTGGAGAGAAAAAAATATAAGAATTGTTCACCTCTCTAAATTAACTAGTATTCGGTAGACGGCGAAAAAAATTTCATTGAATTACAATCCTCGTAATTCCCCCGAAGAAGACTGTAGTAGTAATTCGCACCTCTTGAAAATAGTGAAACTCAATGAGGTACTCATCACTACACCCAATACAACAACTTTGTTTATATATTCACACCCTAGACGTTTACTGTGGGCTGCAACATATTACAAACTCTTTCAAGGGTGACATGCTTCTGAGGTATACGGATGGTTCAATGGCAGATAGCGGGCCCAGAGTGAAATATTCGAAAACATTAGGGAAACTAGTGGGGTGAGTATTGTCCAAGTGGAAGTCTACGTCACTGACAAATGTTCACCATTCAAAATGAACAGAAAGAACAAAGACAAGACATAGTAACACCGTCAGAATATTGTTCGCGCACTTGGCTTATAGGTGTTAGACGAGACAATAGCATGGGATTGTTTGGTCGACCTGAAACAGTTAGGCAGCGATAATTGGACCACCCGCTGTTATTTGCCAGGTCATATGAAATTTATAGAAAAAAGCTAATTAGAGGAGCTTGCCATAAGAGGAACTTCAAGGCTTCTGAAAGGATCAGAAACTTTTTGCGTATTGCGTAAAGAAGTTTAGAAAGGCATTCTCGGCAAAAGGATAGATAGAGAGAGGTGACGGCAATCTAAACTTTATTATGTAATTGCAATGAGAAGAGATTAGAATTATGCATCGCATCAGACTATTTAGGAGCATACATACACACTTACTTGGTCATTACAACCTTTCAGTCAAGGTTACGGCCTAGTTTCTCACACCACTTATGTTGTATGTGTTAATTTAATACAGTTTAAAGTCGACTCCGAACGGCAGATTTTTTTGAGAAACTTTTCATGGTAAAATTTTATTTACTCCCAGAGTTCATGCCAGAAATCTGCTGAGAGGAAGTCCCCGAGATATGTTTGACCGGGGGTTTGAACTGCGGCCTCACGTCTAATAAACCATACTACCTATTGGACTATGCGCCTTTAAATACCAATTAAAATTGCCAAAAAAAACCACACACACTGTAATATAATGTCCCTCCGCGTCTTAAGCGTTTAAAATCCCATTCATTTCACTTTTGCCACAACGCTTGTAGCCTGCAGTTTTCTCAAAATATACGCATGAAATTAACGTTTCACAAGCACTTTATTTCTTATTTTTTAACAACAATAACACAAATTCGATCACAATTTACTTGAAGAGCACGGGAGCTGGAGCGGCAACATAGGGGGAGGCAACATAGGGGGAGGCAACATAGGGGGAGGCAACATAGGGTGAAGCAACATAAGGAGCAGAATAGGCAGCAGCATAAGCAGCAGGGAAGGCAGCAGTGTGGGCAACACTGTGAGCATTATAGCTGGAAGCATAAGGAGCCACATAAGCAGCACTGCCAACAACAGCTGCAGCTGGGGCTGTATAAGCCAAAGGAGCAGCTACGGGAGCAGTATAAGCCAAGGGGGCAACAATACCGGGTTTGGCAGCAGCCACAGCCAACAAGGCGAAGAAGCAAACGGCAATCTGAAAATTTTAAAAAATTGTCAGTAAAACCAGAAGTCCTTTTCATAAATATTCAGTAAGTGGAAGTGAATGGAAGGTTTTAAAATACTTACGAATTTGAACATGTTGATTTAGTTTGTTTGTTTTAGTTTAACGTTTAAGTGTTAACTGTTTAATGTTAGTTCAAGTTAAACGTATTTATACTGCCGCTAAACGAATCTATTGGCCTTTGCAAGTAAGCTGGTAAACAAAACGAAATTGTATACATTTGTGTGGCAATTTTTGGCTTGAATTCAGAGCCAAAAAACCAAATAAATTGACCAACCAAACTGACCATCAGAAATTACGCATCATGATTATTTAATTCTAGACACGTACACGTACTCATAATGCACAAACACACACACACATAAAAATTAATCATGGATAACGTTAAACCATACGAACCATTCAGTTTTATGGTAGCGTTTAAAGGCACTTGAATACGAAAATATACTGGATATACGTACATACATAAGTATTTATGCTAAAAACCTACAAAATAGTTAATCTCTCCCATAAACACAGAGTACAAGAGTACAGCATACTCTCATAAACTGTTTAATAATTTCTTTATTGCCTTATAATCATTAATTTGTGCCTTAATAAGGCCACCGACATAAAACTTTAGTATAAAAGCCTCTGCCTCGAACTCAAACGATATCAAATTCAATTTGTTAAACCCCGCAATCAAACCTCAAGTAAAATGTTCAAATTCGTAAGTATTCAAACTGTCTTGTGGCAATTAGCCTAAGTCTACTCTAAACAGGATTTTCCAAAATATAATCATACACAATTTTTCTTCTTTAGATCGCTGTCTGCTTCTTCGCCTTGTTGGCTGTTGCTGCCGCTAAGCCTGGTCTGGTTGCCCCCTTGGCCTACTCTGCTCCTTTGACTTATGCTGCTGCTCCTGCCGCCGCTGTTGTTGGTCATGCTTCATATGTGGCTCCTTATGCCTCCAGCTATAATGCCCATCACATTGCCCACTCAGCTGCCTTCCCTGCCGCCTATGCTGCTGCACCTGTTGCTGCTTATGCTGCTGCTCCAGTAGCTGCTTATGCTGCTGCCCCAGCTGCTTATGCTGCTCCTCTTGCCACTCCTTTTGCCGCTCCTCTCTTCTTGAAGAAGTAAATTGTTGTTGTTGAACATTTAAGACTGAAATAAAAATTTGAATTGACTTTTAAACGAAATCCGTTCTGCCTTGTTTTGCTTTTACGTGGTCTTTAGAGTTGTAGTGTCTTTATAAAATGTAAACTTAACATTTTTTCTTAAACTGCAAACTTAACATACCCGCAGAATACTCTGTGAAACCGGACCTGAACATTTCTCTCCGGCTGCCGAACTACTGTAGTGTGTTTCAGGCGGAGGTGATGGCCATTTACCGGGCCGCTCAATGGATCCTCGTTAACGGTGCTCCTTTCACCCGCGTCTCGGTCTTCTCCGACAGTCAGGCCGCCATAGGATCTCTGTCGGGTTTTGTGAATAACTCCAGGATCGTTAGGGAATGTCGCCGCTGTCTCGACCTTCTTTCTGAGCGCTTCAGCGTCTCCCCGGGCACAGTAATGTTCTAGGGAACTGTAGGGCCGACGAGCTCGCCAGAGCTGGTGCACTCCTTCCGGAATCGTCTTCGATTGCGTTAGGCATGTCACTTGCCTCGTTCAAGTTGGCAATTGTGAGAAAATCCTTTCGAGACGCCAACCTATCCTGGGTCAATGAGGAGTCCTGCTCCATCGCTAGACTCTCCTGGACCTTGATGGATAATAGGCGTACGAACCAGTTGCTTGGACTTGGTCGTAACATCATCTGCATTGCGTTATGGGCAGACACGCGGAAAGAATGCGGCTCCCATTCAACGACTTCTGCCGCGGGTGCAGATCCGGTGAGGAAGAAGAGACTGTGCTCCACTTCTTCTGTCAGTGTCCGTCACTTGCTAGGTGCAGGAATAGATTATTTGGCTCTCCGTTTCTTGTCAGCTTGACGGAGCTATCATCTATTGACATCAAGGATATAGCTTCGTTCATCAAACTTTATGGCTGGTTTTACAGCGTGGGGTAGTCGTGCTTCTGATGAGCAGCCCTTGTGCTGACCAACTTCTTCCTCCTCCCTGGTCTTGGTGGAACTTGGTTAGCACAGGGACTGCGTTCACCCGTGGCATCACAACGGGCCGCTATGCGCGATCAAGTGAACTTTGTGACATGATCAAAGGTACCACTACGACCTAACCTAACCTATACATGCAGAAGGCTGGTAATTGATTACATACATAACATGCACACATAGTTGGTCATTACAACCCTTCAGCTTCTCACACCACTTATGTTGCTATGTTGTAAAGTCGATTCCGAACGGCAGATGTTTTGAAAAACTTTTCATAGAAATTTTATTTACTCTCTCAGAGTTTTTGCCAGAAATCTGCTGAGAGGAAGTCGCCGTTGAAATATTTTCTCATATTTCGCTTTGTTGGAGATGTCTGACATGATGTTTGCCCCGAGACATTATGTCTAATAAGCCAACACACTAGCTAGTAGGCTACGGCGACTCTTATCAGGAATATAATTTCCATCGTTAGTCTCTACATCCCTATCCTAAACAGTTCTGAAACAGCGCCTTTCCAATTGCATTTTAAGTTTCCTGATAACATTTCGTGATGGCTGGTAGTGTTATCAAAAACCCGTACCCGAGTAGTAAAATTTTCCCCACGATTTCTTATTGAAATGGAAATTATTTTAACAAAATAATACACTTGTGCTTCAATAAATTCAGTCAGTTTATGGTTATTCGAATTCTAGCAGTTACCAGGCCTTAGACTATAAGCTTAACCCATAGGCTTAACTGCTATGAACTTTATTTTCAATTTATATTCGACAACATTCTTCTTATTCCGCTCTCACTTACTTAATTGATGATCACAACCATTTAGTCAGTATTACCTAACCTAGCTTTTCTCACCACTCATGTTGTGTTTGTTAGTTTTATCCATGAACTTTGAACTTCGTACGACTGATTTGAGAATATTTTCATTGGAATTTTATTTTACTCTCAAAATTTTTAACAGGAAATGCTGAATGGAAGCCACCGAAAGAAATATTTTTGAATACTTCTCAGTCAGGAGTTGAACCATGGACTCTCGTCTAATAAGTGAACACATTACTTACTAGACTACGGCGACTTATTCCACTCATTTATGGAAAATTAAGACGACCAAAAATATGTTTAATTTTCTACTGTTTGGTATTTGCAATAGATTCACACGTTTGTTAGTGGATTTAAGCTTAAAAGAATCTGCAAACCAAATAAAGGTTTAATCCGATGCAATTCTGGATTGCCATAACTCAAGTGTTCTTTCTACAAAGTCGTATATCCAATTAAAAGTCTTCATTTAAACAGTAAAAATGTTGTCAATCTGGGGATTAAGCACGTAGTTACTACTGTGGTCTCAATATTCAATATAGTAACAGAAAGGAATCTCGGACGATGTCGTCTACAAGTCGCTCATCCTCCCCGTGCTTCTCTGTGGCACAGAAGAAGTTCTACATAAGATCTTCGATCCAGTCCGCGTTGCCGATGATTCTGCATCCGATCCAACATTGAGCTGTTTATGTTCCTCAACGACAATGACATTGTGCTGCGCGTTAACATCCAGAGGCTGCGTTTGCTCGGCCATGTCATTCGGATAGAAGAGAGTGCCCCGGCGAGACGAGTATTTGATGCGGGAATTAGCGGAAGTCGGCGAATAGGACGACCTTGTCTGCTTTGGAAGGACCAAATCAATGGATGGTGTAACCAACTGACAAAGGACCGCAAGAAGCAGAAGCGCCTACAAGCCAATTAAGTAAATAAGACTCCATATTTAGGGGTTTTGAAAAAAAATTTAGATAAGTGGAGTCACGTAATCAGAAATATCTATGAACTACTACGTCGTAGCCTAGTAGGTAGTGTGTTGGCTTATTAGACCTAAAGCCAGGGTTCGAGCCCCAGGCCAGACATCAAAACAAAATACAAAAAGTATTTCTTCGGCGATTTCCTCTCAGCAGATTTCTGGCAAGAACTCTGAGAGTAAATAAAATTGCCGTGAAAAGTTTCTCAAAAATCTGTCGTTCGTAGTCGACTTTAAACTGTAGGTCCCACCACTCATGTATAAAATTAACACGTACAACTTAAGTGGTGTGAGAAACTAGGACGTTGTACATTGGGTCAATTCGACCTCCGGGTACTGCACTTGTCTTAATTGAAAAGTACACGTCCTCTAACCTAACCTAACCTATGTAATGTGTGACGACGAAATAGTGGAGATTTTGAAACCTCATAAATGGGTTCCGCAATGGGCTGTTAATCTGGATAGCAAGCCTATTAGAAATTAAACAGGATTTCCGTCTGGGCATTGTACTCTGAAGTCGGGCACTAAGTGGGAATTCCGATCCATCTTGTCAAATGTAAAAATTTTTTTTAATTACGCAATAAAATAGGCCGCGTTCTTCTTTCAAATGAATTAACAGCTTTTCGTCTTCTTCTCTCTCCCTATTTCACCTTAAAAAAGGAAAAATTTTTTTTGTTATCGATGACCTTAAATGGTTAAAAACCTTTTCAACATTACTGCGAAAAGTCGAAGACCCTCTTCAAATCTAAAATCTATGAATCGCTATTTTAAAATGCCTATAAATCGTTAGACCTTCAGTTTACGTAGTTCAAAGATGATTAAAAAATTCTTCTCATTTGGTTTTTTTTTTAATAAGACTCCAGTGTAATTAAATTCTTTTAAATTTTCTACAAAAAGACTCAATTCGTACATAATCGAACTAAATCTATAATTATTTGGTCAGTGACTTTGAAAGTCTACCTGCCGTTAAATTTAAAATCCGTATTATTTTTGCCTTTTTTTTTGCTTGAATTAACATGCAAGGTCAGGGTTAATTATAATCAACAACGGAATTTAATAAGACGCCTTCAACATATTTATGAGTATATTTTTTTTTGGCATGTTGTTGTTATTGTTTTTAATGTTAAACAAATAATTACTTAAGTTATGGTAAATACAACAGCTTAAACATGCATTAGAAAACGTATTAAATTTTGGAACATGTTTTGCATATGTAAACTTCGTTGTCCACTTAAAAAGCAAAAACAACAAGAGATTCATGCTTTTTGCTTAGAAACGTATTTAAACACTTTCCATCTGTAGAAATAAATTGTATTTCAATTCAGTTTTTCTTAACGAATTATCCCAAAAAAAAAACTCACAACAAAATGTTCAAATTCGTAAGTTTAAATGCGATGCTTGAATACAGAGTATATTTCTAATATGAAATCCTTTTTCTTTTCAAATTTAGATTGCTGTCTGCTTCTTTGCTGTTTTGGCTATTGCTGCCGCTAAGCCTGGCATTGTTGCTCCCTTGGCCTACTCTACTCCTTTGGCTTACTCAGCTCCATTGACTTATGCTGCTGCTCCTGCCGCCGCTGTTGTTGGTCATGCTTCATATGCGGCTCCTTATGCCTCCAGCTACAATGCCCACCATATTGCTCACACTGCTGCCTTCGCTGCCGCCTATGCTGCTGCTCCAGTAGCTGCTTATGCCGCTGCTCCAGTAGCTGCTTATGCCGCTGCTCCAGTAGCCACTTATGCTGCTGCCCCAGCTGCTTATGCTGCTCCTCTTTTATTGAAGAAATAGATCAAAGAAATGAATTTGAATAAAACCGACTAAACTGAAAGTTATTGTTTTTCTCTTTTTTTGGAGGGAGTGGATATTATTCATCAATTCATACTATTTAATCACTTGAAGCATTTTTCTAACGCTTGAAACATACTTTTCAAATTGCAAAGCCATGGTTAAGACAAACATACATCCATAGTTGGTCATTACAACCCTTCAGTAAGGATTTCAACGTAGGTTGTATGTGTTGTTTTTATACTTGAGTGGCGCGACCTACAGTTCGAAGTCGACTCTCTGAAGGTCAGATTTCTTAGAAACTTTTCACGGCAATTTTATTTTACTCTCAGAGAGTTCTTACCAGAAATCTGCTGAGAGGAAGCCACCGAAGATATATATTTTCGTATTTCCTTTTGTTGGAGATGTCCGACCTTGGGGTTTGAACCGTGGTCTCACCGTGAGCCAACTCACTACCCACTAGACTACAGAATAACTTTTTGAGAAACTTTTCATAGCAATTTTATTTACTCCCAGAGTTTTTGCCAGAAATCTGCTGAGAGGAAGTCGCCGCAGAAATACTTTTTTTTTGTATTTTGTTTTGATGTCTGGCCTGGGATTTGAACAATGCCTTTTCGTCTCACAAACCAACACACTACCTCCTAGACGGTTTGTTCCGGTGAGATATGGAATCTCATTTAATTCATATGGCTGCCGTGACTGGCCTCACAGTACCTTACTCGATAGGACCAATTGTCGCGCACATTTTCGAGTGTTTGGGGTTGTATCACGGCAATGGCTTCACGAATGTTGGTCTTCAAATGCTCTATTATCTCCTGTTGAAACCAAACATTATTCACATCAATACCATGAAAAGCGGGCCAATGATGTCTCCGCTCTACAAGCAGCAACAAAGAGTCACTTGTAGTAGGGTGCATTGGTTTTTGTAAGACCACGTGTGGGTTTCCTGAGCTCCAAATACGGAAATTATGCTTATTAACGTACGCACCAATATGGAAGTGAGCTTTATCGCAAAATCGGCATAATCGTGTAGTTTCTCGTTGGCCCAGATTTCCATTAAATACCAACGTTCTTCAAGCGGAGATAATCGACTGAGTTTGGTGATAGAATAGAATGGCATAAGTATTGCCAGATTCGAAATAACCGAGTGTTCAAATTAAAATCGAAAGATAGCCCACCCGATATGAAGACAGTCAGTCATGACATACCGAGAATTCACTCAAACATGTGTACAATAATGACACAAAGTACAAGAATTACACTATACAGCAGTGGTGTTGTCGAGCCGGAACGCTCCGGAACGCCGTTCCGGTACTTCCTTTTTGGACAGGAACGCGTTCCGGAACTAAAGATGATTTCCAATAACGAGAATTGGCTGACGTTTTAAAAAAAAAAAGATTAAAATGAATTGCTGATTTTTTTTTCTAATTTTTGACGAATTTTTATATGTATTTTTATAAACAAGGGTTTGAACCGACCCCGAACCGAAACAAAAACCGGAACGAACCGGATTGTTTTCCGAACCGTGAACCGGAGTTCGGAACGTTTTTTACTGCTGAACCAGAACAAATGCGTGAACCGGAACCCGAACTAATTACTACTTAAGAATTTGAGTATTTAAAACCATTTGTTTAACCCTTTCGGCCGCCAGGATTATCATGGAAAATCACCCCCGTCGTTAAATTTGGGACATGAGACCGCACAGAGCGGCCGCCTACTCAGGATCGGCCCTGTCTATATAATTATATATACGCGTTCCGGTAAAAAAAATTAGCACAACACCACTGCTATACAGTGGTAGGGAAGTAGTGGCCAAAAATACAATGAGTTTATCATTAAATTCATTAAGCGGAGACTAATTTATAATTTGACTGCTTGGCTCCAAACATGGCCGCTAATGATGCTGAATAAAGCTTTGCTTATCTTACAATTAAGCGAAAACAATGAATAATTAGTGAATGATTTTCTTTTTTTGCTAATTGGTTCTTCACTGCGCAAAAAAAAATATTCGCGGCATGTGACAATATCAAAAATGTTCAGTATGATTTGCCATATAATACATAACATGCATAATTGGTTATTACAACCCTGCAATCAGAATTACGACCTAGCTTTTCATACCACTTTTACACATGAGTGGCGGTACCTACGGTTTTAAGTCGACTCCTACCGACAGATTTCTTTTTATTTGCTGTTCTCTGGTATGGCAAATTTTTTTGCTCCTCTCTGCTGAGAGCAAGTCGCCGAAGATAAATTTTTTCATATTTTCGTTTTGATGTCTGACCTGTTGTTTGAACCCTGGTCTCACGTCTAATAAGCCTACTAGACTACGGCAACCACTGACAAACCAACAATACATTGAGTTTATAATCAAAATTCGCACTGCGTGAGGAATGTATTTCGCAAACCGAAAAACTAGCTCTAGGGACTATACTTATTTGCAAACTCAGTATGTACACATTGAGCAGAACTTCAGAACCTGATATGAACAGGAGCCTCTATGGAAGATGAACTATTTGGTGTGGCTTACGGGTCACCGGCATCGTTAAACCGTATTACTTGAGGACCAACTAAAATCGTCTCTAAACGTTTTCTATATTTGAGTACTTTTTTTTTTGTACTTTAAGCAAAATTAAGAAACTGTTTTTTGCCCCAATAATTACCACTAATTTGACAAATAAGTCATCGCCAATAATGGCCCATAATTTTCTCTTTCAACCCACAGACTTTATTTACACAAAAAGTGTGTAACATGTCAATCACTGCACCCTACAAACAATGTGTTCATAATTTGGCCACCATAATTTTATTACACATTAAATTTGTTACAAAAAAAATGTTATTTTTTTCCCCTTTTCTTTTAACCAACAAGTCGTCAATATTATTTATTGACTGACGGTAGAAATATTTACAAAAGAAATGCATTCTGCATATTGATGAGCTTGAATTGCGATCATACCCACAACTATTATGAGTTCAATGCATTTGCCGTCAATAGCTTAGCTTAGTGATGAATAAAATTATAGGGGCATTTTGCAGCACAATTTGGGAAATACTGTCATGTAAAATTGAATTGAATTGAATGTCACACTTCAATAAGTCATTTATTCAATTTGGATTTTTTTCTGTTTTTTTTTTTTTGTTGGTTGCCTTCCTCAACACCATTTTAGTTGTTGTCGATTCCAAAGAAATACTGCCTCATTTGTGTGCAAATATTGTCGAGAACATTTAACATTGACCCATATTTCGTTGTTTTATTATTTTATGGCCTCAAGTATTTATTGAACATTTTTGGTAGCTTAAGAAGTGTAACAATAAAGCGAAAGTATAAATACGATTAAGAAACTGAAATAACAACCATTGATGTTCTTATTGAAGGAAAGAACAACAATTCTATGGACCATAGTATGGTACTTTTTTATTCAATTCGAAAAGTAAAAAGAAGCGCTTTTTTTCAGAAAAAAAATGGATTCCTTAAGACGGAATTAAAACACCTTGAACACAATAAAAAGTACTGTCAGCATTTATCTTTTAAAAATGTTTAAAATATGAGCTCGTAGATTACAAATAAAATAAAAATAAATTTGTGTTTAGTTTTAATTGAAATTCTTTATTATTCGCACAATTCTGTACGCCACTGTTCACAACTTGATGTAAACAACAACAACAATTACTTCTTTTTGTTATTCCTTTCTTTATAACCTTTGCATAAACAATAACAATTACTCGACAAATCTTTGTAACGGAGATCTTTAAACCACGATTACTCTCTTCAAACGCAACGCGTTTTCACACAAGACTGACTGAACTTTACTCACTCACTCCCCTGCTTTGCCTTGGCTCTTATGTGGAAGGGTAAACAGTCTGATGAATGTTCTTAAATAAATCTCTTTATTATTTATTTATATTATATTTACTATTGTAGTGGTGTTGTTGTATTTTTGTTCACTTGTTTAGCATTTTTTATGCTGGTGTTTGTTGTTATATTAAGCAGTATGATAATTTATAAACAGGTTTGTTTACTGCATTGTTTTGTGTTTGTAGCTTTTGTTTATAATTTGAATGTTCTCGCATCTAGATTTTTCATTTTCGTAACTATATGAACTTTCTTAAGAGACACCTTCTAAAAAACATGCAAAAAATCTTCGATAACTATGGTCATTAGCAACATTGATAACACTTCCTCAATTGCTGGGAAGCAGCTACTCAATTAGTGATCACTATCTTTTAATTCCTTTAATTTACACCACCCCCCCCCCTTTCATTCCAGTATCCTCTATGTGAACCCATTCTCTAACAGACAACATTGGGTGGCCTTTTTTGTCTTTAGTTTTGCTTCTTTTGGTTACAAGTGCTGTCAATTAAAAGTTATTTTCCTTTATTAAAGAGGACAGACAGACGACAACAATAAAAAGAAGGAGTAGAAAAAATAGAAACATCGTTGGTTGTACGAACGAGGACATGCAGTGTAATTTAAGATGACTTCAGGTAATTTGAGCAACACAATGATAGACCACGTCTTTTGGGTAAAATTCAATGGCAATTTATTTTGGAAAATACCAACCAACCAACCAAACAACCCTGAAAAAGGAAGTCCTTGTTTCTTATTCTCTTTTAAAAAGGAGTGTGACGTGGTAGTTGTTGGCAGGGTAAATAGTCTGGTGAATGTTCTTGAGGGCGAATATTCATGACTTCGCCTTCTCGAAATCTCTATAAATATAAACATCGTTGTTTACATTTATTATTGTTGTTTGTGTATTTTGTTTACATTTATTCTTGTAGTGTTTGTTGTTGTATTTTTGTTATATCAAGCAGTACGATAATTTGTAAACAGGTTTGCATGCTGCATTGTCATTTTCGTAACAGTACTATTATTACCTTTAACGTCCATGGTGCTTTTCTTAATAATTAAAAAAAAAACAGAGAAGCACTTTAAAATAAACTGGATTTCAAAAAAAAAGGATTTAAATTGAACACAATAAAAAGTACAATTATTGCCCATAGTACTTTTGTTAATAAATAAAAAAAGTACCATTTAAAAACAATGTAGATAAACGGAGTGAAGGATCAACAAAAAGTACTATTATTATCTTCCTGGTCCATTGTACTTTTGTTAATAAGTAAAAAAGTACCATTTAAAAACAATGTAAATAAATGGAGTGAAGTATTAATAAAAAGTACTATTATTATCTTCATAGGCCAAATTTTGGGCCTATTTTTAAGGAGATTAAAAGCCTCCAATAAGTTATCATCATAGAAGATAAAAGATCTTCAAAAATCATCACTGTTATCTTGTCGTTATAAAACCTGCAATAGCAGCTGTAGGGAATTCTTATTTTGTTGACTGTGTAGCAAACTTTTTAGCATTTGAATATATTGGGTTTGCAAGCGCAGTGAGACTCACTGGATGAAATTCGAATTCAAACGATCGGATGGGCCATCTATCGGTTTAAATTTGAAACATCGGTTATTTCAAATCTGGCAATACTTTGTCATTCTATTCTGTCCCAAAATTCAGTAAATTATCTCCATTAAACGTAATGAATCGATTTATGCTTGGGATTTATTGGGCCGAGAACATGAACCTGTACGATGATGTCGATTTTGCCAAAAAAAAAAATGAAAATGAGATCTTGGTGGATACGTAGTAAGCAAAATTGCCGTATTTAAGGCTGTGAAAACCTACACACACCAAGTCACCCATTACGATCAACTGTTTGGGGCGGCTTGTGGGACGGAGGCACTATTGGCCCATATTTCTTTGAAAATGAGGACGGCACAATAATTACGGTCAATGGAGACGCCTGTCGGACCACGATGATCGATTTTTTTGTACTCGCTCTTTATGGTATTGATGTGGACAATGTTTGGTTTCAAAAGGATGGTGCAACTTGCATCACATCTCATGTCACAATCGATTTATCGCTTCAAACGTTTGGTGGGCGTTTAACTAGCCGAAATGGCGATGTTCATTGGCCGCCAAGAAGCTGCGATTTGACACCGTTGGACTATTTTCTGTAGGGCGCCGTTAAAGTGTTGTGCCGACCAGAGACAATTGAGTATTTACAGGCCATTATTCATGATGCCATTGCTGAAATACTACCTTATACACTCGGAAAATTCAACGAAAATTGGTGCGATCCAATGAGGTGCTGTGAGGCCAGCCGCGGTAGCCATATGATAGAAATAATATTCCATTTCTAACCAGAACATTTGAACTTCACAATAAAAAAAAATTTACAACATTTCAAACTGTTTTTGTTTTATTGCATTTTTAAATTTAAATTGTTAAATGGCCCACCCTATAGAATCTGCAATAGCAGCTGTACGGAAATCTCATTTTGCGCCTGTGTAGCAATAGTTTAGCGTTTGTATTAAACGGAACGTAACTGTAAGACTGTGTTGTGGTTTTTTTGTTTGCACCACAGTGAAATAACTCTGTTTATAGAACCACTGTTTTAAGTACTTTTGACGAGTTATGCCATGGTATTGGCAGATATCAATGAATCCATCGTACAATAGCGATTCATATGGTATGGTTTTGGCAGACATTTAGAAAGATTTGATATTCCGGCAAATGACTGACTTGCAGGTGTTGTGGGTCTGAGAAGTCTAAGTCCGGACAAATATTTTGTTTGAACAACATGAGTGAAACAATTGTGATAAATTATCATTTCAAGGTACTGAAACTAGACAAGTTTAAAGTTTAAGTAATTTCTTCTTCTTAACTCTTTCAGAACCTAGGAGCCAACAATATGAATGAACAAAAATAAAAAGAATTTTAATTTCAGTCTTTTATCGTCATTTATTTTTTAGTAAAAATTCAATCTTTCAGATCTACTTCTTCAAGAAAACTGGAGCAGCGAAGGGAGTAGCCAAAGGAGCAGCATAAGCAGCTGGGGCAGCAGCATAAGCGGCTACTGGAGCAGCAGCATAAGCAGCGGGGAAGGCAGCAGAGTGGGCAATGTGATGGGCATTATAGCTGGAGGCATAAGGAGCCACGTATGAAGCATGACCAACAACAGCGGCGGCAGGAGCAGCAGCATAAGTCAAAGGAGCAGAGTAGGCCAAGGGAGTAGAGTAAGCCAAAGGAGTTACAAGACCGGGCTTAGCGCTAGCAACAGCCAACAAAGCGAAGAAGCAGACAGCAATCTATTGAAAATGAAATTAATTGTTATAGTTTTCGTTTATCGGTGTATTAAACAAAATAACGTTTTAAACTTACGAATTTGAACATTTTGATTTGAGTTTGGTTTAGTTTGATGTACAATTTGTAATTGTTAATGATTGTGTAGGCGTTCAAGTGTTTTTATACTAAAATTTTGTATTTCAGTTGAGTTATTTGACATATGCAAAGTTTTATAATTTATGCTGGACATGTCATAGAGGGCATGCGAAAATTTTAAAAATTGTTTTAAATAAAAACCCTGCATTTAACATTTATTTTATTTAGATTTGTATGCAGAATTAGTTTTTTTAATTTAAATTTAAATACCATCTTAAATACTGTTTTTCTGCAATTTCAAGGGATTGTTATACATTTTTTAAACAATTTCTGAAAACACTAGAAAAACATTTTCATTTAAGACAATTTGGACATTCCAAAACAAATTAATGGAATTATTAAAAGGGCATTCTATCTAAGATATTAGAACTTAAGACCAAGATTTCCATGTAAATGAAGATTTACAATATTTCGAAGAACAAACAAAATTGAAAACTTTCTTCCCTCAAAGCCAGATCGGTTAATAAAACATTACTTTAAATACCAGACTTAGCATAATATTGTAAATGAATATTGTACCCATCTATCCTCGATCAACATATGTTTCTATGCAGCTTACCCTCAAACCAATAGGAAATTAATTTTAAACCTTTAACGGGGTTTACAATAATTCATACGAGTATTGTCTTATCTAAGCAAAACCGAATATTTTATTTTGTAGTTACCCAAAATAAGTGCATAAGTTAGATTTCATCAAATTATATTCCAAAATCTTTTAAATTTCAAATTGTAGGTATTTGCGACGCATAGACAGGTAATTACCGAAACTCCGTCATTACGTACGCAAATCTCAGCCAATCAAAATATGTTATCTGAGAAATTATAACTTAAACACCATAGCTATTTAAAAGATTTAAGGCGCTAAATATTATAACAAATAGACCTAATAGGAGCCAAGTGGACTACGCCTTTTAGAGCGGCTCCTATCCTAATACTATGCCAAACATTGCTAGAAGAAATTATAGCACTGGTTATCAAAAGTTTAAAAAAATGAATAATTCAACATGAAATTGCCGTACACTACACCCTATTCATCATCTGCAATAGTTTACTTTATGATACTCCAACCTAATGGATTGCATGAGTAGGCGATGTTCAATAAATGTTGGTCTTAACTAAGAGGAAGCCACCGTCATGTGTTTTTGCAATTTCAACTGCCTTATGAGGCAGTTATGGCTGAACAAAAAAGGAAGGAAAACTGTGCTGCATTTATTTATTCTTGTGGTTGCCCTGATTCAGAAGACGCCAGGTTAGGATATTTGACTGTTATTCTTCATTTCCTAACCTCAAATCTGCTCTCAACATTTCTGTTGGAAGACTGTCTAAGAACTGATTTCATGTAAGGCCTGAATCACAATCGAAATGGTTTCATCCGTGTTAACCTAATTTTTTATAACAACATGATAAAATTGTGGAACGTTGATATTAGCTATGGAGTTACGAAAGTCTAATAAATAAAGTTATCTTCACAATAATTTATTGAGCTTCATTAAGTCTTAAAAAAATTAATTTGAAATGAAATCCGAACGATTTTCATACTGATTCTTTCCAAATTCGGCCCAGTGCTTATTTCTAATGGATAATGAGCATATCTGGATTAAAGACAATGAACATAAATTGAAATCGACCAAGAAATTTACAAATATACACAGATTTTGAAAACAAAATTCGTATAGTGAGTTAGGCCCTTTAATAAAATGGACTAGTTTTCATCAAATTCGGTGCTGTTTGCGATATACAACGACAAAAATAACTCGACCTTAATACACTGGCCCTCATTAGACATTTATTGATGCCCAACCATTAGGAAATATTTTTAAACCAGAGCCGACTATGGACTGAATTACATTAAATTTGTATCCACAATTATTAAGACTTTGACGACTTATCTGTAAATGCTTAAAAACATTACTTTATGAGAGTTACTAGCACATGGGAGACCAGCGAACAATAGCTGACAAGACAATCCCAGTACACATCAGCAATTTAGTAGAGAATCATAAATGAATGATATTTTAAGTACCCCACGTGTATTTGTTCAAATCTAGATTATTAGACAGAAAAGCATGCACTTGCCTTCTTATGGAAACTATTCCTGCTAAGGAAATTACAAAAAATCATAAATAATTCCAATATTTAAATACAATTGATTCCTTTTTAGAAACCATTACAGTTTTCGAAAACCCTTCTAGAGACCCTGTTCAGAAAAAAAATTAAATTCTATTAAAATTTTAAGTTTTTTCAATCATAAGGGATCTACTTCTTCAACAAAAGTGGAGCAGCAAAAGGAGTGGCAAGAGGTGCAGCATAAGCAGCTGGGGCAGCAGCGTAAGTGGCTACTGGAGCAGCAGCATAGGTGGCAGGGAAGGCAGCAGAGTGGGCAATGTGATGGGCATTATAGCTGGAGGCATAAGGAGCCACGTATGAAGCATGGCCAACAACAGCGGCGGCAGGAGCAGCAGCATAAGTCAAAGGAGCAGAGTAGGCCAAGGGAGTAGAGTAAGCCAAAGGAGCTACAAGACCGGGTTTAGCGCTAGCAACAGCCAACAAAGCGAAGAAGCAGACAGCAATCTATTTGGAAATAAAAATGAATTGTTATAGTTTTGGTGTATCGGTGTATTAAACAAAATAACGTTTTAAACTTACGAATTTGAACATTTTGATTTGAGTTTTTTTAGGTTTGTTTGGTTTGATGTACAATTTGTAATTGTTAATGATTGTGTAGGCGTTCAAATGCTTTTATACCTTAAATTTTGTTATAAGTTTAGATCGCATGTGCATAAAAAATGTTATAATTTATTCTGAGCGTGATAGAAATGAAAAACGTTTAAATTTGATTTTAAATTGAATTGAAATTAATTTAAAAGATTTTTGGTTTTTATTAAATTATTTGTAAAAGTGAACTTCACTTACGGTTTCCCTAGATCCTCCATGAAGGGAAATGAATGTTAAATTTAAATTTAATCACCACCAAGTAGCTCTAATGCTTATCTAAATACAGTCTTTTTATTAAAAATACAGGAGTATTTATTCATACACTTACAATCCAATCCAATCCAATCCAAACTCAGTGAATAATTTTAACAATATCCTGATGATATTCAATACATTAACCTTTCTCTTGTAGGAGGATGAGGCTGGTTGCAAATGTTCCATTGTTTTTTGTTTCCACAAATTTGTTTACATAAATACATAGATTGGAATGAAAACTTTAATTTACATCGACTAAGACTTGAAATTATAAAATAATTGCTTTGAACTTCAACAAAACAAAAACAAGGTCAACGTAAACGGAAATTTCTGAATTTATTCATTGTCTAAATCTATCTAAGGTTGCTAGGTATGATTAGGTTAGGTGAGCTGGCGGACTCCCCTTATAGGAAGTGATTACACTTAGGCCAGCATTTACGACAATCGCGATACCACAATCAATTCTAGTATTCAACATTCACTAGAGAAAACCAAACCGAGTACAAAATAAATCACGCTATTGAATCAATCTTTATATATTAAAGAGCGCGGTCAAAAAAAAAAAAAAAAAAAAAAAATTTAGAAAGCGAGAGGCCAAAAACCTCCGTTTCTTCATGACAAGAGCAGGGCAATGACATATGAGGTTAAAGACAGTTTCTTTTTCCTTTTCACAACTCTTCCTCTTTACAGCTCCTGCAGAAATCATTTACCGAGAATACCGATTGTTTCGGCATGTTTTCCAAAAGGACAGTGGCCTGTAAGAATCGCTACTGTGCGGTGGATGGCCATACGATTTAAGGACAGAAATGAATAGATCTTCTTCTCATCCATACGTGTCCAGCAGAATCTAACAAATTGTACGTACTCTCCAGCTGTCAACGAGAGTTTGCTTCCTTGTAAAACCAAAAGATAATATACAAATTGACTGGGGCAATCGGAATACGTATGCCCTATAACATGTTGGAGATTGCCAGCTCCATACAGACTCTGGTCAGTTCATCAGTAATGGAATTTCCAACGATATCCCTATGTCCCGGTACCCATTTTCTGCGAAAAACTGAACAGTGTAGAGTCGCACAAACTGCCACATTATTTCGGTGTCGAAAAACAATCGGGAAATTCAGAGGAAGCAAAAAATTTAATTTCGATGATAATTATAACACAGCCCTGCAAATTTGGACTTTTTTTGTGAAAATAAGATGGCTTCAGGTGTTTTCGAAAGCATTTTGCGCCCTGAACACGAATCTGGTTTCATAAACTTTCCATCACGTCAGGTTTTCGAGAAAAAGGGTTGTATCCCCTAAAAATAGCGTTTTTGGCCATTTTTGAAAAATTGTAGATCTAAACACTGACGTGCTAGAACCATCGCTATTATCAGAAATTGACAATTGATCTTTGCTCTTCAAAATGAGCCCAAAGCCAAATTGGTTGCATGCACTCTTAAAGTAGGGGGTGGGTTTATGTCAAGGGGTGCAAGAGAAAAAGAAACACATTACGGAGGTCCTTAAAAATTAATCAGATTTACTTGAAAATTGTTACTCAGGGGTTTTTGGGATCGCTGATTACAGATCTTCATTCAGATTTAAAAAATTCAAAATTGCGGTTCCAATATCGCGGTTAAGTAAGACTGATTTATTTTTATTAACCTCGACCGCCATATTGGATCCGCCATTTTGAATTTTTTAAATCTGAATGAAGATCTGTAATCAGCGATCCCAAAAACCCCTGAGTAACAATTTTCAAGTAAATCTGATTAATTTTTAAGGACCTCCTCCCTTTTTCTGGAAAACCTGACGTGATGGAAAATTTTTGAAACCAGGTTCGTGTTCAGCGCACAAAATGCCTTCGGAAACACCTGGAGCAATCTTATTTGCAAAACCCATGCAGGGCTGTGTAATTATTGTATTTACCGATTAAGTAGGAATCGATACATACATATGCTCTAACATCATTCAGGTCATACTTGAAGCTAGTTACATACATAGAAAGGTCATGCTATGCTGGTTTCTATAACATTGTAATGCCGATGGAAAAGTGAAAACCGGCAAACTAGTTTGTAAAGAGCCTGTCTTATACCATCAGACATACTCATAAGTCCTCATCCCCCTACGTTAGGTTCGACTAATGTTATGACACACTTTTCGCAAAAGACCAACAGTATATGGATAAGAACGGGCGCCAATCAAGAAGAAAAGTATATTCAAAGCTGTGTAGGAAGATTGCTTCGCTGGCTTCAGTGCTCTTGGACTAATCAAAAGTTACCTGCAACAAAATGGCACCAGGTACTTATTGTACCTCCATGTCGAGGACCCATCTAAATAAACCAATCAATATAACATGGCTATATTTGAATCAAATATTATTTCCATCAATCTAAAAGTATCATTAGCTAGAATGTAATCACCGTGTAATTGATATTAATTTTTTACAATTATTTACAGCCATCAGCACATAAGTTTCTGGTTCCATCAAATATTTAACTAGTTTTTGTTGTTCCATTTATTTATTTTCAACATCTTTATTAAATAAAAGTCAAATAAAAGTTTAATTATTTCATTCCAAAACAAACTTGAAAATCTGCATTTACATTCACTTATTCTGTCTATCACGTTCAGCATAAATTATAAAACTTTGCATATGTCAAATAACCCAACTGAAATACAAAATTTAAGTATAAAAGACTTTAATGCCTACACAATCATTAACAATTACAAATTGTACATCAAACCTAAAAAAACTCAAATCAAAATGTTCAAATTCGTAAGTTTAAAACGTTATTTTGTTTAATACACCGATACACCAAAACTATAACAATTCATTTTTATTTCCAAATAGATTGCTGTCTGCTTCTTCGCTTTGTTGGCTGTTGCTAGCGCTAAACCCGGTCTTGTAGCTCCTTTGGCTTACTCTACTCCCTTGGCCTACTCTGCTCCTTTGACTTATGCTGCTGCTCCTGCCGCCGCTGTTGTTGGCCATGCTTCATACGTGGCTCCTTATGCCTCCAGCTATAATGCCCATCACATTGCCCACTCTGCTGCCTTCCCTGCCACCTATGCTGCTGCTCCAGTAGCCGCTTATGCCGCTGCTCCGGTAGCCACTTATGCTGCTGCCCCAGCTGCTTATGCTGCACATCTTGCCACTCCTTTTGCTGCCCCACTTTTGTTGAAGAAGTAGATCCCTTATGATTAGCATTTAATTAAAAAATAAAAAAAAACGATTGAAAAAAAATTTAAAATTTAATAGAATTTAATTTTTTTCTGAACAGGGTCTCCAGAAGGGTTTTCGAAAACTGTAATGGTTTCTAAAAAGGAATCAATTGTATTTAAATATTGGAATTATTTATGATTTCTTTTAATTTCATTAGCAGGAATTGTTTTCATGAGAAGGCAAGTGCATGCTTTTCTGTCTAATAATCTAGATTTGAACAAATACACGTGGGGTACTTAAAATATCATTCAATTATGGTTCTCTACTATATTGCCGATGTGTACTGGGATTGTCTTGTCAGTAATTGTTCGCTGGTCTGTCATGTGCTAATAACTCTCATAAAGAAATTTTTAAACATTTACAGATAATTCGTCAAAGTCTTAATAATTGTGGACACAAATTTAATGAAAATCAGTCCACAGTCGACTTTGGTTTAAAAATATTCCTTAATGGTTGATCAGCAATAAATGACTAATGAGGGCCAGTGTATTAAGGTCGAATTATTTTTGTCGTTGCATTTCGCAAACAAAACCGAATTTAATGAAAACTAGTCCATAATTATTAAAGGGGGAGCTAAATCCTTGTACGAAATTTAATTTAAAAAAATTTGTGTATATTTATAGATCTTTTGGTCGATTTGAATTTATATTCATTGTCTTTAATCCAAATATGCTCATTATCCATAAGATATAAGCACTGGGCCGAATTTGGAAAGAATCAGTATGAAAATCGTTCGGATTTCATTTCACACTAATTTTCTTAAGACTTAATGAAGCTCCATAGCCAATTTCAGCGTTCCACATTTTTTTATTTTGTTTTGAAAAATTAGGTTGATACGGATAAAATCATTTCGATTGTGATTCAAACCTTACATGAAAGCAGTTCTTAGACAGTCTTTCAACAGAAATGTTGAGAGGAGATTTGAGGTTAGGAAATGAATAATAAAAGTCAAATATCCTAACCAGGCGTCTTCTAAATCCGAGCAACCAAAAGAATAAATGAATGCAGCACAGTTTTCCTTCCTTTTTTGTTCAACCATAACTGCCTCATAAGGGTCTAGTAATTGCAAGAACACATGGCGGTGGCTTCCTCTTAGCTAAGACCCACATTTATCGATTATCCCCTACTCATGCAGTCCATTAGGTTGGAATATCATAAAGTAAGCGATTGGAGATGTTGAATAGGGAGTAGTGTATGGCAATTTGATGCTGAATTATTCATTTTTTATATTTTTGATAACCAGTGCTGTAATTACTTCTAGCAATGGTTGGCATAGTATGAGGTCAGGAGACGCCCTAAAAGGCGTAATCCACTTGGGTCCTATTCGGTCTGGTTGTTACAATATTTAGCACCTTAAATCTTTTACTGTAGCTATGGTGTTTAAGTTCTAATTTCTCAGATAACATCGTTTAATTGGATGAGATTTGTGTACGTAATGACGGAGTTTCAGTAGTTATTTACCTGTCTATGCTTCTCAAATAACTACAATTTGAAATTTAGAAGAATTTGGAATAAAATTTGATGAAATCTAACTTATTCATTTATCTTTGGGTAACTACAAAATAAAATATTCGGTTTTGTTTAGATAAGAAAATACTCGTATGAATTATTGCATACCCTGCTAAAGGTTTCAAATTTATTTCCTATTGGTTTGAGTGTAAGCCGCATAGAAACATATGTTGATCGAGGATAGATGGGTACAATTATCATTCACAATATTATGCCTCCTCTGGTATTCAAAATAATGTTTTCTTTATCGATCTGGCTTTGAGGGAAGAAAGATTTCAATTCTGTTTGTCCTTCGAAATATTGTAAAACTTCATTTACATGGAAATCTTGGTCTTCAGTTCGAATGTCTTAGATAGAATGCGCTTTTAATGATTCCATTAATTTGTTATGGAATGTCCAAATTGTTTTAATGCAAATGTTTTTCCAGTTTTTTCACAAAATTTTTAAAAAATATTTGTCAATACCATGAAACTACAGAAAAACAGTATTTAAGATGGTATTTAAATTTAAATTAAAAAAACTAATACTGCATACGAATCTAAATAAAATAAATGTTAAATGCAGTTTTAGTTTAAAACAATTTTTTAAAAATTTTCGCATGCCCTCTATGTCACGTCCGGCATAAATTATAAAACTTTGCTTATGTCAAATAACCCAACTGAAATACAAAATTTAAGTATAAAAGCACTTGAACGCCTACACAATCATTAACAATTACAAATTTTACATCAAACCAAACAAACCTAAGCAAACTCAAATCAAAATGTTCAAATTCGTAAGTTTAAAACGTTATTTTGTTTAATACACCGATACACCAAAACTATAACAATTAATTTCATTTTCAATAGATTGCTGTCTGCTTCTTCGCTTTGTTGGCTGTTGCTGCTGCTAAACCCGGTCTTGTGGCTCCTTTGGCTTACTCTACTCCCTTGGCCTACTCTGCTCCTTTGACTTATGCTGCTGCTCCTGCCGCCGCTGTTGTTGGTCATGCTTCATACGTGGCTCCTTATGCCTCCAGCTATAATGCCCATCACATTGCCCACTCCGCTGCCTTCCCTGCCGCCTATGCTGCTGCTCCAGTAGCTGCTTATGCCGCTTCTCCAGTAGCCACTTATGCTGCTGCCCCAGCTGCTTATGCTGCTCCTTTTGCCACTCCCTTCGCTGCTCCACTTTTCTTGAAGAAGTAGATCCCAGAATGATTGACATTTGATTAGAAAAAATGAATAAAAAAAAACGATAAACTAAACTCTTTAACTGGATTTATTATTTATATTCGTATCAAAATAAAAAATTTATAAACCTTAAGGGGTACTAAAAAGTACCAATAGTACCGTATGTATTGGTACTTATAATGGTTTTAGAAAATTTCACAAGGACATCTTCAAAGTCTTGAAGTGGCCGTAGTCTAGTAGTTAGTGTGTTGGCGTATTTGACGTAAAAGCCAGGGTTCGAGCTCCAGGCCAGACATCAGGACAAAAATACAAAAAGTATTCCTTCGGCGACTTCCTCTCAGCAGATTTCTGGCAAGAACTCTGAGAGTAAATAAAATTGCCATGAAAAGTATCTCAAAAATCTGTCGTACGGAGTCGACTTTAAACTGCGGGTCCCACCACTCATGTATAAAAATTAACACACACAACATAAGTGGTGTGAGAAACTAGGACGTTGTACAATGGGTCAATTCGACCTCCGGGTACTGTACTTTTCTTAATTGACAAGGACACATCCTCTAACTTAACCTAACCTAACCTCTTCAAAGTCTCTTTTCTAAATATTATAATTAAACGCAATGGTTTGTTTGGGCTCATTTAGATCCATAATCTGTATTTATATAAAAGAGCTCCAAGATATGTTGCAGAACAACCTAAGATATGTTACAGAACAACCTCGTTGATCTGCTTATCTACGTTCTACCGCTGTAGACCAATTTGTAGAATTTAAGAACTTCCTCCTTTATGGCTCTACTTTTATTCGATGGACATTGGACCAAGTCTTTTCTTTTTTTTTTTTTTCTTTGAGTCATATTCTTGTGAGCTGCCGTTGAGATACAAATTACGACAGCTTTGGGCATTCCTCATTGAAAGGCCCCCTTGGTTATGATAAACTGGCTGCCAGACAACTTGCGACACAATGTCGCAATACAACTTAACATTATTTTTACTAAGCACTTCCCACCACAGTCTAAGAACCCCCAAAAGTCTGATTATTGATTGTATAGGGTCTTTATTTAAGTGCTTTCTATCTTTAAAGTGAAATAAAGCAAAGAGAGTGAGAGATATCAACGAAATTATTTTGATGTTTGGATGAACCATCGATGCCATTGGATTCGTCATAACCTAGTAGGTAGTGTGTTGGCTTATTAGACATGGAGTCCCTATTCAAAGTCCAATAAAATGAAATTTTAATATTTCTTTGGCAACTTACTCTCCGCATTCTTCTGGCAAAAACTGTGAGAGTAAATAAAAAAAATTGCCATGAAAAGTTTCTAAAAATCTGTCTTTCGGAGTCGACTTTAAACTGTAGGTTCCGCCACTGAACGCAAGTAGTGTGTCAGGATTACGACCTAACTGAAGAGTTGTAATAACCAAATAAGTATGTATTTATGCCATTATAGGTGGAATATATCAACGATCAAATGCCCGGCTCCGCTTCTGTGGGCGGAGCGCATCCAAAATCTCCAATTTTCCATGACTGGCGCTTAAATCAGTCTGAATTTGAGTGATGACTTGGGTTATATTGGCATTAAGAAACGTTGTAACGGGTGTTTTTTATAGAGGTATAGAACTTTAAGTTGGCATTACTTTTCAAGATGGCGACCGATTTAACAGCTGTCAAGTGATTTATTCTCAGTTTGGTTTGGCAATTCATCATGACTCACGCAGAACAACGCTTGCAAATAGTGCAATTTTATTTCGAAAATAATGGTTCTGTGCGGAAAACGTATTGCGCACTACGTCCATTTTATCGTCGACAAAATCGTCCATCAGAGCAGTTAATTCGATTAACCATGGAACGTTTTCGAACCACGTTTACTCTTATTGATAACTCGCATCCCCAGAGACGCTGTACGGTGCGTACAGAAGAAGCTATTGCTGCTGTAGAGCGTAGGATTGAGGAAGACCCGAATGAGTCCATCCGCCATCGAGCACAGGAATTGGATCTGTGTCCATCCACTTTATGGAAGATTTTGCGGAAGGATCTTGGTTTGCGTGCTTACAAAATCCAACTCGTGCAAGATTTGAAGCCAAACGATCATCAAGTAAGGCGTAGATTCGTCGAATGGGCCCAAAACGAGATTACCGTTGTTCTTGATTTTCATAAGCGAATTTTGTTTAGCGATGAAGCGCACTTCTGGTTGAATGGCTACGTCAACAAACAAAACTGCCGCATTTGGAGTGAAGGTAATCCTCAAGTGTATGTGGAAACACCGTTACATCAAGAAAAACTGACTGTTTGATGCGCTTTATGGGCTGGTGGAATCATTGGTCCGTACTTTTTCAAAAACGATGGTGGCCATAACGTTACAGTCAATGGTGATCGGTATAGAGCCATGAATATTAACTTTTTCATTCCTGAATAGAATAACCATGATGTCCAGGAGATGTGGTTTCAACAAGACGGCGCAACATGTCACACAGCTCGTGCCACAATAGATTTATTGAAAGACACGTTTGGTGACCGCCTAATTTCACGTTTTGGACCTGTGAATTGGCCTCCAAGATCTTGTGATTTAAAACCGCTAGACTACTTTCTGTGGGGCTATGTAAAGTCATTGGTCTATGCGGTAAAGCCACAAACGCTTGACCATTTGGCAGACAACATTCGCCGTATTGTTGGAACAGATTGGACAACATCCGCGCCAGCCGTGGCGGTCATATGCCAGAAATCATATTTAAAATGTAATGCCACAAGATTATCTTTCGGATAAATAAAATTCATGTCAATCGAATAATCAATCGTTGTTTTCTTGCAACTTAAAGTTCTATATCTCTATAAAAAACACCCTTTAGTACCTGCGACTTAAGAAACTCTACAAGCCAAAAGTTTAACGTGGTCTAATTGCACGATCTCGGTGCGCCAGTTCACATTATTTTCACGTGAAATTATTACGAACTAAAATCGTTCGTGCAGAATATTTAATGAGATATGAGCTGGTGGCGCGTAGTGTCGTCTTATTTCAACCCCATGTCATAGGTGTTCAAAAGATTCAATTCATGCCGAAAGAAATGGTAATCATCGATTTATAGGGCTCACCGTTGACAGTGATGGCCTAACCAGTGTCGTTCTCAAACGCATGAGCTATGGCGGCACGTAGCGCTGTCGTATTAAACCACATGTCTTTAGTAATCATCGAACTATAATGCTCGCCGTTGAGAGTGATGTTCTGATTTTCTTTATAATTTGACAGATGTCAACTGTCAAAGTTTTTAAGTCACTGTTGGAGACTGTTATACTACAATTCCAAATAGAGAAGACTGCTTCTAGGAATTCTGGTGACATTTTACTTTTTTCTGAAAGGCTGGAGTTTCAATTAAGATTCGTTGAGTTACTTTTGCCAGTCACTGTATATAAATACATATAATTAGCCATTTACCTCTTTAATATCACTATTGTGCCCAAAAATTTAAACAAAAATTTGGTGAAACTATAGATTTTTTTATATTTTCAATTAACTTTTTTGATAGACACTGTTATGTATAATTTTTACCGTTAATCTTATTAAGTTAAGTGAGTTCGAAACGAAAGTGACTCATAATATAGGAATTCAATCACGTATAATTTTTACATTCGATTTTATGACGCACATCACCTGTTCTTATCATTGAATCATTTGTGTGCCCCTCTCTCTCTCTCTCTCTACACTTTGCATTAACCATCTACACACGCACAGTTCATTAAATTAATTTTATAAATAAAACAGAGGCCTTTTACCCCTCAACTGTAAAGCAGTTGTATCAAAATTCCAAATTAATTTCACCATTTATCCACTACTTTAGATCACAAGGTCATGGTTAATGCACTCGAAAACCACGAAAACTGTTTAGGCCACTCTAATGTTAGCCGCAGTAGCATATTTAATTAAATCACGCTAAAGACGTGTTTGGCATGAGTAATTTTGTGTATTTGGAAGACCAAATTTTAAACTTACACTTATGAAAACCAAAACAATTTGCAAAATGCTTAAAAATATCCAAGAGGGTTTTGAAACTTTAACTTTAAAACGAAATGTTCAAGTTCGTAAGTCCTTTCCTTTACTACTCTGCTCTAGAAAGTACATGCCGCAGCCTTTTTGTGCACTGAAATTGCATAAAACTGGAGCCCTAAAAGGAGTCGCATTTCTGGGGCTTGTTATCGATAAAAAGACGTGTTGGAAAGCAAACATCATTAACGGTGTAAGAAAAGCTCTCCATTGCCCTCAATGCTTGTACCTCCATTCCGAATAAAGAGTTTAGGAAACATAGTGCACTGCACCTAGTAAAAGATGATGGCTCCAAGTTGAATGGAACGGTGGATGTAGAAATTTTTTCTGTACACATAGCAGCCAAATCCCTACAGCATCATTCAAACGGAAATATCGGCAATACAGGCAGTGGCAAGGAATATTGAAGATACGAATATCCCCAGACGAGATATTCTCATATTTTCTGATATCAAACATAGATTCCAACGTGCTGAACTTTAAGACAGTGTATAGCTCTTGTAGATATCTGAACTAGGCAGCGGAATGATCATATCATTTGGGTACCAGGCTACAGTGATATTCCAGTTAACTGCAGAGCGGATGAACTTCTCTACTTTGGGAATCCCTTTAAAGACCTGAGACATGCAGTCATGGATTTCTTCAACGCCGGATGAGCCCCTTTGTATACGGTCAGAACTGTGCAGAATCTCTGGCCAAAGCTGTTTAGAAGGCTCCCAAAAAACCAGATTATACTCCAAAGAAGCACTCTCAATTTGTTTGTCGGTGTCATTAGAGAGCATTGGTGTGGGCTCTTGGCAAATTGTTTCTATAGAAGCTGCGGGATATGAGGAAGAGAAACAAATTGTTCTCGTCTCTTCTGTGCATCCTCTTCCATTCAAAGACATGACCGCTGGCTGTTAAAGCGCTGCACAATGTCCTCCTCGTTGAGGGATTCATACATTGATTGGATTCGGAAATTATTGCCAACACGCTCTGGTCTATGTAAGACTTATCTCTCTCCGTGCTTTTGCGCCTTACAGAAGCACCAGGAGAATAAACGCCTTGTAGAGTACTAGCTTCGTCGTACGTGAGCGGCCACTCCTTCTCAATTGCCTATTGAGACCGTAGTAGCACCTTGATATCCGGATTGACGACATTTTTGCTAGAAGGATGGAGACAAGCTAAATAAATTAAATCTGGAATCCAATATGCCGTATGTTCCTACCTTCCGACAACATTTACTTCGTTTTGCCCTCATTTGCTGCCAGACCCATCTTAATAGATGGACAGTATAGCTAAAGGCAACAGTAACATCTTGTTTGCTAAGCCCTACGATGTTAATGCCGTCAGTGCACGCAAGCAACTGAACAGTATTAGTGGAAAATAGTGCCGTTGCGATGCACTCCCGCCTGCCGCAGAACACTCTCCATAACAAAGTTAAAGAGATCGCAATGTAACGCAATGTCTTGTCTAAAACCTCATACGTTATGAAAAGCTTCAAAGAGGTTCATTCCTAACTTGACGGCAAAAGTTGCTCAACGTCATTCTGCATAAGCCTTAACAGCTTAGCAGAAAGACATTAAGACAAGAACATAATTCTTTAGGGTTTTTGAAGGCTGACTTATTGTGTGTCTTGAGTCTTTTCCAGGATTTAACGTAGCGTGAGGATCAGGTCGATGATGGACTTACCAGATTTCTACGAATTGCTTCAGTCATTCATGAGTCTTTTCCACAATTTGTAGCGTGAGGATCAAGTTTTCGCCGTAGTCTAGTAGGTGGTGTGTTGGCATATTAGACGTAAAGCCAGGGTTCAAACCACAGGTCTGACATCAAAACGAAATACAAAAAAAGTATTTCTTCGGCGACTTTCTCTCAGCATATTTCTGGCAAAAGCTCTGAGGGTAAATAAAAATATTGCCATGAAAAGTTTCTCAAAAATCTGTCGTTCGGAGTCGACTTTAAACTGTAGGTCCTGCCACTCATGTATAAAATTAACAAACACAACATAAGTGGTGTAAGAAACTAGTAACTCGTAATCCTGACTGAAGGGTTGTAATGACCAATTATGTATGTATGGGCAATTTCGTGTCAAGTGACCCAATTTTTAAAATCGATGTCTTCCGATTTGGTTGACACGACAAAAAAAAGGCCCATTTTGAAAAAAAATTAAAAAAAAAATTTTTTTAAAAAATTTATTTAAAAAATAATAAAAAATTTTAAAAAATTAAAAAAAATATTTTTGAAAGATTGAAGAAATAGCTATCTAATATCCTTTGGAAAATTTTTGCTAGGACCAATAGGTCAAAAGCTACACACATTTTAAAAAAACCCTGTATGACCAAAATGTCCAACTTTGGCCCCCTCTAACTCCGGCAGTGCTTAACTGATAGAGCTGAAAATTTGTTTCTGGCCTACTATCCAATAGTACTAACCTTGCTGCAAATTTCATCCAAATCGGAAGACATCGATTTTAAAAATTGGGTCACTTGACACGAAATTGCCCGTATGTATATGAGGATCAAGTCAATGGTGGACTTACCAGGTTTCGACAAGTTCCTTCACTCGTTTATGGGTCTTTTCCAGGATATGATGTAGCTTGTGGATCTGGCTGCCTGCAGTTGTTCACACAATACGCTGCGATAGGGCTTATACCCCCTTTAGTAGGCAACGTGTTTTTTACAATTTTCCTCTACTCCTTTTTTCCCCTCTTATTTTCTCTCTTTAAAGCACACAAAAGTTCTTTAATTATTACGCCTGCACATCAGACAACAAGTATGAAACGGCAATTTAAAGACTTCAATTTGCCGTAAAGTATGTGAACGGATGAGAATTTCTGACCGCAGGCAGTTTAAATGGTTAGCAATGCATCTGTTTAATGTGGTTCATGCAGATTTAAACTCTTCCAAATAGAGGCGTTTTAATACAGCTGACTCGACTTTAATATAAAATTTTTTAAGTTAATTTTTTTTAAAATACATACTCCAGTACAAATGCTTAAATTTTGTTTTTGGCTTATAAAACCTCAACGTTACTAATACGCCTACAAGCGAATCGATTTGCTAAATTTTGTTCGTTTAAATTTCGTTTATTTAACAACGTTTAACCGCAGAAAAGCCACTCACACACAAGTATTCTATGAAAAATGAGAGTGTCCTTGTTTGCAAATGTGAGTGTGTGGGTGTATTAACACAAATACCGACAGAAACAGGTAAGCAAATATTTGCGAAACCCGGTGGCTTCTGTTTGTTTCGGTTTAATGTGTTGGAAATTTAAAATCGTATTCATTGCCATACGTTGCTGAATGTGGACTAGATATTCTAAAAATAACGAATAAGATTAGCTTTGGCTGCTTTAAAAAAAATGTGAGAGAATAACAGAATTTATTCTGGCAATGATTTTTGTTTTTTTCATGGCCGGTGGCCTGCGTAACACCTCTCGTTGTTCTATATTTTAAAGGAATTTTTACTTAAAAACAGACAATATATTGTAATTAAAGGCACATTATATACATGATATGTACATAGAAATACTTTTTACCGAATTTCTTACATCTTCAAAGCGTATTTAATGTGTTTTTTCTGTGTTTTTAAATTTAAAATATTGTTACGTTTTTACCTTTTAAAAACATTTAAAATATGAGCTCGTAGATTGCAAATAAAATAAAAATAAATTGGTGTTTAGTTGCCACTGTTCACAACTTGATGTAAACAACAACAATTACTTTTCTTTCCTTATTATTCCTCTGTTTATACCCTTTGCATAAACAATAACAATTACTCGACTATTGTTCGACAGATCTTTGTAACGGAGATCTTCAAACCATGAGTATTCACTTCAAACACAGCGCGTCTTCGCAAAACCCTAACTGAACTTTTACTGACTCAGTTGCCTGTTTGGCCTTTTTTCGCGGAAAGGAGGAAAAATGCTTTATGCATTCATGAAGGTCGTCACCATACATGGTATGTTGGACTCTCCCACTGGGTACACCGACTAAAAACCCGCCTTGTCTCTACCTCGGAACCACGGTTGTATTACTTCGAGGTGGACCCCTTTTTGGCATCTGTGCCAGTTCCATCATTGTCAGCCTGCGTCCAGACTCCGCTCTTTTCTTATTCCACTGCGCCTAGGTCATATTTTTTTCCTTCGCAGGACATAGTGCACATATTGTTTTACTGCCTTCCAGTTTTCTCTGCCGTTTGTCATTTTCAGCACGACGTTTGTAGCCCTAATAATGCCGATTTCAGCCTCGAGACCCTCACGTCTTTAGTCCCAGCGACTGCAGCCGAAGAAAGTGTGTTCTGCATCATCTAACATTTCCTCCTCCTTGTGGATGCAGAATGGCGAGCGACATTCCCCATGCGATGCAGGTACTCTCTGAGATATCCATGACCATGGTTAGCATCTGGGTTATATAGTAGTCTACTTCGCCGTTTTTTCTATTTTTCCACACTTGTAATTCTGGAATCAGTTTATATGTCCACCTACCATGCCGTTCATTTTTCCAGCGATATTGTCATTTTAAGAAGACTTTGTGCTGTATCGTTTCTATGTTCTGCGACTGAGTCGTGCTCTGTCTGGCGTTGAAAATCATCTGGCGCTCAATTGCTTGAAGGTCGATGGGAACCATTTCAGCTATTATTAAGGCAGCTTGTGTTGATACCGTGCGATATGAGGATGTGCCTCGTAAAGCTGATATTCTCTGCGCATGCCTGCTTTGCTTTAAGGAAAAGCAAGTTTTGACACATAGCAGATATTTGTTTATGTCCATAAAAAGTTTTTGTAATATTAAGTAAAAGAAGATAAAATATCGTTATGTTTCATACATAAAGGGTGGACCATTTAAAAGTTTAAATTTAAAAATGCAATAAAACAAAAACGGTTTAAAATGTTGCCAACTTTATGTTTTTGTTGTGAAGTACAATTGTTCCGGTTAGAAATGAGAATATTATTTCATACATATGGCTGCCCTAACTGGCCTCACAGTACCTCATTCAATCAGACCAATTTGCATGCACTTTTTCGAGCATTTGGGGTCGTCAATGTAATCGCGTGTGCCTTCAAATGCTTAATTGTCTATGGTTTGTCGGCACTACACTTCTCTTTAACAGCGCCACACAGAAAATAGTCCAACAATTCCATTTCGGCTAATTAAACGGCCATCAAACGTTTGACGCATTGAATCGATTGTGGCATGAAATGTGTGGCAAATTGAACCTTCCTGTTGAAACCAAACATCGTTCACATCAATGCCATGAAGAGCAGGCACAAAAAAAACGGTTATCATAGTGCGATACGGTACGTAAAGGTTTCACCGTCGTCATTTTCAAAGAAATATGGCCATGGTGCCTCCGCTCCACAAGCAGCACCAAACAGTCACTCGTAATGGGTGCATTGCCTTTTATAAGACCATCTGTGGGTTTTCTGGGCCCTTAATTTTGTACGACATTTTCGAGCAATTTCCGACCAATTGTCTATGTTCATACATAACATACATAATTGCTTATTACAACCCTTCAGTCAGGATTACCACCTAGTTTCTCACACCACTTATGTTGTGTGTGTTAATTTTTATATATGAGTGGTGGGACCTACAGTTTAAAGTCGACTCCGAACGACAGATTTTTGAGAAATTTTTCATGGCAATTTTATTTACTCTCAGAGTTTTTGCCAGAAATCTGCTGAGAGGAAGTCGCCGAAGAGATACTCTTTGTATTTGATTTTGATGTCTTGCCTGGGGCTCGAACCCTGGCTTTTCGTCTAATAAGCCAACACACTACCTACTAGACCACGGCGACTTCTTATTTCATACATATGGCTGCCGCAACTGGCCTCACAGTACCTCATTCAATCGGACCAATTTCGAGTGTTTGGGGTTGTCAATGGCATCGCGAATGTGGGCCTTCAAATGCTCAATTGTCTCTGATTTATCGGCACAATACTTTTCTTTAACTGCGACCCACGGAAATTTGTCCAAAGGTATCAAATTGTAGCTTCCTGTCAGCCAATTGACATCACCATTTCGTCTAGTTAAATAGCCATCAAACTTTTGACGTATTAAATCGACTGTGGCATGAGATGTATGGCGAGCTGCACTACCCTGTTGAAACCAAACATCGTTCACATCAATACCATGAAGAGCGGGTACAAAAAAATCGGTTATCATGATGCGATAGGTGTCTCCATTGACCGCAATGGTAGCGTCGTCTTCATTTTCAAAGAAATATGGGCCAATGATGCCTTCGCTCCACAAGCCGCACCAAACAGTCACTCGTAATGAGGGCATTGCCTTTTGTAAGACCATGTGTGGGTTTTCTGGGCCCTTAATTTTGTACGACCAATTATTTTGGAAGTAAATTTCGAATAAAACCCAACTTTAGTCAATCGTAAATCGATTCATTATGTTCAGTGGAAATAATATACTAAGTTTTGTGACAGAATAGAATGACATAAGTGTTCCCAGATTCAAAAGAACCGATGGTTGAAATTTAAATCGATAGATGGACCACCCGATATTTACATACAAACGTACATATAATTAAGGCAAAAATGAGGTTTTAAAATCAAATGAAAACAACATGAAAACATATACAATTTTACCTGGTTTCATACTTTAAAACTACCACCATGCATGGGTAGAAATTAAAGTAGAAACCAAAAAATAAATTCTTAATTAAAAAACTTTTTTTTTATTTAAAAACTAATCACGGGCAACTTGTTATGCTTGTTAATGTAAAGATGCTTTATAAAGGGTCCGCCAAATAACTTTTTTTTTGAAAATGCTTTAAAAAACTACTGAATATTTTCTCAAATTTCTTTTTTTATTTGAAAGTACAATCCTTCCGGTTAATAATGGAAAATAATTTCATTTAAATGGCTGCCTCGGCTGGCCATGCAGTAGCCTACACGGTCGGTCCAATTTTTAAGCACATTATCGATTGTGGGCAGCTGTATTTCACCAATGGCTTCACGAATATTGTCCTTTAAAGCGTCAATTGTCTTTGTTGTCTTGTCGGCGTAACACATATCTTTGACGGCACCCCACAAATAATAGTCCAACGGTGTCATATCGCAGCTCCGAGGTGGCCAAACGAGTAGTTTTTTTTTTAAAGCATTTTCAAAAAAAAAGTTATTTGGCGAACCCTTTACAGTACATTTGTGTTATGGGTAGGAAATTTGAAACGCTGTCGCTCAAGATATGTAAGCTCTAAGCAATGCTAACCAATTAAGAATAACCAAATGGCATGGAAATTAAATACACAAAAGGGGAACGCGATTGAGAATGCACTCCTAAAATCGTCGTCATCTTAAGTACACAAGAACACATCGAAAAAGCAGGGCTAAAGTAAAGAATATGTAAATGATGATCAAAATGGAGAAAGTTTGTTGAGCTAGAGCAGAAATAATACACTGCCATTCATCAGTTTATGTCAACATTTCTGTAATTATTCTTCAATTCTTTGATATTTCTACGATGCAAAGCCAAAGCCTGGTGTACTTCGGAAGTCTCATTATAGTTTGTCTATAATATTTTATGATTAATAAAGCGATCATGCATCGCTAAACACGAGTGGTGGGACCCGCAGTTTAAAGTCGATTTCTAACAATAGATATTTGAGAAACTTTTTCATGGCAAGTTTATTTACTCTCAGAGTTTTTGCCAGAAATCTGCTGAGGGGATGTCACCGAAGAAATATTTTTTCATTCTTCGTTCTGTTCTGGAAAAGCCTGACCTGGGGTTTGAACCGAGCCATCACATTACCTACTAGACTATGGCGACGATTAGGTTAGGTTGGAGGACGTGTGCTTGTCAATTAAGACAAGTACAGTAGCCGGAGGTCGAATTGACCCATTTTTCAACGTCCTAGTTTCTCACACCACTTATGTTGTGTGTGTTAATTTTATACATGAGTGGTGGGACCTACAGTTTAAAGTCGACTCCGAACGACAGATTTTTTTGAGAAACTTTTTCATGGCAATTTTATTTACTTTCAGAGTTTTTGCCGGAAATCTGCTGAGAGGAAGTCGCCGAGGAAATAATTTTTGTATTTTATTTTGATGTCTGGCCTGGGGTCGCACCCTGGCTTTACGTCTAATAAGCCAACACACTACCTACTGGACTACGGCGACTTCATGGCGACGATTGTCAAACGTTTTTTTTAAACAGGCAAAGCTCTATTAATCCTTCTGTATTCAATTCACGCTTGAACTGTCGCTTTTGGATATAATGCTGCCTTCCAAGGTTTCAAAACTTGTTGACGTCTTCTATTTCGGTTTTGCGTAATCGTCTTTAAACTGTAGGTTCCGCTACTCATGTATAAAATTAACAAACACAACATCTGTGATAGTAATATTCGTAAAATCCAGGTGTTTTTAAATTAAAGCCTCCATAGAACTCTGCGTATTTTATGGGCGATTAATATTTCGCTAACCAGGCTAGCCCGAAAATAATGTTGGACTCTCTACACTCTACGAAGGGCAAATACGGACATAACAAAGAATACCATGGGACAGAATCGATACTCTCAGCTCAAGCATGGAAAAGGAAAACTGATTCAAAATTAGTTGCTAGAACAATGTGAATAAGGAATATGATCACACTACGCTGCTCCTCACAGGAACAATGGGAACATATATGTATACAAAGAGAATATGTCATGTCATTATAGGATCTTCGAATTTTATTGCAGACAAAAAAGAATGAATTCAACATTAAGGGTCATTATTACAACCTGCCGTTAACTAAAGGGAGGGTTTTAACTGGCAGATAAATTGTTTTTTATTATTATGAGAGGACAATAAGGTAGAAGTAAGCGTTAAGCTAAAGGGAGAATCATCCTACCTTTAACTTTTAAAGTTAAGTTTATGTTTGAACTTGCCATATTATATACATATTATTTTCAATGTGGTAACTTCAAATATAAACAAAATAAGCAAATACAACAAAAATAGAGGGCCGTCGTTGCCACTGCGTTTAAAAAAACTTATTTAAGGGAGAAGTGTTATCGACATTGTTACGACACTGCCACATTTTGGAAAAAGTTAACTTTATATTGACGCCTCCGTTCTATAACATTCTAAGTCAAAAAAGTGTGTTTTGAGTTATGAGCTCTCAAAGTTTTCACGCGACATACGACCATATGTGTATTCTAAGAAGATTTTTCCCTAGAACTTCGGAACGGATCGGCGCATCTTAACCAAATTTTGACAGTATTTAAGTTAGAGAACGTAGAATTTAAAAATGCAAGAACATTAAAAACGTTCCAAATACACTTAGAACATTATAGAATGGAGTCGTCGATATTATCTGTAGGTTCTAATAACTAATAGAAGTTAAAGGTGACTTTAAAGTTCACTTTAGCTAAAGTTACCTTTAAAGTTAAGTTTAAAGTTACCTTTAAAGTTAAAGTTAAAAGTTAAAGGCGACTTTAAAGTTCACTTTAGCTAAAGTTACCTTTAACTAAACCCAACTTTAACGGCAATAAATGTAATAATGGCCCTTAATGTGTTGCCTGGAAAGTGAATATTTCCGAAAAATGTTCTTATATCGATATCACAAGGTTATAAGAAATACATACAGAATTACAACAATAGATAAGCTATCCTTCATGAAAACTAAGCCCAATATCTGGATAAACGTATAAATCCAAGTAAAGAAGCATTGGCATCATTTTCCTCATATATACTTATGTCGAGCCACATTGAATGTCATAGAATTACATCGTCTGTTATAAAAACTACTTCACTATAAACAAATATTTTTCTCCCCATTTGTATTATTATTGGTGGTATTTAAAAAACCTTTATTTCCGGTAATTCCACTTCAGCTCTTATTTTTTTTATTAACAATTCAATAAAATCTCAATAAAAATAAAGTCTTTGCAATTGTTGAAACCATTCCCCTCTCACTTTAAACTGAATTCAATTCACTTTTAACGATGCTTCTCAAAGTCATGACATGAACGAAATACTAAACAGTTAAACGAAATAAAACTAACAACACACAACTCGTTGTTATAAAAGCCAAATTCAACTCCTTTAGTAGCAATTTCAAATTGTAAATCAAACCGCCTACAATCAAAATGTTCAAATTCGTAAGTTTCTTAAACAAAAAATGAATTTTGTTTTAAATTCCTTATTTAATGATAAATTTTTGGAATATCTTTTCTAGATTGCTGTCTGTTTCTTCGCTGTCTTGGCTGTAGTTGCCGCCAAGCCCGGTCTTGTAGCTCCTTTGGCCTACTCTACTCCTTTGGCCTACTCTGCTCCTTTGACTTATGCTGCTGCTCCTGCCGCCGCTGTTGTTGGTCATGCTTCATATGTTGCTCCCTATGCCTCCAGCTACAATGCCCATCACATTGCCCACACTGCTGCCTTCCCTGCTGCTTATGCTGCTGCTGTACCAGCCTATGCTGCCAGCCCAGTAGTACATGCTACTCCCCTAGCTGCTAACCTTTTCTTGAAGAAATAGATCAGAGAATTGATTTTTGGAAATAAATAAAGTCAGGTTATGTTAAGTGAAAATAATTGAGTGTCTGTGTTTTCTTCAACATCTCCGAGTTTAACCTTGTTTATAACGAAGGCCTACTTATTTAATTGGTCATTACTAACCTTGAGTCAGGGTTACGACCTAGTTTCCCATATCAAATTTGTTGTGTATGTTAATTTTATACATGAGTGGCGGGACCAAGAGAGTGAATTCGACTCCGAACAACAAATTTTTAAGAAATTTATCATCTAAATTTTGTGTAGCTTCCAATTTGTATTCGTTTGTGCTCTTCTGATCACAGTAATTCTGTTCGGCGAATTATTTCAATTGGAATACAATGTAAATGCTAAAGGAAATAAATCGAAAATGATCTCCTTTCAATCCAGACCTTGTAAACTTGCAAATCTCATTCAATTCCTATTATTCTTACACTTCATATTTAATCATACTTTGCTGCTAATATTGCTACTCCTACAAATTGCCGTAATACTACAGTGTCTTCCAAACGGAAATCATGGCGATTAAGTGCCTGCTTGTTAGTAAAATATTCCCTAAGAATACTTTCATATGTACGGATAGCTAGGTTGCCGTAAAATCTGTAGCAAATGAAATTTCGATTTTGAAGCTTAGCTACACTCTTTTCTGAACACATATTTATAGAACTCTTTTGACAGGAGAACTATATGTATATAAAGGAATCCTAGGAACACAAATTAGGATCTTTATGGCCGTCTGATCCAATTAGGTATGGACCCAAAAAGAACTGAAAATTTTTGTCGACAATTATTCTAAGTTCTCCCGGAAGCTTTTTTTGCAGTCGTACGATCCAAATGGACATCACAATGGAAAAAACCCCTATGTAATCTGCGCATAGTTTAGACAATAATTTATGGAACATAGGGAAAAAATTCCACTAATGCTTCCTGAGTAGAAGACAGTACTTGTTCCAATACATGTTAAGCCCGAAAGAACTGAGGACTCTGTACTTAAGAAACCTTGCCAAATAGCGATAAACTTGAAATTTTTATGTGTGATGGCGCCACCTAACATAACCTAACTTTAAATTAAATGTTAACATTCGACAGTATAGCTTTTTAACCCATTCGTTCCCACTGTACTCGCTTGAGTATAGAAAATCGACCAATTTTATAGCGCTATATACAGAAAGTTACTGACTTTTTTAAAAAAATTATTTTCCATAACATTAATAGAGAATGTAAAGAATTAATAAATAGTAAAAGAAAGTAAAAAAATATAACGGTAAGTTATCATTCTCTTTTATCTGTACAGTGTTTTTATATTTTGTCATTTTTTGCACTTCTCATCACATGTTGACGTATTTCTATTGTATTTTAAACTAAATGCAGTCGAATTTAAGTGAAAAGTAAAATAAAGAGATTAATTAATTATAGTTTAATAAAAAAAATATTTAAAATATTTAGAAAAGTGTTGTTTGGGAAGCATAAATATTGGTGTACATGCTTGGGTACAGCGGGAAAATATATGTACAACTTTTATATATGTACATATGTATATAGATTATAATTATCTGCTATGGATGTTAATGGTAAAAGTTTTGAAAACATTGATGATGCTTCAGAATATGCTTATAATCAAAATCATGGACATTTCGATTTTATTATAATCCCTCCAAATGCTGCCTGTGAAACTGATGAGGAAGGAAATGATGAACGCAATTTGTTACGTGATGAACTACCATACGACGTTGCAGACGAAATGGAGAAAAAGATCGATGGATATTACTATGTATAATACAAACTTATATGAGACTTCTATGTTCAATATGAAGGTGGCGCTGGAGGGAAAAACTCCAATAGAAGTATTTGAAATGGTTTTTGATCAGGTTGTTTTAAATCTGATTGTCGAGGAGACAATGAGGTATGCTTTTCAATACAACAATCACACTTTTCGTTTTACTGAAAAAGATCTAAAAATATTCTTGGGTATATTGCTCTTCAGTGGTTATCACTCTCAGCCCAGATAGCGTATGTATTGGCAGTTAGATAAGGACACAGATATGCCTTTTATTACCAATAATATGTCGCGTAATCGTTTTCAGGAAATAAAAAAATATATCCACTTCGTTGACAATGATAAGTTGGACTTAAGTGACAAAATTGCAAAAATAAGACCACTTTCAAAAATATTGTGCGAAAAGTTTTTGCAATAATTAGTACCCATAAAGTCCCATTGTACTCGTGTGGGTATAGCCCCAAAAACATATTTTTCAAAAAAAAAATGTATTTAATTTTTTTTTATTTTAAGGTAGATCCTAATAAAATGTATTTTAACACAATAACGTATTTTTTGTTTGTTTTAAAGATGGTTGGGATGTAATGGGTTAATACGGTACCACTGTACCATGGGCAAGATAATAGTTCATTAAGATATTGAGTTGGCTTATTAGACGTGTGGCCGCGGTTCAAAGACCCAGGTCAGACGTCTCTAACAAAACGAAATACGAAAAATATTTCATCGGCGACTTCTTGTCAGCAGATTTTTGACAAAAACTCTCAACAATCTGTCACTCGGTGTCGAGTAGGTACTGTCACTTATGTATAAAATTAACACATACACAATATAAGTGGTAGTGAGAAGCTAGGTCGTAATCCTGACTGAAGGTTTGTAATCACTAATTATGTATGTATGCATGTAATTCAATAGAAACCTTTTCCAAATATTTGAACTGCCACCTTAAAGATTTGTCGGCACAAAACTTTTCTTTAACTGGCCCCACGGAAAATAGTCCAAGGGTGTTAAATTGCAGCCTCTTGGTAGCCAATTGACATCACCATTTCGGCTAATTAAACGGCCATCAAACTTTTGACGCATTAAATCGATTGTGGTGTGAGATGTGTGGCAAGTTGCACCATCCTGTTGAAACCAAACATCGTTCACATCAATACCATGAAGAGCGGATACAAAAAAATCAGTTATCATGGTGCGGTAGGTGTCTCCATTGACCGTAATGGTTGCGCAGTCCTTATTTTCAAAGAAATATGGGTCAATGATGCCTCCACTCCACAAGCCGCACCAAACAATCACTCCTAATAAGTGCATTAGCTTTTGTAAGACAATGTGTGGGTTTTCTTTAGTTCAGTAGAAACCTTTTCCAAATATTTGAATTTCCACCTTAAGCTCTTGATCCTTGTTTCCATCCTCTCTTATGGACATCCATTATATTCTCTTTGCTGCCAGAGTAAAAGAAAAACAACAAAAAGTTGTCTACACTTCAAGGGAATGCGATTGAGGTTATGGTTAAAGGTAGCTTAATGCATGGTTTCCTCATTAAAAAACACGAAAGAATTGAAAGCCAGCAAAGTATTCTTCAGGCATTTACTGCGATAAGTGTTACACATGCTACAGAGCTAATTCTAGAAGTTGACAATTTCTGTTTCTAATGTAGGGAAGTAGTACAGAAGGTGAAGTGTTGGCTTATTAGACGTAAGCCCACGCTTCTAACCCTAGCTCAGACATGTCCAGCAAAACGAAATTTTAATATATCTTAGGCGACTTCCTCTCAGCAGATTTCTGAAAAAAAACTCTGAGAAAAATTAAAAATTGTCATGAGAAGTGGAATTGACTTTAAACTGTAGGTCCCTTCACACATGTACACACACAACATAAGTGGTGTGAGAAGCTAAGTCGTAATCCTTACTGCAGGGTTGTAAGGACCAATTATGTATGGATACAATGTAGGGAATTGAAATACTTTGGATACTTTAAACTATGAAACAGAATTGTTGGATAAAATTCACAAGCGTCTAGTATAACTTGTATTTCTAACTTGTATTTCTGTTTGTTGACATTGAATTTAAAGGACTACAGCTTAGTGAGTCCACAAAAAAAGGAATCTTTTTGTAAAATTTCTGTTATTAATTCAATTCAATTTTATTTTTTTTTTTTACTTATTCCAAATCGTCTTATTTAATGTAATAAGACAACAACAACAACAAAAATAAAATACAGCAACAACATCATTTCATTTCACCGATAATAAAGCGACAAAATTAACAGTTCAGCGATTCGATAATAAAAAAAAGTGCAACAAATCTAAAAAAAGAGGGAGTAAAACGGAAGCGTAAAATAAACGGAAATGAATAATCCCATTGACGAACGTGGGATGCGCAGAAAAAAAATGGAAAATAATTTAATGAGTTAAACGTATTCCCTTTCGCCTTGGTCGCTATCTCCAACGCTTTTTCTCTCTTTCTCTTTTTCTCTCTGGAAAACGGATACAAAGAGATTTTTTTTCTATAAATAGCGAAACGTTAGCACAAGAAAGAAAAAAAAACAAAATCAATAGGATTTGAAAGCATTAATTTGAGAAACTGAAATTGAAAAATAAAGTAAAAGAAACAGGATTTAAATGTTAGAAGGATTAAAAGGATTTAAATTGTAAAATAATTACATGAATTACATAATTCTGTTTATATAAATTTCTTAAAATCAAAATTAATTTCATATTATCTCAATGCTGCCTAAAAGTATGCTTTCAGTTTTATTATTTCTATGCGCCTTAAAGTAGGTTTTTGTAAATGACCATTAACGCTATTTAGTAAGTGATTTGTTGTTTTGTTAATTCCCTGCTACTCTTTTAATCTCTCTCTCTCAAAGTTTTTATTGAAAGCATTTTTTTTCGAGCTCAGTTTTTATTACTTTTGCCTATTTACTCGAACATTTATAATTTCGATTCCTTAAAGGGCTAATTTTTTTCTTGCCTAACATTACTGTGCCTGTACATAGTACAAATCTGGCATCATTTATTTCGTTGTTTTGTTGGTAACACTAAAATCAAGTTGAGGTCCTTAAAATCTATTCGAAAAGGCATGAGTAAAAGTTCGAATATTTTCGAGGTGATAGAAAAACGATTATCAAGGGCTTAGAAATTCAGTGACGCTTTCAGCTTCCATTTTACAAATATAGGGTGTCTCCGTAAAAGTGCAAAAACACATAATTTTCTCAGATACATCTTTCAGTCGGGATTACGACTTAGCCTTCTCACGCTACTTATGTTATGTGTTTTAATTTGTATAAATGAGGACAGGGGCCTACAGTTTAAAGTCGACTCCGAACTAATAAGCCAACATACCATCTACCAGACTAGGGCGATAGTTGTGCTTATTTAAGTGGATTGTAAAAAAATATGTCCCGATTAAATATAGAATTAAATGTGCGTTAACTGGCCTCCACGATTGGCCTTTTCAAAAGGATGTGAAATACATATTTCACCGATGTCGCATTGAATGTCGGATTTGAACTTAGATATATCAAACCCATGCTTTCACAAAATTCCAAAGAAATGTGGAAAGTGGCATGATCTTGGTGGCCAGTTGACACCAGAATTTCTCGAGATAATAGGTGCTGGAAACCGTTGTTGCAATAAAACTATTGACGCCGTCTTTCTGAAATCACATGCGATCTAAATTCATGCCATCCAGTTACGTCCAAAAGAAATCCATTATCACGTATCTGTAACGAATGACGTTCACTGTCACGGCAATTTCGATTTCATATTCAAGGAGAAATAAAGCCCAATCATGTCGCTCAACCAAACTCCGCACTAGACTAAATGCTAGCGCTTTCGACGTCTTTTGCCAAAATTCCCTGCGTAGAGCTTCGTGAAATTTAGAGTTGTTCAGGACAATGTCGAATTAATGGCATCGGATATTCAGCGACACTCTCGTTTGCAGTACCAATGTTTTTAAGATATCTATCAACACGTAAACGCACAACACTCTTACTGTCCCTAACCGATCCAGTTCCATACAATTTTTTTAACGCGCTCCTCAAATGGTACACTTTCTCGACTAAAAATTCTTCAAGCTTTGCGAGCGGTCTTCTCATAACTTTTCAAATGTTTGTGATAAGCTTTCACAATTGTAACGCGTTATTCCTTTGTAAAGCGCTCCATTTTCCTTGACCTGTAGGAAGATTTATGAAACTAGTTCATGGTGTTTTGTAATAAGATAAGCAGATAAGCAAACTAGTTATCAATCATGAATAACCACTCAAAATAATGAAAAAAGTGATCAGAATGTGAGGTTGAAAGTTGCTGTGATGTTAAGGGTGGGCCATTTAAAAGTTTAAATTTAAAAATGCAATAAAACGGCAAACGATTTGTAATTTTGCCAAATTTATTTTGTTTGTTGTGAAGTACAATTGTTCCGGTTAGAAATGGACTCTTATTTCATTCATATAGCAGCCTCGACTGGCCATACAGAGCCTCTTTCGATCGTACAAATTTTCGTGCACTTTTTCAAGTGAATGGACTCGTATCTCGACAATGGCATCACGGATGTTGGCCTTCAAATGCTCAATTGTCTCTGGCTTGTCGGCTTTACGGCTGTCCCATTAGAAAATAGTCCAACAGTGTCAAATTGCAGCTTCTTGGCAGCCAATTAACATCACCATTACGGCTAATAAAATGGCCATCAAACGTTTGACGCAATAAATAATAAACGTGGAAACCAAACATCATTCACATCAATACCATGAAGATCGGGTACAAAAAAATCGGTTATCATGGTACGATAGGTGTCTCCATTGACCGCAATGATGACGCCGTCCTCATTTTCAAAGAAATATGGGACAATGATGCCTCCGCTCCACAAGGCGTACCAGACAGTCATTCGTAATTCGTGCATTGGCTTTTGTAAGACCATGTTTGGGTGTTCTGATCCCCAAATATGGGAATTTTCCTTATTAACCTACCCACCAGTAGTCGCCGTAGTCTAGTAGGTAGTGTGTTGGCTTATTAGACGCAAAAGCCTGGGTTCGAGCCCCAGGCCAGGCATCAAAGACAAAATACAAAAAGTATTTTTTCGGCGACTTCCTCTCAGTAGATTTCTGGCAAAAACTCTGAGAATAAATAAAAATTGCCATGAAAAGTTTCTCAATAAATAAAAATCTGTCGTTCGGAGTCGACTTTAAACTTTAGGTCCCACCACTCATGTATAAAATTAACACACACAACATAAGTGGTGTGAGAAACTAGGACGTTGTAGAATGGGTCAATTCGACCTCCGGGAACTGTACTTGTCTTAATTGACAAGTACACGTCCTCTCTAACCTAACCTAACCTAACCTACCCACCAAGATAAAAATGAGCTGTAGGTTCTCGTTGGCTCAATAAATCTCAACGTTTCTCAAGCGTTAATCGATTCATTACGTTCAATGGAGATAATAACACTGAATTTTAGGACAGAATAGAATGGCATAGGTATTGCCAGATTCGAAAGAACCAATGCTTCAAATTTAAGCCGATAGATGGCACATTGAGCATAAGTTGACAAGGCAGTTTTCAGATCCCAGAATAAAACGTTTTTGAGAAAACTGGAACACATAGAGACCGTTTTACATTGTATCGGGTCCGCCATCTAACGTTTTTTTTTCTTCAACTAGTGCTTATTTCGTGAATGGTAACACTTAGCTCATGTCTGATTTGACAGATAATTAGTTTTATCCTTCCGCTGAACGAATATGGTTGCGTATACGCTTGAACAACGCTGGGAAATATTGCGACATTACTTTCAAAATCATGGTATTGTTGCAGAATGTGTACGAAAATTGCGTACGAATTTTGGAAGAAGAGATGCACCTTCAGGTCCGTATGTTCGTTGTGAAAGAAACTGGCATCCTCATCGATAAACCAAAGCGTGAAAAGCCAAAAACAGTGCGTACACGCGAGAATATTGCTGCTGTGGCAGAAAGTGTGCGTGAAGTGCCATCAACATCAATTCACCGTCGTTCTCAACAATTGAACATTTCGGAGACATCATTGAGACGAATTTAGCATAAAAACCTTGGTATGACGCCATACAAAGTCCAATTGGTTCAGGAGTTGAAGCCAATTGACCATCCAATGCGTTTTCGCTTCGCTAAGTGGGCCTGCGATCGACTTACAGAAGATGCCGATTTTGGCAAAAAAAAATCATCTTTTCAGATGAAGCTCATTTTGGTCTTGGCGGGTATGTAAACAAGCAAAATTGTCGCATTTGGGACACAGAAAACCCGCACGCATGCATTGAAAAGCCGACACACCCAAAACGAGTCACTGTCTGTTGCGGATTTAGGTCCAGAGGCATAATTGGGCCATTTTTCTTCGAAAATGAGCAAGGAGTGGCCGTTACAGACAATGGCGATCGTTATAGGGCCATGTTGAAGGAATTTTTGTTCACAAAAATTGAAGAGGAGGATATTGGCAACATTTGGTTTCAACAGGACGGCGCTACGTGCCACACAGCCGAAGCTACACTCGATGTTTTTCGCCCTGTTTTTGAAGATCGCATTATCAGCCGCAGAGCTTATGTCGTTTGGCCACCTCGGAGCTGCGATTTGACACCGCTTGACTATTATTTGTGCGGTGCCGTCAAAGATAAGTGTTACGCCGACAAGCCAGAGACAATTGACGCTTTAAAGGACAATATTCGTGAAGCCATTGGTGAAATACAGCTGCACACAATCGATAATGTGCTTAAAAATTGGACCGATCGTGTAGGCTACTGCATGGCCAGCCGAGGCAGCCATTTAAATGAAATTATTTTCCATTATTAACCGGAAGGATTGTACTTTCAAATAAAAAAAGAAATTTGAGAAAATATTCAGCAGTTTTTTTTTTAAAGCATTTTCAAAAAAAAAAGTTATTTGGCGGACCCTATACTTTGACATTTTCAACTGACAGGAAGGCAATATTCTGGAGATTAACACTGAAATCTTAATACATTAAGCCATGCTTTAGGTATTTAAGAAAAGTTTAATTAAATCGGAATCCATAGAATAATTTTCTATTGCAGGGTGTCAGAACAAGTGCACCATGCAGACAGACTTGTTATGATGCCTCTGTTAATTTTATCATCTGTTTGTCTGCCTCGATATTTACTTAGAAGATGAACAAAAAAAATGGAAAAAAGCAAAACAAAAACAAGAACAAGAACAAGAATCCTTATTAAATGATGAAATTTAGTAGTGTGTGTCATTACTCGGGCGTTCTAACTTCTCTACTCTAATTAGTGGAAACAAGGGGGTTTATTAACCGTTAACTAAACCACTGCCACCAGCTTAACCGAAAGCAATACCAGGCCAGCAACTCCCATTCGAACGGGGTATAATAAAACACCAGCAGCAAATGGTATTCGCAGCAGTCGTGTTCTTTGTGTGTGTTTTTCTAGTAACTGGCGTTTTATGAGTTCTAATTTTATTTGTTTTTTTTTTTTTTGGAATCTTTTTAATTTGGCTTTTACGTAGAATTTGGTTTGTCGTTTTCGGGTTTCATGGTTTCATTTCTTTTTGTGATTTCATTTCATTTAATTTTTTTTTATTTTTATTTTGTTTGTTTCTCTCCAACGTTTATTTAACAAACGTTAATGGCCATCCCTTGGGTTGTAAAAATAGTTTTTCATTTTGTTTTTTTTTTTTTTCATTCCGTTTTTTTTTTCTGTTTAGACAATAAAAATCGTATTCCTTTTTGTTTTTAATTTTATTTCATTCTTCTGTTGGTTTCTGATTCTGTTTTTTTTCTTTTTTGATGTTGTGGTTTTGACTTTTTCCTCATAATAGCAGTAATAACAACAACAAAGTAAAATTATTTTTTATTGTTTTATGCAACCGGGGTAAAGTACCTAAAAGTAGGCAACAAGACTTTCAATTATCAAACAATAATACACACAGCTTAGCTTTTAATTCTTAAATATTTTGATTTTTTTTTTATAAAATTTTGTAGGAAAATTCCCAATAAACAATCCTTTGAAATGCCTGCTAGACATTAAACATCGTACCAAAAATATCGGGTGGGCCATCTATCGGTTTTAATTTTGACTTTTAGTAACAAAATTCAGTATATTATCTCCATTGAACGTAATGAATCGATTTCCGCTTGAGCAACGTTGGGTTTTATTGGAATTTTATTTCCAAAACAAAGACAATTGGTTGGAAATTGCACAAAAATGTCGTATAAAATTTAATATACGCAAGTTTATTGCTAAATTTCGTGAAACTGGTTTTATTGTTGATCCGGCAAAACGCGAGCGTGCTCGTACAGTGCGTACACCCGAAAATATTGGAGCTGGGACTGAAAGTGTGAGTAAGAATCCATCAACATGAACTCATCATCGCTCTCAAGAATTGAACAGTTCACGCATCAATTTATGTCGAATTCGGCGAAAAGATGTCGGTATGATGCCTTATAAAGTTCAATTGGTTCAAGAGTTGAGGCCGCATGAACATCCGCTTCCTTTCCGCTTCACTAGGTTGGGCCAAAAAGAAACTGCACGATGATATCGATTTTCCAAAAATATCATCGTTTCGAATAAAGCTCATTTTCATTTTGGTGGGTACGTTAATAAGCAAAATTTCCGTACTTGGGGCTCAGAAAATCCACACGTGGTCTTACAAAAGCCAATGCATCTATTAAGCATAACCGTGTGGTACGGCTTGTGGAGCGAAGGCATCATTGGCTCATATTTGTTTCAAAATGAGGACGGCGCAAGCATTACGGTCAATGGAGACACCTATCGGACCATGTTACGCGATTTTTTGTACCTGCTCTTCATGGTATTGATGTGAACGATGTTTGGTTTCAACAGGAGGTAAAACTTGCCACACCTCCCATGCCACAATCAAATTATTGCGGCAAATGTTTGACATACGTACATACATACATAATTGGTCATTACAACCCTTCAGTCAGGTTTACAGCCTAGCTTCTCATACCACTTATGTTCTGTGTGTTATTTTATTCATAAGTCGCCAGTTTAAAATCGACTCCGAACGACAGATTTTTGAGAAACTTTTCATGGCAATTTTTGTTTTACTCTCAGAATTTTTGCCAGAAATCTGCTGAGAGGAAGTCGTCGAAGAAATACTTTTTGTATTTTGTTTTGATGTCTGGCCAGGGACTCGAACCCTGGCTTTACGTCAAATAAGCCAACACACTACCCACTAGACTACGGCGACTTCCAACAGTGCCCAGGTATACGCAAGTTTATTGGTAAAGTTCGTGAAACTAATTTAATTGTGGTTGCGCCAAGACATGAACGTCCTCGATTCGTACAATCGAATCGGTATGCGGCCTTACAAAGTTCAAAGTTCGTTCAAGATTAGGAGCCGCATAACCATCCGTCTAATACAAGACTGAAGCCTCAAATCCATTTCGTTTGAGAAGAGTTTTTGCTTTTCTTTACCTTTCCACACCACTGTTCCCACTCTGTGGAAAGATTTTGATCCTAACAGCGGCGTTAAAGCTCCTCTATCCACAAGCACAAATGTCTGCTTCCATATGATATAGGATACCGCAGAGTGTTCTAAATGCTGCTGCCTATTTACTAAATTATCTAAATTACTAGAATGCCAGTAGCTGTTCGAAAAATATATCACACCGTAAAAGAGAAAGACGGCAATTAAATGAAGGCACCACAGGAAGAAGAAAAAAAAACGAAGCAACAGTATTTATAATATGAGACTATAAATATAGGAATAGTAAACTAAAACTAGTAGGTAGTGTGTTGGCTTATTAGACGTGAGTCCACGGTTCAAACCTTAGGTCAGACATCTCTAATAAAACGAAAAAATATTTTAAGGGCGACTTCCTCTCAACAGTTTCTGGCTAAAATTTTGGGTAAGTTTCTCAAAAATCTGTCATTCGAAGTCGAATTTAAACTGTAGAGTCTCGCCACTCATGTATAAAATTAACACACACAACATAAGTGGTTTGAAAAGCTAAATCGTAATCCTGACTGAAGGGTTATAATGACCTATTATGTATGTATGCATGTAAAATAAAATGACCATTTAAAAAGGAAGAAGTATTGAATAGCAAATTGGTGAGGTCCGTGGCACACATCAGGAATTAATGGGTGATTTTTTAAGAGCTATAGGAAAATTTTTCAAAAAAAAACACATAAAATTCAGAAAAATGCATGAAATCTCTTTTTGAATCGATAGTACGGTCCATATAATTTAATGTTTGAAGATTATTTCATGCAAATGTTGACCGCGACTGCGTCTCAAATGGTCCATCCGCTTAGTCCAATTTTGGCATACTCTTTCCAACATTTCGGCCGGTATCTAACGATAAAATGCTTTAATGTTGTCTTCCAAAGCGTCAATTGAAGCGGGTTTGTCTGTATAGACACGAACTTTAACATAGCCCCACAAAAAATAGTCAAAAGGCGTTAAATCGCACGATCTAGGCGGCCAATTGACCGGTCTCGAACGTGAAATAAAATGTTCACCGAACTCGCCTCTCAATAAGCCCATTGTTATGCGTGCTGTGTGGCATGTGGCACCGTCTTGTTGAAACCACATGTCATGCAAGTCAAGCTCTTGCATTTTGGGCAAAAAAAAGTTGGATATCATCTCACGGTAGCGCTCACCATTCACAGTTACATTACGATTCGCAGCATCTTTGAAGTGGTACGGTCCAATGATGCTACCAGCCCATAAACCGCACCAAACTGTGACTTTTTCTGGATGCATTGGTAGCTTTTGCAATGCTTCTGGCTGATCTTCAATCCAAAATCGACGATTCTGCTTATTTACGTATCCATTGAGCCAAAAATGAGCTTCGTCGCTGAACACAATTTTGCGATAAAGAAGTGGATCTTCGGCCAACTTTCCAAGAGCCCATTCACCAAAAATTCTGCGTTGCGGTAGGTCGTTCGGCTTCAATTCTTGCACCAGCTGTATTTTGAAAGGCTTCACACCTAAATCCTTCCGCAATATTTTCCACGTTGTTGAGTAACAGAGGCTTAATTGCTGCGAACGGCGACGAATCATTAATTCATGGTCATCATTAACACTGGCCAATACAGCTGCGATATTTTCTTCATTTCGCACTCTACGTAAGCGTGTTGGTGGTTTAATGTCCAACAATGTAAATTTGGTGCGAAATTTAGTCACAATAGCCCGAATAGCCGCTTCAGTGGGTCGATGAAACTGACCATAAAATGAAAGAAGCGCGCGATGAACTTTCTTAACAGAGCACGCATTTTGATAATAAAATGCAATGATTTGCAAGCGTTGTTCGTCTGTAAGACGATTCATGGTTAAATTATAGACCAAACTGAAGATATTTGACAGTGAAACAAAACACGAAACGTGCGTGAGCTGTTTAAACCAGTGTTGCCAAAAAGATAACAGCTAAAAATCACCTGTTATATCTGAAGGTCCATCTCCACTTTATTAAAAAATGCTAATGTTGTGTAGTAAGCAGTAAAGTGGCCTGCTAGAGAAGAGTGACGTTGTTTATTCTTTTGTCAGCAATGAAATCATGTGCTGCCTATACTGAAACTCTAGTACGTAGTGTATTGACTTACTAGACGAGAGCCCCTAAGTTCAAAACCCAGTTCTGATATCTCAAACAAAACGCGAAATATGAAAATTATTTCTTTCGGTGACTTCTGCTCAGCTGTCTTCTTGAAAAAAAACGCTAATAATAAAAACAGTTATTATGAGAAACTTGTAAATATGCCGTTCGAAGTAAAGGGTGTTTTTTATAGAGGTATAGAACTTTAAGTTGGCGTTACTTTTCAAGATGGCGACCGATTTAACAGCTGTCAAGTGATTTATTCTCAGTTTGGTTTGGCAATTTATCATGAATAGACTGACGCCTGAACAACGCTTGCAAATAATGCAATTTTATTTCGAAAATAATGGTTCTGTGCGGAAAACGTATCGCGCACTACGTCCATTTTATCGTCGACAAAATCGTCCATCAGAGCAGTTAATTCGATTAACCATGGAACGTTTTCGCACCACGTTTACTCTTATTGATAACTCGCATCCCCAAAGATGCTGTACGGTGCGTACAGAAGAAGCTATTGCTGCTGTAGAGCGTAGCATTGAGGAAGACCCGATTGAGTCCATCCGCCATCGAGCACAGGAATTGGATCTGTGTCCAACCACTTTATGGAAGATTTTGCGGAAGGATCTTGGTTTGCGTGCTTACAAAATCCAACTCGTTTGAAGCCAAACGATCATCAAGTAAGGCGTAGATTCGTCGAATGGGCCCAAAACGAGATTACCGTTGTTCCCGATTTTCATAAGCGAATTTTGTTTAGCGATGAAGCGCACTTCTGGTTGAATGGCTACGTCAACAAACAAAACTTCCGCATTTGGAGTGAAGGTAATCCTTAAGTGTATGTGGAAACACCGTTACATCCAGAAAAACTGACTGTTTGGTGCGCTTTATGGGCTGGTGGAATCATTGGTCCGTACTTTTTCAAAAACGATGGTGGCCAGAACGTTACAGTCAATGGTGATCGGTATAGAACCATGATTACTAACTTTTTCATTCCTGAATTGAATAAGCATGATGTCCAGGAGATGTGGTTTCAACAAGACGGCGCAACATGTCACACAGTTCGTGCCACAATAGATTTATTGAAAGACACGTTTGGTGACCTGTGAATTGGCCTCCAAGATCTTGTGATTTAACACCGCTAGACTACTTTCTGTGGGGCTATGGAAAGTCATTGGTCTATGCGGTAAAGCCACAAACGCTTGACCATTTGGAAGACAACATTCGCCGTATTATTGCCGATATACGGCCACAAATGTTGGAAAAAGTCATCGAAAATTGGACGTCCAGATTGGACTACATCCGCGACAGCCGTGGCGGTCATATGCCAGAAATCATATTTAAAATGTAATGCCACAAGATTATCTTTCGGATAAATAAAATTCATGTCAAACGAATAATCCATCGTTGTTTTATTGCAACTTAAAGTTCTATACCTCTATAAAATATTACGCCATTAGTCTCGCCAATACCATACAACACTGAAATGATGACATTTAACGGGTTAATTATTGATGAGTATAATAAAAGAAAAACGCTAAAAGAAATGCCAAAGCCTTTTGTAAACACCCATAATTACTCCTCTCCTTTAAACGTTAATCTTACGCCTCTTTGTGCTCTCATTCTATAGCAACTTCATTTTTCTTTTACGTTAAAACTCTCACACCACTAAGTGAACTGAACTGCATAAAAGGGTGTTGCTCCTTTGAAATCATTAAGTAAACATACGTGCAATGATGATGGAAATAATAGCACAATGATCAGATATTGAGTAAGAAGAAAGTTTCCTTTGGTTTCCTTAACTGTCGCCGGGACAAAACCAAATGAAAACGAGAATGGTTAAGAAGAATGGAGCAGCATGATCCTCTTTTAAAAGAGGAATAATACTGTGGCATACGCTTGATTCGAGAACAGACATTGGAAATACTTACTTACTTACTTAATTGGCCATAACAACCCGTTTATTGGATTTCGGCCTGCCGCAACACATCCTTCCAGGCGCCTCTGCTTCGTGAGCGCCTACGCCAGTTAGTCACACCAATCGATGACAGGGCTTCCTCGATTTGGTCCTTCCAACGGATGCAAGGTCGTCCTCTACGCCGACTTCCGCATATTCCCGCATCAAATACCCGTCTCGCCGGAGCATCCTCCTCCATTCGAACGACATGGCCGAGCGAGCGCAGCCGCTGGATATTAATAAGCTGTACAACGTCTATGTCGTTGAGGAGCTCATACAGCTCACTGTTGGATCGGATACGGAAATCATCGCCAAGTCGCACTGGACCGAAGATCTTGCGCAGTACTTTTCTCTCGAACACTCTCAAGGCCGCTGCATCCGTACTTAATAGGGTCCATGCCTCTGCGCCATAAAGAAGCACGGGTAGGATGAGTGTCTTGTAAAGTGTTAGTTTTGTCGCACGAGAGAGGTCTCTGCTACTCAATTGCCTATTGAGACCATAGTTGATATCCATAGCTTGATCTCCAGACTGACATCATTTCTGGTGGTAACAGCGGAGCCAAGATAGATGAATTCCTTGACCGTATCAAAAGTATAGTTATCGGCCGTAATCTGAGCATCAATACGCCGCGCATCTCCACTTGTCGATAACATATACTTTGTTTTGCCTTCATTTACTGCCAGACCCATCTTACCAGACTCCCGTTCAATAGCACTAAAGGCAGCAGTAACATCTCGCTTGGTACGCCCTATGATCTCAATATCGTCAGCGTACGCAAGCAACTGGACACTTTTTGAAAAATAGTGCCATTGCGATGCACTCCCGCCTTTCGCAGAACACTCTCCATGACGAAGTTGACATTGGAAACACATGGGAAAACTGTCGGATATTTTTCAACCTGAAGTCTACGCCATTGAAACATGTGCTTAGTTTAACTTGGGCAGAGATCATAGCAATGGATAGGACATAGCAATATTATCTGTATAGTATTGAGAAGCGAAATCGGCTAGGCAGAGGAAATTGAGATACTCTTTCGTTCGACAATGATCAGACACATAAGCGAGGAGCTTCCAAGTAAGGGAACTGTATGGGTACTGTATGGGTAAGCGAAACCGACTAAGCAGAGGAAATTGAGATACTCTTTGCTAGGTTCGACAATGAGCAGGCAAATAAGCGAGGAGCTTCCAAGTAAGGGAACTGTATGGGTAAGCGAAATCGGCTAAGCAGAGGAAATTGAGATACTCTTTGCTAGGTTCGACAATGAGCAGGCAAATAAGCGAGGAGCTTCCAAGTAAGGGAACTGTATGGGTACTGTATGGGTAAGCGAAACCGACTAAGCAGAGGAAATTGTGATACTCTTTGCTGGGTTCGACAATGAACAGGCAAATAAGCGAGAAGCTTCCAAGTAAGGAGGGGAGCTTAAACGCCGCTGACACATGAAATAAACGGAATACTTATTACCCCTGCTGTTATTTCGGACCACAACTGTAATTGTACTTCTTAATACTTTGTTGTTAATACATGTTGTTGCTTAAGTTTTATTTTATGTTGTTATTGTTGTTGTATACCATAAATTATATAAAAGTGCGATGGTGTTGTTGGTGTTGTTGCTGTTGCTTTTACTGTTAAGTAAAGCATGATTGTGCATGATGCACTTTAATTACACTCATTATACCGAGTTTTCATTTTTTTGAGCTGGTTGTGGTTTTTTCTTCAACTACATACCACAGCCAACCGTTTACAGCTTCTAAAAGAAAGTGCGTATGTGTGTGAGTAGGTAGGTAGGTAGCTGTTCTTAAAAATAAAGGAGAGTGTGCGTGTGTCGATTATCTCACTTAAACTGGTGACTACATGACTGCTTGCATAACTGAATGATTCTGTACAGTTTTGCTCTTTAATTCCAACTCTCATCCTGACTACATACTTTATTTTACTACAGCAGGCTTCAATGAATATTTGCTTGGCTGCCTGCGTTGTTAATAAATTTATTTGTGATAATTTTTGCAAAAAAAAATTTTATTTTTCGGTTTGTATTTTGTTTCCTGCAAACATGGAAGTTATTAGAGTTTGATTTAAAATTTATTAGGATTCCTTTTTTTGTTGTTGTCGCTACTTTTTTCTTCTTTTCTTTTGCTTAATTGCAGAGCATAAAAAATCGATGTTTTTGATTTTCTCCTTTAATGCTGAAAATTTTTATTTTGTATGCTATAGGGTGGGTGATTTAAAGGTTTAAATTTCAAGATGCAATAAAACAAATGAAATTTTGCAAAATTATTTTTTTTGTTCTGAAGTTTAATTGCTCCGGTTAAAAACGGAATATTATTTCAATCATATGGCGGCTGCCGCAGTTGGTCTTACAGAACCTCATTCGATCGGAAAAATTTTCTTGTACTTATTCGAGTGTATGGGGTCGTATCTCGACAATGGCATTACGAATGTTGGCCTTCAAATGCTCAATTGTCTCTGATTTGTCGGCATAACACTTTTCTTTAACGGCGCCCCTTAGAAAATAGTCCAACGATGTTAAATCGCAACTTCTTCTAATTAAACGGCCATCCAACGTTTGACGCATTAAATCGATTGTAGCGTGAATGTCTGTTACATCTGGGGGCGTTGGTAGACGCATTGTATTTTACCCTGTGCGAAGAGCCCCATGGGATTAGGTCCACGCGGACAGGTACGTACCTAATTGGTCATTACAACCCTTCAGTCAGGATTACGACCTAGTTTTTCACACCATTTAAGTTGTGTGTGTTAATTTTATACATGAGTGGCGGGACCCACAGTTTAAAGTCGACTCCGAACGACAGATTTCTGAGAAACTTTTCACGGCAATTTTATTTACTCTCAGAGTTTTTGCCAGAAATCTGCTGAGTGGAAATCGCCGAAGAAATAATTTTTGTATTTTATTTTGAGGTTTGGCCTTTAGCTCGAACCCTGGCTTTTCGCCTAATAAGCCAACACACTACCTATAGACCAAGGCGACACCACGCGGACAAGTACCCACGTTAAATCAATCGTCGTTGTGGCATGAGATTTGTGGCAAGCTGCACTATTCAATCAAACATCGTTCACATCAATGCCATGAATAACGTTTACACAAAAATCGGTTATCATTGTGCGATAGGTGTCTGTTGCCATAGCCGTATGGTTGCGCCGTCCTCATTTTTAAATAAATAGGAGCCAATAATGCCTTCGCTCCACAAGCTCTACCAATCAGTCACTCGTAATGGGTGCATTGGCTTTTGTAAGACCACGTGTGGGTTTTCTGAGCCCCAAATTCGGCAATTTTGCTTATTAACGTACCCACCAAGATGAAAATGAGCTTCGACAAAATCGCCATCATCGTGGGCGATATTGGGGCCAATAAATCCCAACGTTGCTCAAGTGTAAATCGATTCATTCCGTTCAGTGGAGTTAATATACTGACAGACTGGAATGACATAAGTATTGTCAGATTCGAAATAACATGTGTTCAAATTTAAACCGATAGATGGCCCACCCCATAATTGCAGGAGTATTTGAAGCTTTGTAAGGGTTTATTGCAGCAAATTTTTTCATAAGGGACAACCTAATATTACATAGGGACTAATATGGGACTACATTACATCAAGCACATCACCAAGCGTGAATCAATTTTTGGGAAAAAAGATGCATTTTTATTGAAGAGTTTGAGCAGAAACTTAGTTCGCTTAACATTACGACCTTCATTATAAAGTTGACAAAATAACTGCGGAATCGACAACTGGCATATTCCCTATTATTAGCCTAGTTTAGTAGGAGATATTGGTTCATAGTCCCCGATATTGCCTTTGAAAATAAGCAAATGGATTTCGATTTTTATATTCAAGAAAAACACAAAAATATTCAGTCTTTTATCGGATTTGTTTTTTTTATTATTTCAGTTCATAAATTCAATTCTCTGATTTACTTTTTCAACAAAAGAGGAGCGGCGAAAGGAGTAGCATAAGCAGCTGGGGCAGCAGCATAAGTGGCTACTGGAGCAGCGGCATAAGCAGCTACTGGAGCAGTAGCATAGGCAGCAGGGAAGGCAGCAGAGTGAGCAATGTGGTGGGCATTATAGCTGGAGGCATAAGGAGCTACATATGAAGCATGACCAACAACAGCGGCGGCGGGAGCAGCAGCATAAGTCAAAGGAGCAGAGTAGGCCAAGGGACTAGAGTAGGCCAAGGGACTAGAGTAAGCCAAAGGAGCTACAAGACCAGGTTTAGCAACAGCAACAGCCAAGACAGCGAAAAAGCAAACAGCGATCTAAAATTCAAATAAAAATTTATTATTTTTTAATACAATTGAGAATAATCCCAGGATATTCTTTAAAAAAATACTTACGAATTTGAACATTTTGATTGAGTTTGAGTTTGTGTGGTTTGGTTTATACAATTTGTAATTGTTATTGATTTTGACAAATTAATTTGCTTTTATACAAAATATTTGCACTTAATATGCTTGTGACTACAAAGCGTCATTAAATATGCAAACCACGTTTGAATAACTTTAAAGCCCTTGATTAAAACCTCTTGTTACTGCAAACTTTAACTGTAATTAAAGTATACTTCACCATTGGCATAACATTGTGTACCATAATTATTATAAAGATTGCAAAAAACAAAGAAGTTTGAGAATAAAATATTCATTGGATTCATTGGTTATGACATGATTTGTCTCATATCTAATCAAACATAAACTAAACAAGTCCACATTAAAAGAATTTTTCTTAATTGAATCGTATACCATCTGAGTTATTCTTAATCGTACGGACCAATATTATTCAATAAGGACAATAACTGAAGTACCTATATGGGGAATGAGTCTGAATTTATTATCCACGGTCTTACAAATAATCTCAATTTAATTCAACAATGTGTTCCCAAATTATAGACTAATGTAGCGAAATATATTCTGGCCAATTTTTTCTTTACAGTGTGGTTTCGAAACGTTTCAATTTTGTTAGGCACGTGACTTTTCGAAGATCTTATTACCGGGATTTAACAGTTCACAATCCTATCATGCTATTGTTCGTATTAACCACAGAGTGATAAATATTTTTTGTGTATCGGGACTTTACTGTTGATATTTCTAGAGTATGGGAACTTGCCTAAAATTGTGTGTGCCTTGGATTATCATAATAAATCCACATTTTATTCACCATAACGATTTGATCGCAAAGCCAGATAGCCTTGCTGCTTTGATCAAGAATTTCAGGTATTCTGAAATGCCTTTTCTGTAAAGCAATTTGTTTGAATTCAAATGCTTTTAAACATTTGGGCGTTTGTTACATCATTCACTTCCATTAAATTTGTCACAATAGTAGCCATCGAGCTAAGACTCCAGTTTATGATCTTTAAACTTGTAAAGCTAATCGGGGGACTTTTTATTATGCGCTTTGAAATCACTTCTTAACTGCTTAGACAAGTTCAAATAAATAATCAGAAAAACATTAAATCCTTGTGCACCGGAATCATGCGTAAAATATACCCGAAATTGTTCTCTTTTGTTCCGTTTTAAACGTTGGCAATTGAGTGTGATTTCATTATTTTAGTTTTAATCAGAATTTCATGGAATTATGAATACTTCGAATTCGAATACCAATGATTTATTGCCATTATATGTATGAATGAATATAAACAAGTTGTAGCCAACATTATATTCATTAAATTAAATATTAAAGGAGGTCAAGGTCATTTGAAATTTATTTTTCATCAATAATTGAAATTACAAAATTCAGAAAAAATAAAATAATTAAGAAATCTTAACCTCACATATGTGGATTCAAAGGAAGAAGGCTCTAGCTTGTCTCATTCCATAATGGTACAAAATACTGATGAAATTTATTCGATGGAAGATTAAGAGACAATGAGAAGTCATTTAATACCATTTACGAATGCCCATTTTGTCATATGTGTAGGAAAATCACCAATTGTGCTTGTGTAAATAAAAAATTTACCACAATTTAAACTTATTTATGTCGTTTGGTTCCAAAAGAATGTGTAAAATCTTGTGCCAAACAAATCAAGTTTTTTGAAATTCTTTCCAAAATTAAGGTTTGCTACGAATCAAGTTTTGTACTTATTTAAATAAACCATCCATCTCTTCCGCTCCAAAAAAAACGAAAACAGATTTATGCTGAAAGTATAGGAGATATTCAGGCATGATTTATTTCTTTTTATCAACCAAAATGTCCATAAACATTGTTCGTTTGCTTGTAATAAAATGTGACCCATGAAGACATAAGGACTTTGTTTGGGTCTGCCATACAAAAATGATTTAAAAATTGTATACCACGCCTTCTCTAGAAATAGTTTATTAAAGGGTAAGTCGAATTATGATCTGAAGGAATCCAATTTAATTATCCAGAAAACAATGGTACGCAGTGTAATATTTTACTATAATTATTGTATTTTGTCGGTTAAAAATAAAAATAAAAAATAAATCATTTGAAACTGTTCTACTATAACCAACCATACATAGCATCACCGCGGTGTCTTATACCACAGACGCAACACTACCTGGGTTAACACGCTGCGATCATTGGCGCTCAAGCTTTTATTGAATCTATTCCAACATCAGTGTCACCAGAACCTAATTTACGTGGTGCATATCTAAAGTCGGTAGAAGACAAGTTGTAGGAAAAATCAAATTTCTGATTCAAAATATCATTTTCAATTTCCAAACCCTTCTTAGAATAGTGAACTAAGGAGATAGAAACACCAAAAAATTCAGTCTTTTATCGGATTTTTGTTTTTATTATTTCAGTTCATGAATTCAATTCTCTGATTTACTTTTTCAACAAAAGAGGGGCAGCGAAAGGAGTAGCATAAGCAGCTGGGGCAGTGTGTACTACAGGCGCGGCGGCATAAGCAGCTACGGGAGCAGTAGCATAGGCGGCAGGGAAGGCAGCAGAGTGAGCAATATGGTGGGCATTGTAGCTGGAGGCATAGGGAGCTACATAAGAAGCATGACCAACAACAGCGGCGGCGGGAGCAGCAGCATAAGTCAAAGGAGCAGAGTAGGCCAAGGGACTAGAGTAAGCCAAAGGACCTACAAGACCAGGTTTAGCGGCAGCAACAGCCAAGACAGCGAAAAAGCAAACAGCGATCTAAAATTCAAATAAAAATTCATTATTTTTTAAGACATTTGAGAATAATCTCAGGATATTCTTTAGAAAAAATACTTACGAATTTGAACATTTTGATTGAGTTTGTGGTGTGTGGTTTGGTTTGTACAATTTGTAATTGTTATTGATTTTGACAAATTCATTTGCTTTTATACAAAATATTTGCACTTAATATGCTTGTGGCTTAAAAGCGTAATTAAATATGCAAAACACGTTTGAATAACTTTAAAGCCCTTGATTAAAACCTCTTGTTAACTACAAACTTTAGTGGTAATTAAAGTATACTTCACCATTGGCATACCATAGTGTACCATAATCATTATAAAGATTGCAACAAAAAAAAATTGAGAATAAAATATTCATAGGATTCATTGGCTATGACATGATTTGTATCATATCGAATCAATCATAAACTAAACAAGTCCACTTTAACAGAATTTTTCTTAATTGAATCGTATACCATCTTAGCTATTCTTAATCGTACGGACCAATAATGTTCAATAAGGACTATAACTGCACTACCTCTATGGCATGAATGAATCTGCATTTATTTTCCACGGTGTTACAAATAATCTCAACCAAGAATATGTTCTAAATAGTGTGTTCTATGTAGTGTCATATATTCTCGCCAATTTTCTTACACTGTGCTTTTAAAACATATAAATTTGGATAGACATGTGCCTTTTCGAAGGTCGTATTACCAGGATTCAACAGTTCATAATCCTATCATGCTATTGATCGTATTAACCACAGAGTGATAAATATTTCTTGAGTATTGGGGCTTTAGGGTTGATATTTTTAGAGTATGGGAACTTGCCTAAAATCGTTTATGTTTTGGATTATCATTATAAATCCACATTTTATTCACTGTAACGATTCGATCGCAAAGCCAGATCGCCTTGCTGCTTTGATCAAGAATTTCAGGTATTCTGAAATGCATTTTCTGTATAGCATTTCGTTTGAAATGGCCTAGGGTGTTGTCTTATATTATGATTTTCCACTTGCAGAATTTAACCTCTCGATATAATGCTTTGCTCTCCATCTATTTGTTCTAATTTTCTTTTTTCTTCTTCTGTGATTAAGCCGCCGTAGTCTAGTAGGTAGTGTGTTAGCTTATTAGACGTAAAGCCAGGGTTCTAGCCCCAGGCCAGACTACAAAACAAAATACAAAAGGACATTCTTCGGCGACTTCCTCTCAGCAGATTTCTGTTCGGAGTCGACTTTAAACTGTTTGGACCCACCACTCATGTATAAAATTTAACACACACAACATAGGTGGTGTGAGAAGCTAGGTTGAACTCCTGACTGAGGTTGTAATGACCAATTATGTATGTATGAATAGCAATTCGTTTGAACTACACTTTTGGAATTTTGTTACATTCTTCACTTCCAATAAATCTGTCACAAAAGTAGCCATCGAGCTAATACTCCAGTTTATGATCTTTAAACTTGTAAAGCTAATCGGGGGACTTTTTATTACACGCTTTGAAACTACTTCTTAACTGCTTAGACAAGTTAAAATAAATTCTCACCAAAACGTTAAATCCTTGTATACCGAAATGATGCGTAAAGTATTCCCGAAATTCTTCTCTTGATTGGCAATTGAGTGTGATTTCATTCACTTATTTTTAATCGGAATTTCGTAGAATTAAGAATACTTCGAATTCGAATATCCATGATTTATTGCCAATAATATGTATGAATGAATATAAACAAGCTGTAGCCAACAATTTATTCATTTAAAGGAGGGCAAGATCATTTGAAATTTGTTTTTCTCATCAATAATTGAAATTGCAAAATTAAGAAAAAATAAAATAATTAAAAAATCTTAACTTGACATAAATATGTATGTGGGTTCAAAGAAAGGAGACTGTAACTTGCCTCATTATAAAATGGGACAAAATGCTGTTGAAATTTATTCTTTGAAAGATTAAGAGACAATGAAAAGTCATTTAATTTCATTTAGGAATGCCCATTTTATCATATGTGTGTGGGGAAAACATCAATCGTGTCTCTGTAAATAAAAATTTACCACAATTTAAGCCTTTTACAGCGTTCGATTCCAAAAGAATGTGTAAAAAGTTGTGCCAAACAAATCCTCGCGCAAAAAACTACGAAGACAGATTTATTTTGGAAGGATATTCAGGCATGATTTATTTATCGACCAAAATGTCCATAAGCATTGTTTTTTTGTTTGTAATAAAATATGGCCTGTGAAGATATGACTTTGTTTGGATCTGCCATATAAAAATTATTTAAAAACTGTATACTACGCCTTCTCTAGAAGCAGTTTATTAAAGGGTGAATCGAATTATGATCCGAAGGTATCCAATTTTATTATCCAGAAAACAATGGTACGCAGTGTAATACACTCAAACCTGTTTTTACACGGTTTTTTTACGCGAATTTGAAATAACACGGTTTTTTAACAAATTTACCATTTTTTTGTTCGCTCCTTTTTATACGGATAAAATCGTTTAATCGTTAATAATGATAATTGAAAGAGCTGTGAAATTTCAATCAGACCTACAAACATGTATGGCTAGATACAGAGAGCTCTATAAAGAGCTTTCCAAAGTTGGATCACAACGCACTATAACAGAATTTGCTGTTAAAAGAAATAAACCAGCGCCAGAAGCAGCTTCTGAAGATGTAGAAGTAATAAGTATTTCTACTGACGAGACTGATATTGAGTCACCCCAGCAAAAGAGAATGCGCTTGCTATCAGAAACTGACTCCTAATAAAATAAAAAAAAAATTTTATTGAAAATAATTCCGTTCCTAATTGTCTTAAGAGTTTGATAACTAATTTTATTTTTATAAATGGAAGAGAATTTTTAAGTTTTTTCTTAATTTTTTTATAATCATAAAATGAAATAAAATAAAAACTCTGTGTATACTATTGAACTAAATCTTTGCGTTTTTATAAAGTTATTCAATTTTATAGGCATATGTAGGCTGCTGCATCAATCCTATGTATATCTTTTCAGTTTGTTTATACACTTACATACATACATAATATTTGTCTTTTTTACGCGTTTTTTTTTACACGGTATCCACTGGAACGTATCTACAGTGTAAAAAAAGGTTTGGGTGCATAAAAAAAATAATGAAAAAATAAATCATTTAAAACTGTTCTAGTATATCCAACCATACATATGTAGTATCAGCGCGGTGTCTTATACCACAGATGCAACACTACACGCTGCCATCATTGGCGCTCAAGCTTTTATTGAATCCATTTCAACATCAATATCAGCATCACCTAATTTACGTGGTGCATATCTAAAGTCATTAGAAGACAAGTTCTAGGAAAATCAAATTTCTGATACAAAATATCATTTTCAATTTCTAAACCCTTCTTAGATTAGGCAACTAAGGAGAAAGAAACACCAAAATATTCAGTCTTGTATCGGTTTTTTGTTTTTATTATTTCAGTTCATAAATTAAATTCTCTGATTTACTTTTTCAACAAAAGAGGGGCGGTGAAAGGAGTAGCATAAGCAGCTGGGGCGGCGAAAGGAGTAGCATAAGCAGCTGGAGCAGCGTGTACTACCGGAGCGGCGGCATAAGCAGCTACGGGAGCAGTAGCATAGGCGGCAGGGATGGCAGCAGAGTGAGCAATGTGATGGGCATTGTAACTGGAGGCATAGGGAGCTACATATGAAGCATGACCCACAACAGCGGCGGCAGGAGCAGCAGCATAAGTCAAAGGAGCAGAGTAGGCAAAGGGCGTGGAGTAAGCCAAAGGAGCTACAAGACCAGGTTTAGCGGCAGCAACAGCCAAGACAGCGAAGAAGCAAACAGCGATCTAAAATTCAAATAAAAATTCATTATTTTCAAGAAATTTGAGAAGAATCCCAGGATATTCTTTAACAAAAATACTTACGAATTTGAACATATTGATTGAGTTTGAGTTTGTTTGGTTTGGTATGTACAATTTGTAATTGTTATTGATTTTGACAAATTCATTTGCTTTTATACAAAATTTTTTTTAAGTTTATGAGTTTATGATTCACAAAACTATTTAAATATGCCAGACATGTTTTGACAACTTTAAGGCCCTTGGTCAAGACCTTTTGTTAACAGTTATGTTGACAAGTAATAAAAACTAACATAATTGGTATTAAAGCAGCAACATAAAGTTTGTTTATTTTAAAAGTTTAATAAACTTATCATATACGTGTTATTTTTAAGGTCGACTTAACGCTTAAATGAATTTCTAATCTTTATAGTGCAAGAAGAATTTCAACTTTTACTGACCTATGTTTGTTTAATTATTTGAAGAAGGCTTATAATTGATAACAAAATGCATTGGAAGTAGGTCTAGTGCTTTCCATCCTTGATTATTTCTTGTAGGGTAATGTATATATGCTATGATATACTGATGACCTTATGAATTGTAGAAGATTTGAATTGATTTCCATTGAGGAATCAATCATAATAATTACTATCCTCGTAATTAAAATAATTAATAATAATTGTATACAAGAGTGAATTAAAGTTGAAATTACTAAATTCTAACGATAATATTTAAAAAAGTGAAACCGACATTACTTTTTCGAAACCTTTTTAGAGCATTTAGAGAAAGAAAACATATTAGTTGAGTTTTTGTATGTATGTAGGTTATGCTATTTTTGTAAGGCTTACCAAGTTTTTCGTGCCGGATATTCTATTCTTAAGCAAGTTCTTGTCAGTTTCTTAAAATGTTTCAACATTTTCATACATTAAAACAAACATTTTGTGAATTAAGAAGTAAACTAAAACAAAAATCATTGCATTCATAATAATAATAATTTTTATGTAATTCTGTACAAATAAAAAAACTATAAACAGATTTCTTCCATTCATAAGTATTTCAAAATACACCACAATGAAAATAAAACCCAAAAAAAAACTCACCACTGAACTTGATTTGACTTTTGATCAGCAAGCAAAATATAGTCTTCCCACATGTTTTGAATATTTAATTAAATAAAAAAAACAATCAATAACTGTTAAACATTAAAACACAAACCATATTAGTATAAAAGCCAATACATTTCAAACCACAGACAACAATTACAAATTGTACAAACCAAACCAAACACCACAAACTCAATCAAAATGTTCAAATTCGTAAGTATTTTTTCTAAAGAATATCCTGAAATTATTCTCGAGTGTCTTAAAAATAATGAATTTTTATTTGAATTCCAGATCGCTGTTTGCTTCTTCGCTGTCTTGGCTGTAGCTGCCGCTAAACCTGGTCTTGTAGCTCCTTTGGCTTACTCTAGTCCCTTGGCCTACTCTAGTCCCTTGGCCTACTCTAGTCCCTTGGCCTACTCTAGTCCCTTGGCCTACTCTGCTCCTTTGACTTATGCTGCTGCTCCCGCCACCGCTGTTGTTGGTCATGCTTCTTATGTAGCTCCCTATGCCTCCAGCTACAATGCCCACCATATTGCTCACTCTGCTGCCTTCCCTGCCGCCTATGCTACTGCTCCCGTAGCTGCTTATGCCGCCGCGCCTGTAGTACACACTGCCCCAGCTGCTTATGCTACTCCTTTCGCCGCCCCTCTTTTGTTGAAAAAGTAAATCAGAGAATTTAATTTATGAACTGAAATAATAAAAAACAAAACAAATCCGATAAAAGACTGAATATATTTGTGTTTCTTTCTCCTTAGTTCGCTAATCTAGGAAGGGTTTAGAAATTGAAAATGATATTTTAAATAAGAAATTTGATTTTCCTAGTACTTGTCTTCTACCGACTTTAGATATGCACCACGTAAATTAGGTGATGGTGATACTGATTTTGAAATAAATTCAATAAAAGCTTGAGCACCAATGATGGCAGCGTACGGTTGGTTATAGTAAAACAGTTTGAAATAATTTATTTTTTATTATTGTTTTTAAACGACAAGATACAAAATTATGATAACATATTACACTGCATGCCATTGTTTTCGGGATAATCAGATTTAGATTTGCTAGATCCAACCGCGGTAGGGAAATTATCCAATTAAGGCATAGGACTCTTTTGTCGAAACGACAGTTCTTTATACACACCATCAGTCTTTGGAATACACTACCTAATTATATTCAGAACAATAGGCAATGCAACTAAGTTCAAAAAGGAGCTATACATTCTGTTTAAGTAGTTTGTAATATATTTTGATTGTTTTATACATTTTTACTCTTCATTTTTATTAGTAATTAATTATTTTTATTTTTCTAATTAATTATTTAAGTTTCATTGTATCTCATTATATGTATATATTTCTTTGTTTGTATTTTTCTTTATATTTGTATCTTTCCTAATTTAGTTTTTTACATATACTCATTTTCTTATCCTAATTTTTTTGTATCGATTGCTATTTCCTGAGATTAAATCATGTTCTTATTCTTATTCATTTTTATTTATACTGTATGTACTTCAAACAATTCATTACTCATATAATCAACGATTTGTTATTACTTTTTCCTCTTTGATGTACTCCCATAGCACTTTCATTATTCATTCATTCAGATTATTATCTTGTTGTGCTATGATTAATAATAAATAAAATAAATAAATAAATAAATAAATAATCCTGGAAAAGAAAGAATAAATAAATTAATCAAATTGGATACCTTCAGATCATAATTCGATTCACTCTTTAATAAATTGTTTCTAGAGAAGGCGTAGTATACAGTTTTTAAATAATTTTTATATGGCAGACCCAAACAAAGTCCTTCTGTCTTCATGGGTTATATTTTATTACGAGCAAAAGAACAATGTTTATTGACATTTTGGTCAATAAAAAGAAATAAATCATGCCTGAATATCTCCTATTCTTCCAACATAAATCTGTCTTTGTGGTTTTGGAGCGGAGGAGATTGTTTATTTACATAAATATGTACAAAACTTGATTCGTAGCATATCTTAATTTTGGAAAAAATTTCAAAAACTTTTATTTGAGTCGTTTATTTTGAAAGTGGTTTAAGTCCATTTTTAAACAAATTTATTTAATGATAACAATAATCACAATCCTATATAATCTTTTTGTTTATAAACAATTTAAGTCTAGTATCATTAAAATCGCTATGATTTAGGGCACTTGAAAATTAGCTAGTTAACGAAATGCATAAAAATTTATTTTGAAACTGGTTTAAGTCCATTGAAATCCATAAAATTGGCAGTAAAATGGTTGAAAATTGCGCGATCGGCAGAAAATAATGCAGATATTATTGACCATAAGTTTTTACTATCAGGACATTAATTTTTGCCAAATGATAGTGATTTTGGAGTGATAGAAATGTCTTTGAGGAAAAATAATTTAATGTATGTCCCCCTGGGTCACTATGAAACCATAAAAACATGTCAAAAGAGTAAGAAATATTATATTAGAAACGTGAAGATTTTTTCTACAAAACCTCTGGAAGAAGCAATTCATAAAAGAAACTCTAGTGGCGAACCCGTAAATTGGCTAAGGATATGTTGAGTGCGATTTATAAAAAATGAACACTATAAAATGATTTATAGAGAATCTATGAAAGTGGATACAAAGTTCAAAATACTTGATTTATTGATTGATATTGATTGATTATTCCCCTTGTCGGGGAAGACCAAGGAACTTTTGCAAAATAAAATTAACGCCATTATACAAAAATGTACGTCCCATTCCAACTCCTAAGTATAAGCATAACTATTTAGAGGAATCACTATTAATAGCGGAGTAACTTTAAGTGAAAAAATTAACTTATAATAATATTAAACAAAGAACACAAAGTGGACTTATTCGTTTTTACAAACAAAAAATTCATTTTATTCATTTTGAAAGTGGTTTAAGTCCATTTGAGGTTCTGAAACATAGCTTATTATTCTAGTAAAGTTTACAAAACTTATTACGTTATATATTCTAACATCTTTAAGTTCTCATAGCCATAAAAACAACTTAATACCAGTTAACAATATTTTTGAAACAATTCAAACGCAAAACCTTAAATATCTCAATATAAGAAAAAATGGACTTAAACGACTTTCAAAATAAACAGCTCATTTGTTTGGCACAACATTTTTCACATTCTTTTAGAATCAAACTCCGTAAATAGGTTTAAATTGTAAAGTTTTTATTTACAGAGGCACGATTGATATTTTCCCCACGCACATATGATAAAATGGGCATTCCCAAGTGAAATTAAATTACTTCTGAGTGTCTTTTAACCTTCCATAGAATATATTTCACCAGTTTTTTGTAGTATTTTGGATTACGGCAAATTACAGTTCCCTTATTTTGAATCCACATGTGTGAGGTTAAGATTTTTTAATTATTTTATTTTTTCTTAATTTTGCAATTTGAATTATTGATGAGAAAAACAAATTTCAAATGATCTTGACCTCCTTTAAATGAATAAATTGTTGGCTACAACTTGTTTATATTCATTCATACATATTATGGCAATAAATAACTGGTATTCGAATTTGAAATGTTCTGAATTCCATGAAATTCTGATTAAAAATAAAGGAATGAAACCACATTAAATTGCCAAAGTTTAAAACGGAACAAAAGAGAAGTATTTCGGGAATATTTTACGCATCATTTCGGTATACAAGGATTCAATGTTTTGGTGAGAATTTGTTTGAACTTGCCTAAGTAGTTAAGAAGTGATTTCAAAGCGCGTGATAAAAAGTCCCGTGATTAGCTTTACAAGTTTAAATGTAGTCTTAGCTCAATGGTGACTTTTGTGACAGTTTTATTGGAAGTGAATGATGTAACAAACTCCCAAATGTTTAAAAACATTTGAATTCAACGAAATATGAACAATATTGGTCCTTACGAGTAAGAATAACTCAGATGGTATACGTTTCAATTAAGAAAAATTCTTTTAAAGTGGACTTGTTGAGTTTAGGATTGATTAGATATGACACAAATCACGTCAATCAGCCAATGAATCCAAAGAATATTTTATTCTCAAATTTTTGGTTTTTGCAATCTTTATGGTAATTGTGGTGCACTATGGTATGCCAGAGATGAAGTATACTTTAATTACCATTAAAGCTTATCGTTAACAAGAGGTTTTAATCAAGGGCTTTAAAGTTATTCAAGTTATTTATTTGCACATTTAATTACGTTTTTTTAGTCACAAGCATATTAACTGCAAATATTTTGTATAAAAGCAAATGAATTTGTCAAAATCAATAACAATTACAAATTGTACAAACCAAACCAAACAAACTCAAACTCAATCAAAATGTTCAAATTCGTAAGTATTTTTGTTAAAGAATATCCTGGGATTATTCTCAAATTTCTTAAAAATAATGAATTTTTATTTGAATTTTAGATCGCTGTTTGCTTTTTCGCTGTCTTGGCTGTTGCTGCCGCTAAACCTGGTCTTGTAGCTCCTTTGGCTTACTCTAGTCCCTTGACCTACTCTAGTCCCTTGGCCTACTCTGCTCCTTTGACTTATGCTGCTGCTCCCGCCACCGCTGTTGTAGGCCATGCTTCTTATGTAGCTCCCTTTGCCTCCAGCTACAATGCCCATCACATTGCCCACTCTGCTGCTTTCCCTGCCGCCTATGCTACTGCTCCCGTAGCTGCTTATGCCGCCGCTCCTGTAGTACACGCTGCTCCAGCTGCTTATGCTACACCTTTCGCCGCTCCTCTCTTGTTGAAAAAGTAAATCAGAGAATTGAATTTATGAACTGAAATAATAAAAAACAAAACAAATCCGATATAAGACTGAATATTTTGATGTTTCTTTCTCCTTAGTTCACTAATCTAGGAAGGGTTTAGAAATTGAAAATGATATTTTGAATCAGAAGTTTGATTTTCCTAGAACTTGTCTTCTACTGACTTTAGATATACAACAAGTAAATTATGTGCTGGTGATACTGGTTTTGAAATGTATTCAATAAAAACTTGAGTGCCCATGATGGAAGCGTGTTAACTTTAGGAGTGTTGCACCTGTGGTATAAGATACCGCGATGATACTATGTATGGTTGGTTATACTAGAACAGTTTTAAATGATTTATTTTTTATTTTATTTTTATAACCGACAAAATACAAAATTTTGTTAAAATATTACACTGCATGCCATTGTTTTCTGGATAATTAAATTGGATTCCTTCAGATCATAATTCGATTCACAATTTAAAAAACTGTTTCTAGAGAAGGCGCTGTATACAGTTTTCAAATAAATTTTTATATTGCAGACCCAAACAAAGTACTTATTTCTTCATGGGTTATATTTTATTACAAGCAAACGAACAATGTTTATGGACATTTTGATTGATAAAATGGAATAAATAATGTCTGAATATCTCCTATCCTACCAAAATAAATCTGTCTTCGTGGTTTTTTGTGCGATGGGATCTATAACAGTACATATGGTTTAGTTAAGTACGTATAGAACTTAGTTCGAAATATCAAAAAATGAGATTTGTTTGGCATAGCATTTTTCACATTCTTTTAGAATCAAACGCCGCAAATAGATTTAAATTGTGGTAAATTTTTTATTTACACAGGCAAAATTGGTGATTTTACAGATATGATAAAATGGGCATTCCTAAGTGAAATTAAATTACTTCTGAGTGTCTGTTAACCTTCCATAGAAGAAATTTCACCAGTTTTTTGTAGCATTTTGGAATGAGGCAAGTTACAGTCTCCTTCCTTTGAACCCACATATGTATGTATGTGAAGTTAACATTTCTTAATTATTTAATTTTTTTTCTTAATTTTGCAATTTCAATTATTGATGAAAAAAACAAATTTCAAATCATCTTGACTTTCTTTAAATGAATAAATTGTTGGCAACAACTTGTTTATATTCATTCATGCATAATAAGGCAATAAATCATGGATGTTCGCATTTGAAATATTCGGAATTCCATGAAATTCTCATTAAAAATAAAGGAATGAAACCACACTCAATTGCCAACGTTTAAAACGGAAGAAAAGAGAAGAATTTCGGGAATATTTTACGCATCATTTCGGTGCACAAGGATTTAATGTTTTGCTGAGAATTTGTTTGAACTTGCCTAAGCAGTTAAGAAGTGATTTCAAAGCGCATAATAAAAAGTCCCACGATTAGCTTTACAAGTTTAAAGATCATAAAATAAAATAATTAGCTCGATGGCCACTTTATGACAGATTTATTGGGAGTGAACGATGTAACAAACTTCCAAATGTTTAAAAGTATTTGAATTCAAACGAATTGCTATACAGAGAAGGCATTTCAGAATACGTGGAATTCTTGATCTAAGCAGCAAGGCGCTCTGGCTTTGTGATCGAATCGTTACAGTGAATAAAATGCGAATTTATTATGATAATCCAAGGCACACACAATTTAAGGTAAGTTACCACGCTCTAGAAATATCAACACTAAGGTCCCAATACACAAAAAATATTAATCACTCTGTGGTTAATACGATCAATAGCATGATGGATTGTGAACTGTTGAATCCTGGCAATATGATCTTCGAAAAGGCACATGTCTATCCAAATTGATATTTTTTAAAAGCACAGTGTAAGAAAATTTGCCAGAATATATCACACTACATAGGGCTATAACTTTAGAACACATTCTTGGATTAAGTTAAGATTATTTGTAACACCGTGGGTAATAAATTCAGAATCATTCGCCATATATAGGTAGTGCAGTTATTGTCCTTATCGAACAATATTGGTCTGTACGATTAAGAATAACTCAGATGGTATAGGATTTAATTAAGAAAAATTCTTTTAAAGTGGTATTGTTTAGTTTATGATTGATTATGAATCCAAAGAATATTTTATTCTCAAATTTTTTTTGCAATCTTTATAATAATTATGGCACACTACGTTATGCCAGTGGTGAAGTATACTGTAATTATCATTAAAGTTTATCGTTAACAAGAGGTTTTACTCAAGGGCTTTAAAGTTATTCAAACGTGTTTTGCATATTTTTAGTCACAACCATATTAAGTGCAAATATTTTGTATAAAAGCAAATGAATTTATCAAAATCAATAACAATTACAAATTGTACAAACCAAACCAAACACCACAAACTCAATCAAAATGTTCAAATTCGTAAGTATTTTTTCTAAAGAATATCCTGAGATTATTTTCAAATGTCTTAAAAATAATGAATTTTTATTTGAATTTTAGATCGCTGTTTGCTTTTTCGCTGTCTTGGCTGTTGCTGCTGCTAAACCCGGTCTTGTAGCTCCTTTGGCTTACTCCAGTCCCTTGGCCTACTCTAGTCCCTTGGCCTACTCTGCTCCTTTGACTTATGCTGCTGCTCCCGCCGCCGCTGTTGTAGGCCATGCTTCTTATGTAGCTCCCTATGCCTCCAGCTACAATGCCCATCACATTGCTCACTCTGCTGCTTTCCCTGCTGCCTATGCTACTGCTCCAGTAGCTGCTTATGCCGCTGCTCCTGTAGTACACGCTGCCCCAGCTGCTTATGCTACTCCTTTCGCCGCCCCAGCTGCTTATGCTACTCCTTTCGCCGCCCCTGTTTTGTTGAAAAAGTAAATCAGAGAATTGAATTCATGAACTGAAATAAAAAATCCGATAAAAGACTGAATATTTTTGTTTTTTTGTTTTAAGCTGGCCTATGGCATGAAATGCAAAGTTAGTTTATATGACTAACAGATTAGAAAGTGAAATTTTAACTCCGTATTTAAAATGTCTCTTTACTATTGTGTCGAATCATCCATCGGTAGATCGTTAAGACTTTCATTTCCGAACAATGAAATACAATAGAGACCCTAAGATGTTTCCTTAAGGGATTTCTGCATTAGCGAGTTAAAGAAAACATAAGAATATATTTAATAGGATTGTAACAACCCGCGTCGAAACAGTAGAATGAATTGATTAAACGTGTATAGCAATACTTCCTTTCCTTGTTCATTATACTTATGATATCTACATACATATATAGCAACACGTATATTTTGATCAAAGCAATTGATAAAGGGCTTCGTCAAATTGGTAATTCAAACGCATACCAAGTTCTCCTGGATGTAAATATCCGCTAATTCAACCGTCTAGCCGGAACATCCTCTTTCATCTAAAAAATATTTCTTTTATTTTGTTTTGATTGTCATGTCGCTTGAATATTAAAAATTCCCGGAATATTTCCAAGCTAACATATTGCGGCGAACAACTTCTATGTTGTTGTAACGGGCCTACGTTGATTCAAATGTGGAAATCATTGGTCAACTACAATGAACCTGGAATCTCCCAATGCTGCTATGAAAGTTAGGTAGATTAGGTTAGGTAGGGTGGGTGGGTAAGGCTCTGAAGGAATTGGTCTCACTTAGGCCAGCACTTAGGCCCATTATGAGACCACAATCAATTCTACCCGGAAGTCCACCATTCCTTAGAGAAAATCAATTCGAGTCTCAAATAAATTTTGCTATTCCAGCAATCCTTATGTTAAATTGCTCTGTGAAAGACGTCAGAAAGTGAAAGACCGTCCTTTATGGCAAGAGCAGGGCACTGACACATACCTCCACCTCAGACTCACAGCTCATGCAGAAGTCATTTGCCGGATTACCGAGTCTTTCGACATGTCAACCAAAAGGACAGTGGCCTGTAAGTTTCGCAATTGTACGATGGATGGCCATGCGATTTTAGGACAGAAGTGCGTTAGTCCTCTTCTTATTTATACGTATCCAGCACAGTCGAATAATATTGCTGCAAACGATAATAAGTGAGCATATTAACCAAATTAACTGAAGCTATCGGAATACTTAAGCCCTGTAACATGTCGGAGATTGCGGGCTTCGTATCGGCTCTCGCCACCCCTTCAACAAGGAAAATTTTTAACAACATGTGCTTAAGGATCTGCAAAGCACTCACTTTCTGCTTGCAAATGCATCCATTAGATATCAATCTTAAAATTGCGCAGCCACTTACATTTTTTTTAATTTCAGGTGGGCCATCTAGCGGTTTATATTTGAACCATCGGTTATTTCGAATCTGGCAATACTTATGTGATTCTATTCTGTCACAAAATTCAGTGTTATTATCACCTTCATTGAAGAAATTAAAAAATATTCCAAATTTTCCCTTTTTTAACACAAAATAAATGTTTATTTACATTTAATTTTTCTGCTTTATCCGCCAGTTTTCACTCTGTATATCTGTTGCTTCTAACACATTTGATTCGCAAAACATTATAACATTTTTTTTTCTCCCTCTAAATTCGCTAGTAATGTTGCTGCTATGAGCGTTTGTCAAAAGTCCAAGGTTTCTATACTGGTTATACGGTGGTTATTATCTCCACTGAACGTAATGAATCGATTTATGCTTGAGCAACGTAGGGATTTATTGGAAATTTATATCCAAAACAAAGAGAATTGATCGAAAGTTGCACGAAAATATCGTATAAAATTTGGTAGCAGAGACGGGACAACAGTGCCTGGTATACGCAAATTCATTGCTTGCTTTATTTGGGGCTCAGAAAACCCACTCGTGGTCTTGCAGAGACCAATGCACCCAATACGAATGACTGTTTGGTGCGGCTTGTGAAGCGGAGGCATCATTGGATCATACATCTTTGAAAACAAGGACGGTGCCATCAATACAGTCAATGGAGACACCTATCGCATCATGATAACCGATTTTTTGTTTCTGCTCTTCATGGTATTGATGTGAACAATGTTTGGTTTCAACAAGATGTTGCAGCTTGCCACATACCTCATGCCACAATCGATTTATTGCGGCAAACGATCGATGGCCGTTTAATTAGCCGAAATGGTGATGTCAATTGTTTGCTAAGAAGGTACGATTTAATACCGTTGGACTATTTTCTGTGGGGCGCCATTAAATAAAAGTATTATGCCGACAAATCAGAGACAAATGAGCTTTTCAAGGCCAACATTCGTGATACCAATGCCGAGATACGACTTCATACACTCGAAAAAGTGCATGCAAATTGATCCGATCGTATGAGGTACTGTGAGACCAGCTGCGGCAGCCATGTGTATGAAATAATATTCCATTTCTAACCGGAACAATTGTACTTCACAACAGAAAAATTAGTTTTACAAAATTTCAAACCGTTTTTGTTTTATTGCATTTTTAAATTTAAACTTTTAAATGGCCCACCCTTTATTTTTAATCAAAATTAGAATTTAAAAATTATTTCAAACACTTGCAAACAACACTTGCCATTTGACATAAATCGTGAAATTTGCCAGAAAAGCCCAAATTATGTTGACGTATATACATATACATACATAACTGTATATAACTGGATTATTTTTTTTCTATTTTTTAGAAAAATTACCTTCATTTACACTCAAAGTAAACAATGTCCAAAGTATCGTTGACTTTTTTTCAGACAGCCAACATGTCTGGCATATTTAATGAGAATGCCCTTCAATTAATATAAATGGGGACTTAAATATGTCTCATTAAAGTTTATTTACTGCACTGCTGAAGCAAGTATAAAAGACTTCAACGGCCACACTGAAATTAACAATTGAAAATTGTATCGCCAACAATAATCAATCACTTCTTCCATTCATAAACACAAAATGTTCAAATTCGTAAGTTTTAATCATTATTTCGTCCAAATATAAAATGGAATTTAAAATTTTATTTGACTTTTTTAGATCGCTGTTTGCTTCTTCGCCTTGTTGGCTGTTGCTGCCGCTAAGCCTGGTCTTGTAGCTCCTTTGGCTTACTCCAGTCCCTTGGCCTACTCTGCTCCTTTGACTTATGCTGCTGCTCCTGCCGCCGCTGTTGTTGGTCATGCTTCATATGTGGCTCCCTATGCCTCCAGCTATAATGCCCATCACATTGCCCACTCTGCTGCCTTCCCTGCTGCTTATGCTGCTGCTCCAGTAGCTGCTTATGCCGCTGCTCCAGTAGCCACTTATGCTGCTGCCCCTGCTGCTTATGCGACTCATCTTGCCAGCCCCTTTGCTGCTCCCGTTTTGTTGAAGAAGTAGATCAGTGAATTGAATGCAAATAAAGAAGTGAATGTGATAAACTGAAATAAAATTTTGAGTATTTATTCGATTTCAGAAGTGGTAGCTCCTAAAGAAGAAACTCTCTTTAGGAAATCCCATAAGATTCAATGGCTATTCGGCCAAGAACAGTTGTGCTTTATGAGAATAATGATCAATACGTTAGTAGTGGGTGATATACAACATACATCGATGTTTCCTAAAACTCATCGACGTATCGTAACAATTCAATATTTTTTTATTGACACATATGTACATGCATATGTACATACATAATTGTTTATTACAATCCTTCAGTCAAAATTATGACCTAGTTTCTCACACCACATATGTTGTGTGTCTTAATTTTACGCAAAAGTAGCGGCACCAACAGTTAAAATTCGACTCTGAACCACAGATGTTTGAGAAATTTTTGATGGCAATTTTATTTACTCTCAGAGTTTTTGCCAGAAATCTGCTGAGTGGAAGTCGCCGAAGAAATATTCGAAATTTAATTGATTTTATTTGTGTTGCACTACGTTGTAACGGAGTACTGTTTGTGGTAGAATTAAGAAGGAAGAATAAAAGTATTACATACATATATGTATTTCTCCTCATACAGAGGCACACAAACACTGATAAATTGAGGAAATCTGTGATAATAACTGTGATATTTTGATTGCCGGAGATTTTAATATAGACTGGAAGAAAAACTCTTTATATAGAAATAGAATTAGAAGTATAATTAATGGCAATGGCCTTAGACAATTAGTTAATGAATGCACTCGTGTGACGAGAAATTCAAGCACTATAATAGATTACGTGATAACTAATAATTATGAGATAACATCAGAAAACTGTAAGACGAACAAAATTTCTGACCATGAGGTTATTAACATATCTTTAGCGGGAATGGGCAAAATGAACAACGAGGCAAAGACCATAAATGTATTTAGATACGATAGGTATACGTTTAGTACAATGCTCAGAGACACCATGAAATATGACGGTTGCAAAGATTTGAATCAAAATGTTAATTTATTCGATAGCGGCCTGAAGAGTGCAAGAGGTTAACAATTAGAAAACAGATACATTTGAATAATAAAGTTAATAAATGGTACAACACAGGATTGCAAGCAATGAAGAGAGAGAAACTAATAAAATATTTCAAAGCTAAAATTGAGAATTCTAGTCAGGCTTGTCCTGAATATAAAATAATTAGGAATCGATACAAGGTACAGATTGAAAATAGTAAAAACAGTTACATAAGTACGAAAATTGACAATGCATGTACACAGAGGCAAATGTGGAAACAGATTAAAACCCTGGTACTTAATAGGAAAGAAAATTTAACTAAGTCTGTGATATTTGACCAGGTGGAATATAGTGATAACTGTGATATAGTAAATAAGTTTAACACATTTTTTATTGATAGTATAAGTACCATAAGACAGATTGATAAAGTTCAATATGTTAGTCAGATAACGTATGAACCGAACAATGTATTTAAATTTCGTAGGATAAGCATTGCAGAACTTAAGAACATTGTGAATCAGAGCCTGACCATGAAAGTGTCTCAAATAAAATTATAATTGATAATTGGAATATAATAGGAAATATTTTGCTAAGAATAATTAATACATCATTGGAGACTGGTATATTTCCGGAAAATTGGAAAAGATCAATGATAACACCGATTGAAAGGGTGTCCAAGACAAGAAAATGTGAGGAATTTCGACCCATAAATACACTTAAGGTATGTGAAAAAATATTGGAAAAAGTAGTCAAGATACAACTTGAGCAGTTTATTGAGGATCATGGTATATTATCTGAACAACAATCAGGTTTCCGGAAAAAGCATTCATGCGAAACTACAGTGAATTATGTTATAAGCGAATGGAAGGCCGTAGAAAAGGAAAATAGAATGAGGGCAATATTTCTTGATTTTAAAAGAGCGTTCGAGACTATTGACAGGGATATCATGCTAAAGAAACTTTATATGTATGGAATAAGAGAAATTGAATTAGAATGGTTCAAGTCATACCTTGAAAACAGAACGCAAACAACAAAATTGAATAAAACTGTGTCTGAGGAATCGATTTATAATTTCGGAGTACCGCAAGGTTCAATATTATTGATGCTTTATTGTTATATGATATGCCAAAATTATTGGAAAGATGCAAAATTGTATTGTACGCTGATGACACTCTTATATATACGGTGACAAATAGCGATAGGGAATGCCAGGATAACATGAAATACGATGTTCAGAAAATAAATGAATGGCTTAAAATGAATAAATTGAAATTGAATGAAAACAAGACAAAAATAATGGAAATAAACATGAACTCTGACGAAGTATTTAAAATAAATGATTCTGTAATAGAAAAGGTTGAACATATAAAATACCTAGGTTTTATAATTGACAGAAAACTAAACTTAAACGAACACATCGATTATACATGTAAGAAAATTGGCAAGAAAATTGGCTTCCTGAAGAGAATTAGAAAGAGAATTTCAAAATCTACAGCAGTAACTATTTATAACACCATAATTAAACCGCACTTCGAATACGGTTCCACTATATTGTATACATGCAGTACCGCAATTCAACTTACAAGAATGCAGAAACTTCAAAATAGAGCTATGAGGGTAATATTAAAATGCGATCGGTATACACATATAAATACAATGCTCCACGATCTGAAATGGATGAATATAAAACAAAGATTACAGTTTAACACCTTAATGTTTGTTAAGAACATGAAGAATGGTGACGCGCCTAAATACCTATGCGAGCAGATTAAATATATGGGAGAAAGCCAACCTTATGTATATGCTGAGGAATGCGGACGACTTTCGAATTCAAAGAGTGAAGTCAACCCAGATGCAGAAAACGTTGTTTTATAAAGGACTACAGCTATACAATTTATTACCAACAAATATTAAAAATGAATTAAATGAAAATATTTTTAAACGAAAATGTATTAATTTTGTATTATTTAATGTTTTGTAATAATTTTGATTAATTTGAAAATTTAAAGTATTTTTAATACTTATAATAATAATAAAAAAAATATAAAATTCTATTTTGTTGCTGGTTAATAAATATTAAATTTGCATAGGCATAAAAAGAAAAAAGTTACAAAAAAAAATTGATTAAATTAAAGTAACAATAAGAAAAAACGCATAAAAATTTAATTTTAAAAAATATTTAAAACATAAAAAAATATTTAAAATATAAAGATAATAAACTTAAAAACATTACAAAAAGAAAGCATTTTAACACAAACATTACTGCAGTATTACTCTTTAAACAGCAGTGTTTGTGTTCTTCTTATCAATTAACATGTTTGTTTTCTCTCTCTTTCTCTTTCTAACAAACACCAATGCAACAGCATTTGTTTTGCAAGCATCATAACAAATTACATTTATTGTGTTGGTTTACAAATAATTTTGAAACTCACCTCTTAAGAACTGCTTATCCACTCACACCATCTATTTCTCTTCGTTGTTCCAATGGAATTAACTTCCACTACACAAACATTTAAAATTAAATGCCTATACACCATGCATGTGCATGAATATAAGCACATACAAAAAAAGCACTTTTCACATTCAAGGCCATGCACTAACAACACAACATTTATTTTTTTATAAATACATATGTATGTACATACATATATAAATTGGTTACTCTGCTTTTGTACTCCAGCTATAGAGTTTTCAAATTTAATTACTTATAACTTTTTTTGTTGTTGTAGTTGTTTTTATTTTTTGACATTCATGGCCTTGCACTAACAACAACACTTCACACACATTTGATTTTTGCTACATATTTTTTTTTACATCACACTCTCGCTGTTGTACACCATTTTGAAAATTTTCTTCTTATTGAATTACAACCAAAACAATTTACTTAAAATATTTGCTTCCGTTAGTTGTTAATAAACAAAATTATACACGATTGGTTTAACACAATATAAATATTATATTATTAACACAATTATTTATTTTTTTGCAATAAGCTAACTTTAATCCATTATTTTTAATTTAGATTTTAAACCGGAAACACTTCCACTTTACACCTTCTTTAAAGAGCACAAAAACTTCTACTAACCGGCTGCCGGCTTCGTTGTTCTCTTTAAAGCAGTGATGCTCAAAATCCAGATTTCCTATCACATGTGATAGGCAAAGAAAATTCTGCTGACGCTGCGTTGATACACGTACACTATAAGCTTACTTGTGTGGTTTCTTATAATGATCGTGTGTTTGTTGCTTTGTTTGTTATTTTGTGTTGAACTCAGAGAACAAAATCAATTCAGTTGATGTTTAGCACTTGATGAGGCAAGACCTTGCTACGCAACTTTTTTGAATGATTTTTTGTTTTTTGCAAATACACGCAGCAAAATGTTTGATGAAAATTGGGAATATGATTTCTTTTTTATAGAGAATATGGATGGTAATGCACAATGTATTGTGTGTTATCGCTCTTTTTGTCGTAATTCTTTTTTTGTTATAAAAAGACATTACGAGGCTAGCCATGTATTTTTCGACAACATTAAAGGGAATGACAGGACTTTAAAATTATTGCAATTAAAAGCAGAAATTTTTTTAAAATTCATGGTTGACGAAACGGACGTACCAAATTACAATAATTTACAATCAATACATACATACATGAATATATTCATCAATACATACATACATCAATATATTCATCAGTACATACATACATACATCAATATATTCATCAATACATACATATATACGTCAATATATTCATCAATTCATACATACATACATCAATATTTTCATCAATACATACATACATCAATATATTCATCAATACATACATACGTACACACATACTTCGATATATTCATCAATACATACATACATAAGTTCATTATGTAGTAACATATACGCAACACAATAAACCAATTTTTTCTTTTCTTTTTATTTTCCCAGTGTACGATTCTCAAAAATTAAGTTGAATTTTGTTCTCCGCTGCTTTACCAACACAACCAAAACTATGATAGTATGTGTTTGAGCACCACTGCTTTAAAGCAATTTGATTAATAACATCAATCAATAACATGGTCATTGGAATACAATAACAACAACAGCAATAACAGCATCTTCAAATAAAATCCAAATAATGTTATTAAATTGCGACAAAAACCTCGTAACATTAATAACACAAATAACATTATGATCATTAAAAAACAAAACAAGAACAAACACAATATGTTGGTTGCCTGTTACCATTGCTTTCCTTAAATTAAAAAAAATTAAGAAGAGAGAAGAGCATTACATTTCACGAAATGTTAATCAATGTTATTTTTTATTTGTGGTCAAACAATGTTAAGTAGATTGCTTGCATTCTGCATTGCATAGAGCAAACAACACTCTTTCCTTTCTGTTCTTCAGTTTCAAATGCATGCATAACAACCGAAAACAAAAACAAACAACAATAAATACACTCATGTTACTTTTCTGTTTTCTCTTATTATGACTTTATCAATAAGAAAACAAAAACAATTAGAACTACATATATATTTCCACTTCACTCCCAAATAATGTAGTGTTAACAGATAAACATACTGTTATTATTCATTCATTCATTCATTAAGAATTAATAATTTACTGTCATGCATACGCTTTCATGCTCCTTACTTTCACGCTTGTTATTCATTCAAAGTCCTAATGGTCTTCACCCACAGTATTCAAGTTTAATGCAATGTCTGTACAAGAAACAGCAGACAACAAAACTTCGATTTCATGCACACACATTCCTTCGCTTTGTTATCCATGCATTCGTTCTTATTTATAATACGAAATGATCTTTTAGCACACTAACCATATTAAATACAATGTAAGTATGTATAGCGCGTAAAAAACTTTCATGCATTCGGCTTGATGTGAAAATGCTTCGTCGTTTGTTGTGAGACGAAAGAGTATTAGTTGTTTGCTCTTTTGTATAACCACACACGCTTTGCTTTTGTTTGGACATATGTATGTATGTTAATTGTCTTGAGAAAAAAAATAAACAACATGAATGTATTGATGGACTCTAAATGCTGTTAGCTGTAGAATGCAAGAAATTTACTTAACATTGTTTGACGACAAACAAAATTAACATTGATATGTTCATTATTTTCATTTACAATAACAATACGTTTATAAATCATAAGGCATGTAGAATTTTGCTGTAATTTTGTTTACATTATGTTAAGTTTTTATGAAATGTTCCGCTCGCGTCTTATATTATTTTTTAAAATAAGCAGAGCAAAGGTAACAGGCAAATAACGAGTTTGGTTTCTTGTTGTTGTTGTTGTTATTTTTTAATTATCATAGTGTTTGTTGATCTTATTAATTTTACGAGATTTTTGTTGTAATTTGATAACATTTTATGAATTTTTATTTGCTGTAAGCAAAAAAAATGATTTTCTCCCATATTGTTTAAAGGAGAATGCATATGCACTCAACTGTTGTTATTGTATTCTGATTGCCATGTTATTGTTTGATGTTATTTGATTCAATTACAGCAGCCGGTTAGTAGAAATTTTTGTGCTATTTAAAGAAGGTGTAAGTGGAAATAAAATTAATAAATTAAAGTTTCGTTATAAGCAAAAAAAAATAGAAAAAAATGTCGACGGAGTGTACGTTCATTTTAGCATATGTAAAGCAAATTAAATATTTGCCGAAATTATATTACGGTTCGACAAGCGTTCTCTTTGCTTTACGTATTCTAAAAACGAACATACTTTGCATGGACGTTGGGCTACCTTGAACTAAAGGCTAATTCCACCTTTAGCATTATGTTGAACATGTTGCTGACCCATTAATAGTTGAAAAGCGCAAATCATAGAATATGTATACAATAATAAAAAAGTACTGAAAATGTAGCGCTGGTACTGTGGTATTTTTGAATTGGAAAAGTACTGAAAGAAGTACTAAAGTACTGAATTTTTCAACACAGCTACCTTACCCCCCTCCCCCTATACTAAACGTTAACTTCGCTGATTTTATTTGTAGCATAAAAGGAAAAATTTTAAAATAAAAAATTAATTAAATTAAAGAAGCAATAAGGAAAATACAAATAAAAATTTAATTTTAAAAAGTAGGTACATATTTAAAATATTAAAAAATATTTAAGTTATAAAGATCACAAACTTAAAAAATTAAAAAAAAATATTTAAAAACAAATTTAATCATTCAAAACCTTTTACTCAGGCCTTTTGATTAAACTCATGCAAAATTTTCTTCTTAAAACCTTTAACTGGCTTGTTTGTAAGCAAATAACCTTGAAATCATTATAACATTACTGCAGTAAACAGTAATGTTAGTGTTCTTATCAATTAACAGAATCGTTTTTTTGTACCACAAAACACAACACTTTCTCTCTCTTTCTTACAAACACCGATGCTACAGCATTTGTTTTGCAAGCATCATAACAAATTACATTTATTGTGTTGGTTTACAAATAATTTTGAAACTCACCTCTTAAAAACTGCTCATCAGCTCACGCCCTCTCTTTTTCTTCGTTGTTCCAATGCAATTTACTTCCGCACACACACACCTTTGAAAATATATGCGTATACATCATGCATGCACATGAATTTACGCACAAAAAAAACACTTTTTCACATACAAGGCCATGCACTAACAACACAACATTAATTTTTTTATACATACGTATGTATTTATGTATGTATATAAATTGGTTACTCTGCTTTTGTACTCCAGCTATGGAGTTTTCAAATTTTATTACTTATTATAACTTTTTTGTTGTTGTAGTTGGTTTTATTTTTTGACATTCATGGCCTTGCACTAACAACAACAATACTTCACTCACATTTGATTTTTGCTACATATTTTTTTTAACATCACTCTCTCACTGTTGTACACCATTTTGAAAATTTTCTTCTTATTGGATTACAACCAAAATAATTTACTTAAAATAATTGCTTCCGTTAGTTGTTAATAAACAAAATTATACACGATTGGTTTAACACAATACAAATACTATTTTATTAATACAACTATTTATGTTTTGCAATAAGCAAACTTTAATTTATTATTTTTAATTTAAATTTAAAACCGGAAACACTTTCACTCACACCCTCTTTAAAGAGCACAAAAACTTCTACTAACCGGCTGCCGGCTTCGTTGTTCTCTTTAAAGCAATTGGATTAATAACATCAATCAATAACATGGTCATTGGAATACAATAACAACAACAGCAATAACAGCATCTTCAAATAAAACCCAAAAAATGTTATCAAATTACGACAAGAACCTCATAACATTAATAACACAAATAACATTATGATCATTAAAAAAACAACAACAAGAACGAACACAACAGGTTGGTTGCCTGTTACCATTGCTTTTCTTACATAAAAAAGTACAAGACGAGAGAAGAGCATTTCATTTCACGAAATGTTAATCAATGTTATTTTTTTTTGTGGTCAAACAATGTTAAGTAGAATGCTTGCATTCTGCATTGCATAGAAAAAAAACAACGCTCTGTCCCTACTGTTCTTTAGTTTCAAATGTATGCATAACAACCGAAAACAAACAACAACAAATACACTCAAGTTATTTTTCTGTTTTCTCTTATTATGGCTTTATCAATAAGAAAACAAAAACAATTAGAAGAACTACATATGTATTTCCGCTTCACTCCCAAATAATGTAGTTTTAACAGATCAACATACTGTTATTATTCATGCATTCATTCATTAGGAATTAATAATTTACTGTCATGCATCCGCTTTCATGCTCATTCAAATGTTATTCATTCAAAGTCCAAATGGTCTTCACCTACAGTATTCAAGTTTAATGCAGTGTACATGTACATGAAACAGCAAAGAACAAAACTTCGATTTCATGCACACACAAATTTCTTCGCTTTGTTATTCATGCATTCATTCACATTCACAATACGAAATGATCTTTTAGCACACTAACCATATTAAATACAATGTAAGTATTTATAGCGCGTAAAAAAACTTTCATGCGTTCGGCTTCATGCGAAAATGCTTCGTCGCTTTGTTTTTGGTTACAAACATATGTATGTTAATTGTCTTGAGAAAAAAATAAACAACATGAATAATTGATATGCTGTTAGCTGTAGAATGTAGAATGCAGAAATCTACTTAACATTGTTTGACGACAAACAAAAATAACATTGGTTTGTTCATTCTTTTCATTTACAATAACAATGCATAAGGCATATGGACTTTGCTTTAATTTGATTTACATTTCGTTAAGTTTTTATGAAATGCTCTGCTCGCGTCTTATATTCTTTTTTAAAATAAGGAGAGCAAACGTAACAGGCAACCAACCTACAAAGCCGGTTAGTAGAAGTTTTTGTGCTCTTTAAAGAAGGTGTGAGTGAAAGTGTTTCCGGTTTAAAATTTAAATTAAAAATAATAAATTAAAGTTTGCTTTTGCAAAAAAGGAAAAGTTGTGTCAATAAAATAATATTTGTATTGTGTTAAACCAATCGTGTGTAATTTTGTTTATTAACAACTAACGGAAGCAAATATTTTAAGTAAATTTTTTTGGTTGTAATTCAATAAGAAAATTTTTCAAAATGGTGTACAACAGTGAGAGTGTGATGTTAAAAAAAATAGCAAAAATCAAATATAAGTGAAGTGTTGTTGCTAGTGCAAGGCCGTGAATGTCAAAAAATAAAAACAACAACAAAAGTTATAATAAGTAATAAAATTTGAAAACTCCATAGCTGGAGTACAAAAGCAGAGTAAAAAATAAATAAATGTTGTGTTGTTAGTGCACGGCCTTGAATGTGAAAAAGTGTTTTTTTTGTGTGCACTTGCATGGTGTATAGGCATTTAATTTGAAATGTGTTTGCAGTGGAAGTTAATTGCATTGGAACAACGAAGAGAACGAGGTTTGAGTGGATAAGCAGTTCTTAAGAGGTGAGTTTCAAAATTATTTGTAAACGCTTTAATTTGTTACGATGCTTGCAAAACAAATGCTGTTGTATCGGTGTTTGTTAGAAAGAGAAAGAGAGAGAAAATAAAGCTGTTAATTGATAAGAAGAACACTAACACTACTGTTTAAAGAGTAATACTGCAGTAATGTTTGTGTTCAAATGTTTTCTTTTTATAATTTTTTTTAGGTTTATTATCTTTATTTTTGAAATATTCTTTGATATCTATTTATATATAAATGAATGTTTGTTTGTATGTAATGAATAGAATCGTAAACTATGCATTTGATCATTCTATGATCTTCAGCAAAGTTGTTGCGCATGAGCCGGAGAAGGTTCCTAAGTTGGTATGACCAATTTCCAACAGGTGGCGCCACTGAAAATTGCTAAAAATGAATTAAATTGTAAACTGTGCATTTAATCATGTTATGATCTTTAGGAAAGTTGTTGCGCATGAGCCGACGAAGGTCTCTAAGTTGGTATGACCAATATCCGACAGGTGGTGCCACTGAAAATTTTTTAAAATGAATTAAATCGTAAACTGTGCATTTAATCATGTTATGATCTTTAGCAAAGCAGTTGCGCATGAGCCGACGAAGTTTTATAAGTTGGCATGACCAATTTAGGACAGGTGGCGCCACTGAAAATTACTCAAAATGAATAAAATCGTAATTTGTGCATTTGATCATGATATGAACTTTTGCAAAGTTGTTCCGCATAAGTCGAAGGAGGTTTCTAAGTTAGTGCGATTAATTTCCGATAGATAGCGCCACTGAAAATTATTCAAAATTAATTGAATCGTAAACTATGCATTTGATCATGTGTTAATCGGACAAATATTGCACATTTTAGGATTCATCATTTATGATTTTAATAACATTTAGTATAACTCATTCCCGTAAAATGTCAATCACAACTTTGAAACATTTTAATTTTGAATTTTTTTTTTTTTAAATGCTGTTGGTTTCAATTGGATTGGTTACATTGTAAGATTCTAATAAATTTACACGCATTTTTCATGTCATTCCCGTGCAATCATGCCTCCAAAGCGACAAGCAATTGGAAAATCTTCGAGTACAAGCCGCTGAGACCCGATCGAATGCGTACTACTTATTCCCGTTCATCTGAATCATCAGTATAACGGGAAACAAAATCCATAAACTGATTCAAAATTAATTGGGCATTTGTGTAATATCTTTCCTTCAAATTTATTTTAGTTGGTGGCGCAGTAACACGCGCAGGGTCCAGCTAGTTTTAAATATTTTTTAAAATTAAATATTTATTCGTATATTTCTTATTGTTACTTTAATTAAATCAATTTATTTATTTGTAACTTTTTTCTGTTCATGCCTGTGCAAATTTAATATTTACTGACCAGCAACAAAATAGAATTTTATGTTTATCAGTGTTTGTGTGTCCCTGTCTGAGGAGAAATATATTTTTTTTTTTTTTTTTTTTTTTTTTTTCGCAATTTTTATTTACAATCTATCCATTTAAGGATAATAAGTAAATTTGATATAATAAGATAATATAATTTGTTGTCCTCCACTGGGAACAACAATATACTAATACAATTTGTATACTGATAATATTATAATATAATATAAAAGTTGTTATATGTACAATTCAAAGTTACTAAAATAAATAATTCATAAACGGCAAATGTATACAAGTAATAGAGATAAATAACTAATTAATTTCGGAATGGCAAATCCAAAATGTGATATCTTTTTAATCGGTTTACTTCATTGGTGTCATCTAGAAGAGCAATGGCTAATGGATTGTTGTGGTAAATTAATCTTTGTAAATATTTCTCACTTAGCCTTCTTATTTCGTCAGCAACCTTTGGAATGAATAGATCATTGTGGATTGAAAAATTTGAAACAAACCATGGAGCGTTGACAATAGATCTCAGCGTTTTTGATTGATACCTTTGCAGTATTTCAATATTTGAGTTGCTGGCTGTTCCCCAAAGTTGTATTCCATATGTCCAGACTGGTTTTAAAATTGTTTTATAAATCATAACTTTGTTCCGCAAATTTAATCGAGATTTTGGACCTATTAGCCAAAATAGGCGTCTTGTTTTTATATTCAAATGTTGCTTTTTTGCTTTTATATGATCCTTCCATGTTAACCTCCTATCAATGTACAATCCTAAATACTTAACACAGTCCTTTTGAGGGATAGGATTATTGCCCATACGTACTACAGGGCAGTTACCCCGTCGTAGGGAAAATGTGACATGTGTGGACTTATCGCTATTGACTTTGATATTCCACTTGTTTAACCAAGCTTCAATTTCATTTAGTTCAGTTTGAAGAATATTTGATGCATTGTTCGGGCAAATATCAGCTGTTAAAATGGCTGTGTCATCTGCATAGGTTGCGACTAAGACGTTTTCAATGACCGGAATATCTGAAGTAAAAATTGTATATAGGATTGGTCCAAGCACGCTACCCTGAGGGACTCCTGCTTTGATATCATATATTTGAGAGAATGTCCATTTGACCTTAACAAAGAAACTTCTGTCTGTCAAATATGATTTCAAAAGTAAATAAAACGGTGTTGGAAGTAATTTCTTCAGTTTGTAGCATAGTCCAATATGCCACACTCTATCAAAAGCCTGCTTTACATCTAAGAACACTCCTGAGCAATATTTTTTGGTTTCCAAAGTATCTCTTATAAATCCGACGATACGATGGCATTGTTCTGGAGTGCCATGTTTGTTCCTGAAACCAAACTGGTGATCAGGAATGATATTAGACTTCTCTAAAACTGGCAATAATCTTTTCATAAATATTCTTTCGAATATTTTGGAGAATAAAGACAGTAAACTTATTGGTCTATAAGATGTTAAATTATTTTCAGGCTTATTCGGTTTATTTACCATTACAATCTCTGCACACTTCCATTGCAAGGGAAAGTAATTTAATCGAAGCATTGAATTATAAATATATGTCAGAAAAAGTATACCTTTTTTTGGCAATGCTTGAATCACTTTACCATTTATACTGTCATATCCAGGAGACTTTTTGCAGTTCAGTTTTCTAATTTCTTCTCTAACTTCATTTGGAGATACATGTTTAATTGGCCAGTCCATAGGACAAGCACTATCCAGGAAGTCATTAATTTCGTTAACATAGGGATTTGTATTTACATGAGGTTGAAAGGTGCTTTCTAGATGACGAGCAAACGCTTCTGCCTTACTTTTGTCGGTTTTACACCACGCATTATCAATATCTTTTATTGGAACATTTCTTCTCGTAGGTCTTTTTATATATTTTGTAGCGTTCCACAAAGAAAACTCATTATTCTTAATATTATTTGTATTGAGGTTTTCGAGGTAGCTACCAATCTGCTCATTTTTAAAGTTATAAAGTGCAATTTTAAGGTCTTTGGCAGCTTTATTAAAATTTCGTTTATCAAAAGGATTCCTACTATTTTGCCATATTTTCCTAAGCCTTCTCTTATTAATTAAAAGTCTTCTGATTTCAGAAGTTAAAATAATTTGATTGTGGATAGGTTGATTTTCAGTCCTTGGAGATGATAAAAACCCAGCTTCGTGAATTACATTATTAAGATTTTCAACAGCATCGTCTATATCTTGCTGAGATTTCAATGGAATATTTAAATTTATGTTCCTTTCAACGAAGATGCCAAACGACTTCAAGTCAGTTTTATAGTTAATAATTTTATGCCTTATCATATCTGACTGTATTGCAGTATTAAAAGTAACTAAAAGTGGTATATGGTCAGAGCTTAGTTCATTTAAATCTTCAATCTGAAATAGTTGACTAGAAATTCCGGAGATTACAGCAAAGTCTAGAAGATCTGGTATCTTTCTTGGATCTGCGGGCCAATATGTTGGATTTCCCGTTGAGAGAACAGAATAATTGTTGTTCATTATGCACTTGTAGAGTTCGCTACCTTTAGGGTTCACTAATCTCGATCCCCACCATTGATGTTTGGCATTAAAGTCACCTGCCACGAAAAATTTTGGTCCCAATTTGCTAAAAAAGTTATTAAATTCCTGACATTTAACAGAAAATCGTGGTGGAAAGTAAATAGCACTGAAGGCAATAAAGTTATGATCACATTTGATTCTAATGCATGCAGCTTGAAGATATGGTTGTCTTACTTCATCTAAAACTTCATATTTTAATGAAGATTTTATTAAAATTGCTGCTCCAGCATGTGCTCTATCGTCTGGATGGTTCGCTGTTATTAATTCGTATCCTCTTATTTTGAAAAAGGATCTGGTGGTAAAATGTGTCTCAGACACTAACATGATATCAATGAAATGTAATTTAAGAAATAATTCAACTTCCTGTGTGTGGTTAGAAAGCCCGTTAGCATTCCATATTGCAATATTTAAGTTTAATTGCATAATTTTGCAATTAAAAGTGTCATCATGTTTATTAATTTATTTGTTAATTCTATTTGATTCTGTATCAAGTTTTCTAGTCTTTCAAAAGAACTTTGTGGGTTATCTTTAACAACTTCAGAATACGTTACATTGTTTTCGGGTATATTTGAATTCCAAGCTTTATTGCTTAAGTTAGGATAATCCTCACTTTTATAATTATAAGTGTAGTTGTAATGTTTATTATTTTTATTCAGTTGAACTCTCTTTTTTAGGAGTTCTTTGTAAACAATACAGCCTTTATAGCTCGCTGGATGGCTTTGCAGACAGTTTACGCATCTCGGTGCAGCATCAGCATCTTTGGTACAATAGGCAGTTAAGTGACCCAGTCCACATTTAACACAATTTACCGACTTCCTGCAATAGCTTTTTGTATGACCAAACTCTTGGCAACGGTGGCATTGTACTAGATCTTCCGTTTTCTTGGGTGGTACTATGTTAACAACTGCATTGCAAAGCGTTTTAGTGTCGTATATATTTTTATTGTTTGTGTCTGGTTCTAAGTCTACGAAGAACATTGGTAGAGAAATTTTTGTAATTCTACTTTTAATATTAACGACATTTCTAACTTTATGTCCCAAAGATTCGATAGCATTTTTTATGTCATCGCTTGGTGTCGAAGGATGTAGATTTTTTACAACTACTCTATACGATCTTTCCTGTTTCAGTTGATACGTGTGAAATTTAATATTTTTGTCTATTAGAAATGTAACTAAAGCTCTATATTTGTCAATATCTTTGACCATAACTCTTATTTGTCCGTCCCTTAATGATTTGTAATTAAACAAGGTGGATGGAATTATTTTATTAAAAGTTTTAATCATGGCACTAATGTCTGAAACATTAGGTATAATTATTGGAGGGGCTTTAGGAACATTGTTATTTGCTGTTTTTTCATTATCAATTTCAGCTTCATCATCTTCACTTAAGCTTGAAAATCTATTTGAACTTACATTACTAGCATTGTTGTTGACATTCTTCTGTGTAGCAAAAATTTTATTGCTATTTTGTGATGTAGATGCGTTGTTGTTATTTTCAGTAAGTTCTGAATTTTTTTTAATATTTTGTCTCTTGTTCAAAAACATTTTTGGCGGTTCACTTTGTTTTCTTTTTCTTGTTTTTGACGATGTGACTACCTGCCAGCACAGATCATCATCATCGCTACTATCATTGCTATCAGTATTCATGATAACAATGTAAATTGTTTTTATTCAAAAGAATTTGAATATTCAAATTGTTCTTGTAAATTTTAACTGTTTTGATTTTTGAACTTTTTTTTTTTTTTTAATATATGTTTTCAATTGTTGCAAGACAATTGTTTTTATATTTGATATTATATATATATTTTTGTTCGTTTTATTTTTTAAACACTTTGGAGATCGCAGAAATTTTGTACGTTTGCACTAGATCACAGTCAAAACCAGACTCGGGAGAAATATATGTATGTAATACTTTTACTCTTCTTTCTTAATTCTCCTACAAACAGTACTCCGTTACAACGTAGCGCAACACAAATAAAATCAACGAAATTTGGAATATTTCTTCGGTGACTTCCTTTCAGCAGATTTCCGGCAAAAATTCTGAGAGTTAATAAAATTGCCATCAAAAATTTCTCAAAAATCTGTCGTTTAGAGTCGAATTTTAACTGTTGGTTCCGCTACTTTTGCATAAAATTAAGACACACAACATTTTTGGTGTGAGAAGCTAGGTCGTAATTTTGACTGAAGGTTTGTAATACCCAATTATGTATGTATGTATGTATGTGGCAATAAGAACCTGTCCTATAATTACATTATAAGAGAAGTATCATTCTACTTTACACAGATGGGTCAAGATCATATAGTATAGTGATAAAGAAGCGGATGTATTCGGTTTCAGAATGAAATATTCGAAGAATATTAGGAACTTACGTTTTGCTTCCAAGCGAAAGTTTAATCATTGAAACATAGGCTCAATAAACTCAAACAAGGAGTATAGACGACGGAATATTGCAATATTAACTGCCAGTCAGCCCGCTATCAGAGCACTCTGGTTGACTCGGATTGGAATGGAAAGTTAAGTCAGCAAGGCAGGGCTGAAATACAGGTCATGTGGGAATTCACATTAATAAGCAGGTAGATTAGATTTCCATGGCGCTGATAAGGCCAGAATCTTTCTGTTGAGTAGTAAGGAAGGAAGTAAGTTTGGAATTGTATATTCGGCAAAAGGAAACATAGCGAGAAGTGCTAAACCTTATCAAGTCAAATGCAATTCAGACAATTTAAGCTTTTGTTGGGTAATTACAATAAGAAGTGATTTGAGTTAAGCATCTGCAGACCATCCAGAAGCAGCGTGAGAATAGTAACTGAAATTTTATAGGTCGTGGTGGACTGATATACACTGAGCGCCATAAGTGAGTCAACACTTTTGTTCTTAAGTATAAAAAAAGGTCCTTTATCATGAATTGTTGTTTTTGTTTTAACATTTTATAAGTAATAAATAAACGTTTTTATTTTTGGAAATTTATTCGACTATTCTCATTTACTTTTCTCGCTATCCTAAGAAAATGAATTATTTTAGTGGTGTTTACTCCCTTTTGGCGCTCAGTGTAGGTATGTATTCAAGCCTAATATGTAGGCCATCAGATTAGAAGAACAAATACTCGGAACCTGTGCGAGATCTGTGAGTGTTTATCAAATAATAAGGCAGGAGTTAACCAAACACCTATTAGCTAGTGTAAGTAAACTTTTGCAAATGCCTGTAAGTGTTAAGAGCATTTAACTAAATAAACAGCATTAAAGTTTAATGCTGAGTGCTCGTTTGGTATGGCCTTTAAAACGTCTGTTGGCTGGCCTTTAAATATTTAAATAGTACAACAACAATAATAATAATAACAACAACAACAGCAACAACAATAATAAATAATGTGTAATTGAAACTTGAGTACAATAACTGTCTAACCAACTAACGAACCAACAAACTTTATACTCCATATGAATACATACATATGTATGTATGTATGTATGTATGTAAGGATGCATACATATAGGTACTATGTCTGTACAGCTGTTAGCTGGAAATCTATTGGTGAGAAGATGATATGATATCTTCATGCTAAACGTATGCATTAAACATTTCAATTAAAATCCCTTTTTAATTGAACTTAATCGATATTTATGTATGCAAGAACATACAATCAACAATACATACATATGCATCTGTACGTACACAGATGTACATATGTATGTATGTCTATGGTATGGTATGAAAATATGTATGCATTTGCATAGTTACATATGCATTTAGGCATTTATGCTGTGTAGTGTTTTACACTTGTGCCACAGCTAAGCTATTCACATTCACTTATTTATGCATTGTGGTGTGTGTCTATGCATTAATTTTATGTTTATTAGAGTATACGCTGTGTGTGTGTGTGTGAATTTATGCTTAAAATGTATGATTGTTTTTCATTAAAATCTCTCTAAATTGACTTTAACTTTAAGAGGCCTTTTCAGAAAGTATAAAACAAAAAGAAAATTTACAAAAAAGAAAAGGAAATGCTTGAATGACTAGAAAACAAATATTTGAACTCAATGTTGCATTAACACTTGAAACCAAATGAAAATAATTGGAAAAGATTTCTTTCCCTTTTATTTAATTTTCTTTCAATTTTAACAGGCAATTAAATTTATTAAATAAATTAAAAAAAAAACTTTTTCCATCTCCTTTGTAAAGAAAAGAAAAGAATTTTAATTTGTTGTTGCCACAGTTTAAAAAATGCTTCAATCAATTAATTTATATAAAAAAAATACTTTCATTGAAAGTTGAATCGATAAGATAATACCATCGATTTAACACTCAATTACAGAGATTTAGTAAAAAAAAGAGAAAAACTCGAATAAATAATTAAATTGAAGCTAATTTGATAATTTTAATCAAATATTATGTTTTGTATGGTATTTTCCCATTTTGCATATTTTTTTTTAATGATTGGCATATAAACCGATTCTATACATACGTACTACTGGCGATCATAACCCTTTAGTTAAGATTTTACAGCCTAATTTATTGCTCCAGGTCTGACATCTCGAACAAAACGAAAAGTGAAAAATATATCTTCGGCGAACCGTGGGCTCACGTTTAGCCCGCACACTAGCTACTAACACAGCCATGGCTGTGGCTACTAGACTATTTATTTATTTATATTTAATACACATAAGGCACGGAACAGAAAAACTAACGACTTAAGCCCTAGTTATGCTACCGTAACGGAATGTAACCGCAACAGTCAGAAACAGCTGATCGTTTTTGTTATGTTTAAAGCAATACGAATGGTTATAGAAATGTAATGTAACGTAACCGGAACGTAAGAATCTGTAAAAAATAGAATTTCTTACATTTTTACGTGACATCTGTTTAGCAGTGTTAACAACATGTCAATATTAAAAACCACTGAAACTGAAAATTGATATTATAAACAGAATTTACATTTTGTACGTATGTTATGTTTGTCTGTATGTGGAATTCTCTTTAAATAAAACTTCACATATTTTAAAAACCCAAATTATAATTTATTTCATTATTAACTTCTATAATTTCAAATAAAAAAAAACGCTATTTTACTATTACATTATGTAGGCAGTGTTTATTTTTATTTTAAATTAGAAAAATATAGTTATAGATTTTTAACTAATTAAAGAGTTAGAAAAGCATTTCACTTTACTTTTATTAGAGAAGATAACTACGTTTTAATGTTCGTACAAATTTGGTTTCCGAAATACCTGACCTGTTTCTGTAAAATAAACGATTTCACTCGCTTGTCTATTTACAGTGGACGTTCACTAGTACGAATTATATATTGTCAGGCCCTTTCGTAATACCGAAAAATTCGTATTATAGATCAGCGCATTTTTATGTTCCAATTTAAATAATGCACATGAAATATTTAGATTTTATTAATATATGTATATATGTATATATTTATATAAAAAGATACATAACGAAACAAGATGTAATTAATTTGTATTATTTTAAATTCATTTTTTGTACTTAAGCAGGCATGAAGGAACATACTAATGTTGCGTTTTTTGTTTAAAGATTGTACATATAGTGGATTTGGATAATCAATATTTATTTGAAATTTTAAACAACGATGTCTAATTTTCGTCGTCTGCTATAATTTTTAATTTATCTTGCAAAGAAATTGTCTTTTTTTACATCGTTTTACTTGCAACATTTTGACAGTTAAAAACACAAAACACTTTTAAAAATAAAATAACTTCACTATAACTTCCTAAACGTGGATGACCGCGAAAGAATGAAGTAAAAACATAATAAAAACTTCATTCATACGTAAATAAAACAAAAATTCTTATAACAAACCGCCATTCGTACTATCGAATAGGAAAAGGCCTATCTATTCGTACTATACAATGCAAAAATTTTGCATTCGTATTATTGGAAATTCGTTATAAAGAGCGTTCGTATTACAGGACGTTTTGTGTTTGTCTTTCTCAACACAAACTAAATTGAGTGTTTTTGTTTGAGTGAAAGTGAAATTGTTTGGCCTACAGAAACAGTACATACAACTTTTAATAAGTACCTTTAAATAAATATAAAATTGTTGAAATGAACCTAAAAACTCTGTAGTGATAACACTGGTTAACAGCTGAATTAAAGTAAAACAAAAGGCGCCATATTAAAAGTGATAAAAAGAGTGTAAACGAAGTTTTTAAAATCTGAAATTAATATTAAGTTTGTTTAAAAAACAATAATAAATATAATAAAATAAAAACTCAAACCCAAAAACATGTCTTCTGTGTCCATATCTGAATTTTTGTCTTTTAGTTTTTGTAAATTTTATTTCATTTTTTTTTTTTGTTTATTTTTTTATTGTTTTGTTTACCTAAAAACACATGATTACGTTTTTACGTCCTATAATTGCTCTTACATTTTTACGTTCCGTGCACATTACTGTTACATTGCGTTACATTACGTTCCGGTAGCATAACTAAGGCTTTATTCGTGTTCCTCACACACAAGACAAAAACAGCTGATTCGGAACGTAACAAAACGTAAAAGCCCCGTTTAGTCAAACGTCGCACTATGTGGCATTTTGCCTGAAAACCTGGCCAAAATTAATAGAAGTGTTTTATGAGTTAATGGCTAGAATTTTTTGATAGTGTTAGTAATAATTAGGCCCAAGGATGAATCCAACTGATTTTGGTTCAAATCGGTCCGTGATTTCGCCTAGCCCCCATACAAATTCCCCTCGAAATTGCACTTATTTACACATAATTATGGTAATTGTGTAACAATCATGATAAACTTTAGCGTGGATCAGTTCTGTGTACTAAGAAATCATGGTGTAAAGTTTGTTGAAAATCGGATCACATTTGACCCTGGTCCCCATATAAAGTCCCCTTTAGAAATTCACGTTTGCGCTTATAAATGGCTTAAAAACATCGGTATTGTGACGAAATTCGGCATGAACGTGTATTTTGTAAATCTAAATCATATTACCAAATTTTGTTATGTTCGGTCCATAATTGCCCCTTGGTCCAAAATAGAAAATATGTTTAGCAATTATAATGGGCTTAAAAATTTTATTACCTCGATAAAATGCGACATGAACATGTTTAATATGAATGTGAATCACTTATGATCACATTTTATTATGATCGGATCATAAGTGCCCCTAGGTACCACATACGGTCCATTAAGAAAATCTAACATACATCTCATATTGTTATAATAGTCGATATACATACATAGTTTTTAAAGTTTTTAAACTTCTATGATAATTAATATTTATTCATAATATTTATTTTACATTATTTAATACTTAACTTAAAAAACTTAAAAAGTGAAACTAACTACAATCGTTAAAATCGTTCTCATTTTCATCATCAATGTCAGGAAGGAGTAATTTAATAGTATCTGAATTCCTTCGCGATTTTTGTGTACTGCAGCTTATAAAAGGGTCACTGCTTAAAAGTAACCTATTCAGGACATCTCGATTGGTATCGCTTCTACTGAATTTCCTCGCATAATTCGTACGCCATATGGCTTTATTGCCTGTGGCTTTATTACACTGCGTCTAATTTTTTTTAATTTTTCAAAAAAAGTAAAATTTTAAAAAAATCGCCAAAAAGAATTGCGCAAATTTGCGCAAACTTTTTTTTTGTTCCTGAATGTACAGAGTTCATATTTTCTTGTGGTATATAACATTAAACTACTAAAAACTATTTTCACCTTTAAAATCATTATCTTTTTTTTTTGAAATTTTTATTATTTTTAAATTTTGAACGAATAATTTTAACATTAATATATGAGATATATATATATAAAAAAAACTGAAAGTAGCAGTTGCTCATACCTTTCAAATAAATAAAAAAATTAATATAAAACCTCTATTCGTTTAGCCACAAACAAGTATCATATAAACCTATTAAAATCTCAAAAAAAACACCAAAAATCAATTAAATTTTCTTCACTTTCCTGACTTTGACGTCGTCTCAAATCTACAAATCCCAACTTAAAGTCGTGAAAATTCAATATATAATGCAGAATTTTGTTGTATATCGCACTGCATACTCAGTCCCTTAAATTTCTTTAAATTCATTTTTGCCTTTTTGGCCAGCTTTTCAGGCTAAATGCCACACAGTGCGGCGATGGAACGTAATGTAACAAATGCAAATGCTTACCGATATTACATTACTGTTCGGCAAGAGTTTTCATTGCGTTTCGTATTCTAAAAACGAATGTACATTCCGTGGACGGTTGGATATCCAGGGCTAAAGCCTAATTCCACCTTTATCATTACGTTGAACATGTTGCATTAATAGTTGAAAAGCGCAAGACATAAAATATGTGATAATAAAAACAGTACTTAAAGCGTCGCGGGGGTACTGCGGTATTTTTAAAATGAAAAAAGTACTGAAAAAAGTACTAAAGTACTGAATTTTTCAACACTGATAAGGACCATGTTAACGAATTTTGTTATACACACTCTTCATAGTATTGATGTGAAAAATGTTTTTTTTACGCTGAGGAGGAGAAAATGTGCCTAACCGCACCATAGGGGTATTCGTCATAATCCCCGTGCGTGGGGCCCTCACCCACTAAATCTCCCCCTCCTCTTCTGGACTCCTTATGCCCACTCCGGAACTACTGTGGTATTACTTCGAAGTGGAGTCCATCTGGCCATTTGGCCCCTTCATATCCATATCCGCGTCCGGATTGCATAACGAATTTCGAGAAGGTGTTTAAACGTCCATTTTAATTCGCTCATCCAAGTCAATTTTCTTAGATTTTATTAAGTCTGCAGCATATCTAACTATACTATTCCAATTCTCCTCACTGTTCAGAATTACAGAAGTTATCGAAAGTACAGACGCCGACTTTGGCCTCAAGGTTCCTTCTTTGCAGTCTCCATCTCTCACAATGAAAGAAAGTGTGTTCCGCATCATCAATCGACGCATCATCATAGATGCAATTTGGTCTTGGTACTTACAAAAATAACCGTGTCTGGATAACAGTTGTGTTAAATAGTAGTTAACCTCACCAAATTTCCCCTCCATCCAGCGGGTAATATCTGGGAGAAGTTTTGCCGTCCATCTACCACTCGTCTCAGTGTTCCATTCCTCTTGCCAGTGTCGTATGCTTCGCTTTCTGGCGTCGTCGACATTTACTGTCTCTCCGTGCACGTTTTTAGCCTCCCACACTCTCTTCGGCTCACTTGCCTGTAGACCTATAGGTATTACACCACTGATTACGATGTTTGATTTCAACAGGATGGTGTAACTTCCCACACATCTCATGCCACAATCGATTTATTGCGTCAAACGTTTGATGGCCGTTTAATTAGACGAAATGGTGATGTTAATTGGCCTCCAAGAAGATGCGATTTGTTACCAATGGACTATTTTCTGTGGGGCGCCGTTAAAAAAAGTGTTATGTCGACAAATCAGAGACAATTGAGCATTTGAAGGCCAACATTCGTGATGTCATTGCAGAGATACGACCCCATAAACTCGAAAAAGTGCACGAAAATTGGTGCGAGGTACGGTGAGGCCAGCCGCGGCAGCCATATGAATGAAATAATATTCCATTTCTAAGCGGAACAATTGCACTTCACAACAAAATAATAAATTTGGCAACAGTTTTCTTTTGTTTTATTGCATTTTTAAACTTAAACTATTAAATAGCCCACCCTTTATAACTTAAAAACCGGTAATAAGTAGTTTATTAGAAGACGGCGTAGTCTAGTAGGTAGTGTGTTGGCTTATTAGACGTAAAGCCAGGGTTCGAGCCTCAGGCCAGACATCAAAACAAAATACAAAAAGTATTTCTTCGGCCACTTTCTCTCAGCAGATTTCTGGCAAAAACTTTGGGAGTAAATAAAATTGCCATGAAAAGTTTCTCAAAAATCTGTCGTCCGGAGTCGATTTTAAAATGTAGGTCCCGCCACTCATGTATAAAATTAACGCCCACAACATAAGTGGTGTGAGAAGCTAGGCCGTAAACCTGACTGAAGGGTTGTAATGGCCAATTATGTGTGTATGTAAGTGGTTTATTAAGATAGTTTTTTGAAAGAACAAGATATGAATAGAAGAATGAAGAAGAAGATATGAATGTTGTATGCTGGTAATAATACGTTTATTACGTATAATTGGCTTGAGAAGACGGAATATAATTTTCACTTGTGCAAATTGCATTTTCATTTTTTATTTAAATTTTATTGAATATTTTAATTATTTAATTTGGGCTCCAATTGAAAAATTTCTAATTTCAAACATTTTCTTTTGTTTGTAATACATTTGAAGTGTTTTTTATAAAAATAGCCCTTCAAGAATTTTGCTAATACTTTTCATCATTAAAAACGTAGCCATTTAACAAATTTTTTTCGATTTTTCCTTGCTTTTATGCTTTTATGATGCAACCTTTTATGCCTCTTTGAATAATTGACACCACTTTCATGGAGTAAAAGTGCCACCAATTAAATTTCATGAATTTTATGAAATTAAATCGTTCTAAATAATCAAAAAAAAAAAAGAAAATAAATAAATAAAAAGAAAGAAACAAATTCTGAATTAATGCAGCAACACGAATTTACTCTTGAACTTTTCAATCATTATTGCCAACAACTTTATTTTCCATATGTAACCACGTCCTTTCACATCAAGAGCACATGTGTGTGTATGTAAACAAAATTAACAATTATTGAAGGGTGAACAGAGTGAAGAGAGTGAAAAAGAGTGACGAAATAAAATGTGAGTTCAAGTGCCTTTAAGGTCTCAAGAGGTTGTAATTAAAAAATTACACATACGCGATTTTATGATTATTAAAAATATAAACTCACACACATATATACATGCCATACACATACTTATGTATGTATGCATATATACATAAAATATAAATTAAAGAAAAGGAAGTTTTTAATGGCTAGAGAACAAAAGCTTCAACCCCCAATTGTTACACACATGAACACCTTTAATGCCTTTTTAATAATATCGACATCATAAGGACGAATTGTAAGCAATCACACAACAACAGCAACAACAACAACAACAATATCCTCTTATTACTTACTTACTTGTATTGCTCTTTTCTTTTGAAAAAGGAAGATTAAACAAAATAATTTCTTTGTTGTAGGACTTCAAGTGTATGTATACATTGGTAATTGGTGCGATTTTCTCTTTTAAATTTAAAAAATAAAAAAGAAAATATTTTAAATTTGTATTGGGAATTAACAAATTTCACTTCCTGAAAGGAGAAGGGCACCCACGCAGAAAGCACGGCGTATTTAAATCAGGCATAAGGGGTTGGAATAGGAGAGAGAGAGAGAAAGTAGAGTCTCCAAGAAATTTAATATGATTTTATTTATACTGTAACAGACAGGAAAAATGAATCATAGTTCGTTTAAAGAACAAACTTTCTCACGTAATACAATGTGCGTCTCATGGAGTTGTCTTCTGGTGAATTATCCTCATTAAAAATTTCTTTGTGGATCTCCTTGCATATCCATCTACATTACTTTTTACAATGAGTCTTATGCAATATTACGCTATTCTCTCTAGGCAGTCGTCTATCTACCTCTATCTTGATAGGCGAAATTAACTCTAAAATTCCAAAGCAGAAGTAAGTCAGTTTTCTGCTGGAAATTCTTGAAAAGACAGACGGTTCTCGGAGCTCTCTGTAAATCACTTCAAGGAACTGATCCCCAATAAAAATTTCCGTATAAATCTTCTTTAAAATCCCTTTCGATTACTTGAGGCAATGCTGATGCATTATTCTCTCTGGGTGCTTCTCTTTTTCTTCTAAGAATTGCCAAACTTAGTGAAATTTATTAGATCTCGCTCTGAACTCAGTCTCGATAAGAAATTTTACACCTAAATTTCAAACATGTGAAACCGGTCTCCAGGTCCGACACCTCCAACAAAACGAAATATATGAAAAGATATTTCTTCGGCGATTTCCCCTCAACAGATTTCTGACAAAAACTCTGCTTGTAAATTAGAAATTGCCATGAAAAAGTTTCTCAAAAATCTGTCGTTCGGAGTCGACTTTAAACTGTCACTCATGTATAAAATTAACACACACAACATAAGTGATGCGAGAAGCTACGTCGTAATCCTGACTAAAAAGTTGTATTAACCAGGCTGCTGTGGGGACTATGCAGAAGTGAAAGTATTCATGACTACGGTCGTGTGTTTCAGACAGAGACAATGGTCTTATATCACGCTTTGGATCTGAAGCTTAGCTTTAACTCCATGTATTTCAAAAATCTCTCTGACAGGCAGGCAACAATCAGATCCCTTTCGGGTGCAACCTTCTAGTCTATGTAATGTGCAACAAATAAACAACTTAAGTTGATCGCAGTTACATACATTCCTATCACTGTATTTATTCTCACGAGTCATTCCTTAATGGATAGGCAAATAATTTCCGTAGAGATTGCAAATCGACTGAGGAGGAAGAGATAATTATCCACTTCATTTGACACTTGGCATCCCAGCCTTGATGCAGATAGTCTAGCAAATCTATCACCGCTAAATATCTTATCGATCACTAAATCTATTTATCTTTTAGTTTGGTTTTCAATTTGATTATAATTTGATTATGATTTGATGTTTTAAATGAGAAGCCCTGATATTCTTTGAATGAGAAGCAAGCACTTGTTCTTCTAGTATGCAGGTACAGTCACTGATTTATCAAATATGAACATTGGAAGTTTAAATGGCTTCATTAGAAGCTACGGTTGGTTCCAGCGTTAGAACAATTGAAAGACTGTGGCATCACAAGGGGCTACTTGGTTTAAGTGTATCGTTTCTGATGCATTAAGTTCATAGGCTTTATAAAGGGTGGGCCATCTAAAAGTTTAAATTTAAAAATGAAATAAAACAAAAACGGTTTGAAATTTTGCCAACTTTATGTTTTTGTTGTGAAGTACAATTATTCCCGTTAGAAATGCAATATTATTTCATTCATATGGCTGCCGCGGCTGGCTTCACCGTACCTCATTTGAACGCACCAATTTTCGTACACTTTTTCGAGTGTATGGAGTCGTATCTCTGCAATGGCATCACGAATGCTGGCCTTCAAATGCTCAATTGTCTCTGGTTTGTCGGCATAACACTTTTCTTTAACGGCGTCCCACAGAAAATAGTCCAACGTTGTCAAATTGCAGCACCATTTCGGTCAACTAAACGGCCATCAAAAGTTTGACGCAATAAATCGATTGTGGCATGAAATGTGTGGCAAGTTGCAACATCCTGTTGAAAGCTAACATCGTTCACATCAATACCATGAACAGCGTACACAAAAAACTCGGCTATCATGGTGCGATAGGTGTCTCCATTGACCGTAGTGGTCCTCATTTTCAAAGAAATATCTGTCAATGATGTCTCCGCTCCACAAGCCGCACCATACAATCACTCGTAATGGGTGCATTGGCTCCTGTAAGACCACGTGTGTGTATTCTGTGCCCCAAATACGGCAATTTTGCTTTTTAACGCACCCACCACGATGAAAATAAGCTTCATTCAAATAAGCTTCATTCGACATCATCGTGCAGTTTCTCGTTGGCCCTTCTAGCGAAGCGAAAACGAAGCGGATGGTTATGCGGCTTCAACTCTTGAACCAATTGAACTTTGTATGGCGTCATACCGAGATCTTTTTGCAAAATTCGACGTAAACTGGTGCGTGAAATGTTCGAGGCTGTTGAGGACGATTACGAGTTCATGTTGATGGATTCTCTCACTCACACTTTCAGTCACAGCTTCGATATTTTTGGGTGTACGCACTGTACGAGCACGCTCACGGCTTGGCTCATCAACAGTGAAACCAGTTTCACGAACTTAAGCAATAAACTTACCGTATACTGTTGGTCCTACTCTGGGACCAAATTTTGTACAACATTTTCGTGCAATTTCCGACCAATTTTTTGTTTGTTTTGGAAATAAATTTCCAATAAATTCCAACGTTACTCAAGCATAAATTGATTTTGAATTATGTGACAGAATAGAATGACATAAATATTGCCAGATTCGAAATAACCGATGGTATAAATTTAAACCGATAGATGGCCCGCCAGATAAAACATGTCATACGGCTTTTCGCATCATTTCTTAATAATTTACAGCAAAATTCTTAAATGTTATTCCACTTATTAAGCGAATCAAATCTTATTTTACACGGAAACGGGAATTGAAAATAAAAATTCCTTTAAATCTGTGTCACTTGAGCATTGCGTGAAGAGGTTATGAAATTAACTCAATTCAAATAAATTATATAAAACAACAGGAAACGGAAATTAAATGAATGAATATTTTATAACAGCATCAACAACAACAACACCAACACCAACAACAGAAATAATTTCCCACAACAACTACATAAAGAAACAAGAATTTTGCAAATAAAAATTCAATTTTGAAACGAAACGAAAGAGCAAAAAAAAAAGTAAAACGAAGAAGAATCTGCTTAAAGGTGCAAATAAAGAAATTTCTTTCTTAGATTTTTTTTAGAATGAAATATTGTTTGTTTTAATGCTGGTGTTGAAATTCTAAACCCCGTAAAAAACAACAACAAAAAACAAAATTTCTTTAAAAGAAACCAACAGCCAAACAACAGTTAACGCAACGCAACGTTGCCATTTATTTCCATTGCCAGTATTGCTCTTTACAAAAGGATTCAGTAACGAATAACAACAACAACAACAAACGACCAACGACAACAACATAAATATAAACAAAAAGAAGTAGAAGAAGAAGAAATTTGCCTTTAAGCATGAAACATAACGCGTCAACATGTTCAAGTGTTCAAGTGTAAATTTAATAAGCAGCCTAAGGGACTACAGAACTCACGTTCACATAATATTGTAATAATAATATTCCGTTTTCCCTTGTTTATCCTCCTGCTACCTTCACTCCCCACCCCTTTCATCACCTACTATTTGATAAAGTAAGTTCTCCAGTACATTGCCTAAAAGTACTGTGCTCTGGCATACAGACATCCAACATTATTGGGGGTTTTTTTGTGGTGCATATATTACGAAACGAATCTTTTTTTTTTTATCGAATAAATATGATTTAAGCAAGAAACTCACAAAAAAAACCAACTTCAAAATGAAAGGAGATAGAGAAAGAGAAAGAGAGTGAGAGAAGAAGAGAGATGTATTAGTAAACAACATGACTTTAAATATGAAAAATTATGCTTCGTTCAAAGTAATGTGCTACGTGCTACAGCCATATCTACTCCAGTATGCAGCTTATGTTGTAAGAGAGATGCGCCGCTAAGGTTTAGAACACCACATGCAGCGCGTATCTTGTTGACTTTATTTCGAATGTCTTACAGGAAAAATAAAACGACAACAAGTACTTGCTGTTAACTGTGTGTTATTTAACAAAAACCCTACACTCCCATCCCTGGCATGAGCATTTAATTTTCCTACTTTTATCATTGATTTCATTAATGCAGAGACGAAAACTGCTTTATTTTAAGAACTGAATATTGAAAAGATTTTTTTCCTTCATGTAAAGTTTGTTCACAACATTTGGGGGCTCAATTTTGATATTTTATCTTTGTCTGGGATCAATGCTATCCCCATACTCAAGGAACTTAAGAGAAGCACATATTGAATTATGAAATTGACAAAGTGTTCTCCAATCTAATGTTCAATGATAGCTTCCAATCTACCTTTTCCGAAAAGCCGAAAATAGTTTTTTTGTACCTCTTAATCTCTGTAAGACTTCCATGTAGAAATCTGAGCTTTCAATGAAACTGAACAAAACTTTATATCTTCTTCAATGGTCAACTTTCTCTCATTTTCTCTGTTGTTATTCAAATCCCTTATTAAACTTCGAGTATTTGTACGTTACTTTTTTTACTACAACTAAAGGGCACAAATGGCCAGAAGGAACCCACTTCGAAGTAATGCTACAGTCCGGAGTGGGCACAAAGAGGAGGTAAGAGTAAGTGTTCTCCAATCTAATGTTCAATGATAGCTTCCAATCTACCTTTTCCGAAAAGCCGAAAATAGTTTTTTTGTACCTCTTAATCTCTGTAAGACTTCCATGTAGAAATCTGAGCTTTCAATGAAACTGAACAAAACTTTATATCTTCTTCAATGGTCAACTTTCTCTCATTTTCTCTGTTGTTATTCAAATCCCTTATTAAACTTCGAGTATTTGTACGTTACTTTTTTTACTACAACAAAAGGGCACAAATGGCCAGAAGGACTCCACTTCGAAGTAATGCTACAGTCTGTAGTGGGCACAAAGAGGAGGTAAGAGCCCCACACACGGGGAATAGTGTCGACTTCCTCTATAGTGCAGTTAGGTACATTTACTCCTCCTCAGCGGAAGAAAACAAAAATGCTACTAATACTACTGCTAGTACTAATATTACTACTACTGTCACTGTTACTACTACAACTGCTACTATACTACTGCTAGTACTAATACTACTACAACTGCTACTATACTACTGCTAATACTAATACTACTACTACACTGTTACTACTACAACTGCTACTATACTACTGCTGCTACTACTACTACTAGTACTAATACTACTAATAGTACTAATACTACTACTAATACTAATACTACTAGTACTAATACTACTACTAGTACTAATAATACTACTAGTACTAATACTACTACTACTGCCACTGTTACTACTACAACTGCTAATATACTACTGCTGCTACTACTACTACTGCTGCTACTACTACTACTAGTACTAATACTACTAATAGTACTAATACTACTACTACTACTACTAGTACTAATACTACTAATAGTACTAATACTAGTACTAATACTACTACTAGTACTAATAGTACTAATACTACTACCACTGTTACTACTACTAGTACTAATAGTACTAATACTACTACCACTGTTACTACTACAACTATTACTATACTACTACTGTTACTACTACTACTAGTACTAATACTACTACTAGTACTAATACTACTACTAGTACTAATAGCACTAATACTACTACCACTGTTGCTACTATAACTCCTACTACTACCACTGCTACTACTACTATATTACTACTGCTACTACTACTACTAATACTACTACCACTGTTACTACTACTATACTACTACTGTTACTACTACTGCTACTACTACCACTACTACTGCTACTACTAGTACTATACTAATACTACTAGTATTAAACTAATACTATACTAATACTACTAGTACTATACTAATACTACTACTGCTACTACTACTACTACTACAACTGTAGCTACTACTAGTACTACTGCGGTTCTATTGATCCATACATATATAGTAATGCCACAATTCCATGGTGATTATAGGAATTATTCACGAATCTGAATCCGTGTAACACGCTATGTTTAGAAGTTCACAATTCTGAAGATATCAACAAGAAATAGAATTCGTGATAGGTCAGAAGTAATGAGCGAAAATTTAATGAAGTGAGGCTATTGTTTGTGAAGAACACTTCCAAAAAGCAGTTTAATAAAGCATTGTAAATAATGATAATAAAGCTGATGTAAAAAGGTGGGAGAAGCAATACAACACACTAAAGGACCCACTATCCTTTGCAGCGACAAAAAATAATAAAATTTTTGCCATTTAAAATGCTGTTTTTAAGAACTAAAAATTTTAAATTCAATTTGTTTTGTTTTCTTTTTATTTTATATTAATACGATTAAATTTTCTTGCCTTTAAATCTTCTAAAAAATAAAATTATACACTCCATAAGACCGACAGACAGACAGACAACGTTATGATTGTGTGAGTAAAAAAATATGACAGAATATAAAATATCTCTTTATAATATAATCACATTCATACTTTGATATTCAAATTAAGGTGATGTGATAATATTCATGTAAAATATCTTTCAAAACTGTGCCACCTATGGCACCTTGAAATATTCTAAAGAAAAAGGCGAAGAAAATATTAAAAGCTGAGAGTATTTATCATCATTTTAAGGGCATTATTGGTTTCCTAGCTAGGTAGCCTATATTTATGGTACCATATGCAGAATGTAATTAAGTTTAGAAGTGATAACCTCTTGATACTTTTTTCATTCATCTTAAAATGGCCCCCAATTGCTTAACATATTTTGCAATTTCTTTTTTTGCATAGGCTGGCTGATACTCATACTAATGCAAGAAAGAAAAAAACATTCTCATAATGAAATTCATGTCTTCCATTTTTCTTGCTTTTCGCCTTCTAAGGCATCAACAATCTAAATATGAGCATAAATCTTTTAATTTTTTTCATTTTCTTCCATACGACCCTCTCCTCATTCTTTCATCTATTCTTCTGCTCATCAAATATGCATAATTTTTTAACTTCTTCTTCTTTAAAAAAAAGAGAAAAGAAAACGAAAGAAAAAATGATTTTCTGCTTAACCTTAACACCATAAAAGTGTTCACTTTTGAAAAAGTTAACAATGATAATAGAATGAATATGATATTCTCTCTCTCTTTTCTTTTTTTTTTTTTTGTCCTGAGCCCATAACATTCCTATGATAAAATAAAAAACAGTTGCCTACTTTAAGGCTTTTCAACTTTCTCCCACTGTCTGCGACACACACACACACACAGGTGTGAGTGTTTATCAACATGCGAATATAAACATGTGTGGGTGCGTGTATACAATATAAACGCTGCATAAGTATGTAAATGTTCTGCTTTGCATGTGTTAAATTGTATTTGTAGAAGAGTGTAAATGTCTGTAGGTGTGTGTGCGTGTGTGTGTGTATAGTACTCATGTTAATGTTGTGTATTAATGCTAAGAGTTTGCCTAAGGATATAACGCAATTATAGAAATGAATTTTAATGCATTACATTGCGCCAAAAAAAGAGAGTGGTAGAGAGAGAGAGAGAGAGGGAGAGAACAACATTCGTTAACAAAACATCACAACATACAGGCAAACAGCTAGACAGACAGTTAGATGTTCAGACCGTGAAGTAAAATAAAAAATCTCGGCATAATAAAATATTCAACGTCTTTAAGGAAAATTACAAAATAACATCACCACACAAATAAAGTTCATTGAACGTTTACACGTTATGGCACCTGATTCTCAGCTGTGCATACAAAGGCTAAAGAGTTCACCATCAGCCAAAGTAAAGTTCTGTTTTCAACCACTTTTTTACAGATTTCGGGCTTGGTTCCCCCACAAAAAGTCCTGAAAAGTGGTCGGAGAATAGTGGAGAAGTAGGAAGTGATCGTTGGAGCCACTAAGATCGAATCCAACAGAGCCATAAAATACGTTTGAGTGATTATCGACGACAAGTTGAACTTCAAGGAGAACGTAAAGTTCAACGGCGAAAAGGCATCTGGACGATGTCAAATATTGGAGGACCAAATCCAATAAACAGGAAGATAATACATAAATACATGCATACATACATAATTGGCCATTACAACCCTTCAGTCAGGATTACGGCCTAGCTTCTCACACCACTCATGTTGTGTGCGTTAATTTTGTACGTGAGTATCGAGACCTACAGTTATATAACAGGTTATAACGTCGATAATGTTATATATGCTTGCCCAATATGGTCGGAAGCACTATCCATGGGGACGACGAGAGGCAAACTGTCCTCGGTGTATCGCCTAAGCGCGATTAGACAGATAAGTGGTTTCAGGACAGTGTTTGATGAAGTGGTACTGGTATTGGCGAAAACACAATACCGGTAGACTTATTGGCGGACGAGATAATGCTATTATACTTTCGCCATCTCGTGTACCCAAGACAAACAGCAGCTATAAAGGCGGAGGTAAGAAGGACCTCCATATGCAAATGGCAATCACGATGGCAGAAAAGTTTAAAAGGAAGACATTTCTCCTTGTCCCTAATATAACCTATTGGATGGAGAACAAACGTTGTAAGCGAAGATAAGAAGGACTTCCATACGCAAATGGCGGTCACAATGGGAGAACAGTTTAAAAGGAAGATGAATATTTCGCCTTGTACCTAATATAACCTCTTGGATGGAGAATAAACATTGCGAGCTGAACTTTAACGTGACCCAGTTCCTAACTGGTCATGGTTGCTTCAGGAAATACCTACACAGATTTGGATATGATACTTCCCCTATATGCTCAAACTATGCAGTTGAGGAAGAAGGTGCGGAGCATATTCTGCTATGCTGCCCCAGATTTATGTGGGCCGGGAAGATGTTGAATTCTGAAATTCTATGAAGCCAATATAGTCAGTGAATGGCTGAGCGCATGCTGGGACTCTGAAGGTTGAATGTACTAGATTCTCAGAGCCCCATGTGTGGCATTTTAGCTTCCTGATGTAACTACTAAATTCCTTGTTAGCTTAACGGAGCTATCATCTATTGACATCAAGGATATAGCTTCGTTCATCAAACTTTCTGGCTGGTTTTCCAGTGCGGGGTAGTCGTGCTTTTTTTGTGCAGCCATTGCGCTGACCAAGTTCTTCCTTTTCCCTGATTTTGGTGGAACTTGGTTAGTACAGGGACTGCGTTCACCCGTGGCATCACAACAGGCCGCTATGCGTGCTCAAGTGAGCTTTGCTACCACTCCGACCTAACCTAACCTAACCTCCTAAATGAGAAATGAGTTGACAGGCTGTTGCTCTTGCAATCGATCAGCATTTCTACGGCGTTTGCACTCGTCTTTATTTCAGGGTGTGATGAAATTTATTTGTATTGGGGCCCAAATCAAAATGCAAAATCTCCTTTAACAAGCCGACTGACAGATTTTTTTTGGGTGGTTTTCATGGCAATTTTTTATATACTCCCAGAGTTTTTGCCAGAAATCTGTTGAGAGGAAGTCAACGAAGAAATCAATGTTGAGAATCATAGCGACAAGCAAGTTAGTGCTCTATCAGATCAAGATAAACGTTGATCATTCTAAGAGTATCACAATGGGCTTAATTGCCTTCATGGTGGGCTGCTTAAAGCAAGAGTGTGAAAACAAAGATTTTGCTGAGAATCAACCCCATAACCTTTACTCTAATAGTGTACTTAAATATTTATTTTCCGTCTAGAAGGGAAATAACAAGAAAAGAAATTAATTTCTTAAGTAATCAAAATACTCACATATTAGCCATTTAATCCGGCTTCATTTTATTGTTCAAATTTAATTCAATTAAATATTTGCAGGAGCGAAAAAACACACACAATTTAATGCCGCATAATTACTTTGAAGTGTATTTGTAAATATAATTTCATGTGGAATTCCTGTTCATAATCTTCTTGAATTAATTAAAACAAATGTTCAGTGCGTTTCACTTTTCATGACACTCGTCATGGCAAGCCAAGGCAAGGCAAGGCATACGAATTTCTTCAAATGTCTGTCTCTCTGTCTGATATTCCATCCAACAACACCTTTTCGTATAAAATGAGCTACAAAGTCTTAATGAAATGGAGGCAAAAAAAAAATAAAAACCAAGAAAATCTGAAAAGCAGCAACGAAATGAATTAAAACAACATCTATGACACCTTTAGCTTCTTGCAACAGATTATGTACACAACATACCTCTAATGCAGGTGGGTAGATTGAAAATGCTTTCCAAATCACACTTATCTGACTCAATTAGCACGTCCACAAACGAAATTATCGAATTTGGTGTAAAGTGCAACTAGAGGCAGTTCAAGAGCTGCCAAAGAGTAAAATCGTTGCATTACATTTAATGAAGCATGATACCGATCCCTCTTATCCGAATTGGAAGAATTGGACTTGGTTCCTATGTGGCTTCACATACTATACGGCACGTGGTACCATGAATCTGACCTGCGTAATAGGGAACTCAATGGCGCGTGACACAGAAATAGAGAGTCCTGTTGATCGATTCTGTTGCCCTTATACACCCAAGTATTCTGCCCCGTTAAAAGAATTTTGTGTATACAGGGTAGCTAGCTATGCGAGTTAAAGTCTGGGAATCTTCAAAAGACATTGGTAGCCCGGTCTATACAATGTGCACGATTCGCCGCAAGACATATTCTCGGCTTGTTAAACGCATACGTACTAAACCTAGTTGTCACACTTCCATTAAGTCACCCCCCCCCCCCAGAACCACAATCAAATATTACATCGGGGGAGGTAAAGATTCAGCGAGTGCTGCTCTCCATTTCTGCTGTTCTTGCTCTCTCTATTATCCTCTGTTGTACTAGAACTTCCTTCGCGAATAAACATACCGCGTTCCAGTTTTCGCGTGATGTTAACATCAGATTAACCACGTTATCGGGAGTCACCTGGGATCCGATCGTTCTCTCCAGGAAATTTCGTCGGTATTCGTAGCGCGGGCAAGTGAAGAATATATGCTCCGCTGTTTCGATTGTATTTAGACGTGATGGACACGCTTCATCCACGTCATGCCCATACTTGTAGAGGTATGTCCTATAGCAACCGTGGCCCGTTAAGAACTGTGTAAGGAAAAGGTAAGGTAAGGTTAGGTGTATACAGGGTATTATTATTGTTGTGTGAGGAGATGCAAAAATACTGCGGCTTTACGATTTATTGTATTTCTCCCAATCTAAAGGCTACATGCCTGATGCCCAGACGAACGTCATTAAATATAATTGCTTGCCTAGTACTGCAGGTGTCTTCTTTGGAGATGCATTAACGTCGCACAGTATTTAACGTCTAAGTATGTATTATGTTGATAGATATTCCTCATCACAGAATCCTTATATGTGGCTTAAAGTTAATCCTTCTTAAAACAACAGTGCCTAGTCAGAAGGCCGTTTACCAACCTCAGCCAACTTCAGGATAGTCATGACTCTTGCAATTATTCGAAAAGTATTTAAATTTTCTCAAACCAATTTGACATGAGAAGGGTCTTTGCTGCTTTTAATCTTTTCTTTCCTTTGAAGTCCTCATAGTCTAGTAGGTAGTGTGTTGGCTTATTAGACGTGAGGTCACGGTTCACATCCCAGGTCAAACATCTCCAACAAAACGAAATATGAAAAAGTATATGTTCGACGACTTTCTCTCAGCAGCATATTCTAGAAAAAACTCTGAGAGTAAATCAAAAAAATTATACGAAAAAGTTTCTCAAAAATCTGTCGTTCAAAGGCGACTTTAACACGTTGACTGCCGCGGCAATTTTCAGAAAACTGGCCACGCAAGCCAACATTGACTTTTTGTTCTTTTCCCAGAAGCCATTTATCGATACTAGCACTGATATAATGGCAGGTTTAGTGAGTACGAGATAACTCGTAGATTAAGATCCCTTCTAGGGAGCCAACTACAAGTTATCTCGTAGGGGGCCAGAACAATTCTGTAGAATGGAAAGAGAAGTTTGAAAGGGCATAATCGTGAAAGGAAACATTACATACATATGTACATACATATGTAGTCGCCGTGGTCTAGTAGGTAGTGTGTTTGCTTATTAGACGAAAAGCCAGGGTTCGAGCCCCAGGCCAGTCGTCAAGACAAAATACAAAAAGTATTTCTTCGGCGACTTCCTCTCAGCAGATTTCTGGCAAAAACTCTGAGAGTGAATAAAATTACCATGAAAAGTTTCTCAAACAATCTGTCGTTCGGAGTCGACTTTAAACTGTAGGTCCCGCCACTGATGTATAAAATTAACACACACAACATAAGTGGTGTGAGAAAGTAGGTCGTAATCCTGACTGAATTATGTATGACTGACTGATTATGTATGAATGTACATACATACATAATTGGTCATTACAACCTTTCAGTTAAAATTACGACCTAACTTCTTACACCACCTATATTGCGTGCGTATGTTAATTTTATACATTGGCGAGACTTACAGTTTAACACGTTGACTGCAGACTACGAGATAACTCGTAGATTACGATCCCTTCTAGGGAGCCAACGGCAGACTACGAGATAACTCGTAGATTACGATCCCTTCTAGGGAGCCAACGGCAGACTACGAGATAACTCGTAGATTACGATCCCTTCTAGGGAGCCAACTACGAGTTATCTCGTAGTCGCTCTTTCCATTCTACAAAATGGTTCTGGCCCTATTAGGGGCATGGAATCCCCCTATTAACAAACTCATTGGCCTGTACACTGCTGTGAATTCCCACATAACCTAAAATCTATCAAAGGGTGACACTATTTCACCTGTCCAGACCTTACTCACACAGTGCCACACTATTCGCGAGTCAACATCATGCGAGCCGTGTGCTCAAATAGCAGCCTGGTCGTCAGATGTTCTGAGTAATAATAGCTTAATTATTGCTAGCATTGCCTTCACTTTCGATCAGCTTTCTGTGAACTGCCTATTTTGAACGACCATTACTTCTGAATCTTATTGTTTCATTTTGAATTGACCCACTGCAGCTTACACTTGATACATGTACTGAGATGAAGAAGACAGAGTGTTTAGTTTATAATTTTGTTCAAATTAAATAACGGTAAAAGCTTTATACATTCATCTACGCTTTAAAATACATTTCGTTTCGCCTTGTACCAACTAACCCTACCACCATTCGCTCTCTCTTTCTCTCCCACCCTTCTAAATATCCTTAACAAGTGGATTCAAATGATGTTTTAAAAAGGGTGACGTTTAATAGAACAGCTAGCTTTTCCCAATTCTTTGCGCTGGTGTAAGATAGACAAACATATGCAGTTGGAATTGCAGATGAAACCTGAAGAGTGTCTTAAAAAATACGTACGATATGATTGATATAAGCAGGTAATGAAACAGCCTACCCTATATGTATGTATACACGATATAATAGTTCGTCTGTCTGCAGTAAATATTTAATTGAATTAAATTTGAGTAATGAAATAAGGCCGGATTAATTGGTAAATTAATGGCTAATATTTGAGTATTTTGATTACTTAAGAAATTAATTTCTTTTCTTCTTATTTCCCTTCTAGACGGAAAAGAAATATTTAAATACACTATTAGAGTGAAGGTTATGGGGTCGATTCTCAGCAAAATCATTGTTTTGACACTCTTACTTTGGGCAGCCCACGGTGATACTCTTAGAATGACCAGCCTTTATCTTGATCTGATTGAGCACTAACTTGCTTGTCGCTATGATTCTCAATATTGATTTCTTCGTTGACTTCCTCTCAGCAGATTTCTGGCAAAAACCCTGGGAGTATAAAAACAATTGCCATGAAAAGTTCCTCAAAAAAAATCTGTCAGTCGGCTTGTTAAAGGAGATTTTGCATTTTGATTTGGGCCCCAACGCAAATAAATTTCATCACACCCTAAAATAAAGACGCCTGCAAACGCCGTAGAAATGCTGATCGAATGCAAAAGCAATAGCCTGTCAACTCATTTCTCACTTTGTAGTTACATCAGGAAGCTAAAATGACACACATGGGGCTCTGAGAACCTAGTACTCTCAACCTTCAAAGTCCCAGCATGCGCTCAGCTATTAGCTGACTGTATTGGCTGCATAGAATTGCAAAATTCAACGTCGTCCCCATAGGCCGGTTTGGCCCAAAACTTGCTTCCCTGGGCCGCCTAAATCTGGGGCAGCATATCAGAATATGCTTTGCATCTTCTTCCTTAACTGCACAGTTTTAGCATAGGGGGGTAGTATCATGTCCAAATCTGTGAAGGTATTTCCTGAAGCATCCATTACTGGTTAGGAACGTAGAAGTTCAGCTCACAATGTTCATTTTCCACCCAAGCGGTTATATTAGGGACAAGGCCAAATATCCACCTTCCCTTTAAACTGTTCTCCCATCGGGACTGCCATTTGCATATGGAAGTCCTTCGTTCCTCCGCCTTTACAGCTGCTGTTTGTTTTGGGTACTCGAGACGGCGAAAGTTTATCCACCTCATCTCGTCCGCCTATATGTATATTAGTATTGTTTTCGCCAATACCAGTACCACTTCATCAAACACTGTCCCGAAACCACTTATCTGTCTAATCGCGCTTAGGCGATACACCGAGGACAGTTTCCTCCTCGTCATCCGCACACAACATGAGTGGTGTGAGAAGCTAGGTCGTAATCCTGACTGAAGGGTTGTAATGGCCTTTTACGTATTATGTATGTATGTATCAAAAGAAGCGTTTTTATCCATTCAGCAGCCTGGCGATTTCTTAAATAAAATTCCTTATTAGATGTGAGGCCACGATTTAAACCCCTGGTCAGACATCTTCAACAAAACGGAATATGAAAAAATATTTCTTCAGCGACTTTCTCTCTGAAGATTTCTGACAATTGTCTTATGGGTCCATGTCAATTATAATTTTTTTAAGCCGTTTCTGTGGCTACAGTGATCTATTGTAACAGATGTAGGGTACATGTACCCTTAATGCATCATAAATTTATTCAAATATAAAGAATTTGGCAACAATAGTCGTCAAGCAGCTGCAGCTGCAGCAGCAGCAGCACCAAAAGTAGAAGTAGTAGTAAAAAAAAAGTAAAAAAAAGAGGTGACTGCAATAATATTATTATTGTCACTTGTAGTACATGAATTGTAATGGTGTTGGTGCCATGTTATGATATGCATCTGCTTGTTGAAACAACTCCTCTACTACTTGTCAGCTTCAAAGTAAAATTTGATGAATATTTTCCCCAAAAAAAGTTTTCCCTTTTCACAATCCACTTCGCAGATATACAACAACAACAACAAAATATACTTTATGTTGTATACAACAACACCATTTCCTTTGCTTTAAAATACACACGGTTTACTGTAGACTTAGAAAATCCCTGAATTAATATCCTATGAGAGCCCTATTATCGCGTAAGAGCAGTTAGTTAAGCCAGTAGACCGAATTAATCAAATATTCAAACGACTGGTCAAAGGACGTCGTTAGTTAAATATACCCTCTACTGGGCTCCGGATCACAGTGGAATAGAGGAGAACGAAAAGACAGACGAAGACGTAAACGGATCGGAGATGTCTGATGAGGAGACGATAGAGGGGATATATTCTACAGGAATACTTTACCAAATTCAAAAAAGCAGCAAAAAAATCAACGAACCGTGGATGGTCCAACATAAATGGTTGGCGAATTTCAAAACTGCAGAGGCCAGCGGAAGTCGCCGTAGTCTAGTAGGTAGTGTGTTGGCTTATTAGACATAAAGCCAGGGTTCCAGACCCAGGCCAGACATCAAAACAAAATACAAAAAAAGTATTTCTTCGGCGACTTCCTCTCAGCAGATTTCTGCCAAAAGCTCTGAGAGTAAATAGAAATTGCCATGAAAAAGTTTCTCAAGAAATCTGTCGTTCGGAGTCGACTTTAAACTGTAGGTCCCACCACTCATGTATAAAATTAACACACACAACATAAGTGATGTGAGAAAATAGGTCGTAATCCTGACTAAAGGCTTGTAATGACCAATTATGTCTGTCTGTATGTATGAGTCCAGCAGGAAAACCAATGAAATATTTGAGTTCGACAAGAATTCTAACGGAACACTGCGCTATTGGCAATTTCGCTGACAATCTCGATCTGCCCCACCAGGATTACTGCAGAAGCTGCCATGATGTGGAGGCAGTGGAATCGCTGCAACATCTTTTATACGAGTGCCCTGCACTTCAGAACAGACGTCATTTGTTTTTGGGTGACAGAACGTTTAAAGATCTAGGCATGGTGATAAACGTGCCACTAAGCGAACAGGCCGGTTTCATTCGAAGCTCGGGGTGGTTTAAGCCCGCCACTAACATATCATGACAAGGGGGCTTACCTCACACTGGGTAACATAATGCACGCCTATACACGTCTAGGAAGAGGTATAGAATGTTCTCAGCTAGCTACGGCTCCCCCATTTTATCGCAAATCCTGTAGAAAAAAGGTATTCCCCTATCCCTTGAGAGCTTTACCTCCGGCTCTCAATATCAGAACTCCTAGCCAAGGCCATCACTAATCGGCCATTGACAAAACCCTGGCACATAATATTGGGCCATATGGGACACCGCGTGAACTTGCCTAACCTAACCTTCATGCGACTGATGAAGAAGATAAATTTATAAAAAAAATTCTCAGTTGTTAGTCAGTAAGGGTGAAGGTCTCTAATAAGGCCCTTAGGACAGCAATATCTGTAAAGAGGCCAATTCTATATTACTCTTCCATGAGAAGACTAAACAATTTTATCACGGTTGAAGCTTTAGTTTTCCGCAAGTAACCCATTCAGTAAATGCTGACGCCTAGGGAAGATAATTTCAACAGACAGCAACACCTCTTGAGAAAGGGTAGGGTCCAATGAGAAAATTTTCAGCGTTAAACCAAACAATTTTCTCAGGCAATCAATCACCTGCTCAACTGAAAGAACTTGGTTAATGGAGCAGAGACAAAACTAAGGAATAAGCAAATGGATGCTTTGGTAGTCTTCTAGACTATTAGCGTGAGGGTCATGGGTTCAATTCCCGCTACACCGCGCATAAGGTCTATGTTACACAAAAATTAATCCAAAAAGGCCAGTCTCTATGCCAAAGGAAATGGTGTATTTTTTATTATAAAGTACTATTCTTAAGAGTTTTCTTTTATCCTGTTCTTGTTATTATTTTTCCTTTTTTGTTGTTGTTGTTATTGTTGATATTATGACATCCTTTTAGAAGTTAAACTCGTACTTGTATAAGTATTTAGTATAGCAGTACTCCAAAAACTGGGAAAAAGTACATAAAACCCATACAACATCCACCGTGCGCGGACTGGCAGTGCCAGCAACCTGTACCACCAACTGATGTTTTGCGGTTTTCCCCTATTTCATCTCCTAGGCAAAGCCTTTTAAAGGTGATTCTGTTTGAAAAGCGAAATAAAATTAACGAGGGCATACATATGCAGCAGCCGTATATATAAACATTAAGGTGGTACAGTTTTTTGATGTAAACCGTCTTTACGAATAACAATTATTTGTTAAATGTTTTAAAAAAGTCACAATTCTATGACTACTATTCAGATACAAACTTTAGAAACTTCATTGCTTTACCTACATCACCTAACACTTCGATCTGTAAGGCACATGGCCCACGAACTACTGAAATCGATAAGAACTGAGGTTAGATAAGGAAGGTAGGTGAATAAGCATTTGTACCTCCAGACATATGTGTGAAACCAAAAAAAGATACAAGAAAAGTGACAAACAATAGGAAAAAGGTTGAGCAAAGAGACAAAGTAAGTTCTTAGAATAATTGATAGAGAAGTGAGGAAGAGGAGAAAATTGCTGGATATGAAGGAGAAAGAACTGTAGTCTCACAAAGCATCTACTGCCAGAGGTGAAGCTCTTAATGCCACAACTCGTAGCAAAGGCTATAACTACGAAACCCTGGCACATAATATAGTGCCTTCACTTATGCACGCCCAGGAAGAGGTATAGAATGTGCCCAACAGACTATGGCTTCTCCATTATCACCGCAAATCCTGTAGAAATAAAGGGGTGCCCCTATCCTTTAAGAGCTTCACCTCTGGCTCTCAATAATAGAACTTGTTGCAAAGGCCATCACTACCCGACCATTGACAAAATCCTGGCACATAATATAGTCTTTACTAATGCACGCCCAGAAAGAGGTATAGAATGTGCTCAACTAACTACGGCTCCCCCATATTATCGCAAATCCTGTAGAAAGAAACGGTATTGCTACACTTTGAGAGCTTTACCTCTCAATAGCAGAACTCCTAGCAAAGGCCATCACTATTCGGTCATTGAGAAAACTCTGGCACATAATATAGAGCGTTTGCTTATGCACGCCCAGGAAGAGGTATAGAATGTGCTGAGTCAACTACGGCTTCCCCATATTATCGCAAATCCTGTAGAAAAAAGGGGTGCCTCTATCCCTTGAGAGCTTCATCTCTGGCTCTCAATATCAGAGCTCCTAGCAAAGGCCATCACTATTCGGTCATTGAGAAAACTCTGGCACATAATATAGAGCCTTCGCTTATGCACGCCCAGGAAGAGGTATAGAATGTGCTGAGTCAACTACGGCTCCCCCATATCTCAAATCCTATAGAAAAAAAGGGATGCCCCTATCCTTTGAGAGCTTCACCTTTGGCTCTCAATATCAGAACTCGTTGCAAAGGCCATCGCCACTAGGCCATTAAAGAAACCCCTGACAATAGTCTAGAACCTTCAACTATGCACGCCAATGAAGAGACTCAGAATGTGCTCAGCTGACTCCGGCTTCCCCATGCATACATCCATACAAAATTTTTCATTACAACCCTTCAGACAGGGAAGTCGCCGTAGTCTAGTAGGTAGAGTGTTAGCTTATTAGGCGTAAAGCCAGGGTTCGAGCCCCAGGCCAGACATCAAAACAAAATACAAAAAGTATTTCTTCGGCGACTTCCTCTCAACAGATTTCTGGCAACAACACTGAGTAAATAAAATTGCCATGAAAAAGTTTCTCAAAAAATCTGTCGTTCGGAGTCGACTTTAAACTGTAGGTCCCATCACTCATGCATAAAATTAACACACGCAACATAAGTGGTGTGAGAAACTAGATCGTAATCCTAACTACATAATGACCAATTAGGTATGTATGTACTCTTCAGACAGGATTACGGCCTAACTTCCACATCACTTATGTTGTGTGTGTTAATTTAATACGAGTGGCGGGGCAGACAATTTAAAGTCGACTCTGAACGACAGATTTTTAGAACCTTTTCACAATTTTATCTTACTCCTAGTTTTTGCCAGTAATCCGCTGAGAGGAAGTCGCCGAGTTGAATAAAAAAAAGAATTGATTTTTTAAGGACACCAATAAAATACAAGAAAATTTCCTTTAGTTTGGTAAACGAGAACTCGATCCTACCACAACACGCTTTTGCTTGCCACATAAAAGAAAATGGACGCCAGCTTAATAACTTAACCACACTTCTAGGGAACTTAGCATATTCGATCAGTGCAGTGCAAAAATATGATCTCGAAACATCACAGGGAGTAATCTCCGAACTGTGAATTAAAATAACAAGACACAACCAATGCACATTGGCGTGTAGGTTTTGGAAAACAATTCACAATGTATTCATTCCAATTCTTAGTTCTAAAATAGGCAGCAGCACATTACAATTATATTTCACAAATGATTATCCACATTCAATAGCTAACATAATCGCATTAAAAAAAAATAAAGAATAAAATTAAATGGAGATTTCAGAATTAAATTCAAGGAGCATAATAATTAAAAATCTATCGCGTCTTGTTTTATAAATTTTCTTCAGCAAAACCACCAGCATTACGCTGCACAAAAATCGTTCGACAGCCCTTGAACTTGTCAGGGTTAAAAACACTTTCAATAGATCTGCTGAAGTGTTTTTGTATTCTGTAAGAGGCTGCATTCGGTTCGCAATCGGAATTATCCCAGACGACAACTGCTTTGGGACCAAATTTCAAAATGGATTTCAGAATTTCACGTCTGGCATGTACAGCTTCCTCGTTGCATTTGAAAATAATTTGATACTCGAAATAGCCGTGATGCAATTCGTTGCCCACTAATTTATCGAAGTTCACTAATTTCTTGAGAGCTTCAAAAACAGCCATGGGTGTCATGTCGTATGCTTTGCGTAGTAAAAGTTTGGAACTGTTGCGTGACTTACAGACTTTGATCATGGGCAGCGACAACTCACGAAACAGGATAGGTAAACTGAAAATGAAAGAATATTAAAAATAGAGTTCTCCTCGTTAAAAAATGGCCACCTTGCTTTACCTGACCAAGGCATTTGTCATTAAATCTGGATTTATGTACTGTAGATAGGCAAAACCTCTGGAGGCTCCTGAAAAGTGAACCTTAAAACGCAGTATATACACCTCACCCACCAGGGAGGCTATTTCAGCTATTTTCTCGGCCTGTATATCAGCCGGTATGCCACATAAGAATATCTAATTACACAGAAATAAGTCTTGTATCTCAAACAACATACATTCGTGGTTACTTACCTCCCCGGCACAGGCATTCAATTGCTGTTGCAACTGTTCGTCCAGTATCTTGCGACTTTTCAAATATTTGGTACCATTCTCCTGATATGACACGTACCATTTCGAGGGATGTTCATATAATGAACGCACATACGATAACATTTGAGCATTTACATTTAAAAATGATGACATGATTCCAAGAAATTCAATTTTTATTTCAATTTCTTAACTCAAAAAAAATCTTCTCTGCTCTTCTCTTTATGCTTAAAATAATTTCCAGGAATTAAATTGTTCTTCTAAGGTGATCTCTATCAACTTTAACTTTTAATTACCCAAAGCTTTCGCCGTCAATGCAGGTATGAAATTGCAAAATTAGGCATCAAAATTCCTAGAATTTTCTTTCTGCTTCGGTTTTGAGTGTTTTACGCAATAGGATTTGCAAAAAAAAAAGCGCCAATCTTATTCGCCGACATTTTTAGCGCCATTTTAGTCTCTCAGCAAATTCTGTCTTGCCTCTCTCTCACGCTCTCTTTCTTTCTCCCACATAAAATAACAAAATTTTTGCAAATTCCCCTGATTTTGTTTTGTTTTTTGATTTGAGTATCATGTCATCGCTTGAGCATAAAAATTTCCCGGAATTTTAATAAAGTGCCGTGTATTTTGACATTTAAACGCGTGCAGAAAATAGGCGAAATTGTGTCAATATTTGTTATATTCGCCGACATGTTTAGCGCCATTTTTATCGCTCTGCAAAGCCTTTCGAATATGAATGGACATTTCTGCATGAGCCTCTCTCTCTCCCATAGTATATGTGCAAAATACTTTTTCTGTAGTTCAAATTGAGTGTAGCTTTTTGCATTTTTTTCTTATTTTAAGAGTTTAAAAAATTCCCGGAATTGAAATTACAAGGTTGCCAGTATTTTTCACTTGTACGGTTTTACAAAAAAAATTCGTAACACGAAGATTACGTATGCCATAACAAGAAAGGCATTGAAACTATCAATTAAAAGAACACAATTTCATCACGGGTAAAGGTTAAGTTAAGTTAAGCCTCCTAAATTAAGCTTAAAAATTATTCAAAGCACAGCTTTAACAACTTTCTCGAAACTTTGTCTAGAGATTTTATTTTTATTTTAGATCGCTGATCATTTATCGTAATACTCCATAAATTTAGTCAAATTTGTTATAATCAGGCATATCTATAGCTTGAATAGTCAGAATCAATGTTTCTATATATATTATATATATGGTCGATTATGCCTAATAATCGAACTTAGAGTTATCGGTTGACAGCTAAAAATTTGTGGTGGCCAAAAGTAAAATTTTAAAATGTTTGTTGCTGGTTGCCATCTATAATACAATTTGTTTTGACAACTGTCAATCAAATAGCATTTCGGTTGTCATCCATAATTGACCCATAAAGGTGTCGGAGATTTTCTAAAGTAGATTGTTATCGAAAATTCGTTTTGAAACCCAAAATTTGTAGAAAATTTTAGAGTAAATTAAAAATGTTCAAACGAATTATCTCGGTTGTCATCCACAATTGACCCATAAAGCTGTCGGAAATTTTCTAAAGTAGATTGTTATCGAAAATTCGTTTCGAAACCCAAAATTTGTAGAAAATTTCAGAGTAAATTAAAAATGAAATGACAAATGAATTATCGATAATTTAATTTTTAATAGTATGTTTACAGTTATTCAAAAAATTAAAAATCTTTGAAATATCTTTAGAAAATGAAGATTTAACAAAGATTGTTTCCAGTAAGAGTATATTATGGTAACAATTAAACAATGGAACAAATAAAAATTTCATAGAAAATAAAAACTTATCGAAAATTTCCCATAAGCAATTTCAAGTTATCGAAGCCCACTATAGAAAATTAAAAATTATTGAACATTTACTATAGAAATTATAAAGTTATAGAATTTTTTATAATAAATTTTAAAAATAAAATTTTTTGAAAATGTATAAAAAATAAAAAGTTATCGAAAATTTTTTTGTAAATGTAAAGTTATCGAAGATTTTTTTTATAAAAAAATGAACTTGTAGAAAATTTCCCACAAAAAATTTAATATATTGAAGGAATTTATTGAATTCTTAAATTATCGAACAGTTTCTACAAAAATTTAAAGTTATCGAAACTAGTTTAAAATATATTTTTTATAGAAAATAATTAGCTATCGAAGATCTAATATTATCTGGGCATTGAATATTTTCTATAGAAAACCAAAAAGTTATAGAAAATTCTTTGATAACCATAAAAAGTTATCGAAGAATTTATAAAAAATTGCCAATAAAATTATTGAAAATTAAACTAACGAGAATTTTCTGTACAAACTACGTTATAGAAAGTAAACTATCTAAATAAAGAGTTATCGAAATTTTTGTAGATTTTTCTACCTTTAAAAAAGTTTTAGGTTATTGAAATTTTTCTATGGAAAGCAAAAAGTTATCGATAGAAAATAAAAAATTAATGAAAACTTTCCATGAATTTTTAAGTTATTAGAGGAGTTTATAGAAAAATTCAAAATTGATCATTGAAATTACAGTTGTAGGCAAATTATGAAATTGTTTCTGTAGAAAAGCAGACGAAAGAGGGTGATCTGATACATTTAATAAATACATAATTGGTCAGCATAATGTTTCAGTCAGAATTACGACCTAGCTTTTTATACCATTTATGTTGTGTTAGTTTTTAAGTTTAAAGTTGAGGCCGAACGCTAGATTTATTAAAAACTTTTATGGCCCTTTTTATTTACTCTCACAGTTTTTGCCAGAAATCTGCAGTAATCGATAGATACTGACATCTTATAAGAAGCCCAACATTGTATATGTATATTACCACCTTCATAACCTGCAGCAATATGGGATAGAAATGTGTCATTAAGTCGCCGTAATCTAGTAGGTAGTGTTTTGGCTTATTAGACGTAAAGCAAGGGTTCGAGCCCCAGGCCAGACATCCAAACAAAATTCAAAAAGTATTTCTTCGGCGACTTCCTCTCAGCAGATTTATGGCAAAAACTCTGAGAGTAAATAAAATTGCCATGAAAAAGTTTCTCAAAAAATCTGTCGTTCGGAGTCCACTTTAAACTGTAGGTCCCGCCACTTATGTTTAAAATTTAACACACACAACATAAGTGGTGTGAGAAGCTAGGTCGTAATCCTGACTGAAGGGTTGTAATGACCAATTATGTATGTATGTATGAATGTGTCATTAATATATATTTCTAGGTTCACTTTAGGTCCATAAGTCTGAGAAAATTTGTTCTTCAATTAATCAATGGATTGCATTTCACTTTATCGAGAAGACACTAAAAAAACTTCGATATACACTGAGCGCCATAAGTAACTCAAAACTTTTGTTCTTAAGTATAAAGCAGTTTTGTTCTTACGTATAAAAAAGCTCCTTTATCATGAATTGTTGTTTTTGTTTTAACATTTTATAAGTAATAAATAAACGTTTTTATTTTTGGAAATTTATTCGACTATTCTCATTTACTTTTCTCGCTATCATAAGAAAATGAATTATTTCAGTGGTGTTTACTCACTTTTGGCGCTCAGTGTATAGGCCCATATAAATATATGAGTTGTACTCTATTCTAGGTTATCAGATGGCATCAAGTATTGAGCGTTAGCTAGCCTTCAACATGTATCAATGCGATACGAAACTGTAAACACTAACCATTGGTTAACCCTTTGCACGCGATTAATTTTCAAGCTCGTTCACTCTGTCAACTTGTATTTAATTTTAGCTGAAGGAATTAAAATAAATTACAGTGCTAGAATTCCTGAGAAAAGTATTCTTCAAAGTAATAGTCGCCATATTAAAAATGACGTCTATAAATGCACACATCTCAGCATCGGTAAGCTCCTTCCAGTTATTCCACATGGACCTTCTTTTTAAAACTTTAGAGTTAAATTTCTGTCTTGCATAAATGTTGGTTTGCTTTACAATATCTGCAATAAGTTCATCAGTGAAAAATCTTTTAAAAAAATCCAATGGCTTAAAATCTGTGTCTTGAAATTACAGCCCAAGATTCTTGTCTCCAACACTAGATGGAATTTCTGCTGGCAGCTCATCCTCTTCTTTACTTACATCAATCCAACTTGATTTAGTCCATTTTTTCATATATTGAGATATTTAAGGGTTTGCGTTTGAATTGTTTCAAAAATATTGTTAACTGGTATTAAGTTGTTTTTATGGCTATGAGAACTTAAACATGTTAGAATATATAACGTAATACGTTTTGTAAACTTTACTAGAAAAATAAGATGTGTTTCAGAACCTCAAATGGACTTAAACCACTTTCAAAATGAATAAAATGAATTTTTTGTTTGTAAAAACGAATAAGTCCACTTTGTGTTCTTTGTTTAATATTATTATAAATTAATTTTTTCACTTAAAGTTACTCCACTAGTGATTGTGATTCCTCTAAAGAGTTATCCTTATACTTAGGAGTTGGAATGGGACGTACATTTTTGTATAATGGCGTTAATTTTATTTTGCTGAAGTTCCTTGGTCTTCCCCGACAAGGTATTAAATTAAATATTTTGAACTCTGTATCCACTTCCATAGATTCTTTATAAATCATTTTATAATGTTCAGTTTTTATAAATTGCATCCAACATATCCTTAGCCAATTTACATGTTCGCCACTAGAGTTTTTTAATCTTTTATGAATTGCTTCTTCCTGAGGTTTTGTAGAAAAAAATCTTCACGTTTCATTTTGATTAATATAAATTTGTTACTCTTTCGACATGTTTTTATGGTTTCATAGTAACCCTGGGGGACATTAAATTATTTTTCCTCAAAGCCATTTCTATCACTCCAAAATCACTATCATTTGGCAAAAATTGAATGTCCTGATAGGAAAAACTTATGGTCAATAATATCTGCATTATTTTCTGCTGATTGCACAATTTTCAACCATGTTACTGCCAATTTTATGGATTTCAATGGACTTAAACCAGTTTCAAAATAAAAATTTTATGCATTTCGTTAACTAGCTAATTTCCAAGTGCCCCAAATCATAGCGATTTTAATGATACTAGACTTAAATTGTTTATACAAAAAAAGTTTATGTAGTATTGTGATTATTGTTATCGTTAACAAATTTTTTTTAAAAAATGGACTTAAACCACTTTCAAAATAAACGACTCATATATTGTCATTATCCCTATCAGGCTCTGGTACAGTATCACTTTCACTATCAGATGAATATTGTCGAATGCCGCAATGTGTTTTACAGTTATTTAGTTTTATCGTCCACAGAATGGTAGATTAAGTTAGTGTTGTCACCTCCAGCCTGACATACAAGTGCAAAGGGTTAATTTTATTCCAGCAAATAAGAAGTAAACGAATTAGCAACTAGACTGACTGTTGAATGCCCATTGATCCTCTATATGAGTTGCAATAAATGACTAAAACTAGCTTTTGTGAAAGGACGAGCCTTAGCATAAAAACAGTACTCGTATATTTTTTTTCATTTTGTTGAATTGCTTTTATATCATTTAGTTGTTGTCAGCCAAATACAAAATTGTTTTTATTTTGTATATTTTATTTTATTTTTTTATTATTTTTTTATTTATTATTATTTTCTTAAGTATTCTTAAAAGTAATTAAATGTTTATTTGCATTCTTCCTTTCTTCACATTAAATATAAATATTGTTTCAAGCAATTTATTATTTGGTAAATAAAATTTAAAAAAAAGAAAACGCTCTCAAAGTACTATAAAGTAGGTATTAAAGTTTTGCAATAAAAAGAAAAATAAATCGAAAAAAAACTCTCGTTTTTCTAACGAGAGTACACAACTATTTTTAAATGTAAAATCTATTTTCCTTTATTTTTTATTATTTTTAAATACTAAAATAAACTTAAAATTAATAAAAAAAAAACTTGTTGTAATAATAATAATAATTGTAAAGTAAAGTAGTTTGTAAATTATAGACTTTAGTTCTTAAACAAATACATGTATAAAGTAAACTTTAATAGTGTAGATGCATGTATGTATGTGTATGTAAATGTAAATAAATTTAATTCATACAAATTATGGTAGAAGACTGGGGGGTGGTTGGTGGTAGACTTATAACTTAAACTAACCAAAAAAAAAATAATTTTTTATATTAAAAAAAAACTACATGAATTGTTAATTAAAAAAAAAGAAAGAAAAAAATACAAAAATTTTTAAAAAATCTTCTCTTATTTTATAATAGAAAAAGAAACAATGTAAACATAATCAAAGCTAACGAGTTGAATAAGTAAAAAAAAAAAAAGAAAACAAAACGCAGTAGTAGTAGTAGTAGTAGAAAAAATGATGAAAGAAAGCGTATAGCATTACAGGAAAACGATGATGATGATGATGATGACAGATTACCAAAATGGACACCAGCCTATATAGCACTGACAAAGGTTCTCATTGTTGGTGGCCTGCTGTATAAGTTGGTCGACTTGCTGTTGCACTGTGTTATTACTTTGATTTAGAAAATCATTGCCGGTTAGCTTGCGTTTCACCCTCTTAATGACTTTGCTAGCCTTGCTGTTGGTAATATCGGCATTCGTTGTATTTTGCATGTGTGCTATTAGATGATATTGATTATCGTAGACTTTCGTTTTGGTAGCATTAGTACTGTGTAAAATATTATCATCAATGGAATTACTTAGACTACCAGTATTGGCACCAGCTGCCATGCCACTGCCAGAATTATTTGCATTTTTAGTGCGATGATTCTTAGTCTCAGTGTCTAGCAGACGCCAATTCAAAAGAGGATCATAAACAAAGGCCTCCAAAACAGCCATTAAAGAGTCTTTGTTGCGCCTTAAAACTAGCATAACACTTTCACATGTTCTCCGGTAGGTGCCCTCGATGCCAGTCACTTCCATGGCCTTGATAAGCATACGTGTTAAACGGAAGGGTATTTTCTCGGGGAACTTCTCGCGTGTCATAGCCACTTCAAAGCAATCACCAAAATCGATATGCAATATTTTGCCACTCATGCGATCTAACATTAGATTGGAAGGATGACGATCGCCCAAGCCTAGAATATAGCCCACCATAGACATGACAGCCAACGAGCGTGTATAGTTAGTGCGTCTTTCGAACCATACTTCGGATGACGGCGATTTAAGCCACAACAGTTTGGCCAAATCATCTCCAGGTGTTTTCTTTAAAGCGAATTCAAACACCTCGACCTTTTGCATTAAAGTCAAGTGATCATAATCCGGTGCAATGCCCAACATAAGGCGATGTTCTTGATTCAATTGGATCTTCTTTTTGTCTCTGTAATCCCTGATTAGCGTATGCAATGTATCACAATGTGGCACCCAACCTATAAGGCCAGAGTTTGTGCTTAACGGTATCACCGCATAACGTTGTATGGCTAAATTTCTTCTAAACGTATCGGGATCATCCAATAGCAGCGTATTCACCAATGAGAATAACTGCATGACACGTTCATCTTGTCGCAGATCTTCGTGGCCTTTTAACAAATACATGTAATCCTTGCCGTTCGATCCTCGTATACATAATTTACGTGGCCTTTGTTTTGATGTGATCACTTGCAAGTTCGTTTTAATGAAATTAATTCGTATCAATTCCTGACCCGGATTATATGAACCCGGTACGGCTAATTCCAAGTCTTTGCAAGCCAATAGCTTGGGTGAAACATATGGCAACTCTAATGAGGTTAGCTGAGGCAATTGTCTGGATATTTTCTGGAACACATGATAGTAATTGTCCCAGGCGTGATCCAGATCCATTAAAGAATTCGAAGACTTATATCGCTGGGTCCATTCATACGCTTCAGTCAGTTCGCGTCCATAAGCCTGGGAAAATGACGTTTCCTTAAGAGTCTGTGGTCCCCTTTCAAGCATGGCATGTAGAGGCTCTAGTATTTCAAACATGCCTTTAATATTGTGATCACCAAAGTACAGACGTGAGGCTTCTTCCAAGCCCTCATGCCACTGTTCATGCCACAAAATAGCCACTCTTATGAGTTCTTGACTGATTAACATGGTTTGCTCTACCAATACAGGCGAATGTTTGCGCATAGAGTCCAAAATTTTAAATGCTGCATTCTTACGGGCCACCGAGGCGGACTTGGATGCTACTGTTAATGGATAGACTAAAGCCTGTGGATGATATTTTCCGATGTCTATTAAAAGCTGGTGAATTAACTGTCCCACCAGATTACGATTTGTGTCTATGCGGGCTATTAACTGTGGTATAACTTGCAGCCAAGTGTTCATCTCTATCAGTTTCATACCCGACAGTAAGGCATCGTAGATTTCCGGATGATGACCATAGTCGAACCATAAAGTTAACAAGCGTAAGGTATCCTGCAATGAGTTGCCCTTTATCAAGCTAATGGAACGGAAAAAGCCGCGCACCGCCGGCACAGCATACTGTTCTATAATCATTTTTTCTTTTTCGAATAACTCCGTTGAGTTGTGTTGATCAAGAGGTGATTTCAGATTTTCAGCCGTTTGTGCTTGTACCACCTTGAAATTCATGTAGGCATACAAATGCCAGGCTTTGTACCAGTTCTGATCATAATCGGTAGCTTTTTCGAAACATTCCAAAGCTCCCTGCACGGCGTCGGGATCAAGACCTTGTAATTTATTCTGCCAGATGGCCAAACGCAAATAGCATCGGGCCAAAAGACGATAGACTTCTTGTTTGCACACGGACTCAGGCAAGCAGTTCAATTTGTTGCTGTAGGTGTTGACAAACAGACTTAATTGATCATAGGCTCCTTTCATATTTTCCGAGGCAGCCATATGTTTCGTGTAGGCATAGGTGACCTGAGGCAAATCGAATGGCAATGGTTCTGTGGGTTTTTCGCTAGGATCACAGCCCAATAGCATGACCAAAGTCTTATGCGATTGCTGCAAAGAACCCGACTTGCGGCATAGAGAAGCATATTTCAGCCAGGTGTGTATATCGTCTTGAGGTTTCACTACTAAAGAGTGAACCTGTATAATTCTGCGCCAATCTTCCACCAAACGCTGGCCACCTTGCAAGCGTTTCCACCACATAGTTTTCAAAGGTTCTCTTCGTTCTGGTATTAGTTTGTATTGTATAACCTCTTCCAATTCTGCCAACATCTGTACGCAAACCATAGCACCATAGGCTCTCTCATAGGATTCTCCAGCCATGGAGGTAAGTTCCGTATCTAAAAGATCACGAGTCTCATCGATTAAACGTTGGGCCAGTTCAAATTCATTGTGATGAACTGCCAATACCGCCCGGTAGAAGGAGCCATCTTGCGTATCTTCGGGTATACATTTTACATACTCCTGCATGGCTTCCCAATCTTGCAAACCCCAGGCAGCAACAGCTGCCAAGGGTCCAGCCTTTGATTTAACATCTTTGCCAAAATTGTCCCATTCTTGTTTGGATACCTTGCTTAGCTGAGACCATTCTCCTAAGGCCTCTAAACACCGCATGGAACCTAATTTGGACTCCATATCATTGCCTTCTTGCCGCAAATTGCGTTGATAATGCACCAAAGCCTGGTCCCAATTATGCAATTTCTCGTACCATCTACCCTGGACCTTAAGCTCACTAGTGGAACGTGAATTATCACCACCCACTGAATTTCGATAAGTAGTTAATAGACCTTCGGCCGCTTCTTTCTGCTGTAGTTTGTTGTTAATCAAAATCAAAGACTCAAAGACATGGGGGTCTTTATGGGTAACAAATTCTTCCTCTTTATAACGTAACGCTTTGGCATAAGCACGACAGGCCATAGCTCGTGTACCAAGAAGGCGGGGATCAATTAGGATGGGATCTTTATCACAATGCTCCATAAATTCGGCCAAATTTAAAATAGTCTGTGTTATCTCGGGCATATCGGTAACCTGTAGAGCCTGAATCAATGATTTGGTCAATTCGTTTTTATGTTCCGTAGACAGTTCAGTCCAGCAGGATATAAAGGCAGCATTAAATAAGTCTCTTAACAATTTATCATAATCTTCAGCCAATACACGACAGGCACGAAGAGCATGTGACCGTGATTCTCTTAGCAGGCCAATGGATAAACGCTTCAACCATTCAACCCAGTCGTCCTTAGATACACGACGATTTACCTGCCAAGCCATGCACAGTTGGGCAGTCGATACATTCAATTTTTTAATTGTGGTGTTGGCATCGCTCATGGCATTGGAGGCAGTTGTGGTTTTGAATTTATTTTGCCTCATCAAGAACTCTTCGTCCAAACACATGGTGGTATTGGATTGCAGCTTCGATAGCAATTTCTCATATTGGGAGTTGATAATGCGTTGTTTTGCAATGGTGCGGTTGACCAGAGGGGAAAACACCAAATATTTTTTACCCAACTGTATGACCAACGAACATAGGGTAGACATGGCTTGATCACGCAATTCCGGTTCGTTATCCAACACCCTAACCAAAGGATGTATAATGCGTGAAGAAAAGTCGGTAAAATCTAAATTCCAAGCCAGCTGATCTATGGTTTCTAGAGCCACTAAAGCGACCTGCTGGGGTACATAAGGAGAATCGAATAGTTTCACTATGGGCGGCACAATCAAATGCAAATAATCATCCAAATTATTGCCAAACTTCTTCAGAGCCTGTAGCAGACGTTTGGTGACATTTCGATCTTTAGAGTTGTCATGCTGTAAGACCCTCAGAATTTGTGGTATCAGTTGAGACAAATAATTACGAAACTCTCCACCCAAGGCAACAGCGATTTGTTCGATTAAATTTATTAATGTAGACTGCAGTGGAGTATTATTTGTCCAAAACTCTTTAATCAGTTTAAAGATGTCATTCATGTAGGTGATGATATGTTGACGTACAATTTCCACTAAAATGGCCAGTTGTTGGAATAAAAATTCCCTCAAATTATTATTGGCAGTGCGTACATTTTCCAAAAGGCTGGGTAAAACTTGAGACAAATAAGGCACACACTTAATGCCTAAACTTTGAAAAATATAAGTGACTGCCTGTACAACACTAGTATGGCGACTGCTTAAAGTGGGATCTCGTAAAATGCGCATTAGGGCGGCTATGGCAACGGCTGGATAATATTCATCCAATATGTTGCCCATATTAACCAATAATTCAGCTGTTGATATATCTTGATTCTCTTCCACCTTACAGTCTGTCAACGATATAAGCACACTGTCGTTTTGGCTGTCTATTAAACCTTTATTCATTTTGTGTTTATAGGGATCCATGGCTCCTAATAAACCCAAGACACGTATGGTTTCACGGCGTATGGAACGCCTTTGTTCAGTTTTCAAGAAGTTAATTAAAATATCTATTAAGACAGGATATTTATGGTAGGGAGAGACTACACGTCCAGTGGCACTAATTAACTGGCCCAATGTCCACAAAGCAACACCTCTTTTGTCCGGCGAGCCTGCATCACCTAACATCTCCAATAGAATAGAGAGCAAATCATCTGCCCACATTTCCATTTCATTTGAGCCACCATTCACTTCGGCCAGATCACCAATAGCTCTCAAAACATTTAATACCACACCGGGATTTGATTCGGGTTCTTTTAGTTTCGGTACTAATATGGTCAGTATAGGATTCATATATGAGGATATTAGGCGTGGTGTACTTATAACCAAATGATCCAACATACGGGCACTTTGTTCCTTATTACGACTCATGCCAGAGTGTTCCAATTCCGTTAGCAATTGTACCATAACACGTCTTAATTTTGGCATAACATAGGCGGGATTCATGGCGGACAAACGACCAATCGTTACCATGGCTAATTCGCGTATCTCAAATATTTCATCGTTCAGCGTTATGAAAAGTGCACTCAAGGATTCCGGTTGAGCCAATTCAGCATCAAATGTTTCATCCAGCGAACGTAATATACGCACCCTTACATTGCAATCCATATCGGTAATGGCAACAACAAGCAAACGTTCTATAACATGTGATACTGTATCGCTTAGAGTCTTTGAAATTTCTGTACTATCAGCCGATTGAACGGCCAACTTTAGTAAGCGAGTACAACTTTGCACCGCCTCCAAACGAATTTCCTGTTGTTCGTGATTGATATAGTAGTCAGCACATCTGTAAAGTTTGAAATTTTTTAAATATTTTCACAAAAAACAAATCAATTGCAGGTACTTGCCTTTGCACGAAATCCAGCATGTTTTGCTCTTCAAAATTAAACGTACCCAGTGTACGTAATGCCAAAACTATTGTTGGTATATCATGTGAATAATTCAAAGACGAATCCATAGAAATTTGCCCGGCCATAAGGGTGCCATAATTTATGCCGGCCGGTTTATTCATCAGAATTTGTGACAGCACACCTATGAGGCCATCAGCTATAGCAGTCTTTAAATATGGTACATTCTCAGCCAATTCTCGCAAGGAAACAGTCAAGGCTGGCGATAGGCCAGTGGAAAACATTTGTTCCAAAATATCACGTACATCATCTGTTATGCCTGCCTTAACGGCATGAGCCAAAAGCGTAATGCAAGCAAATATGGCCGGATCAATAACAGCTTTACGTTTACTGGTCGCATCCTTCGGCGGTAATGCCACCTTAATTGCTGACATAATTGTCTTCAAATATTTATCGATATCGCGTTCAACTGCAACAGCTATATAACCAATGGTTATATAGGCAATGTTGCGATCCTTTTCTTTGCCCTTTAATACGCTCAGTAAGTGATTGATGCAAATTTTTAAATATTTTTGTACAAAAATTTCCCGATTTATGGCCGCTAAACGTGGTAAGATTTGTAAAAGGGCTTGTTGCACATACGGTGATTTGGAAAGTCTTTGATCTAAAATGTTTTCACATATTGTGGTGTAATGTTCCATTATGACTTCACGGGCATAAGAAGATTCCAAGATATTGGCCTAAAATTAAATGTTTTAAAAGCTGAATTTCTGCAATTAATTTTATTTTTTTTGGGGGACATACCGTATTAAATTTGTGATTAGAACTTTGATGTTGCTCGCCTAACTCTATTAAACGTGTGGAACCTAATTTCTTGACAAATGGTGCCTTTAAACGTGGCACTATCATTGTCAGTTGATGTGCACCACCCATAGAATTATTGCCGGAACCACTCGAAGAATACGTTACTGCAGATCCGTCTCCTAATTTACAAGTCAAAGCATCAGGCAATAAGGCTTTAAGAGTATTATAGCGCCTCTCCCAGCTGGCATTAGAACAACGAAAAAGTTCATTGAATATAATCATACTGCCGTGAATGCGATCATCCCTGGTCACGCCTTTTTGTACTAAAGTAGGATCTTCGTTAAAAATTTTTATGGCTTCAGCGTAGGATATTTTATACCATTGTGGTTCACTGGACTGTTTGGTATTTTCACGTTGGGAAGTAACTATAAGAGCGGCACGTAAAGCCTCTCCAGCCGATTCTCGTATGGCAGGTTTTGGATCGAAGATTGCATTGAATATGTGATCGAAAAATGTTGAAATTTGTTGATAGAAATATGTTGGCATGGCCACAGCCAATTCACGTAAAATAAATACAGCCGCATGTCGTCGATACTGTAAAAAGGGAAATTATTAGAAATTATTAGAGCCTTTCAGGTGCGAATTTCTAGTTCAATAGATTTTTTTTCTCTTATAGACTTCAGTTAAGGAGAACGCAAGGTATTTAGAAACAATTAAAGAATTGACATGCCATGTGAATTTGTTGATAGAAACGCCATGAGTAAACATGAGCGCCAGAGACATTTAACAGATCTGATTCGATATAATTTATTAAAGAAAAATTGTGGTTATATGTGGTACTAGACCACAATTAATTTCCAATTAAGAAATTCGACCTTGGAAAACACCGGGCATTAATTCTTTCTTACTCACCTCATGTCTATCGCCACTCAACCATTCAAATGCTCTTTTTATATCGAACTCAAAAGATTCAGCTCCCTTGGAACCAGGCAAATTGGCCAACTTTACCAATGTACGGGCGGCTATTTCCATAACAGATACATCATTGCATGGCAATAAATCACGCAAATGGTTATAATATTTGGTTATACGTTTCATTGTATTTATAACATCACCACTAACGAGACATTCTAAATTATAGAGGACGAGTACAAAACAATATCAGGCATTATGATGAAATGCGTATGTATCCAATATCTACTTACTTATGGCCAGCACGCCACCCTTCTTTTCATTGATGTCTGTGGACATTACCATACTGAATATTTGATCATTGAAATCCTCAAAAAACTGTACCAATTCCTCTTGGGACATTTCTCGCAGTTCCGTTTTCACATAGAGAAACAAATCCTGAGCCGCTTTATTCTGGACATTGCGATTCCGAGACTTGAGACCAGTCACAAATTGTTGCACAATCGAATTCGTCGACGACATTGTTAATTACCCGTTAATATTCTAAACAATTTTTTACCGTTAATTTTATATTATAAATTTTATCAGTATTTATAAAATTTTCACTTTTTTTATTCGATTTGTAAAACTTATAAAAAAATCCATCTACATTTCACTAATTTTTCACTAATCATATCACGAAATAGACTTTTTTTCTCCGTCTCTCTTATTTTCTGTGTTCAGCTGTCAAATGTAAATGAATGAATCTGGTGCATGTTTTAAGGTTATGTTGTGTATATTTTGTTTATTGCCTTGTGTTTATATTCGTAAATGTCAAACCGTAATTGTTTGTCGTCGTTGTTTTGTATGTAAACAATGGAGACTATTGTCGGTTTTGTTTTGATATAATCATTTTGTTTTCCTTCACGCACCGGGTGTGTAGTTGTATGTGTTCATGATACCGTGTAGAGTTAAAGTCGTAAATCGTATGGTTAACGCAGGGTTGCATTAGAAGGTATGAAATATATTGTAGAAAAATAAAATGGCGGGAAATGAAAGTAATCAATATAAATGGACTGTTAATTTGGTGTGCACGAGAAAAAATAAATTTCAAGTGAAATAGAATTCATTATTAAAAGTATAAACGAATATATTCACATGATAAAATAAAAATAAAAGTGAAGCAACATTTTAAACAGTGAGTTACTGATATGTTGTTATTAAAGAATTACATTGAGACACAAAAATTGCAAACAATTTAAATGTAAAGCAGACAAACCAATTGGATTATCTGTGCTAAAATGAAGAAATCAAATGGGGCCATTATTCAATCAGAAATTTTAAGGTAATAGCTATAAGAGGAGTAAAAACTCCTAGTTAATCCTTTAAGTTAAGTAATTTACTTGGCAATTCGCCGAATAGAAACTATTCAAAAACGTTTTTTCATCTTGATAATCATCGCTTAACAGATAGTGGCTGGAGACAAAGAACTTTTTGAGGTTATTTGAAGGGAATCTTTCATTCTGAGTGTTGTCGGCTTAGGCATACGGTAAATATTATAATTTTTTGCGGGCAATATGTATGCTTTGGAAATATTACTTCAACAAACTGCCTTCAGTGGTTTTTCTGGACATAATGCAGTTGCGTGGTGTAAGTAATCTATTGGAGGGTCTGCAATATTTAGGGGTGGATCGAAGACAAGCACATGGAAGGTGGTATTAAGTTCCTTTATGAGTGTAGTATACTCCAGACTGAGGTATTTGCAATTACCAATAAAGCCGAGCTATGCTAGGGGAGTTACCAATGTGGATAGTGAAGCTGCCTTGCAGTACTGACTGAGTACAGTGTTATATACAGATTGGTTTTAATCTGCATGAAGCTCTTCATGTCGTTAATGGACGAGAACAGGGGTTTACTGAGCTGTGTTGTGTGGGATAATGAACCTGCAGATAAACTGGCAAGTGAAGGAGCTGTGGATTGTGTGAACCTGGTGGAGCTGTCTGTTAGATGTGCCTTTGAACAAATCTTCGGTCTAATCGATCAGTTAATGCGAAGGATAATGTTTTTTATTCTTGGAGCAGGGGGATATAGCAGTCTGCGCGTTTCTATAGCCCGAGTTGCATAAGGAAATCTCCTAGAGTTTTGGAGGATTTTTGATAGAGAAAGCATTAGAATATGTGACAGGAGCTTAACTTCTTTCTGCAGGGTTTGTTATAAAGTAGAGAATGAAAAAACTTCTCGTAACTATCGTTCAGAGTCGACGTCAAACTATAGATTCAGGTAGTCATGGATAAAATTAATACACACAACATGGGTGTTATGCTAAGCTAGTCAATAATCCTGACAAAAGGGTTTCTAATGGGCAATAATGTATGTCTGTATGGATGTACGTAAAACGTTTGTTTGTTTCTACAAAGTAAATGTTATAATAACTTGAGTATTGACTTCTGTATTTGGGACTTCTAAAATTGTTATTAGTTTCATAAAAGTTATAGTCCTGGACACTATTAATTCGCAATGTTTTCATTTCATTTATCAGGCTTTAATTTTACTTGAAAATGTTTATGTTAATAACTGCATTTGTTTCTCCACTTTAAATGGGAATTTTTCTTACTTTAAAAAAAAAAATACAAATCTTTGTACAATTTCTTTCTTTAAGGATCTATGTCTATTCATTTGTATATATAAACGTATGTTCCCTGCTTATAAGCGCATAATATTGACCCATTTCCTTTCATTAAATGAAAACATATTCCTCCGACTGAATATGCAACAGCAAATATTTGCATGTAAATCTTATGCCACACTCTGGGTGTAAATTTGAGTATATACATATGTACAGTGAGCGTCAAAAGAAACTGTACATTAAAAGAATAGACATTAATAAACTACCGTTATTTCGTTTATAAAATTATTTCATTGCCAGTTTTTAAAATTGAAACAATAAAAAAATTACAAACAATTTTGAAATTTTGTTAAATTTTTTTTGGATACTCTCCCTTAAGTGGTAAACGATGAATTTGGTGATTGTTAGAATTTAATCTTTAGTATACAGTTTCTTTTGACGCTCACTGTATGTATGTAGCGCATACAAATGTAAAATGTGCACACTTATACTCGATATACAATAAAGAAAAAAAAGTAAAAACAGTTGCTCCAAGAAAAGGGACACAGAAATTAGAACATAATGTTTGTAACAAGTACTACATGAATATGGTATAATATGGAGTCATAAATATGAAAGAAGAAAACCTAAAACACTGCCATCTTAAACAGCAGTAGCAAGCAGGTAAAATGACATCCATATTAATGCTTACATACATACTTGGAAGATGTTCAAGACTATGGAGAGGCATAGGCTTCAATAGAGGGTGAAAGGCAATGAAATTAATGAGGTTGGATCAGTTTATGTGTTTAAGAACGCATTAAGTAGCACACTGTAAGTGTGCTGATGCGAGTGGTAGGTTTTATTAATGGATGGTTAGCAGACATTTCAAAATAATTAATTGCACTTTATTAACATTAATAATAACTTTATTAATCACATTAAAAAGTTTTTCTTAGCAACATAAGTAATGTTAATAAACAGGAATTTAAGACTGGCCACTTTAAGTCCATTTTAAGCTTTTTAAATGAAATGTTGGGCTCTATATAATGACAAGATTGATTCCCTGGAAGCAAATGTTAAGGATTTCAGTTTTTATCTTCCCCCTATAGAATTGCACATGCTTGCACATACATACATACATACATATAATTTATTAATCCACTTACAGAAGAAAAATAATTATTTTCTAAATACTATTCCATTTGCCAAAGTTCTCTTTTTCCTGTTCTTTTCGTTTCTTTTCATTTTATGCCATTACATTCTAAATTATGACATTTTAACAAACTGCAGCTTTCAGCGGTAAAAAACTTTTTAGGATAAGATTTTTCACCAGTGATTAATAAATATAAAAAGCTGGCGCTTTTTTGTTTTTGTTTTTGATGCTGCTAAAAATAAAGAATAAAACGAGGTTAGTACAGACAGCAATGGTACAAAAATAATCAAATTATTTAAAGAGTTATAAAAGTTTTATTTAAAAACAATAAATTTCAAATAAAAAATTGTTAAAAAAAATTAATAACATTACTACATGACCTATAAACTCTTGATCTGAAATGTTCTTCATTTTCTATTTGAGCCAGAATGATTTGGAAAGTGGTGATCATTATTTCTCATCCCTATAAACATCATCCCCAAACAACTTTTAACGGAATGTAAATATCTTGTCGTATTTCCATAATATTCCCACATAAAAAGAAACCCTTATACTGTATTTTAAACTTATTGCTTCATTTACAAAATGCAAATAGGTCGCTCTTTCTTTTGAAGAAGATTAGAATAAAGCTTAAGACAGTATTTTTTATTATAAAGCGCACATTTAAGCCTTAAGTCCACCAAAAAAGTGCCGCTCCCATATTGATTATGCAATGGCCTTCTCGCTGCTGCAAGTGTGTGTTAATTTTATACATGAGTGGCTGGACCTACAGTTTAAAGTCGTCTCCGTACGACAGATTTTTGAGAAACTTTTCATGGTAATTTTATTTACTCAGAGTTTTTGCCAGAAATCTGCAGAGAGGAAGTCGCCGAAGAAATTCTTTTTGTATTTTGTCTTTGATGTCTGGCCTGGGGCTCAAACCCTGGCTTTTCGTCTAATAAGCGAACAAACTACCTACTAGACCACGGTGACTTCATATGTGTTTATGTATGTAAGACATCCCACCGGTTGATTATTTCATTTCATAGTTGCTCGAAAAATCTATCGGAATTTCTACTGTCCACAACTAGAGTTCCTAGGTCGTAGAGTTTTGCAACCAGATAATCCATGTACTGCTTTTTCAATCTATAAAAAGTTTCCCTATAATGTCTTCCCAAACCTGTTTTCATGCCACAATTCCGAATACTGTCCAGTGTCAGGAAACAGTAAACTTCCTGCCTAGTACTAAGGTGTTCTAAAGTACCAAGGTATTCTCAACATTCAGCAATACTTGCCGAAACAGAAAATGCATTGCATTATATGCATTAAACCATGCCAAATAAATCATTTACTGTCAGTACTAGAGGCAATTATAACTAAAGATGCTCTAAGGCATTTCTTATGGCTCCTTCTAAGACTTGTATTATGTTACAGTGAGGCTTATCAAGGCTCAAATCAAACTTAACTCGATATTCGATAAGACATAATACTTGACAGAACTTCAATCCTTTCCTACCTACTTATTAATTACAATACAATTACAAATTGTATCCAATTATTACGAGCTGAGTAACTTACAACTTATCCTCGGTGTAGTGTAACAGATCAGAGTTTCTGGTGAGAATCGAACCCATGACCCTTAAGCTAATAGTCTAGCACACTACTCACTGTGCTCTGGCAGTCATTTTAATTATGAAATATTTTGTATGACAGTTAAGAGATTTGTGAGCCAATCTTAATAAAAAAAGAATTCCAATTAAAAACTCTAAATCCTTTCCCTAGAATTAGAAAAGATTTCTCTCCGGATCGTTATGAGTCTAATGAATATTAATCATGAAAAATGTTACTTATTTTCTGCTATCAAGGGCTTAATCACACAGTTGATATCCTGTATGTTCAACTTGAACTTCACACAATCAGAACTAATCCTCGTATTGGCTCGAATATCTTCCATATACTCCCACACTCATTCACATAATCACAGTTACAATCGCACTCAACCACAGGCACAGACAGACTTACACAAAGAAAACTAAACTTGAAAAAATGTCTGAAAAATCTAGAAAAAAAAAAAACAGAAAAAAGAACAAAACAAAAAAGGCAAAGAAGAAGAAAAAAATATTTTATAAATTGCACAAATGCTCAGTTTTCTAGTCTCAACTTTTGTCAGTTATAAAAATTAATTGTAAAAACTTCTTAATTAGCTTCAGTTAAAAAAAAAACAGAAAAACAAAAAAAAAAAAAGGAAAAATGGAAAATAAACGAGCTTTAGTTGGGAGTTTTTCGTTTTTTTTTCTTGCTTTAGAATTTTCACTCTCTTGTAATCGTCATGGAACAAAAACAAAAAAAAAAAAGAAATTAAAATAAAATGAGAAATGACAAAGAAAGAAAGAAAGAAAAAAACACAAAATTAATAAAGTTAATAAAAGGATGTTTAAAACAAAAACGACTGTTAAGTAGAGTTTTTAAAATAGAATTTAAAAATCCTTTGGGAGTCTTTAATTCATTTCCCTTTTGCCTTCTAAAGCCAGGGCGTTTTGTTGTTATCAGCTATGGTTTCTTAGGTGGCATTAACAGTGAATAATGAACAATGATTGGTCCAATAGAATATGGACCAATCTTGGATCCAAAAGGTTTTGAAATTTTCTAACCTTAATTAATTTCGTTATCTAAACACATATGCATACATAACACAGCCCTGCAAATTTGGACTTTTTTTGTGCAAATAAGGTGGCACAAAACAAGTAACAATTTTCAAGTAAATCTGAGTAATTTTTAAGGACCTCCGTAATGTGTTTCTTTTTCTCTTGCACCCCTTGACATAAACCCACCCCTTACTTTAAGGGTGCATGCAAACAATTTGGCTTTGGGCTCATTTTAAAGAGCAAAGATCAATTGTCAATTTCTGACAATAACAATTGTTCTAGGACGTCAGTGTTTAGCTCTAAAATTTTTCAAAAGTGGCCAATTTTTAGGGGTTTTAACCCCCTTTTTCTCGACGTGATGAAAAGTTTGTGAACCCATTGAACCATTCGTGTTCAGCTCGCAAAATGCCTTCGGAAACACCTGGAGCCATCTTATTTGCAAAACCCATGCAGGGCTGAATAATTGGTGACAATAACCCATCAGTCAGGATTACGATCTAGCTTCTCGCACCACTTATGTTGTGTGTATTAATTTTATACATGAGTGGCGGTACTCTACAGTCGATACCGAACGACAGATTTTTTAAGAAACTTTTTCAATGCAATTTTATTTACTCTCAGGTTTTGCCAGAAATCTGCTGAGAGGTAGTCGATGCAGAAATAATTTTTCATTTTTCGCTTTGTTGTAGATGTTTGACCTGGAGTTTGAACCGTGGACTAACGTCTACTAAGCAAACACACTGCCTACTGGACTACGGCGACTAAGAGTATGTTCTGATTTCCCTTGATCACCTAAAATATATTCCATACTTACATGATACACTGTCTTCTTCTCCACAGCTTGAAGATCTTAACTATTCTTATTGGTTTTAATTAAAATGCAATTTAAAATTATTTCAATTATTTTATGACATTGTAGCGCATTATGTTAGTCGACCATACTCGTATTGTTATTGTGACACAATTTTATTTGCCATCTAATCCATCCATTTGGATTAACATTTAAGATGCGAATGTTAAACATGGCTGGACACTAGAGAGGAGATTTAAAAGTTATTTTATGGTCACACACACAAAGTAAAAATAATTTTTTTAATATTTTTTTTTAACCGGCATAATATTATATTTTATTTCTACAATAGCAATTTTGCATGAAATGAAACTTTTAAATGTTTTTAATTGTACCATAAGGACACAACAGTTTTTTTTTTTCTTCTTTAAAACACAGTGCACTTATTTGTTTAAAGGATATGGGGGAACGTTTAAAGAAATTAATTTTTGATGTTTTTAAATCGTATTTTAAACAAATATATATGCTTTGTTGACTGGTCATGGACTATCATGACAGGTTATTGGTATCCCCAACTATATTTATCACATTTATTAAATAATTTTTTAATCCATCTGATAGCCGTTGATCATTTAAGATGCCCTCTAGAAATTGGAACGCCAAAGTCATGATTTAAATAGCTCCCTCTTACCTGATCTGTCGATAATCTCTAAATAAGATGGCGTCAACTATAACTTTAGTCTTTTCCACTATATTTGCAAACATATCAGATCGAAAGGGCCAGTATAGTATCCAACTCTGTTATACTAAAATACACAGGCTTGTTCCCTACATATTGATACCCAATTACAAGGGTTTTCATAAAACACAACTATTTGTGGTCATTTGGTTAATGAATCGCACAAGGTATGTTAATATTATCTTATATATAAAAATGAATGTGTGTTTATTTGTTTATTTGAAGTCTATAGACGACTAAACGGCTAGACCGATTTTTTTGAAATTTTAACAGTACCTTCCTGTATGTCTGGAAGGACCTACAGGCTACTTTTTATTTTAAAATTTCAAGTAGGCGAGGTGCCACGCCCACATACCCAATAAGTATTTAATGTCGTATATCTCATAAACTGCAACAGCTAGAGTCCTCAAATTTTGTATGAACGACTTTGACGTATATATGAACAAAATGGTCGGATTGGCTATAGTGGGCGTATCATATCCCATAGTCTACATATATATGAAAATGAATGTTTTGTTTGTATGTACCTTATAGAATCGTAAACTGTGCATTTGATCATGTTATGATCTTTAGCAAAGTTGTTGCGCATGAGCCGGGAAAGGTTTCTAAGTTGGTATGACTAATTTCCGGCAGGTGGCGCCACTGAAAATTACTTAAAATCAAATAAATCGTAAACTGTGCATTTGATCATGTTTTGATCTTTAGCAAAGGTATTGTGCATGAGCCGACGAAGGTTTCTAAGCTAAATCAATAAAATGATTCAAAATTATTTGATATTTGTGTAATGTCTTCCCTTCAAATTTATTTTAGTTGGTGGCGCAGCAACACGCGCAGGGTTCAGCTAGTCTTATATATAAAAATGAATATGTGTTTATTTGTTTGTGGGTTTGTTTGTTTGTTTGAAGTCTATAGACCACTAAACGGCTGGAAATTTTAACAGTACCTTCCTGTACATCTGGAAGGAACTATAGGCTACGTTTTATTTTAAAATTTAAATTAGGAGAGGTGTCACGCCCACATACCCATATAAAAATGAATGTTTGTTTGTATGTACCTTATAGAATCGTAAACTATGCATTTGATCATGTTATGATCTTTAGCAAAGTTGTTGCGCATGAGCCGAAGAAGGTTTCTAAGTTAGTATGACCAATTTCCGACTTGAGGTGCCACCGAAAATTACTCAAAATGAATTAAATCGTAAACTGTGCATTCTTTAACAAAGTTGTTGCGCATGACTCTACGGAGCTTGGTGTGATTAATTTCCGATGGATAGCGTCACTGAAAATTATTCAAAATAAATGACAAGCAATTGGTCGACCTACACGCCAAGCACGGAAAAAAAGAGCATTACAAGCCTCAGAATCAGACGGGAAGTGAGATTAGAAACTGATCGAATGCGTACTACTCAGGCCCGTTCATCTGAATCATCAGGACAATGGGAAACAAAATCAATAAAAAGATTCAAAATTAATTGGACATTTGTGTGTCTTTCCTTCAAATTTATTTTAGTTGGTGGCGCAGCAACACGCGCAGGGTACAGCTAGTAGTATATATTATTAATATTATTAAAAATATAACCTCTTTCCTATTCTGAAGGAGTAGGCCAATTTTTGTGGCTCCTACACACGTACATCAAACGTATGAGAAATATACAAGGTGTAGTAAAATACAAAAAAAAATTAAAAAAATATAAAAATATTTTTGCATGATATTAAAGGCTTTATTTTTCGGATAATTAAAATGGTCTTATTTATACCGTCTTGTCCGATAATTTCTATACCATTTTGGTCCGATAATTTCTATACCATTTTAAAGTTACGAAACTTTATTCTGCTTCTATTATAGAAACCATCAAAAGCCATAGCATTACGATCGCTTTTCGCAAGCTTTTTTCTAAGATAAAATTCTCACCAACAAAATGGTTTATTAAGAGAATGTTATAGTCAGTTGGTAACAAGTTCAAATTGTAAGGTGGATAGTAGCAATCGCCCTGCCACGAACCAATCACTGGCGTTGTTTGGGGGGCCAAAGGGTTGCGCTTATTGAAAATTGCTTCATTCAAATCTCTGCTGTACTATTTGTGTCAACAAAATTTAGATCCGAAGAAGATAGAATACAAATGCTATACAGCTGATGATTTACGCGCAGTCCCAGTAGTCACTCATCAATACTTACATATCTAACCGTCAACCACAACTGCAAACCTGTTATTATTAGAAATTTAGCAGTGATTCGCATATAAAATTTCGGTTAATGGCAATTTATTTATTAGATGAACCTGTGCCTTGCCCATACATTAAGTTTTTTCTTCATATGCAAACTTATTTAAGTTCTACCAAATATTTGCCTGTTTAATATGTCTTTAACTTTAGGCCAATCGAAATAGTGTTTTCAATAAGAGTGGATTTTACCCACTACATGTGACCTTTGGCCTTACGGAGATGGGATCAACGTTAGCATAAAACTTACTAGTACGAATCTAATAAAAAGGAATTGATCCCATTACATGTGACCTTTGACCTCACGGATATGTGCTCAACGTTAGCATAAAACTTACTAGTACGAATCTAATAAAAACGAATTGATCCTGAAAGGCTGTTTGAACGCAGACTCTATTCACATTGTGTTCGGCTCTTGAGTTTTCGTCTTTATCGACGATGAATTGTAAAATATGACGTATATTCTCGTTGTTGATGTCTGTAGAGAAGTTTTTTCAGTATCTTTACATTCTTACGCTATCTTACGTAATTAAAATGCATTTATATGACACTCAGTATATTCAACAACAGTCTACTAAAATATTTCTAACCCATCGTCCTACTACTAGCACATTTCTAGTTAAAAGTTTTCTATTTTTTTTTTGTTTTTTTTTTTTTGTCTAATAAAGTTCAACGGAAATCCATTGTACTTGTCTCTTATGTCATTTACATGTTTCATATCCACTTTTACTAATGATACCCGGAATTTAGATACTCTTACGAATACAAATGAAAAAGAAAACATGCACAAGCACATAATTAAGCGCGTTATATGTACGTACAGTCTCATCTCATATTTGTATTTATGGCTTAGCAAGGAGCATGTTGTTAAACATCATGTACAACTTTATAGCTCCGATGTTCTCTTGTAGCTTTTATTTGCATTTGATAACCTGAGGCATTTTTAAAAAAGTTGTAAAAACAAAAACAAAAAATAAATGAAACTTTAGCGACGAGGGGTATGAGTGATAAAAATCATCGAAAACTTTAAAAAGTTTATTTTTGCAGGATAATAACTTGAAGATAAGCAGCGTTTATTATTGTTTAACCCATTAGGATGTTTTAGAAAATATTTACAGAAAAACTAGTGGAAAATTGTAGTCGTCGTAGTCCAGTAGGTAATGTGTTGGCTTATTAGACGCAAGGCCACGGTTCATCTCACACCGTCAGACATCTATAATAAAACGAAATACAAAAATTATTTTTCGGCGACTTCCTCACAGCAGATTTCTGGCAAAAACTTTGAGAGTAAATAAAATTGTTATGAAAAGTTTCTCAAAAATCTGCCGTTCAGAGTCGACTTTAAACTGTAGGGACCCGCCACTCATGTTTAAAATTAACATACACAACATAAGAGGACATGTGAGAAATTAGGACGTAACCCTGACTGAAGGGTTGTAATGACCAGTTGTGTATGTATTAGACTAAGATCATTACTTCCATACCTGACAGAAACTTAACAATAAAATTACGCATTCGCTTTTAATTCCTCCAGGTTTTTTTACGCCGAGGAGGGGTAAATGTACCTAATCGCAGCATAGAGGAAGTCGTCACATCCTCCGTGTGTGGAGCTCTCACCCACTAAATCTCCCCCTCGTCTCCTGTGGACTTGTTTGTGCCCACTCCGGAACTACGGTGGTATTACTTCGGAGTGGAGTCCTTTTGGCCCTTTGGTCTCTCCATGTTCATATCCGCGTCCGGATTGCTTATCGAAAGTTGAGGAGACATCTAAGCGTCTCCACTATTCCTTTCGTCTAACTGATCGTTTCGGTTTCGCTTGGCACGTGTGACAGTATCACCTATGCCGACATGCTTACTAGTTCCGCAGCCTCAAGATCTCTCTTTTTCCGTCTCAGAATGCGCCCTACGTAATTCAACACCGAGGTCCAATTTCCACTACTCGCAATCATGACCCCGACAATGTTAGCGGCTGTGATCATTCCAACTGCCGACGTCAGTACAGAGCGATAGCTCTGCCAGCGTACACACTCGAAAACAGTCTGCTCTGCGTCATCAATTACCTCCCCTTCCTCGTAAAGACAGTAAGGGGAGGCGGTCTTGCCCATTCTGTGCAGATATTTCCTAAAATATCCGTGACCCGATAGCATCTGTGTAACGTAGTAATTCACCTCTCTAAGTTTGCGACCAGTCCATGGCCTTATGTCCGGAATAAGTCTCGCCGTCCATCTTCCGCTATCTTCCTCGTTCCATCGTTGTTGCCATTTTGAAATGGTGTAACCGGTTATGTGATTTCCAGCCGATTTTAAGAGCCGAACATAAGAGGTATAAAAAGCTAGATCGTAATATTGACTGAAGTGTTGTAATGACCAATTATATACGAAAAGCTTTAAACACTTTGAGCTGCCTTTTCGAAAGGATTAAAATTTAACATCGACAAACAACTGTGCAGAGCTAAAAATTCTTGATATTGATGAAAAAGCAATTGAAGAATTATTATTACTTTCATTACAAACTGCAACATCTTAATGTTAAAACTCTTCTGCATCTTACAACGATGACTGTTATTTTAGTACTGTTTCATCCGTTATTTGTTTGTATCATTTTATTTTCCTTATTTCCTTTTGTTTTTTTAGTTTTACAATTTCCATTCCTATTTCCAATTTTTTTCTGTTTTGTTTTCTGCTTTCTGAAGCTTTGAAATGTTTAACGCAGCATATCAATCAATAAAAACTATGAAATGCTCTTGTCAGTATTCAATCGTATGGAATTTATTATTTTTTTTCGTTTTTCGTTTTTCATCATCTTCTTGGCTTTCTTTTTCTTTCGGTGGCTGCCTTTCCGACACTTTGGCTTGTTGTAAATTCCGAATGCTTGTGCGCTTGTAGAATTACTAGGGGAGAGGGTGCTTGAAGAGCATTTATCGCTGTCGAAGACTCTTTATAAGTATAGGGTGTATTAAAAAGCAAACCATTGTTTTCAAATTAATTGCTTTTTGTATCTGTATCTTGTTTTGTAATTAATTTGATCACTCAAGGAGGCGTTAGCAAATTATTTGATACAATTTTTACTCATTGACTCGATATATCAATAGCAGACCAATTATCCGCTTAGCTGCTTGATTAAGGAAACGAAAGTTGAACATGGGCTAGATGCTTTGTGACAATTCTAAAGTCCTTAAAAAGATGAAAAAGGGATTCTTAAGTGGGTATCAAAAATTCACACCAACAAAAGCTAAAGCTGAGCCACTGAAAAGTGAATAGATTTTATGGTCGTTGCTGCGAAGGAAAAAATATGGCCTAGACGCAGTAGAATAAGAAAATAAGAAAAGAGCGGAGCCTGGACGCAGGCTGACAATGATGAACTGGCCCAGGTGCCAAAAATGGGTCCACCTCAAAGTGATACAACCGTGGTTCCGAGGTGGAATGATACCCCGGTGAGGAGACAAGGCGGGTTTTTAGTCAGTATACCCAGTGGAAGAGTCCGACATACCATGTATGGTGACGATCTTCATGAATGCATAAAGCATTTTCTCTTTCTCTCTCCTTCCCGCGAAAAAAAAATTGTCGTTGTATAGTAACGTCTGGGTTTCTTTGATATCGTTCTAGAGCCCCTTACGTTAAAGTACCACATCCCCTGGTGAGACGAATTTCGTCTTAATCGGGCACAAGAAATCTTTTGAAAAAACTTGAATACGTCAGTTTGTTTCCCTCTGCGGCCAAATGTTTAATTCCTAACCATTCTGTCAACTGGTCAGCTAATAGAGTCATACATTGGGGTCTCCATAACCACTTGGAAGAGCTAGACTAGACAACACGAATGGCATCTGTTTATTTGAGCAAAGTCTCATACAAACGTACATAAATACGTCCACAGTTTTGTCATTATAACCCTTCAGTCAGGATAACGACCTAGCTTCTTATACCACTTATGTTGTGTGTGCTAATTTTATGCATGAATGGCGGGACGACCTACAGTTTAAAGTTGACACCGAACGACAGATTCTTGAGATCTTATTTATTCTCAGAGTTTTTGCCAGAAGTCAGTTGCCGAAGAAATATTTTTTCATATTTCGTTTCGTTGGAGTTAACTGACCTGGAGTTTTAAACCGTGGCCTCATGTCCAATAGGCTCACACGCTACCTACAAATCTCATACAGATGTAGAAAAAGCTACTCATGATTAAGTTGGCAATCGCTACTGTTGGTTTAAAAACTCTCTTGAGATCAAGACAATGGGTACCGGTAATTTGAAAATACATTGTTGATCGTAAAACCAAAACAAAAATTGATTAGGAACGACAAAACATATTCCCATCTCTAAACCAGAACAAAAATCCTGATTGTAGCTTTATTGCCCATTACAACCCTTTAGTCCGGATTACTGCCTGGCTTCTCATGCCACTAATGCTGCGTGCGTTAATTTGAGAGAAGCTTGAGAAGCTTTTTTGTGGCAATTAGTGACCTTCAGAGCCTTTTTCATCATTTTTTGAATCGCCTACAGAAATATTTTTTCATTTTTCAAGACATTAGGGTTGCGGTGGTTTGAATTGTCAAACCCTCATCTAGTAAGCAAACACTCTACCCATCAGATGCTTTGTCTCCGACTTGCGGTAACCTATGCGTAACCGACTTGCGATAACCAATGATAAGTTCGCAGATGCCTAAGAAACTAACTCGATATATTGCTAAACTTAGACTGAAACCCCAAAGTCAAAGAGCTTCTCGAAGATTCGCCCACACATGGCGAAGATCTTCTAGAACAGAGACAAAATTGAATTGTACTAAAAATAGAAACAAAATGGTGCTCATATTTGCCAATCGGTTTAATATCAGGCCTATAGTTTGAATAATAGATATCCTGTTACTACACCCTATTTAAAGTACTTCACAGTTAACAAGTTGTTGGGAGGAAGCAGCATAAAATTCTTTTATAATTTTATTTCTATTCTCTAATTCCTTTTTTTTTCTTTTTTTATTGTTTTCTGATATTTTATTGCACACATACTACATACATACATACCGAGAATAAAGACGTATACATAGAAGACATACCAGGCCATAACCTATACCATCCGTTTCCGTTCTAAACATTCACTCAGTCAATCCATATTAATAAAATTCCAAAGTTATTGATTAGAAATGGTTGGGGGAAAATAAAACAAAACAAAAAAGAAAAGAAAAAGAAAAAGAAAACCAAAAAAAAGAAAAAGAAGGTGATAAAAATATTATGAGGCACATTCCTTAGAAATTGTGTATCCTGGTTATTTAACTTTCGTATGCTATTTATCAACTTGTTGGCTAAAAGTTAATACCTATTAAAGGTGTTTGTTTTAAATACAATTTGAAATGAGTTTCACAGCAGTGCTATTAAAAATTTATTTGATTCAGAAAGTTTCCTGCACATTAATCAGCAAAGTTTGATAACCGGCTGCAGATAGTAATTCAATAACAACTAACATCATAGGATGGTTAGGCAGCAGCACTCTTTCAAAAGAGTTTGGAACTCAGTAACTTTCGTATCTCTATACCAATTACAACTTACATACATACATAATTGGTCATTACAATCCTTCAGTCAGGATGACGACCTAGCTTCTCACACGACTTAAATTGTCGGCATTAATTTTTTACATGAGTGACGGGACCTACAGTTTAAAATCAATTCCGAACGACAAATTTTTAAGAAACTTTAATTTTATTTACTCTTAGAATTTTTGAAACAAATTTACTGAGGGGCACTCACCAAAGGAATATTTTTTCATATCCCGTTTTGTTGGAGATATCTGACCTGGGGTTTGAACCGTGACCTCACATCTAACAAGCCCACATTCTACCTTTTAGACTACGGCTACTTCACCTAGTACAACAATCCAATATATTAGCACAAGGGATGTTGTTTCTATGCAACGACAGACATCAGTTCACTTGTATGTTGTAAGTTAAGATTCAAACCTTCACCTGCTGCATGTACGAGTACATGTCGAATGCAACTTGAAATTAAAAAAGCGTAGAACACGCATAAGATGTGAAATAATTAACAAACAAGAGTCTCTGTTGATAATTTTAGAAGTGTTCATACATAAACTTAAAGTGAGCAATTAAGCTATTTTTGGCAATTGAACCCTTAGTCTAGGATCAAAACTCACTTGCTAAATGGAAAACAATATGAAATGATTACCCGGCTAATAAGTCATCAGGTCTTGAATCAAGTTGAAAACTAGTCTGAAAGTTTAATTAGTTTAGTGATCGATAACGATAGTACCGTTAGATTATGGCGTAAGAGTGAGAATAATGTAAGAAGTATGTGTCGAGCCAGAGGCGGACATTGGCAAATGTCTTCCTTCTTAACCGATAATGCAAACATTAAAGAAATCATCTGCATGCATACCCATTATGTAATAGCTTGTAAGAATAAATACAGTGACAGGAATGTTCTTACGATCTAATTTAAGTCTAATTTAGGCCAGAGGAGTTAGGCAATAAACTTACTTACTTACTTAATCGGCCATTAACAACCAGGTTATCGGATATCGTCTTGCTTTAACACGTCCTTTCAGGCGTTTCAACTTCTTCCGTGCCTTTGCTAGTTGGTTACACCAATCGATGACAGGGCTTCCTCGACTTGGTCCTTCCAACGCAAAATTCCGACTTCCGCAAATCCCCCCATTAAATATCTCCCTCGTCGAATTATCCCCATCCATTCGAATGACATTGCCGAGCCAGCGCAGTCAGGCAATAAATCAAGACTCTTTCTTAGAGTAAGACTTGTCAGCGTCCAATTAATATTACCCATCCGGAAGAATTTATGTGTGCCTGCTCTCTCAAATTCATTAATTACCAATATAGTCCTTTGACAAGCGACCTATATTTTACTGAATCGTAGCATATGCCAACCTTTTAAGACCTAAAGAAAGAAGAAAAATTTGATTTCTATCCTATGTGTGATTTGTACATAAAGGAGTTTAAATGTGGTCAGGGAAATTATACGTCAGGTTTTTTGTGCAGAAGAGCATACGACATTTAGAGAAAATATTCAGAAGGTAGTGTGTTGGCTTATTAAACGTAAAGCCAGAGTTCGAGCCCCAGGCCAGACATCAAGACAAAATACAAAAAGTATTTCCTCGGCGACTTCCTCTCAGCAGATTTCTGGCAAAAACTCTGAGAGTAAATAAAATTGGCATGAAAAAGTTTCTCAAAAAATCTGTCGTTCGGAGTCGACTTTAAACTGTAGGTCCCACCACTCATGTATAAAATTAACACACACAACATAAGTGGTGTGAGAAACTAGGACGTTGTACGATGGGTCAATTCGATCTCCGGGTACTGTACTTGTCTTAATTGACTAGTACACGTCCTCTAACCTAACCTAACCTAGAGAAAATATGAATGAAAATTTGGAGTTGTATGGCGCTCCTCGTTTTTTGAAAATTTACAAAATTTTAATATTCCATATTCACCCTCGTATATAATCATTTATATACCAAAGAAAAAAAAAGGTTTTTTAATTACATACTCTTACGTATTGCAATTATGTTATCTTATGTAATTAATAATAAAGCATTTCGAACAAAATCTTTGACGGATATTGTTGGTTAAGACTATTATTTATGGTTGTAGTAATTATGTATGATGATGCACAGCAGTTAAATAGAATCAAAGTAATTAACTGCCAAGCAAATAACTGAAAACGTACGTATAATTTAATGCTTTTCTTTCTTTCTTCCTTAAGAAAATATGTCATATTATTTTAAAACAATAATTTCTCTCCATAAGAATATAAACTGCATGCAGTCTGCACTTGAAGTAATGCACACAGAGATATGCACATAATCTAGGATTTAAAGTCTTTGTCAATATACCGCCTGTAAGGAAGTGGTAGTTTTCCTAATGGCTTAATGTTTTAACGACTTTTAAGAAACTAACGGAAAGAGAGAGATAGAGAGAGAGAGCAGCACAACATAAAGAAAAATTATATAAGAAATCAACTCAAGTTCCAAATTGAAATACTAATTCCAATAGGAAAGTTTTACGTTGATGCTATTAAGGGAGCAAATTAAAAGTACATTAAAAAAGTTTTTACGTTTATAACCACTTTAGAGGAGGACTCCTGCAGCACCAGATGTGTAACAAAAATACTGAAGAAAAAAAAAGTTGAAATAAAAACTCTGGCACATACTACATACATACATACATCGACTGCATGATTATTAAAGACATAAACACACGCATAAAAATAATGGCCAACAGAAGATCCTTATTACCAATTGTAAAGCAGTAAAGCAAAATGGAACAAAAAAAAACAAAAGCAAAAAATTAGAAATGACTGTGGCTAAAATAACCCATTCAACGATGAGAATATATTGTGTGGTTAAGTAAATAACAACAACAGAAAATATCAACACTAGCATACCCATCCTTACCCTGTACCTATTACTGTTTTTGAAAGAATCTCTCTCTCTCTCTTTCTCTCTCTCTCCTTGACTTTATAACTTCAGCCAACAACACGAATGTTCTGGTCATCCGAACTCTACCAAATGTTTACTGCTGCCAACATTAGAACAGAAGTCAGCAACCACACACAAAAACATTAAATTTTAGTTTTTGTCATTGTGCCGCCGCTCCTGCATGCACACGTTCTTATAAACATTTTTCCCGCATTCCATTTACTCACACACTCTATCTCGCACTTGGTTACACAGGCTCTTACAGGAAAATATGGAACCAGAAAAACTATTAGTCCAAGATAAGTATTTAAAAGATAAATTACAACAAGAAACAGCAGCAAAAAAGAAGAAGCACCATACACTAAAGGAATCTCATCGAAACACTAAATTATAAAACCAAAAAACCATTAACTAAAGGGTGTTACAATAAGTGGTGTGGTTTTCATTTCAAGTGAAAAGTAAAAAGTCTCAAGACATATTGCAACAAAATACTTTGGAAGTTTACAAATTACCCGAGATTCGAACTCGGGTTCATATCTAACATACATATGTAATATGGAAGCAAGCGATAATTTATCCACCAGAATTCCTTTATGAGCATTTAACGTCTGCAGCTATATTCTGCTGTCAAAAGAATGTCAAATAACTGGAATATTCCGAGTGAAGCCATATACAAGTCTCCTGGACAGGATGGTAAACCACCAGAAAGCACGCTGGCTCATCAATTCATCTAACCAGGTTACTCTATTATACCGTGCTGCGATTTGTGTTTCGTTTACGAAGGCAATTACGCAAGAATGTAATCTAAATTTCTGACATCTTACACATAATTGGTCATTACAGCTCTTCAGTTAGGGTTACGACCTAGCTTCTCACACGGCTTATGTTGTGGGCGTTAATTTTATACGTGAGTGACTGGACCTACAATTTAAAATCAATTCAGAACAACAGATTTTTGAGAAACTTTTATTTTATTTACTCTCAGAGTTTTTGAAAGAAATTTAGGTTAGGTTAGAGGACGTGTACCTGTCAATCAAGACAAGTACAGTACCCGGAGGTCGGATTGACCCATTGTACAACGTCCTAAAGGACGGAAGGACAATATAAGGGATATGAGGAAAGGGGGAAGTGGAAAGCGGAGGAATCACACAGACCAGACACAACAAAAGGCTGGGAGAGCGCGACTACAACGATTAAGTCCTAGCACCTCTCAACCAGCCTAAGCCACTAATGAATCTGGGGAGAGCCTTGATGTCGGCTCTCAACACTGAATTCAAACTAAAAAAGGGTAGTCACCGAAGAAATATTCTTTCATATTCCGTGTTGTTGGAGATATCTGACCTGGGGTTTGAACCGTGACCTCACATCTAATAAGTCCACAGTATACCTACTAGACTACGGCTACTTAACCTAGTACAAAAATCCAATATATTACCACAGGAGGTGTTGTTTCTATGCAACGATAGACATCAGTCCACTTGAATGTTGGAAGTTAAGATTCAACCCCTCACCTGCCAATTAAATTGTGTGTCTTCATTTTATACATGAGTAGCGGGACCTACAGTTTAAAGTCGACTTCGAACAACAAACTTTTTGAGAAACTTTTCATGGCAGATTCACTTTCTCGTTTTTTTTTATTCTCAGAGTTTTTGCCAGAAATCTGCTGAGGAGCAGTCGCTGAAGAAATATTTTCTTATATTTCGCTTCGGTGGTGATGCCTAACCTAGGGTTTTAAACCGTCACGTCTAATAAGCCACTAGCTACTAGACTACGGCGACTTCATCAACACCAAATAGTAACAGAAAATCGTGGCTGTTGGTTTTTATACAATCCAATATTGTATACAGTGGTGGCCTTATAATTAGAAACGATGTTTCTGGAACAGAGTTCTCTGGAGTGACGAATCTAAGTTTAATTTGCCGCAATCTAATGGAAAAAACGTATGTAAGACGTCCTCCAAACAAAGCCTCTGATCCCAGGTACACAGTGAAAACTGTAAGAGAAATTAACAAACATACACGTTGCTAAGCCGTTTCTAATTATAAGCCCACCACTGTATATTTGTAGTGATATTTATTGATGCTAGATTAAGATTTTTATTTCAAAATTTACACTTTCTTTTAAAAAACCCTTTCGAATAAAAAATAGAAAAAAATAGCAGATAGAAAAAAAATATCAAAATAGACAACACAAAATTGTTTAGAGACTTAGAAAACGCATTCATTTTGCGGTTGGAGAGAAAAAAAATTGTTTTCTTGTTCCAATTCGCAAATTTGTTTCCTTTAACCCATATTTAGATTCACCCTACTGCACATAATAAATACTGTACTGCACTGTACTATATTGATTTAAAAACTCCATTAAAACAATTTGAATTTAAAAATTGAATTTTTTGAGTTGAATCAAAACATTTTTTTATTAAAGAAAACTAAACATGAAATACGAAGCAATTAAGCATAATTGTGGCATTTATAGCGATCATTTGTTTAAATATTTATAAAAAACAAGAGCTTCTTCCTTTGAATTTTTTTGCCAAATTATTTAAATTCAGTAAAAAGGATTCTGTGTGTGAACACACAAAAAGTTGTTGTTTAATCTTGAAAAAAAAACGCGGCCAAAACCAAAGCAATAAAAATACCTTTTATGGTGCCTAAGCATTTGTTAGCCATCGTAAGGAATTCCGTTTTTAACAACAGCCAAAAATATTTGCACTAAACTTGTGTACCATAATAGAAATTTCTGGCTATAATTTATGTATTTTGGTTTTAAATTTATACATATTTTAGTAGAATAATTCATAATTAAACACATTCACATACATAAATACATAATTTGTCAATTACAACCCTTCAGGATTACAACCTAGATTCTTACACCACATGTGTAGTGTGTGCTAATTTTATACCTGAGTGGCGGGACTTACAGTTTAGAGTCAATTCCGAACGACATATTTTTGAGAAACTTTTCATAACATAACTCTCAGAGTTTTTGCCAGAAATCTTCTGAGAGGAAGTCGCCGTAGGAATATTTTTTTCATATTTCGCTTTGTTGGAGATGTCTAACCTGGGGTTAGATACGCCTAATAAGCCAACACACTACTTTCTAGACTATAATATTTGAAATTAATTAAAAGAATATAATTTTGTTTCAATGCATTGGATAGGGTGTCAGAGGGCTTTAAGCGCCTTCAAACTGTTTCAATTTTATAAATCTACGCACTACATGGTATATTCGTTCTTTTTGACAATTTTTTATTGGAAATTATTTGAAACTTATTGCTTATGGTGTTGGTAGTCACTTCTCTCGATTTTTATCGACTTTTCTAAGGGATCGCACTACACGGTTTGTTAATATGGGATCTCATTAGACGAGTTTAGGTTAAACCCAGGGGTAACGCAAGGTTCTCTTTTTTTCTCCAACTCTATTCCTTATTTTCATTAACGATCTTCTTCCTTTAACTTCTAAACCTAACTACTGCAAAATGCAGATGGCAGCAATATTTGTTATTCATATTCAAGTTCGTCGTAGTCTATTAGGTAGTGTGTTGGCTTATTAGACGTAAGGCCCGAGTTCAAACCCAGGTCTGAGATTAAAACGAAAATATGAAAAAATATTTCTTCGGCGTAGATTTCTGGCAAAAACTCTGAGAGTAAATAAAATTGCCATGAAAAGTTTCTCAAAAAATCTGTTGTTCGGAATCGACTTTAAAGTGTGAGAAACTAGGTCGTAATCCTGACTGTATGTATTCTTTTAGTTGTAGGCCGAGCACTTTGGAAATTGAGGCGAAAAGGCGTGACTCACTCACATCCGACATAGAGGTCGAATGAATTGGGCTATTGACACATAAGCGCAGCAATTATATTGCACCATCTCTGTCTACGGGTGGTGTAAATATTAGCGAATCAAAGCTTTTGATATTATGGGCATATAAATACAGTGTGATGTTCGCTGGAATCAGCATATTTTTTAAGTGTGAAAAGAAGCATTCAAGTGCCTCAGTTCTTAAGACAATGCAAGAAATACTTCATTTCATCTGATCTTCTTACCATTTACACCGACCGAGAATAGAATACAACTCACATGTATGGGCCGGTGCCTTGAAGTCTATTTTGAGGCTTCTTGACCGCGTACACGAGAGGGCGAAGGTGTTCATTAATAATGAGAGGGTATCCAACTCTATTGATTCATTGGATCACCGTCGCAATGCGGCTTGTGTTTCACTGTTCTATCGCTGCTCAGGTGAAAGTGGTGTGAATAACTAGGTCGAAATCATGACTAAAGAATTATAGTGACCAATTATGTATGTATATACAGTCACACAGATAATAATAATACGTACCCCCCCTAAAAATCATTTTTTAAAATGATAATATATGGACAAGTCAACTGATTTTAGCGCCAAATTTTTTGTTTTCCATCACAGCCGAACAAATTATATTTGTTCTCATCACTAAATATTACATTCGCCCAAAAATCAGTTGATTTGTCCATATATTATTGGGCAAATTCCAATCGTGGCTTTTTTCTCGGCACTCGGCTGCGGAAACCGTTCTTTCTCAAAACACTTCGAACTGTTTCGGTATGCACAATAACATTGTGATCACTTTCCCAGGTATTTCGTATTTCTACGGCTGTAGTCCTATGATTTTTATCCACAATACCTTTTATATACCGGGCTACCCTTGGAGAAATTGTATACGAAATATACGTCGTACGTATAATTTTCTGCGGTGCCATATTGGTTTTAAGCAAACTGCAGTCACAAATTCATAGATTTTGGGAATCTGTTTTCTTTATTTAAGTAAATGTGTCGTTACAGACGCTAATGTAAAAAAATTTTAGATTAGAAGTTCATTACTTTTTGAAAAATTTTTAGGAGGGGTACGTATAATTATCTGTGTGACTGTATGTGTTCCTGAGAATTATGTGTTCGTATGTAACACTCGTCGTTCTCGCCGAGCACATCTGTTTGGAGGCCATTGGCCAGTGGATCGTACACTGCGCTACAGGCTTAGTTCGTTCTTTAGCCGGAATATTAAGAGATTCAAATCTAGTGTCCACAAATATTTCCCTCATTTGGATAACATATTTTCCTACCTCCAACACAATGCACTGCATGAGTAGGAGGCATCCCCTGGGTGTTGGTCGTACACAAAAAAATCAAACCAAGGACAAAGAAGAAGAAGAATATAAATGTTAAAGTATATCGTTGGCTTAATTCAAAAAATGCATATCTCGGTACGTCTACTTACAAATACTTTTAAGTGAGTTATAATATTATATTATTATTTATATTTATTTTTATATAGTTTTTTCCTTTTCGTTTAAATAACAAAAAAAAATAACGATTTAAACCCTTTCTGTATTAAGCAATCGATATCTTTTCTGGATACAAATCATTTACAACATTTCAATACGATTAAAAACCAAAGCACTTTTCATCAATCGTTTGCTTAAAAAAAATACTTGATGAAACAAATTTCATTTCATAATTTATTAATAACAATAAATTATTTATTTCTCTCTCTTTATATTGTTCAAAAACACTTACTTATGGCATCATCATCAAAATGGAAAATTTTAACATCGTTCCATTGAGTGTTCACTTTACAGCAGTGGCATCATAAATTTATGATTTTTATAAAATCAACCATATAGCACAGCGAAAGTATTTCTGTTTTCTGTTTGGAATAAAAGCAACGATTACAGTTTTAATGATGCTTGTGCTACAACAGAAGTAGCGAAACATTGGTTTTAAATGCCATCTTTCGGAGAATCTTAAGGGCAGTTTTATACAACCTTTATTAGAGATCTTAGCACATAATTTATGATTTAAGGTTCAATTTTATTCAATTTTCTTTATTTTCATTCAGCAACAATATTTAAAGAATATCACAATGTTGCAATAGATCTACAAAAAGTTTATTTTTAACGGGCGTCAACATTAACCTAGATTTGCTCAAAAAGTTCCCACTGTCTTAACATTGACAGAGCTTTAGTAAATAAGAATATTATGCAGGAACATTTCCAAATGAAAAATCGTATTATTTAGAATTGTCGTATCTATCGTATCTTTCATCAAGCGTTTCCGATCTTTTATCTTTTTATTCATTTAAAAGACCTGTTCGGGCCATTGTGTGTGGATCGCATCCGAAATGTCCAATTTGCCGCAACTCTGGCGAATAAATCGAGCTGCATTTGTACGATGGTAAGGGTTATGTTGTATTCGCAGTAGTCTAATAGGTGGTGTGTTGGATTGTCAGACGTAAAGTTTCGGTTGAAGTCGCCGTAGTCTAGTAGGTAGTGTGTTGGCTTATTAGACGTAAAGCCAGGGTTCGAGCCCCAGGCCAGACATCAAACCAAAATACAAAAAGTATTTCTTCGGCGACTTCCTCTCAGCAGATTTCTGGCAAAAACTATGAGAGTAAATAAAATTGCCATGAAAAGTTTCTCAAAAATCTGTCGTTCGGAGTCGACTTTAAACTGTAGGTCCCATCACTCATGTATAAAATTAACACACACAACATAAGTGGTGTGAGAAACTAGATCGTAATCCTGACTGAAGGATTGTTGTAATGACCAATTAAAAAAAAAAAAGTTTCGGTTCAAGCCCCAGACTAAACATCTCGAACAAAACAGAATATAGCAAAATATTTCTTTGGCGACTTTCTGGCAAAAACTCTGAGAGTAAATAAAATTTGCCATGAAACAGTTTCTCAAGAATATGTCATTCGGAGTTGGAGGTCCCGCCACTCATGTATAAAATTAACAAACACAGCATAAGTGGTGTGAGAACCTAGGTCGCAATCCAGACTGAAGGGTTGTAATGACCAATCATGGTGGATAATATTCAATGCGGCATGAACTGCTTGGCACGTAGCGCCGTCTTGTTGAAACTACATGAAGTTGGTCTTCATCGACTTGACAGTGATGGCCTAATCAATGCCGTTACCAAAGATATATGGATCGATAACGCTGCCAGCCCAAAACCCACACCAAATTGTGACTAGTTGGGGATGTATGGGACGTCCTCATGGATCTCATGTGTTTGTCAATTCATATTTCCATTCATCCATTAACGGGCCTCATCGCCGAAGTTGATTTTTTGAAATTAAAGGTCAGACAGAACCCATTTCGATGAAACAATTTTATTATTTGACCGTGTTGTTTAATATTACATCCGCATAAATATATAACAGATGTAGCTACGACAAGATGGCCGTTATCAAACGTCAAATTTGGAAACTCCTTGTTGGAATATCCAATACAATATAATTACAGTTAACTAGCCTATGACTAACACATCAATCCTGCTATAACCATATTGTCTAATGATGTCTTCAGCTCCTAGGTCTCCTGAAAGTCTAAGATCACTGCTATATATGGTCCCATAACCCTTCGGGATGTGCTCGGACATACATTAATAAAAACTTTTTTATTTCTGTTCCTGAAAGGAATGATAACGGTCTCTGTTTTTATTTTGTTTTGCTTTATTTCAGTTCACTATTCAAGTTTTCTAGCTAAGCAGTCTAATGTAACAGGTTATAGAATGATAGCTTTGCATGGAACAACGTCCTCGTTATGTGAGTAACTTTGCTTATTGAGTCCTACTATTTGCTAATTGTTGACGTTGCTTAACCCTCCTATAATGTTCCCTATAGATATCATTCTTTCAGATGTGCCTTGTTGTTGTCCTCTTTGAGCGCCATAAGCCTTCGTATATGGATTATTTGAAAAGGATTAAGGACTAAAAAGAGGCCACCTAGTGCTAAGTATGATTCGGTTTTGTTTTCCGATTTCATTCAAAATTGGTTCACAGTCTGCTATCTACAAGGCTAATGACACGCTCGTACAAGCAGAATGTGTGTTTGACTACAGAGCAGTAAAGCCTTCTGCCCGAAAGATTGTCTGGAATGTGGATTTACGTACAGGTATGTCCTTTGTTTGAATGACATGATGACCATGAACAGATAAAGTACCTGTGGAGTATGATAAGCTTGTAGATTACATCTCCGTGACTATCTAAACATATATGTAGACATAATTGGTCATTACAACCCTTTTGTCAGGATTACGACCTAGTTTCTCATACCACTTATGTTCCGTGTGTTAATTTTATACATGAGTGGCGGGACCTACACTTTTCATGACAATTTCATTTACTCTCAGAGCTTTTGACAGAAATTTGTTGAGAGGAAGTCGCCGGAGAAATATTTTTTTTTCATATTTCGTTTTGTTGAAGATGTCTGACCTGTTATTTAAACCGTGGCCTGACGTGTAATAAGCCAACACACTACTTACTAAACTACGGTGACTACAACTGCTTATGCTGGAGATTAATTTAAAACTCCACTGATCTTTTGATATATTGTATGGAATTAACCCTAGAAGAGCCTGAATCAGTTTAAAACAATTTCCTTTTTACTCAGATTAGATGCAGCATATGCTTCTGCTCTTCATTTCATTTCCCTTCTTTTTTTCTAATAATTTTCGAAATTTCCCATCATAATTCATACAAGACATCCCAGTCGTGTTTTTTGGTTTTTTGTTATCCTTTCAAGTCAGGATAGTCTGTGCCCTCTTCGACAGTGTTGGAAAAGCAAAACAGTTGTGATTAGTCAAAAAATGAAAAAGTTCTGCAATATTTTCTGAATAAATAAAACAGAAAAGAACAAAAGTTACACGCACAAATACAATATTCAGAATGAAGAGAGAGAAACGGAAAACATACAGAAGTTTCCCTTCAACATCGAAATTATGACAGGAACAACAACAGCATCCATAAGAAGGAAACAACTTTTCCAGCATTTCATTCATTTTCTTTATTTGTATTGGGAACCGAATATTGGCAAAAAAAAAAAAGAAAAAATGATACAAAGAAAAACTCAACTATGAAAAGAAGAAGAAGAGAAGAGAAAAACAGCAACAGCGATAGCAACAAAAAAAATAAAAATAAAATAACGTATAAGAAGTAATAGTTTGTCGTATAAACTTTTCGATACTGTAAAAATCAGATACACCACTATAGTTTTACAGTTATTTACACATATACATATATAAACACACAAACATACATACATACATTTACTAACATTTTTTCTAACTTTAGCCACTGGTTCTAAATATAATTCATCCCAAAACTTTAAATTGAGTTGAGTTGGTATAGAGTTTCTGTATTTGTCTGTCTGTCTGTTGTTGGTCGGCGTCTATGTCTGTTTCAGCTTCTGTGCGATGCATTTTTTACGCATTTGCCTTAGAGTTGGTCTTCAGCCACAACTCATATACCGTTTCTCCTACTGCTGCTGCTGCTGCTACTACTGTTTCAGCTGTTGTTTTTACTTGTTAAACATGAAATGTGGCCAAAATGCATTGAAAACCTCCACTCATTCTTTTCTTTTTTCTTTTCAATTTTAGTTTTTCTTTACATTTCTTTCTTTTTTTTTTGAATTTTCTTTTCATTTTCATTTTTTTTAACAATTTGAAGATGTTTTCAACACATCGTCTAATAACTTTTTTACACGCTATTGTAACTGTTTTGGTTTATATGGTTTTAGATTAGCTTTGGTGTCTCATTCGATTAGCGTAAATAATTAAACCGTAAAGTTTAGCTAATCTTGGCTAAAATTAACACACACACCCTGGTCGATGGGAGAAACTGGGTGATAATCTAAACTAAAGCGTTGTAGTGGTTAATACATACATACGTAATTGGTCATTACAACCCTTCAGTCAGGATTACGACCTAGTTTCTCACGCCACTTATTGTGTGTGTGTTAATTTTATACATGAGTGGCGGGATCTACAGTTTAAAGTCGACTCCGAACGACAGATTTTTGAGAAACTTTTCATGGCAATTTTATTTACTCTCAGAGTTTTTGTCAGAAATCTGCTGAGAGGAAGTCGCCGAAGAAATACTTTTTGTACTTTATTTTGATGTCTGGCCTGGGGCTCGAACCCTGGCTTTTCGTCTAATAAGCCAACACACTACCTACTAGACCACCTACTAGTGGTTAATAGTTTGTGTAAATTTATTCAATAGGCAACGTTCTTCACCGCTAAATTCTGTACATCAACCAAATTATTTTTTGCAGGGAGCACTGTTTTTAAGCAACGAATTTCGGCATGATTAGATGAAAACCCTGTATTAATGAAATTGAATCGGCGACTTCCTCTCAGCAAATTTCTGGCAAAAACTCTGAAAGTAAATGAAATTGCCATGAAAATCAGTCATTCGGAAAGGACTTTAAACTGTTCCGCCCTTATATATAAAATTAACACACACAACATAAATGGTGTGAGAAACTAAGTCGCAATCCTGACTGAAGGATTGTAATGACCAATTATGTGTGTATGTTATGTGAATCGAGACAACGAAAGAGCCCTTAGGGATCTAATGGAATATAAATAAAACCAAATTTTAATTCTACATCAAATAATCCGATATATAGTATTACAATGGGCCTAAATGCTGGCCGAAGTGGGACTCCTTCCTTTAACCCGATATCAGTTTCCCATTTTAAACCACATGTTTACATTGATTATTAGCGTTTATTAGAGTCCGTTCCTAATCTAGAAAGTCTCATCAAATTGTGTTAAAAAATGAAACATGACGAGGAGGTTCCTGTTTTAAATACGATTTAAAGACACATTTTGAATAAAACGGAATGTACTGGAGGACCTACAATTTTGAGAGGATATCTGGCAAATGAAACCCATTTACATGCAGACATACTTATGCACTATATCGCTTCCTTTTGGTGAAATTTTTGATAATCTTTCGTCATATTTTCACATAAATTTCAATATCAACAATTGGTCACAAAAAAGTCAAAATGCACTCAATATTGCAATCCATTAACAGCAGCCGCACTTGAAACTATAAAGGCTTCTCTATATATTGTGTTCTTATGCCGTAGTCTATTGGGTAGTTTGTTTGTTTATTAGACAAGAACCCTTTCTTGAAACCCCAGCTTATAGATCACGAATAAAATGAAAAAATATTTCTTAAGGCAACATCCTCTCAACAGACCTCAGGTAAAACTTCTGAGAGTAAAATAAAATTGACTTGAAAAGTTTCTCAAAATTCTGTCGTTTGGAATCGACTTTAAACTGCAGGTTCCACCACTCATGGATAAAGTTAACACACACAACATGAGTGCTATGAGAAGCTTGGTTGTAATCCGGACTAAAGGGTTGTAATGACTAAGGAAATAAGTTTCAAATGCCTAAATACATGGTTTAAAAAAAATAATAATTTATTACTAAAATATTGTCATTTATTTGGGGGAAATTTAAGTCTAGTATGTACAATGGGTCAATTCGACCTCCGGGTACTGTACTTGTCTTAATTGACAAGTACACGTCCTCTAACCTAAGTCTGTTAAGAATTTCTGCGACTTAGCGTTCATCGCCGCTAAGAAAATAGTAAACTTCACCAAAAAATTTAGCGTTGAATCTGTACAATGGTTATTCTATGGAAAACGCTTATCAGTCTAGATGGTCAGGTTAGGTTAGAGGACGATTTCTTCCCATTGGGACAATCATAATACTTGGAGATCAAAATGACTCCTAAAGGAGAGAGAGAGACAGGGGATAATAAAGGAGATAAAGCAAAGGATAAGAGATAGGAAAGGGGGGATAAGGCGAGGGAGGAAAAACACAGACCCCAAATACACACAAGAGCGCAACTGCAACATTGAAGCCCTAGCACTCCTCAACCAACTCAACCTATTAATGAATATGTCGGCACGAGACAAAAAGTCCAAACCTTCGAAGAAGCCCCTGCTAAGGGTCCTCAATCTACTAAGGGCTGGACGGTTGCAGAAGAGGTGTTCGATAGTTTCCAACTCCTCCTCGTCGCAAAATACTCTGCAATAGTTCGGCTGGGAGCTGTTCCAGATCCTTGTCAGTTTTCTAAATTGTTGGTTCTTGAATTTCATATGATTCCTAAGCTATAACTCTTTGTATAATTCACTACTCTACACTAGTCTGCATTAGTTTGGTGTAGTGGAATTCTAAAATTCGACCATGTTTTGCATTTTTTCAAATCTTTAAGGAAACATGTACTTGGACTCTATTTTTTCAGATTTTCTTTAAATTATTTTAACTGTTCATAATTTATTTTAACTGCAACTGATTTCGTTTCAAAGCTCTTTAATTAAATAACAGAGATGCGAGTCATTTAAACAATTTTTGTTGAAATTCTTTTTATTAGAAAATCTATTTTATTACGTTTAAAAAATTAAAACTGAAATCCAATGAAATGTTTTCTTTTCTCTCTGAAAAATAGACGATTAATGCTGCATAACCCCTTAATGTCTTGAGAATTGCGAAATATTTGGTGTAGTCAAAAGAAATCTAATGTTTTTAATTAAAACTAAAAGCTTTCAAACATCAAAATACAATATTCCATTTTATTCGATAAATTGTCAAAATTTTGGGAAGTAATTACACTATGACTCTATCATATGAAACTCTTTTCCTTTTTGGAAAAAACCTCAAACGATTGATTTCCACAAGCTTCTATTCAATTGAATTTTTCGCCACCTAAAGAAAAGAAAAGTTAGGAATTATTTTTTATCAGGTTCGGATTTCATCAAATAAACTATATCTACACCTCGCAAGACATGGGCATTGATAAAGAAAGTGGATAACAGTTTCCATCTCTTCCGCAGATCAACACACATGGCAGAAGTCGTTAGATGGGAGCTGCGGTCTCTCCGCATGCCTTACCATAACGCAATAACCTATAAGCACAGCCACTGTGATCGAAATGACATTCCGATCAAGTCCGTGTAGTTGGTTGGTGCGCCGTCTATCCATCGTGGGCCAAATGAGTCTGGCAGTGGAGCAAAATTTCTCATTGACCCAGGATACGTTAGTGTCTCGAAATAATTTTCGCCCAATGGCCAATTTAACCGAGGTAAGTGGCATGCCCAAATCCATAGACGAGGGTTTCGAAAGGAGTGCACCAGCTATGGCGTGCACGTCGACCCTGTAGTTGCCTGGAATGTCCGTGTGCCCAGGAACCCAGACGAGTGAGATACTGCAGCACCCAGAGAGAACGCCGAGACGGTGGCGACACTTCCTAACGAGCCTAGAGTTAATGGCGAGCTCATCGGCCCTTTAGTTGGCTGGAATGTCCGTGTGTCCAGGAACCCAGATAAGTGAGACACTAAGGCACCCAGAGAAAACGCCGAGACGATTGCGACACCTTCTAACGAGCCTAGATTTAACCATGGTAAATAGCCATTACCTCTGCTTGAAACACGTCACAGTGATCCGGCAGTCGTAGGGAAATGTTCAGGTCGAGTTTTCCAAAGTAGACACCGCTCCCAACCCCATTATCGAGTTTAGAACCATCAGTTTATACATCCAGGAGTTCTGGAGGACTGATCATATCAGGGACCCAATTATCGCTACTCGGAATCAGAAAATGAAAACTTCTGTGAAAATAATATTCCGTAGTGATAGGGATCGCCCTAGGGAGATAATCCTGGCCGTACGATTAACCTCCGAAATAGAGAAATGTGACAGCGAGGCAAGGCATTGAGTCTAGTTGCGGCAAATTTGTCTCCCCGTTTAGCAAGCAGCACAGTAGGAAGCCAGTTAAGCATTGCAAACCGATGATATGAATAACTGCAGACCTTCTGACCTTGCCAAGAGGTACGACATTATGTTGTTTGTTCCGAATAGGCCACCAGAAAGCAACTCCATATAGGAGGTTGGGTTCAATGACTGATCGAAAGCTTGAATATACAAAAAAAATTAAATCACTGGCACTTGGTTGGGTATTGTTGGCATTAGAATAAAAGCTTCAACTGTCTGTTGCTGGTCTATAGTTTTGAAGCTCATCCAAATGATACTGAATCAGTTGATTTAAAGACTATTTGGCTTTAAATAAAACAAGAAAAACATTACTTATGTTATTTAGTTAAGACTTTTTATGATGATTTTTTATATGATTTATTAAATAATGATTTATTTTTACTATACCTTACAGAATATTTACCACTGATAAGAATGTCGTTGCTATTGCATACAACAAGATGAGTTGTTAATAGAAGAAGATTTGATGACGACGACTGTGTGATTGGCAAAGATATGCCACATCCTTTTAAATATTGGATCTACAAGTTTATGTAAGTAAAAGTCTTTTTTTTTTCTTCTTTTTCTTTATCTTATTTCTTGAGCCATTTCTATTTAATTTTTGTCTTATTTGTCATCATCAACCTCACTATACTCGTCATCATGCTCATCGTCATTGTGTTGCTCAAGACAGCTTGACAACTAAAAACGTTAAGAAAAACTACAACAAAAACTGTAGGTATAATAAAAATAAACTCTGTTGCAAATCGTTGCCATGGCTATAAAGGCAATCGGTCCCAAGGACATTAATGCAATACAGAGACAGAGGGATATAAGAAAACATAGAGAGAGAGTGAGAGATAGAGTAGCGTAACTAGAAGAAGTAAATACTACATGAAGACGCTAGATAAAGTAGCAGCAATTCAATATCATAGTTTTACTTAAATGGACAGCTTACATACACATATCCTTGCTTACACTTATAAAGGATAATAAGAGAAAAATATGAAACCATAAAATTTGTACATCAAGTTGGTAAAAGAATATTTTTTTGTCTTAATTTGTATCATTAACTTCATGCTGAGAATTTTTCTTTAGTTTTTAATTTAACTGAAGATAATTTTGAGTAATTTAGCCTTTGCATGATGCAAGTTTTTCTTTTTAAATCAAAATTATCATTCGACTGTTACACAAACTCATTTTTAAATGTTGTTTTTGTTTTCAAAAACTGATGTCCTGCATTCAGGATTAGATGTTAAAGAAGAGAGAAAGGAGAATTAATGTTAATGGTCGTTAGAATTGCGTCTGTATACGTTGGCACCCACACACGTACATATATTAAGGTTGAAAGAAACCGATCAATCGTAGCCAATCATTCTTTTCAAAAACTACAATTCGCTGGAGTACCGACTTCTCTGGAACTCACTTTGTGATTGTACTACAATAAATTATCAGAGTTGAATAATCTTTAAAGTCGGCTCCGAACGACAGATGTTTGAGAAACTTTTCATGGCAATTTTATTTACTCAGAGTTTTCGCCAGAAATCTGCTGAGAGGAAGTCGCCTAAGAAATATTTTTTCATATTTCGTTCAGTTGGAGATGACTGAGCTGGGTTTTGAATCGAGGCCTCACGTTTAATAAGCCAACACACTACCTACAAGGCCACGGCGACTTCGGTAAAGGGAAAGGAAACCAATTAATCGCAGCCAGTCATTCTTTTCAAAAACCACAATTTGCTGGAGTACCAACCTCTCTGGTGTATCAAGAAAACAGCTCACTTCGTGATTGTCAGAGCTGAATAATCTTTTTTCTTTAATTGATATTTTTAACCTCTGCTGTATGCAAATGAAAATACTGCATGCTATGGAACATGGGGAGCAATGGGCAACTGGCGGTCGGCTATAAGAAAGTCAGCTGGAAGGAAGTCAGGTGATGTTAAGAAACGTTTCCAAAAACATAAAGCATTTTAATTCTTCTCTGGACAACTGCAATAAATAGATTAGTTGCAGACAATATGATTACATGCTCAGAACATCAACTGACTATTCGACTTTTTTAAAGCATTTCAAAGCCTTGGCCTATAGCGAAAGGTTAAACAAGATAATGTCTGAAGTGCATTAAACCCTAACCTAATTATTCGACTTCTTTTCAAACATTCATATTAAGCATTTCCGCTGTAATGGCTTGGCCAATAGCGTAAGATTACATAAGTTGTAGAGAAAATTTTATTAAAAAAAGGTATAAAATTGGAGGTACAACGATAACTTCAGGTATCCCTGGATTTTTATGAACTCATAGGATCCCCGCAGAAATAACTGGTATAGTCCGGTCAGTAGAAGTGACTACCGTAACCAAAAGCAATAATTTTAAATAAAAAACACCAAAGTACATCTTATTAGATGCATGAAGAAATGTCTAGAGCCATAACCTCACTCTCACTTTGTAGAAAACCGTAGGGTTAGGTTATGATTAGAGTGGTAGCTTTAATTTACCAAAAAGATCACTTGAGCACGCATAGCGGCCAGTTGTGATGCCACAGGTGTACGCAGTCTCTGCACTGACCAAGTTCCTCCGATCCAAGGAGGGGGAAGTTGGTCAGCGCAAGGGCTGCACATTTTCCAAAAAGCACGACTACCCCACGCTGGAAAACCAGCCAGAATGTTTGATAAACGAGGCTATGTCCTTAATATCAATGGACGATAGCTCCGTCAAACAGATAAGGGTCGGAGAGCCAAATAACCTATATCTGCATCCCGCAAGGGATGGGCAGAGGAAGTGGATGACAGTCTCCTACTCCTCGGCGGATTTGCATCCACGGCAGAAGTCGTAGAAAACCGTATCGCTGAGCCAATTGTAAATAATCTCAAACAGTGCAGAACATATTAATATAGAGAGAAAGTTTTCACGAGTAAAAAGAAAACTTTTTATAGATTGGCATTAGATTCCAACACCTTATGATGCACTAGAAGAAAGATTAATTTACCTTTTGAGTCCGGCTTTCATACGTTCATGCTTTACAAAACTTTGGAACGCAAACGCACTGTTTTTTATATAAATTTCTATGGCAATATTTCATTGCAAATGTTGTAAAATTTTTCTCGATTGTCTTTGCCATTTTTTCAGCTAAAATATATGTACGGCCCTGCAGACAATGGAATGCAATTAACGTGTTAACATGTTTGATAGAGTGAGCAAACCATTGTGGAAATACTAACGTATAGAGGTACAGAGGTAACCCAATAAAACATCTTTAAGGATCCCATACATACTTATACACAGGGCCACAAAAGTATACATACGGTTAACAAATTTCAGAAATTAACCAATCCGTTTTCGTTGAAAATCTTTATAATTGTCTAACAACTTTCCTCGATTTTAAGACGGTCTTTTGCAGGCCCACAAAAGTATACTTACATATGATTAACAAATTTCACAAATTTCTGAACCAATGCAAAAGACCGTATTAAAATCGAGGAAAGTTGTCAAACAATTATAAAGATTGTCGGATTAACGGATTGGTTAAAAAATTTCTGAAATTAGTTAACCGTATGTATACTTTTGTGGCTGGGTGTATGTATTTATGAAATATTACCCTAATATTTTAAATTTTACGGACTTCTAGAGCAATTATATCAGTTTAGTTAAAGTTTCCTCTGTAGGTACTTTAAATCAATTAAAGAAAACCACAGCCACCTTTGTTAGACGCAAGCTTCCATCGAAATAAAATTTATAATTAACAACTGCATCCTTACAATAGTAACCTCGGGTGTACATTTTAATAAAAAAAAATGATTTAAATTACATTGTTTTATATGCATGTATGTGTAGCCTTGTCCAAAATTTTTAATTATTAACACTTTCATAAAGTAGTAGAATCATGTACAATGAATTTACCGAAAAAAAAGGAACTACGTACGTACATACGTTAAAAATATTGTATAAACACAAACGTAGTCCAAATTTCTACCCACATACGAGTGTGTAGAAACAAGTAAATAAATATGTACAAACACAAACAGACAGATATACTACATACAAATGCACATAATATACTCCAATTCCTATTGTACATATATACTCATTCGTATATACAATTTTACCGGTAAACATTTATGTACTCTTACATCCATGCATTCAACCGTCTATGGTGTGGTACAACATACAGCACATGTCCAATTTTTGATTGTGCATATTTCGAAACTCATAATGTATCTGTTCACCAGATGCGAGTATATTTTCATTCATGCTCAATTCAATGCAAACGTAATAATTAAACAGATTCCATATGAAATAGAGAACAGAACAGTTTGCAGACAAATAAAATCCACACTACAAAGTTCATTCGACAAGTTTTATAACACTTTTTTGGTGAACTTATAGCATTTTCTAGCTATTATAGTAAAACGTTATAGAAACATTATAACAATGAGTGAATAATTTTTATTGCCCTTTTTACTAAACTTGGTTAGGGGTAATAGTAACAGAGGTAATGTGTTTGCTAAACGTTAAGCTCGTAGATTTTATAACCTTGCAGGTTCATTTAATTTGTTAATATCTTGTAATGTGAATTTTTTTCGTTCCCGATATGTTTGGTAAATTTTACGTTTTATGAAGAATTTCTATTCACACTGATTTTACTAGATTTTACCCTAATTTTTGTCCCCACTTCCTTATTCTCCCTTTCCTACCTCCTCTGCTTTTTCCTATCCCCTCTATTATCCTCTCATTATAAGGATGTTTGTACAATATGTCAACTTGACTTCCGGGTACTGTACTTGTCTCATTTGACAAGTACACGTCCTCTAACCTAAACCTTTTTGAAACGAACTTTATACCAATTTATTGTATTTATTCGTTTCTTAATACTTATTAAGTAGTAAGTAGGCTTTGCCCTAATATTTCAGCTTCACTTGAGCCAGTGCAACATCTTCCAACTATGATATCAATCTGAATTAAACCTAACCTCAATTGAGATACAATTTCGAGCAAAATACTTAAAATAATTTCTCATGTCCTATAAAATTGTAGTTACAGCGAGTACACATAGCTTCATCATCATTAGCTGCTACCGCACGTAATCTGAAGGCCAAGAAATTAAATATTAAGGGTGTAATGATCAGTTAAAATGAAATTTTTTCGATTCATAAAAACAAAGATGGTGGTAGCTGCATGAGTTTCGGAACTATTTCGGAATATCTTTTTGCTTTCATGAATTGTTGATTTTAAATCTTATCATAATTTTTGATAACCAACTGATATCTATAACCGTATTACTATAGTTATTATTTATGCAAATATATTGGGTTTCAAAAAAGTTAACCTACTATCCGCTTCACCAATACTTATTAGGCTTTGCTCTCTTTTTGACTTTTTTTTCTTGATTCGATCTACAACGAACTTCGATTGATGCTACACAAAATAATACCTTTAGAATCGTTACCATTTGTGTTAAGATGAGGGGTTTAGATCATCTTCATAACAACACGAAGATACTTTTGGGCAAACAACACAATAAGCCACTAACCAAACAATTGTTGGTTACACAATCATGAGGTAATAATTCCAGCTCCATCTTCTTATCACATCGGACAGAGCTTCAAGGATATCCGATATGCAATTTCTTGTATTAAAGACCGTTCGTCGGTTATCAGAATATAGATGTAATAGGTTGCTAAAAGAAGTCGCTGTGGTCTAGTAGGTAGTGTGTTGGCTTATTAGACGCAAAAGCCTGGGTTCGAGCCCCAGGCCAGGCATCAAAGACAAAATACAAAAAGTATTTTTTCGGCGTAGATTTCTGGCAAAAACTCTGGGAGTAAATAAAAATTGCCAAGAAAAGTTTCTCAATAAATAAAAATCTGTCGTTCGGAGTCGACTTTAAACTGTAGGTCCCACCACTTATGTTTAAAATTAACACACACAACATTAGTGGTGTGAGAAACTAGGACGTTGTACAATGGGTCAATTCGACCTCCGGGTACTGTACTTGTCTTAATTGACAAGTACACGTCCTCTAACCTAACCTAATCCAACCTAGGTTGCTAAATAAGCATACTCCTGCCATTGCAAGAAATCCGAATGGTCCCATCCAACATTGGTCGGCTCTCGAAATATTTATCAATGCAAAGAATATTTTTCTATCTTATTCAGTTGTTGATTTGACCATTTTGCCCATTCAACTCTTCTCATCGCACGTTTACTTCAGCGATATATTTTCTATTTTGAGCGTTACTTTTGGATTTTGCATACAACGCAATTCTATGTGAACATTGATGTCCGAAGTCGCCGTAGTCTAGTAGGTAGTGTGTTGGCTTATTAGACGTAAAGCCAGGGTTCAAACCCGAGGCCAGGCATCAAAACAAAATACAAAAAATATTTATTCGGCGACTTCCGCTCAGCACATACCTGGCAAAAACTCTGAAAGTAAATAAAAATTGCCATGAAAAGTTTCTCAAAAATCTGTCGTTCGGAGTCGACTTTAAACTGTAGGTTCCGCCACTGATGTATAAAATTAACACACACAACATAAGTGGTGTGAGAAACTAGGTCGTAATCTTGACTGAAAGATTATAATGGGCAATTATGTATGTATGTGTGTGAACATAACGTTGAGTCCGCAGCCATTTGACTTAAGAAATTGATTTTTATTACTTTTTCACATTTTTTCTTTAAAAAAATTAAGTGTGTTTTGTTATTTGTTTTCATTCTCTTTATTTACTAGCAGCATTTACCCTTTTTGCAAATGTTTCGGCTACAATTATAGGCACCACCAAACTAGCTTCAGCATACACTTTAACAGGTGTAGCATCTTTACGAATTTTACCCCATGATATGGCCTCATCGGGTCGGGCACCGCTATCACTTCCATCAAATTCCGAACCAGTATTAATGAAAACCGAAAAGTCAGCACCATTACGCATTAGATTAGCATTGCAAATATGATGCTTAATAACGCCACCTCCAATAATAATCATACCAGAGTTTTTAGCTTTGACAGCCATAGTATTTAGTCGTCTTAAATCGGACAATATATCAACTATTAAGCCAGGGTGCCGGAAAGAATGAAAATACATCATATCACCCAGGCTGCCATCTGTTAACGCTGGACAAAAGACGGGTATTTTATTTTTGGCAGCCCAATAATATATAGACGAAGCGTCATTGATGCGTTCACCTAAACGATGTATAATACGCGAAGGTGACCAGACGGTACCCTTGGATTTTTGTTCTTCAAGCATTTCGTCTAACAAGGGCATAAGCCAGTCTTCAAATTTGCAATAATTATCATTTGGTACGAGCAGATTGCCTATGCGATTTATGCCTCGCTCTCTTAAATCGCGTCCAGGTAATTCAAAAGAACCTATTACGAATAAATACAATTATAAAATAATTTTCATTTCTGTTATTTCTCTAACACTTACCCATAAAAGTGGGAGCTAAACATTTAATAAAATCCTCCTCTACACCACCGGCTGTGGTGACAACACAATCAACCATTTTATGTTCTACTAAATATCTGAGAGTTTCTCTCATGCCAGAGGACACCAGATTCGATGTGTAACCCAAAAATATTGTACATTTGTGTTTACGTTTAATAAACTCATCTGTCTCATGATTATCTTCCTCCTCTTCGCTCAAAGGCTCCGACCTACAATCCAACTTTATTAAATTTAATTTGTTACTATAAAAACAATTGGCTTCTTTATTTATTACTGTTACACTCACCATACGATTGATTTCCATAATGGCCAAACCCAAATTGGTAGCCTGGAAGCCGGTATTCACGTACGAATCAAACATTTTGCTGTAGTCGATGCCATCATTAAAATCATAACCTTTCACTTGAGGTGTTCCTTCTGGTATTGCTTCACTGCGTTTCAGTACAGCATCTTTAGCTATTTCAGGTTCCTGAGACATTTTATTAATTAATTTATTTACTTTATAAATAAATAAATGTAGCTTAAATTAAATTAAAACTACAGTGATTGATAACTTGTTGTCTGTCTTCTCGCTACGTTTTGTTATTGTTTTTCTTCTTTATTCTTTCCACCATAACATGTGCTTTTGTTGTTGTTATATTTGAAAACAATTCATATCAGCTGATTTCTTACCAGCTCAGTATTGTCAGATTGTTTTCAAATTTTATTCCGATTTTAAAATTTTCAACCCCAAAATTCCTCAAAATCTTATTTATGATAGATATATACAGCCCTGGTACCCACGCCCGTCCTATATAATTCATGTATTAATTTTTAGTGGAATCATCGGGTTAGATTCCATTAATCGTGGTGAAACCAAACTATTTACTAATAATATGGTGCAGCTTTCGTTGTACTCATATTTCGATAATGCTGTGTAACATAACGGTTGACGTGGTGAATTTCAATTTTATTCACAACTCTGAATAAATCAACAGATTTTCCAAACTTATCATATTCGAAACTCGCTACATCTTGAAAAATCACTACATTAAATCTGTGTAATAATGTTTTACCCAGAAGCCGCGGGTGAAGTTACCGCCAGTAATTTCGTCATCATACTCGTCCCTCTTCAATTAACTTTCGAAGCCGCCTACCGTCCATAGTTAGAAGAATGAGGGACACATACGCATACACCAGATTTCAGACAAACTATGCAATCACGGCCAATTTTTCATGGAAAAGGAATGCAAATTAAATATATAACAAACGGGATATAGTTTTTTTTTTTTGAACGAACGTATTTTTGTTGTTTTTTTCAATTCACCACCCACGCAGCGTTATCAGATTGTTTTCAAGGTCTTTTTTATAACCCTGTTGATATACAATGCTCCATTTGCAATACAACTCTGTGCCTGTATTAAGAAAAACAACTCGAAACTGCCAGCCGTCAAAAATACGACAAACAGCACTGGAATTTTTTGCTGTGTAAATCTATTTTCTTTTATTTTTTTTGGCAAAAATAAATCGAAAGCAAAAGAAGAAAAAGTCGCTTCTCAAAAATTTAAACAATTGGAGAAAAACTCTTTTTTTGTAACAATTTTAATAAAATTTCACTAAATTAATGTTTTGTTTATCATCTAAAAAACATCAGCTGCATTAATCATCTGGAAAGAAAAAGAATTAAAAGTGAAAATATCGAAAATTTGCAAAGAAAAAATCTACAACACGAATAATAGAAAACAGCAAAAGAAGCCTGAACATCATCTACGCATAGACAGCAGAGCAGGCAAAAGACAGACACAGATCTCCGAGAGTAGTGAACACCCAAATTACAAATACAAGAAATTCGGAAAGAAAAACTGCATCAAATTCATATTGCAGGGAAAAATTAAAACATAACAACAACAGCAAATAGAGGAAAGAAAAAAAATAAAACATGATTAAATTATTTTCATTGAAGCAACAGAAAAAAGAAGGTGACCAAACGGGCAGGACAGGAGGTCAACAAAAGAAAGCATCAGCTGCTCAATTGCGTATACAAAAAGGTAAGTGCAGACACAGATTTTCTTAGTTCCTTGTGACATTTTAAAGTCAACTCAACGTAAGTTCGTAAAGATATAATAGGTGACATCAAACTAATTGGCGTATATATAGTATATTTGATACACATCTTAATCAATCCACATTTCTTAATAATCTGATTAGAACTTCATGTATGTAGACTATCACAGCACAAGCCAATGTTACAAAATATCGAAAGGTAAAAATTAAAATTACCCTTCGCATTAAATTCCTTGTTTTCCTCTCTTTAAGTTTTGCAAAGCTACCAACGGATATTTCCAACGAATTGTTGCCCATATACAGGGTCCTTCCAGTTGCAGTTTATGGAAAACATTAGAATTAGAATGTTAAGCACAATGTTTTATATCCGCTTTTAATCGAATATCTATCTATCTATTGCTCCTGTTGGTGCAAGATACTTTCAGTGTAAACAGATCCTGATTGTTAAAGGCACTCGTATTATGTTGCATAAATAGGTGAAAAATACTACTCCAACAAGAGACCAGAAAAGATCCTTTGTGGATATTTTCACTACTGCAGATTAAACCTAAAAAGAAATAAATAAATAACAAGAATTGAAGAGACACCGAAGTAGAATTGGAAGAAAACTAAGCGTAAAAATTACGGAAGGAGATGTGCCAGTTGTAAAAGAAAAGATAGGACTGGGGAGGAATATATATACAATGGGTCAAATCGACCTTACCTAACCTATCGCAGCAGCCAAGTAATGTCAGATATGAAATTCTTCCGCTTAGAAATCCGAACTCACCAATGTTGTTGAAGGAATGCCAGTCACATATCCTAAGTCTGATTGCATGTCAGGATGTGTTTCAGTCTCCCCCACATTTCCACAAAACTTGCAAAAGTAATTGGTTAGCTATGTAAACAATCTGGCCCATGCCCTCAAAATACCATTTTCAAATAAACGATACAGACCCATTCCGTTTCAGAAAGATCACTGGATTGCACCAGATCTTTTATCGCATTATCTTTTGTCAGCTCATCTGCGATCTCATTGGATTCTATATCACAACCCCCCAGATTCCAGCACAGTACATAGTAAAATTAATTTCAAGCCGTCATAGCCAGCCGATCTGATTATCATAAGGCCATTCAACTCTTCATTAATTAGAATACCCAAAGCTAAAAGAATTATTATCAGTAAAAATTAATTGTAATTCATTCAAATATTCATTCATAAATGAAATTGTCATTAACTTATTTCATTTTAATAACTATTTAAAAAATATGTCTATGTATGTACTGTGTGGTAGGCTATATGTATCGATTACTGATGCCTGTGAAATCAACATAAATCAGGTCGAATAGCAAATTGAATCATTCATATGTGGCAATGGCTATGAAAATGAGTAATTATTCGACCCATGAAAGACTGCAGGAATGCAATCAAACCTTTCCGTTTCGACTTAACCAACTTTTTTTTTTTGCTTTTTCTCTAGACATCAACGAACTCACCCTGCCAAAAACTTGTGCTACGGAATTCCCCGATCCCGATGATTTGCTCAATTTCAAATTGATCATATGCCCTGATGAAGGTTTTTATAAAGGTGGCCGTTTCGTATTCAATTTCCGCGTTGGTCCCAACTATCCACATGAACCGCCAAAAGTGAAGTGTGCAACTCAAGTTTATCATCCCAACATCGATCTGGAGGGTAATGTTTGTTTAAATATTTTACGCGAAGACTGGAATCCGGTATTAACTATCAGTTCCATTGTATATGGCTTACAATATTTGTTTTTGGTAAGTGTGTTTTACTGCCAAAGTGAAAATAAGACAACCGTTGAATGACTGAATTTTTAGGAACCAAATCCCGAAGATCCTTTGAATAAGGAAGCCGCTGATGTTTTACAAACAAATCGCCGTCTATTTGAGCATAATGTCTCAAAGGCCATGCGTGGCAATTTTGTTGGAGAAACATATTTCGAATGCTGCCTCAAGTGATATAGAAAATCAAAGGTTTTTACTTTAAGAAATGGCGTCTACCTTTTGGCCATTTTATTGGGTATTGGTGGTCGTTTATATATTAATTTAATTTTTCAAAATAATTAATTGCAAACTAATACAAGAAAAATTTAAATATGACCGAAAAATAATAAAAAAAAAACAAACGAACTTAAATTTCTTTTGCCACTCTCTTATATCGCCTATCTCCTTTCCTTCTCTTCCTTATCATTTAATTCTTTTCCAGCTTTTTCTTACTTTTTTTTTTGCAAATAAAAATTTTCTCTCTTCATTTTTATATAAAGTTTAACAAAAAAAAAACTAAATTTAAAAACATACCTGGATTATCTTTAATAGTTTTGTATGAAAAACAACAATCAATTTATTTTAACTTTCAATTATTTTTTGTTTTCATTTTGAATAATTTTTGTAATTGATTGCTATAAAAGAAAAAAAAGAAAATAATTTTGCAGAAAACAAATATAATTTATAATAATAACTCATAAATGTAATGTTAAATTAAAAAATAAAAATACACAAAATAAGCAAAAATCCAATATTTATAACTCCCAAACAGATTGACATATTGTACATACAATGAGTAGAATAAAACGAGTAAGACAAAATTAAAACGAAATGAGAATACTGAGATGGACGAGAATTAGAGACATATACTCAGCAAAATACTGCCAGAGATGGTACTCTTCATATCGGAATTTTTATTAGAAATCAATTCTACTAGGAATCCCTAGTCTTCGTCTCTGCATCCTACAAAGAACAAAGAATTTGATGGAACTCTTCATATCGGAATTTTTATTCGAAATCAATTCTACTAGGAATCCCTAGTCTTCGTCTCTGTATCCTAGTGCTAAGACAAAGCATTTTCTCTTCAGCTTCAGACTCCCACACATCTTGCAGAAAAAAGAAGTGCCTGTGTTCCTAAGAAGTTATTAGAACAAAACGCTCAGTTAAAAACCCTATCAAAACCCAATTGGATTATCAATTTAGAATCAATACCCACCTACTCCGTTCTAGAACGGTCAAGTCTAGTCTATAATGCCATGAAGTTTCTCCTGCATGATCACTCTTCGATCTTTATGTGCAAAAAAGTGTTTCCAGAGAGACCAAGCTTTCTGCTCCACCAGGCCATCTCTTACCAGTTCATCTCCCTGCTGTGGAAACCAGTGTTTTTCAAGAGCCTTATGTGGCTCATCCGGCAAGTAGTGCCCCCGGCACAATCCGTTTCATAAGCTCTGCTGCCGAGATGATCGCAAATTCCTTAGCTTGGCAGACACAGCAATCCCCAAAGTAGAATTACGCACCCGGGCCAGCCTCCATTTGTAAACCATATGTAAAAATCGTATGATAATACATTACGCCATTGCTCTCTATGTGTACATTCCAAATCACATTCCAAAAAATTCACGTAAAACCCGGTCTCAGACAGCAAATACATTCATCATGTATTTCATTTCGTATTCAAGTTTACGGCTGTCGTCACCAATTATGACACCGCTGTGAGTACTTTCAACCGCAGTCTGACAAGAGGCTTCAATACAAAAAGGCAATGTTGTAGCTGAAAGAGGCAATAGCCTCACATACATACATGCATAATTGGTCATTACAACCCTTCAGTCAGGATTACGACCTAGTTTCTCACACCACTTATGTTGTGTGTGTGAATTTTATACATGAGTGGCGGGACCTACAGTTTAAAGTCGACTTCGAACGAGAGATTTTTGAGAAACTTTTCATGGCAATTTTATTTACTCTCAGAGTTTTTGCCAGAAATCTGCTGAGAGAAAGTCGACGAAGAAATACTTTTTGTATTTTGTTTTGATGTCTGGCCTGGGGCTCGAACCCTGGCTTTACGTTTAATAAGCCAACGCACTACCCACTAGACTACGGCGACTTCAAGAATTGTAAAATAAAGGATGAGGAGTTATCTGTTCTCGAGTCAATGCAAATTCAAGACAGAGAATCATATTTAACTTAAATTTTGCAACAACCATGAATACGTAAACGTTATACGAACAAATTTAATCTAAAATTAAAGTTTTTCGAAAATCAGACAACAAAAACTAATAATTTGTTAATATGCATAGTTTTTTCTGATAATTTCCTTTTTTCTTTATAAAATCTTTACAAATTTACACCAGAATGTAATGTCATTTAAAAAATATTTCAATTTACAGCTGTATGCTTTGCTGTTTTAACTTAATATTACGCCAAAGACATAAATCCGATACCGCTGATTGGCGACCTGTATTCACACGTAAATCGTAAAGTCTGAAAATGAATTTAATAAAAATCAATATCATCTTGCATCATCTAATTAAAGCGAAATTGTATTTACCTTGCAATTAAGCCTACATTAATATCATCGGTTAGCATGACTTTTATTAAATTGTTAATAAGATTTGCTGGCAATAGTTTTAAAACCGGTCTCACCCGTTCCTTACCGCATTCGACTAGCAACGTAATGAATTGATAAACGAAATAAATTTTTGGCGATAATTCATCGGTGGATACGAACTGATGAAATACTTTGAAAATATATTGCATGACTGATTGTAAAGATTCCTTAAGTTGAGTGGGAGTTTCACGAAGACTATTCGAATGCATTGAAACCGTAGAGCTTAAAAGTAAACTATTTTCGGAGAGAAAATCATTTGAACAAGAATTATCCGAGCCGTCAGCATTAATTTTACGCATTTTAGCTGCATTTAAGTCATGATCATCGCCGCCATCATGCGAACGTGTGCGTTTCTTTTGTGTCGCTAAGTTTTGTGAACGAGTCTCTAAGGCCGATATAATACAGTAGACACATAAACGTGCCAAAACATAGGATCGCAGTTCGTTAATGTCCTCCCTAAAAGCAAAGGCTTAATAGAATTAATTTAAAAATTGAACTTTCTTTTAATAAATACCCTTGTCGGTTATATATAATAGCTGGTATGACATTTGTTAGCAAAGCCTCAGTGGTCCTTTCAATATCCAAATGCAAAATGGCAAAGATTATATCCATAATTTTCATCATGTCCTTAGAAAAACCATTAAGATATTAATTATTTGATTTTCTGTATGGGATTAAGGTTAAACATACTTTTTTGTATTTACATTTGAGCATTTCCTCGACCAGACGCGTTGTTAGCCATGCAGGTCCACCTGCATGTAATAACGATTCAATTACTTGAGCAGCTCTTACGGGCACCCAACCATGCTCTATGACTGTGCTCCATACATCTTTAAATTGTTCGATTAGAGGCGTTAGGGATACTAAGTTTTGTGTAAGAGTTAAATTTCGCGATTTCAGGTTGCCAGTAGGATGAACATCGTATTGCATTTTGCGTATTATTTGAAAAGATAAGCCTAAACGTTCTTTGAAATTCTCCTGGGAAGACATTTCCTCATTGCCAGGTGGCGATAAAAATTGTTGTATCATATTCAATGGCTTCAGCAGTTCATTCTGGAGTTGTCAATAGAAAAACTAATTATTATCACACTTTGTAGTAAAGAATTTAATTAGTTTGCCTTACCTCTTTGACTGAATGCATATAAGCACTCAAAAAAGAAGCTGCGCATACAGAGAACGAAAACATTCTCCTCTTTATGTTATCCAAAATGTTTTTGACATCGGCCGATGATAGAGTTTCCTTTTCCCAGGCAATTAAAACATGATAAAGGACACCGGGCAAATTCAAACATATATCTTGCCATGTTATATTTCTAAAATAAAACATTAAGAAAACATTTTATTAACCTCTCATCTATTTGATCGAATCTATAGAACACATACGTGTTTTTCATTTGAGCTTCGGGTTTGCTAAAGCTTAACAATAACTCATCGACAATATTTTCATCACACAAAGCAATTATATTGCGATGATTTTTAGGTTTATTACGCTCTACCATGCATACGCGTACCCATTTCTCGAAAAAACTATCGCCATTTTCGGATAACAAAGCCTAAGTGAAAAAGAAAGGTAAAAAGAAATAAAAACTTATTTATTGTAAATCATTTTTAGAACTTACATCGGAACCATATGTTTGTACAATCGAGGTTAACATCAGGAAGGAAACATCAAAAAGTGTGGAACGTATAATGGAGGGTTTACCAACTTCACCGGGTATCTGCTTGGAATTTTCATTGCATTGTATCAAACGGGATACAAAGGTCTTTAAACGCCCTTCGACGGTGGCCACAGATAATATCAAATCAAAACTGTTGCCTAAAGAAATAACAAAAAGCACACAATGTTTTAATTATTCCTTTTCTTTTTTTGAATTTCTTTAGCCTACCCACTAATACTTGACAGAGAACGCCTAATAACGCTTCTTGAACCTTATTGAAGTCCGCACTTAATGTCTTCAATATACCAGATAATGGCACTTCGGCTCTAATAATGAAATTTATTATTGATGGTGTATGATTTCCAGCTTCACGTTTTTGCAGCAACATGGAAACATCTTTTCGTTGAGCCGCAAAATGCTTGACATGGACATCTGTTACTAAATGCTGTTTAGTCCAGTCATTTAGTAAGAAATCAATAATATTACAAGAACATTTTGAATCCATAAAGTCCAATAATAGTTTATCTTCTAAAAGCATATCTAAAGCCTCAACCACTTCGGGTATATAATCAGTAGGATTTTGTTCGCCGGGTGCTACATATACAGGAGTAATGGCATGAAATAACATAAGTTTTATAAATTTAACATAACATTACCTCTATTTAATGCATGCAATTGTTTTATTATTTGTGGCACTTTAAAAAACGTAAATGCGCCCCACATAGTGTCATGACTTGTCTCCACCACATTACTAAGCGATACAAATCCGGCCCGTATAATTTCGTAAAATAAACGAGTATTTGAAAACTTTTTAAGTCTTTGTAACATTTGCATTTCGGCCACATAGTACGAGGTATCATTGCAAGGATTAAGTAACACCTCCACCGCCAACAGAGGCTGTACGCAATATGCAATGGGTTCAGGCAGCTGTTCGACATCCAATGTTCGCATTTCCAAATGATGGACATCAATATAAGCCAGCTGTTGTAAATACTTTTCGATGCCGGGATGTGAGGGTGTAAAATTGGAGTTTGTTAAAGAGGTTTTAATGGTGGCATAGTTTTCACGAATTTTACTATAATATTCAAGATCTTCCTGGCGTCCCACATAGAGAATGGCCAAAACGAATTGAGATTTTACAACTTTCTCTATGACGGAACAACACTGTTCAAGCATATACGACTGCTCAGCACTTAATTCTCGATTTATTTCATAATTGGTGGTAACCATAGCAAATATTTGCATTAACCAATTGACCAATGATACAATAGCACCGGGCAATATAGATTCCTCGGCTTTAGTGCTATTCAAATACAAATAAAATGAATATTGTTTTTATTAAAAAGCAATGCAATTATATTTACCGACAAGTAACACCATCTATAATAGAATCTAGAAAGTCCAAAAGGGATGTTATACAATAAATTCTATCGAAATATTCATATTTTGATATTCTTCTTAGCACTGCCGAATAGGACACCAAATGGGCGCATAAAGAATGTTTCAAATAGTTTAAAACCAGCTGAAATAATTTACCCACGTTAAAATTGTTATTAAAAAAATTAACGTTTAAATACATACAGGATTAGCTGTCGAACCAATTAAGGCCTGCTGTAGTATACAATCTGACAAATTGTAAACATCACCACTGACACCTCTTGGCAGAACCTGTAGACGAAAAAAAAAATTGTCTTTTTGTAGAATTTTCCCAGCAATATTTGAATCAACATTCATATTTTTGACATTTCAGAAGATATTTTAAAAAATATTCCTGTTTTACATACTTAATTTTAATTTATATTTTTTATAAAGTTTACGCGTAAAATTACCACATATTAAACCACAAACAACGTAGACAAACTTCCTTAAAATATTACCATGAAATTAATGTACAATTTGTTGCGCAGAAGTTTATTACAAAATTATGTTAACAGCGAAAGTACAAGCTGGAGGCAAATTGCCTATCAATTTAAGACTAACAAGCCGATATATTATCCAAATCGCCAAATAGAAATGAAACGTATAGAGGAACAACAAAAGTCCCAATTGATTGCTGAGCCGGAGGATAAAAAGAACATATCCAAAGATCACTATTATAAAATACTAGGCGTACCGAAAAGCGCCTCAATTCAGGAAATTAAAGCTGCTTTTTATGCATTGGCGAAACGTTATCATCCAGATTCTTTGAATTCGGCTAATGCCCAACAGTTATCAAAACGTTTTCAAGACATATCGAATGCCTATAATGTTCTTACAGACGAAATGGCGCGTATTGAATACGATGAGACTGGTGAAATGAAACCTGAAGAAACGCTCCTAAATCGTGTATCAGCGAGCGGCAATAAAATACTAAATACTACAACCAACAAATTGAAGGAGTTTATGGGTTTCAACGACGCAATGGTGAAAGTTAAAAATGAAGGTATTAATTCTATAAAAAGCATTTTCTATGTACACATTTTGGGCTTATTTATTGAGACTAAATCTCTTATTAGTCACGCTAACATTAATTTACATGTGTCATGTACTTATTCAATGTTTCTCTGGTAGATTAATCAATTTAGTTATATTAAATCCTAATAGAATTTTTCGATTAAATTTAAAGTAACGAGGTTTCAGTACACATTGAACAACGATTCGCTCAATCAGTATATAAAATGTTAACAATATGTTTTCGTTCTTTAAATTGTAATTTCTAATAATTTTGTGAATTTAAAAGCCTTTTCCCAGATCAGCAACAACATTGAACAAAAACTTGATATAACATTTATCGAATCAGTTCATGGTGTAAAAAGAAATGTTGACTTTGACTTCTTGAAGAAGTGTCCTTCATGCAATGGCAAATCACAACGCATGGCAAGTCGTGCAAATCCTGAATTGTGTCGCAAATGCAATGGAAGCGGACAGCTGTCGAAGAAAACTGCCACCTATACATCAGTAACTGTGTGTGATCAATGTCAAGGAAAGCGTTACGTTCATCGTAACCAGTGTGATCTGTGTAATAACCGTGGCTTTGTCCAAGAGGCAACTAGGGTTACCGTTCATGTACCGCCCGGTATCAAATCCGGAGATGTTATATCAGTCGAAAACCCAAATACTAAACAACGAGTTAATTTTCGTTTGCAAGTAAAAGAATCTGATTATTATAAACGGATTGGTAACAATATTTATACGGAACGGTACTTGAATCTTTCTGACGCTATACTGGGTACTACAATTAAAGTGCGTGGAGTATATGATACGTTCGATTTGAAAATAGAGCCTGGCATTGAGTCTCACACCAAACTTACTATTAAAGGTAAGGGCATCAAGAATCGGGATATTGTTGGCGATCATATAGTTACCGTTAAAGTACGTATACCTCGACAATTAACCATGAAACAGAGGCAATTGATACTGGCTTTGGCAAAAACAGAAGAACAGACATTCGAACGTGTCTATTAAGCAACACTCTGCACTTCTGCTACTGAATTGTGGTTCAAAATTCTTTTTCTTTGCGCTTTGGCAACAAAATAACTATTTTTAATAAAAAAATATTTGTGTGTGTGTATAAATAATAAGATTAATAATTCCAATAAATTTACACTAAATATAATTTTTGGTTGTTAAATCTTACATTTTTAATATTGATGCCCCATTGAGAGTCGGACCACCGTTCACGCCAAGCTACGTGTATAAGTTTTAGGATCTTATTCTCCTTCATATTTAATTTATGGTTTATATAAATATTAAATGATTTTTATTTATATCTATTTAAATATATTTAAAGCATTTTTTAATAAAAAAAAAATATTTCACAAGTGCTTTACCAAAAGAAAACTATAAACAAATGTTGACACTTGTGACAGATGAACAACAACAGTATATGCAAAGAAGTTTTGTTGGTTTCATTTAAACTTTTGCAAAAATTTGGTAGCACTTTTGTTTTTGGTAGAGGTAACACTAAAACACATATTAAACGTCAACATCAAAATAACTAAATTTTTCTTGGTTTCATTTTCTGTTTTGCTTCTTAACAAAGTTTTAAACGGATATACATTGCAGTAAATAATAAAGCAACATAAAATAGTAAATATTAATTCAATTAGTTTTATATATATAAAAAGTGTATGTATAAATTTCATAAGTAAATAGTAAAATATATAGAAATGTATAGAAAATAAAATAACATGTAAAACAAAGAAATACATATTTCATATGACAACAACAACGAACAAAAGACAAAGTTATTTTTTGTCTTGTTTTGATTATTTTTCTTTAAGAATAGAGTTGCCAAGACTTTTCAATTACAATTAGAAAAGAAGTTTCTTGCTGAGAGTTGCACGTAGAAATAAAAACGCTTAAATAGAACTTATTTTTATTTCATTTTAATTAGTTTTATATTAAATTTACTAAGGCAAAAAAAATATTTTTATTTAAGCCATTTAAATCTTTATTTGAACCATTTTTTACATTAGACGTTAATTTGTCCAATGTTATATTAAGTTCATCTGAATTAGATAAAGATTAAACCGATTAATAGTTTATTTGGTTTTTTGTATGCATAACCTTGGCAACCTTGTTTTCTTCTTAATTCCCTTTTGATATTCCTTTTCTAGTTTTCACGTCTCTTGTTGCTTTTGTTTGTTGTTGGTTTTTCTTACATTGTCTTTTGTTATTGCATTTGCTTGGGCCAGAGTTAAAGAAGTACGCGTTGAAAGAAAACATAAAAATAAATATTAACTGCGCCTTTTTATAAAGAGTGATACTTTTAGAAAGTATTTCGTTTCTAAAATTGATCAAAGAACAACCAAAAACAGATAAAGCAAAAATCTAAGGATTAATTATTTTTTGTGATTGTGAAATATATACTTCTAACGTTATTTTAATTTTTCTATTATAAGAGAGGTAAGTCAAAAAATTATTTCAATTTAGAGGGGCAACAATAGAAATTATTGAAGAATAATTCAACAAACCAGTGTGTTTTTTTTTTCTTCTTAATTATTATCAGTTGTTATTATTTAATTTTTTGTTGTTGTTTATGTTTGTCTTTCATCAGATATTATTTTGCAATAGAAAAACAGCAAAAAAATATTTTTTAAGTGACGGGGATAATTATTTATGTTTTGTATGCATTTTTGCGTTTGTTAAAAAAAGTACCACCTCCTTGCAATTGCACAGGTATTTAAAAAAAAACTAACGGGGGTGTTGTCTCACAAATAACGGAGAGAATATTGGCATATTGTGATTTGTGTGTGTATAAAGGGATGAACCTTTTTTAATTATGGAAATGTATTAAAAACATTGCATATTTGGTATAAAAGATATACTTGGAGAATCTTCCAATCATTATTGGAGAGCTAATCACGCGTCCATATGCTAAAGTTACATTAAACAGAGTATGTATGGAAGACTTAGGCAAATATATTTAAAAAAATTGAATGGCATTATTCAAATGTCTAAAGCTGCTATGCCATTGCAACAATTAACAAATAGCACTCACTCATTTGGGGGATGTTTTAGACTTGCAATATCAGTATGCCAATGCCATTGAGAAGATCTTTCATTATGCACTTTTTAAAAAGTGCATGTACATCGAATGTTTATAGGACTCTCGCTGCGCAAGCAGGTAGCAAAACTTTGCTGGAATTTCATGCCTTCTAAACTATTTTTTATATTAACTGTAAAGAATTATGTTGACAGAATAAATGTTTGTGCTGAAGGTCCTGGCAGTAAACAAATATCTTTGATATTTAAATACTTCATATTTACGACAAAGGAATCAATTTTAAACGATTACTTTAAGTTAAATTCAAAAGGTTTCACCAGTTTCTCAACCTATCGATCGCGTTTATTAATATGTACATAATCTTTTCAATATTTCATTATATTGTAATTCGTTGGCATTCAGCGCCCTTTTTACGCATTTCTGCCTTGTACTGAACCAGTTGATTCACATTTTTTTGATAAATTTCGATTTCGATCGAACTATCTACGCATCTGCAGATAAGAACAGTGACACACCACAAGATCCGTCGTTTCCTTTGCCACTCCATCTTTTGATCGTATGTCCGCCATTAGAATTTTTATAACTGCTATCGTCTTATTATTATTCATTCTTAGCGCTAGATTCGTACCTGTAAGATTGAACTTTGGCTATAAAACTTAAAGCTCTTGCAACTTTACAGTCAGTTATACATCCCTATGTACGATTTCTGATCTCTTCTCTTCTGTTGTCACTTTCAAAGTTGAACCTGATCTTGGCAGTTAATCCGCAGTTCAATTGTTGCCCGTAAGGTTGAAATAACCAGATACCAGGCATAGTCCAATCTTTATAATTCACATAAGGTCTTTTACACTTTCAGATCATATTTAACCTAAAAACATGTCCTCTGAAGAGGATAAAGGCCTCAGCAGCCATTATTTGCTATCAATAACTAAATAAATAAAATAATGTCCTTTGAAAGCCTTCAGAGTTGCAGGATTAATTAAAAAAGAAACATTTTAGGTTAGGTTAGGTTTCGAGATTAGAAAAGGCTGAAATTTTAAGAAAGACTTTTTAGCTTCTACAACCCATTTTTTTCTACCTCAGATTTGGTATCATTAAACATATTGTGATTTTTTTTTTTTTCGAAAATAAATATTATTTTACTTTTAGTTCAAATACAGCCTTTTGAAAATTGGTATATGAAAAGAAAATATTTATAACACCATACTCCTGCAGACACTTAAATAATGAGTCTTTTAGCTCGACCAGACATGGATGCGGGTGAAGTGTTCGTGAACTTTAATCAGAATGTAACGTAAGTATCTATTGAATAATTTATTTTACAATATATTATAATTCCGTTACATAATTAATATAATATTTCCATTATAGATCCTTAGCCGTTGGCACTAAGTCGGGTTATAGTTTATATAGTTTAAATTCAGTAGATAACACATTAGAAAAAATCTATACATGTCCCACAGAGGAAATATTTTTAATTGAACGTTTATTTGAAAGTTCGTTAGTTGCCATTGTAGCACAACGTGCGCCCCGAAAACTGAAGGTAAAATTTTGATCAATATTTACGACTCATTTTCTCACTGCGATGCATATGTTTTGTTTTGTTTTAGGTTTGCCACTTCAAGAAACAGAGTGAGATCTGCAATTATTCTTATTCGAACTCAATATTGGCTGTTAAATTAAATCGTCAACGTTTAATTGTTTGCTTAGAGGAAAGTCTTTACATACACAATATACAGGATATGAAAGTTGTACACACTATACGTGATACACCTTGTAATTCTACCGGTTTGTGCGCTTTGAGTTCCTCATCAGATCATTGTTATTTAGCCTATCCGGGCAGTGTTACATCCGGTGAAGTGCAGATATTTGATGCCATTAATTTACATGCTAAAACTATGATACCAGCTCACGACAGTCCCTTGGCCGCATTAGCATTTAGTCCATCGGGTACTGAAATTGCCACAGCTAGTGAAAGAGGTACTGTTATACGTGTATTTTCTTCATTGGATGGCACTAAGCTTTTTGAATTGCGACGCGGCTTGAAACGGTGTGTCTCCATTGCTTCTCTGTCGTTTAGCACCTGTGCTGAATACCTAGTTTCCAGCTCGAATACGGAAACCGTACATATATTTCGCTTGGATCGTACCGCTGCAGAAAGTAATGATACAAAGCAAACTTCTGATGATTGGATGGGGTAAGTAATAAATTATTCATAAAGACATTTCCTGCACATGTACTTAGTATGCGGTCTTAAATTTAATTTTTTTTTAAATACTCTTATGGTTTTGGTTTAGAAAATTGTATCTTATTTACGATATTGTTCATTTGAAACCATCATTTCGTTATTATCATGCTTTATTTTAATTTTGTGTTTTTTTTTGTTTTCTTTTTACTTTTTCCATACATGTACCAAATCTCTATCACCAACTACTACTTTACTACTCGTATTTATTTGTTGTTTTGTATCTGTTATACATCCCGTCTCTTCTTTAACACATACACACACAAATGCACTATGTTTTGTTTGTACAAAAACAAAAACAAAAATCTGTAATCCTGTCCACATTGTCCATATACAACAATCTTACATTGTCTTCATATTTTACATTTCAAAAAAGTTACTCGTTTTTTAGATTTCTTAGCAAGACAGTGTCTAGTTATTTGCCAACCCAGGTAACAGATGTATTTAGTCAAGGTCGAGCTTTTGCATCCGTTACACTACCTGAAGCGGGCATTAGGCGTATGTGTGCCATAACAAAAATTCAAAAGCAATCACGGTATGTTGAACAAAGCCCAGGCTCAATATAAATTGTTATACAGAAAACTATGTATTTTAAGTCTTCATTACAGACTCCTAATTGCTTCCCAAGACGGTTATCTATACGTATATTCGATACCATCAGTAGAAGGCGCCGAATGTCAACTCATTAAAAAACACGATTTACGTCTTGATGAATGCTATGCCATTGATGTTCGGGGTAAAGTATACATACATATGCTTCATATTTAATATTATTATTTTTTGATTGTGAAACAACGAAAACTAAAATGTTTATGTATAATACAAGTGTAATGGTTCCACGTATGCTAGAAACAAAAATACTAAAATTGTTAAAATTGCTGTAAATATGTAATTGATGTTTGTAGAAATTTGAAATTTTGTTTGGATTTGTAGTTAGGGAACCATTACTTTTGCCTTAAGTATACTACCAGGCAATCTCTATTGATTGCCCAGTATAATTTGTAGTGAAAAGAAATTCATTGTTTTTTTTTCGTTAAAACGAAGAGTTTCATTAGCATATTTAGAATATTTAACATTCGGATCAAATAAGCATCGTTTTGTTTGATATCGTGTGGACAAAGATAAATTCATTATGAAGTTCTTGTCTTCAATGGCAAAACTCGTATTTTTCCCTCTCTCTCTCTCATTGGTCAAATTGTGGCCAACTGATTTCTTTAAGCAGTTCAAATATTGGAAGCATACGATCTAATTAATATATTTTGACATTAGAGCAGTTCATGCTTGATAATTACCACTTGTGCCTTCATATTACTAAACATTCAAAGTGCTTTCGCTGGACATGGTCTTTTTCCTTTAATTTGTTTGGGAATTTCTCAATTAAACGTCTTTTTGTATTCAGTTTTTGTGTTCAATTTTCAAGTGGATCTAAATATAAAACGTTTAGCTTCTAGGTAATCTAAACAGTTCTTACATGACTATAGGATTAGACGAATAGAATAGTTGCCTCCTTTGATCAAAATTTTTGATATCAAAATTAACATTTCACTATCAGCCCAGTATCGCTCTCCCTTTTGGTTGTGTCTGGTCGGTGTAATTCCTCCGCTTCCCATTTTCCCCTTTCCTACATCCTCTCCTTTTTATCATATTCCCTCTATTATCCTTCCCGCTTTAAGGACGTTATACAAAGGGTCAATTCGACCTCCGGGTACTGTACTTGTCTTAATTGACAAGTACACGTCCATAAAAACAATTTGCAATTGCCACAAAAGAAATAGAAATTGTCGGTAAATTTTTTTTATCTTTGCATCATCATAAACAGAATCGAATACAGCAATCCAGCCAAATGTTTAGACGCCTTAGATCCATTGCGGAATCATGCTTCGTAGATAGGCGTAAAAAACTTTACGAATCTTTAACATAAAAGGGTAGGGTATCTATCTAGTCCGCTAGGAACGATGGCTAATGGGGAAGTCAATATTTTGGATAATAAAGATAACCTTGGATAACCCTACGCCTTTCAGTGCATTACAGAAACATCCCTACAACTATAATGGAACAATAAGACAAGAGAATGGACTTGCCATAAGTATTTTAAAACTGAATACGATCGACTTGAGTACAATAATGAGTGTTCAGCCTTGTACGAACATCTGTACCGTATTCGCGTGATGGAAAATGATGAATGTAGACCGTGTGGTACAAGCATCGAAACGATGAGCTATAATTTAAGAATTTCACTATTTTGGATGTATTCATCATGGCAATACATACATATATTGATGGATTAGATTGGAAGACAGGTTGATATCAAATGTTTTGGCACAAAATAAAGAGATGTTCAAAAAATTTACTAAGACGGTCATATGCTTTTTATAGGAACCGTAAGAAATTTATTTATGTCAGCTTCAATAAACACTATGCGCTATGTTATTAGCGTTTTTGTTTTATTGAAGCCAAACTGTAAAATAGACCATACAGTGGACAGCAAAAGTCTTAGTACGGCATTATATTTTGACAAAAACAAGTCCCCACAGGCTTCATACTCTTGCACAAAGTCCCGATATGACTTCAAGAGAGTATTTAGGAGATCATTTGAAAGAACGTTTACGTAATCGCTAAACCTCAAACAAAAGTCAACCGAAAAACTTGCTCTTGGTGCCATCAGAAACCATTAAACAAAACTTGTATATTCAATTCCAAATTGGCTAAATGGAGTGCTTGACCTTAAGGGATATTCTACTAAATACAAGGGATAACATTTTCATATATTAGAGCTTTGAATTTTAAATTTATTCAGAGTTCTCCTTGGGGGTGGGTACCTATGGAGTCATCTGAAACTTTTCCTTATTTTTCTTTTGTTTTACGAAAAACATTAAAAAATTGTTTGTTTTATAATAAAACAGAAATAAATTAATAAAACTTTTCACTAAAATTCATGAAATTGCTAAAATATATTACCGTACTAGGACTTTTGCTGTCCACTGTCTTTCTTATTTGAGCTTGTCAATTTATGGCGCGCAGTTCAAAGTGTTGTATGAAACCTTATCTTATCCAAAACAAACTGTAAACTAAATTAAACTTCCAGATTACTAATCTCTAATCAATTGAAAATGAAATAATGAGTTTCTTTTTACCACACCCTTATATTAATTAGTTTTTATTTACTTTTGTAGTGTACCTTTTGTAATTTGGGTTTTTAATTTCTTTTTCTTTTTTCCTTTTTAATTTAAACTAAAAAACGTTATACGTTTAGTTAACTCTTCACCATCCCTAGGTGTTGCTGCCGCTACAGAAGGTGCTGCTGGTACTGCAAATCCCTCTCCCGGTTCTACCGGCGGCGGTACTAATTCCTCTAAAGAGGAAGGTAAATCTTCCTCATCAAATAGCTATGCTGCAGCTCTTAAAACCGAGGGGGGAAGTAATACTAGTTCTTAAATAGAATATATATTAAAAAAAACAATTTAATAGTGATTTTTACTTCTTACAATTTAATTTCTACATTTATAATTTGACATCACTATTATTAATTAATAATTTTTTTCTTCTCATTTCTTAAATAAGGATAATAAGATTTATTTATTCGTTTCTTTACTAATTTCAAATACTTTTTTATTATTTTCTTTGGTAGTTGCATTCTCTTTAGTAATTTTTTCCTCCCAATTATTAATTAGTTAATTAAACTCCTTTTGTTGTTTCTAGTAGAAATATTTTTATTATAATTTTATTTACTTTTTTATTTTATTTTTTTTTATTTAACTTTTTCATTTTTTATTTCTATTGTTATTTAATTTTTTTTTTTGTATCCCTTTCGTAACTTTCTTTTCCTTTCGTAACTCAAAAATGTGCAAGTGATTTTGAAAAAATAATATCAAAATAAGTTTTTTAAGACTTTTTAACTTCTAAGCTCTTATTTACAATAAATACTACTTAAATATAAAATAAAAAAACGTTTATTATGTTGATTTTTAATTTTTATTTCTCAATTTCTTCCCCCACACTTAGACATGTTCTACAAAATATAACACACACACACACAGCATATCCCATAAAAATTTCACCCACCATCATTTTACTTTTTTTAATTTTTATTATTATTAAGCAAAAGTATTACTAGTTCAATATATTAATACTATTTACCAAAATTATTTACATATATACATACATATATACATAACTTTTATTATAAACACGAAAATATATATGAAAACGGATATTTAATAATCTAAATAGATATGCAAAAGAAAAGTGAAGATGGACTTTAATATAATAACGAAATAAATTAAAAATATTTTAATTGGGTTCATGGCGTTCACATCTGAACAGCGCATATATGCGAAATATTTACACAAACAACACACATATATTTTTTTTTTAAATAAAATTTTATGATAACTGATATATATTAAGCAAACTAAGTTCTCAATTGTAAATTTGTTAACACACCCCTCCCCAACATATTAATATACATACAATCTACACAAATACAATATATTTTTTGTACAAAAAAAGAAAAACAAAAAAATGTGTAAAGATCTACGAAATCTAAAATCTAAATTATAAAGTAGTTTTCCTAATTTTATTAACTCATAAAATAAAATATTAAACAATAAGTTGGTATAAGTAATTTCAAAAATAAAATAAAAAAAAATTCTATATACAACAACAAAAAGAAAATAATCATAATTTGTTTACATTTACACAAACAGCTTAAGTTTATCTTATCTTTTGCGATATCCATTTTAAATATAAAAAAGATATGAGTGATGAGTATTCACAAAGAAAAGCTGATGTAATTTCAAATCTACATAATTTAATTTAAAAAAAATCTATTGGGAACTTATAAAAATCATTCACTTTATGTTAGAAACTTATTTAACAATTTCACTATTCAAACATTATCAAATTAACTTTAATCTATTCCCAGCTAGCCACTTCAATGACACAAGTTCAAATTCTCCCCAAATTACGCATTATTTCCTGCTTTTCTTATCTTCGATCCATACAATCAATCCGTATTCGAAATTTTATATGTAAATTCGAAACTTCCTGTGTGATTTTCAAATTAACGCTTTAAATCAAATTAAAATCTTACTGTCCTTAGCTTCTTTTTGAATGAAATTCAATTTTATTAACATGAGTTATAAACAATATTTGAAAACAAAAATAGTGATTTCTAATTCGGTGTATTTTCTTAATAATTATACAAAAGAAATTGTCTTAAAGCAATAGGTTAAAGCATTAATTAGTTAAACGATAAGCCTATTAATTGGCATTGTGAAATAAACACGGATATACCGCATACGAAGTGCAAGCTTTATTGCGAGTTTTAACATAAATTCATCATTTAACAATTTATGATTCATTGCCAGTAGCCAGAAAAACTATTTTACAAGTAAAAACTACATTTTTTTTTTTTGTTGCTAGCTGGCAAAGCGACTGAAGTTCATAATAGTTATAATAGACCCCTATTACAGCCTTATAGAAATAAATCGGATTTAAATCTGTATTCTGTTTTAATTAGGAAATTTACTATTTTTTGTTAAATAAAATAGCAATAGAACCTAATTCTTGGTTAAAAAAACACCTTAGACAACAATAATAATAATTATCATATGAGAGTTAAAACTTTCGAAAGTTTATTTATATAATGCCATTTTTATTAGAAAAAATAATAATATAATAACAATAATACATTCTTCTTTAAGCAGTTGCAATCTGCCCATGGCTATCCCTTGCTTGACAAGTCTCAGAGATTCCATTATAATTGTTTTCTTTTACAGTTTTATTAAAAGTTTTAAATTATATTTAAACAATATTTCAAGTTGCTTCCAGCACTATTACAAATTAAAGATACACAAGTTAGAATTAACTTAAAAGCAAAGAGTATGCTTTAAAAAAAAAGAATTACTTTTCAAGTTTGTATTTATCGGCACAGAGTGGCATCGATCTTTTCCAACCAAGGAGCAAACTCTTTAAGTTTGCGACGATACATGGGATCGTTAGCAACAGGATTATGTTCTAAATAAATAGTTTTTAAACTCTTATTCTTCTTAATACATTCAACATTTTGCCATTTATCAATGGAATTGTCATTCAACCACAATTCTTCTAACTTGCCTAGACCATCAATATTGTCAATGGTTTTTAAGCGATTCTTGGCTAAATCCAAAGTGTCCAATTGTTTGTTGTTATCCAAATTCTCAATAAGTTGTATTCCATTTTCCGATAAATACAATTCAGTAAGATTTGTCAATTTATCTAAGTTTTCAATTTTCACTATACGATTTGCCTGCAAACTGAGTATTTCCAAGTTAGCCAGTTTATCGAGATTTTGAATTTTCGCAATTTTATTTTTACCCAGGAACAATTGACGCAAATTGACCAGAGTGTCTATATTTTCGATAGTTCGAATTTTATTATCGCCCAACTCCAACATGGTCAGATTGGTTAGCATGCCAATATTTTCGATACGCGTTATTTTATTGGCCACAAGAAATAATTTTTCCAATTTCTCTAGCTTCTCTAGGTTTTCAATTTTGGTCAAACGATTAAAGCTTATATCCAGTATTTCCAAATTAACCAAAGCATCTAAATTTTCCAATTTTGTAATTTGATTATCATACAACTCCAACTCAACAAGTGTTGTTAATGTATTCAGTTTTTCAATTTTCGTTATAAGATTCCAACGTAAATACAAATGTTCCACTTGTGTAAGTGGTTCGAAACTTTCCAATTTGTCTATACGATGATGATTTAAATCCAATTCATAACAATCGGGATCATTCGCTACAACCTCTTCAATTGAGGACATTTGTTCACCTGGTATCACATTAGGTTGATTAGCGGCATTCTCACAATTGGCCAATAACGATAATTGTGAGGTTTCTCCTGCACAATCGCTGGAATTGTCGTCAGATGAAGGATTGTCTGGATTATCTGTTCCTATATTTTTATAATAAGCCATTATAAATTGTAATTAATCCAGCAGCAGTAATAAACGAAAGGAAATAAATAACTTTGCACTTGTATAAAAAAATAGTGTAATTAATTTCTGGCAAAACTCAAAACATTAGAACCGCAATCAGAATAAAATAAGTGAGAGATGTTAAGAGAGCAAAACATACAATAACTGAGCAATTGATTAAAAGCGTAGCAAAACTGAAACTTTCATCGGCTGCGTTGTATTTTAAAGTTAGTATACAGTACTGATATGAAATATAGCAAGGTTTTAATATTAGATTCATATTTACTAAAATTTGCTGTTCAATTTTTTATGTTTTTGTTACTCAGTTCATAAGAATTATAAAAATATACATATAATTTAATTTATATTATAATTATCATTTATAATTATTTAATCATTCTTTACTTTCCAATAGTGGACTATTGTTTGTTCTCCATATTTAATACTCTATTATACAACTCAGCATTAACACATTGTCATTTTTCTAATTTGTATATTTTGGATTTTTCTGGAATACAAAAAAGATATACTTTATATTTGTTAAGGAAATTGTAAGAAAAATTTCAAACATAGTTGAATATAGATTAAGTAAATTAAATAAAATTGTGAAATAATTTCAAAATTTATATCGAAACAAAACTGCTATTTCCTTTATATTTCGTTACTAGAATTTTAGTCGTAAACTTTACATTACCACAAGAATAAGAAACTTATATACACAGAAGACAAACATGTCAGATTGGGATACAGTGACTGTTTTGCGCAAGAAGGCTCCAAAGGCCGGTGCTCTTAAAACTGAAGCAGCCATTAATGCCGCCAGACGCCAAGGTGTACCAGTTGATACTCAACAAAAGTGTAAGTTAAAATATTTTTAATATTAATATTGAGCCGTATATAAATTTTAGGTTATGTTCTTACTATAAAATTGCTTTCGACTATTTTATAACGTTATTGTTGTTGGTATTTTTTTTTCTCTTTGTAATTTATATCGATTCGTACAAGTGCATTGCAATTTCATCATTTTGTTTTCACTTGCATTGTTGGAAGCAGAATAAATTAAATGCATGTGCATTTATTTAAAATAATAACTCGGTATTATTTGTGTGTGGGAGGTAACGGCCGAAGCGAAAGATGTTTCTTTAGTGAAGTTAATTACTTTTAAAATATTTCCTTAAGCGTACACGTACACATCCACATACACACACAAATGTTTATTGCCCTATTTTTAGTTGAATTTAAGTAGTTTTTGTTTTTGTTTGTGTCAAACAATGACATTAGAAAAGAAATTTTTAATTCTTGACACAGCGTGATATTAAAAGTTATGTATGCATGGATGTGTGTTCTTTACCTCATATTTTTCTATTTTAAGTTTTTGATAAGGTCAACATATCATGCTGACACAAATCATTTGCCGGATAGCATACAAATTAGAAATAAAAATAACAAACAATTAACAACATTTAATTTATTTTTAAATTTTGAATGCGTATGAAATTTGCATTCGACATGGGATAAATGTGTATCTGAGCAAGTGATAATAAATTGATTCGAAACAAATTTCCGAAATTTTAAGCGAGCCTGTACCGATGCATATAGCCTAATGTAGTCCTGATGAGATAAACTTCGAATTCTGTTGGCCAAAGCTTCAGGCAGTTGTGGTCCTATTTAAGATTTTGCCAGCAATTCATATATAGTAGATGATTCGCATAGAACTGAACAGAGGCTTCACTTCTAGCCATTCGAAACAGTGCTTATATGGCAAAATTTTTCAACATTCTCGACAAGGGGGGTGTTATGTATTTTTATTCGAAATGAAATTCATTCGAATCTAACGCTGTAAAATATTGTGTTTCTTAATTTTTCTTTCGAAAGGAAATACATAATGACCCTCTGGTTTTCTATAGGGCGAATAGAAGAGTAAACATAACCAAATTGTGTGCGATTGGCTAATAACGTTATTAAGATTTTTAGCCGAAAAAATGAAGTATGCAGTGACCGTGCAAACTATATATAGTTTAAGCAATTATAATTTATTACTGGGTTTCTCTTGATTGTGTGGTTAGATCACTGACAAGGAATAGGATAGATTCCAGGCGAACTATTGAAGGGTATGTTCCGACGAGGAGGAGTTGGAGGCTATCCAATACCTCCCCTGAAGTCCTTAGTAGGATATAATTGATAACCTTTAGCAGGGGTTTCTTTTTGATGGGTTGAATTCTCTGTCGTTTAGTTTTTGCATTTGTTCCCTTGTTTGTTCGACTTCTGTCTCTCTGATTCTTTTTTCGTTCTAACTTCTTATTAGTAGGTTGAGGTTGAGGACCCTTGGCAGGGGCTTCTTTGAGGGTTTGAATTCTGTGTCCGGGTACTGTGCTTGTCTCAATTGACAAGTACACGTCCTCTAACCTAATAACCGGTCTAACAATCGCCAGATGTATCCAGCGAATGGCCCTAGGCGGAAGACCCCAGCTCTTACCTATGGAGTTCCTACACTGTTAGAGATCATTCAGTCCCTTCTTCATTCTTTCCTCGGTGTTTCGTTTCCAGTTCAGCTTGCTGTCCAGGACAACACCCAAGTACTTGACTTGAAGGTCAGTATTAGACGAACTCAAAAAGCTTAAATTAGTTAACTTCAAAGGCAGAAAAATGGCATAATAATGCCACCTGTCATGGTGAAATTGAACTAAATAATAAAATAATGTATTCCTCTTTACTATACCATTTATAAAATTAATTATTGTTAGCAATAACTCAGGTTTGAAATCACATACTTACTATTTAATACTAATTTTACAGATGGTGCTGGTACCAATAAACAACATGTTACAACTAAGAACACTGCCAAATTGGATCGTGAGACTGAGGAGTTACGCCACGAAAAAGTTCCTTTAGAAGTGGGAAAAATTATTATGCAAGGCAGACAATCTAAAGGTCTTAGTCAAAAGGATCTAGCTACCGTAAGTAAACATACACACAAAGTAAAGGATACAACCAAATCCTCTATGTCCAAGGAAGAAAATACCATTGTAATGTACACCAAGTATTAAATAAGAAAGAAATTCAGTTTTATTTGCTATGTGTCCGGCGTAGTCTGTGAACAGGGAGAGGTTCCCATATAATTATTCTCTAGACAATTTGACCTAGCGTTTGTGCAGGTTGTGAGACGGAAAACTATTTTCTTAGATAGTTTGCTTTTGTATGGATAGTATCGGCTGATAACTGGATTAGTTTTAAGCGATATTCGTTTTTTTTTTAACTAAACAAATGACTTAAAAAACATACACTTTTTCATTGAAACGAAATTGTCAAAACACAATCCAAATAAAAAAAATGAATACAGACTGAATTCCAGAGATGAGTTACTAGAGCTAAAGATGGGTTTATATATTCAATTGGTTGTATCCATTATTTTATATTTTTCTATTAATAACAAGTATATTTATATATATTTCTTTCTTTGTGTAGAAAATTTGTGAAAAACAACAAGTAGTGACTGATTATGAGGCTGGTCGTGGTATTCCAAATAATATGGTATTGGGTAAAATTGAACGTGTCATTGGTATAAAATTGCGTGGCAAGGATCGCGGCCAACCAATGGCGCCTCCTGGTAAAAAGTGAGAAAAAACTACAACCGCTGCTTCTACAAGTGGCGGTTCGAGTGGAGGAGATACCACAGCAGCCGTTGGCAAACAAACTGCAAATAAAGCAAAAAATGAAAAATCACTGGCAACTGCACCGCCAACGGCTCAGCAAAATAGTTCTCCTCACACGGGCCATAACATCACCACACCAGCTTGCAGCAAAAATAAGCTCAAATAAATTATCGGGAGGCATGATCATATAACTACTATATATAATAAAACAGTGCTAATTAAAATTCAATTGAATATTATAAAACAAACAAAAAAAATCTTATTAACACCAGACGAGTGTGTAATAAGTGGATTGGGTTGATTTTGCAAACCTTTCATATTATTACGTATAGAATTTACTTCTTAAGCTTGTTTCTTAATTATAATATTAGCAATTGTTTTAAAACCCTTTTATTACTTAAATAGTACACGGAGTTTGCAGTAATCAAATTAAATAAATTATTTTAAACAAAAACCACACAACAGCAACAGCAACAGAAAAGAAAAATATAATAGAATATGATATAACACATTCTCAAATATATTTATCATATAAAAAAAAATACCTAAAATAAAAATTAATATGAAAAATGTATCAATTAAATATAATAAATGTCAAATCTTTAAAACAAAAACAAAAAAGAAAAATAGAAACACTAATATATATATGTATATTCAACTATAAACGGATGATGTATGTATTCAAACAGGAAACATTAAAAGAAACTCAGAAAATCTTAAACCAAAACCTTTTAAACACATTTTGTTTTGTATATTTTTTTGTTTTATTTGAATTTTAGTTACTAAATTAAGGTTTCCACGGGAAAACAAACTACTATGATAAAATATTTAAGTTTATTAATAAAAAATATTTTCGGTTTTTTATTTAAATAAAACTGCATTTGTTTTCATTGTGTTTTACAAAAGCTTGAATTCATCAAATTGAATAAGTTTTTTATCCATCCTATATTTGTTGTATTATTTTCAATAAAATCGAATATTCATGTGTGTTGTTTATACTAAACAACTAGATATTTAATATTATTTATTTAATACCTATACTATAATATGTATGTGTATTAAACTAATCGATTGCAAAATATATAAAGAAAGTTTTTGATTTTAAAATAAAACAAGTGTTTGTTTTGTTTACTAAAATATTTTTTTTACCATAAATTAAAGCTCATTGTTGTTCTAATAGTTGTATTGTATGTGCCTTTTAATATTGCATGTAATATGGTTGCAATACAATCAAGTACCACCAATGGTGCTTTCAATGCGAAAATGCTTCTTTGATTTGTTGTGAGATAAAAGAGTGTTAGTTGTTTGCTCTATTAAAGGGTTTTAAAAACAACAACTCTTTCGTATAACCACACACGCTTGATTGTTGTATGTACATACATACATACATATGTATATTAAAAGTCTTGAGAAAAAAAGAAACAACATAAATGCATTGATAGATTCTATGAAATGTTACAAGAACGATTGTATTGTTTTGGCTTTGCTAAAATTTTTGTTTACATTTTTGGACATGTATAACACTCTTCTCCCACCTTGATCACCAATAATTTAAGACACTATGTTATGAATGCAGTAGAAATTAACGAACAGAGAGAGGAAAGAGTGCAAGAATTCTATTTAACATTGTTTGACGACAAACAAAAACAACATTGATTTGTTTATTCTTTTCATTTACAATAACAATGCGTTTATCAATGATAATGCATGTCAAACTTTGCTGTAATTTGGTTAACATTATGTTAAGTTTTTATGAAATGCTCTGCTCTCGTCATTTAAGGAATCTGTTTGATCTGATTGTTGTTGTTATTGTCTTGTAATTGTCATGTTATTAATTGATGTTAAAAAGAACTGTAAGGCCGGTTAGTAGTAATTTTTGTGCTTTTTAAAGAACGTGTAAGTGAAAGTTTTTGTGATTTAGAATTTCAAGTAAAATTAATAAATTAAAGTTTGCTTATAAGCAAAAAAATAGTGTGTTAAAACAAGCGTGTGTAATTGTTTCTTAATAATAAAAATCCTAGCGGAATAGAAAGGTTTTAATAAAATTTTATTTCGTTTGCAATTTCAATAAGAATCGAAAATTTTCAATGAAAGAAAAGAAAAATGAAAAAAAAAAAATTCAAAATGGAGTACATCAATAAGGTGTACCTAAAAAAATGGTAAAAATCATAAGTGAAGTGAAGTGTGGTCAAGGCCTTGAATGTAATAATCAAAGCAACAACAACAATAAAAAATAATTAATAAGTAATAAAATAAAATTAATAATTAATAAAATTTGAAAACTCCATTGCTGGAGTACAAAAGCAGAGTAACCGTTTTATATAAAAAAAAAAATATTGTTGTGTTGTTGGTGCATGGCCTCGAATGTGAAAAAGTGTTTTTTTTTTTAATATATTTTGAAATGTGTGTGTAGTGTAAGTAAATTACATCGAAACAACGAAGAGAAAGAGAGGGTGTCAGTGGGTAAGCAGTCCTTAAAAGGTAAGTTTCAAAATTACCAAACATATGTAACCATAACCAATGTAAACCAAACCATAAATTTAATTTTTTTGCACCAGTGCATTTCAAAAGTGAAATTTTGAAATGGTACTGAACTTTTACTATATGCATCTAATGGTACCATTGTAAAAAAATACATACATTACAACCCTTCAATTAGGATTATTTCCTGGCTTTTCAGGCCACTTATGTTGTGTCTATTAATGTATACATGAGTGGCGGGATATGTAGTTTAAAGTTGACTCCGAACGACAGATTTTTGAGAAACTTTTTCATGGCAAATTTAGTTACTCTCAGAAATTTTTTGTATTTTGTCATATTGACAGATTACAATATCATTGAATCGGATCGGCACCAGTGTATTGATCAATATAGGGCTGGTTTCGATAATAAAAGCAACCTTAAGATACAAATTCTAATACATGCAGCTTTTGAACGGCGCCTGCATAACAAGTCTTTCAGATGTGGATTTTAACTTTAACCAGCTGTCTCCAAAAGAAATTTAAAAAAAGTAAAAGTGAGAGTGTCTGGTGTTTCCAGATAGAAAAAATTTCTAAAATATTGAGGAATATTTGATTGACTACTTAGCTAATCGAAGGTCTCCATTTAAATTCAGAGCATTACTTGCAGAGGCTTTTTTCTTTTATTTCCATTGAATTGTAACAAAAAAAAACGAAGTTTTATTATTGCCTGAACTCGCCGTAGTGTAGTAGGTAGTGTGTTGGCTTATTAGACGTAAAGCCAGGGTTCGAGCCCCAGGCCAGACATCAAGACAAAATACAAAAAGTATTTCTTCGGCGACTTCCTCTCAGAAGATTTCTGGCAAAAACTCAGAGAGTAAATAAAGTTGTCATGAAAAAGTTTCTCAAAAATCTGTCGTTCGGAGTCGACTTTAAATTGTAGGTCCCACCATTCATGTATAAAATTAACACACACAACATAAGTGCTGTGAGAAACTAGGACGTTGTACAATGACGTTGTCAATTCGACCTCCGACTACTGTACTTGTCTTAATTCACAAGTACACGTCCTCTAACCTAACCTAACCTAACCTATTATTGCCTACTGCGATAAAATAGGATTTTTCTAAGTCTACTAAAAGTATGTATAGATTATTATACGTTGAATCGTTTAACATTAAAGTATTGATTGAGCAACAGCAAGTGACTAGAGCTGAAAAGGCCTCCCACCATAACTATTCTATTCTATTCTACTATTCTATATAGTACATAACTGTGTCTTGTAGGTACAAGTGTTAAGGCCACTAGATAATCTTCTTATATATAAAAATGAATGTGTGTTTATTTGTTTGTAGGTTTGTTTGTTTGTTTGAAGTCTATAGACGGCTAAACGGCTGGAATTTTAACAGTACCTTCCTGTATGTCTGGAAGGAACTATAGGCTCCTTTTTATTTTAAAATTTCAAGTAGGCGAGGTGCCACGCCCTTATACCCGATAAGTATTTAATGTCGCATATCTCATAAACTGCAACAGCTAGAGTCCTCAAATTTTGTATGGACGACTTTGACGTATATATGAACAAAATGGGCGGATTGGCTATAGTGGGCGTGTCACCTCCCATAGTCTACATATATAAAAATGAATGTTTGTTCGTATGTACCTTATAGAATCGTAAACTATGCATTTGATCATGTTATGATCTTTAGCAAAGTTGTTGCGCATGAACCGGGGAAGGTTTCTAAGTTGATATGACTAATCTCCGGCAAGTAGCGCCACTGAAAATTACTTAAAATCAATTAAATCGTAAACTGCATTTGGTCATCTTATGATCTTTAGCAAAGTTGTTGCGCATGAGCCGATGAAGGTTTCTAAGTTGGTATGACCAATATCCGATAGGTGGCGCCTCTGAAAATTACTTAAAATGAATTAAATCGTAAACTTCTTTCCTTCAAATTTATTTTAGTTGCTGGCGCAGCAACACGCGCAGGGTACAGCTAGTTCTAGAATAAAACTTATATATTTTGCCAGACCTCAGTTCATACTTGCCATTTAACAACTTTCTTAATGGAGGTATAATGTTGCCAGTGGGTTATGGAATTGTTGAAATAAAACTTCAATTATGTTTATTGCATTTCAAAAAATTTGTTCATTTATTTCTTTATACTTGGAAAAATGATAAAAAATATTTGCGCTTTTTTGTTTTTAGTTCAACAATTAATTTCAAAAAAAAAAAAAAGTTAAACAATTACTGATGCTATGCTTAAAATCTAAATTTAATACAATATAAATTAATGTTACTAGATAATTAAATAATGATAGTGATAAATACATATGTATATTGTATATGGGTTATTGGAAGTTTTGAAAATAGAGAAAAACCTCAGACATAAAATATAACAGATATTGGATAAAAAATATTAATTGTTGCTATTAAGACTGTATACAGTGTCCACATTACGAATGTTTCCTTTCAAATTAGATTGAGTTTATCAGGGTAGGAGGAGAATAGAAGGTAATAGAGTGTGGATTTTTATGTATGTTTTACAAAATATTGTTTTTTTTTGTTAAATATTTATTGAATTTCAATCAGTTAAACTTAAAACAGAGAGAAATATTCCATAATGTGAACCAACAGTCAGTTAGAAAAGGGACGTGTTTAAACAAAATTTAGAAAACAAACAAACCATAATATATGCTAAAATGTTTAATTGATTATAATTACATATTAATTTAAATAGTTTTATGTTTTAAAGCAACAAAAAAGGTGTTTGTTTCCATTTCATTGAAAGGAAATTCAATCTAATTTTTCGATTTATTTATAAGAACAAATACAAATATAAACTTAACTTTGACTATTTTTTTTTGTTTGTTTAATACTTTAATAAATTGTTTTCTTTTTTTTGTTTCAATAATTGAAATATTATTAACTGTAATTAAGTTTAGTTTAAGGTAAAAGCAAATTTTTTATTTTGTTTTTGTTATCATTTCCTTTGTTTTTTTTTTGTTTTACTTTTACAATAAAAATACTAATTTCTTGTTGTTAATTACACATTTGCAATTATATTATTTAATTCTATTTATTTATTTTAATTTTATTTTTAATTGTTTTTGTAGAAATAACTTTTATAAAATAATTTAAATCGTTTGTTCGTGTTGTTTTGAACCCTAACACGGCCTTGATACCTTTTTAATTTTTTTTTCTAAAATTATTTTCTTTTTTAATTTATTCAATGGAACAATTTATTTTTGTTTTATTTTTATTGCTGTTTTTTTTCATTTCTTGCTTCTTAGCAAATTTGTTTTTCAAATTATTTAATTTTTTATTTGAATTACAAAAAAAATCTATTACAAAACTTTTACTTTTTTTTCGTGGGCTTTTAAAGGTTTTTGTGTATTAATTTTTAATTTCAGTTTAATAACTCCATCTTAAACAGAAAGGCTTTAATGTTCTAGCTTTAATACAACATATAAATTTCTTCTTTAATCTATTACAAAAATACCTCTAAGAATAATGCTGGACTATACCCTCCGCAGGCAATATTTTTGTAATGGGAAATTAATTCAAAATTTTGGTTTTGTTTGAATACGAAGGTACTTCATAAGTTTTGGTTTACATCGTGAAGGAAATTGTTGAGTTGAAATTCGTTTATGCAAGTACAAATTCGCAAATTCATTAAAAATTAATTGAATTTTATTAAAATTCAAAAGCGATGAAAAAATTAAAAAAATATGTCGTAATGTCAACCAAAACTAAATCCAACAATTTAAAAATAAAAAACAAGGTGTAGTAAAGTGAAATTTATTATTATTTTGCAACCGACGGATCATCAGGTGACCTTAGAAAGATAAGATTTTGTACTAGAAAAGCTCTTTGCCAGTTTTGATTTTATTCCACTCAACAGGTTGATAGAGAGAGAAAACGTCATATTTAGCAGCCAGTTAAGCCAAAAGTTTATACACAATGCTTAGAAGTATTGGCAAGAGTAGTCTATACGATCAAACTTTTAATTCCGGCCTATAAGGTCAATAATTTGAGTATCTTAAGGAAGCAATCGTTCATAAGCGATTAATTTTTGTCAGTAAGACATTTGTGTTTCATCAAGACAGTTCAACACCACAGCTTGAGTTGGTTTGTGAAGAGCTTACGCATTCAGCTTATAGAGCATACTCAACCTAAAGCCATTTTAATTATGCTAAACAAAGTCTTCAATTGCACTACAGGCAAAGTAAAATTTTGTTAGATTTTTTAGAAATGTGTTTCGGCATATCGAATATACACACACCATGTAACTCCTTTTGACAATAGCTTTACTGTTCAAATACATAATGATTTTCCGGGCTAACTCAAGTGAAATACATTAAAGGAATGATGAAAGGAATATGCTCTAAGCCAGGGGATAGGTTAGGTTAGGTTAGAGGACTTGTACTTGTCAATTAAGACAAGTATAGTATCCGGAGGTCGAATTGACCCATTGTACAACGTCCTAGTTTAAGCCAGGGGATAAATGCAATGTCCTTTGTGCAGATGTATCTGCTTCATGTAAAGCTATATACTTGCCAAACTCATCAAAAACCAGATGGTACGGGTACTAGAGTTAGTGTTCATAGTCAAGCAGTGATAAAGGTTTTGGTGGGAATTTTTAAGCCTTTTTAAATCATGGAAAAATTTAAAATAAGCGACTGAAGACGATTACCTAAGCAAGCGATGGATTTCTTAAACCTTTGCCTTGAACCAGTTTGTCTGTATCTCATGAGAGTAAAATCGTAGAATCTGGCTATGCTATGACATGGCAGAAAAAATAGAAAAAATATTCTACATTCATTAGCGTTCAAAGAAGAGAAGCAGCATATGGTCATCATTTATTGTTCAGAATCAGGAAGAAGTTCATGAGGGTAACGTTAACTGTCTAAGGTCATGTAAAGCACAAATAGAACTCGGGATACTCACTCATCCGATCTGCTATTGTCCTACAAGCTAAGGTATGTGCATTGAACCAACTTTCATAGACTTGCCAATATTTCCCTTGTCATTGAAAATATTGTTTAAATTTACAAAATTTATTTGCTACTGCATGACATTACAAATAAATTTCGAATAACATATTGTTTATATGCATATTTTATATTAGCATTTAAAGCAAGCTTAATTTCTTCTTAAGCTTTGTCTAGTACTTTTAAACTTTAAAGGAACCACCAATGGTGTTTTCAATGCAAAATCTTACTAATAATGCTCAAATCGATAAAGATCATGTAATATTTTTACCATCTGAACTGTTTGTCAACCTTTGGAACACTATACATTATTCACAATACGAAATTGTCTTTTAGCATACTAACCATTTTAATACAATGTAAGTATAGCGCGTAAAAAACGCATGCATTCGGCTTCATGCGAAAATGCTTCATTGATTTGTTGTGAGATAAAAGAGTGTTAGTTGTTTGCTCTATTAAAGGGTTTTAAAAACAACAACTCTTTCGTATAACCACACACGCTTGATTGTTGTATGTACATACATACATACAACATATCTTGAGAAAAAAAAAGAAACAACATAAATGCATTGATGGCTTCTATGAAATGTTACAAGAACAATTGTATTGTTTTGGCTTTGCTAAAATTTTTGTTTACATTTTTGGACATGAATAACACTCTTCTCCCACCTTGATCGCCCATAATTTAACACACTATGTTATGAGTGCAGTAGAAATTAACGAACAGAGAGAGGAAAGAGTGCAAGAATTCTATTTAACATTGTTTGACGACAAACAAAAACAACATTGATTTGTTTATTCTTTTCATTTACAATAACAATGCGTTTATCAATGATAATGCATGTCAAACTTTGCTGTAATTTGGTTAACATTATGTTAAGTTTTTATGAAATGCTCTGCTCTCATCATTTAAGGAATCTGTTTGATCTGATTGTTGTTGTTATTGTCTTGTATTGTCATGTTATTAATTGATGTTAAAAAGAACTGTAAGGCCGGTTAGTAGTAATTTTTGTGCTTTTTAAAGAACGTGTAAGTGAAAGTTTTTGTGATTTAGAATTTCAAGTAAAATTAATAAATTAAAGTTTGCTTATAAGCAAAAAAAAATAGTGTGTTAAAACAAGCGCGTGTAATTGTTTCTTAATAATAAAAATCCTAGCGGAATAGAAAGGTTTTAATAAAATTTTATTTCGTTTGCAATTTCAATAAGAATCGAAAATTTTCAATGAAAGAAAAGAAGAATGAAAAAAAATTCAAAATGGAGTACATCAGTAAGGTGTACCTAAAAAAAAATAGCAAAAAATCATAAGTGAAGTGAAGTGTGGTTGTTAGCTCAAGGCCTTGAATGTAATAATCAAAACAACAACAACAAAAAAATTAATAAGTAATAAAAATAAATTAATAATTAATAAAATTTAAAAAGCTCCGTTGATGGAGTACAAAAGCAGAGTAACCGTTTTATATAAAAAAAATATTGTTGTGTTGTTGGTGCATGGCCTCGAATGTGAAAAAGTGTTTTTTTGGAATATATTTTGAGATGTGTGTGTAGTGTAAGTAAATTACATCGGATCAACGAAGAGAAAGAGAGGGTGTCAGTGGGTGAGCTGTCCTTAAAAGGTGAGTTTCAAAATCACGAAACATATGTATGTAACCATAACCAATGTAAACCAAACCATAAATTTAATTTTTTTGCACCAGTGCATTTCAAAAGTGAAATTTTGAAATGGTACTGAACTTTAACTTTTTTGCATCTAATGGTACCATTGTAAAAAAATACATACATTAAAACCCTTCAATTAGGATAATTTCCTGGTTTTTCACACCACATATGTTGTGTGCATTAATGTATACATGAGTGGCGGGATATGTAGTTTAAAGTTGACTCTGAACAAAAGATTTTTGAGAAATTTTTTCATGGCAAATTTATTTACTCTCAGAGTTTTTGTATTTTGTCATATTGACAGATTACAATATCATTGAATCGGATAGGCACCAGTGTTTTGATCAACATAGGGCTGGTTTCGATAACAAAAGCAACCTTAAGATACAAATTCTAATGCATGCAGCTTTTGAACGGCATCTGCATAACAAGTCCTTCAGATGTGGATTTTAACTGACGAAATATGAACTCAACTTTAGTGAAGTTTGTCTCCAAAAGAAAGTTATAAAAAAGTAAAAGTGAGAGTGTCTGGTGTTTCCAGATAGAAAAAATTTCTAAAATATTGAGGAATATTTGACTGACTACTTAGCTAATCGAAGGTCTCCATTTAAATTTAAAGCATTACTTGCAGATTCTTTTTTTCTTTTGTTGCCATTGAATTGTCACCAAAAAAAACGAAGTTTTATTATTGCCTGAAGTCGCCGTATTTTAGCAGGTAGTGTGTTGGCTTATTAGACGTAAAGCCAGGGTTCGTGCCCCAGGCCAGACATCAAAGACAAAATACAAAAAGTATTTCTTCGGCGACTTCCTCTTAGCAGATTTCTGCCAAAAACTCTGAGAGTAAAATAAAAATTGCCATGAAAGTTTCTCAAAAATTTGTCGTTCGGAGTCGACTTTAAACTGTAGGTCCCACCACTCATGTATAAAATTAACACACACAACATAAGTGGTGTGAGAAACTAGGTCGTTGTACAATGGGTCAATTCGACCTCAGGGTAATGTACTTGTCTTAATTGACAAGTACACGTCCTCTAACCTAACCTAACCTAAGGTCACCTGATGATCCATGTGTTGCAAAATTTCTCTTTACTACACCTTGTTTTTTATTTTTAATTTGTTGGAATTAGTTTTGGTTCACATTACGACATATTTTTTTAATTTTTTCATCGCTTTTGAATTTTAATAAAATTCAATTAATTTTTAATGAATTTACGAATTTGTACTTGCATAAACGAATTTCAACTCAACAATTTGCTTCACGACGTAAACATAAGTGGTGTGAGAAACTAGGACGTTGTACAATGGGTCAATTCGACCTCCGGGTACTGTACATGTCTTAATTGACAAGTACACGTTCTCTAACCTAACCTAACCTATTATTGCCTACTGCGATAAAATAGGATTTGTCTAAGTCTACTTAAAGTATGTATGTATAGATTATTAGACATTGTAGTGGCCATGAATCGTTTAACATTAAAGTATTGGTTGAGCAACAGCAAGTGACTAGAACTGAAAAGGCCTCCCACCATAACTATTCTATTCTATTCTACTATTCTATATAGTACATAACTGTGTCTTGCAGGTACAAGTGTTAAGGCCGCTAGATAATCTTCTTATATATAAAAATGAATGTGTGTTTATTTGTTTGTAGGTTTGTTTGTTTGTTTGAAGTCTATAGACGGCTAAACGGCTGGAATTTTAACAGTACCTTCCTGCATGTCTGGTAGGAACTATAGGCTCCTTTTTATTTTAAAATTTCAAGTAGCCGAGGTGCCCCGGCCACATACCCAATAAGTATTCAATGTCGCATATATCTCATAAACTGCAACAGCTGGAGTCCTCAAATTTTGTATGGAGAACTTTGACGTATATATGAGCAAAATGAGCGGATTGGCTATAGTGGGCGTGTCACCTCCCATAGTCTACATATATAAAAATGAATGCTTGTTCGTATGTACCTTATAGAATCGTAAACTATGCATTTGATCATGTTATGATCTTTAGTAGAGTTGTTGCGCACGAGCCGCGGAAGATTTCTAAGTTGGTAAGACTAATTTCCTGCACGTGGCGCCACTGAAAATTACTTAAAATTAATTAAATCGTAAACTGTGCATTTGATCATGTTATGATCTTTAGCAAAGTTGTTGCGCATGAGCCGACGAAGTTTTCTAAGTTGGTATGACCAATATCCGATAGGTGGCGCCACTAAAAATTAATTAAAATGAATTAAATCGTAAATTTCATTTGATCATGTTATGATCTTTAGAAAAGTTGTTGCGGATGAGCCGACCTACACCTCAAGCACGGAAGAAAAGAGCACTGCGCTGAGACCCGCTCACTTGAACAACGAGAAGTGAGATTAGAAACTGATCGAATGCGTACTACTCAGGCCCGTTCATCTGAATCGTCAGGACAACGGGAAACAAAATCAATAAAATGATTCAAAATTAATTGGACATTTGTGTAATGTCTTTCCTTCATATTTATTTTAGTTGGTGGCGCAGCAACACGCGCATGGTACAGCTAGTTCTATAATAAAACATATATTTTGTCAGTCCTCAGTTCATACTTGCCATTTAACAACTTTCTTAATGGAAAGAAAGTGGGTTATGGAATTGTTGAAATAAAACTTCAATTATGTTTATTGCATTTCAAAAAATTTGTTCATTTATTTCTTAATACTTGGAAAAATGATAAAAAATATTTGCGCTTTTTTTGTTTTTAGTTCAACAATTAATTTCAAAAAAAAAAAGTTAAACAATTACTGATGCTATGCTTAAAATCTAAATTTCATACAATATAAATTAATGTTACTAGATAATTAAATAATAATAGTGATAAATACATATGTATATTGTATATGGGTTATTGGAAGTTTTGAAAATAGAGAAAAACCTCAGACATAAAATATAACAGATATTGGATAAAAAATATTAATTGTTGCTATTAAGACTGTATACAGTGTCCACATTACGAATGTTTCCTTTCAAATTAGATTGAGTTTATCAGGGTAGGAGGAGAATAGAAGGTAATAGAGTGTGGATTTTTATGTATGTTTTACAAAATATTGTTTTTTTTTGTTAAATATTTATTGAATTTCAATCAGTTAAACTTAAAACAGAGAGAAATATTCCATAATGTGAACCAACAGTCAGTTAGAAAAGGGACGTGTTTAAACAAAATTTAGAAAACAAACAAACCATAATATATGCTAAAATGTTTAATTGATTATAATTACATATTAATTTAAATAGTTTTATGTTTTAAAGCAACAAAAAAGGTGTTTGTTTCCATTTCATTGAAAGGAAATTCAATCTAATTTTTCGATTTATTTATAAGAACAAATACAAATATAAACTTAACTTTGACTATTTTTTTTTGTTTGTTTAATTAAATTTGTTTAATACTTTAATAAATTGTTTTGTTTTTTTATTTTTTGTTTGTTTCAATAATTGAAATATTATTAACTGTAATTAAGTTTAGTTTAAGGTAAAAGCAAATTTTTTATTTTGTTTTTGTTATCATTTCCTTTGTTTTTTTTTTGTTTTACTTTTACAATAAAAATACTAATTTCTTGTTGTTAATTACACATTTGCAATTATATTTATTTAATTCTATTTATTTATTTTAATTTTATTTGTTTTTGTAGAAATAACTTTTATAAAATAATTTAAATCGTTTGTTCGTGTTGTTTTGAACCCTAACACGGCCTTGATACCTTTTTTTGTTTTTTTTTGTTTCTAAAATTATTTTCTTTTTTAATTTATTCAATGGAACAATTTATTTCTGTTTTATTTTTATTGCTGTTTTTTCATTTCTTGCTTCTTAGCAAATTTGTTTTTCAAATTATTTAATTTTTTATTTGAATTACAAAAAAAATCTATTACAAAACTTTTACTTTTTTTTGTGGACTTTTAAAGGTTTTTGTGTATTAATTTTTAATTTCAATTTAATAACTCCATCTTAAACAGAAAGGCTTTAATGTTTTAAGTTAAATACATTTAAATTTCTTCTTTAATCTATTACAAAAATACCTCTAAGAATTATGCTGGACTATACCATCTGCAGGCAATATTTTTGTAATGGGAAATTAATTCAAAATCTTGGTTTGTTTGAATACTAAGGTACTTCATAAGTTTTGGTTCAACTCATGATAGAAATTGCTGAAATGAAATTCGTTTATGCAAGTACAAATTCGTAAATTCATTAAAAATTTATTGAATTTCATTAAAATCCAAAAGCGATAAAAAAAAATTAAAGAAAATATTTCTTAATATGAACCAAAACTAAATCCAACAATTTAAAAATAAAAAACAAGGTGTAGTAAAGAGAAATTTATTATTATTTTGCAACCGACGGATCATCAGCTGAAATTAGAAAGATACGATTTTATACTAGAAAAGCTCTTTGCCAGTTTTGATTTTATTCCACTCAACAGGGAGATATGTAGAGAGAGAAAACGTCATATTTAGCAGCCGGTTAAGCCAAAGTTTTATACACAGTGCTTAAAAGTATTGGCAAGAGTAGTCTATACGATCAAACTTTTAATTCCGGCCTATAAGGTCAACCATTTGAGTATCTTAAGAAAGCAATCGTTCATAAGTGATTAATTTTTGTCAGTAAGACGTTTGTGTTCCATTAAGACAATTCAAGACCACACCTTGAGTTGGTTCGTGAAGGGCTTACGCATTCACCTTAGAGAGCGTAGTCACCCTAAAGTCATTTTAATTATGCTAAACAAAGTCTTCAATTGCACTACAGGCAAAGTAATATCGAATATTCACACTACCATGTAACTCCTTATGACAATAGCTTTACTGCCGAAATACATAATGATTCTCCGGGCCAACTCAATTGAATAACGGAATGAAATAGTTTGAAATTGTGTGTGATTTCACATTAAAGGAAAGGTGAAAGGAATATGCTCTAAGGCAGGGGATATAAGCAATGTCTTTGGGCAGATGTATCTGCTTCATGTAAAGCTACTTACTTGCCAAACTCATCAAAAATAGATGGTACGGCTACTTGAATTTGTGTTCATAGTCAAGCAGTGATAAAGGTTTACTAGATGGGCCTTTTAAGCCTTTTTAAATCATGGAAAAATGGACCGATTTAAACTAAGCGACTGAAGATGATTACCTAGGCAAGCGATGGCTTCCTTGAATCTTTGCCTTCAACCAGTTTGCCTGTATCTTATGAGAATAAGATCGTAGGTATGTTGAATCTGGCTATGCTATGACAAGACAGAAAACATCGAAAAAATATTCTACATTCATTAGCGTTGAAAGAAGAGAAGCACATCGTCGTCATTTATTGTTCATGAGAGTAACATTAACTGTCTAAGGTCATGTAAAGCACAAATAGAACTCGGGATACTCATCTGATCTGATATTGTCCTACATTATTCACTACTAAGGTAAGGTATCTGTATTGAACTAACCTTCATAGACTTGCCAATATTTCCCTTGTCATTGACAGTATTGTTTAAATTAAAAAACTTATTTGCTACTGCATGACATTACCAATAAATTTCGAATAACATATTGTTTATATGTATGTCTTATATTAGCATTTAAAGCAAGCTTAATTCTAGTACTTTTAAATTAGTCTCCATTTAATTAAATTCTTTAAGAATTGTTTTTAAAATTTTTTTAATTTGTTCTTCAAATGACGCAGTAGCATGTAAAGTTGCTTTTTATAGCAATTCGGTGTTTGAAATTATTTATATTTCCTAAATTAATGCTAAAACAATACATTAAAAATAATGTTATAAATTAAATAAAAATGAATAGCTTTTCGCACTTCTTCGAATTGTTGTAATTTTAGTTTCATTTTAGGGCATACAATTAGAAAAGGCTACTAACAAGAGCCACTTTGAACACACATTTCAAATGTGGAATTAAGCTTGTTTTAAAAAAACCGACATTAAATGAAATTAAAATAAAATTCAAATCTTAATCATGAGAAAAAAAAATTAAGATTTTTTTGATTTAAATTTCATTTAATAACGGCTTTTCAAATAGTATCCTGTTTTTTAAAGTTCCGTGTTTGCCTTCAGATATTGTATATTTTTATACTTCCATTAACCCTTTCCACTCCAAGCCTATTCTTCTTTTTATTCCACCAGCTCTACGCTAAAATTGCGTTTTTTTTGTAAATAAAATTGATTTTTTCTTACTCGACATTGGAGTGGAAAGTTCTTCTTTGTATATAAATTAGTTGAATAAAAATAGTTTTTAATTTACAAATAACGAAAATTTCAATCTTTAAATATTTCAATTTTCTCGATCATCTTGAACGGCTTTGGTAAATCTAGAATTCAATATATTATGCTGCCTTAAAGCGATTGTTGTTTTTCAAAAATATAGAGCTACGGCCGAATAATAAACACTCTATGTAGATTGAAGTCGCCGCAGTCTAATAGGTAGTGTGTTGGCTTATTAGACGTAAAGCCAGGGTTCGAGCGCCAGGCCAGACATCAAAACAAAATACAAAAAAAATTTCTTCGGCGACTTTCTCTCAGCGGATTTCTGGCAAAAACTCTGAGAGTAAATAAAATTCTCATGAAAAAGTTTCTCAAAAATCTGTCGTTAGGAGTCGACTTTAAACTGTAGGTCCCACCACTCATGTATAAAATTAACACACACAACAGAAGTGGTGTGAGAAACTAGGACGTAATCCTGACTGAAGGGTTATAGTGACCAATTATGTATGTATGTTATGTAGATTGCCAGCAACATTAACAAATAAAAAAGAAAATTAAAATAATTTAGAAATTTTGAAGCGATTAATTAAAAAGCCTTACAACGCTTGTTATATAAATCTGACCCTATGACGTCAATGGTGGCTTCCAATGCTTCAAGAAATCAAGAATTCAAGAAATTCAGTAAAGGACTGTTACTTATTTACATAATTGATCATTACAATCCTTTACTTCGGATTGCAACCTAGCTTCGCCTGTTATATGTCATTCCGACTACGTGCTCTACAGGATTGTGCCCTGAAACTAGTAGTACTGGGGATTATTATGTTTTATGGTATGCTTGGTCTAAGAAAATTTGTAGCTAAAACCATCAGAGATAACACACTATGGTCGGGCATTTATAAGCAAACCAGGTCATACGGCTAAATAGTAGCTGGGCGGAATTTACGATTTTTTTTTATTTTCAATTATAAAAAAAAAAAAAAATAAAAACGAAAGGAAATAAATATAAAAATAGACATTTTTAAAGGAGGCACGGGTGGTAAATGCCATTCAAACTCTTATTAAATATTAGCCCTTAAATTATTTTGATAGATTATTTTTACAGACGAGTGGAAATTTTAAAAAGATGGCATCGGAATAAATTTTTTTTCAAAATATTTGACTGCACGATTTTCCATTTTTTTCATAAAATTGAAATTAATCATATTAAAGGATTATAAGGAAACACAAAAACAAGAAAAAAAAGCTAAGAATTGATGTCAAAATAACGCTTCGTTCTAATCATATGACCGAATGAAGATCACAAATCTAAAAATCAGCAGGTATTCTTCACAACGTCAAGAGCAAATTATTTGAATTGAATTTCGACAATACAAACGAGGTAAAAAATCAATAATCCAGCATGTTTGCGCTTCTAAACAATTCTAAATGTTTCGTAGGACAATGGGTTGTAAGGCTTTTTTATTGTGTGTTCAAAAGCTTTAAAAAGAATTGAATTTTTATGCCCGATCATGAAAACAAGTATAACTCTAGATTAATATGGGAATTCATAGCATACATACATATATAATTTGTCATTACAACCTTTCAGTCAGGATTATGACCTAGCTTCTCACACCACTTATGTTGCGTGTGTTAATTTTATACGTTCGATTCCGAACGATAGATTTTTGAGTAACTTTTCATGGCAATTTTATTTACTTGTAAAGGAATAGTATGGGAATAGTTGCTTGAAATTAAACTGGAAAATTTTACAATTGCATCATAAGCAATTAAAAATCTGAGGTCTTTAATGCCGAAAAGACCTAAAGAAGGTTTTGAAGTAAAAGGTGCTAATTTTTTTTACCGGAACGCGTTCCGAACTCCGGTTCACGGTTCGGAAAAACAAGCCGGTTCGTTCCGGTTCAAACCTTTGTTTATAAAAATACACATAAAAATTCATCAAAAAATAGAAAAAAAATCAGCAATTCTTTCTAATTTTTTTTTTCAAAACGTCATCCAATTCTCGTTATCAGAAATCATCTTTAGTTCCGGAACGCATTCCTGTCCAAAAAGGAAGTACCGCAACGATGTTCCGGAGCGTTGGCTTATTACACGTGAGGCCTTGGTTCAAACCCTAGGTCAGGCATCTCCAACTGAACGAAATGTGAAAAAATATACTTCCTCTCAGCAGATTTCTGCCAAAAACTCTGAGAGTAAACAAAATTGCTATGAAAAGTTTCTCAAAAATCTGTCGTTCGGAGTCGACTTTAAACTGTAGGTCCCGTCGCTCATAAAGGGTCCGCCAAACAACTTTTAAAAAAAAAAAAAAAAACTGCTGAATATTTTCTCAAATTTCTTTTTTTATTTGAAAGTACAATCCTTCCGGTTAATAATGGAAAATAATTTCATTCAAATGGCTGCCTCGGCTGGCCATGCAGTAGCCTACACAATCGGTCCAAGTTTTAAGCACATTATCGATTGTGTGCAGCTGTATTTCACCAATGGCTTCACGAATATTGTCCTTTAAAGCGTCAATTGTCTCTGGCTTGTCGGCGTAACACTTATCTTTGACGGCACCCCACAAATAATAGTCGAACGGTGTCATATCGCAGCTACGAGGTGGCCAAACGACAGTAGCTCTGCGGCTGATAATGCGATCTTCAAAAACAGGGCACAAAACATCGAGTGTAGCTTCGGCTGTGTGGCACGTAGCGCCGCCCTGTTGAAACCAAATATTGCCAATATCCTCCTCTTCAATTTTTGTGAACAAAAATTCGTTCAACATGGCCCGATAACGATCGCCATTGACTGTAACGGCCACTCCTTGCTCATTTTCGAAGGAAAAATGGCCCAATTATGCCTCTGGACCAAAATCCGCACCAAACAGTGACTCGTTTTGGGTGCGTCGGCTTTTCAATTTATGCGTGCGGGTTTTCTGTGCCCAAATGCTTCTTTACATACCCGCCAAGATCAAAATGAGCTTCATCTGAAAAGATGATTTTTTTTTTGCCAAAATCGGCATCTTCTGGTGTAGACTACTGCATGGCTAGCCGAGGCAGCCATTTGAATGAAATTATTTTCCATTATTAACCGGAAGGATTGTACTTTCAAATAAAAAAATAAAAAAATTGACAAAATATTCAGTAGTTTTTTTTTAAAGGCGGACCCTTTATAAATATATACATCTTATTAAATTTTTATTAAATTTTTGCTTTTAAAAAGTACAATTTGTTGAAAATCTTTTTCTTTTATTTGTTTAAATTTTCATTTTATTATAAAACAAAAAAAATAAGTTCAATTCTATTGATAGTTCAATTTTTGCAAGTAATAATAATAAATAACATACACATCTTTTTTTATAATAGTTTAATAATTGTTTTCAATATTAAAAAATAAATAAATAACTTCAATTCTATTGTTGCATGAATTCAATTCAATTTCAGAAAGTGAAAATTAGTTTCATTTTAAAATTGTACACATTTTTCTTTTATTATCATTTTATTATTATTAAAAAATATCTTATAAACTAGAAAAACAATTCAGAAATTATAAAATTATATAAAAACTAAAAAAGGAAAAATATAAAATAAATCCATAAAAATAAAATTTAAATAAGAACATCAAAATATGCCTACCCAAGATGATCCGTAACGAGGTTATTTATTACAATGTATATTTTTTTAAATATTTTTTTGTAAATATATTTCTTTTTTTTATGTCTTTTAAACCAATTCAACTTTAAGTTAATTCATTTTAAATGTGTTTAATACTACACTTTATTTTAAAGCCTGTGTGATGGTAAAAAAGAATGACTGAAATACATATGTTTGGAACTAATAAATGGGTTGGTTTTCCGCATTATTTGTAAATTAAATAATATATTTTTTTTTGCTCTTTCTGTTCGTGTTATTGTTTTCATTTTAGTGTTATTAAAAAGTTTGGTTTTTTTTTTTAAATAGAAAATATTTTCAATTCCATCCCCCCTATTTTAAAATGTATTTTGTGTGTCGTTTTTGTTTTTGTGGGTTTGTTTTAAGTTTTACAGAACAAATAAAATATAGAATTCTTTTTTGTTTGTTTATTTATTATAATAATTAATAATAATTTTTTTTTTGTAGAGTTTTAATTAATTTGTGTGTTTTGGTTGATTTGGGTTTTTCACATTTTCAATATACTTTTTTTATTTTTTGTTAGTTTTTGTTTTTCTTTTATTATTAAATATATATATATTTTGTTCATCTTCTTCTTCTTGTTCTTCTACATCTTTTTGTTTTATAGTAATTTTAGATCAGAAATAAATAGAGTGTGTTATCATTTTTATATAATTTTTTAATTTTAATTTTAAAAGATATTAATTAATAAGATACCTTAAAACATTGTTTTTTTTGTTTAAAACCCCTGAATAACATGTTTTTATATACATTTACTGCACTTTCGATTTAAGCAAGTTTGTTGTTGCATTTGTTGCATCATTCGATGTTGTCGCTTTAGGTGATGTTGATAGTTTGGCGGAATTTTGTGCAGCCAACGAAGCAGCCATACGTCTGCTTTTCTTGCCCTCCGGTGACAAGTATGTCTTATAGAAGAATCTTGCAAACAATACAAAATAGCTAAAGTACATGGCAATGGATAGATTAATATTTGTCTGCGATATATTGCACGACTGAGGGCCATGGGTCTTCAAGAAACCATTGGCCCACACATTAATAGCACAGCCGATAATCATTTGTGCCAACTGCAATGAGGTTATGATCATGGCAATGAAACGTGGTGGATTGAAACGGGCTGCCTTTAAGGCATAGTACGAGTACATAACAGAGTGTACACAATAGTTCATGACAATAAACCAACGAGCCGATGAGGTATATTCGGTGTACGAGAACCACGAATAGATTAAGACCGTAATGTGATGATACCAGTGCAGGAAGATCAGGGGCTGTTTGCGCAGCACTATAAATATGGTATCGCCCAGTTCGGGTAATTTCGAAAGGACAAATAACCATGTCCAAAAACCACAGACACGATCTTGTTCAATGTAACTGCAATATAAAAAAAGACATAAAAAATAATTATTCAATCATATAAAAGTGCAAAATTGCTAATGAAAAAAAAAACAAACGCATAAAATTAAACATTTAAAAGCCGTTATAATTTATAACTCTCTTTGAAGTTCAAGTTCAATAGTCTTTTAACAGAAAAATACAAAAAAGAAAAATAAACACGACCAAAAATAAAATCAAATATTCCCAGCACACTGTCGCAATAAATTCTCACATTAAAGTAAACATAACAACATACAGTAACTGAAAATAATTATAAGTACACTCACAAATTAACAAATTAATTTTTAAGATTGCTTTCGCAATCTTTAACTCGCGTTTGTAAAAACAATTACTTTTTCATCAGTGGATTTAGAGAAAATACTCTACATTTTCATACGAAGATAGGACTCTAAAAATTTAAAATGTAGTTATGGTCCCGATGCCCTACTTTCGTTGATTCAGTTGCACAAATTTTGATGACAAAATTCAATGGTAATAAATGTTAATAAAATAATTAAAGTTTTCGACCCAGGCGTGTCATTTACGTATTATTTCAGAGACTAGGTTAGGTTAGATTAACGGGTAGCTTGCCGTTCACAGGCAAATTCACTTGGTGGCCATATCGACGCCTCCGTTCTATAACATTCTAAGTCGAAAAAGTGTGTTTTGAGTTATGAGCTCTCTAAGTTTTCACGCGATATACGACTATATGTGTATTCTAAGTAGATTTTTCCCTATAACTTCGGAACGGATCGGCGCATCTTAACCAAATTTTGACAGTATTTAAGTTAGAGAACGTAGAATTTATAAATGCAAGAACATTAAAAACGTTCTAAGTACACTTAGAACGTTATAGAATGGAGGCGACGATATGGCCCACTGTGTTACCTATTGTGAGGTAAGCGTCCTTGACATGATCCGTTGGTGGGGGATTTTAACCACCCCGAGCTTCGGAAGAAACCGGCCAGTTCCCTTAGTGGCACGTTGGCCACCATGCCCAGATCTTCAAACGTTGTCATTAAAAAACCAATTACGTCTGTTCTGAAGAGCAGGACACTCGCATAAAACGTGTTACATTGATTCCGCTTGCTCTACATCATGGAAGCTTCTGCAGTAAACCTTGCGGGGCAGACCGAGTTTGTCAGCGGAATTGCCAATATGGCAGTGTTCCGTTAGAATTCCTGTTAGAGTGCGAACCTCTTGTGAAACTCTTTTAAAGACTAAACCTCTCACAAAAAAAATAAATAAATGGTGGAAATATTTAAAGGCTTGAAAAGCACATCGATTAATTTATGAAGTCAATCGCAAACAGTTGTGGTAGAATTGTGTCTCCGATTCATGGTGAGGAAGTAATTGTCGTTTGGCACAGCATTATCTACTGCAACAATTGGACCATTTGAAAGAAGCTCTCGGCAATAAAATCTGCAAATTCAATTACAAATAGGCTGACTTCCAAAATGTTAGTTGCTTTGTATTTGAACAAAGTATAGTGTTTCATAAAGCCGCTGTACAAAATGTTTACAATGTATACTATTTCAAAAAGTCTGTGTATTTTTAACGCAGTCAAAAAGCAATCAGACATCGGATTTATATTTGATGCATTGTTTGGTAACTTTGTATATGCACAAAATTTATATACCGTAGTAGAACTGTATACAAACTTTGTATTGATACATTTTGGAAGTCAGCCATAATCATTCATGGATGATTAACACGTTCTCGCTAGCATGTGCTGCCGTTAGTCTCATCAGGTGGCGCATATATCTTCGGTGTTACACAAAAAACTACCTCATAGGGCACCATGTACCACCGTTAGCATTCAGATGAATGCGTTATTATACGATACGTCTTCTGTTTTTTATTTCTATTTTCCGTCCAACGGGCAAGTACCTTGAATTACAGGCCGACATGAATCCTTTCTTTCGACAAATAAAAAATATGCTGGCATCCAGAATCAGATGTGAGTGAATAATTTATATTAAAGTCGCTTCGTCTTGGTCTTTATGGTTTACGTTTGTCTGTCCTAAAGATAAGTGAATTCGCGTACCCAGCTAGACAGCTTCATTACTGAGATGACTGGGATTTAAAAATCAGCATGTGAAACTTGTTTATATTAAAATTCGTAAGAATCCTTTTCATCATACTCTGTCAAAAGGTTAACCGTGTCAAGCGGGTCTTTGGTCCACCTTTCTGCGTAAAAGAATATTTACCATTTTGTTTTTAATTTCCCCTGTACCTATAATTATTTCCGGGATTATTTTAAGCAGACATTCTGTATGCCAATCATTTTTATACAAAAAAAAATTCAAAACTTGTCTGAATACGTTGTCAGAACGTAAATAATAACTAAACAACTGAAACTGGTTTATACTACCACATATAATGCCGAAACTAAACAGATCGATTTCTTTAACAACAGCAGCAATAACAACAACAATGATTGCAATAATAAAAAAAAATCTAGAAAATTTTACAGTTTCAAAAACTTCCATTCGCTGTCATTAAATTCATTTCAAAACGTTTAAAAAGTAAAAGGATAACAGAAAAAAAAAAGATTGTAATGGAATTTTATTGTAATAAAAAACGAAATAAAAAAAAAACAGGATATACATATAATTATCAAGGTCAAGAAGATTAACTGCTTCAATTGATGCAGGTACTCAGACATTTCAGTTGAGTCATTTGAAGATAATAAAAATGAGTTGAAAATTATTTTAAAAATAAACACATTCAACTGTCATAATTATAACAGGTTCACATGTATCATTATATCAAGGATGTGTGTTCTTATAAGTCTTCTAGAACCTTGAAAATTGTATAAGGAGTTTAGAAAATTCAAACTCGTTTTCATTGCGACGCCTCCATTCTATAACGTTCTAAGTGTACTTAGAAATTCTACGTTCTCAAAATTTGGTTAAGATGCACCGATCCGTTCCGAAGTTATAGGGAAAAATCTACTTAGAATACACATGTAGTCGTATGTCGCGTGAAGATTTTGAGAGCTCAAAACACACTTTTTTGATTTACAATGTTATAGAACGGAGGCATCGCTTGGTCCTTGTATTAAGTTCCTGTACTCAGTTAAGCCAAGGCGACTTCCTAGATCCAGAGACGTATATTCCCCAGTTGCCTATAAAAGGTTAAGAATGTACTAATAAAGCCGTGAAAGTCTTTTCGAATAGCATTCGCCTTCATACTGCCTGTTATGCCTTCAAAAAGATGCCGATTTCGGGAATAAAGCGGTGTTCTTTAATTTTTTTTCTGCTTGTCAAATTCAAAGCTTAAGCAGGCTCAGATAACACAAATATAGGCGTGGCAATAAACTTTCTCTTGGATACGTACATGTTTGGCTTCCATGGTGGTCACTACACCATTTCAGTCAGGATTATGACCTGGCTTCTCACACCACTTATGTTATCTGTGCTAATTTTATACATGAGTGGTGGGATCTATAGTTTAAAGTCGACTCTGAACGACAGAATTTTGAGAAACCTTTAATGGCAGTTTTATTTCACTCTCAAGAGTTTTTGCCAGAAATCTGCCAAGAGGAAGTTGCCGATGAAATACTTTTTCATATTTCGTTTTTTGTTGGAAATGTCTGATCTGGGATTTGAACCGTGGGCTCATTTCTAATAAACCCACACACTATCTACTAGACTTGTGCAGCCATTGCGCAGATCAACATCTTCCTCTTCCCTGATTTTGGTGGAACTTGGTCAGTACAGGGACTGCGTTCACCCGTGGCATCACAACGGGCCGCTATGCGTGCTAAAGTGAGCTTTGTTACATCAGAGCTACCACTCCGACTTAAACTTAATCTATTAGACTACGACAACTTCAAGTAGCGGAAAAACTAGAAAAAGTCACAAATTTATTAAACTTCCCTTTTAGTTGTATTAACACAATATTTTAGATATTTGCGAATATTTTTGTAATGCAGTGTATATTGTTTTTTTTTATTTGCAATCATACCATAAAACCACAACTTACCTAGGAACACAAACGGAATGGAAAAGACCATAATGACGTAAAACGTGTATAAGTTCTGGAGCTGTACGAAATGCTCCCATAATACTAAACATGGCCAGCATAGTATTCCATATAATTAGGGGACCACGTAATTGAAATCTGTAAAGATAAATTAAATAATTAAAAACTATTGTTACAGCAATAATGTATAGTATTTTGCATACACGATACGTACATACATACATATTTAAATAGAAAATAAATAAATTCTATTTAATGATTTAACAAATCAATACAGAAAAATTATTATTTATTGTTTAACAAATATTTGCCATGGATTTTATTTTTTATTTTGTTTCTTTTTTTCCCCCTCTCCTCTAAACTATAAACCGTGTGGTGTGTTTCACGTAAAATTGTACATTTTAAACATACTCGCGCTAGTGCTTAGAGCAAGCATAACCCCAACGTTTGTACGTGCGTAAGCATCTGTCTATTTGTCATTCAATCTGCTGTCATCACAGTGTAAATGCAAGTGATGATTTGTCGTCAATAATAATGATAATAATGACTGACAGAAGAGAAACGTTTCCATTTAGAAATTCTATGCAAATATTTAAACTTTTTTTTTACTTAAGATTTACCGTGGAGAGGGGTAGTGAATTTAGGAAGTGAATTTTTTCTTTATTGTTGAATAATTAATATTTGCATTTAATTTCCTTTTTTTTAATTTGATTTAATTTTATTTACTTTATTTGAAAACAAAATAATAACATATTAATAATGTACGAGTACGAGTGCGAGTACATTTTAAATAATTAAAAGCAATGGAAAAATCTCTAAACAAAATAATTGCCATACTTAATGCAATTAAAATTATGCACATAAAATGCCAGTCAATAAGCAAAGGCTTTGCCGTAATATATACAGTGGCTCACATGTATAATGGGACACTAGGTATGACATTATTCAAATGCCGATTTTTCCACTTTAATTAAAATATTTAAATAAAATTTTAATATGTATTTATAGATAATTATACTATGTTCAGACATGCACCTTTATTGAGCCAATATCGGTTTATTGATTACAATATTTTAAGTGTTTAGACATAATAATATACGCAGTTCAGCTGCTTATTCAATATTCATTTGACAGCTGATGAACAAAACAGCTGTTGTTGTTGATATTTGAGTTGTCAAATATCAATAGAAAGTGTTTGGAATTGTAATATGCTCACTGAACGTACTTATGACAGTGCTGTATTTCAAGTTTTAATCAATATTATAATAATTTATGAATTTATTGAGCAATAATTAATTGACATATTATATGAAATATTGAGATCAATAATGCGGTTTATTGTGATTTACTCAATATACGTGCATGTCTGAACATAGTATTAGAAAAGGTTTTAAACAATTTCTAATACTTAGCATTTTATATTTAAAAATATTTTTAAAACAAAAAAAGGAAAACAATATTAAAGAATTTCATATCAAACGCCTAATTGGACAGTCAAATAAAAGGCACTTTCTTAACACTTTGAACCAAAACCTTTTGCTTTTATTACGGCTTTCAAACGTCGAAGCATCGACTGCATGAGATTGGTGTAAAATTCCGGGATTATGTTGTTAGGCATTAACGCCTAATTCCCTGTTTCAACCGATCCACTGTGCTGATACTGAATTAATACAGCTTACGGTTGAGTTTTTCCCAAACATGCTCAATAATATTGAGATCAGGGGCCTGTGTCGGTGTTTGGCATAGTTTTGAACAATTATGGATAAAGCCACAGCTTCGCAACGTGTGAAGTATGCTTTGGATCGGTGTCTTGGTAGACACAAAGGTTAGGTTAGAGGACGTGTACTTGTCAATTAAGACAAGTACAGTATCCGGAAGTCGAATTGACCCATTGTACAACGTCCTAGTTTCTCACACCACTTATGTGGTGTGTGTTAATTTTATACATGAGTGATGGGATCTACAGTTTAAAGTCGACTCCGAACGACAGATTTTTGAGAAACTTTTTCATGGCAATTTTATTTACTCTCAGAGTTTTTGCCATAAATCTGCTGAGAGGAAGTCGCCGAAGAAATACTTTTTGTATTTTGTCTTGATGTCTGGCTGTGGGGCTCGAACCCAGGCTTTACGTCTAATAAGCCAACACACTACCTACTAGACTACGGCAACTTCTAGAAACAAATGTGTCCAATATATTATTATTAACTTATCGGCCCAAATATTTTAATGGATCCATTTTACTGTCTATATAGTGAATATACCCTGCTCCTCCACTAGAAACAAATTCCCAATAGGAATTAGTTTCAGGAAATTGCTTTAACGTTGGATTAAATCTCTTCCTGCTAGTCATTCCTTGTGGTTTGCTAATAAAGTACAGTCAGTCGTGATGAAATAAGTAGAATTGGGTGGATGATGGAGCAATTCGTAACCATATTTATGGATTTTTTTTTGCAATTTTTGTTCTATCAAACGCTGTCAAAAACCAACTAGATGGCCTAGCTTGTTTACATATTGGCTATAGTACACTGGTAGTGTTGCCGTTTCAGTTAAGAGACGATATTTTGGCCTTAGTTTAAAGGCCATGTTTAGCAATATTTCTTCAGTTTATTATACAAATGTACATCCATACATAATTGGCCATTAAAACCCTTTTAGTCAGGATTACAACCTAGCTTCTCACACCACTTATGTTGTGTGTGTTAATTTTACGCATGAGTGACGGGAGAAGCAGTTTAAATTCGGCTCCGAAGCACAAATTTTTGAGAAGTATTTCTATGGCTATTTTATTTACTCCCAGAGAAAACTCCGTGGCCTCACGTCTAATAAGCCAACACGCTATCTACTAGATTACGGCGACTTCATTATGCAAACATTAACATACAGTAATCCTTCGATTTATGGCGCCTCGATTAACGTTGTTTCGATTTACGTCGTCAAATTTTTTGTTCCCTCTAATTTCAATTAACGTCGCCTTTTTTGGAACAAACGTCGACAGAAATCGAGGGATTACTGTAACTTTTTTATGTTCCTTGTTAAAAACATACTACTTTGTAGTATGAGCACTATGAAATTTTTTTGGAACCAACTGCGACATAAATCGAGGGATTACTGTATGTTAACAATAAAGCGGGACTACGTTCTTAGAATTTATTGTTTGATACGTAGATAGTGTACATGGAAGAAAAAGATGACTCAATAACTTTTCTTATGTGTGTCAAAAAGGGCCTTTATGGACCCTCTTTAAAACCTAATTTCAATTGAAGACCTTCATTTTCAATTATGATTTTGGTCTACTTCTATTGGAATATTTGCACATGAATTAATCGAATCGAAAAGTGTATAAATTATTCATAAAATTAATCATTCGCTATAATTAAAGGCGCTGCTTTAGATTTAATAACATTTTGAAGTGTTTAAAGGTCTAAATCCGAACAGGTGTTATAAATTACAATAATGGAAAAAAATAAAAGAATTTTAAATTAACAATTAATCTTTGTGGTTTAAAATCACTTCAAAATATGGCACAATTCGCTTGAAATAATTTTATTTTTTATAACCTTTTATCGATTAACATGACAACAAAAAAATTCACGCCGTCTGCTGCTAATTTAATCGCGTACAATATTAGGAAAAAAGTTTCGCAAAATCAAATGACTAATTGTAATTAATGAAAATAATAATAAAAAAAGAACAAAATAAAAACAGAAACAGAAATAGTTTTACTGATAAGAACGCTGCTTAGCTATTTTAATGGACTGGCACTAGCGGGTTTAATACACTCGTTAGTAACCGAGTTAAAAACAAATTTCGAAATTGAAATTTTGTTCTCGGGAATATAATGTTTTAGCCTTTAGGGTTAAAGGACGATATATGCAGAGCAAGGCTGTTAATTTATCTAAAGACATGCCGATTTCTGAATGCATCAGTATGGTGAAGTGTCTTGTATGATTTCTTGTATATTTATCTAAAGTAAGGGCCTTTACAGGAGACACTAGATAGGTTAGAGGATGTGTACTTGTCAATTAAGACAAGTACAGTACCAGGAGGTCGAATTGACCCATTGTACAACGTCCTAGTTTCTCACACCACTTATGTTGTGTGTGTTAATTTTATACATGAGTGGTGGGACCTACAGTTTAAAGTCGACTCCGAACGACAGATTTTTGAGAAACTTTTTCCATGGCAATTTTATTTACTCTCAGAGTTTTTGGCAGAAATCTGCTGAGAGGAAGTCGCCGAAGAAATAGTTTTTGTATTTTGTTTTGATGTCTGGCCTGGGGCCTACTATCTACTAGACTACGGCGACTTCATAATGGCCACACAGCTTTTGTGAAAAAGGACAAGAAATTGACGAACAGTCAATAAACTGATCACTAAGTGAACTAATAAGGCATGGCTGATAGACAGAGTTTGCTATTGCGGTAGTTTTAAGCAACGGAAGTAGCAAATAAGCAAGTTTTCATACAGAAAGGTTTTCTTTATACAAAGAAAAGTGGCTTAATTGATGTGAAAGTAACGAAAAATACAGTCAGGAATGGACTGACATTTGTATCGAGAATTGTAAAAACGAGATTCCGATTAAATAAAATCCTTATAGTCGCCGTGGTCTAGTGGGCAGGGTATTGGTTTATTAGACGTGAGACCTTGGTCCCCAGGTCTGCAACACAATGAAATCCGAAAAAAAAAAAAAATGTTCTTGACTTCCTTTCAGCTGATTTCTGGTAACAAATCTGAGAGTAAAATAAAATTGCCATGAAAACCTTGACAAAAATCAGTCGTTCGGAGTCGACTGTAGGTGCCGCCACTCATGGATAAAATTAACATACACAACATAAGTGGTGGCAGAAACTAGGTCGTTATCCTGACTAAAGGGTTGTAATGACCAATTATGTATGTAAAGTCTAAACAATCTAAGCAAACTAGTGATGTAATAGTACTTACTTGTGGTGCATTTCCACACATCTACAGTATTTTCAATGAAAGTGAAGGACTCTGTTAAATGCAAGCGGAGGTAATTGGGCTGTCATTTCTCTCTGGATTTTGATTTTACATAAAATCGTCTATTATCTCTAATATTTGGATATGACGAGGCATAGATGATACGTTTCTTTCTTTTCCACAGTTGCTACGATGGCCGTAAAGCTACATTCAAGCAATACAAAGCTTGTGCAGCCCTTGCGCTGACCAACTTCTTCCTCTTCCCTGATTTTGGTGGAACTTGGTCAGTACAGGGACTGCGTTCACCCGTGGCCGCTATGCGTGCTCAAGTGATCTTTGTGATATCAGAGCTACCACTCCGACCTAAACCTAAACATAATACAAAGCATGAAGATGGCATACATTTCGAACTATGTTCTGATTTTACTTACTTACTCTCATAAGTTTCTTATTTGCTCGCGTAAGGCCTGTCAGAATAGGAACAAAGTGAAAAGATGGTCAAATATTAAAAAGTGGGTTGTAGGATAGTTTGTTCAGCTTACTTTTCCTTAAAACGTCCTCTATATCATTAGTCTAATAGTGGACTAAACGTCTAATCTAACATAGGACATAATCGATTACATTGCTGCAGCAATCTTTTGTAGGGTATTGTTATTGGTCGTTTATGCTAACTTTTGTAAACTCCTGTCTTTTTTATTTGCGCAAAACCCCATTAAAGGCTTTTGTTTATCAGAATTTGTTAAAAAAAATCCGAAAAAAAAAAAACAAAACATAAATAAAAATAAAAAATAATACGTATAATATTCACCGCCACATGACCGGTAAATGAATTTCATTTAGAAATAAAAACTCAAATGGGGAGTAACTTTCTGGCTTTTTTTTTTCTATCGTCGTCAATTTGTTGGTGTTGTTGTTGATATGTATAGTGGAGACTGACTGGCTGACTCATAATAATAAATTTTTATGGATTTCATATTTAATTCTTTTTTTTTACTACTTATGCGGTGTTTATTCGCCGTTTGCTTTTTTTTATAAAAGTCTCGTGTTTTATTTAAATTTTTGCTAAATTATTTAAAAAAAGATTTTTTTCTTTTATGTTTAACGGCTTTTTTTTAAAGACCGCAATTATTCCAAACACGTTTTGGGGAATTTCTTAAAGATTTTCTTCTTTTTTAAATTTCTTTAATAAAAAACATCATTTATTCAATAAATTTTTAATTTAATTGATTTCCATTATTTGTTAAGATGTGGTTTTAAATGAATTTTGATACTGGCTTGCTTTTTGCATCAATATTTGAAAAGAGAATTATGATTTACTTTTAAAACAAAAGAAAATTAAAAACAATTTTTTTTGAATAAAAAATACAAGAAAATTGAACTGTGGACCAACGTATGTATACCACTTTTAGGCGTACTACTATGGAAACAGTCTTTGAGTTCTAGAGCCTGGCCCAACGAAACCAATGGTACGATGAGGAGTGAAAAAAAATGCCGCATACAAGAAAACATTGCAATCCGCCTCTATGCAAGACATTGTCTAGGACTACAGAGAGAGAAGAAGTTATGAGAGGCGTCTTTTCAGACGCAAAAAAGTGGAGCCACAAAGGCGAAAGACTGCGAAAGTCTAGTTGTGCAGATGTAGGAATGATGCTCAAAAGTTTAAACGTCCTGCAAAGATGAAAACGTAAACATGTTAACAGATTCGTAAGAGATGCTGAGGTTATGGAGAAACAATTTTATACTCTACTACGAGAGACGACACCAATTCTGCATTTAGAAATAATTCACCGAACCCGATCGATGTTGACGGCATGGAATTCCGCCGCCTAACAAAAGAACAATAAAGATGCAGGTAATGATGGCCTTCTCGATGAAGACCGGATGTATTTACAAACCATGGCTTGAGGAAAATATGTCCAAAGGTTGAACCCTCAGTGTCGTCTGTCCTGTTGTGAAAAAGGGAGTGAAAGGAGTATCGTTGACGAGGATCCACTGAGCGGCCCGGTAAATCGCCATCACCTCCGCCTGAAACACACTGCAGTAGTCCGGCAGACGGAGAGAAATATTTAGGTCCAGCAGATGTAGGAATGATGCTCAAAAGCTTAAACGTCCTGCAAACTTGGTAACAGATTCGTAAGAGATGCTGAGGTTATGGAGACACAATTTTATACTCTTCTATAAGAGACGATACCGATCGATGTTAACGGCATGGAATTCCGCCACCTACTTCTGATGAGGTCAAAGTCGCAATTATAGGACTTAAGAACAATAAAGATGCAGGTAATGATGGCCTGCTCGATGAATTGTTTAAGACTGTATGTATTTACAAAACATGGCTAGAGGAAAATATGCCCAAGGATTGAACCCGCAGTGTAGTCTGGTCTGCTGTGAAAAACGGAGACCCCCTCTCTATCGCACATAAGGTTCTTGCGATTCGTCAAATATCGTTATAGTTCTTAATATTTGCATCAAAGCCTTACCTGTCTCAATGAAAGTGAATCATTCGCATAGAGGACAATGGACGGTGCCTAAACAACAATGTCACTGCCAACGGATGGACAGAACTGAAGGCAGAGGGTTGAGTTGGCAGCAATAAGACTTAATGCAGTCAAATCCTAGCACGACTTCAACTAGGGATATGCTACTATTCTGCGAAGGCTTGGTCACATGCGAGTCGATTATATGGTTCCTTATAACTTTTTTTGAGTGGAACATTCGATTTAAGAATTCCAACAAATTGCTTCAGATCTAAAGATCAGAAGTTTCCCTCAACGGAATCCTTGAGGTTTATACTGATGTCTCATTGGTTCAACATTGCATGACACGGTGGTCTGTAATATATTTAAGGGTTCTAATATTAAACTTTCTTATAGGTTGCCTGACCACTGTAGTGTTTTCTAAACAGAAGTCTCGGCTATTTTAAAGGCGGCAGCTAGGATTTCTTAGGGAAAAGTCTGATTATTCAAAAATAACTCCTAAATGACGTTCCGAGAGATAGGAATATGTTTAGAAATTGGTTTGCGGATGTGTTGATCAAGGCCGGTATGGGACTAGCAAACTATAACAGGTCACATGGCGTAGGTATTCCAATTGTCTAAGTTAGGTTGGATATTATCCACTCTTTTTACGAGAAGGCTTAATCTCGTTGTTAAAGTCGCCGTGGTCTAGTAGGTAGTGTGTTGGCTTATTAGACGAAAAGCCAGGGTTCGAGCCCCAGGCCAGACATCAAATAAAATACAAAAAGTATTTCTTTGGCGACTTCCTCTCTGCAGATTTCTGGCAAAAACTCTGAGAATAAATAAAATTGCCATGAAAAGTTTCTCAAAAATCTGTCGTTCGGAGTCGACTTTAAACTGTAGGTCCCGCCACTCATGTATAAAATTAACACACACAACATCAGTGGTGTGAGAAACTAGGTCGTAATCCTGACTGAAGGGTTGTAATGACCAATTATGTATGTATGTTAATCTCGTTGGCAGTAGGAGTAGTAGGAGGACCAACTTACTACTTCCCTTAAATCGTATTACGGCAAATGACTTCTGAAGTAGTTGTGGATCTGAGGAGGAGAAATATACTATATTTCACATCTTGTCATGAAAAGCCGAAGATTTTTAACCTCTTATTTTCTGACATCTTTGCCCGCGCTCTCAAATATAAAGATTGTTGCAAGGGCAACATTTATTTTGATCTTGGGTTGGTTTCCTCTAGGAAGTGATTGGTCCTCGTGTTGCATATTGACTGTGGTAATACTATTACTATTGGCCTAAGTACGGTTAGTCACATTACATAACCTTCTAACCTAACCTTTAAACACTGGCAAATTTGAGGGACAATTTTAAACGGTAGTAATTAGGGATCAGCAACTTTGTTAATTGCAATCAACATTGTAATTTATTTTTACACTAGTAGTTAATATACAAATTGCGAGTGTTAATAATTTAATAAATTTCTTTTTATTGCTCAATTTGCATTCCATTAAAATTTTCCTTCTTATAATTACACAACTTCTGGAGGCTTTAAACTGTTATTAACAATTAAATTAAAATTCCTTAATGGAGGTTAAATTTACGTGTAAAGTGAGGTAATTTAATTTGAAAATTAAAATATTAAAATAATACAGGGTCCAACAGACAGCAATTAAAATTCTCGTTATATGGGCAGATTGAAAAGAATTTTCCGTAATTGATAGACACAAATAAACTGTTATGATCAAGGTATTATACTATAATTAATACAAGTATTTAGAAAATAAATAATGTATAGATAACATTGTCATTAATTAGGGAAATTTTTTGTTATTAATTGATACGACTTGAAACTGGTTTCAAGATGCGGTTATTATATTAATTTATTAAGCAATAAAAATATAATTGTTAAGATTGTTAAGGAAAATTTAATTTAAAAATAAACTGTTAATATAAAAATAGAAATTGTTTTACGTTCTACGTCACAAACGTTGAGTCTCATTTCCGCAATTTCTACAAATAATAATTTTTAAAATGCTGTGTCCTCCGTAACACTCACTAATTGCTAAACATTTCAGTGTTAAGCAATTCAGTGTTCAGTGGCAGTGTTACGGCACTTAATCATTTTGAATGAACATTTCTTTACACATTTTATGTGGCTTTCCTGCTGAGTCCAGTAACTAATGTATACAAGTAAGCAATGCTTGCTGGACTAAGTGAACATGTGCTCTCTGTGGCTGAAACTAATTATGCTCGATGCTCAATTTATAAACATTTTCTCTAGGCGTGATGAGTAGTCCTGCCATCTTAAAGAAAATATTTCTTTCCGCCATTCTCTTTCTCATCAGCCTTCTGGTAAAAGTTCCAAGAGTAAACTAATTGCCAAGGTGTCTCGGTGGTACTTACAATTGGAGAAAATACGTTTAGAATTTTTATTGTCATGATTATTTCATACTTAAAGGTTGCTCTAATCCGCCAAAGAGGATCATTATAGCGAGTATAGGCTAGTCGCCGTAGTCTAGTAGGTAGTGTGTTGGGTTATTAGACGTAAAGCCCGGGTTCGTATCCCAGGTCAGACAATAAAAAGAAATACGAAAAAAAAAAAATATTTCATCGGCGACTTCCTCTCAGCAGATTTCTGGCAAAAAAAACTCTGAGAGTAAATAAAAATTGCCATGGAAAGTTTCTCAAAAAATCTGTCGTTCGGAGTCGACTTTAAACTGTAGGTCCCGCCATTCACGTTTAAAATTAACGCACACAACATGTGTGGTGTGAGAAGCTAGGCCGTAATCCTGACTGAAGTGTTGTAATGGCCAATTATGTATGTATAGGCAGCATCACCTCTTGAGAAAGAGTAGAAAGGTCCCACCATACTTGAATAAAATTCAATATCCACGTGGATGGTGTGAGAGCCAAACAGTAATTCTGCTAAAGAGTTTCGTAATGGCCAAAGAAAGTAAATAAACTGACGGTAAATCTCGCCAGTCATACTAGATACACTGAAGACCTACATATTTCGAATTTGAATTAACATATTTTCAAACATCTCCATCAAAACGAAGTATGAAAAAATATTTCTTCACGGACTTCCTCTCTGGAAAAAATTCTAGAAATTAAAAAAAAAAATTGCCATGAATAGTTTCTTAAACATTCTGCCACTCACATAAGTTGTGTGAGAAGCTAGGTCGCAATTCTGACAGGAGGGTCGTAATGACCAATTATGTATGAGACGTGTCGTCACGTTCATTTATGTTACGACCCGTTATGCTATTCGAAAATACTATTTAAAACTCCTAAATATTTTCCCATTCCTGTTGTCTGTGGAAATGCGAAAGTATATATCGATGTCTACTAACTCAGTTAAAATTCTAATTAACCGAATACACCCTGTCATTAGTTTTTGTAACGTCATGTTTAGTAAAGTGACTGTCAGTTATTGACAGATTTATAGCGAGCACCGGGTGAATTATTATTCTCGCAACTGATTTCAATTGATCACACAAATGAACATCTTAATGGAAGTTTTTGAACTAATCGATCAAGTTAGATAAGTTTTAATAGCTTTAGGTATACTAACGTACTACACAATAAAATGTTTATTAAATCAGAATTAATAAAGTGTACGAGTATAATTAAAAATTATTCACATGTTACGGTACCTTTTAATTAAAATAAAAAACAATTCTTTAATACGACAGTCTGGTTCATATGAACACAAAATAAATGTAAATGTAATAGAAAAAAAAAAGTTAAAATATGCTAAATGGAAAGTATTCATGGACTGTTTTCAGTTCTGACGTAATTTGAAAAAAAAAAAAAAAAAAAAAAAGGTTAATCACAAAATATTTAAAATTTAATTAATTGCATGCATTGGAGTGATTTTCTGTAATATAAGGTAGACAACGCCTACAATGCCATAATACCGGTTACATCATCGCAGGAAAAGGAAACCAGTGGTCTGTCAACACATGGAGTGTACATTAATTAAAAAGAGAATGTATTGTAGTATATACATTGCAATAAGAAGAATATGAGGTCTTTGCCAAAAGTTTGCATAGTAGACAGGTGTTAAGTTTGTGTGTCAAAACAAGATCTTAAAACTATCGTGAGAGTTTTTGGTTTCAGAATGAAATATTCCGAACCCATATGGAAACTCTCGGATGTCTAGCAAGCATAAGTCTAAGCCATCAAAAGTTGTGTTTAATTCAACTTGGTACAAAGGACGGGGCATAGCAAAACTTACTGGCAGTCTTTTAGCTGTCCTGTCCTTTCGTGTTCATCGCATTTAGTCTCCTGTAACAGAGTTGTCCATCAATTGAAGAACAGGAGTCTGCATTATCTGACCTGAAGTTCAGAACTTTGTTGGTTGGAAAACCGTTTGAAGATATATACAGTGATCACCATAAGTGAGTCAACACTTTTGTTCTTAAGTATAAAACAGTTTTGTTCTTAAGTGTAAAAAAAGTTCCTTTATCATGAATTGTTGTTTTTGTTTTAACATTTTATAAGTAATAAATAAACGTTTTTATTTTTGGAAATTTATTCGACTATTCTTATTTACTTTTCTCGCTATCCTAAGAAAATTAATTATTTCTTTGGTGTTTACTCACTTTTGGCGCTGAGTGTAGGTATTAATGACCTTTGCCCTATTTGCCATATTACATAATTGGTCATTACAACCTTTTAGTCAGGATTACGACCTAGTTTCTCACACCACTTTTCTTGCGTGCGTTAATTTTTATATATGAGTGGCGGGACCTAAAGTTTAAAGTCGACTCAGAACGACAGATTTTTGAGAAACTCGAGAGTTTTTTGGCAGAAATCTGCTGAGAGGAAGCCCACGAAGAAATATTTTTTCATATTTCGTTTAGTTGGAGATGCCTGACCTGGGATTTGAGCGGAGGCCTCACGTCTAATAAGCCAACACACTACCTTCTAGACCCCGGCGACTACGGGCCATATTTTTGTCTCCAAAAAACCAAGAATCTCTGGAACTTTAACGTTAAACTGTTACTTCAAGAAAAATTTAATTTCTCACATTGTTATCTCAGAAACAGATTCGAAGGCGAATGTCCGATAAATCTGATTCTATTTAAGCCAAAGTCATTAAGTTTTAGTTACACATTACTGTAGTTTAACTGGGAATAACTTGATATTTTATTGCAGTGCAACACGTTCATAAGTATGCTCAACATGCCAAATATTCTCAGTCACGTAATATGGTATTTTCCTCCGTATGTAAATTTTAATTAAAATAATTAAAGTTTTATTAAGATCATTTAAATAACGAACATAGCTTAGATGGACAAATTATAATCGTATGCCATGAAATACGTAAGCAAACGAAACTAAATTAAATTGTTTACTTTACTTTGTATGCATGAGAATAATAATGTAACTCAGTGTATATGTAAATATTTTTTGTTTAATTAATTAATTTACTTAAAATAACTGGAATGAATGAAAAGATTTATGCGTACTAAACTTTTAAATACAAGCCATTTTTCTGGTTGAAGCTCTTCCGAAATGTTCAATTTTGAAAAAAATAAGAATGAATTTGACCGTGCAGCTTGTGGGGTTCTGCCACAAGAAAAAGTCTGTTGAAATCAGAGCAAACGATCTTGGCGGCCAGTTCACATTACCTCCACGAGGTATGACTTCAAATCGTTCGTGCAAAATATCCAATGTGACATGAGCTATGTGGTACGCTGCACTGTTCTGTTTAAATTGCATGTCGTTGGTATCCAGATCATTTAATTGAGTAAAAAAAAATTGTATTCATCTACAGTGCTTGCACCTGGCCAAAGTCGTCCTTATAGTAATAGAGGCCGATGTCGCCGCCAGGCTAAAATCGGCATTAAACACTGAATTTTTCAGTATGCATTGGACGCTCTTGGATCTAATGTGAAAGGATATCGTTCCAAATTCGACAATTTAGAAAAGAGTCTGTAAAGTCGCCGTAATCTAGTAGGTATTGTGTTGGCTTATTAGACGTAAAGCCAGGGTTCGAGCCCCCGGTCAGACATCAAAACAAAATACAAAAAGTATTTCTTCGGCGACTTCTTCCCAGCAGATTTGACCGTGATTTCTGGCAAAAACTCTGAGTGTAAATAAAAATGCCATGAAAAGTTTCTCAAAAATCTGTCGTTCGGAGTCCGGTCCCACCACTCATGTATAAAATTAATACGCACAACATAAGTGGCGTGAGAAACTAGGTAGAGATCCTGACTGCAGGGTTGTAATGACCAATTATGTATGCGGAAATGGGTCTAATAAATTAGGTTCAGCTGCCAACTATTCTATAGCCAAACCACGTGGTGTGACTTGGAAAAATATATAATTAATTTCACAAATGTAACTGTTGGAAGACCCTATACAAACTTTAAATCTCAAATCTCAGCTAATGATCCTGAAAAAAAGGAATACTTCTTACGGCAACCTCCTCTTCTAGTAACAGCTCTAAGCGTAATTCAATTGCTCTGAGAAAGGGTCTCAATCTGTAGTAACTTTGCACAACAAACAAGAGTATCAGTAATCCTTAAAGGATTGTGTAAAACTCGATAATTCGTGTCCTTTTACTTTTTAATTTGCTCTACCATACACAAAAAATTCGTTGTGATTTTAAATACATTTATGTCTGCAACTATGGCATGCGTTGGCATCACTTTTATCACTAACACGCCTCTCTTTCTCTTTATTATTCTTTATAACAAACTCATACACTCACAGTAAACCCTTATGAACAATCATTTGTATTGTTATAGCATTTTAACTCAATAAACAAAAGCTTTTTTTTGTTTACAATTGTTGTTTTTTTTTTCGTTCACTTTGTGATACATGCTGTGTTTTATAATTCTCATTGGTTTCATTTTATTTTTCCTATAAGTATTTCATATTGTTGTTGTTAGTATTCGTGCCTAAATTTTATAAGTAAGGAAAACCATGCTGTCTTGCTAATCGCTCGACTGGTTTGCTTCTAGGCAATATGGGATGAAGGTTTTAATATTGGACTCTCATAAGAAGCGCAAATTTTTGAATGGGTACAGGTCGTCCCTTTGAACTCGTGAGTCTATTACTTTTTCGGACTGTGGAGTTTGGGTGAAGCGATCTGCCCAGATAAAAAGATAACATATCATCTTCTCAGGCCATAGAAGCCAATTTTTACCAGTAATGCCACATGGCAGATTTGTTGGAAAAAGTAGTTAAAATTTGGACTCTTCTTCTGTTCTACTAATCTGGCCTGATGCAGGTTTTGGACGAAGCAACGACCTGATTCTCTGCCTAGTTAATGCTACAATAGAACTCTTTAATATGCCTATAAAGCCTACTGCGGTTCTATCTCCTTCAGAAATTTCTGTTTCGCAGTGATCCAGAAATGGCACGGGGCCAAACAAATTACAACTTTGTTCTCCTATCAAGTTGTAGGAGATGATCGAATACGAAGCCAGTGCTGTCAACGAGACAAATAGAATTCTATCAGCTTCAAGGACACGTGGCTATTTGCTGTGGCGTGCGGAATTTCAATACAAGAATTACCCGCTTATTTGCATTGTTTTGCAAGCATTTTTGAAATTCCTTATATATAAGGAATACTGTACATATGAGCGAATGTTGTTGAAAAGCACTAAATCTAGCTCGAAATGCGCTAATTTGGCAACGCTGGTTTCTAGTCTACATGAATATTGAGTTCTCCTACTTAATGTCTCCTTAATGCAATAAAAATGTAACATGTACGCTCTTTTTTAGTGCTTTATTGTTATCGTAATCACCTAATAAAGATAAAGCACAGACAGGAAATTTTTTGCGCATTTGTTAAAAGCCCGCCCCCTCCCCCTTTAGTCAACGAAAAACCGCTGAATGGCTCCAACGAAAAAAAGCTTAAATACATAAATATCGATAAAAATGTTTGCTGGGTTAGAGTTATAAGCAATGATTTTTAAGCAACTGTAATATCGTTAAGGGAAGCAAACATAAGAGTTAATTAAGACAAGAAATTTTTTTTTGCAAAACTATTAAATTTTAAGCAATAATTTATGAAAAACAGTTTTTAAAAAATAATAATTTGCCAAATAATTAAGACTAATTAACAGACTAGTTAACACTGATTAACAGAAGCGTCATATGGTCATTGTACGTTCATTTTTTTTGGGTCATTAACCGTTACTCTTCCTATAGATTACAACGTCTAACACCAAATTTTTCTTCAAAGAAAACATAGTTTCTATGTTTATTTTTTATGTTTTTTTTTTGCCTTTTTAGTGTCCATTTTAATTTATTCATTTTGTTTTTGTTTTAATTCCACATGTTTAGCAGATATTATAGCATTTAAATACTCGCCTAAGCTGGCATATGTTTGCCTTTGGTTAAGTTAAATATACACAAACATATGTATTGTACGTAACATACGTACAGTATTAACCCATTTAAACATTATGTAACATTATTGTTTTTGCAAGTAAAAGCAAAAGAGAAAGAGAGAAAACCTACTTAAACTAAAAGGGGGAGAGAAAACTGTAAAGAAAATTGAGAAACCTGTCTTAACGAAAAATGCTTTTCAAACGTGAAACACAACATGCTGCTGCCTCCTCCTTGTTTTTGTTTATTTATCTTTTTTTATAAAATGGACCGGATTTGTGACAACCAGTGTTGCTTTGCATCGTTTTTTTTTCTGGGGGATTTTGCTATTAAATATAGTGAAAGTATTTGAAAAATTCTTAAAGAAATTATAAAATTTCGGAATAATGTTGTATTAATTTAAAGTGCAGCATATTCAGAGCTTAATATTATTGTTTTTAATTTGTTTGGAAAGATTTTTCTTTCGTTTTCGTAAGTTTAGTATGAACAAAAATGTAGAATTTTCTAAAAAGAGTTCAATAGCATTCGAGAATTGCATAAAAATAATTGAAATCCATTATTAAAAAGTATTATGAACACTTTCACTTTAATTACAAAAATTAATTGCAACCGAAATAATCGTTTTTTTTTTTAATTTAATAAGATCTGCCATTAGACTTTGTTTAAATTGTTTTATTAATAAATCTAACCTTAAAAACCCTAAAGAACAATTGTTATTCATAATTAAATTTAATTCAATTTTTAAGTGTAAAAAACATGGCAATAACATTTTTTTAACTGACATTGTTAAGTGTTTATTATAATTAATTTTTTTTTGTATATTTTTTTTGGTATTGAAAAATTTCAAAATACAGAGTCGCCATAATAATAATTATTTATGTTTTTTTTTTTTGTATAAAACGAGTGCAATAAAAAGAAATCATAAAGCGCGCAAAACTACATATTTTTAAGTCTTTGCAATAATTTTGTTGTTTCTTTTTTAGTGTTTTTTTTGTTCATTACATCAGTGCAAAATTTCTTTATTTTTTTTTTATCATGAATTTCTGTTCCAGACGAATAAATTTTTTTATTTTCAACTATAGTAGCTAAAACCCGTTGGGCTTCGCTAATCACTTAAGATATATTTAAAGTTAATAAAAAATTTTGTTGGAAGGATAGTGATTCAATAAATACACAAAATTCTGTGTAAAAAGCTGGTTCCTGAATGAAAAATCGTTTTATTTTTCAAGGATAAGCATCAATGTCAACTGACATTCATAGATAAATTGCTCTAAAACGGCTTAGGCAACAACAGAAATATTATACTGTGACCACATGGCAAATAATTGTGCTGAATGAAGAAATGTCCAGGGAATACGGACATGGTTTTTTTTATGATCGAAGCATAATTACTTTCAAAATAATAACGTAATTATAATCCTTCAATTGCTTTCAATTTCATATCAAAATTAAAAGTTTCTAAACAGAAACTACAGCTATGGACAACTTAGTGCTTAAATATGCGATGAGGCTCTAGTCTAATAAGAAATTCCAATTTTTTTTTATTTAAACGTTGTTTGTCTAAAAGCAAACAAAATAATTTAAAAGTGAAATTTCTTATTAACATTGGTAAGAAAAAAATCTCTTTTTCTTATTGCTTCGATAATTTCAAAAAGTTAAAGAAGAAAACATCAAAACATCTACGATTTAATTTTTATTTTATTTCTTTTTGAATTTTGCTGACATAATCTTGTCAATAAGTCAAGTGCAGATATGTACATTGAGCCAAACCAAATGTAGCCATGTTAAGCCAATCATTATTTGTTTAGTCACTCAGCCAGTTGGTCATTCATTACGTTTGTTACGTAGACAATAAATTTTTTCACATCATAATAATAATTTTTTTTTTGCGTTTTTGCTTTTTTGTTTTCATTTTCATTTTCATCTTCTTTTTTTGCACTTTTATAGACACGTAATTTTTTACTTGGAACGAAAGAGCATCACCATCATTTTTATAAATTTCTTTTTCTTATTTTTCAAAGAATTAACACTTTATTGAAATGGCAATAAAGCGTTTTGTATATAACAATGTCTAGGCATTGTTTACATTGATTTCAATGTGTACAGTTGTGGATAAAATAGTAGCAACATTATATTGGGTTTGTTAAACAATCAAGTGACTTTTTTTTACAATGTTACTTGAAATGAAATCCATTTTGTTTTTCGAATAAATAGGTTTTTAAGAAGTGCGTTTGGATCACGTTAGATGGCGTTAGAGTAATATGACTTCTAATTCAATTTTTTATAGTTTTGTAGTTACTTGACTGAGTACCGTTTAAAGTTTTTCTTCGCAAAAGACACAATCGCATGCGACAGTGTTTATAATCCTTACAAAATAAGTCGAATACATGCTATTTGTTTTTGTAGATTCTGGTCTAGCAAGTTTAGTCATTCGAGAGACCACTAAAGGATTTTAATCGTCAAGCAAAACGATATTGAAAGTACCATTTCAATCCTCTAAAATCCAAACATTGCACTAAAAACGATCAATGGCAACTGGTGATGAGATAAGTGATAATTTCGTCAATATCTCGTCAGCCAATGCAAACATGAATCAAGCCCAGCCATTATTGACTATCCAATAATTCTTGCTGAGAGATGGGGTTTATATTAGCTTGTGATATTAAAATGGGCTTAGCTTATGGCCTAGATGCAACCCTACCCTTACCTAACCTAGTCTTGATGCATTGCTAAAAAAGCTCCACGCCAGAGATGGCGATTCACTCGTACCTTGATTGGTAGGTTGTTATGTGTACGCTTTACAACCCTAACCTCATACATACATACATAATTGGTCATTACAATCCTTCAGTCAGGATTACGACCTAGTTTCTCACACCACTTATGTATGTGATGTGTGTTAATTTTCCACATTAGTGGCGGGACCTACAGTTTAAAGTCGACTCCGAACGACAGATTTTTGAGAAACTTTTCATGGCTATTTTATTTACTCTCAGAGTTTTTGCTAGAAATCTGCTGAGAGGAAGTCGCCGAAGAAATACTTTTTGTATTTTATTTTGATGTCTGGCCTGGGGCTCGAACCCTGGCTTTTTGTCTAATAAGCCAACACACTACCCACTAGACTACGGCTTATATTAGCTTGTGATATTAAAATGGGCTTAGCTTCTGGCATAGATGCGATCTTACTCTTTCTTAACCTAATCTTGATGCATTGCTAAAAAAGCTCCACGCCAGAGATAGCGATTCATCCGTACCTTGATCGGTAGGTTCTTATGTGTACGGTTTACAACCCTAAGCTGCCTAGTGTAACTAATATTATAGATTCTTCTCAATAGATGCTGGGGATAATCGAAAATCCTTTCAATTACTAGCGTACAGAGGAAAATGTTTCTATGAGAGAGGTATAATGAAATTATCTTCAAAATGGCAACAAGTTTACACCGAATGTGGCAATACCTGATAGGAAATTCTCGATAGATTTGAATAAACTCTTTATTGGCTTGACTACTTTTTCATTTTTCTATTTTTCTGAATTGTCACAATGGATCCCCAAGTGAAGGCACGCCAATGTTAATACTTATTTAACACCATCAAATTATAAATCAAAAGAGGTACATATTTGATGAGAATGGATTTTGTTTTACTACCCCTTATATTATATAGAGTATATGCATGTACTATTTTAGATACCTTGTTCACTACTACCGTGAAGCCAATTTAAGCAAATCTGCAAATTAAACTATTGATTGCCAATCTTTTTTTGGAAATGGAAATGTGGGTTGATATGCGTTTTTTTTTCAAGCAACATTTTGCAAATAAATCAAAGTCACATAAATTTCATTGATTTTTGTATAACAAAGTAACAACAAATGCAAATAACAACAACAACAACAACAGCTACAACAATATGTAAATAAAACAAAACCTCATCTAATAATTTGTTGGCCATTTTGTTGATGGGTTGCCATTATAAATTTGTTTTTATGTCATTGTTACTGATTTTTTGGATACAAGAAATAAAAAAAAATTAAATAAGTAATCGTGTGCCAAAAGTAAATAAACAACACACGTACACACACTATTAAACAAATTGCGTTTTTTAGTTTCTTTTATTTACGTTTTTTTTTTCAAACTTCTTTTGCGTTTTTTTCTTTAATATGTATGTTAGTGGTATCAATTTGGCATAGTAAACCAATAAATGAACCTTGAACTCTCATCTAAACTAAACAAACTCTTTTGTAATAATTTTGCAAAACATCTTTTTGTTTTGTTTTAATACGTTAATAAGTTTAACTTTCTTTTTCAAGTTTTGTTGTTTTTCTATTTTTTTGTATTCGCTGGTTATACAAATATGTAATCGATTAAAATATTCGTATTATAACATTGGCACAGTGGTATTTGAACTTTAAAATTTACATACATTATGTAATGCTATTCGATTTACAATGCATATTAATTAGAAAACAAATGAAGAGAAGAAGAAGACATACTTAAAACAACAAATTATTTTTTTGTGCATGTCAATTATTTATTGTACGAAAACTATTTTGTAATCAACAATAATTTAATATTTTTAAGGGATCAGTCACACATTTTTGTTTGTTTGGAATGTTTTTGTAATCGGTATAAGTAAACAATGACAAACTAAAATTAAAATAAAAATATTTCAAATAATTAGTCTGTAATGTATACATATTTAAATTTTTAAATTCAAGTGTATGACTTTTTATTAAACGAGACGACTACATTAAGTCATTCCGGTTATTCTGGTTATTTTCCAGTAATACAAATACTCTTCAAGTAAAGGCATAATAGCGTGAGAGAGATACAGTGTTGATAAATATAAACAAAACTTTCTTCAAAAATATTAACTAATTGATCAAATACTAAAGGATTATACATTTTTTGATTTGAAAGATAAAGCCCACACAAAAGCTATAATTGCGATGAAACTTTAATTATAGTATAATGCATAATGCGCCTCTGAATTGATTACAATAGTTAGTCCTTTAAAAGTAGCTTTCGAGTACTTTTCCGCACCGCACGTCTTTACGTCAACTGAACAAATTTTGTTTGTCAAATGATCGGCGTTAATACTCGGGTACTTTTCCGCACGTCTTTACGTCAACTGAACAAATTTTGCTTGTCAAATGATCGGCGTTAATACTCGAGTACTTTTCCGCACGTCTTTACGTCAACTGAACAAATTTTGTTTCTCAAATGATCGACGTTAGAGTATTATACGCGGAGAAAAAGTCTAATGACATCAAACCGCATAATTTTATTGCTTCTTAATTGTCTTCGGAATTCCTTTCAGACTATAATTACACAATTACATTCGACAAGAGCCAAGGTTTGAATCACCACTTTCGTAATCAGTTTTAACTATTTTTACGCGCTCTTCGGTTTTAAAACGGTTCGTATTCGCATATTGAGAACCTGTTATTAAATAAATGACATTTTAGATGATAAATATTTAACAGTTGACAGAAAGACTTGCCAGACCAGCGGTTTTGATACCACTAAATGAATAACCTGATATAAATACTCTGTAACCAAGAACAAATTGGTGCAATGCAGCATCGACAAAAAATAAAAGGAAAGGTATCCTCCCTTTAATTAACATGTCTTTAATTAGTTTATGCTAAACTTTTATTAATCAAATATATATGTTCAGTTAGGTTAGGTCGAAGTTTTGATTACCAAAGCCCACTTGAGCACGCATAGCGACCCGTTGTGACGCAACAGGTGAGCGCAGTTCCTGAACTGACTGAGTTTCATCAAACTAGGGAAAAAGTTGGTCAGTGCAAGGACTGCACAAGAAGTCGCCGGAGTCTAGTAGGTAGTGTGTTGGCTTATTAGACGTAAAAGCCCGGGTTCGACCCCCAGGCCAGACATCAAGACAAAATACAAAAAGTATTTCTTCGGCGACTTCCTCTCAGTAGATTTCTGGCAAAAACTCTGAGAGTAAATAAAATTGCCATGAAAAAGTTTCTCAAAAATCTGTCGTTCGGAGTCGACTTTAAACTGTAGGTCCCACCACTCATGTGTAAAATTAACACACACAACATAAGTGGTGTGAGAAACTAGGACGTTGTACAATGGGTCAATTCAACCTCCGGGTACTGTACTTGTCTTAATTGACAAGTACACGTCCTCTAACCTAACCTAACCTAAGGTCTGCACATTAAAATACGCTAAAAAATCAGCCTGAAAGTTTAATAAACGAAGCTATATCCTTGACATCAATGGATGATAGCTCCATTAAGCTGACAAGGACCGGAGAGCCAAATAACCTATATCTACACCTCGCAAAAGATGGGCATTGACAAAGAAAGTGAATAACAGTTTCCTCTTCTTCAGCAGATCTACACCCACGGCAGAAGTCGTTAGATGGTAGCTGCACTCTTTCTGCGTGTCTTCCCATAACGCAATGACCTGTAAGCATGGCCACTGTGATCGAGATAACATTACGATCAAGTCCAAGTGAGCAGGCTCCACATTGACCCAGAATAGATTGGCACAACCGAGATAAGTGGCATACCCAAATCGATTGACAAAGGTGCCGGAAGGAGTGCACCGGCTCTGGCGAGCTCGTTGGCTCTACAGTTTCAAATATATACGTTTTGTTGATTAATTAATTGACAATAAAATTAATTTTCTTTTAGAAAAAAGCCAAACTACATTTGTCCTCACTGTCACTTTGCTAAACCGGCCGATGGTATTATTTTTTTTTTTTTTTTTCATTCAAATAATATTTTTGTGTACCACTGTACCTCTTACTCCTCTAGGGAGCATAGGGCCGCTACCACTGTATAGCTTAGCAAATTCGTTACGCATTATAAGAGAAATTTTATTTTCCCAAAAGACCTTTATTAATGGCCAGCCATTACTTCTATTTACCTGTGGGATTTCATTTTCTGGCTTTTTAAAATTTAATAATTTCAACAAATTACGCGGAAAATAAAAGTTTAATTTAACCATTATTTGTCCCAAATGGTCCATACGATTAAAATAAAAATAAAATCCATTTCAATGAATCACATGAATTTTTTTGGAGAGGGAAAATCCAAAATCACAATTAAACCGAATGCAAAAGGAAGGTGTACTTGTTTGTAAACATACAATATTAAACAACAACAAATCAAAACGAGAATAACAACAACAACAACAAAAAATAAAATAAAAACAGTAGACAGAAGTACATGACGTAAATGTATATGAATTGAAATTGAATTACTGAGCCAGTAATACTGACCAGTATTAATAAATAAACACAGAGAGGGAGGAGAGAGAGAGCGAGTATAAAAGTAATAACACATGCGTAAATGAGAAGAGGAGAGAATTTTCTTATAAAAATATTTGCAATTAATGTGTCATTATTTTCAATATTTATATGACATACTTAACGAAAATAAATAAAATAATAAAAAGAGCAAAAAAATGTTAACAGTGATTTTGGTTATGCAGACACCAATATACCAACTACGTTATCATATTTACATAAAAATTTAATTTATTTACATATTTAAAACGACAAATTCCAAATTTAGAAAATTATCGAGAGAGAAAAATAAATATATTCGCATAAAGTATGACCACAAATTAGGAAAAGGAAAAAAGAAAGAGAGAGAGAGAGATAAATATTGCATGTTTAATTATAAAATTGAAAGCATAAAATAAAAGTAATTTTAAATGAAAAGTAAAATAAAAAGAAAGTATTTAGGTAAAGAGTGTCTACACGAAGAAATACCAAACCTATGTTAATAGAGATTGCCTGTGTTAATAGAGGTGTAGTAATTATATTTGTTTTTATTTTTCCAACATATAGCAGAAAAATATACTCTCGAAATACAGTGTTGGAAACAATAATAAGAACGATTGCTTAAAATGCTTTACAGCCTTTTTTTATATACTGAGGATCATATGCTTTTTTTTGGATTATGAAAAATGTTGTCATCATAACATAACATAATTGGTCATTAAAAAACAATTCAGTCAGGATTACGACCTAGTTTCTCACACCACTTATGTTGTGTGTGTTAATTATATACATGAGTGGTGGGACCTACAGTGGTGGGAACGACAGATTTTTGAGAAACTTTTTCAGGACAATTTTATTTACTCTCAGGGTTTTTGCCAGAAATCCGCTGAGAGGAAGTCGCCGCAGAAATACTTTTTGTATTTTGTTTTGATGTCTGGCCTGGGGCTCGAACCCTGGCTTTACGTCTAATAAGCCAACACACTACCTACTAGACTACGGTGACTTCACAATGTTTTGTCACACATAAAATTGATCGTGCTTTCATCCGAACAGAGAACGTTGCACATACTGTCCTGCAAAACATAACCTCTTTTTTATGTTCATTTAATTTACTCATAGACTGTCCCGGAACTGGTGCAATTGAATTATTTTACAACTCCTCTTGTTTTGCTTTAAAAAATATAACCAAATATCGGCTCTCTTGTTTTAAATTTTAACATAAGATGTCTTTCAATTGGAACACTTATTTTAAACACTTTTTTTTTGAACTGCACTAATAAAAAACCTCAATTAGTATTAAAAACTAATCTATTTTATATGTAAGTAAGTGAATTTCGTATTTATTTTTTGCAAAACAGTTTTAATTTAATTTAATAAACTTCATTGCATGGCATGTATTCGGACCGCTCCTAGTTTTTTTTCAAACACCATGACATGATACTTGAATTTTTTAATATAAAAATAAACCTTTAAAATATTAACGATTTGCGGCAGTAAACAAAAAGTTATCTGTAACTATCTTCTTTTTTTTTAAACAATTTTAATAAGGAAAACAAAATTAGACTAAAAAGTGCGTGACAAAGTTTATTTGAAAAATTAACTTTTAAACACAATCATAATAATAAATTATTTTTAATAGTTATAATCTTATCATTGTCCCTTGACGTACAGTTTTATAAATATGTATGTATTTATTTTAACCCTTTGTGTAAATGTCAAGTATTCCATTGTACACCAAACACTTTTTAATAAACTTTTAAAATAAGTTTAAAAATTTTTTCTTTAACATTATCAGTAGGCCTTCAACAGAGTAGAATGTAAAAACATGGTTTTAATGTCGGGGAAATCTAATCTAAATTAATTTCAAGCCCTAAAAAAAAGTTAACAAGATCAGTAATTGTAATTTTTTTCATGGATGCAAGAGATGGACCCTGCTAATGCAGTGAATAATGTGAAAGAATACTGGTGGAGCCAGAAAAGAGTGTGTGAAGTTCAATGCTAGACTTAGCCAAACACAAAGGGAACGTTTGCAAAGCTCTGCAAACGATTACCGAAGTTACATTACGTTTCGGTAATCGCACGCATTGCTTTTCATATTTCTTTTAAAGCCACATAGCAACGTTGCCTTTACAAATCAATAGAATTGGATGCTCAGTTATCGCACTAATGCCCCATATTGAGTTGATCATGGGAGCGGATGAAGAGAGAAGTTGCTGCAGATAAGTTAATTATTAAATCTCAATCGTTGGAAAACATAATTCATGTGTAGAATCAACATCTTAAAATGCTGAAGACAGTACAGTCTTGTAGTTCTAGCGGCTAAAGCTAGCTCAACACAATATTAACTTTGCACTGCATGCATTACTGGCCAGATAAAATGCAGAACTTGACGATTTTATGTCTACGCCTGAAGTCGCCGTAGTCTAGTAGGTAGTGTGTTGGCTTATTGGACGTAAAGCCAGGGTTCGATCCCCCAGGCCAGACATCAAGACAAAATACAAATACAGTATTTCCTCGGCGACTTCCTCCCAGCAGATTTCTGGCAAAAACTCTGAGAGTAAATAAAATTTCCATGAAAAAGTTTCTCAAAAATCTGTCCTTCGGAGTCGACTTAAAACTGTAGGTCCCACCACTCATGTATAAAATTAACACACACAACATAAGTGGTGTGAGAAACTAGGACTTTGTACAATGGGTCAATTCGACCTCCGGGTACTGTACTTGTCTTGATTGACAAGTACACGTCCTCTAACCTAACCTAACCTATGTCTAGGCCCATTATTCCACCTGTACAGTACACTATCCTATCTCAGGATACCTAAATTCTGAGAAAGTCTATACTGAACTAGAACAGCCTAATCTTAGAACATCTCTCCGCCTCCCTGAATACTGTAGTGTGCTTCAGACCATTAATCACGATGTGGAATTGATTTCGTATAAAGGATGTTTAACTTTTAACATATGATACGATTAACTTGATAGATTCCTGCATTAGTTTTGTGTCAATCTAATATCGATTGTTTACATTCTGGCTAAGTGTGTAGCTAACCCACACTCCTACCGAATACTAAGCCAAATATGAACATAGGCAAGCCTCTTATCGCCATTAGGATGTCTATCAGACAAAGCAATTTATTGCCGGCTGACAAATTCTGAGCAGAGAAAGAAACTTACTTTATTGCCAGACTCATCTGGCCTAAACTGGTTAGGAGAAGTACTAATCAACTACATATTTAAATTAAATCACAGAAACATCTATGGCACTGTATCTTCTCTCGGATCACAGCGTAATGCATGTCGGCTAATGATTTTAGTAGAGGTTGTATATGGGTTGGGGAGAAAGAGGCTATTTGTTCGCTTTGTTTGCCAAAGTGTAACTCATTCACTTTTTCCAGATAGTCTAACGAAGCTATCGATACTTGAGATCAAAGCGATCACTAAAATTCATTAAACTTTCAGGCTGCTTTTAAGCTTGATTCTAAGAGACTTGGGATCTAAATGCGAAGCCTTGGAGCTGATTGTTATTGTGGTTAGTGAGGACTTGTAATTAAAATTCAATTAAAAATGTTAATTAATTTGATGAATATTAATAATACGAAATGTTTATGTGTTATACGAAGCATTAGGTATGTCTTATTGTATCATTTATTTAATGAAATATTATAATGAAAATTTCATGAATATTTTAAACATTTTTTATTTGCTTTTTGCAAAGAAAGTAACAAAAAAAAAAATAACAAAAAGTATCAAAGTATTAATTACATTAATGTTATTGTTTTTCTTTCTCGATATATTTTTTTTATTGCAATGACATCATCAATATTAAACACAAAAAACTATAAATTTATTTACTTTGCAAAAAAATAAAAGTTGTTCTATCGTTAGAGAAAATTTCCAATAACTTTTACAAATTATTCTCGAGGGCCCCTATTGGTTTGATTTTTTTTAGCCGAGTCTAAAAAACAAAATATTTGAAAAACTAAATACATATACGGGGAAATTAGCAATGAAAATTATAGAGTAAATGACGTTCTTCAAATCAGGTAAAACAATATTTGCGTTTATTTTGTAAATTCAAATAAACATTAAATTAAAATCCGTCTCTCTAAAACTTAAATCAATAATAATTTCTTAAATAAATAATGACAGTTACACGCTTGAGATTGGTTGTCGTGTCATCATAGACAATATTCTGTATTATTAATGTCATTAACATAACGACAAACCTTCCTTAAATCAACACAATTTATTTACTTTTTATTTAAATTGTAATTCTGAATTTCTAGAATTATTGCCACGAGTTGTATGAATAGAGAACAAAAAAATTATCATCATTATTTGCTAACATTACATAAAGCTGTAATTACAGTTTAAGTCAAATTGAAATTGACGCACAGTAATCACGTTAAATGAGCACTAATATAGCATTGGTTTTATTTTAATTTGACAATTGTAATAACATTCTAACTGTTGCAGTAGTCATCTTAGACGCACTTTACTGTTAATATACTGAATGTTTTGTAAAGGGTGTTTTTTATAGAGGTATAGAACTTTAAGTTGGCATTACTTTTCAAGATGGCGACCGATTTAACAGCTGTCAAGTGATTTATTCTCAGTTTGGTTTGGCAATTCATCATGAATAGACTCACGCCTGAACAACGCTTGCAAATAGTGCAATTTTATTTCGAAAATAATGGTTCTGTGCGGAAAACGTATCGCGCACTACGTCCATTTTATCGTCGACAAAATCGTCCATCAGAGCAGTTAATTCGATTAACCATGGAACGTTTTCGAGCCACGTTTACTCTTATTTATAACTCGCATCCCCAGAGACGCTGTGCGGTGCGTACAGAAGAAGCTATTGCTGCTGTAAAGCGTAGCATTGAGGAAGACCCGAATGAGTCCATCCGCCATTGAGCACAGGAATTGGATCTGTGTCCATCCACTTTGTGGAAGATTTTGCGGAAGGATCTTGGTTTGCGTGCTTACAAAATCCAACTCGTGCAAGAAGCCAAACGATAATCAACTAAGGCGTAGATTCGTCGAATGGGCCCAAAACGAGATTACCGTTGTAAAAACTGCCGCATTTGGAGTGAAGGTAATCCTCAAGTGTATGTGGAAACACCGTTACATCCAGGAAAACGGACTGTTTGGTGCGCTGTATGGGCTGGTGGAATCATTGGTCCGTACTTTTTCAAAAACGATGGTGGCCAGAACGTTACAGTCAATGATGATCGGTATAGAGCCATGATTACTAACTTTTTCATTCCTGAATTGAATAACCATGATGTCCAGGAGATGTGGTTTCAACAAGATGGCGCAACATGTCACACAGCTCGTGCCACAATAGATTTATTGAAAGACTGTTTGGTGACCGCCTAATTTCTCGTTTTGGACCTGTGAATTGGCCTCCAAGATCTTGTGATTTAACACCGCTAGACTACTTTCTGTGGGGCTATGTAAAGTCATTGGTTTATGCGGTAAAGCCACAAACGCTTGACCATTTGGAAGACAACATTCGCCGTATTATTGCCGATATACGGCCACAAATGTTGGAAAAAGTCATCGAAAATTGGACGTCCAGATTGGACTACATCCGCGCCAGCCGTGGCGGTCATATGCCAGAAATCATATTTAAAATGTAATGCCACAAGATTATCTTTCGGATAAATAAAATTCATGTCAATCGAATAATCCATCGTTGTTTTATTGCAACTTAAAGTTCTATACCTCTATAAAAAAACACCCTTTAGATACATCGATAACTCGAAAATTTTTAAGAATACTAAACTAAACTGGTCATATCATTTACAATTTTGAGTCAAACTAATAGGCAGTGGCTAAAAGATTTTCAAAAATTACCCCCTTTTCCCTGAGAGTTTGCATTATTTTAAAAATTTTCTGTGTTTAATTTAAAAAAAATTAAATAAGCAACCGCCGTAGTCTAGTAGGTAGTGTGTTGGGGTTATTAGAAGTGAACCTGTGGTTCAAACCAGAGCTCAGTCATCTTGAACAAAACGAAATATAAAAAAAAACATTTTTTCGGTCTCTGAGAGTAAATAAAATTGTCATGAAAAGTTTCGCAAATCTGTTGTTCGGAGTCGACATTAAACTGTTGGTCTAGTCCCTCATGTATATACACACTTGAGTGGTGTGAGAAACTAGATTGTAATCTTGACTAAAGGGTTGTAAGGACCACCTAAGTAAGTAGTAAGCAAACTGTTATGAAAGTTATGAAACTACGTTATATTTTCAAGAAATTAACACTGAGTTCCATCAATAAAAGTTTACTGCCAAGAGTATGATGACATATTAGTTCACTTCAAGATGTCGTACGTTCCTATAAGGTTTTTCAACACTGTATGGAGTTGCCAAATAATTAATTTATTTATGTAATGTAAGGTAACTTTTTTTCTTAATTTTATTTTAAAATCATACCATCTTACAGCCTCCCTCCCTCCCTAAATAAGAGCGGCAAGCGGAACGTTTGCTAGCGCTTAGCTTTTACGCTTTGTGGCCATGCTTAAATAAAAGCGGATAATTTACGTCAAAACAAGGTTATTAAAAAACAATATATTTAATAACCCTGTTTGTTTTTTTTTACAAAAGTTTCATTGTTTAAAAGTGTTTTTCTTTGTTTACATTTGTAATCTTTTGCAACCAACTTCACTCTTGAACACTTTATTAAAATCGGATTTTCCAATTGCAAAGTGTTGCCGCCTGGTTAATTAGATATGCCCCATAAAAACTGTATGGACATGGGAAATTTTAACAGCCATAAAACACTTGCCGCTTTTATTTAGGGATGACAGTTAGTTTGTTACTTTTTCCCCAAATCTTTGTCAGTGTTGCTAATTCCTTGCATAATTCCTTCGATAAAGAAAATGTTTAAAAATATTACCAAACAATTTCAAATACATTGTATTGTTTTTCTTTCCTTTTCTTTCATTTTTTTTTATATTTGAAATCAAGTGCCCCCTCAGCAGTCGTTTTTTTATAGTTTTTATTTCTGTTTTTTTCTGTTATCCGTATCCATATTTTGATTTATTTATTGTGTATGTATAAAGATTTCAGTGTTTCTTTTTTTTTTTGTGGTTTCTCATTTCTATGTTATTAAACAAGATGATGTCGTAAAGGGAAGACAAAACAAAAAATAGCATCACGAAATTTTATACTTTTATACGCTCACACACACATACCCATACGAACAAAAATAAATTCACAACATTGAGAAAGAAAATAAAAAAAAAAAATTCGATACTCTCGCATGAATAAAAGAAAGTGGCACTTTTACCAAGTCACAGTTCAAGGTCCATTCATACATTTTTTTTCGTTTTCGTAATTTTTGTTGCCTTTTTTTTAACAACGCTTTAAAATTTTTATTACGAGCATATCCAAACATGTTTGGTTTTTATATACTTTATAATAGCACGTGTGGTTTAGATTTTTTAAGAATGAATAGCCGTTAGCAGTTTCAAATTTCTATGAAATAAAATTGGAATTAAAAGAAAAATATAATTTGAATTTAATAATTGGACGTGGATGACTACAATTTCGAGATATTGGAAATAACATAAGTTTAAAGGTAACATGAAGAATAGTGATGCTATTTTGGTCTGAGCAACTGATTCAGAAATAAATCAGTCGTGTCCACATAGCTGAGAATTGTTGCATAGTGAACCAGAATAGATGATTGGGAGGGTTTTACTATGAACTGGAATTAGCTGTCCCTCGACAACCTTTCAGTCAGAATTACGAACTAGCTTTTCACACCACTTGCTACAGCTATCCCACTATTTAAAAATTGTAGTTTAAGGTATCCCTAATAAAAAGCAATGAGTGGTATATTCCAAATAATTTTGGAACTTGAGAAATTTAGCTTAAAAAATTTATTCTGTTAACAGTGTCTGGGTAGGATGATTTGCGGAAAAATTGAACTTGCTATAGGTATCCAAATGCATATTAACTCAATGAGAATTATTAAAATTTTTAATTTCAGTTCCCCACTCAGTTCCCCAAAAGTTAGCTTCGTCACCTATATCTCCGGTCCCAAGTAACGTTCGATCATAAGAAAACCCGTTTTGGAATCCTTGAGACCATAGTTATCCCGCCCACTAGGTCCATTTTTTTTTCCGATTTTGCTCGATTTAGCCAATTTTGACAAAAAGTTAGCTTTGCCGCCTATATCTCCGGTCCCAAGTAACACTCGATCATAAGAAAACCCGTTTTGAAATCCTTGAGACTATGGCTATTCAGCCCACTAGGTCCATTTCCCCCACTACGTCCATTTTTTTTTATCAGATTTTGCTCGATTTAGCTAACTTGACAAAAAGTTAGCTTCGCCGCCTATATCTCCGGTCCCAAGTAACGCTCGATCATAAGAAAACCTGTTTTGGAATCCTTGAGACTATGGCTATCCAGCCCACTAGGTGCATTTTTCCCACTAGGTCCATTTTCGTCCGATTTTGATCGATTTAGCCAATTTGACAAGAAGTTAGCTTCGCCTCCTACATCTCCGTTCCCAAGTAACGCTCTATCGTAAGAAAACCAGTTTTGGAATCTTTGAGACTATGGCTATCCAGCCCACTAGATCAATTTTCCCCACTAGGTCCATTTTTTATCCGATATTGCTCGATTTAGCTAACTTGACAAAAAGTGAGCTTTGTTGCCTATACCTCCTGTTATGAAGGTTTGGATTAAATCCAAATGGTTAGACACGTTCTGTTAATAAATTTTGAGTAAATATCCTTATTACAACATCCTAACATTCTATTTCTTAAACCTTATTTTTTTTAATAAATAAAAACAAAAATTCTTTTCAAACTTACCGTGGACGACTCTGCATGAAATGTTGACCACCAAATATGACCAGCATATAAATGCCACAGTAATAGAATACCCAGGTCCAATTTTCCACCATCCATTTACGTGTGCGCTGATGTATGAAATCATTTTCGAAATCGAAAATATATGAGTAATTCGGTGTAACGCTGATGTCCATGTTGATCATGATGCTGCTATTGTTTTTGTAATTATTTTGAACCTGCTCAAATCGTACTTTTTGTTACAAAACGTTCTATTAATTGAGTTTGTTGAGTTACCACTTTTGTTCTCTTCTCTTTTTTTTTATAAAAAATTATAAAAAAACAAACTTAAAATTAATTAAAAATAAATATACGACCACTTTTTAGAGAATTTTGTGTCTCAAAAAATGTCACTTTGAAATTTAGAAAAAAAGAGGTGTAGAAGCGTTTCACTGGTTCGAAATTTTTAAATTATCAACACTCTGTAGGGAAAGGAATAGAGAAAAAGAAAAAAAATGTTGATTAATTTAAAGTTTTTCACAAAAAAATATATGTATTTTTAAAATAAAAGTGCTAATTAAACAAGAAACAAAACAATTATAAAAGGTATCCCTCCCTTTCTAATGGGTCACAATCTTAAAATCGTTTAGCCTTGCAGTCTGTATTCATATTATCCTGAGCTTTTTTAGTTTTGGAAAATGGAAATGGAATTTTTTTAAATTTTTCTATACAACGAAAAAGCCTGTACTAATAAAATTCGATCACCTAACTCCTGAGAAGATTATTACACCATTATGCTGATGGCTGACTTCCAAAATGTATCAATACAAAGTTTGTATGCAGTCCTACTACAGTATATAAACTATGTAGATATGCAAAGTAACCAAACAATGCATCAACTATAAATCCGATGCCTGATTGCTTTTTGACTACGTTAAAAGTACACATTGACGACGTTTTGAAATAGTATACATTGTAAACATTTTGTACAGCGGCTTTATGAAACACTATACTTTGTTCAAACACAAAGCTACTAACATTTTGGAAGTCAACCGTACTATTATTACCAGTGTACCATTATTCTGGCTCTGAAAAGAGTTATATTTCTTCGCCCCATGTTCTTCTATGTATCACAACGGCTTAGCGCCAGTCAGAGAATAATGGAGGATAACACTTCCCTTTTGCCAGCGAATACTCAATTATTTGCCTGTTTTTAATTGTTAAAATGAGACTTCTTTTAAATAAAGTTCAAAAGCCGAGGGTAGGTTAGGATAAGAGGGAGTGCCAGGTCAACTTCCTAAACGGAAAATATTATTTGATATATTTGGCAATGCCTTATTTTCCTTTTTGTATTGCAACTCAGTTGCTGTCAAACAACGCTTTATTTTGTATGCACACGGTTGCAGTTGTTTTGACATACATATGTTTGCTGTTTGAAACCTTAGCCACAAAACATTTCTCCGCATCGCAGGTTTACTGCATAGCAATTTTTCAAATTATACATGCCCTTAGGAAATCGACCCCAGTTTCAAAGCTATTTGAAGTACGCATTAAGCGATGCCCTACAGTTCAAGCTGAAAACCGAATGAACACATCCCCTTATTGGGAAATTTTGTTTAAGTATAAATAAAATGATGACACAAGCCACACTGCAACAGCGCCCTTACAAATCAATAGAATTGGATGCTCAGTTATACTACTGATACCCCATTGAGCTAATCATGGGAGCGGCCCAAGAGATAAGTTGCTATAGACAAGGTCAGAAACAAAACTCAACCGTTGGAAAACATAATTCATGTGTAAAAACGACATTTTGAAGTGCTAAAGACAGTGCGATCTTGCAGTTCTAGTGGCTAAAGGCAGCTTAACACAATATTAACATTTGAATTCATTACTGGTCATGATTGCCTATTATTTTACCTTGTTCTATCCTACTAAAGATACCTAAATTCTGAGTTAAGTTAGTTAGTTAAGTCTGATCCTAGTCTTGAAAGGAGGATTTACACTAGACCTATAAGGAAGGGATTTGTGGAAGTCTATACTGATGGTTCTGAACTTGAAGGAAAACTAGCCTGAAAGTTCATCAAACCTAATGTCAAATGATCATAGTTTCCTTAGACGCTCGAGAATAGGTGTCTCAAATGAGAAAAGCATGCGTTGAGCAAGAGACGGAAATGAGAGAAGCTTGCGTTGAGTGAGAGACGGCTATTGGTAGGTGACGTGCGCAATACTTTCAAATATTCAAAGGAGAAAGATGAGAAGAAATGAATTAATATTAAAAAAAAGTTTCGGATATAAAATAGATTCTCTCGCTTACTACCAAAGCTGAATATTCCGCGACAAAATTCTCCCTCTTATCACCAAAAGTGGATTAGTTGTCGAGAAATAGTTGCAGTTAATTATCCTTAATATGTAGTTATCAAATCATTTCAATTTTGTTTTTGAGATGTAATGCAAGTTTCTTTACAACGTTTCTTCTACTGAAAATTGATTATATAAGAACAATGTATACTTAAAAAGGAGTAGAAGTTTTTTTTTTCTTCAAAAATTACTTCATCAGAGATTCAAGTTCTATTTCCATTCAATACACCGGTAGAAAGACATACATTTACATACTTATGCGTGTATACACAGAGAAAGAAGTGAAAATGTAAAATAAAAAAATATTATAAAAAAAGTTTCTTTCAAGAAAAGCCACTTAAAAATATCCTGTGGCTTTTAAACTACCCCCCACCAAAAATACATAGTAATAAAAACACTAACGTAGTGCTTTTTCAGATTTGTTTAAGCGATTTTAAATGTTTACAACCACGAGTACAAAATTCAAATTGTTTTCCTTGTTTGAAAGAAATGATAAGAAAAAATAATACATAAGATAGTGCATCCTTAAAAGGATACTAACATGGTTAAATAAAACTTTATATTCGAAATTTTTTGTTTTTGTGCTAGGGTTTTTATTTCTTTTAATTTAAAATTTCTTTCTTAGTCCGAATATAATTAAATTATTCAGAACATGTATCATTCAAAAAAAAAATTAAGGCAGGATTCAGAAAACAATAATTGACAATAACTACAAAAATATTTAAAAATTAAATCCTCGATCAAAAAAACTCGCATTATTGGCATCACTTTACGCTTTTTAGCACCAAAAAAAGTTGACATCATCCATTGAATACAAAACAATTACAAAAAACAGAGAAACAAACTGCTAAGAGAGTAAACTATACATATAAAAAAAAAAACCGAAAGAGAGAGAATGAATAAAAATAAAAACGTGCAAAAAGAAATCACTTTTTTTTTTGTCAAGAGGGAGGAAATTGTCATAATATCACAATTAAAGAATAAAAAAAAAATATAAAACGACTTAAATATTTATCTAAAAGATAGAATGAATAAAATACAATACAATAAAATAGCAGAAAGCACATGGTGCGTGTGGGATTAGTTACAAGGTAAAAAAAAGGGGGAAAAAAACTATTTTATCATATGGATTTAATTTGCCTCGTCATATTGAAGAATTAAAATTGTTTTATTTTTTATTTTTATAAAAACTATAAAAGGAATTTTGTTTTGTTAACGGCTTTATTTATTTTACAGATAAAATATTATGATTAATTAAATATTTACCGAGACAATAACAATCTTATTCATTTTAATGCAAAACAAAAAAGGGGAAATAATAAACAGTAAAATATCCATCCTCAAAGGAATATTTTTAAAATGGGAAATTCAAGGAATTTAACTTGTCTTTAAACATGTGATGAGTATGTAATGTATTCTCATACTCTCTGTTACATGAACATTCCTCTGGGTATCCCTAAATGTTAGTGATGTTAACTATGTCGATTGTTCAGAAGTAAAAGCGCTTTTTATTTAAAACAGTTACTAAAAATATCCACATGAAATAACTATAATATTGTACACACATATTGCGAAAAATCACATAAAATAAAAAATCACATAAATTAAAATTTGCCGTCTCTAAAAATGGAAAATCTCTGGTAATCCTAGTTGCGTTATTCAACTTTATTGCTTGTCTGAAAGGTGAAATTTTATGCCCACATCATTAGAAGACATTTTTAAAACCACATTATAATGTGAAAAGTTAGTTTTGTTTCAAAATTAATGAATATTCGGATTATAACCGTCTAAACTAACTGTAAAATGTAGAAAGAAGACTATGAAGTGTGCCTAGGCTTGCTTGTTTTCAATCTCATAATTTTGATGTTAAAGATGTACATAGCTCTAGTCAAATCAAGAAATAATGGCAAAAAGAAAAATATACTTGCTTATAAGTAGCGAGAACTTTGCTAGGCAACTAAATTTTCGTTATCTACAAGTGGTAACCCATTTGAATTAAGCTTCCCACAGAAGCTAGATAATTTAATGGACTGAATTCCTTGTTAAAACATAACGAAATCGATACTATAGTAATATGCAAAAATGCTCATGGCCGGTAGTAAAGGCATGAAGAAAGGTAATGCTGTGTGTTTGATAGCTTCAATAACCTAGCCAACCGGTTATATCTGATCTCTACTGTCAACAATTGACGAGATTGAAGCAAACAATGAATTTACAACAGCCAGAATTGGTCAAAAGAAAATAAAATATGTGCTATCATGACATGTTTGTATGTTTGTATGATAACTGTTAAAGAATGTCCGAATTCTACCCACCATGGATACTGCGAACGTATTTTCTGTTTTGGGCTCCTAAGAGCAACAACAATTACCTGTTGTTATTAAAATAAATTATTCTTATTTTAAAAAATTAAGTCATCACCATACATAATTATTTTTCAAAGTTAACAGAAAAAAACCGCTACATAGCTAGCACTGCTCTAAACCGTAATAATTTCTATTGTATATGCAAGAATGAATATCTTTGAATATGCATGAGATTATTAAGTATGTATTTGTGATTAGTCGCCAACGTCACTGAACACACAATTCCACAACTTGTAATCATAAACAGCCACACACTCAGTCTGAAGTAAAGTGCCTGTTACAAGTCTCGTGCTATTTATTTTTATAAAAGCTCGTGCAAAAACCACCATATAAAAATATTTAGATGAGGAATAAATAAACGGAAAATGCTTGTTTTTTTCTTGTTTTCTTTCCCTCTTTTTTTTTGCCGGGTGGCTACTAAGAGAATCAGAGAGAGAGAGAGAGGGAGAAAGAGAATGAACAACTAGGAAAGCACTGGCTGTGTAGAGTCGCCAACATAGCCAGTAACAAAAACAATAGCGGCAAAAATTACAAAAAGAAAAACAACAAACGAATGAAACGACAAATACAGAAATAAGTAAAAAGAAAATAAAAACAAATTTGAGAATTATAATGACTACAGTAATGTGGATGGTAGACAGCGTCATTGGGGAGAAGACGAAGTTTTTCTATTTCTAGTTTGGTTTTAATACAACAATAAACAGTATTATTATTATTAGTTGCAGTACAAAAACCGTAATTTTATTGTGTGTATTTGTAAAAATGTTGATTAAGTAGTAAGTAAACGAGAGAAGAAAGAGTGAATAAAGCTCTTTTACTAGTATTTTTAGAGCATTTTTGTAAGTTTCTTTCATTTCGCTATTATAGTGTGGTTGGTATATGAGTATTGTATGGATTATTAATGAAATTCAAAACACGCAAAGTTAAAAAAGTTTTAATGGCATTTTTTTAAAATTTATTTTTGGAAAAAATGGGAATTTTAGTTTATAAAATATGGATGTTTTACTAGTTGTTATTGTAATTCTTGTGTTTGTGATTTTTTGTTTGTTTTTTTTTTCTATTAAACAGTTCAAGTTTAGTAGAAAATAAAAATCAATAGACAAAATCGTTAAAAAAAAAATACTTGTGACTATTGGCAATTTGCTTAAGGTGGCCTAGGAATAAATATTATGGGCTGGGCTGGCTGGCTGGATTAGCCAATATTTTATTGTGTGTGTTTTCTTCTTTTTTTTTGCTTCACACAAAAGATTCATCTTAAAAATTTATTGTACTTGTGTGTTGGTTTAAAAAAATCCACATGAAATAACTCATCATATCACATCATCATCATCTTTAGCAAAAGCAATATTATTGCAACAAACATGATGACAACAACAACACAATAAAAGCAATAGTAATGTGAACATAATAAACATACAAACACAAAATTTCTTTACCCAATAAAAAAAGTTTATATCCGGTTTAAACTAAATTAACGGTAATTTTACTTTAGGGTCTCTGTAAGCACTTTTGCTTTTTTATTTTTAATTTATTGTTGTTTTTGTATGATTTATTAATGTTGTTTAATATTTTATGTTTTTGGCACTGAATTTCATTGAATTTATGGCAACGGCAGTTAGTAAAAAAAACACAGAAGGAAATCTATTCCACACTTCCTTCTGATTGAGTAATATTAGCGTGTTTATGTGCCTTTAAAATATCCTTGAAAATTTCATTTAAGATTTATTATCCTCTTAACTTTGAAAATTCTCTTAAATTTTAAGAGTAAGACAACAGCACGGTGAGTAAAGAGAGCAAAAAAAATTCATTGAATAAACCTTTTGCAGTTCTGTATATTTTTCCATAGGGATACCAACATTTCATTAACAAAAAAATTAAGAGGAATTGTTTAGTAGTAGCAGAAGCTTAAAAATCGAAAGGATATACAAGAAAATGTATCTTCCCAAACACTTGACGTGCTAAAGGATATTCCATTATCGTCATTGAGAATTTAGAAAGAGAATTCAATAATTACAATAAGAGTTCCTTTGGATAAGGTTGCTGGCAACTATTTCCAATAATTCCAAACGAAATACTGGAGTAATTAAGCTGCCGAAATAGTTTAGTAAATACCATTTTCAATAGGGATTCTAATCCGTTACACTTGACTAAATTTGTAAATTATTAAAAACTAAATAATAATACAATAATAAAGAAATCACGTCAAATTTAAAACGCTTGGCCATAAAAAAATCGTATTACTCTTTGCATTCCCCCTGCAACCTACTTTCGGATATTTCAACACAATGTAGTGCATAATTAGGGGTCCCTTCTGAGTGTCCCTGTTACGTCTTAATAAATCAGTAATTCCTTGAAATTATTTCGCAATTCCCGCCATTCATGTATAAAATTAACACACAACATAAGTGGTGTGAGAAACTAGGTCGTAATCCTGACTGAAGTGTTGTAATGACCAATTACGTACGTACGTATTTTCCTGAAAGCAATTCTCTAAAGGAATATTTTTACAAAGAACGTTTCTAAAGAATATTTTTAAAGAAATCTTTTGCACCAAAAACCTTATATTACAATAATTCCTAGATTTCTTCTATAAAACAAAATCTCCTTATCACTAGATTTGAATGGAATCCAATAAGACTTTGAATTAAGAAAATACATGAACATAAATAATAAAACTTTGTTATCAAACATTATTGGAGAATGAGATTTATTTTATAATTTTTCAGTCAGATTTTTTGTTATTAAATCTTCATATCCATTACACTAGATTTCGGAGAAGTGTAAATTGTGCTAATGGCTATAAATATTACTTATTTACGACTGCTCTTCTAGTTATCCTTTACAATATTTAAAATAACTTTTATCCCTACAATATTATCTACAGAAAATAAAAAGAGAAACACCTTTAAAGTAAAAAATACTTCCTATATTGTAACAAAGTTACTCCCACCTTCAACATTTACTGAATTGAACATAGAAATTCGAATAAATATTTGCTAAAAAAGAGAGTTTTACATAAAATCGCATAAAGTATCTTTTTTTAAGGTTAAAGAAATAATGAAAATATTTTCTTCAGAACTTCCTTATTTATCCTTATCATTCAACATTTTCCTAATATTGGGCAATCCTGCCAAATCGATTAAACTTTATTTTTTGCAACATTCTTCCTCTCTTGGCTTTCTCCCTTTTTACTAGTGATTTTTCTTTGCACTCTCATTGCTCTTTTAAAGCAACACTTTCTCTTAAAAGTGTTTTTACAGACATTTGTTTCCACTATTTTCTCCTATTTGTGTATTTTTCTGAACGAAGTTATTTTTTTTTTGTCATCTTGCTAAAAAGAATTACACATGCACGCACATTTCTTGACTTATTTTTTTTGATTCATTTCTGGATGTTTGTTTAATAAATTTGCACTTTTACTTGTAATTGATTTTCTTGTATGAACACCTGAATTTATTCAATATTAAAATGATATTTACTTTGTAATAAAATCTTTTATAAAATAAATTTATTAGAAAATCGAATTTTCTATTCACTTTATATTTTCTTCTACCAAATTTAAAAAAAAAAATTTAACAACTTTTCCCGAATAGCGACTTTCTCTTACTGTCGTTTACGCTTCTACACGGCTATTTAACGACTGAATTTTTTCTCCTACAATTTCGTCGGCTTTTATTTACCATTGAGGGTTGCCTAACAGTTGGAAATGCGTAAAAGGGGTTATGCAAAAATATGATGGATAAATAGTAGTAGAAAAGTGTTGTCAATACAAGCATTAATTCTGGAATAATGGTAGTGAAGAAACAGTGTTGAAAAATTTAGTACTCTTGTACTTTTTTCAATAGTTATTCATTTCAAAAATAGCACAGTTACGGTTTCTGTATTTTTTTATTATTACATATTACTTTTTCAGTTATAATTCAAAATTTCAGTTTTGCAACACTGGTCTTCATCAGTGTGAGTTTATTTTATAGTATTTTTTCCTTCCTGGCAACAAAGGTGTAAAATTCGTTTTTGTTCGTTCAAAAAAATAAGCCTTCTTTAACTATAATTCGCACATTCTTTTTCCGTTTCCGATTTATTAAGTAAAAATTAAGGCCAGTTTGTTTAAATGGAATTATATATTACGGCGCGTGTATGTGTGTAGTTGTAAATTGTGTTGGGTGTGAAAAAGGAAAAAGGACGTGGGTTTAGGTAGTTATTGTTGTAATGTGGGTTGTTTGTGTTGCGCTGCATCCGCTCTTCGTTGCTGTTGGAGTTTGGGTCCCTTATACGACGGACGGAGAGGGAAGGGAAGCTTTTTTAATTTGTAATTTTTTTGAAGTGTGGTTAAGTTTGTTGTTGTGGTGAGTTTTTACAAAGTGTGGTGATTTATCAGGGTGAATAGAATCGACACTCACCAAAGTACCGTTATTCGAAACGGTACTGTATTACCATATACCAATCTACTGTACATTGTTAATTGAACCGACTGTGTCTAGAATAAGTAATTATCACCCATGTTAGCAGAGGCATTCACCGACTTGTTTGGTTGCCATTATGTACTGCATAACCAATGGTGTAGTTTGTGTTTGGATTAAGGATAATTAATCTCGATTAGACAGACGACGACAGACGATTACACCACACGCCTGGTATACGTCTTAATAACGACAACGGCGTAATTTTCATTTACATATATAAACCAAACTTAGAAAACGGGATGTGCGAATTTTAGCGTTATTTTTTGAACGAAACGATTTTTTACAACTACCAGTGTTGCCAGAAAGGAAAAAAATTGAAAATTTCCTCCTGAAATATGAAAAATATATTGGATTTAGAAAATAAAACATTATATACTTTGGGGCTCACACGATTTAATCGTTAACAAAAATACTGTGGTTACTAATGATGGTAGTGACAAGATAGAGGCTTTTTAGGAATATTAGGAATAAAGAAGAATCCGTTATTAGAATAATCCGTTACATTACACGAAGCAACATGAAAATTTAAATTGAACAGAAATATATATTCTTCATGATTTTACTAAAATTAATAAAAATGAAAAACTTTCTGGCTATAGTTTAAATAAACCCATGAAAGATAGTGTGGATGAAGTGAGTGTGAACACGACCGTTGAGAATTTTCTACAATCGAAATTTTTTGTAGATTACTTAGTGCTTGCTTTATCCAGGCAAGAATATAGGACGCGTAGGACTTTCACACCGTTGCTGGCACCCGAACCTTTTTGTGGAATGGTAAGAGAGATTTGAAAAGAGTTAGGGCTTGCCATTATAAGCAAGTTTACTCGTTGGCTCCATAAGGCCCATTGTGTCTCCCAGCGTGAGGTAAACTCTTTGTCATACATGATTCGTTAGTGGTGGGTTTGAACAACCCCGACCTCTGAGTGAAACCGGCCAGTTCCCTTAGAGGCACTTTCGTGACCATGTCCAGATCTTCTTTCAAATGTTTGATCAGGTTGGTTGTCCATAAAATTGTAAAATTCACGTAATTTCTTGTTAATATTTGCATGGAATTTTGCAAGTATTCTTAGTAAATTCGTAAAAAAGGAACAAAACAGGATATTTATTTATTCTGTCAAATATGAAATTCTTTTTTTCACATATTTAAGGACTTTATTTTTCTTTTCGAATTTCGATAATTTCCAAACCGTATGAGGAATATTAATTACACTTATGTTCTAAAATTCATATACAATTTTATAAATTCTTAAATTATCATTAAAATAATACTAATATTCTTAAATTTAACTTAAACTCAACAATATTTTGATTATTCTTAAAGGATGCTTCCCCAAAAGGGAAAATTATACGATTTTTTCTTTTTAAAATTAAGTTTGTCTTAATAACTATCAACTTAATTAAGAGGGGGAAAAAAATCACAGTCTCTGGTTTTCTTATTTCATTTTGAATTAAAATGATACACGATGAGTTGTTATCCATCAAAACAGCTCCATGGAAGCCATATTCTCGTGCAATATCATTTGATGGACATCGTTAAAGACTTTGCGTATGCAGGAGGTATCAGTGGCTACGGTAAAGTGATAATAACATTCCCTTTTCGAATTATTCATGTGATTGCGGGAGGGACGTTTCACGGGCTCCTGGGTAATGTCTATGAGTTTCTGTTTAATGAACTTTTTCGTCCAATCGCATTCATCAAAATAACTCTCCGCTTGAGGTCTGTTATGGAACTCTTCAAATTCGGGAAAATAATCGACAATATGTTTGCCCGCTCGTATCTTACGTTCCATAATGTCTTGTTTATTCAGGAACACTATAAGACCAGCTGAGGCCAAAAAACGATTTTGCCAAACACCACGGAAAAGATTTAAAGCCTCTTGCAAACGATTTTGCGTGGGATCTTCTCTGAGTGTTTGATCGAAATCACTGCATGAGATTAGAAAAAGTACAGCTTGGATGCCTTCGAACACTTGGATCCATTTATTACGTTGATCCCGTTGGCCACCAACATCGTACATGTGGAAAACCTGTTCACCGCCACCCAAATGTTTGGGTATCCGTACGCGGAATGTAATGTTATGTATGCCGGTGGTGATTTTACGACTGTGCAGTATATCCTCCGTTGAGGGTATGTAATGATAGTCTGAGATGCGTTCAAAGTTATCCAGAAAACTATAAATAGAATAGAAAGTAAATGGGGAAACGGTTAATACAAATTATGATTTGTGTAAATCTTATACAGTTTTAATCCTGATAGTTGAGAAAGCTAAAACTACAGTTGAACTACATCGTGCTCTAATCAAGATTTTCTTTGGAGTTTTTGAAGAACGGACGTGGAATGAAAGTTCTTATAATTAATTCTACACCATCAGTCACATATAAATAGTTAAATTTGGTTAAGGTCATTATCTCTGTTAGTGCCAAATGTAAGGAGTTATCTCTTGTCATACACATCTAGACAGTATCTGCTACTCTCTACTCCACTAGCGCTTTACTACGCCACTGCTAAAACGCCCTACTCTGTACTATATATACTCCTTCTTTACTAACTTAATTTAGCATTGCAATTCTTTAGTCAGGATTACGTATTTATCATACCTATTGACTCTGATTTGATTTGATTCACATGACAGTTTTTTTTTATTTTCAGAATTTTTGACAGCACATTGCAGAGAGAGTCTCCGAAAGAGCTTTTTATATTTCGTTCTGTTCGCGATGTCCGAGCTGAGTTTTAAACCCTCTAACTACAACCCTGAGTCTTAAATGATAGTTGATTGAATACTTACTATTTGGTACTATCGGATAAGGGAAATTCATTCGAGCGTTCAAAACAGGTACGTATACCCACATCATTCCATAAAGTCATTACATGATCACAATATTCCTGCAATAGAAGACAAGAAGAAAACATAACTTAAGAAAAATTCTTATCAAGAAATCTGCAATCACTGGCATAACTAACGCATACCCTTTCTTAAAAATAAGAAACTGAATCACAAATTTAACTTTTAAAGTTAACGATTCTAAATAAAAAAATATCAAAAAAATGCAACAAATACAATAAATCGGAGTAATCTTATCATGTATACAACAAAACCAAAACAATTAATACCAAGTCATCTGTTATAAAGGGTGTTTTTTTTATAGAGGTATAGAACTTTAAGTTGCAATAAAACAACGATGGATTATTCGATTGACATGAATTTTATTTATCCGAAAGATAATCTTGTGGCATTACATTTTAAATATGATTTCTGGCATATGACCGCCACGGCTGGCGCGGATGTAGTCCAATCTGGACGTCCAATTTTCGATGACTTTTTCCAACATTTGTGGCCGTATATCGGCAATAATACGGCGAATGTTGTCTTCCAAATGGTCAAGCGTTTGTGGCTTTACCGCATAGACCAATGACTTTATACAGCCCCACAGAAAGTAGTCTAGCGGTGTTAAATCACAAGATCTTGTAGGCCAATTCACAGGTCCAAAACGTGAACTTAGGCGGTCACCAAACGTGTCTTTCAATTAATCTATTGTGGCACGAGCTGTGTGACATGTTGCGCCGTCTTGTTGAAACCACATCTCCTGGACATCATGGTTATTCAATTCAGGAATGAAAAAGTTAGTAATCATGGCTCTATACCGATCACCATTGACTGTAACGTTCTGGCCACCATCGTTTTTGAAAAAGTACGGACCAATGATTCCACCAGCCCATAAAGCGCACCAAACAGTCAGTTTTTCTGGATGTAACGGTGTTTCCACATACACTTGAGGATTACCTTCACTCCAAATGCGGCAGTTTTGTTTGTTGACGTAGCCATTCAACCAGAAGTGCGCTTCATCGCTAAACAAAATTCGCTTATGAAAATCGGGAACAACGGTAATCTCGTTTTGGGCCCATTTGACGAATCTACGCCTTACTTGATGATCGTTTGGCTTCAAATCTTGCACGAGTTGGATTTTGTAAGCACGCAAACCAAGATCCTTCCGCAAAATCTTCCATAAAGTGGATGGACACAGATCCAATTCCTGTGCTCCATGGCGGATGGACTCATTCGGGTCTTCCTCAATGCTACGCTCTACAGCAGCAATAGCTTCTTCTGTACGCACCGTACAGCGTCTCTGGGGATGCGAGTTATCAATAAGAGTAAACGTGGTGCGAAAACGTTCCATGGTTAATCGAATTAACTGCTCTGATGGACGATTTTGTCGACGATAAAATGGACGTAGTGCGCGATACCTTTTCCGCACAGAACCAGTATTTTCGAAATAAAATTGCACTATTTGCAAGCATTGTTCAGGAGTGAGTCTCTTCATGATGAATTGCCAAACCAAACTGAGAATAAATCACTTGACAGCTGTTAAATCGGTCGCCATCTTGAAAAGTAATGCCAACTTAAAGTTCTATACCTCTATAAAAAACACCGTTTATATATCGTCATCTAAAATGCAAAAGGGCGTAACAATAATTTTTATTTTTTTCACAGGATAAGAGCAATAAACGTTGTAGATGCTAGTGCATCCTAATCACAATCAATAACTCGGTTTTGAATTTTTTTTATTGTTATGCCCTTTTGCATTTTAGCTGACGATATGTATGTATATATGGTATACCCATGCAGTGAGTCAATATTGTTGTACCTACCATCGGTAGTGTAATAATAAATGATTTATTTCTTTTAGAAGAGGATTTTTATCTTTGGTGGTATTAATGGCGGCTAGGTCCAAAAAGAACAACAAAAAAAAATTATAATTTATGAATTAAATTTCTGATAGGGAATATTTAATCGACCATTTACATTTCTATAAAAAACATTTATTAAATATTTCAATTGATTTTTGTAAAAAATCGTTTAATTTTAATCGTGTGTGGGGAAATTAAGCAATCAATCAATCAATCACTGTTTTATGATGGGAATTTCTTATGTTTTGAACAAATAATAAATTGACAAGTGTTCATAGTAGATTTTTTATTATTGAAGAATTATTGAGTCCTATAGCTAATGGTACTAGATAGGATTCATTAGAGGTTACCTTTGATTTTCCTTAATTATTTGTTCATTTATTGTTTGTTGACAAATTCTTTTTCAATGCACTTCAAATTCTAAACTTTCAATAAATCACGTATATGAAGATAAGCAATATCTGCCTATCTGTAGTTAAGATATAATATTAAACCCACTTCATTTGTCTATGGAGGTCATTAGACAATTTCATAAGCCAAATTAATGTCAGTTAACTTGATTGATTTGACAGAATGTTGTAATACAACAAACAAAATCATGTGATACCATTGTGTTTATCATCCTATATTAGTATTAAAATAATTGCCATCTAATCTAATTAAACGAAATTTAAACGTACTGCTTATCTTTAGTTAGATTGGAAATTGAAATGCACAAAATTTAAGAAGGCAAGAACTTTGTTTGCGCAAACTAAAATAATAGTTTTTTTAAACAAGAATGACTATGCGAAAGATAGTTTTTTATTCTTTGCGCAAATCTAGGTGATCACTTGTACAATGGGTCAATTTGACCTCCGGATACTGAACTTGTCTTAATTGAGAAGTACACGTCCTCTAACCTAACCTAGGTGATCACTTTTCCAAATAATTTTTAATTTTAGGATTAACAAACAAGTGGTTCCCAATTAATTTCCTCAATAAATTTGCTGAACAAATCTCTATGCTGTGCCAATGCCTTCACTTCGGCTTCAATTTGTCTTTCCCATGAGTATGATGAGCAGGACGTCCTCTACGGATTCCAATTTGGTGATATCGTCTGATAACCTTCTAAGGTTTGACAGAGATAGAGGCGATAAGCTTCAAATGGCTCCACTAATGCGTTTAAATGTTTAATAAACAGGCTTTTTGTAAATGGTAGTCAATATGCTCGCTGACGGTTTAATGGTTTACAAAATTAAAAAATAAGACTACGAATTTCACAAATTCTTTTGTTTTGACGGCTTTATTGAATTTTTGACAAGCCATTTGTGCAGTCTAATACTTGGCTAATTAATTTGAACAAAACTTTAGTAAAATGTTGATTTTTTTGTAGTACTTAGTAAAATATCAGTATTTGACAGGAAATCGATGCTATTTGACAAGCCAATTCAGCCATAATCTGTGCGATAATCAGGTTTCAGATTATTCCCAAAGTCGAAACATTGAAGAAAATTATAAAAAATGTTTAAATTGATTATTAAATGACGCAAATTAAGCTGCTAAGTGTCAAATTTACCGCCGTATTTAATTTTGTTGTTTTGTTTTTTTTTTTTGTTTTTCTTTTTTTTTGTTAAAAAATACAAAAAAATATTATTTTTGTTTTAACTTTTTTCTTCTATTGACATACGTAAACACACACAATATTTTTCGTATGTTTAATTATTGAAAGAAAAATTTAAAACACTTGCGGATAAGAAAAACAAAAATTTTTTTCATTTTTTTCGGTTTTTTTTTATTCTAAAAGCGTGATACACTGAAAGAAATTTTCGTATTTTATTGTTTTGTTTTCAAGTAAAAATACCAGAGGTTTTGATAAAATTCTTTCAAAGTTTATTTAAATCTTTGATAATATATTGTAGATTAATCGATTGAAGATTACTACAATTTCGTTTAAAGAAATAAGCTGAAATTTCATATTGTTTATAATTTAACTCAAAAACACTGAACATACTTCAATGAAAGTACTGCAAATCGCTTGTTCAGTGTATGGCAAGATGTATTAAGATGTTGTACTCGATTTTAAAGGTATGCTGGGGCCGTGGATAACATCGTTTTGACTCAGAACTTATGGCTTATAATTTGTCCAATTTTGTTAAATAAAGTTATTTAACATTTCAACTCTAATATACTTTTTGATTAAACATTAAATATTAAACAATAATTAAGTAAATAATTGTTAATAATACCATTTAGAAAAAAAAGAAAAACAAGTATAAAGCACCCTTTTAAAAAGGCCTGTACTAACATTTGTTTAACACATGAACTAATTGAAAATAGTACGCAGATATAGTCACTTCAAATATTTAATAAAATTAAAAAAGAAATAATAAATAAATAAATAAAATAAAACTTTCCATAGCACGCAATTATTATTTACTTTGCCTAATATTTATTATTTAATAATAATAACAATAGTTGAACTGAATCCAAAAAAGAAAATTAAATAATAATCTGAAGTATTGCAACTTACCTCATTCATATATTCTGGCGCTGTTTCACCCATTGTCAAGATGTAGTCAGCACTTTGTCGGCTGGCACAACTTTGATATTCTAGCCCCAGTATGGACATGTAATGCACTAACTGGTATATAGATTCATGGATATTTTGATAAATTTCAGGGATTTTATCACGGCGTTCACTGTAAGGCAAGAGAATAAGTAAAAATTTAAATGTTATTTAAGAAAAGATCTTAAATTAAAGCAAGGATAAAGATAAAGTAACTAAAAATGTCCAATAAAGTGCTTAAGAGGTTTGGCAACTACGTCAAAATGGTACTTTCCATAAATTTTATTGTTTAGCTAAGGAATGCACTTCCTACTTAAACGACTTGCTCGTTTAAACATGAATATTAGGAAAAATTAGAACGTGTGTTTCTTATAAGCCTTAAGGACTGTTTCAAGGTGTTCCAAAAAATCTCAATTACTCAAATAATTTTGAGGGGTTTTTTAAATTTTCAATCGTCTAAAATCGTTTGTTTTGCAAGAGAAGGGGTTAAATTTACTTTAATTTTAAGGGCCGAAAAGCAACGATTTTGTAATTTTGTTTGATTTTATTCTTTGTGCAAGTTACTGTTCAGTTTAGATTAGACAAGGCGCCTAACCGTATTGGTTTATTAACTTTTATCAAATTATTGAATGTATTTTTTTTTATTAAATATTTCCTGAGAGTGTAGATATCAAATATGATCAAGTGTCAATCTAATAAGGGTTTGATAATTAGCCATGCTTGATAAGTTGCATGTATGTACATACTGACTTGGTTAAATTGTTTCAATTATTAAAAGTTTTGTTATCAAACAGTGTCAAACTGCTTACGAATTATTTCATACAACTGTAATACTTACTCATCTGAAAAGCCATTGATGTGTAATATACGCATCTGTTTAATTATGGTAGTCTTCCCCGACTCCGCGGTACCAAGCAGTAGAATTTTCACTGCTTCTCTAAAATTTTTATGTATTTCACTGCATTGACGTTCAATTTCTTTCGAAGCGATTTTTAAATCGTCCGGATGGGTTTTTGAATGTCGTAAACAGCGTAGCATTCTGGAAAATAATAGAAAAAACATTTAGAGATTGAGGTTAAACAAATAAAATATTATAGAACTATGGCTTGCTACCGATTTAAAAACAATTCTTTTAAACACATTTCAATGTATTTGACTAGACTATTAACATGATGTATGTCTGCTGCACTCAAGTATAAATAGTAGTTAGAAAAAATATTTTTCTTTGAACTAATAATTGTAACATTCTGCATAAATTAATTTTTGAAATTTATCTGTCTGCCAATTAAAGCAGACAACATTATTAATAATAACTTGCTAATAATGTAATTGTTATTATTTAATGGTAAAATACGCGGCAATTCGAAGAAGTTGCTTTTAAACAATTACTATCATAATGTGTTATCAAATATACTATTATTTTTAATTAGTTTTTACTGTCATAAAACCTATTGTAATGCGTAACAACTCAGACAAACAATAAAAAATATGAAAGAATTTTATAAACAGCCACCATTTGGTACCAAAAATTCTTGGGAAAAACGTGTGTAATTATGGCAGCAATAAAAGGGTTTTATTTTTAATTAAAAAAATTGGTTTATTTTTACAACAGAATAAAAATAGATTCTTATTTGGTTTTGGGCTTTGCGTTGGTTGATGCCAACTTCATTATAAAAAAGAAAACAACCGCAGACTTATTTACAGAAGTAATAATAATACGTTAATTTGTTTTTAAAAATTTTTCTCCAGACTTTTTTGTTTACAAAAATAATTTAAAAAAAATTATTTTGTTTTCCAAGCCATTTAATGTCAAACGCTACTTGATTTGGCACAAAACAACACGATTAACATGTTTTCAATATTTATTTGTTTATTTAGGCATATATTATATGTAAATAAATTGATATTTATTTATTTTACAATAAAAAAATTAAATTGAATGTTTTTACGCATGATTATATGTTTAAATTTATTATTTGCAAATAACAGCTAAACTTTACTACCTTTTTATACAACTACGCTGAAAAACCAATTCTAGCAAATGCAACAACCATTCATTTCACCATTTTACTAACCACACCATTTTAGTTACTCAGTCAGTCTTTCTACTCTCTGTGTGAATTTGTGTTGTTAAAAAGAAAAAATTAATAAATAAAGTGTTGTTTTTAATATTTTTTGCAAAAATATAAAGAAAAAAGTGTGCAATTGTGTGTAGTTTATTAATAAAAAAGAAAAATTATGAAAATATCTTTAATTTAAGTGTTAAAGTTCTTTTAAAAAAAGTGGAAAAAGTGAAAGCATGGCTTTTAATAAGCATTGTGACGTCACTTACATATTTATCATTGAGTTGTGTTGTAAATCAATGTAAACAACAGCAAATTTTGTGCTGTTAAGCAAGCGCTTTTTTGTAACAGCAATGTTACAAAATTTTTTGAAAATAGTGGCGTTAAAATTGAAATATATTTTATATTCGTGATATTTGGTGAGTAAAAAACAAATTATTATTAAAAAAAATATTATTATTAATTAGTATTAGTTATTAATATTATTCGCATTAAATTCAGTGTCTTTATACAATAATTTACATCAAGATAGTACTGCATTACTTATCAAATTACGTTAATTAGTCCATATGACTATACAATTATAATACAGAGGTTCTCAAACTTTTGTTTTAATTCTTTATTGCATTCTTTTAAGTATTTATTTATGCATTGATTTATAAAAGAAAAAAACTAAAATAATTGGTAATCGTTTTTTTATTTGACGCTAATCTTAGCGCTGTCAGTCAAGTCAACTGTTAAATTTTATTAGCTTCACAAGTACATATTATTTAATTTTGTTTAAAATATTTTATTCACGTTTCTTTCTTTATTCAAAGCAATTTAAAATGCACTGATTTCGTTATTGATTACCGTCAAACCAAATCTGAATAGATAATTTTTGTTTCTTTTTGTGTGTGTTTTAAATTTCCGGTTTGAAATAGATCTGACCGGAATGGAATGCCAATGTTTTTTTTCTTCTATTTATTAATTTGATAAAACAAATAACAATCGTTTTACCATGTTATGAATTTTATCTAAAGATATAAAAGTCCATTTGTTAGCCCATAATGCCTAAGTATAGGCCATAAACTTAAAACGATATTGTTGAATGTGTTTAATGAATGAAGCATTAATACCTAGGCGTTAAATTTAAATAAATTCCTTTCCTTATGAAGCTTATATTCTTTTAATATTATTAATAAATTATTAAAAGTATTCACACTTAATGGGCGCCTGCCTTAGTTTAATCAGGTAATTTGTTATCACAGTTTTGGCATCGCTAAACCGATTTCCTTCAAAATTTGTTGTTATTTTCTGATAAACAACTAATCACACAATTTAAAATTATAAAATATTTTTGTTAAACCAACAATTTCATTAACAAGTCATGGGATTCATGCCCGCTAATAAAATAAAATCTTATCGAAAACAACAAAAAAAGCAATTTTTTCAATGAATTTAAACCTTTTACCTGACCTACAATATTTACAAAAATTTCCTCTATGACATTTCGTATGAATCATAATATATTTTTTTTATTAATTTAAATAACATTTTAAAAGAAATTATATTTCTAATATATTATCTAGACAAGTTATCTTTTCTTTTTGTTTGTATGATTTTCATAATATTTTTAAAAATTTTATTTTAATAAAGTTTGCGTCAAATTACTTGTGTTATACATTTCATTAATGAGTGTTTTTTTTATTTAAATCCTTATCATACGACATTCTATATAAAAAAAGTAAAATCGAACTAGTTTGACGCCTTTAGACTGACCAGTTTCATGTTAAATTTAGAATTAAAATTTATTACTCGTGCCATAATATTTTATTACGTCTAATAAATTTTCTTTCTACTCTTAAAGTAAAGTATTTTCACTTTGCAGATGATTGCAAATTCTAAAGTTCTTATTCCTTTAACACTTTATTAGATTGGAGAGTAGAGGTGTGATGAAAATGCCTTTTTTATATATGCAATATTAGGCAATTTTGAAATAGAACCAAGTGAACAGAATTTTATTAAGCTCAGGACCTAGTTATATTTTTCATTCACAATCGTATATTTCGTTCTGGGCAGTGTAAATATTGTAGAGTCCATAAGAATTCAGTGGAATGTTTACAAAATTGTTTCCCCCAATTCATTTGAACTTTTGAATCTACGTGCAATCTACAACAAAAGTGGTGTATAGCTCTCATGTTGACCGATCGCTTACACCAGCGAACGAAAGTGATCTATAATTACAATGAAGTATCCAATTGTTTTGATATATTTCAGCACCGTCGCAAAGTAGTTTGTGGTGACTCAATAATAACACCGTCGCAATATGGTTTATGGGTTGTTCCTGATAGTAGCATATGTTTACGAATTGTTTATCATCATTCTTCTAGAGCTGATCGGTTCATAGTCTCCGGATCATGTTTGAACAAAACTCGATCCAATAAGATATGGCCTATAGAGACTGCCAATGTCACAATGAACAACAAAAAACGAAAAAGGCTATGTTGAAATGGTCGCGATTGTAATTCTTCTAGCTCTGATCGGTTTGTAAACACTTGATCAGTGGATCACGCCTGAGCAAAACTTGATCGAATAAGATATTACCTAAAGAGACGTCCAATGCCACAATGAAGAACAAAAAAATGAAATAAGCTATGTTCAAATGATCACAATTGTGATGAAACCTATTGTACGACAGTGCACTAAAAGTGATATTGTTGCTGAAATCATGGATGGAAGCAACGAGCTCATTATTGTATTCAATAAAGTTTAAGAAATTCGCGATAACAGTAAAACAATACTTGTCAATACATATAGCATGTGAACAGAATTAGAGAAGAGCAGTTACTGGCTACAGTTACAATTACAGTTACTAGAGAAGAACAGTTACTAGCTAATCACGCTGCAAGATGATAGAATTCAACACAAATAATAATATCAAGGATGTATTAAAAAAAAATAAATCGAATTTAACTCGATTCTTCCAATCATTCAAGTCTCAGTAGAAGAAAACATTTTTTTAAATAAATTTGTAGTTAAATTTTTAAATTAAGTTTTAGTTTAATTAGTGTTGGCCTATTAGACGAGAGTCCGAGGTTTAACCTCTGGCTCTGACATCTCGCCTTTTGGCGACCTCCTCTCAGCAGTTCTATGGCAAAAACTCTGAGAGTAAAATAAAATTGTCAATGAAAAGTTTTTCAAGTCTGTTGTTGAGTCGACACTAATAATAACCATCCATTGTTTATGGATAAAGTTAATACATACAACATGAATGCCGTTAGAAGCTAGGTTGTAATCCTGACTAAAGGATTGTAATTACCAATTAAGGAAGTAAAACCTCTACTTTTTAACAGTAATATTGCAAGGATGAGATTAGTTGACCATAATTAAAGATTGTCATATGCTAACTTTCGTAATATAGAAGACACTATACATTTTTGACTTTTTATGTCTCTTAAATATTAATTTTGTTTTGCAAAATATAAAATAACAGCCCACGTTAAAGTGTATTTCTTTGTATGAACTTGGGCCAAGCAAAAAAAAAATAACATTTGAAAATAGTTCACGATTTTTATAAAGCATGTGCTAAGAAATATTTTCTATGACTTATGACTGTGATCACATAATAAAAAAATAAACAATAATTGTATATCACAAAGAAAAATCTGCAAACTAATATCAAATTTTAACAGAGCTATGCTAAAATAATCATGTAAGTCATAAAAATTAATTACCAAAAGCTTTGGGGTAACAGTTGAGTTTAGTTTTTACAACTTGGCAACATAGACTTCTTTGTTATATATTTTGTTTATAATATAGGCCATATATCAAAAAAGAAAAAAAGAACCAAATTAACCGATAAGTAAATAGCTTTAATTATAATATATGGCTTACACCATGATAGAAACAAATTTTGTTAATTGTTTACAAAGTAGGCGATAGTAATGAAATAATTTATGATCTTTTGGTTTCTAATGACAAAAAAGCAAACAAAAAAATATAAAAAAAAAATAATAAAAATAATAATTTTTGGGCTTTCTAAACAGCATATGTATCCATAGATTATGGAATTACCCAGAGTTTTATCATTTCTCTAGAACTAAAATCCCCTAGAATTTTTTTCCTGTACCCTTCTTTTATATTTATTGCAAAATATTTTTAAAATTACTTACTTTAATTTCATTTTGGATAGTATTTTTAAGCAATTATTTTTCAAATAATCCACAATGTTAGAAAGTTTTTGATTTTTCTTTAATTTTATAGACCCTGAATGAAGTCTTATTTTTAGTCTCGAATGTATTCTCTGATAATTCGTATTTATTTAGAGTTTTTAAAAACTGTTTTATTTTGTTTTGTTACTTTTCACTTATTTTGCACAAAAACGGAAGTTGCTTTTCAATCATGACAAATTTTTATTTTGTTTTGTTTTTGTTTTTATTTTTATAATGTATTCTTAAACAATTTTTTTGAAATTGTATGATTAATTCTACAATTTTTATTCTTTATTTTTATAAGCGAGTTTCTATTTTATTTCATTTAATTTCCAATTTATTTCACACTTCTTGCGTTATTGACTTTTAAATGTCTTGTTAGTAACTGATATGATCCGTAACTGAAACGCTGTTACGGTGCAACATTTACTTATAAACAAAATAATGGTCGCCTAAAGACTTTTAGACTACCCGATCAATTATTATTAGAGCAGCAGAGTACACAGGCGAAAAGAGAAGAGTCATAACATAACAAAAAAAAAAAAAAAAAACAAAAAATAAAAACCAACAACATTACCACTTTTGATAAGATTACAAACAGTGAGCCGAGTGTACTTTATCAAAGTGTTCGTGGAGCAAGGGAAATTGAAGTACCCGCAGATATTTACACTTTTTGCTCTAATATTCGTGCCGAATGAGAAAGTGTTCGTAAATAAAATCCATTGGTATTGGTGTTAATTCGTTTATTTATTTTTTTTATTTTTTTTTGTGAACACTTATTTGCTAGCTTTATCGTTTATCATTTGTGATCAGGGTTGGGAGATAAACAATACCGTAAAATTCAAGAAATTATCAGGGATATTCATTTTATTACATGTCCTTAGACTTAGCGCCTCAATAAAGCGAATGCTACCATAAATTCCAATGCTGTAGGAGAAAATATTAAAGAGAAAACATAAATATTTGTTACTAACTTTTAATTATTTATAAAAACAATAATAATATATATGGATATATATATATAAATAGGGGCCTGACAATATTTTTCATTTAAAGTTAGATAATATAAGTTGGAAATATCCTATTCAAATCAAATAAGTTTTATTTTACCCAATAAATTTAAAAATAAATATTTTAAAAAACAAGATTTCTATAATAAATATCTGTAAGAATCTTGGACAGTAGTCGCCGTAGTCTAGTAGGTAGTGTGTTGGCTTATTAGACGAAAAGCCAGGGTTCGAGCCCCAGGCCAGACATCAAAACAAAATACAAACAATATTTATTCGGCGACTTCCTCTCAGCAGATTTCTGGCAAAAACTCTGAGAGTAAATAAAATTGCCATGAAAAGTTTCTCAAATAAATCTGTCGTTCGGAGTCGACTTTAAACTGTAGGTCCCACAACTCATGCATAAAATTAACACACACAACATAAGTGGTGTGAGAAACTAGGTCGTAATCCTGACTGAAGGGTTGTAATGACCAATTACGTACGTACGTAATATAAGTTGGAAATATCCTATTCAAATCAAATAAGTTTTATTTTACCCAATAAATTTAAACATAAATATTTTAAAAAACAAGATTTCTATAATAAATATCTGTAAGCATCTTGGACAGTAGTCGCCGTAGTGTGTTGGCTTATTAGACGCAAAGCCAGGGTTCGAGCCCCAGGCCAGACATCAAAGACAAAATACAAAAAGTATTTCTTCGGTGACTTCCTCTCAGCAGATTTCTGGGAAATGCTCTGAGAGTAAATAAAATTGTCATGTTTCTCAAAAAAATCTGTCGTTCGGAGTCGACTTTAAACTGTAGGTCCCACCACTCATGCATAAAATTAACACACACAACATAAGTGGTGTGAGAAACTAGGTCGTAATCCTGACTGAAGGGTTGTAATGACCAATTATGTACAAGCATCTTGGACAATATGCGCAAAAGCAAAAGTTGTGTTTTTTATAAAATATTTCTCTTTGAATGCCGAATTCGCATACACTAGTTCGTATTTAAAGTCGCCGTAATCTAGTAGGTAGTGTGTTGGCTTATTAAACGTGAGGCCTCGGTTCAGACCCCTGATCAGACATCTCCAACAGAACGAAATTTGAAAAAATATTTCTTCGGTGACTTCCTCTCAGCAGATTTCTGACAAAAACCCGAAAAGTAAATAAAATGCCATGAAAAAGTTCTCAAAAATCTGTCGTTCGGAATCGACTTTAAACTGTAGGTCCCACCACTCATGTATGAAATTAACACACACAACATAAGTGGTGTGAGAAGCTAGGTCGTAATCCTGACTGAAGGGTTTTAATGACCAAATATGTATGTACTCGTATGTAGTTCGTATTTCTGTGAACGTTTTTTTATTTTAATTATTTTCTAATTAATATTTATTATATAACTTAACGTCATAAATTTGTATTCTTTCATGCGGTATTCGCATGCCTCTCCAATACCAATATTTACATTTCACACCGGTGTTTCTTAACCGATTTTTCATTCATAATACATACGGAAATTGTACTTAATGGTGGTGGGTGGTACATATGAATTTTGAGATATTTATGACCAAAATGTTTTAAAAACGTGATAGTAATTAAATAAATAAATTAATATTCATACATATAAATAAACAATTTTATCTATTTTACACTATATATCGTATATACTTAGATAAACAACAAGATATACGGGTAAACAAATTTCATAATACCTGCACTAATAATAGTTCTGTAGTTGGTTTTTTTCTTCTAAATTTTAAAACAATTATAAAAAACCTGCAGTTTTTAAATTATTTGATTATAAAGTTCAGATAAAGGAACAGAAAGAAAACAAATTTGATATAAAATTTCTAATAATTTTGAATACACCAGCAGTTTTAAATAAATTCATATGTCTCGCAGAAATAAAAGATATAAAGTTAGAAACTTGAATTTTTGACTGAAAATTATCGTTATGGTGTATAAATCTCTTAAAAGCTTAAGGGGTATACAGTTAAAATATCGTTTTTCAAACGTTTCATATCTTATAAGACAAATAAATATTTAAAAAGTTAGGTTAGGTTATGTTGGGTTAGGTGGCGGACGCCTTCTAAGGAAGAGTTTCCACTTAGGCCAACATTTAGGCCTATTGTGATACCACAATTATTTCTACCCGGGGATTAACTTTTCCCTAGAGGAAACCATTCCGAGTACATGCAGCAATATTAGGGAGCTCAGTCAACGATGACAGAAAATTAGAGGTCAAAAACCGCCATCTCTTCATTTCAAGACATACATACATACATAATTGGTCATTACAACCCTTCAGTCAGGATTATGGATCTAATTTCTCACACCACTTATGTTGTGTGTGTTAATTTTTTATATATAAGCGGCGGTACCTACAGTTTATAGTCATCTCCGAAGTAAAAATTTTTTGAGAAACTTTTCATGGCAATTTTTTTTACTCTGAGAGTTTTTGCCAGAAATCTGCTGAGAGGAAGTCACCGAAGAAATATTTTTTTTATATTTTCGTTTTGATGTCTGACCTGGGATTTGAACCGTGGCCGTACGCACTATCTACTAGACTACGGCGACTTCGTTCATATCAAATGCAGAGCACTAATGCCTCGTCCCCAGATCCACAGGTCCTGCAGAAGTCATTAGTTGGAGTGAATAGCATTTCGGCTTGCCTGCCAAAAGGATAATGTGCCGTAAGGAACGGCATTGTGCGATGGGTGGCCGTACGATTTCAGGACAGAAGTGAATTAGTCCTCTTACTGTCCATACGTGTCCTGCTGCCAACGAAATTGAGCCTCCTCGTAGAACGAGTGAAGAATATCCAAATGAACCGAAGGAATGGGAATATCTATGCCCTCTAATATGACAGAAATTACTATATCTGTACCGGCAATGGCCAGCTTATCAGCAATGCAATTTCCAACGCTATCCCTGTGCCCCGGAACCCATATAAGAGTTAACTTTGAATGATCCGAAATTCTCTCGAAGAAACCCGCGGCATTCATGGACAAGGACGGAGGTTGAAACTACGTTCATTAGGGACTTAATCGCAACCTGGCTATCAGAGTAAATCTGGAGATTTTCAGGGAAATTCCCGCCACTCAATAAGCATTGCACCGCCTTCAAAATTGCCATGATCTCTACTTGGAAAAAACACTGCAGGGATCAGCCAGCCTATAAGAAAGTTTAATATCAAGGCCCTTAATAATCTATATTAACAAGGTTTAAAGCCTTTTATTCCTATTTACTTAATTGGTCAATATAACCCTTTAGTCAGGAATATAACCTAGCCTCTCACACCACTCATGTTGTGTGTATTAATTTTATCCAAGAGTGGCGGGAGCTCTACGGTTTAACGTCGATTCCCAGCTACAGATTTGAGAATGACAATTTTATTGAGGCTCAAATTTTGTGCTGAGAGGAAGTCGCCGTAAGAACTATTTTTTTGTATCCCGTTTTGTTCGATGTGTCAAGTTGGGGTTTGAATCATGCTCACTCTAATAAGTTAACACATTATCTACGAAATAATTCTGTTCATAATTCCATAATTCGTAATGGACTGTAATAAACAGCAAATTCCCATTCTAGTAATTTTATTAACGTATTTATTTATAAAAACAATTTCAATTTTATATATCAAGAAAAAAATTTAATCATAATAAAAATAAATATACTTCTCCATGATTCAAAATACATACATTGACAGTTATAGGTTTGTTTTTAATTTATTATTAAATATATTAAAATACATTAAATATGTCATTTTAATTAATAATAAATAACAAAGAGGAATTTATAAAAATAATTAATAGTGAATAATTGTTTTCTTTTTAAGTAAGCCCTCGTTTATTCCCACACACATTTAATTCTTCACTGGCGAGGAAATATTAAGCTCCCCCTAGTTTTGGACTCAAGTGTGTTGATATTGTATAATTGAGTGTTTAACGTTCTATCGGAAGTATGTGATTTAAATTGAGCTTAAAAATGTTAAACATTTAGACCAAATTCTTATCGCCCCGCTAACAATACTTATGGTTTTAAAGACTGTTATACAAAACGACACTTATTTACACAAAAACCAAAACAAATAAAATTTCTTTAAGTGTACATATGTACATATATAAGAGCACAGTAGTGGCGACACATTCATAAATACAAAAGCAATAGAAGGAAGGTCATATTCATATTCAATCCGAGGGCCAGTTAATAAGTTTATGATTTTTCCAATGCAATACTGGTTCTAGGAAAAAATGAAAATTCCTTAAGTTTTCATAGTTGAAGAGCTCTCTTTATCAAATTTTGTAATCATTTTTGAAAAAAATTAAGATTTTCTAAAATCATCAAAATATAGGGTGGACCATTTAAGAGTTTAAATTTAAAAATGCAATCAAACAAAAATGGTTTGAAATTTTGCCAAATTTAATTTTTTGTTGTGAACAACAATTGTTCCGGGTTAGAAATGGAATATTATTTCATTCATATGGCTGCCACAACTGGCCACACAGTACCTCATTCGATGACGAGTTAATGTTGGTGGATTCTCACGCACACTCTCAGCCACAGTTTCGATATTTTCGGATGTACGCACTGTACGAGCACGCTCACGTTTTGGCGCATCAACAATGCGTACACTGTTGGTCATTTTCGTGCAATTTCCTACCAATTGTCTTTGTTTTGGAAATAAATTTCCAATAAATCCCAACGCTGCTCAAGCGTAAATCTATTCATTACGTTCAGTGGAGATAATATACTGAATTTTGTGACGGAATAGAATGACATAAGAATTGCCAGATTCGAAATAATCGATGGTTCAAATTTAAACCGATAGATGGCCCAGCCGATACCTTTATCTAACCTCTTTTAAAATTTTGTATCCCTTAAAAATAAGTTTTGCTAAAATCATTAAAATGTATTTGTTTTGTTTGATGATTTGATCGTTGGAGACAAACCTCTCTAAGCTGAGTTATTTCTTAAGCTTTGTCTACAATGACTAGTAAATCGTGACAAATAATAAACCAATGGATTCATGGATGATATGAATTTTGTCATTGTTCGTGTGCAAAATAAGTTTTTTCTGGTCGAATGTGGTTTTTTGTCTTCAAATTCTCATGAAATCGACCCAATAAATTTCCTTTAAAGGCAATCAATTTGTTAGCACATAAATCAATCTTGACATTCTTTGAAATCGATTTGTCCTAAGACTCTGATGTGTTTCATTCACAGTTCCCTTGGCTGTGGACAAAGACGTCACATTTATTTTACAGAAAGCTTTCTCATTTCCAAGATATCTTTCAGAATTGAAACCTCTGAGCCATGTTTATACATGCTTACATACATAGTTGGTTATTACAACCATTCAGTCAGGATTACGAAATAGCTTTTCACACTATTTATGTTGTTTGCGTTAATTTTATACATGAGTGGCGGGACCTACAGTTTAAAGTCCATTCCGAACAACAGAGTTTTGAGAAACTTTTTCATGGCAATTTTATTTATTCTGAGTTTTTGCTAGAAATCTGTTATGAGGAAGTCGCCCAGGAAATTTTTTTCATATTTCATTTTGTTGGAGATGTTTTTTGACCTGGAGTTGGAACTGTGGTGCCATGTCTAATAAGCCAACGCACTACCTACTAGACTACGACGACTTCAGTCATGTCTATGGTTTCCACAATTTCTCGCACTTTAATGTCTAATCGGCCAACTCCATGCTGTGAATTTTTTCAATTGTTTCGATTGTAGAGAAATCAACTGACGTTCAACGTCTCCACTGTTTGTTACGGCTACAACGAAATTCAGTTAACCAAACATACATAATTGGCCATTACAACCCTTCAGTCAGGATTACGGCCTAGCTTCTCACACCTCTCAAGTTGTGTGCCTTAATTTTATACTTGGGTGGCGGGACCTACAGTTTAACGTCGACTCCGAATGACAGATTTTTGAGAAACTTTTCATGGCAATTTTATTTACTCTCAGAGTTTTTGCCAGAAATCTGCTGAGAGGAAGTCACCGAAGAAATATTTTTTTTTTCATATTTCGTTTTGATGTCTGGCCTGGGGCTCGAACTCGGGCTTTTACGCCTAATAAGCGTACACACTACCTACTAGACTGCGGTGACTACACATTCAGTTAACCGCTTGATTGTAAAAAAGGAAACCAACAAAGCAACTTTCTTAGATTTTTTCTTCTATAAGACGAAATCTAAAAGCTTGGCAATTGAAAATGTAAACGAAATATTTAGGATTTCATTGATTCAGTTTCGCTGTTAAAGAATTGTGGAAATATCGATGAAAGCCATTAGAATTGTGAAAATGAATTCACAACAAACATAGAAGTCAACTTGGTTTTAAGTTTATCCAGAGAAATCTAACCCTTGGAGGATTAGAGCGAAGGCTAGTTTCTGGGTTAAGTTTTGTTTGCTATTGAGTATTTAGTATATTCACTGAACTTTCAACGAATATATTAAACGGATTGCACGTCTGAGAATCTTTTTAAATTAAAATTTTGTGGGCTTGAAAACAAATTTTTTAAACAACTACTATTGGTCTGAGTTTTCGTAGAATCTAATTAATCAAATGAAGAATATTGAATTTATGAGTTTGTAATATAAAAAGTTTGTAAAATATTGTAAACATTTGTTCCTCGAATCGTTTTTACATATTATTTTACCTTTTTTTTAAATAAAAAACATTTCGTTTGTGCAGTTTAAATGCACAGTAAATAGGCCTTCTACCAAAACAATGACGATAGTTTAGTTAAAAAAAAAAAAAAAAAACAAACAGAATTTATCTTTTATTTTTAATCGGTCACTGGAATAAGGCACAATTTATCGGTTTTAATTTTATCTGCATTGAATGTCAAACAACAGACAAGTATTCGTATGTACCCGAAGGAAATGCAATTAATTGCCTTTTATAAACAATGGCACTCGGCTGTTATCATACGACAACGCATTCGTTTACGACTCTGTGAGTTTCATTGGAATTTTTATTTTACAATTGCTGGGCTTTAAAATACAAATCATTTTGAAGTGTTACAACATTTGAAAACATTTTATTTTTTCAATTGTTAACAATGTCATTAACGTCATTACATTAGTGGAATAGAAATTTTAAAATAAAAAAAAATAGCAAAAAAAAACACAAAAATATTTTTGTCTCGTGTTGTTTTTCACTCGACATGAGTTTGCACTATATAGTCGAGTGGACCGATACTAGAAAAAAATGTGCATTCACCAAACGTGTAACATACTATTGCAATAAATGTATGGAACACTTCAAATTTCAATATTAATTATTGAGTTAATTCCCCCCAGTAACATTACTTTTCCTGCATTTCATAAGCATGAGTCGCAGTTTCGTATCCACATTTGATTATATTGAAAATAATTCGACTCTGAGTCACTTTAACAGGCATAGGAAACTCGTCCAATTAACTTTATTAACTTAAAAGGTTGGCGCCTAGAAAAATAATATTTACAAACATATGTTTGCATATATGTTTTCACAAGAAAGCGTGCCCATAAATCCATGAAATTTTACATAAATTGTTGGATAAACAAAACCTTTATTTTTCAACATAGTCTACTTTGAACTCTTTACACTTTGCCCAACGTGTCAAGCCATTTTCTTTTCATTTTCGGAAACAAGAAATAGATATTCGGTATTTTGTACAATGGGTCAATTCGACCTCCGGGTACTGTCTTAATTGACAAGTACACGTCCTCTAACCTAACCTCTAACCTAACCTATTCGGTATTAAATCCGGAAATAAATCAGATGGGGAAGCCATTCGTAGTATCATGGATTTTCGCTGTGGAAACGGCACGTCCGTACCATTTCATTGTCCTTGTGTGAAGATCTTTTTTTTTTAAACGGTCGCCATTATTTAATTGGTTGATAATTCGCCACTTAGAAAGCTACTGTTTTGACTGGTGTTTGGTTGCGATGTTGTAAACGCGGAATTAATCTTGCGCAAACGTTTCTCATATATAAGGTATCATTCAAAATTAAAACCGCTGATTGTGTCAGATCGTCTCAGTCTAGTAGGTAGTTTGTTGACTTATTAAACGTTAGGCTTCGGTTCAAACCCCAGGTCAGACATCTCCAACAAAATGAAATATAAAAAACATTTCTTCGCCTTCTTCCTGTCAGCAGATTTCTGGCTTGAGAGCAAATAAAATTGCCATGATAAGTTTCTTAAAAATCGACTTTAAACTGTAGGTCCCCGCCACTCATGTATAAAATTAACACACACAACATCAGCGGTGTGAGAAGCTACGTCATAATCTTGAATAAAGGGTTGAAATGAGCAATTATGTATGTATGTATGATTGTGTCAAATACCATATCGAGAAACTTTTTCAAACTTTTCAGCATCGTAAGTGCTTGTATTATCAGATTGAAATTCTATAAAATTTATTTTTACTATCGACATTGATAGTGCCGACTTGCCGCTATTAAGGCGAGTTATTTTTAGCAACAATTTCAAGTAGCAATCACTTGGTATGAAGCTTCGATCCAAAGGTGCATATAGTATGTATTAGAACTTAGCAACCAAAATCCGGAAAACATTGGCGAGTCATTATCGATCTGTGTTGTTCAGTGTCTTCATGGTGGAATACTATTTCTCCTCTATTAGCGGAGGTAGGCTCGTGTTGTCGAACTCGCTAATAATCCAATCAAACACACACAAACACAGCAAAACATAACCGCCAGTTCTGGCTTACTTTAGAATGGTATAATTTACAGATAATATCGATTGAATTGAAGAAATACTGTCCTTCAGATTTACTCATGTGGAACTTATATATTAAATTTCTTTAGGTATCCAGATTTGATAACGAATATCCAAATGTGTCTTATGTTAAACTGTAAACATTGTCTGGCACTAGAATTATTCGTAGTAAAGCAATCTTAAAACTGTCAAAGAAATCTTCAAAGTACAAGGTAGCAGCGGTCGGGATACAAATTGCTAAAGCCATTAGCCTTAGTGTAGTATGTATGACTCTGGCAAAAACTCTGAGAGTAAAATAATGTTTCTCAAATCTGTATCCCGAAGTCGACATTAAATAGTAGATCCCGCCATTTATGGATAAAATTAGCACACACAACATAAGTGGCGTGAGAAGCTAGGTTGTAATCCTGACTAAAGGGCTGTAATAATTAAAGAAGTAAGTCACTAATGGAGAGAATTTAATCTAAAAGAGTAAATTAACATTAATACAGTGACAGAAAAAAGTCTACATACACCGTAAACTTTTTCCTGGTAATGTTTTTGTTTTCTTTCAATAATTTCTATTTTAAATTCGCTTTTGAATTCAAATATTCCTAATTGTAACAAAGCTACAACAATACCTTTTTTAATTTGATAAAATTCACAGGGAAAAAAGTCTACGTACACCATATGTACATACACCGTATGTATACCTTTATCTTTGACTGTATATCTTTTGAGGGCCGGAACTTAAAGATAACAAGAAAAAAAATATTTATTCTTTTGTAAATTCGCTTCTTAAAGAATTTAAATATGTCAGCTTTTGACGATGCATGATTAACTTGTTTGTGATGACTGATGGATGAATAATTCTAAATATAGATTCATAAGGCCATCGAACAAAAATAGCCATTTTATCTGAAATTATTTTCAGTCTGCAAAAATGTTTTGTTCAAAATTATATGAAATTAGGAACATATGGCTCATGGCCTCATCAACACTTGTGTCGTACAACAAGCACCACATCACCACTTGTTTGTTTGTTTATTTATTTTGGAATAATTTTGTTTTTTTTTGTTTACAAACATGGCACATTCATGTGCATGTACACTTGGCAAATTGAGTACCTTATTATTAACAATATTTAAGCCATATAAGAACATCTGACACATTTGTGATTTACTCACTCGTTGTGTAGGGTCAATTTGTTGATCTATTATCTTCAAAAACACAATGAGAGACAAAAAAATATTTTCATTCACGTGTAAGAAGCGTGATGGTAAGATGATTCAGGTGAATCAATATTTTGTAAGAATATCATAAAATTGCGAGGAAAAAGAGATTAATTTTTTTTTGGTAAATAATAATGAACTGATTTGCTAAATAATAACATTTTGATGGCTGCTTAGTTCCTGATTATGATAGTTTTGCTTTTAATGAAACGAAATACATATAAGCCATGATATGCTCCGTATGCTAAAGACGAACTAGTTGATCTCAATTTTGTTTTGAAGTGGCCTAAAGTGATTATAGTTGTCAGTTTTTTTGCATTAAGGTGGTTCAACATGTTGTATATAAAATAGAAAGCAATTGTAGACATAAATTGTCAAAATGTCTATAATATGAATCCGAAAGTCTAGTTGGTAGTTTGTTGGTGTATTAGATCACATGGGTACCGGGACATAAGGATACTCCCGGCAACTGTAGAGCGGATGAACTGGCTAGAAGGGGCATGACCATCGAAATCTCTGATGAATTCTCTACATTGGGGATCCCTTTGGGTACTTGCAAGCTTATAATTGACAATGCAACAGTAGGTGGGCATCTTCAGACAAGGGCAGAACAGCGTAAAAAATCTGGCCAAGGCTATATAGGAGGCGTACGGCGACTCTGCTTGAACTCCAAAGAAGTAGGCTCAGCACTGATTTCGTGGTTATTACGGGGCATTGCATTAAAAAAACGCATGCGAGGCGTATTGGTCTTGAACACCTTGCGAATAATTTCTGTAGAAGCTGTGAGATGAGGAGGAGGATGAAGCTATTCTTCACCTTTTGTGCACATGTCCGGCACTTGGTCGGAGGAGAAAGAGGCACCTGGGTGCGCACTACATGGAGGATCTAGATGAACTGTCATGCATGGATATTGGCAGTCTGAGTCGCTTCATCGGAAGCTCCGAGTGGTTCCTGGAATAGGGAGGAATGGAAAACTGTGGTATCACAATGGGACCTGTGAGCGGCCTAAGTGTGTCCGCTCATGACTCCATCGAGGGGACAGCCACTTCTACCTACCTACCTAGACAAGAACTATAAGTTTGTACCTCAGCTCTATCATCTTGACAAAGAATATGAAATATTAAAAAAATATAACTTTAAGCAGGCATCTGTAAGCTTGTCAAATCTGTCGTACCTAGTCGACGTTAAACCGTTATTTCCACTTATTTAATTATTTACTTCATTGGCTATTAACAAACTGATAATAGGCTTCCGGCCTGCCTCCTCCCAGACGCCTCTGCTTTTTGCGTGCCTTCGCCAGTTTTTCACACCAATCGATGACAGGACAGCCTCGCCTTGGTCCTTCCAATGCAAATAAGATCATCCTCTTCGCCGACTTCCACAAATCCTCGCATCAAATTCCAGTATCGCCGGAGCATTCTTATCAATTCCAACGACGTGAAGTCGTCATAGAGTTCATTGTTGGATCGAATGCGGAAATCATTGCCAATTATCACTCGCACTGGACCGACGAAATTAAGTAGGACTTTTCCCTCGAACACTCTCAAGGCTGCTACATCAGTGCTTAATAGCGCCCATGCTTCTGCGCCATAAAGAATTACGGGGAGGATGAGCCTCTTGTATGATTATTCATTCTGTCGCGTACGAGAGAGCTCTCTGCTACTCAATTGCCTATTGAGACCATAGTAGCACCTGTAGGCAAGAGTGATCCTATGCTTGATCTCCAGACTGACATTATTTTTTGATAGAAACGGCGGAGCCAGGGTAAACAAATTACTTCCACATGCAAACGAAAAATTAACACACACAACATGGTTGGTCTGAAATGCCAGACCGTTACCCTAACTAAAGGAACTAATAATGTACGTATATATCCCATTGAGAACATTTTCAGACTTGTGGAAGATCTTCTTTAAAGTTTAATTTCAATCCTTTGAACCATTTTCTTAAACAAATGAAAATTACTGGGCCTGTCAAACACATTTCTAAATCTTTAAGAAACGGACTCGTGTACTTGAGCCTGCCTTTAGTAATATGTTTGGAGGGACTATTCCCATATAAGATAAAAATGAACAGACGATTAGAATGTTGCTGCGTCTAGCAGACTTTTGAACATACTTCTTGTAATAGTCACCGTTTATTTATTTTTTTCTTTTCTATTTGGTCTCTTAAAGAGTTTCGAATCAGAAACTAACTAAAGTTTCCCTATGTTAATCATCCGCAGTGTAGTAGGTTGTGGTTTGGTCTATTAGAAGTGAGCCCCTGGTTCAACACCTGGCTGAGACAACGCGAACACAACGAAGTATGAAAAAAATATTTCAAAAACCTGTCCCCCGACTTTAAATTGTCGCTTCGGCCACTTATGGATACAATTAATAGACACAACATCATTGACCTGAAAAGCTAGGTCGTAATCCTAAATTTTGTACTGCCCTAATATAACGGATTTGTTAGTTTACAACATGTCCTATATACTCGTATGTCGTGTAAAAATGGTTTATTATCATAAACAAAAAGTAAATAGAAAAACAAAAGAGTAAATAAAAATTAATTTTTATTTAGTAACTGTTCTGTTGTCTAATAATAATTGTTATTACTACTACAACAACAACATAAAGATAAAGATAACAAGACATAGTATCTGGTATCTGAACGAGTATATAATTTATCAATTGAAATCAAAACAATGCATTTACTTTTTTACTTTTATTTCCAACAATTTCATTTCATTTCATTCCATTTTTATTCCATTTTATTACTTGGTATTCTGTTTGGTTCATGGACGTTTGTATGTCTCATCAACGCCATAAATGATTACCCCGTTCATTGGTCGTGGATTTGTTTTTTTCTTCTTGTAATCCCATGACTAGTATTGCAAAAAAAAAAACAAAGTGTGTGGTAACCACCAACACTTGTTTATTGACAACATAATTATTTAATAATAAATACAATATAATTATTTTTTTATTGCATATTTACTATTAATTTTACATTTATTTTGATTGATTGATTGTTTATTTTAACAAGTTGTTGTAGTTTTCTAGAACTTTGTTTATCAAAGGTTAAGATTTCGTTTTGTTTTTAATTAATTTTGTTTATTTTGGTTTTGCTTTTTTTCTTTTAATGGAGGAATCCCTCCCAAACTCATAAAAAGTCATTAACTTCTCTCATTTATTGTCGTTGTTTGTTTTTGTCACCAGGTTCGTTAGCAAAATTTTATTTTACAATGTGTCGAACAGACATTTAAGATTTAAAATCATTCGAAAAAAAAAATAAAAGAAAAATGTTTAAATCAAACGAAAATAAAATATTCTTAGGGTCATTATTACAACTTTTCGTTAAAGTTGGCTTTAGTTAAAGGCAACTTTAGCTAAAGTGAATTTTAAAGTCACCTTTAAGGTAACTTTAGCTATAGTGAACTTTAAAGTCACCTTTAACTTCTTTTCGTTATTACAACATACAAATAAAATAATGTTAACTTTTTCAAAAATATGGCAGTGGCGGAGCAATGTCGATAACACTGCTCAAATTAAAGAACGACGGGCTTCGTTTTTTTTTTTGTTGTATATGCTCTTTTGGTTTATATTTGAAGTTGCCATATTGAAAATAATATATAATATGGCAAGTTCAAACATAATCTTAACTTTAAAAGTTATCGGTAGAATGATCCTTCATTTAGCTTAACGCTCACTTTTACCATATTGTTCACTTATAATAATGAAAAACAATTTATCTGCCCATTAAAATCCTACCTTTAGTTAACGACAAGTTGTAATAATGGCCCTTAGCCTATTGGTCTTATTTGTATGGTTAAATTAAGTTTTTGTTTCGGTTTCGTGAATCATATGGGGTCTAGGTGCGGGCATTTTACCGAAGTATTTGCTATAAATATTCATTTAGACGAGTTGTGTGCATTCGCAATACCGATTTATAGCCAATACACATATACATACATAATTAGTCATATAGAGCAGGAATAGAAGCGGCCTACAGGAGATCTGCTCTCAGGGTAATTTTTGCCTTCCGCACGGTGTTTACTGATGCAGCATTGGTGATTGCGGGAATGATGCCCCTGAAACTAGTAGTGGACGTAGAGAAGAGGAAACATTATGCAAGGAGGGGAACAGATCTTTCGAACCCCGTCCAATTGGTTGACGATGCCATGGATAGATGGCAGCAAGACTGGTCCAATTCCAACAAGGGAAGGTGGACATACGGACTCATGCCGAGTATAGGTGAATGGATCAAAAGCAGACACGGCCAGGTGAACTTCCACCTGACACAGTTGTTAACAGGCCATGGATGTTATAGAACATATCTCTATAAGTATAGTCACGACGTAGATGAAGCATGCCCAGAATGCCGTAATGAAAAGGAGACGGCGGATCATGTTTTATTTACCTGCTTGCGATACGATGGTCAACAAAATTGCCTGGAGAGGACAATAGGAATCCAGGTAACGCCCGATAATGTAGTTAACCTAATGTTAATCTCATATGACAATTGGTACGCAGTATGTGTTTTCGCAAGGAGGGTATGCAGCAAAGATTGGCTGAGAGAGCAAGGTCAGCAGAATTGTAGGGCAGCACTCGCTGAATCTCCACCCCCTGAAGTAATACTTGATTGTGGTTCCGGGGGGGTGGTTGGAAGTGTGACGAACGAGGTGGAGTTTAGTACGCAGGCGCTCAGCAAGCCGAGAGTAATTCTTGCGGCGAATCGTGCACATTGGTGGCCGGACTACCAATGTCTTTTGAAGATTCCCAGCCTTTAGCTCGTAAAGCTATAAAAAAAAATACATAATGGGTCATTACAACCCTTTTGTCTGGATTACGATCTAGTATCTCACACCAATTATGTTGTGTGTGTTAATTTTATACATGAGTGGTGGCAACTACAGTTTAAAATCGATTCCAAACTACAGATTTTTGAGAAACTTTTCATGGCAATTTTATTTTAATCTTACAGTTTTTGTCAGTAATCTTGCGAGAGGCAGTCACCGAAAATTAATTTTTCATATTTCATTTTGTTGGACATGTCTGATCTGGGGTTTAAACCGTGACCTCACGTCTAATTAGCCATCATACTACCTACTAGATTACGTTAAATTCAGTTTGGATAACATCTTTGCAATTGCTTCTAAATCTTCTTTTGAAACCTATTAAACAAAGCATACCTTTAAAGTCTTTATAAATTCTTATGCGAATTGTATAAATCATCAGAGAAATAATAATAACAATAGCAATATATTCGATACGATACGATTATATGTATTAATTATGTTTTATGATTGCTTTCCAGACCAAGTATAAACAATGATATACCGTTCACGCAAAAAACGAAAAGAAAAGATCATAAAAAGAATTCTACATTTTTATGATCGATACGCAGTCAACTCTAAATTATTTGTCTGATGCAAATCACAGTCTTATAAATTTTTCAATACGCTACCTCACTATAGTTGATGACATTGATAGCGTTTGTAACACATTTGATAATAGTGAAGGTTTCCCAACTATTCAATTTGAAATGGTGTTGGAGTCACCGTAGTCTAGTAGGTAGGGTGTTGGCTTACTAGACGCAAGGCCACGGTTCAAACCCCAGGTCAGATATCCAAACGAAATATGAAAAAATATTTCTTCGGGGACTCCCTCTCAGCAGATTTCTGGCAAAAACTCTGAAAGTAAATAAAATTGCCATGAAAAAGTTTCTCAAAATTCTGTCGTTCGGAGTCGACGTTAAACTGTAGGTCCCGCCACTCACGTATAAAATTAACACACACAACATGAGTGGTGTGAGAAGCCGTTATCCTGACTGAAGGGTTTTAATGGCCAATTATGTATGTATATATGTATATGTTGGCATTCGTAATTTTTTATTTCGCATATACAAGACCAGTCCACCTTGTGCAGGTTCATTCCGAGATTATTAGACTCAATACGATATCCGTATGTAACCTATGGCTCCTAAGACTATGGCTTTAATAATCCCTAATTCACATGGGAACAGCCAAAGTCCATTAGAAAATAAATTGGCTTTCTTTGATACTTTACTCACTTAATTGTTCGTTACCACCCCTCAATCACGACTACAACTTAGCTTTTCACGTCACCCATGCTGTGTGTGTGTTAATTTTATTCATGAGCAGCGGGAACTGTGGTTTGAAGTCTACTTCGAACGAACTTCATGGCTGTTCTTGGCCGCTGAGAGGAAGTCACTAAAAAATATATTTTCATATTTCATTTTGTTCGAAATGTCTGGGCTGGGTTTTGAAGCACGACCTCACACTACCTACTAGACCACAGCATTCTAAAATAATCTCCATAATTCGTCAAATATCCTGAAATGTATAGTTTCGCAAATGTGGATCGCAAATGTGGGCGAGCAACCATAAAAAATATACTATACATACGCCTTATGTCCTTTTTTAGGAGCCATTTCTTGGAAATGATTTACGTTCTGATCATCTTTCCGAACATACATTGTGCAATTACCACTAGAGGGAAGAGTTCCATATCACGCCTGCTAAACTTTAGCACAAAATAAGACTTCCTGCTATGGTTTAAACACTCATGTGATTTATTGACGTAATCAGTTAAAATCTTGTAGTCGGAGTGCTCTAGTAGGTGGTGTGTTGGCTTATTGGAAGTGAGGTCAGGTCAGACATTTCCGGTGACTGCCTTCTCAGCAGATTTCTGGCAAAAAAACTGCGAGTCAAATAAAATTGCCATGAGAAACATAAGTGGTGTGAGAAGCTAGGTCGTCATCCTGACTGAAGAATTGGAATGACTAATTATATTCAGTGGTGGCCTTATAATTAGAAATGACTTAGCAACATGTATGTTTGTTAATTTGTTTTACAGTATTCACTGTGTACTTGGGATCAAAGGCTTTGTTCGGAGGACGTCTTACATACGTTTTTCCATCAGATTGGGACAAATTAAACTTAGATTCGTCACTCCAGATAACTCTGTTCCAGAAACATTGTTTCTAATTATAAGGCCTCTTCAGGAGGAGCTATGGAGGGAATAGCAATGGGGCAATTGGCTCACCATACTTCCATATGAAGAAGAATATCGCTTTCACCAAATCGAAGGGTTCATTTGCATCGTAAACGCATCAGGTAGGCCATAACAGCTTTTGCCCAAGTGAAATTCACATACAATAGTTGAAGTCGTGGGTTGTGATTCCAAAAGTGCTAATTGTACTCCCAACCCAAGTGGGGAGAGTCACTTAAAGCAACCAGATCTTTTATATTGTTTTCTAATCGCACTATTGCTATCAATTTTTATTTAAAATTCGATAAAACTGAAACAATTTTTGTTCATAAAACGTTTAAGATTTCAAAATGAAAATTTTGTTTTCTTTGAAAGTTTTGAGTAAAAAACGTTCATCTCTTTAACTAATGTAGTTGTTGGAATTTCTTGAACTTGACTGAACTAAGATTTGAACGTCATTTACCCGTATGTCAATTTGACAGCTATAAAAATGTTGCCATAGTATTTGGTTTTAAAAGATAATCTTTGAACCAACAACTCAAGTGAAAGCGATTTGAAAATAATTTGTCTGTATAAGTTATCATACAGTCGAGTTTGATCGACATTAAGTTTCTCGAGGGTTTAATTTATTCAATTATTTTATCAGTGACGCATGGGAATAAGGAATAAAATATTCCATCACGTTTTCTTTTTCGCAGAAAAATTGGGGTAGTAAGTAACCATATCAGACACGAAAATATATTCACATACTTGGGTTTTCGATGAGTCTGTATTATTTTTTCATATGGAAACCAATGCAAAATAATACAAATTAAAAATAAATAATTTATTGTATTTATTAACAAGAGATTTATGTAGAACAATTACGTTCGATGAAGCTTTAATTGAACCATTTTGAATTGGAAATTTTCTCTTAAGTATCGCGGGAAATTTCTCGTTTGCAATTTCATAAGGAATCCCAATCAAACCGCAGATCACACACAATGATGGGGGGACATTTTTTTTTCTTAATTTAAAATGAAATATATTTTTACATCATCATACATTTGTGCTTGTATGATTAGGGTTAAGAATTTGTGTAGGAGTGAGTGAGTATATGGTCTTAAAAAACACAAAAATATTTGAAGTGCTTTAATAAAAATAAAAGAATTTAAATATTCACATCTGGAATCATTATTTTATTTTACTTTTTTATTTTATTATTCAATTTAGCATGTTATTTAGATAAACAGTCTTTTGGAGTGATTATATTTCTCTGATATTTTTAAGTGCAAAAAATTAAACAAACTTTTTATTTTAGAAGTCGCCGTAGTCTAGCAGGTCGTGTGTTGGCTTATTAGACGTAAAGCCAGGGTTCAAACCCCAGGCCAGACATCAAACAAAATACAAAAAGTATTACTTCGGCGACTTCCTCTCAACAGACTTCTGCCAAAAACTCTGAGAGTAAATAAAATTGCCATGAAAAGTTTCTCAAAAATCTGCCGTTCAGACTCGACTTTAAACTGTAGGTCCCGACACTCATATATAAAATTAACACACACAACGTAAGTGATGTGAGAAACTAGGTCGTAATACTGACTGAAGGGTTGTAATGACCAATTATGTTATGTTATGTTTCATTTTACTTAAGATATCTGGTTGCCCTATTCCTCACTCTGACAATTCCAAAGGCTACGACTATGAAACCACAATAAAATTTTCTACAACTTCTTCGAAGAGTCTCCAAGCATTATTAAACAGTTAAATTAATATCGAACATCCTACCCAAACATTGTTAAAAAAAAAATTTTTTTTTGTCTGTCTTGCAATTTTCCAAAGTACTTCCAGAGAACCTGTTCCACTCAGAAACGTGTGGGGATATAGTTTTTAAGGAATGGATTCGATATTCCATTCTCTAATATCGTATATTTGGATGATTTCTTCTTTGACACTCACATACAACATGTGTGTGAAGATAAATTTGATAAATCGAGCTTGAAAAATCTACTTTGTTAACTGTGTCTGGGTAGGATGATCGATATTGTGGAAAAATGGTACCAATGGCCGGAACCTTTCTGTGAATTGCAAAGAAATGTTTGGAGGAGGTGAGGAAGACGGAGCCAAATAGCTTTGATTTGGGTCATACATCAGACAATCAATTGAATCAATTGAAGTCGCCGTAGTCTAGTACGTAGTGTGTTGGCTTATTAGGCGTAAAGCCAGGGTTCGAGCCCCAGGCAGGCATCAAAATAAAATACAAAAAGTATTTCTTCGTTGACTTCCTCTCAGCAGATTTCTGGCAAAAACTCTGAGAGTAAATAAAATTGCCATGAAAAGTTTCTCAAAAATCTGTCGTTCGGAGTCGACTCTAAACTGTAGGTCCCGCCACTCATGTATAAAATTAACACACACAACATAAGTGGTGTGAGAAACTAGGTCGTAATCCTGACTGAAGGGTTGTAATGACCAATTATGTATGTATTCTTAAAAAGATATCTATTTTTCAAAAGTCTTCAAATTAAACTCAAATCTTGCTTAGGAGGATAATTTCCAGTGTGATTTGAATGAATTGGTTGGTAATCTTCCGCTTTTAATCAATTCCAAGATATTTATGCCGTTATGTCTGACCCTCTGACCTACACTTATTTCTAAATTGTTTCAAAACGAAGACAAACTTTTATTCAAAACTGTAAAATAGAAATTTCAAATTCAATTCAATTAATTCTGTCATGGTATCCGCGTATCGTCTGAATGTCTACATTAATGTTTATGTGCCATAAAACATTTTTATCACTTAATTTTTAAGAAATGTTTATTATTTAATTTGTTTAATATTGTATTTTATTATTTATTATGAAAAATAATTTCAATTTGAAAATCTTCCATTACCATAAAACGGCAACAAGACCACCCCTTTTCAAATTAATTTATTGAAAAGAAAAATTCTTTCAACAACAAAACAAAAAAATAAAAAAAAACGAAAAAAGTACTCGTATGACATCAGTTGCCATGCCTTTTTTCGCCAGGTAATTATAACGTGACTTATTTTATATTTTATTTTGTATTTTATTGCTTAAAAACAATAACTAATTATTTTTTTATGATATTTTGTTTGCCACTGTTAGATTAGTTTTCTACTCTTTTTGTTTTCTTTTGACATGTCGAACCCCCATGATTTTGTTTTTTGTTTACAATATGGTGCTCAGATATATTTTATGGTTTCGGTATTGTTACTATGTTACAACATTTTATAACATTTTGAAGGGCTTGTTACTAAATATGTACGTGCTTGTTTCACGTCGCCACTAGCGTTTTGAAAAATTCAAAACAGTCGAAATAGTTTTGATACAGCATCGAACAATGAAAGTGTTCAGGAACATAACAACCCTACGTCTTATCATACTGTATAAACCGAATCAGAATAAAAAGTAGAAATAGGTCTGTGGGGAAGCCAACTATAACTATATTTGTTATTGTCGTGTATGGTAAATGTGCTAGAGTACCTAGTATATCCTAAATCTATATAGGGAACCCTGTAATTCATAGGCGCCCATTATGTTATCTGATGATTCATTCTCCTCCTCACAGAATCTACATACTGGGCATAGGTAGGTAGATTGGAGTGGTAGCTTGATACCAAAGCTCACAGTGAAGCCACACACAAGCGCAGTCCCCGTACTGAAATTCCACCGAACTTATAGAGTTGCTGGAAACCAGCCTGAAGGTTTTATGAACGAAGCTATATCCTTGATATCAATGGATAATAACTCTGTTAAGCTGACAACGATTGGAGACGCAAATAAGCCAAATCTGCACCTCGCGAGAGATAAGCATTGGCAAAGAAATTTTCCTCCTCTTCAGCAAACCCACAACTTCGGCAATAGTTGTTCAATGGGAGCTGCAGTCGATGGGACAGGGAGGTTAACTTCCAAAATAGAAGAGTTCTCAGAAGGTATGAAGAGCCAACGAGACATGGGTTGCATTTATGTGTTCTGCAAGATATCGAAGTGGCCGTAGTCTAGTAGGTGGATCTGTTGGCTTATTAGACGTGAGGCCACGGCTTAAACCCCAGAATATTTCTACTAAGTTGCTCTTTCATGATAATTCTTCTAGTCAAAATTAAGCTTTTGAGGCGAACTTTGCTACACACGCTTCTTCTTCAAAAAAATTGAGAAAATTGGATTTCGCATGACGATGACATCATTAATCTTTGAATGATTATTTAAATACTATCCACCGTCCCTACTTTGCTTCTCGAACCCTGCTCCTTCGCCTAGACTCACGATTGCACACGATTGTCTATGCCACATGTGGCCTATGCGCCATTTTCTTCCGTTCCCTTTCGGATTCCAATCGATCTTTAGGGTTGTATCTAGTCCACGCGGTGTATGTTCAATTCAAACCCATTTGCGATGTTATATCTCCTCATTTATTGCCTACAGTTTGTTATGGCCGATAGCAGTTAGTTGCATATAGTGTTCGGCTAGTGAAACTTTGGTAGTTTGAGTAGGCTCCGCTTCACAAATACTTGCAATTCTTGTAAGTCACGATTAAAGGTCTTTTCATTTCAGCACGTATTGCACACATATGGCTGGATATTTATATAGTGTATACGGAGCCGAATCATTCTTTACTTACTCCACTGGTCGTTACAACGCTTTAGTCAGGATTATACTACTCATGTCGTGTATCTTAATTTTCTTGATGAGTGGCGGAACCTACATATTAAAGTCGTCTCCGAACGACAGATTTTTGAGAAACTTTTCATAGCAACCTTATTTAGTCTCAGAGTTTTTGTCAAAAGACTGCTGAGAGTTAGACGCCAAAGGCAATATATTTGCTGCCTGAGCCAGGGATTGAACCACGGGCTCTCGTCTAATAAGCCAACACACTAGTTACTAGACTACGGCGACTACTAATAATTCTTTAGCCCTTTTCGAATGGGAATCACCTGATATTGCAATTCTATTACCAAGGTAGCAGGATGACTCAACCTCGCTAAAATTTGGCCGACAGACTGATCATTATCAGACCGTACTGAGGAGCTTTGGTAAGAAATTTATCAATTTTTTAATTCAATGATATCATCTGCATGATCTGTTTTATAAGCGCTTATCTATATCGTAGGAGATACCTCATTGTTTAGATATGAATTTGGCAACACTATGATACACCTGAAGTCGCCGTAGTCTAGTAGGTAGCGTATTGGCTTATTAGACGTAACGCCACGTTTCAAACCCCACGTCAGACATATCTCCATCAAAACGAAGTTTGAGAAAATATTTCTTCGGCTTCTTCCTCTCAACAGATTTCTGGCAAAATCTCTGAGAGTAAATGAAATTGCCATGAAAAGTTTCTCAAAAATCTGTTGTTAAGAATCGGCTTTAAACTGTAGGTCCCGCCATTCATGTATAAAATTAACACACACAGTATAAGGGGTGTGAAAAAACTAGGGCTTAATCTTGACGGAAGGGTTCTAATGATCACGATACTTCATTGTTCGGATATGAATTTCGCATCACTATAATACACCCGTTTACTTATCGTTGTTTGTGAATAAATTGTTAGCTAAAAGCAACATCAAAATCACATATTAGTCATCAATTTACCAACATACTTATTTGTAACATATTCCTTTTTCCGAAGCTAAAGGACTCATGAAGGAATCGCAAAGCTTAGAGGCTTGGAAAAAGTAGTCCAGAATTCCAAACGAATTTTTTTTCTACTCAATTTTATAGCTGGGATCGCGCGATTGATTAGATATTTGTGATCGCCTTAAGTAGTTCTGCTCGTTCTAAACTTGCTGTGAGGACAATATAAAGTTTCTTCAAAACTCGTGCTGAGAACCCTACATTTTTTTTTTTGGATTTCACCGGAGCATTTTCCTAAAATTACTTTGTTTTCCTGTTAATGAAATTACGCAGTGTAAACAATAACTTAAAAAATTCCAATAGATTTATAGTGCGAAGCATTTTTATCTTCTGGGAATTGTTTTCATTTCAAAAATTTGTTTTTTTTTTGAACACTGATAGACGGAATGGAATTTGTGGTATGCGGGCTGGCACGAGTATCGAGTAAATTCTAGAAAAAAATTTGTATTTGAATTATTTTTCTAAATGGATTTCATATTAAAGTTTTATTGTTTTATTTATTTTTTTTATATTTAATGAAAGTGTTAAATGAAAATTAACACTTGAAAAGTTTATATTTTTTTACTAATTTGCAAAGGTATGCGTTAGAATGTAAGAAATTAAACAAATGTTATGTATTTTTGTTTGATTTTATTTAAAATTCATTTGAATTTAGAATTGTTTTTGTCTACCCAAAAGGAATTTTAATTATTTTATTATCACTTCATTTGTTATTTAACAAATCTTGAGTGTTATTTCCGATTTAAATTTACACGAAAATTAGGCAGAAAACGGATCAAAAACAAAAATATTTTTTTTACAATTTCAAATACAAACAAAAACAATAAACTTTAGCCTCAGATACTTCAAAACACGACCAATTTGGCTTTTTTTTTTAAATTCACTTCAAACTAATCGATATACGATTATTTTTTCAAGAGATTATAAGAAGAGTATGCATTTATTTTTTTCTTGATAACCGCACAAGAAAAATTCTTTTTATATTGACAAAGGGTGATTTTTTTGCTGTTTCTGGTTTTCTGGAAAATAATTTTTCAGTACCCAAAAATAAATACGTGGTGCGTGGCAATGCCAGGCGTACTGCCTTCACCGACATGAGTATTACATACATACATAATTGTTCATTACAATTTTTCAGCCAGTATTAGGACCTTGCTTCTCACACCACTTATGTTGTATGTTTTCATTTTATACATGAGTGGCGGGACCGGCAGTTTTAAGTCGACTTCAAGCGACAGATACGTTGAGAACCTTTTTCATGGCATTTTATTTACTCTCAGAGTTTTTTTTTCCAGAAATCTACTGAGAGGATGTCGCCGTTGAAATATTTTTTCATAATTCGTTTTGTTCTAAATGTCTGACCTGGGGCTTGACCGTGGCCTCACGTCTAATAAGTCAACACTCTACTAGACAACTACCTACTAGACTACGATGACTTCAATGAGGATTATCCAGATCAAATTCAACAACTGCCAATGCACCTTGGAACAAGCACTGTTTAGTAGGGTTTATGGGCCTAAGGCATCGTCTTCAAGAACGCTGAAAATCACAAAGGTGTAACGCTGATAAAGTCGAAGATATTTCAGCTAAAAATGGAATAATTGCACTTGAATTGACATGTATGTACGTACGTAATTGGTCATTACAACCCTTCAGTCAGGATTACGGCCTAGTTTCTCACACCTCTTATATTGTGTGTGTTAATTTTGTACATGAGTGTTGGGACCTACAGTTTAAAGTCGACTCCGAACGACAGATTTTTGAAAAACTTTTCATGGCAATTTTAGTTACTCTCAGAGTTTTTGCCAGAAATCTGCTGAGAGGAAGCCGCCGAAGAAATACTTTTTGTATTTTATTTTGATGTCTGGTCTGGGGCTCGAACCCTGGCCTCACGTCTAATAAGCCAACACACTACCTACTAGGCCACGGCGACTTCAATTGACATGTGGTTTCCATAAGTCATCGTTTTCATAAGGCAACAAAACACGCACGGTAGCATGAAATCCAAGTTTAGGGAGGAATTAAGTTCACGTGCTGTGGACTAGTCAATTGATCGCCAAGATCATGAAATTTGGCGCTACTAAGGAATTTAGTCACAATTCCAATCTTGGAATACATCATTACAGCTATCCTTGATAAGGTAGTGGTGAAATGCATGCCAAAATTGAAGCTAACTAGTGGACCACCAACGGCAGACCCGCGGGCAATAATTACATGAAAAATCATTGAAAAGTAAGCAAACATTCATCCAATGCTCTCAATTAAATATTTCTCTCAGATTCGCAAAATTTCTGTATTTTTCAAATAAAAAACCATCATATTTATGTGTATGTGTGTTTATAGTAACGGGAAAATACTTGCCATTTTTTTCTCTACTTCTCTCTTTCTAGGGTTTTTTTTCTGTGAAAAGAATGTCTAGTACAAATATTTATTTAGGTTTCCATGTAATTAATAATAATTTCATCAATATGTCGGCATGTATATACATATTGACATAATGTATTCATTATGTAGTTCACATGTCTGATAAATTAATAATATTTAATAATTGATAGTGCGAAATAAAATAAAAATACAAAAACAAAAATGAAAATGAAATATTAATTCATTAGATAACGGAAAGTAACAAGCATTGCAACATTAAGCAATGTTGAGCAACATGTTGATAAAGATTATGGGAGTAGATTCGTTGCAAAATACTGCCTCAATAAGAAATTTAATGTGCTACTACAACTTGAAAACTGTTCATAACTTAAAAAAACCATTGAAAACGAATTTATTCCATAATGCGAATTATAGGTTTCATATAATTCACAATTTTTGTTTTTTAAGTTGATTTATTGTTGTTTCAAACCATTTTCTTGGTGATCAATACGTTTTTGCTTTACTCAAATCCGTTTTCAAATCAGTTCACGCTGTTTGACGTCTAGATTGCCAGTTTTTACATTTTTAAGAGAACGTTACTAAGGAGTCTGTAATTAGACAGCAAATTTTCTGATGTCTTTTAGTATAAAATTTTTAAGGAAGGTTAGAATAAACAGTACATAAGAACACAGGGAATTCTTTCTACAAAACACAAACCTATCTATTTATTTCATTATGCCACAAACCTTACAACTCTTCAGTCAGGATTACGACCTTGTTCTCACACCACTTATGTTGTGTGTGTTAAATTTATACATGAGTGGTGGGACCTACAGTTTAAAGTCGACTCCAAACGACAGATTTTTTGAGAAACTTTTCATGGCAATTTTATTTACTCTCAGAGTTTTTGGCAGAAGTCTGCTGAGAGGAAGTCGCCGAAGTAATACTTTTTGTATTTTGTTTTGATGTCTGATCTGGAGTTTGAACCGTGGCCTTAAGTCTAATAAGCCTACCTACACTACCTACTAGACTACGGCGACTTCTATTTTTATAGGATTAAGACAAAATAATTCATTGTAAGCTTTAGCGTTTTTGTTTCTAAAAGCCATTACTTCAAATTATTTACAGAAGTAACATCATTAAGGGCCATTATTACAACTTGCCGTTAACTAAAGGGAGGATTTTAACGGGTCGATAAATTGTTTTTCGTTATTATGAGTACCCAATAAAATAGAAGTGATCGTTAAGCTACCTTTAACATTTAAATATATTATTTTCATTATGGTAACTTGAAATTTTAACAAAATGAGCATATACAATAAAAAAATGAAGCCCGCGGTTGCCACTGCGTTAAAAAAATACTTGTATAATTGAGCAGTTTTATCGACATTGCTCCGGCACTGCCATATTTTTGAAAAATTTTATCTGTAACGAAAATAAGTTAAAGGTAACTTTACAGTTCCCTTTAGCTAAAGGTACCTTTAACTAAACCCAAGTTTAACGGCAAGTTGTAATAATGGCCCTAAGATTGATAGAAAATGGAGCGGCTGTTGGAACGGAAGTTCACCTAAACTAAACGGGTGGTATAGGATTCCATCGACAACAACTCGTAGAGAACGATAGTGTGAAAACGAAAGAGGTACGTGCCAAATTGGAAGGCAATAAATAACGATACAAGCCCTTTTTGACAGCACCTTTCAAAAGTCTCTACAATTTTTCATCTTCTGGAGAATAATGCAAACAAATCAATAAATAAGCTCCGTTATTGATAGGTTATTTAAGCCAAGACACTTCAAAAGATAGTAGACAATCGTATTAATGTAGTAGGTAGAGTGTTGGCCTAATAGACGCGAGGTCAAGGTTCAAAACCTGGGTCAGACATCTCTAACAAAACGAAATATGAAAAAATATTTCTTTGGTGACTTCTCCTCAGAAGATTCTGGCAAAAACTCTGAGAGTAAATAAAATTGTCATGAAAAGTTCCTCAAAAAATCTGTCGTTCGGAGTCGGCTTTAAACTGTAGGTCGCACTACTAATGTATAAAATTGATACACACCAAATAAGTGGTGGGGGAAGCTAGGTCGCAACCTTCCAAAAACCTTTATGGATTTTATTTTGAAAGCAAGAAACTCTATCTCTTGATCAGAAGAAGACTATTCGTTAGGTTAGGTTAGGTTAGAGGACGTGTACTTGTCAATTAAGACAAGTACAGTACCCGGAGGTCGAATTGACCCATTGTACAACGTCCTAGTTTCTCACACCACTTATGTTGTGTGTGTTAATTTTATAAATGAGTGGTTGGACCTACAGTTTAAAGTCGACTCCGAACGACAGATTTCTGAGAAACTTTTCATGGCAATTTTTATTTACTCTTAGAGTTTTTGCCAGAAATCTGCTGAGAGGAAGACGTCGAAGAAATACTTTTTGTATTTTGTCTTTGATGTCTGGCATGGGGCTAGAACCCTGGCTTTACGTCTAATAATCTAACACACTACCCACTAGACTAAGGCGACTTCAAGACTGTTCGTTAATGCGTCGAAAAAAATTTTATTTCGTTTATCGAACAGTGGTTGACTTAATGTAGCAACGGAGCATAAGTATTGCATAAAATAGTTCCTTTGTATGCTTGGTTTGAAGTCAGTTCTAGTTGCAGTATTAAATGTATAGTACATATGGTATACAGTATGACTGCTGACTAGAGTTACATTCATGAGGAATATCTAATTCATAGGGTGAGCTGCGAATTTTATCGAAATTTTTTATCGAATTTTTATCTTAAAGTTGTCTTCTTGAAATGGGAGATACAAAACTCTTACAAATTGCATTCAAACTGAAAACAATTTTGAAACAATATTTGAAACAATATTAGAAAAATATTTGAATTCTAACGCATTATAATAGAAAACTTGTACTTTTTTCGCTTCTTAAACAGTCAGTTTTTCTTAAAGTGTAAAATAAAGAACATAAATCATGTGACATCTAATAAAATTGTCAATTAGAATGCCAAACATGGAAACCAAAAAGTGGATTAAAATTCAAAATAAATACGTGCTCCAAATAATATTCTGTGCAGTAAAATATTTTGCCTATAAAAGTATTCAATAACATGTCATAAATTTAAGCGGCTCAAATGAATCCAATCTAAATCGTTTATTGTTTACAAATTCATTTATTTGTACTTCTTCTCCTCTCCTTTGCCCTAAGATAATTTGGTTGATGTTGTAACTGAACTCTGCTGTATTAGTTTTTAAAATTAATTTGTTTAATTGACTGTCAAAGTGTTGGCGTTTTTTAATTTTAATTTTTTTTTAATTACAGAGCTTTACAGTTCACTCTCAATAGAGAACTATTTTGTGAAAGTACACAGTATATGTCTTTTTAAAAAAACTAATGATAAAAAATGTTTTTTTAACAAAAATTTTTTTATCAAAAAAAAAAAGAAATCCCCACGTTTTTTTTTTGTGACAAACTTATTAATTATAGAAATATAATAATTTGAAATGATAAAAAAAATATTGTTTTTCTAATACAAAACAATTTTCATTTAATTTTGTAAACGTGACGATGTGTCGAATTTATTAGAAACTGTTTTCTTAATCATATCTTTATGTTTTCTTTCTTATTAATTGAAAATACAGTGACTTGCAAATATAGTCGTACACCGCGGCCATAAAGCAAATGATTTACCGAGTAATATAATCAGATTAATAAGCTTATTGGCCAAAGTAGTAGTGCATGGGCTTATTAGGCGAGAGTCCCAGGCTAAAACACGTCGAACAAAATATAAAAAATATATTTCTTTCAGCAGATTTCTGGCAAAAACTCTGAGAGTAAATAAAATTGCCATGAAAAAGTTTCTCAAAAATCTGTCGTTTGGGGTCGACTTTTAAACTGTAGGTCCCAACACTCATATATAAAATTAACACACACAACATAAGTGGTGTGAGAAACTAGGACGTTGTACAATGGGTTAATTCGACCTCCGGGTACTGTACTTGTCTTAATTGAGAAGTACACGTCCTCTAACCTAACCTAACCTTTTGAGTGCTATGGGTTTGGGGTAAAATAACTGAAAATTGCTATGAGAAATTGAGAAAAAAATGTTTTTTATTCATAACATTCGCAGCAGTCCTCACTAACTGAACGCCAAACTCTGACTGACGTAATCGTCGCTTAACGGACGATTTTGGCGCATTACCTATGCGTCGCTATAGCGGCGATTCGCACTCAAATGGTTAAACAAGGACCCAATTCCACAGAGACCCAAATCAAGAGAACCGCCAAGCAGCAATTTCTTTGCAAGTTTTTTGAGACTAGTGACCTAAAGCAGAACAAATTTCTTTTCATCAATTCCATTCCGTTAATGCTGATAAGAAAGCTTAATTACGCTTTCACAGGTCTATTGATGCAAATATTAACAAAATAATGAAAATCTTCAGGACCGACCATCATAGTTGGTCGCGTTTTTTAGTTGTTTACAAATTAAGAATTCCAAAATTCGCCGTAGTCTAGTAGGTAGTATATTGGCTTATTAGACGTAAAGCCAGGGTTCGAGCCCCAGGCCAGACATCAAAACAAAAATAAGGAAATACTTCTTCGGTGACTTCCTCTCAGCAGATTTCTGGCAAAAACTCTGAAAGTAAATAAAATTGCCATGAAAAGTTTCTCAAAAATCTGTCGTTCGGAGTCGACTTTTAACTGTAGGTCCTACCACTCATGTATAAAATTAACACACACAACATAAGTGGTGTGAGAAACTAGGTCGTAATCCTGACTGAAGAGTTGTGATGACCAAAAAAAAAAAACATTTCTGAAGCGTATGGTGCCTGCGTTAAGCAAAAATATTCGTGGCCAGATCATGATGAGTCAAAGTAAACCACGGATAAGCTAGTTACTGACAGCCAGAGGGATTTTATTGTATGTTTGGCGAGCTGATCAGAGAGGCGTATACTGTAAGCTGTACCCTACGACGAAAATATCGCGCTTAAGGCCTCAAAAACTACTTATGCATTGACACTTTAATCTCAACAGAGCATAGAGTGATTACTACTTGTTCCAGAATATACATACATTCACACAAAATTGGTCATTACGATCCTTCAATCAGGATTACGATCTAGCTTCTCACACCACTTCTGTTGTGTGCGTTAATTTTATACATGAGTGGCGGGACCTACAGTTTAAAGTCGACTCCGAACGACAGATTTTTGAGAAGCTCTTCTTGGCAATTTTATTTACTCTCAGAGCTTTTGCCAGAAATCTGCTGAGAGGCAGTCGCCGAAGAAATATTTTGAGGTAGGTAGCCGACACACTACCTACTAGACTGCGGGGACTACGCCAGAATATAAAGAATAATATTTGGATCTGACGTAAATCTCTTGTCCAATTTTATTTGAAGAGAGAGGGTTTTCTTGAGAGAGAATTAAAGGACAACTTATCGTATAAAGAAGTATATATTTAATGGAATGAATTGAATCACTTAAAGTATATGTAGTCCTTTTATAGTGCCTTGGCAGTCTAGTGCATAGTGTGCTAGCGTGAGGGTTGTGGCTTCGATTCTTTCCAGAGACTCTGGCCTGTTAAGCGTATGGTCTATGTTACTCAGCTCATAATAATTAAATATAATTTGTAAATGTATTCTAAATACTAAACAAATAAATGATTAAATTAAAGTGATTAAAATAGCAGTCCTTACTCGATCTCATGCACAATGAGTGACCTTAATACTCAATAGGTTCTTAAACTTTGGACAAATTTTCAAAAAAAGTTATCATAATCAAAATTTCTATTTCTTTTCTAAAGAATTATCTAAACTATGAAGTACTCGATCTATAAAAGTCTTTGCTTTTAAAATGTATCGTACATATGATTAATATATTGAAAGGCGCTAGCATTTGTATTTCAAATAGAACGCAGTAGTATTTTAAAAATAAATAAAATTGAATTGAATTTAATTCAATTATCAATTTTAATTTAAACATTAACAATCCATATATTTAAGCATACATACATACATACGTGTTTTCAGGTCCTACAATATGTCAATTAAATAATTATCACGTTTAACTAACTAAAGCACACAAAAATGATTGATTGTTTCATTGACTTCATAAATCATCAAGAATTCTTGTCCTATACATACCAGTTTGCTTCTAAATTTTCTTGTTTTTAAACTGATATTTGAGTTTAGAATCCAAACACAAAAGGTAGTAAATTTTAATATTTTATGTATGTTCATATAGGGTGGGCCATCTATCGGTTTAAATTTGAACCATCGGTTATTTCGCATCTGGCAATACTTATGTCATTCTATTCTGTTACAAAATTGAGTAGATTATCTCCACTGAACGCTTGAGCAACGTTGGGATTTACTGGACATTTAGGGCCAAAGAGAAACTGTACTATGATGTCCATTTTGCCAAAAATCATCATCTTTTCAGATGAAGCTTATTTTCATCTGGTTAATAAGCAAAATTGACGTATCTGGGGTTCAGAAAATCCACACGTGGTCTTTCAGAAGCCAATGCACCCATTACGAGTGCCTGTTTGATGCAGCTTGTGGAGCGGAGTCGTCATTGGCCCATATTTCTTTGAAAATGGGGACGGCGCAAGCATTACGGTCAATGGAGACACCTCTCGCACTATAATTCATAGCATTGTTGTGAACCATATTTGGTTTCAACAGGGTGGTGCAACTTGTCACACATCTCATGCCACAATCGATTTATTTCGTCAAACGTTTGATGGTCTTTTAATTAGCCGAAATGATGATGTCAATTCACCGCAAAGAAGCTGCATTTTAACGCCGTTGGACTATTTTCTGTAGGGCGCCGTTAAAGAAAGGAGTTATGGCGAGAAACCAGAGAATATTGAGCATTTGAAGGCATTGGAACCATGTTTGGTTTCAACTGGATGGTGTAACTTCCCACACATCTCATGCCACAATCGATTTATTTCGTCAAACGTTTGATGGCCGTTTAATTAGCCGAAATGATGATATCAATTGGACGCAAAGAAGCTGCATTTTGACAGCGTTGGACTATTTTCTGTGGGGCGCCGTTAAAGAAAAGTGTTATGGCGAGCAATTGAGCATTTGAAGGCATTGAAACGATGTTTGGTTTCAATAGGGTGGTGCAACTTGCAACACATCTCATGCCACAATCGATTTATTTCGTCAAACGTTTGATGGCCGTTTAATTAGCTGAAATGATGAAATGAATTGACCGCAAAGAAGTTGCATTTTAACGCCGTTGGAATATTTTCTGTGGGGCGTCGTTAAAGAAAAGAGTTATGCCGACAAACCAGAGACTATTGAGCATTTGAAGGCATTGGCAACAATCGTCCGATTGAATGACGTACAGTGAAGCCAGTCGCGGTAACCATGGTAGGTAGGTAGGTAGGTAGAAGTGGCTGTCCCCTCGATGGAGTCATGAGCGGACACACTTAGGCTGCACACAGGGCCCATTGTGATACCACAGTTTCACATTCTCCCCTATTCCAGGAACCACTCGGAGCTTCCGATGAAGCGACTCAGACTGCCAATATCCATGCATGACAGTTCATCTAGGTCCTCCATATAGTAGGCACCCAGGTGTCTTTTTCTCTTCTGACCAAGTGCCGGCCATGTGCACAGTAGGTGAAGAATAGTTTCGTCCTCTTCCTCATCTCCACAGCTTCTGCAGAAATCATTCGTGAAGTGTCGAAGACCAATACGTCTCGCATGCGTTCCTATAATACAATGCCCCGTAATAACCCCGATAACAGCGCTAAGCCTGCTTCTTTGGAGTTTAAGCAGAGTCGCCGTGCGCCTCCTATCCAGCCTTGGCTAGATTTTTTGCGCCGCTCTGCCCTTATCCGGAGTTGCCTACCTACTGTTGACAAGGTCCACGATTGCATTGTCAATTATAAGCCAAAGGGATCCCCAATGTAGAGAATTCAGCAGAGAGTTCGATGATCGTGTCCCTTCTGGCCAAATCATCCGCTCTGCAGTTGCCGGGAATATCTCTATGTCCCGGTACCCATGTGATACAGACATCATATCGGTTCGCCATCTCATTGAGAAATCTGCGACAGTCGTACACCGTCGCGGTAACCCTATGAATGTGACATATTATTTCATTTCTAACCGGAACAATTGTACTTCACAACAAAAAAAATAAATAAATTTGTCAAAATTTCAAACCGTTTTTGGTTTTATTGCATTTTTAAATTTAAACTTTGAAATGGCCTACCCTATACATACTTACATGTATGTATGTTGTGTGTATGCAAAATATAGAATTTTTATCAAATCGAAAACGAAAAAAAATAAATTTAAATGTGATTCAAATAATTTGGTTTTTTTATCGCTTTGTTTACTTTTTTCGTCAGCAATATTTTTATCAATCACCTGCCGTAATTGAGAAGACATTTAGTGCAAACGATTGATAAGATCGGAATCATTATCAGAAACGAAAAATCACTTACTGCTCTAATGATACTGATACTGATACTGATAATGATAATGTTTTGAAATTAATGATGCCCCGGTCCGTCGATTGGTCGGTATTGCTTTCATCTTCATTGATCTTCAATTGTTTTTTTTTCTGTGTGTTTTGCCTTCTGCAACATTTCATTTCAATTAAACAGAAACTTTTTTATTTTTATAAGAGAAGTCATCTAAGAATAGTATAAAAATTTCATCAGGGAACGTGTTACTTTATATTTCTAATTAAAATTAATTAAATAAATATTTTTCTAATTATTTTTATTTTACGCGGCATCTTTAATTACCGTATCACAATTTATTTATTAACAGCACGTCCATATCATATACATACATCCTTTAGGTTAGGTTAGTTTAGAGGACGTGTACTAATCAATTAAGACAAGTACAGTACCCGGAGGTCGAATTGACCCATTGTACAACGTCCTAGTTTCTCACACCACTTATGTTGTGTGTGTTAATTTTATACACGAGTGGCGGGACCTATAGTTTAAAGTCGACTCCGAACGACAGATTTTTGAGAAACCTTTTCATGGCAGTCTCATTTACTCTCAAGAGTTTTTGCCAGAAATCTGCTGAGAGGAAGTCGCCGAAGAAATACTTTTTGTATTTTGTCTTGATGTCTGGTCTGGGGTTCGAACCCTGGCTTTACGTCTAATACATACATCCTTTACTCCAATACTTTTACATTTTAATATGCGTTAGAACCAGAGATCACCAATGAGTATTCAAAAAGATGAGTAGATTCGAATCATACTCATAATTTCTGATGCTTATACGCATTCATACTTATTTTAACATCATACTCGTACTACTCATATTCAAAGTTTGAAGTACTCATCGTATTCATACTTAACAAAACGCATGATGTTGTTGATTTCGACTCTCCTTTACTCAACATTTACAAGAATCACAAAATAAATATGATTGGCGTACGAACACTACAATACTCACTAGAAGGTTGTGTGTTTGCTTTGCTTGCTGGCTTTGTCTTTTCCTTTCTTCTCTTTTTTTGTAAATGCAACAACAACTAAGGCTGCAAATTTTGATGAATGATTCGAATCACTCGAATCATTTATGAGTATTATAAGTATTTTTCTAAATTTATGAATCTGAATGAGTAGGCGTAAGAATCAAACATACATATTTCGAATGTTATGAGTTTGATGTCAACGTTGTACTCATACTCATTGCAACCTATACTTATAAATCAATGTTGAAGTGAGTACGAATGAATCAAAGTAGTTGAATTTCAATACTGTTGACTCATTCATACTTAAAATTTCATGAGTACTTATGAGTAGCGAAAAAACGATTCACTGCTGATCTCTGGTTAGAACATGTTTACAGACAATGTGTAACAGAGCAAAGTTAAGTGGTTAACAGAAACTACAAAAAATAGTCAAGGAAGAAATCAATCCAAATGTACTATTCCATTCCATAAACATTATGTCGTCGTGGTCTAGTAGGTAGTGTGTTGGCTTATTAGACGAAAAGCCAGGGTTCGAGCCCCAGGCCAGACATCAAAATAAAATACAAAAAGTATTTCTTCGGCGACTTCCTCTCAGCAGATTTCTGGCAAAAACTCTGAGAGTAAATAAAATTGCCATGAAAAAGTTTCTCAAAAAATCTGTCGTTCGGAGTCGACTTTAAACTGTAGGTCCCGCCACTCATGTATAAAATTAACACACACAACATAAGTGGTGTGAGAAACTAGGTCGTAATCCTGACTGAAGGGTTGTAATGACCAATTATGTATGTATGTAAACATTATGATCCACACGTTCCTGAGCGGAACAGCTGCTCTGGTAATACAGAATTTCTTTTGAAAATTGAAAAATTGAAAATAACCAAAAAATTTATTTCTTTTAACAATGTCTGGGGAGTATGATCGATATTGTGGAAAAATGGGACTTGCTGCAGGTATCCTACTATATGCAAATTGTAGCCTAAGGTGTCCCTAATAGAATCCAATTAGTGGTATACCTCAAATAATTTTGTAACCGTAGATATAGGCACCGAATCTAATTGTTTTCTTCAAATGAGAAAAAAAGGGTTTTGTATAATATACATACAACCATAATATGGTTGTTTTGTTTTTGGTTAAATCGGATAAAAAATGGATTTGTGGGAGAAGTGGACATAGTGAGCTGGATAGCGATAGTATCAAGGATTCCGAAACAGGTTTCCTTACGATCGGGCGTTGATTAGGACCGGAGATATAGGCGACAAAGCTTACTTTTTGTCAAGTTAGCAAAATCGATCAAAATCGGACAAAAATAGACCTAGTGGGAAAATTTGACCTAGTGGGCTGGTTGGCCATAGTCTCAAGGATTCCAAAACAGGTTTTCTTATGATCGAGCGTTACTTGGGACCGGAGATTTAGGCGGCGAAGCTAACTTTTTCTCAAATTAGGTAAATCGAACAAATTCAGATAAAAAATGGACCTAGGGGGGAAAATGGACCTAGTAGGCTGAGTAGCCATAGTTTCAAGGATTCCAAAACAGGTTTTCTTATGATCGAGCGTTACTTGGGACTGGAGATATAGGCAGCGAAGCTTACTTTATGTCAAGTTAGCTAAATCGATCAAAATCGGACAAAAAATGGACCTAGTGAGGAAAATGGACCTAGTGGGCTGGATAGCCATAGTCTCAAGGATTCCGAAACAGGTTTTCTTATGATCGAGCGTTACTTGGGACCGGAGGTATAGGCGACGAAGCTAATTTTTTTATATAAACAAAAAAAGTGGGGAACTGAACTTAAAAATTTTAATAATTCTCATTGAGTTAATATGCATTTATATGTATATATACAACAAAATGTCGCATTTTTCGCAAGTTGAATTTTTTTTTGCAGATGACTTGCATTTTCTGTGGTAGATGACTTGCATTTTTTGGACAATGACTTGAATTTTTTGGTCAATGACTTGCATTTTTTTATATTTGTCTATGAGAAAGATATTAGCCTGTATAAGCGCAACGCCTATATATCCGGTACCAAATAACGCCTGATTTTAAGGAAATCTGTTTTGGAATCCTTGATAAAATGGATATATAGTGGGATAACTACCCAGACACTGTTAAAGAGTGAATTGTTTAAGCTAGATTCCTCAAGTTCCAAAATTATTTGGTGTATACCACTAATTACTTTTTATTAGGGATACCTTAAACTACTATTTTTATTTAGTGGCATAGCTGCAGTAAGTGGGTGAAAAGCTTGTCCGTAATTCTGTCTGAAAGGTTGTAGAGGGACGGCTAATAGCAGCGAATTCCAGTACATAGTAAAACCCTCCCAAGCATCTATTCTGGTTCACTAAGCAACAATTCTCAGCAATGTGGGCACGACTGATTTATTTCTGAATCAGTTGCTCAGACCAAAATAGCATCACTATTCTTCACGTTACTTATGTTATATTCTTCCAATATCTCTTGTATTCATCCACGTTCACATATTAAAATCAAATTATATTTTTCCTTTAATTCCAATTTTATTTCATATAAATTTGAAACTGCTAACGGCTATTCATTCTTAAAAAATCTAAGCCACACGTGCTATTAAACAGTGCAGTAAAAAAGTATAAAAAAAACCAAACATGTTTGAATATTCTCGTAATAAAAATGATCGATATTGTGGAAAAATGGGACCCACTATATGAGTCGTTTATTTTGAAAGTGGTTTAAGTCCATTTTTAAAAAAAATTTAGTTAATGATGACAATAATCACAATCCTATATAATATTTTCTTTTATAAACAATTTAAGTGTAGTATCATTAAAATCGCTATGATTTGTGGCACTTGAAAATTAGCTAGTTAACGAATTGCATAAAAATTTATTTTGAAACTGTTTTAAGTCAGTTGAAATCCATAAAATTGGCAGTAACATGTTTGAAAATTGTACAATCGGCAGAAAATAGTGCAGATATTATTGACCATAAGTTTTTACTATCAGGACATTAATTTTTGCCAAATTATAATGATTTTGGAGTGATAGAAATGACTTTGAGGAAAAATAATTTAATGTATGTCCCCCAGGGTGACTATGAAACCATAAAAACATGTCGAAAGAGTAACAAATATTATATTATGAAACGTGAAGATTTTTTTCTTCAAAACCTCTGGAAGAAGCAATTCTTAAAAGATTAAAAAACTCTAGTGGCGAACATGTAAATTGGCTAAGGATATGTTGGATGCGATTTATAAAAAATGAACGCTATAAAATGATTTATAAAGAATCTATGGAAGTGGATACAGAGTTCAAAATACTTGATTCATTACCTTGTCGGGGAAGACCAAGGAAAATAAAATTAACACCATTATACAAAAGTGTACGCTCCATTCCAACTCCTAAGTATAAGGATAACTATTTAGAGGAATCACTATCACTAGTGGAGTAACTTTAAGTGAAAAAAATAATATATAATAATATTAAACAAAGAACACAAGATGGACTTATTTGTTTTCACAAACAAAAAAATTATTTTATTCATTTTGAAAGTGGTTTAAGTCCATTTGAGGTTCTCAAACACAGCTTATTTTTCTAATAAAGTTTACAAAACGTATTACGTTATATATTCTAACATGTTTAAGGTCACATAGCCATAAAAACAACTTAATACCAGTTAGCAATATTTTTGAAACAATTAAAACGCAAACCCTTAAATATCTCAATATAAGAAAAAATGGACTTAAACCACTTTCAAAATAAACAGCTCATATACAAATTGCAGTCTAAGGTGTTCCTAATAAAACCCAATCAGGGATATATCCTACATATTTCTGGAACTTGAGAAATAGGGCTTGAAAAATTTATTATGTTAACATAGCAGTACAGTGCCTGGGTAGAATGAATTTCTCCAATTAAATTTAAACAAATTGTTTTCAATATTTTACGAATTCTACTTGATCCAAAAAGAATTTTGTAATTTTTTGTTCTCTTTTTACACGCATATTTTTATAAACGTATACATATATCGTGTTAAAAGAGAATTCGGTGTAATTTCATAATATACACTGAGCGCCATAAGTGAGTCAACACTTTTTTTCTTAAGTATAAAACAGTTTTGTTCTTAAGTGTAAAAAAGTTCCTTTATCATGAATTGTTGTTTTTGTTTTAACATTTTATAAGTAATAAATAAACGTTTTTATTTTTGGAAATTTATTCGACTATTCTCATTTACTTTTCTCGCTATCATAAGAAAATGAATTATTGCAGTGGTGTTTACTCACTTTTGGCGCTCAGTGTAGCAGTAACATGGCCCTTTAACAACTTCTTTTCATATTTTATACTAGATTTTTTTTGTAGTTTTACTTCATTTTCGAAGGCTGTCGTTATACTCAGTCATTAACCAGTTTATCCAGTCAGCCAAATGCATAGGCTACAATAGCTGATTCTAGAATAACTGGGTTGCTGTCTGTCGTAGCCTATAATCAATGCTGTCTATAAAAATGTAGTAATATTGGTTGTAGTGGTAATATAATTGGGCATATTGATACTAACAATAGTACAATTAGTCCAGCATGATATTTTAAAACGGCTCAGCAGTTTTGGTAAAAGAAGAAAATAAAATCCGACCTGATAATACAATTATCACGAAAACTTAACACAATTTCAAATAGCACTTTTTCTTTCTTAATTGCGAACTTTGTAATCATTTTCACAACTGACTAATTAAACCCCTTTTTAATAAATCTTATCAATATCAGGTGCCGGCAAATAAAATTGAATATGAACACAAAACAAATGCCGGCTTTCCTATGGGGAGTAATAAATTACAATACAGTAACCATTATAAAATTTGTATGGGAGACTCCCATACATAGTAAAATATTCTGCAGATTACAGCATAAACCGAAAAAAGAAATTCGATTTCGTATAAGGTGTTGTAAAAAGAAATCTATTATGTTAGGTTTAAGGACGAGTATTTGTCATTTTGACAAGTACAATACCCCTCTAGGTCAAAATAACCCATTGTAAATTCATCCTCGAAGAAAGACAGATACAGGATAGTAAAGGAGTTAGGGAAATTGGAAAAGGAGTAGAGGTAGTAAGGGGAGAAAGACTGCATCCTTGATGCCCTAGCACTTCTCAACCAGCTCAACCTATTTATGAATCTATTGATAGCCATAATGTCGCCTCCCGACAGAGAGTCCAAACCTTTGAAGAAGCTTCTTCTCAGGGTTCGGTTCTCAACCTCAACCTACTAAGAACCGGACAGTTGCAGAAGAGGTGTCCGATAGTTTCCAACTATTTCTCATCGCACCATACCCTACAATAATTCGGCTGGGATCTGTTCTAAATCCTTGTCAACAATCTAATCTCGCAGTGCCCTGTAATGAAACCAATAACTACACTCAGGTTGGCCTTATCTAAGCCCAGAAGCAAATCTTGTTCTATCACTGTCTTTAGCAGGCCAAAATCACCTTAACAGATAACATTTCGATCTATCCCCCCAATGCCTCTGCTCTCACCCTGACCCATCCAGTAATGAGGCCGTAGAAGTAGAAGAAGAACCTGCTAGAAATCCTTAAATTAAAACCTTTATTTAATGTTAATTACTTCGTGACAGGTCTGCGCTATATTTTACAGGGAGAAGAACATTCCAAATGAGCTGCAGAGGCTTTAGTGGGTGGGATCTGGTGTTAATAGAATAAAATTCCTTTTTAATGGACCATAGTTATTCGCTTTTTTGTGATAACTTACTTTAGATGATCCAGTTATTGACAATTTAGGCCCAAAATTAAGCAGGGACACATAGCTGTTACATAATTCGCAGACAATTTCATCATACCTACTACAAACTCTGGCTAAAGCCCCGGTTAGCCAAACGTCCACGGAACGTAACGGAACGTTCATTGGTTTTTAGCATATGAAGAGCAATATAAATGCTAACCAAGACACAGGTTCGGTAATCGCTTTCATTACTTTTCGAATTCTAAAAATGACCGTACCTTCCATTACGTTCCGTGGACGTTTGGGTAACCGGATCTTAACGTTTAATCTTTAAAATTTTTAATAAAACCCTCTATGTAGAGCATAAAAAATTCTTATTTGAATTTGAATCATATACTAAAAAAAAACATTCGCCAAAGTATGGTATTTTCCTTTAGCGCATAATGAACTTTGCTATTTATGCTTATCTTAGTTAAACCGTTATAATTTCTATTAGACAGACGTCTGATAAATAAACAATCAAATCGCTTTTATTATTTTATTTTATGACACGATATTTAGTTTTTTTTTTTGTTCTCTTACTGGCGTACCTTTGCAAACACATGGCATAAACTGTTGTGGAAAATAAACGCATTTAATTTGTTTAATTTGTTTCTAAACAAAAGCAAAAAAACAAAATAAACATAAAAATCACTTCAAATCAGATATTCAACAATTAATAAATAACCATGAAGTACTGAAATTAAATTCTCGTGTTACCTAATAATGTTTGCTAATGCCATTTGAAGTGGCCAAAGGGAAGGCGCGACCTTGGCTGTCATCGTTTATTATTGATTTTATTGGAAAAATTAAAACGTATTTTGCGCACAAAAATAATTAATCGATTTATAATTAAACAAACGGCAGTTCTAGTTCTTTTTTTAATAAATGTAATGAAAAATAAAGTTAAAATAAAATGCACTTCAATGTAATTAGCGCTTGTCAAACTACTGTACTTGTACTTACTACATGGAGTTACTATATGGGCATTATCTGTATTTAGAAGTAGTGGGAGGCTGCTTTCAGTAGGAAAAGAACAGAATGTTATGAAGGTATCCCCCTCCATATCTATCGCAGAGATCAGCAATGAGTATTCAAAAAGATGAGTAGATTCGAATCATACTCATAATATCTGATACTTATACGCATTCATACTTATTTTAATATCATACTCATACTACTCATATTCTAAGTTTGAAGTACTCATCGTACTCATACCTAACAATACGTTGTTGACTTCGACTCTCCTTTACTCAACATTTACAAGAATCACAAAATAAGTGTGATTCGCATACGAACACTACAATACTCACTAGAAGGTTGTGTATTTGCTTTGCTTGCTGTTGTTGTCTTTTTCTTTCTTCATTATGCAACAACAACTAAGACTGTAAATTTTGATGAATGTTTATGAGTATTATAAGTATTTTTCTAAAGTTATGAATCTAAATGAATCGTATGAATCAAACATATTTCGAATGGTATGAGTTTGATGTCAACGTTGTATGCATACTCATTGCAACCTGTACTTATAAATCAATGTTGTAATGAATACGAATGAATCAGAATAGTTGAATTTCAATACTGTTGACTCACTCATACTCAAAATTTCATGAGTACTTATGAGTAGCGAAAAAATGATTCATTCATGATCAATCGATTGGGGTTTCTGCTCCTGCCGTTGTCTGTGCCCGTAGTATTTGCTTGTTAGGGGAAGTTTTGTGAAAAGACTTTTTGGAACATTGGCGAGTTCATTTCGATTATTTTATTAAAATTTAAAAACTTTCCACAAAGCTTTGTATTATTATAATTCAGCCAGTAAGACCTCCTATCAGATACACCTTTGCTCTGATCGATCAAAAATACATACATACAGAGAATAAATACATATATCATGATGTAATAGGAGAGATTGCAGAATATCCAAGCTAATATAGCTCCAGGTCCCTTGCTAGGGTCCTAAGGCTGAGTATTGTACTCCGAGAGCAACGACTAATTTATGGGTTTCTAGTATTTCTGTTTTCTGCAGAGAGCATAAGACGGTCGAATACGTATTCTGCTTCTGTTGTGGTATTCAGAGGCACAGACTCAGCATACTAAGCCAATGGTTTTATTATGTATTTCAATTCGCAAGAAAAATTCACGAAACTCATTGCTTTACAACGTAAGGTTCGATTGAATTTTCTTTCGATTCGAAATATATAATAACCAGAACTTGATGATTGTTAAAATAACTCCCATACAGCTAGTAGGCCTACTTCAGATTCGGAATCTTATATGATCTTTGTTGACAGTTAGGCTGCCCTCCTAAGGGCTATTGCGTCAGTATGGTGTAAATCACGTCTTGTTCGTGAGTGCAGAGTCTTTAAGAATCTTTGCACCAGATCAAATCCGTCTATGCTGGGTTCCATGCCATACTCTGTAATGAGACGGCGTATGCTCTTGCTGGATTAGTTCGTTTTCTGAGGGCGACTACCACTTCTATGACCTCACCACTGTATGAGTCAGGGAGAAGTTATGTGTCTAGGAGTCTATGGCCTGCTAAAGACAGTGAAAGAATAGGTTTGCTGCTGGGCTTAGATATGGTCAGTCTGAGGTTAGCTATTGGTTTCATTACCAGGCACTGCGACATTACATAGCTGACAAGGATCTGGAACAGATCCCAGCAGGACTGTTGCAGGGTATGTTGCGATGAGGAGGAATTGGAGACTATCGAACATCTCCTCTGCAAATGTCCAGCTCTTAGTAGGTTGAGGACCCTGGGCAGTGCTTCTTTGAGAGACGACATTAGGGCTCGCCATAGATTCATAAATAGTTTGAGCTGGTTGAGAAGTGCTAGGGCATAAAGTTTGTAGTCACACTCTTGTATATTTGTGGTCCATTTTTTTCCTCCGGCTCTTATATCATCCCTTTCATAACTCTTCTTCTTTTCCAATTTCCCAATCTTCTTCACTATCCTCTCTCTCTTTTAGGACGAATTTGCAATTGGCATTTCGACCATTTATACAGGATAAATGCTAATTATCAATATAAATTGAAGCAAGTACAATAGCTGGAATAGTACAATTGTATGTAGAATCACTTCAGATTACAACAACACTTTTCCTTAAATTGTATGAACTTACGCTCTAAAACCGCTTCGATGTGTTTGTCACAATATGTCTGTCCTCTGTAATGCTCTTCCCTCTAATCCCTTTTAATTCTGTTACTCGTTAGCATAGGACAGTATTCTCTTTCTGGACATTCCAGTGAGTGGCCTTAGATCCATGCATTTGCATCTTGACATTGAACATTTTAAGCACCGACATCAAATGTTGTTTTGTAATAATTCGTTGCTATTGTTGTAACATCTCCACTATTGCGGGAAGCTATGGAAAAAAACTTCTCTGTGATACTGCTGACAATGAATTGACAATTCTTGGCCGACTGGATGATGCATCGTTTCGGAGTGTAGATCAGATTGTTGTGAAAATGTGTAAATGTTGTCTGCAGTTTTATATCGAGTTAATATTAGCATTCAGGAAACCGTATGTGCCAGGAAATGCGTAGAAATGAATTGTCTTTTTAAAATCATACAAAATATCATTCAACTTATTCATTCACATGAGACACTTCCGAGAACATCTATCTTTTAAATCTACAAAACAACTTAAAACAAATCTTGTAGAAGTTTCCTCTGTGTCTTAAAGTGTAAACAGAAATCCACTGCCAATAAAGACTTAGGCATCCTTGCTCCCCTCCCATAAAGAATTTTTCTAGTTCGAGCACAATGCACTTACTGCCTTAATAGAGGCCAAACCCTAAGTATTGGATTTATAAGTTTACAACTTTAATAAACAAAACTTATAAATGATTTATAAATGATTAGCAGTCATTCAAATAAAGATTTGAATAAAACATGTGACAGAATATATCACATAAGCATCATAAAAATTTAATTTAAAAATAGATTATTTCACCAATAATTACTCTGGTCTTTGTATTCAAACAAAAATAATTTAAACGGATTAAACTTCTTTAGATTACAACTTATAAGAGAGTCATAAATCGTCATTAAGTGTATTAAATATTAATAAAAAAAATATATAAATTGCTACCTACAGTTGTTTCAACACATGCCTATGGCTTGGCTTCCAATAGAATTTGTTTGATTGTTTGTTTGTTTGTAATTATAGTTTATTAATGTTACAGTTATTTTACATGGTATGTGTTTATCAATTTATTTATTTTAATATTACATTTTATGAATATAATTTATATTTTCATTCACTTTAAATTGTATATGTTTATAAAAAAAAAATCGAATGTATTGCGCTGTTGTTTTCTGCTCAAAATGAACACAAAACCAACACAGTTTTTGTTTGTTTTGTTTTGTTTTTTTTTCGAAAAGAAAAATGGTTTACATTTTAAAACTTAATAGAAATACTTGCATATTTATTCTCTAAAACATATTTTCACTTAAGTATTGACCATTTCAACTGTTCACGAGCCGATTGTAGGACCTGCAAAGTATACAATAGAAAAACGTTTGTAAAATATGTATGCAAATACGAAACAAACAGACTTTTTCTTAAACTTTTATAAATAAAACTAAAATATATACAGTTTAGAATAATATTATAAGATAATAAATTTATTATACAACAACAACATCAACAACAAGAAATCAAGACAATTTCATTAGAGTTTCCTTAATATTTTAATTTAAAAATAATTTAAATTTATATTTTTGAAAAACATTTTTCAATGAAAATAAAACTAAAGAAACTACATATTTATAATTAAATAAATAATATTAGATATTCGATTTTCTTTTTTTACAGATTCAACAAATTAAAATATAAGTAAATATAGAGTGCGTTTGAAGAACAAATAGTGAAGAAGTGTTTTGTTTCATAATAATAATAATATCTTGACTACCAAAGAAGTCCATTTAAAGTGTTAGTTACCTGGGCCACAGTCTGTTCGGCAATGGGAATGTCATCATTTCGTAAATCAACTCTTTTAACCACAGATGAAGGATCTGCATCCAAAATTATGCTGAAAAAAATTATTAAAAAGGTACGTCAATATAAGTTTTATTTGTGACTCGCTTTTTATTCTTATTAAAATAATTTAAGTAACATTATCCTCTGACACAAAATAGCATAACTTTTTCTTAAACACTTCTGAATAGAACTATGATTAAACCTTAGAAAATTTACTAATAGCAATAATAATTGTTAGAATGGCTTTACATACATAATTGGTCATTACAACCCTTCAGTCAGGATTACGATCTAGTTTCTCACACCACTTATGTTGTGTGTGTTAATTTTATACATGAATGGCGGGAACTACAGTTTAAAATCGACTCCGAACGACAGATTTTTGAGAAACTTTTCATGGCAATTTTATTTGTTCTCAGAGATTTTGCCTGAAATCTGCTGGGAGGAAGTCGTCGAAGAAATATTTTTCATATTTTTGTTTTGATGTCTGGCCTGGTTCTCGAACCCTGGCTTTACGTCCAATAAGCCAACACACTACCTACTAGACTATGGCGACTTAGAATGACTTTATAATTAAAAAAAAATACTGGAAAAAATACCAAGAATTTTTAATATAACAACAATAATAGACAAGGCCATTTAATTTTATTAATAATATCATATCAAGCCAAGATAAGATCGCTTAAGCATATAAATATCGCATGAAAAACGAATTATCATACACAAAGTTCAAAAAAATCAAGAAATTTCTTCATCCTTATTTAAGCAAGTGCAGTCGTTAGTCAATTCATGGCGTAAAACTAATTCTGAACTTGGGCCACAAAATGTAATCGACATTATCAAACAATATGGTAGATCACTACTCGTTTAGGAGTCTATGATTCTCCGGCGATTTCCTTTCATTAGATTTCTGGCAAAGATTCTGAGAGTAAACAAAATTGCCATGAAAAGTTTCTCAAAAAATCTGTCGTTCGTAATCGATTTTAAATTGTAGGTCCCGTCATTCATATATAAAACTCACACCCAATATCAATGGTGTGAGAAGATAGGTCATAATCCTGAATAAAGGATTGTAATGACCAATTCTGTATGTATATGTAATATGGTAGAGCTCAGCTATCAGAGCATATCAACAAACTTCGTAGAATCCCAGAATATGGCTCGTAATTAGAATGAAGTCAGGGCTACAATGGGAAATAACTTGTTTAATTGTTTTATATCAAGTTTATAAAATTTGTATGAGTATTTTTTTAAATTTTATTTAAATATCTAGTCTTTCACTTACAAAAAAGGGACTAAATTATGTGCATGTGTTCAACGGAAATCAAATAAAAAACAAGGGTTAATTTGAAAAGTTCTGTCCTTAGTACTCCATTTTTAACCTGATTCTATGGCAATTGTATTAAAATCAAAAGACAACAAGGCAAATTAATTTGCAAATAATTTGTGTTGAAGGAACAACCAATACATCGCGAACGTAAAAAATTTCAAAATCTGACTTCTCGAGTACAGTTGTTCCTCATGTACGTTGTTCAAAGAATGTGAAAAAGAAAAAAAACTCAACTAAATTCTATTGAAGTTATTTTTCTATTCCGACTACAATACGAATGTTGAGGCTTTCGTTGGCACGATTTTTAAAGTAGGCCCATAAAAATTTTGAACAACGTTAAATTATATGATCTTACTGACCAAAATTAACTTCACCAAAACGTGATATGACTTTTTCTACAAACTTCCCATGCAACAAATCTCAATTCGGTCGCACCTCATAACATTGTTTTGTTGAAACTACATACTGTCCAGTTCATAATCTGCACTCACATGTCAAAAAAGTCTGTTATCACAAGACCATTGCACTCTTAACGTAATCGTTTCTTTCAATCATTTTCGAAAAACTGAGGCGCAATGACACCTCCAGACGATATCTTTAGAGATAGAAGTTCATCTATGGGTGCCATGACTGGCTAAGTGTCGTTTTCCACCTTTCTTTCTTTTTTTTCTAATTTTATCAACCCCCCTTTTTGCCCTCTCTCATTTCTCCTTCCTTTTCTCCAAATTGGAGATACACAATGGACCAATAGATACAACTATTAATACAATGAAGCGTCACCTCCAAACCACAATACGCTCTAAATAGTCACTTTTTTCGCATGAAATGGCTGTTCCATAATTACTTCTGCGTTCGACGGCCATTGATACGGCAGTTTTACTTTTTAACGAAGCCACAGTGTGAAAAATGAAGTTCATTGATGAAGGAAAGTTTTCTCATTGTGAATGATCAGGTGAATTTGTTGTTCTTCTACCTTTGCGTACATCAAGTTTGTATCAGACAAACTTGGAGTAATGTTTCGTTGTTTTCTTTACATTTTTCGTACTCCGAAATAATGGGAATAAATAAATTGCACATTTCTTGTAGTCTGGAGCAACTTGTTGAAAATATCAAGAAAACTACGTAGAAAAGCAGAGGAGATTATTTCTGAGGGGAAACATTGAGCAAAGCTATTATAGTTGAGTTTCTAAACACAAAATCCTGTTACCACTGAGCCATTTGTGAAATTAAAATATTTTGTTATTAACTTCTTGTTCTATCTGTATCATCAACTTACCCTCCATCGCAGATTTCATCAAATGCCAACATAATTATTTCCAAATTGTCCAAGACCAAACGTTTCTCAACATTTTTCTTCAGTATCAAACTGATGGAGTCGTAAAGACAATTCAATACTGACAACAGAATCAATTCATTCTCGTATGCATTGCCCATTACGTAGAAGAACAGATCCACATTAGATTTGTAAACACATGTCAGACCATCCAACATGATTATTTCCGTATTGGAACGATGTGTTTTATTGAAGAGATTCTTTTCAAATGCCTTCTGCTCCTTAACAGTGGCCAAAATGTTTTTGTCATAGTATTTGGCCAGGATGCGGTTACCATCGTTGTCCATTATACACATGCCCTTAATGATGTCCTGGTGAATTGAAAAGAATATTAGTATGACTTACGAAATTAGTTGAATTAATTGTTTCTTATTTACCATCATAAAACCGTCCATGGTGTTTGTGGCTGATAAATTACTTAAATTTCGTAAATTTCCTATGGAATTCTTTCAATTCTTATTAATGTTTGACAGTTGAACACGTCAACTGCTCACTAATACTAATGACAGCTGTTTATTTTGCTGTGCAGAGTACAGAGATGTTTAAAGTACAGAAATCTAACGGCGTAAGTGCGTCGCTGAAGTATACAAAATTTGTGTTTGTAAAACAAAATTTTAAGTTTTGCAAAATGTTATTTTTTCTTAATTTGTTTATTTTCTAATTTAATTTAACAATAAAATATTTAATTGAAAGTCTCTATAAATATAAATATGCACTGATTTACTGAAAGATTTCGATAAATTTCAAAAACAATTTGAATTGAATTGAATACTCGACGCTGATGAGACTAAATGCCAATGCGTCCATCTGGCATCACTACTTTTTCCTATGCTAACTAAACACATTTGATTATGACTTATGAAAGTCTCAAATGTCTTAACGTCTCCGTATTAAATTTGAAGTTTGAAAATATCGAAATACTGATATATATTTTTTTAAAAATTTGTTTTAAAACGGAAAAATAATTGCAAAAATAGAAAAAATAAGAGTTTTTAAATGAAAAATGGATATTTTAACAACGCAAGATCGAGGAATTGCCACAGAGACGCCCAGGCTTAAATCTAGGGAAGAAGCAGTGTTGGAGAAACGTGAGAAAACTATTTCTCCTGGAAAGTCTGTTAAAGGAGATAAGAAGAAATCTGAGAGTAGAAAATTGAAAAAGAAATTAAATGAAATTGTGGAACAAAAAGAATCCCTGACCAAAGTAATCAGTGAGAAAAACAGTGAAATAATCGATTTGAAAAAGTCGATAAATGCTCTGAATGAGATACTGAATTCGGTGCCCATTGATGAATTGCGATCCAATTCTTCGATTGCAAGTGTCAAAATATTGGATTTAAGCAAAAAGAATCGCCAACTTAGGACCGAATTAGAAACAACAAAAAATCGTTTGTCAAGAAAAGAGCAGGAGTTACGGAAGATGGAAAAAGAAATGGAATTAGCTCAGGATAAATCGAAAATAAATAAGGATTTTGGTCGAAATGGGGTAAGACCAATTGTTGTTGTTTGAGTATTTATGCCTTTACGTGCATGTTTTCAGAATCAAATGGAAGAAGCTCAGAATAAACTCAGTGCTCTACAGCAGAAACTCTTCGAAAGTCGTAACAAAAATGTGGAACTCACTAACCAATTGAAATTGGCTCACAAATGTTTGCAGCAAGAAATAGGAGAACATTTCAATTTGAATTTATTGGCTAATCATGCCAATGCCTCTAATTGGCGAGGTAGAGCGCAACAGATATTACATCTCCAGCAAAGAGTTAAAGAATTACAGGAACGTTTAGATAGTTATGCCAATGCAAATACTTTGCCTCGATTAGAACAAGAAATTAATAACGACTATCCCAATATAAAATTACCCTCTAGCACCAGTTTTGGCAGCATTGAACGGCCCAGTGTACGCAGAACCGAATTACAACATCGTGCTAAGGTAGAGGGTTTAGAAAAGGAGATAAACAACTTGAAGTCGGAATTAGAAGAGCAACGTTCCAAGACTTTAGCTCTTAAGGTTCGCAATAAAACTTTAAACGATGAAATAGTACGTCTCAAAATGAAGGAATCATCGCTGGAGGAGCAAACCGATTTTAAAACCATCAATATGAACACTTTAAATGATCGCTTAGTTGAGCAAAAATCTTACTACGAAAAGAGATTATTAGATATGGCCAAAGAAATTGACAAACACAAGAAGAAGTGTAAGGAAATGGAACTTCAAGAGGAACATTCAGGTGGAAAAATTCGGGAATTGCAATCCATGCTGCAGGATAAAGATGTAGTTATAGAGCAAATGCATTCTGCAAATAAAAAACTGGAGGACGACTTAAAAGCCATATGCGGAAATTTCTTATTCTCTTGTCGGGAATTCAGAAAGGTAATTAAATAATTAAAGTGTTTATTGCAGGTTTTAGATCAGCTAAATATAATCGCGTCTTTAAATACGAGAACCATGCAAAACTTCCAATTGTGTCCACTTTGCTGGTACTAACTCCCATGTTCTATTCGTTTTTAAAATCTAAAATTGTGTTACTCGTTTAAATGCTTCATAATCACGTTAATGGATTTTTATATAAATTAGAGCTTGTACGTAGATAGGTCAAAATCTTTATGCGCTGGTCCATCCATATTTTAACGAATCAAACAAATTGACGTTAAAGGGTCAACGTTTTTACTGTAAAATAATTCAGAACAGTTTGGTTAAAGAACGAGTGATAGCCTAAGTTTTTCTCAGTTTATTTTGTAATATTGGCCATGTCAATGTACCCAGCGTTACGTTTGCACGTATTACACCAATCCAGTCATGTTAATCCTGCCATTATTACAGTTGAGATTTTTACCAAGAGAAGGGACTTTGACAGAAAATTCGAAGTCAGATGGTAGAGCGTAATTTTGAGTTCTTTTTCTTCTTATTAAACTAATAAAGTGGAATACAGGTTGAGGTGATATAGAAATCATTATTAATGGCTAGGATTGTATAAAGTCTTTTGATTAAGTCGGTATCGCGTAAAGAATTATCTTATGAGTAGATGAGTCACTTCCAATAATCACTTTTGTGACCGCCCAAAGGCTGATCAAAAATTTGTAAACCTTTTTGATCCATGGCGATAGTATCACATCAGTATGCTGCTGGAAAAAGGAAGGCCAGAGGACTGAAAAGATAGCTAAAGAAGTCAGAAGGACTCTATACTTTGACTTCGTTTAACCGAGATTAATATGCTGAGTTAAATAGCTTCACCTTGGGGTAACAGAGTGGAATTAGGTTATAAACCCAAATAATATTTACTTAGGTATGGCTAAACTTAACGGTAACAAAATCTGCATTATCTACGAGTGCTTAAATTCATCACAAAGCACATGGAGTGCTAAATTTTTCACAATTTAAAGGGTCGCCTGTACAAGACAGAATGTGGACTTGGCAAGTCATTATTGGACAACGCAAGATTGTACAATTGTTCTCTTCGAGAGTGTGTTCCTTGCCTATTCAGTTTTCATAGGAAGGATTGTGATGTGTTTAGCTGCAAGACCATGGTATATTGCTGTAGGTCTGATGACCTGCAAGCAATTTATTTCAGATAACCGAAGCCTTCGAATTCTTATCTTTCTACTCTATTTTAAGATAAAATCATAATTTCAGAGGGCGTTACTTAAGGTTTAAATCTGTAAAAAGAATCGAACAAACGCCAATGAGTTAGAGCCCGTAAGCGTTTTCAATTATTATCAGCAAATTCCGCGCAGTATTAAAAATAGTTAGGCTTTATAAATGGCTAAGAAGAATAAAATATCAACGGAAATTGAACTGGGAATGATGTCATTCTAAGCAATTTCTAAATGTTTTTATAGTAAAAACTAACATGCAGGCATATTTCTATGAACAGGAGGAATATATCAGCATTTTAGATAGTTTGGAAGCCGAAAAAAATTCATTATTGGTACATAACCAGACGCTAAATGAACGCATAAGTGAAGAACGTGCCAAAAACAGTAGTCTTGTGGATCAGATGGCAAAACAGAAGACGCGCATTTGCCGTTTAGAAGTTCGAGTACGTGATCTGGAACGTGAACTGGAAGTGCAAACAGAAAAGAAGAAACGAAGCCAACGTATTACAGAATACACAGCAGCCGTATCAAATATGAGCAGCACTTGTTCCTTAAATTCATTCACTTTCGAAAATTCTTCGCTTTTAAATACCGGCCGCGGTAATACTAATGAAACAGACAGTGCCGAAGTAGTCGATTTAAAGAATCGGTACGTTAAGATCTTTTGCCGTAAAGGCTTTTCAAATAATACACATTATTTTCAGACTCGAATTGGCCAATGAAAAACTTACAATTCTCAAAGAGAAGTTGGATTATATAACAAATGAAAAGGAGAACGATCTCAAAACATTTCAGGAGCTGTTTGCAAATTCCAAAAATATTATATTGGAAACAATTATCGATCGCCGTGATAATACTAATATTGATGCTGACGGCTTGTAAAGAATTATATTTTTATATTTAAAACTTATAAATCGGAGTCTCTCGGTTTACATAATTAAAATTTTTCTTTCAGAAAATTTCTTTAAATGAAATTAAAATATTTAATGAGACTTTCTGAAATAAAGCTTTCATTATGTAAACCGAGATCTATTTTCGGTCTTTAACCATGCTTTTGTTTAATTGAAAAATATCATTACGTAGCACTAGGGAATTTTTATAATTGTTCGTTTAATAAAAATAGTTTTTCCTCTTTTTTTAAAAAATAATAAAAAATTGCTTTTGTGAAAACAAGTTCCCATTGTCCATAATGAATAACTAATTAACTACACGGGATTATGCAGAGATTAACTGCCTGCTAAGACAACAATTAAATTCATTTTAAATTAATTTGATTACAAGTTTTGATGGCTAGAATTCATTCGGTATTATTGGAACCTCGGAATCGACATAGCCGTATATCATTTTTCCCACGTTTTGATGACTTCTATTGAAACTGAAATTACACGTGAGGCCAGGCATTTAAAAAAAGGATGTAGGAAGCATTCCACGATTTCTCCAATATTAAGAACTTTTTTACAATCTAGACCTAGCACTTAAACTCTTTTGGCAAAAAGCAATTCAAGAGAAGTTGGTGGTAGTATCTTCTTCAGTATATCCTCTCACAAATTCTAATTGGGTGTATCATGTTGAGATGTTTGTGTTGTGATACTAATTCAGAAATTTTGGAGCCACATGCGAATAAGCAAGAATCGTTAAAGAGAGAAAAATTATTGCTGAATGGGCATGTTCACTGGTCTCCGAAACTCAGCTTGTTAGAGTCATATCGGTGAGATAAACATGTGTACATCGGAACTAATTCAGACCCTCATGTGACTGCATGTACGTAATGGCCTCATGTTGGGAAATATCGAAATCTATCTAAAACTATCGACAATGAGAGAAACTGTATCATCTATCCAACAATAAGAATCGGCTGTCCTCGTAAAGTGGTCACGAAACACTGTGAGTTTATCAGTTCTTATGTCTGGTCACTGTTTTTTTCCAAGGATTCCTGAAACTAGAATGGAATGACGGAGAAATTAATTAAATTTTAGGAGAGTTAAAACCAGAGGGTGGATGCTAGTATAGTAGCTTCTGAGGAGATTGTGGAACATGATTAGTTTATCGATGTTTAAGCTTCGCTGACTCTTAGACCGATATCATGGACAACATAAAATTTCTGGAAATGTATGCATACCTTCGTGAATTATGGTGGAATGTCGAACGTATTCTCCTTTCGGCTGAAAATCAGAGTAAACGCCTGTACGTGTTTAATGAACTTTGGGTATTGGACGAATATTGTGCTGTCTGTGCTGATAAAAATGAGATTGTAATGACAGAAAATGTTTGAAGTTTGTCCTGCTTTTAACTGGGAGTGAAGTATTCTCAAATGATGTCGGGATTTTAAAGCGACTCTTTCTTTCCAGATTGCGATGGCTTGATGTTGTCAATTTGATATTATTTAAAGTAAATGGAGGTGTTATCATTTGTGAAAATACAATTCTGGAACGAACCTTTTGCTTTACAAAATACAAAATGAGGCAATAATTTCCTGTCACTGCATTTTTTTTAAATTATTATGATTATGTAAAACCACAAAGTTTTTCTAAATATATATAAAAAAAATTCATCATAATTGTTCACATTATTTTAATACTTGACTAACAAGTAAGAATTTTTCTAATTATATTGTAATTGCCGCTGGAATCCAATTCAGAATAAATGTTGAATAGACTCAATTGTTTTATTTTATAAATGTCTGTAAGAGTATCACTGTAACAAGAAATAGAATAGAATTATATGTGTGTGTACATTGTCATTAGATAGGATTTGAAACTTACGTATAATAATTATTAGAATAACTGCAGCAACACCGGCAAACACTAATTTCGTTTTCATATGCTTCCACCGTTGGTTACGCTTTACGACAACAGCTTGAGTTTTAAATGTGCTGGCGCTCTTCTCTAAGTTCTCGGAAATTTCAGTTAACTCCGACAATTTGGTATCACGCTCCAATGCTTTATCCACATTATCATGTAAGATTTCCACCAATTCCTCCACTTGTTCTTGAGTCTGTTTCAGTAGGTCTGTTGGTGCTCTAATCATATATATGAAGTGCTTTTTCTTAATTGCTTCGATATGAAATTATTCGAAAGTAAACTTACTTTTCTGGCGGTTGGATTTTCTTATAGTAGACATTTTCATAAATTCTACCAGTATTTTGAGATATTCTTTTCGTATTCTCATAAATTCTTTCCGTATTTTCAGTGCTCATGTTTTGATTTGTTTTTGTTTATTCGAGGGAAAATAAAAATAAAAATTATTCTAAATAATTAATCGGTTTAGTATGCTTTACTTTACTAATACTTTGGTTAACTGAATTGAATTCAATATGAACGATTCTATTCGAATTCTTTTCATATAAAACAACGAAAAATATCTCAAAGATATTCAATGATTCATTTCAGTCACAACAAATGAAAGCAGAGATGGATAAAGTGGAATATTTTTAATTAATTTTTGCTTTTTTTTAATTCAAAACAATTTGAATTTAATTTGAATGAAAGAAAAGGTGGCATAATCTGACAGGTGTCAGATATATTGCCTATAACACGAATATCGTTTTGCGCTAAATTTTCAGATTATTTCCCGCTTACAGTTCAGTTGGCAAAAACTCTATCTAAGTTAAGAGCAGCATGTTAAAAATGACTTTAACACCAGCTCTATGGGCAGTTCATCTTCAAAAGTAATGTTGAGCTTATTGGCACTACTCTGTCGTAAAGAAGAAAAGAAAAGAAAATATAATCATGGGAAGTTTAATTTTAAATTGTAAATGAAATGTCAGAATAGGGTGCCCGATGGTCTAGCTGGTAGTGTGCTAAACTTCATGTGCCGAGACAGTGGGTTCTATTCCCACCAGAAACTCTGGGTGTTTGTGATTGTTTATCTGGTATTATAATAAGTCCGCCATCTAACGTTTTTTTTTTCAACTAGTACGTATTTCGTGAATGGTAACACTTAGCTCATTTCTGATTTGACAAATAATTAGTTTTATCCTTCCGCTGAACAAATATGGTTGCGTTTACGCTTGAACAACGCTGGGAAATATTGCGACATTACTTTGAAAATCATGGTAATGGAAGAAGAGAAGCACCGTCAGATCCGTATGTTCGTTATCTTGTGAAAAAAGTGAAAGAAACTGGCATCCTCATCGAAAAGGCAAAAACAGTGCGTACACCCGAGAATATTGCTGCTGTGGCAGAAAGTGTGCGTGAAGCGCCATCAACATCAATTCACCGTCGTTCTCAACAATTGGACATTATCGGGCCATGTTGAACGAATTTTTGTTCACAAAAATTGAAGAGGAGGATATTGGCAACATTTGATTTCAACAGCACGGCGCTACGTGCCACACAGCCGAAGCTACACTCGATGTTTTGCGCCATGTTTTTGAAGATCGCATTATCAGCCGCAGAGCTGATGTCGTTTGGCCACCTCGAAGCTGCGATTTGACACCGTTGGACTATTATTTGTGGGGTGCCGTCAAAGATAAGTGTTACGCCGACAAGCCAGAGGCAATTGACGCTTTAAAGGACAATATTCGTGAAGCCATTAGTGAAATACAGCTCCACACAATCGATAATCTGCTTAAAAATTGGACCGATCGTGTAGGCTACTGCATGGCCAGCCGAGGCAGCCATTTGAATGAAATTATTTTCCATTATTAACCGGAAGGATTGTACTTTCATATAAAAAAAGAAATTTGAGAAAATATTCAGTAGTTTTTTTTTAAAGCATTTTCAAAAAAGAAAGTTATTTGGCGGACCCTTTATATGATTATTAGCAATAGAAAAAAGTAGGTGAGAATTTGTAGTCCCCGTTGTCTAGTAGAGATAGTGTATTGCCTTATTAGACGTGTGACCACGGTTCAACCATTGGGTTAGATATCTCTGAAAAAAAACTGCGACTTCCTTTGTTTTAATGCAAATTTATTTAATTACATAAATGGACTTGTTTCGATATTTTGAAAATATTTCAATTGATTTGCAAGGCAACTGCGGAAACAATACAACGATTGTCCGTTGCGCAAAACATTACAGATAGAATTTAATTCTTTAACCTCATTTGTGGCATGTCGAGTAATATTTAAATTGAGAACTTTTCTGACTCTACTACTTAGTACTTAATAGAATGCATTGCCCCAGTTTGGGCTATTATCACTTAGTCTAACATTACATTTGGCATTCATTATTTCTATGAAAAAGTTGAACAGTATCAACATTGCCATTCCTGGTCAAAACATACTCACTTTGAGTGTAAACAAATGTGAAAAACCCTAAAACAACTGAATTTATTCTCACTGCAACGGATTGTGAGAAAGATTCGTATTAAATTGAGTTGATGTTGATTATCATATTAGCTTAACAATAAATATACTGTGAGCAATTTATAGTTATTAAACGGTCACGATATAAAGTCGCGACCGCTAAATAAAGCTTTTTCTTATCTTACATGTATGTACCGTGCGTGTATGATGAATGCACAGCATGTTGGCTTGCCTTGCTACACCCACTAGGTTGCGAATGTTGTGGAAGTAATAAGTTCGTGCGGCACAAATATGAAATGACAATGAGAGTAAGCCTTAATGATAACGATTACAGTTGAAATTAGGCGATTATTAAATAATTATTTTTGGTTTCATGACTTTTCCAAGCTTCAAGCAAAAAGAGCTTTTAACGTCATATGTTTCACTATGTCCTTAAACAAGTAATTTAGTGATTTGTTCATTTGTTTATTCTTAAATGTCCTTCAATTTATCATTTTGATTCATTAATCAGAAAAAGGGGGAAGGTCTAGAATGTTCCTTACGAAAAGTGTTTAATTTTTGAAACCAAATGAATGCAGGAAACTTAAACACCTTCACACCTATCAATATTTATACACATATAATCCGCGTGAGCTAACACCTCCATTTTGCTGCAAGTTAGCCTAAAAAAGATTGAATTCACATCAAAGTTCTATTTGTAGCAGTTGCGATATGACATCAGACTAAGAAATGTTTCTCGTCACTGATTTACTTACCCTTTTCATCACTTTGCTTAGAATTTACTCACTCACAGTTTACCCATCCAATTTCCTGTAAAAAATGTATAATCATGCAAACACTGCTTTGTCTGCTCTAAATGTTTGGATTAACGTTTTACAGTCAGAAATCATTCGAAATTGATTTAGAACTGCTCTAAAAGCAATAACTGGGCATTACGTCAGCTCCGGGTTAACAGGATTTCAGATTAGCTGGCAAGTTATTCTGAAAATTCATTTAACTTTTCTAAAGTATTGGAATTCGAAAGTGTTACTTCCAAATCGGATTTTTCTGCTGACCAATGAAGTGACCAGGCATAGCATAAATTGTAGAATATCGAGATTGAACCGTTGTAGAACGGAATGGGTATTAAATATAGATAGGGAAGTAAACAATTAGGATCCTGATAGGGGAATTGCGATCCTGGGACATAAGCACCCTTTATTCTACAAGGTTTGCGGTAATTTAGAAAAGCCTGAAACTGTCAAGTGTATTTTCTGTTTCTGTTCTGGTCTACAGTGGCGAAGTCCCAAGGTTCAAGCCTTTGAAGAATTTTTTGATATCTTATTTCATACATATATACATAATTGGTCTTTACAACCCTTCAGTCAGGATTACGACCTAGTTTCTCACACCACTTATGTTGTGTGTATTAATTTTATATATGAGTGGCGGGACCTACAGTTTAAAGTCGACTCCGAATGACAGATTTTTGAGAAGCTTTTCATGGCAATTTTATTTGCTATCAGAGTTTTTGCCCAGAAGTCTGCTGAGAGGAAGTCGCCGAAGAAATACTTTTTGTGTTTTGTTTTAATGTCTGGCCTGGGGTTTGAACCCTGGTTTTTCGTCTAATAAGCCAACACACTACCTCTTAGACTACGGCGGCTTCTTGTTATCTTATTATCTCTTTTTAATCCTTTTTTCTGTTTATTTCATCCTTCTCTGATACGTCTTTCTTTTTTAATAACCTGCTTAATTAGAAGGCATCCACAAGAGACCTTTTTCTGCTCTCTGCGTGTATGTCTGCTTCTTCAAACACTTCATAGTGGTGATAATTTTTAAAATAAAACTTTCCTCGGCTCTTGCGGCGGTTACATTATCTGAAGAAATTTTTGAAGTTGAAAAAACTTTCTGATATTTCATCAAATAAAATGGAGTGCTAAGATGCTTGCGCTGTGGGAAACAAATCTAATCTTACAGAGGATTTAATAAAACGCATCATCTTATTTTCAAGGTGATGGCCAAGAATATAATAAATACACCATATTATACCATGAGTTTTCTTACGTTTTCCCCTTTTTAGAACACACCATGGGGTGTCTTAAGCAAGATTCCTTTGTATTTTAAACTTAACAAAGAATTCTCATATTCTGTAACAATTTATATAGACAACTTACTACAAATATAAAATTAAAACAAAATTATATATTTTTTCTCAAACATTTTATTATTTTTTTTTAAAGATTTTTTGACAATATTTTTTTATTTTTTTGTTTTGTTTTATTTTGAAAAATTTTCTTTTTCCATTTTTTTTACCTTAATTTTCGTTTTTTTTTTGTTTTTATCATTAAATATAAGTCTTAATTTCAAGTATAATAATTATAATTAATTAATAATAATTTCAATTTTAAATTAAAATTAAATAAAAAAAGAAATATAAAGAAAATGAGAAAAACCATCAAAAAAAGGTAGAGGCTTTCCTTAAATAGAGGTGACATACATACATTCATTTAAATATGTTTTGTGTTTGAAGAACAAATGATATTGAGAATAAAGGAACCAAAATCGTAAAACATAAAAGAGGATTTTAGGTTAGAGGCAAAAAGGTTAAGAGAGTCTAATTAACATTAAAATGAAAATTGAAGTGAAATAATTGAAATTGATTTTTTTTTGAGTTTCATTAAAAATTAATTTCCTTTTTTTTTTAGCAACAGTAGCACAACTGATTTTTATGATTTGTTTTTGTTATTTAATTTTGATTTTTTTTCTAAAAAAGAAAAACAGAAAAGTATTACGCATTATATTATGCTTCGTTTATAGGTGGTGCTATTTTGTTTTTGTTTTTACACTCTTTCGTTATAATTAAACTAAAGAAATTTATTTAAAGATCCCTTTAACATAATAAATTAAACAATAGTATTAAACAAGTTTACACTTAGTCACAAAACTTTACCAACGATGTTCTATTTATGAGAATGCAAACTCTTGAGTATTATATAGGGCCTGCTATGTCATAACTTAGAGTACAAAAAGGTAAAAAAACAAAGTTTTACAATAAGGAATCAAGGGAGATGTACTTTGAATTCTATTAAATACACATTTAGAACTAATGTTCGTTGCTTCCGAAGTTCCAAAATTATTTCTAAGTACTTAAATGATAATAATTTCATTGAGGTAGTGGAAGAAATTTTTAATTTATTAAAATATTGGCAGATATTACACAGTATTAGAATTTGGTCAAAAGGCTTTGGCTGAGAACTGAAGAAAATGTTTCGTTACGAACCATACTCAAAGCTCACAGGTATTAACAAACTTACTTCTCAAAAAACAAAAAGTAAGCCTAGTGAGCACACATTATTGGGATTTAAGCAATCATTTCAATTAGAAATGTTCCTCAATTTCTGTGTTTGTTGCATAGTATGGTAACATTGGATGGAAATTTGTATTGACTGGCTAAACAAAAGCAATCAGGTGCTCTGATTTTTTTTTTGTAAAGTTGCCAATACAAATACAAAAGTTAACATGATCCGAAGCTGCTTTAATTGTTAGCTACAATAGAATTGTATTTCATTTAATTTCTCAAAAAGAATAAACAGATTTTGTAAAATCTTATATCGTAAGTAAAGTTTTGTGACTCAGTATATCAACAATTTATAATTAAAAAATTTCGTTCGTTTGTTTGTTTGTTTTTTTTTCATTTCGTTTCAAGTAAATATTTATCAAATGTTAATTTAATATTTAATGTTAGAAAATTAAAAATTAAAACTTTTTTGCATAGACACGAGCCTTTTCATCAATGATTTTTGTTAGTTTTTATAAGTTAATAAAACAAATAATAAGTAGAAACTTAAATTATGAATATGTTAGTTTAATAGGAGTTTTTTTTTGTTTTACTTTTAAATGAATTTCGATCTGATAAATAAATTTCTTTAAGTCTTTTTCTTTTTTTTAAACATGTAAATAAGATTTTTGTTTTGTTTTTTTTTTTTTCTTTCTTCTTTTGGTTTTTTTGTAAAAATATTTCTTATTAGGTTTACTTTAAATTTTCCTTCTTCCTTTTTTGTGTTTTATTTTCAAAATAGTGGGCTAGTTTTTTTTTATTTAAAAGATTCCTTTTTTTCTTTCTTTACTTTTATTTTTTAAATAATGTTTTAATTTTTAAAATCAGTTGTTGTGTTTTATTTTTATTATGTTCTCAATTTATTTGATTTATTACAAAAATAGATACCAAAGTTTTTAGTGCTAACAATGTTTAAGATTTCTTTACTTTACTCGTAGTATGTATTTCATTTAGTTTTAAACTTGACTGTATTACTTTGAAAACTGTTGCTGGCTGTTGTTGTTCTGAATGATTTCTTTTTTATTTTCGCTGTTTTTTGAGAATTTCTTTTTCACCTTTTTTCCTCTGATTTGAATTTATTACATTTTCTTTTATTTCTTTTGTACAAATATAGATTTTAAGTTTTTCTTTTTTGTTATAACAATTCTTTTTTTTTAATTTTTTGTAATCTTAAAAGAGTTTTACAGTTTTTTATTTAATTTTTTTTTGTTTATTCAAGAGATTACTATTTTTTTGGATTTTTTTTTTAATTTATTTTTTATTTAAATTTTAGTTTCTTTATAATTTCGTTTCGTTTACCCAAAACAAACATACATAAGTTTCATATATTTTTCGTCTTTGATGAATTCATTAAAAATTCAATTCACTTTTTTCTTTAATGAATTTGTTTTTTATTTTTATTTTTCATTTTTCTTTTTAACTTAATCCATACGCTTAAAAACTAATTTACTTGCTTTTCTCTAAATTATGTTTTTGTTTTGTTTTGTTTAAGAATGGTAACATTTTCGTTGGGGAAGGGTAGTAAATTGTTGTAGTTGTTCTTGATGTGTATAGAAATAAAAATTAGGACAAAGAGTAGTAGTAGTAGTAGTAGTAGTAGTAGTAGTGATACAAAAATGATACAAGTCTAAAGGAAGAGAATAAAAAAGAAAAATGAAAAAACAAAGAAAAATTTTTAGATACTAATGAAATTAAAATTAAGCACAGACTTTTTTTGTTGTAAACACAATACGTTGTATACAATACATACATATGTATATATAAAAAAATATGTTTTTAAAATTAAATTAGTTTTAAATCTTAAAAAATATAATGAAATCAAGAATGCAAAAAAATATATAAAATAACGTAACGTATTGTTAATTAAGATCATTTAAAAGAGTTTCTTCTTGTTGTTTATCATTTAATAAATTACTTGTCGTTAAATCTAAATATGTATACAGTATTAGAGTTAGAAGTATTACCTATTATTATGTGGCAGCACTGGCCATCAATTCGGAAAATGCTTTTTCCAGGCAACTCTTGAGCTCAGCATAAGTAACAATAAGGACCGATTGCTCATCGCGCGACATTAATTGAACCTAAAATAGAGAGAGAGAGAGAAAAAAATCGATTAGTTTTTCAATAAATAATTGTCGTGGTTAAGTGTAAATAGATTCCGCACGTATGATTTACACCTAAAAATGTTTCTTTGCTTTACTTTGTGCTATGAATTATTTAGAAAAGTTTTGAAGTCGCCGTAGTCTTGTAGGCAGTGTGTTGACTTATTAGACGTAAAGCCAGGGTTCGAGTCCCAGGCCAGACATCAAGACAAAATACAAAAAGTATTTTCTTCGGCGACTTCCTCTCAGCAGAGTAAATAAAATTGCCATGAAAAAGTTTCTCAAAAAAAATCTGTCGTTCGGAGTCGACTTTAAACTGTAGCCACTCATGTATAAAATTAACACACACAATATAAGTAGTGTGAGAAAGTAGGACGTTGTACAATGGGTCAATTCGACCTCCGGGTACTGTACTTGTCTTAATTGACAAGTACACATTCTCTAACCTAACCTAACCTAGAAAAGTAGTAAATATGAACGAAAAATAATACTGGCTCCTATAACTTATTTTCGATATTCCAATGCAATGTATTGCTCCATTGTATTACGCTTTTTATGAAAATTTCATATAAAAAAGCTGCCTACAAACTCTCATATTTATATTATATGCCAGACAGCATCAAGTTAATAGCTTTCAAAGGCAAATAATTTTGTAAATGAAAAAATTCACTGCTTTAGAATCTTAAAATGAAACAAATTAATGCATAAACCTTGGCTTATAACCTTCAATTTCTTGCTTAAATCATGGAATCTATTTACAGTTACCACCACACGGCAAAATGCTTTTCTTTTTTTTGTTGAATAAACACTTACTCGTTCTAATGATCCAGCATCTAATTTATTTAAACATTGTACAATATGTGCGTGATCCAACCATGGTCGACCATCGTCAGTGACGGAATGAAATAAATAATCGCGGAATAACTTTAACATATATCTATCACCAATTTCAGACCAAGTACAATCCATGTTAAAGCTGCAAAAAGAAAAAAACGTATACAAATGAAATCAAATTAGAATTTGAAGAAAAAAATGAAGCAGAATACTTACTCTGGCCTTTCGTTAATACAATTCATTTTCACCAATATCCTATAGAGACGTCCATTTTCCATTTCTTTAGCAAGTTCATCTTCTTGCATATCACATTGTGCTTGCAAGGCATCCAATTGTGTATAAAATCGTGCACCAATCATTGGCATTAAATCAGTCACCGAACGTCTTTGAGTCGTTGTAAATAAGTATCTGGAATGGAAGTGTGTACAAATTTTATATAAAATGTCACGCTAATTCACATTAAAATATCAATAATAATATATTAGAAATGCTTTAACAATTGCAAAATGTCTCAGATCAGATCTCATAGTAACCAAGTGATATGTACTCATTCCTTCTTTGTAATTAGTGATCAAAAGATTTGCGTAAACAAATTTCTTGGTAGTATTGTACAACAAAGAAGGCCATTTTAGTTTTTATTTGTTGCATATATTTTATAGTTTTCTTAATACTTACAGTCACAGAAAAAAGTCTACATATAACGGTGTATGTTCGAATTTTTTTTGTATTTTTCTAATAATTTCTAGGTTATATTTTTTGATATTCGTTTTTGTCTTCAAACATACATAACTTTAACTTAATTGTAACAACGCTATAACATAATTTTCAATTTGGTTATAGGCTACATATAACGGTGTATGTAGATTTTTTCATCGACTGTATGCGCATATATCCAGCCTTTTTAAGGTTATCGAATTGTAAACAATGTTCGACCATTTTGTATCACATTAAAGGGCAATCTGGACATAATATGGACTGATTAACTTAGAAAACTGGACAAACGCCCATGGTATTTAAAAGTTAAAGTAAAAAAAAACTGGAAAACATTATACAGTGATCAACAAAAAAATAAAAATAAAATTGTAATAAAATTTAAAGCATTTCAATCGTTGCAAAAAAAATTCAGAATGAAAATATTCAATTAAACTTACACAATAAAATTTCTCAAATCGGAGGAGTAATGACGTGAGACCATTTCAATACTTGATTGTACATTATCACGTTGTACCGATTGTAAACATCTGCAAGCCAATGCTAATACTAAACGACCCAATGCAGTTAAATCCTCCTAATAAAGAAAGAAATTATGAGATTAAACGAAATATTCAAACAAGATTTCAATTTGAAATAATTTTTCATACATACCTGTTGGTGTATACTGACAACCGCTAAAGGATTTGTTGCATTTGGATCAAACTGTGCGATATCACTTGTGCCACAGAAACTGAAACGTACTCGTTTACCAGTTACAATAATTTTTGTTGGATCCAAAACTCTTTTTTGGCAGAAACCACATTTAATTTAATTTTGTTTTGAAAAGAAATTAGAAAAATAGAAAAATAAAATTAAATTTAAAAACACTCACACATAGTACATGAAATAAAATACTTACTTGCAGGCTAAACCAGCTTGATGAATTGCACGTAAACCGGCTGTTAATTGCATAATTATGGACCAAATTGTTGCCTCTGGTAATAGAGGACCATTGCTTGTACGTTGTAAATTGCTCTTATGACTAAGGAAATTAAAAAAAATTGATAAAAAAAATTTAATTAGTTTTGAAATGGCAGGATCTAATTTATTTATAGTACCTGAAGGGGCGTGCCTCACCCTGGAATGGATCATTATAGCCATTGCTGTCTGGCGTTGGTGTAAAATATTTCGTTAATAATGTTTGTGAGTTTGGATGATAGTCGTAAACTAATACTAATGCTGTTAATTAGAAGAAGAAGATATGATAAGAGGGTTATTATTTTTATTATTTATATACACACAGAGTATATACATACATATTTATATATAATATGTATATAAACTATGATACAATAAATAGTATGTTTAACTTACAATTATCACCAAATGCTTTTGTTGTGAAGACTTCACGTAATTGTACCACATTTGAATGTTGTAGCTTTTTCCACATTTCAACGACTGTCATACATTTTGTCGATTGTAAACGGAAACCTACAAAAAAAAAAGCAAGTTATTGATTTAGGGCTACGTTTTATTTACAATTTTATGGTCAAGTTGGCAACGTAAATAAAGAAAAAAAGTAAATATTGTCCCCTACGAAGGCTTTTTGAGATTTTCGAATAATTCGAAATGTTTCGAAGAAGTACATATGTACACGATCCAGATGTTACTACATGAGATTATTTAATATTTTTCAATATTTTTTCTCTGTATGGCAATTCCGAAAGCCCTTTTATTTTCTTGAAACCCAAAGAAAGTGGCTGTGTAATGGGAACTGTGAACATTTCTTCGAAACAATTGTAATCATGTCGCCAAACTCAACAAGTCATCTAAACATGCCATCAAAGCAACAATAACGATTTCAAAATGTGTATTTTTATTTTGATTTTCGAAATTACTTACCATGTAACCTTCTCAGACAATATTTAATACCAGTTGTACTATGTGTTGCCTTGTAGGTGGAAGAGGGCAGAGTTAACTTGGCGTGTAACGGTTGAACGGGTAACACCTCTAACGGATACAATGTATGATAATTATCAACTTCAATGGGTAGGGCATGTTGTGCTGCTTCGCTGGCATCCAACATCAAATTCGAGATCACATTGCGCGATAATATTTCAGCACGCATTTCGTCGGGTAGAAAGAATGCCGATTCTAATTGGGTTTTCGGTTGCATTGTTATTACATTAGAGGCAGGACCTGGATAGACATGACCCGTGTACAGGAGTGACGGCTGGACAACGGGTGTTATGGGCGGTACACCTACACCAACACCCACGCCGACTCCAACGCCTACTCCTACACCAATGCCAGTGGGTACAACACTATGATGTGCAGTCGCTGGATCAACAACGCCACTGGTTACCACACCAACGGTATTCGTATTCTGGCTGGTTGTATGATTGGCAGTCGGATAAAAATATATAGTGCCGCCAACATTTTCCTACAAATAGAATTGCAATCAATACAGATAACGTACATAAATAAAAATTATTTTGATGCTGATCTTACCTGATGAACATTGGCTGGTAATGTGGTGGGTATGGGCGAAGCGTGTGGTGTAATGCGTGGCGGTGATTTTTCACCTATACTCGACGGTGAATCGTTGCGCAGTAAACTATTGCGTCCACCTTTAAGGGGTGTCGTTGTCATGCCTACGTATCCTTGTGTGGTACTCGGTGCTACGGCAATTTGTTTTGTACCACCGTTTATAAGGCTGTGTTGTTTTTGTTGTTGCTGTTGCTGTAATTGCTTTTGTTGTGCCACGGCAGCGGCTGTTGCTTTTTGCAGACCCAACATAGAGGGTGTACCATTAACAGATTTAGCTGCAGCTACTACTGCTGTAGTTGTGGACGTTAAACCATTAACGTTATTACTGACAGCTGTTACACCATTCAACATGGGTGTATGATATGGTGAATAGAAATTGGGCGATGAGTTGATGCGTGTTGGAATGAATTCAGGCGATTGTGGGGTTACCTTTTGTCAATGAAAAAGAAATATACAAGAAAAAAAGTTTATTAAATAATGAATTTAAATAATTTACGCTACAGAAATAAATCAATTTTCTTTTGTCTACCAACTGGCCTATACAGCTATTGGACACGCTTGTAAAATTCAATTTTTTTTAGATCACGTTGCTTCTGGGATGGTTTTGAATAGGTTGTTATTATTATTAACTATTTGAATTTTTTTCTTTTGTTTTTGTAATTTTTACCTGAGTCTTCTTAATAGATAAAGGTGAATCCAAGTTAAGCAATGAAAATCCCGCATTTAAACCATAAGTTGGTGTTGCAACATTTTGTCGATTCTTGAAAAGAATTGTTTTGTTTTTGTATTTTTATATATGTTTGGTGTATTTAAATGAATAGAAGATAACAATACAAAAGATATATTGTATTAGAAAAAATTTGTTTAATTAAGCAATTAATTTGTAATCAAAAAGAAAAAAAAATATTTGCAAAATACTTTTCTTTTCTTCGTTAATTTTTTTTTTTGCAAATATTTCCATTTAACGGAAGAAAAACAAAACAAAACAAAACAAACTCAATACACTACATACATATAAATTAAAAGGAACAAAAAATAAAAATACGAAATTTTTTAAAGTTTATTTGTAGATGGACTAGAATGTCGGTCCATAAATTATATATGATATCTGGCTAGTATCCTACTCCACACTTTTTCGCAACAATACTTTTGGATACAATTGTCGATTATATTCTTGAGATATTAGACTCTCATTATTTAAGATTAATTTGAAGAAATTCTTTCTCCTGATTTCGCAGGAGTTAAATTTGGCGCGCAAGTTGTGAATTTTTTTTTTTTTTGCAAAAATTTAACCTGTGATACATAGCACACCATATTGTTACAAATAACTAACATTAATTTATTCATTGAAAAAGTTCTTAACATATCATGTTAACGTACATATGTAATTTGTTGATGGTAAAATAAAAAAATTGCCTAATGAGACCTACAGATTTAAATTCGGTTGCTAATTGTAACACTAGAGGAACATAAAAGTTTCTCTGCACATTATCGTGCATATTTCTCAAGCTTAATTTATCAATTTAAATGGGATTGGGCGACAATTGTTAGGCAGTGAAATTAAATAGCTTTCAACCTTATTCACTGGCTTCCGATAGGCTCTGTTCCTCAGAACACTCTCCAGTTGAAAAAATTTTGTGTTTTTCAATGCTTTTCCTAAGAGGGGCAGTATTTTCAGTTCCAGTATGAGGCGAAAATTTACTGGGTTTTTATGTTTGTATCGGGTTTTTATGTTTGTATCGCTTTTTTGTAAACATGGGGAAGTGCAATTAAACTGATGAATTTATTTATTTATTTATTTCGATTTTTAGAATATAAAGAAATTAAATCGTCTGTAAGGCAGCCTTTATGCTAATCGTACTGACCCATAGCATCATATCTCGTTTGTCAGTTAATTTTTTAGAGGTTATATTAGAACTTTCACGTCGTAGTCTAGTAGGTAGCCCACGGGTCAAGCCCCGGGTCAGACATGTCCAACAAAACGAAGTCTGAAAGAAAGAATATTTCTTAGGCGACTTCCCCTCAGCAGATTTCTGGCAAATGCTCCGAGAACAAATAAAATTGCCATGAAAAGTTTCTCAATAAATTTTTAAACTGTATGGCGGGACCTATTCATGAATAAAATGAACACACACAACATAAGTGGTATAAGAAGCTAGGTTCTAATCCTGGCTCAACCCTTCAGCCAATTCAGTATTTAGAACCTTCAAAGGTAAGGAAAACTATTGACATGGTTTGAGGCACTGAAGGTTTCTTTTCGACAAGTGTAAGTTATTTACTGTTATATTAGTTCAGGTAATAATATCAAATAGATTTCACAAGCATTGCTATTGAACTAGAATTGTTCTTTTAAGGCATGAAAAAATAACAAAAAAATACTACTGGTTCCTAACACAGTTATTTGCTATACTTCTGCCTCTCTTCTAGGACAATGGATTATTTTAACCTTTAACCATTACAGTCCTTAAGTCAAGATTACAACCTAGTTTCTCACACCACCTATGTTGTGTGTGTTAATTTTATACATGAGTGGCGAAACCTACAGTTGAAAGTCGACTCCGAACGATAGATTTTTGAGAAACTTTTCATGGCAATTTTATTTTACTTTCAGAGTTTTTACCAGAAATCTGCTGAGAGAAAGTCGCCGAAGAAATATTTTTTCATTTTCATTTTGTTGGATATGTCTGACCTGGGGTTTGAATCGAGGCCGCACGTCTAATAAGCCAACACACTACCTACTAGACTATGGCGACTTCGATTGCCACTTTTAGACGTTTCAATTGTACAAAACCTTCTTTTAATTCAGTTAATTCCATGTGATAAATTTGCTTAAATTTGTGTGACGAAATCTCTTAATTTTCTAAAGCTAACTAATGTGACTCAATCGCTGTTGTAGCATAAAGCGCGAAATCGTATAAATATTTAATGGCAACTATTTAATTAAGATTTCAAGGGACAGATTACCATGGGAATAATTATGATTTTTTTATTCACATAAAAATAAGTTTGTTTAGATTGCAAACTTGTGCCACAAGTTGGTTTTGCCTGATATTATCATAAGAAATAGTATGTACATACATATGTACATATGTATGTATAAATTGTAAATATTATGATGTTTATTTTATATATTTTTGTACATATTAAATATGGTGTTTAATAATATATGTACGTACGTATGTAAATACATACATATATAGAAATATTCTATGGTAAATAAACCTGTTGAACAAATTAAAAACTAAAGAAAAGAACATGAAAAAAAATAAAAAAAAACTATTGTAATAGAAAAATATTTATTATACTCATACATTTGAGTAAATATTATTCAACGTAAGTGTATATAAGTACATATATAAAGTATGCACATATATATTAAGAGATTTGTGTGTTTTTCTTTTTGTTTTGTTGTAATCACATACAAATAAAAACTGAAATAATAATAATGTATGTCAAGATTATTCTTTCTTAAACAGGTCGTTCAAAATTAAACCATTTTTGTATAAAAAATACACGGTAATCGTACATACTTTTAAATATACATACATGTATATACATACATATGTACACTATACGTAAAAATTAATTACACTCAAATATGTATGCCGCTTGCCTCAAATAAAAGCAAAATTAATTTAAAATTTAAGGTAAAAGTAAGAAATTTTTGAAGTTATAAAACCTGTCTTTTTAACATTTATAAATTAAATTTGAAATAAAATTAATTGAATTGTAAATTTAAATGAAGATTTAATTAAAGAAAATTAGAGCTTTAATGAAACATGCACCATGGGCGCGAAATGAAAATATATATTTTAAAAATAATTATAATCAGTTGCCTTAACTTTGAAGCAATGTCAGTCTTGGTTTGCTAATTATTGTTACTGTTGTAATAATAGAATAAAGAATCAGGCCTTTGGTGTATTACAAAAATTTCTATCAAAGCATTTTCGGTGAAAGCCTTTTAATTGATTTTTCGTATTTAAAGAAGTATAGAAGTTTTGAGCAAGACTTTCTATTTCTATTAGACTTTCAACTTTTCTATCCTCTACTAAATTTCATCTCCGTCGAAGCTCATTTCGATTGTCTAACTGTCTAACCAAGAGTTTTTGGACCCGGGGCTAATTAACCAGTGCGGTAAAATTTTTGAGAAGTCGCCGTGGTCTAGTAGATAGTGTGTTGGCTTATTAGAAGTGAGGCCTCTGTTCAAACCCCAAGTTAGGCATCCCCAACTCAACGAAATATGAAAAAAATATTTCCTCGACGACTTCCTCTCAGCAGATTTCTTGCAAAAACTCTGAGAGTAAATAAACCTGCCATGAAAAAGTTTCTCAAAAATCTGTCGTTCGGAGTCGACGTTAAATTGTAGGTCCCGCCACTCACGTATAAAACTAACACACACAACATGAGTGGTGTGAGAAACTAGGCCGTAATCCTAACTGAAGGGTTGCAATGGCCAATTATGCGTGTATGTATGTATCCTGTACGAAATTTCATCTCCGTTGAAGCTCATTTCGATTGTCTAACTGTTTAGCCAAGAGTTTTTGGACCTGGGACCTAATTAGCAAGTGCAGTAAAATTTTTGCAACTCTTTACAAGTGCTAGAATTGCTTTGGATAAGTTTATTGGAGATGTTGAATTTTATTGAAAAGTTTAATTGCTTCAGCTCGAATAGATTAGATGCTCAAGATAATCAAACATGGTTTGAATTTAGGCCGACAGCAGGTACCTCCATTATTGCTGGCTTAATAAGAAATACAAGAGTTTCAAGAACTGTGCTGTCTCTTTTATAATTTCAAAGGTAGTTTAGTTCTCAACATGCGCTTCATGCTACAAACAGACGCCAGTTAAATTACATTTTATTGTGGATTATGTTGAATTTTTGCTGTCACCTTTCAAACCATGTCTGGTAATGTTGGAATTGTTGAAAGCTGTTGCGTTCGAAGTCATGTTAAAAATAAATACGAATATTCCTGACACATATAACTTCATCGTTACTGTAGAGAGCATAGAATGTCAGTAAATTTGTTAAATTCTTGCTAATTTCAAGATATCGGATGGCTATCAGGTAGACATCCAGTGCCAATTACGCCTTCTTCTTTCATTTTACCGAGGCTTTTGACGTGTCCTTCGTCAGAGCATGGTAGAATTCAGATGAACTAAGATAGAGCAAAGTAAGAGATTTTCCCGTAATTTTTTGTCATTACCAAGGGTTTGTGTATCTAGAGTTCGTACCAAAAGTTCATAGTCGAATAAGGAATATTCCTTTGAATTTTAGTGTCTCTTACGAGAACGAAAAATCAGATTTTATTAAAAAAAAATCATTCACAAAGGACTTATCTTCACTCAATTGGGCTTGAAGCACAATTTGTTGTTAAAAAAGTGAAGAAAACCATGAAGTGGCAGAATATTTGCAATAATTGAAGAGATAAAGTTAGTTTCGCTGCTTTCTTTTTCAGTTATAGATGATCCAGGGCATTAAAAAAAATTTGGAACTTATTGGTCTTAAAGTTAAGTCTAGTTTTCATCGCTTTCATACATATATTACGAATATTTATACCCGATAAACTGTGTTTATACATTGGCCATACTGACCAATTACTAACAAAACTTTTTCAGTCGATTTCAGTTTTTAAGCCCTCATAAAAATATTTGTAGAATATTTGTTAATTTAAATTACAAAAACAATATCAAAAGAAAATTAATGAATAATTTTTAACAAAAAAAAAAAAAATTAAATAAAATTTGAAGTTCATTAAACGATGTACTTACTATGTACGATTGATTATAACAACTTACCATATAAGTTGCTAGTTTGCTTTCAGAAGGTATGCCATTTGTTGGGGAATAAAAGATTGGATCCATAGCAGCCGTATCTGTAAAGATAAATAAAACAAATTATTTATTTATTTTAAAACATCAACATCAAAGTATATTTTATAAATTAAATTTAAAAAAACAATAACAAAAACAAAAATCTTAACAATTAGTTGAAAACGTCATTTCTTTCAACAACAAATTATTGTTGCGTTGAAAAATAATTCATTTTTTTTTTGTTTTTGTTTAAAACGAGATCATCATTATCGCATTAATATGGTCATTATCTTCATTATTATGTTCATAATGAATTGAATATGAAAAGTGAAATTGAAATTTTCTTGGCAATTACCAGCGCATAGCACAGCACATCTTTAGTTTTGAAAATTAAAAATTATAATTTTTTATTTTGCTTGTTTTTGTTTGTTTTTTTTATAATTTAAATTTTAGAAAGCTGAGTGTATTTGCTTTTAAAATTATACAATAATTTGCAATAGAGAGAAACAGAAAAAACACAATAAAAACTTCTTCCCACAGAACTTATATTCCTTTGTTAATAAAATATTAAAAAAAAAAAATAAAAGAAAACAGTTTATCTCCTAAACTTTGAACTAATCATTCGAATTGATGTAATTTTTTTTATTTATGAATTTGAAATGCATTCAAAAATAAAAATATTACAACCTACGCAAAATGTATTACACCCTATAAGAAATCTAAGTACCGAGTTTTACTACTTTAGAGACCAATCAGCTCTTTTGAAGTTGACATAAAAAGGCCAAAAAACTAAAACGAGAACTCCAAGATAGGCAACTTTCAAAGCCCTAATGCTTGGATAGCCTGTTGCAATTAACTGATGTTGCATTAGACGATTTCCACATGTTCCGTTTAGCTTTGAAAGCAATTAAAATTTTTGCATTCAAATAGTCAATCTTGACTTCATTTTATGTAGTTTACCAGTTGCTATTTCTTTATTTAAATTTAATAACAATGCTATATTATTTATAAATAAATTATAAACAAGCATCATAGTTTTAAAACTCCACTTTTATTTTATTACTTTTTTCTGGTCTTTCCATACTTTATTCAGTTGTAATCTGGCAACTTCTAGAACCTTACTGTTGTTTTGTTATTGTTATCTTTTTCTTTTCTGTCTTTCATAGTTTTTTCTATGTATTTTTCCCCCTCTTTTAATATTTTCATTCTTCTTCTTCTTTCAATCTATTACAAATTACATACAAGTTTTTTTTATTATACGTTTAACACGTTCATCGCCATGTCAGTCATATGTGTCTGACACTAAGAAGTTCTACATGAGCCATGTCAGTCATATGTGTCTGACGTACGCGATTTGGTAAATCACAAATGTCCGACGCAAACGATGCTGTGTTCAAAACATCAGGTTAATACTTGTTGTATCTTGTTTGGATGCGTCAGACATATAAGACTGACACGGCTTGTAAAAAAAAAGTTTAAATATAGGGCCATGTCAGTCATATATGTCTGACATAAAAAATTGTGTTTTCCGGGAATTTTGGCAAAAAAAAATTTTCTGTGATACATTAAGTTTCCTTGATACATTTTTAACTAAATTATCTAATAAAGTTACCGTGGCCAATGTGAAAATTTTTCTGATATTATCGTGGTGATGAACGTGTTAATAATTGCATTCCTAAACTGTATAAAAATATTCCTCAACGCTTTAAATCTCTGTCAATTATATGCGTTGTTTAGTTTCAGTTCAGTTCAGTTGATACATGTCACATACATTGTAATAGGTATGTAAATATATTCTCTATTTTATTACAGATTATTAATTATACGACCATATTTATTACATTGTTTGTTATCTAACCTCACTTAAATCAAGCGATACAGTTACCTCTCTGGGGTATAGCAAGCAATTTGTGTCAATAGACTTTTGACGTATGTACATACAATGACAAAAAAAGAAAAAAAAAACAAATACAAGTAATCGCATGGCTGTGTTGTAAGTGAATCTGATTTTCAAATAAAATTCCTTCTAAACAAAGTTTTTGTTTTTACCTTAACCACGTGTATATAGGATTCATTGCATATGTGTTTGTTTTTGTTTTACCGTTATCAGTAATAGAATTAATTTCAAAGTATACTTTATATGTTCGTTAAAAATAATTCAATTTGAAATGTTGCTCCAATTAAATCATAAAATTATCTACGAAATAAAATCGTACAGACTGATTACTTTACTTTACATGTCTAGAGAAAAATAATAAAATTACGAAAAAAAAGTAATATTCTTTTAAAAGGTATTTAATTGAAGGTATTTAAAGAGAAAAAATAATTCTCTTAGAATTGTTACAGACATATCTAAGAAACGATGCCTTAGAAAAAGTTCTATCAATGCAAGAAATGCTTGCTATAGGCATGAAGTTAGCGGTAATTTGTAAGGCATTATTAAAGAAAGTTTTATGCAAAGATTTTTTTAAAATAGTTCTGCAACGAAGTTAATTTAATACGAAATTCAATTAAGGATAAGGCAGATATACGTTTTAGTTATAAAATATCATACAGAGTAAGAGAGAGTGAGACCAAACGCTTCTCTTAGAGTCTCGGAAAGGATTCCAACGACGTGGTATAATGAAATAGTTTTATCACATTCGTCACAGTTTTGTATAAAACAATTGTTAATTGGTCTTACTCTGATCTACTATTAAAAGAATAATAACAACGTAATAATATCTGAAAATACAATGGGAAGAACCCCACAAAGCACTATGTATAAGTGCAAGAAAGATCTCAAGAAACATGAAATATGTATAGAAGAATATATAGAAAAATGATTCACTGCTGCTAGTGATTGATATAAAGAATCTCTTTAAGATTTATCTGGCGTACTTAAGCACCGTGAGTCACGAGGTAAATCTGGATATAGAAAAACTCATACAATAAAATACAACAACGATTGTCTTGCGACTTTTCCTTATAAGGCATGTAACGAGAAACTTGACAGCGGATAACGTAGTAAAGAATGCCATTATCTGAATACGTTTTAAAGAAAATCTAATAGATTTCGGTATATCAATAGTAATTATAGTACGTTTCTTAAATAAAACTATAAACATGTCCGTTTTAAATGAAGATTTATCGCAATTTTATTCACACCGTTTAATTATTAAATTGTTTTTAACAAAAACTCTGAAAAGTTCGAAAATTTCAGTGTATCACAGTACATATTTTAACTTCATTAAATTTTGAACTGGCAACTTCTAGAATCTTGCTGTTGATTTGTTATTGTCAGTTTTTTCCCCCCAGAATAAATCTGTGGTATGGTACTTTTAATACCTTTAAAGTACAAGAAATAAAATAAAGCTTTTAAAAATATTCTTTTCGATTAAGATATCTTACAATTTTGAATACAAAAATCTAATTGACAACACTGTCCCAACTTAGTTGTAAACGAAACGCCTTAAAAATCCAAAAACAAATTTAAAGATTTCATATTTTATACGTATTTTTTTTTTTAATTGTCAAGGAGTGTTTAAGGTAAACGTTGAAGCGCTTTAAAAACTTTTTGAAATAAAATTTTATTACACAAGTTTTTACAAACAAATACAACCCAATGCGCCCATAAACCGTACTACCATAAAAATGTTTACACAAAAATGTTGTTCATTTTGTTTTCATTTGAAATTAAAATCAAAACAAAACAAAAAAACTAAAACAATAAATGAAAGTGTTTTTCTTTTGATTCTCTTAGAATTTAAACAAAAATTGCTAATGTCGAGCACAACAAAAAAAAAAAAAAAAAAAAAAAAGAAAGGAAGACAGAATAAATAAATAAAGGAAATTAAAAAGAAAATCAAATTCGAAATTGTTTTCCTTAACATAGAGAATGATAATGTTCAATTTGTTGTTGTTATTGTCATTGTTGTTTTATTGCCATTTCATTTTCCTTTCCTTCAGTTTTAATGAAAAATTTATGTTTTAACTGCACATATACATACCACCAAGATATTGACCTTGAAAATTTTCTAAATAAAAATTCTCTTTTTGTTTTTATTTGTTTGTTCTTCTTATTACTTATTATTCGCTTATTTTTCTATTTGTTTTTTTTTCGTACTTTTTTTTCATAGAAATTCGTATGCCAAATAAGAATAATTTCATATAAAATATAAACAATAAAAGTCTTGCATGCATACACATATGCGTCTGCATGTCTGTCTATTTTGGCTGATAACATGAAAATACAATTGAAAGAAAATTATATTCATATTCATCGTCCAAATGAGATACCCTATGTCACAATCTTCTCTTCAAAAGACTTATATAATATAAGGTTGACAACCCTTGACATTGAACGACCAGTTTTTGGATCACAGTTTTTCAATGATCAAGTCATTTACACAAAAAGTTTAAATTTCCAGTAATTTTTACTTTTTTTTTTTGACAGCAGCTGTCAGTTGGAAAATGAAAAAAAAAACAATGCAAAATTCTTTCCTTTCATGCGAAATGACACTTAAAAACTGTCGAGAACTATTTGTTCCTTCTTTCTTAGTTAAGTACTCACAATCTCCGAACAAATATGTCTGGAAACTGAACTTCAGTTACATTGCCAGTCGGGAAGTTATGTTTCTAGGTGTATATGGTCTGCTATAGGCAGTGTTAGAACAGGTTGGCTGCTGCGCCAGTTTGAGGTTAGTTATTAGTTTAGCTCTGCGAGATTAGATCGCCGAACTATTTCGTTATTATGTTGCAACGAGGAGGAGTTGGAAACTATCTAACACCTCCTCTGTAACTGTCCAGGTTGAGATTGAGGACCCTGGGCGGGGGCTTGTTCAAGGGTTTGAATTCTTTGTCGAGTGCCGACATTAAGGCTCTCCATTGATTCATTATTAATTTGAGCTTGAGAAGTGCTAAGACTTCAATGGCGTAGTCGCGTTCTCTTGTGTGTTTGTGGCCTGTGTTATTCCTACGACTCCTTATCTTCGCTTTCCTGCTTCTTCTCGTTTTCCCTTTCTCCTTTATTATTCTCTCTCCTTTAGGATATATTACAATGGGTCTATTTAACTCCGAATATTGTACATGTCTCATTGGCAAGTACACGTCCTCTAACCTAAACCTAGATAACCAGTTGTCCAAAAATAGCATTACGATCTAATGTACTGCTCTCAATCTCTATATTGTATCCCTCAAATGCCTCGCCTAATAAACTGGAGATGTTATTCGGTGTTATTAAGGATTACTAACAATTTGCCAGTGTTTTCTTTTGAGATGCATTAACTGCACAGGCTCCAAGAATGTGTTCTAATATTTCATTAACCTCACATCATATATTTCGGTGATCTCTATTCTGAATAAGTTTTTATTCAGTTTACAGAGCTCGGTGACAACCAACATTTAAATATTATATTTGAAAAGAAAACTTTTTCGGCATAATAGACTCACCACCGAGGGCCCATGTCTAATAAGTCAACACACTATCTACTAGACTACGGCGACTTAAATAAAGATATCACGGTATTCAATTATAGGACATACTATTTGACAGCGTTTTCTTCCGAAATTATCATTAGGCCTGTTAAAAAAAGTTCAATCGAAAGTCGATAGGCCGATACAAGACATAGAAATATCCCAGCCTAAACGTTTCGATCATTCTTAACTTAAATTATAGCCTCTGTAAAGAAAACCAAAATTTGCACACTTTTATGGTATACGGTTGTGTATTTTGGAGTAGTGCTGCTTCTGTTATTAATACATTTGTATGTGTATCTGTATATATGTATGTATATACATTATATTATTCGAGATCTTTGTGTGTTGTTTTGTTTTGTGTTGGTCTCAAAAGGTTACTTCTGATTTATAAAATGCGTTGCAAAACATCAGCATAAACACAATATACCCAACCAAACCAAACCAACGAAACTACCCCTCACTTCTCATAGTGCAGTGAATAAAGAAGACCAAAAATAAAAACAACAACTGATTAGATTTCTTTCTATTCAGTTAACTTGTGTGCGTGTGTGTCTGTGTATGTTTTATAAAAAAATATTGATAAACAATGAATAATAAATAATATGCATATAAAAGAAACAAAAAAAAAAGAAACAAAAAAACAAAACAGAAAAAAATTAGCACAACTTGAAAGTGGAACAATAAAATGCAAATAAAAAACATGTGTTTTCTCTTTATTCTTTATTTTTTGATGCAAAAAAAGGTGTAAGAGTGGGAGAGCGAGACAGAGAGAGGAGAAAGTAATTAAATGGAAATAAAACCAGCATTGCCAACATTAATAAATCAGTTTGGTTCCTTTAGAAAAAGCTGCGGCTAGTAAGGAAGATTATTTACATTCTCTTAAAAAAGTTTCCTTAAGCTTGATACATTTTTTAATTTCATTAAAAAAGATTTTACTTGTAATTGTAGCTAGAAATACTATGGTTAAAATGGTCGAAAGTAAAAGACAATAAAGTCAAAAAAAGGAAGTCTGCAGACACCGGTGTATGATTTTTATCAAATTGAAAAAGGTGTTATAGAGTTGTTTAAGGCATTTACAATCAAGAATAATTGAAGAACAAAACGAATAAGTATTAAAACATAGAAATTATTGGGAAAAAAATAAAAATTAGCTGTTTACATACAGCGGTGCATGTAGACTTTCTTCTTCTACTGTCCATATTTGAAATTAAAATAAAAACATAAGAAACTTTTCCTTTTGCTGTACATATTTGTAATTAAAATAAAAAAAACTTAAATCCAGAACCACGGAAATAAGCTGAAGACTAAAAAAAAAACACAAAATATTGATAAACTAACAGAGTTTCTAGAACCAATCTTCGCAACACAAGCTGAGGAGAACACTTTCAATTGATTAACTAGGAGAAAAAGTCGGAATCGTACGCTGTTTTTCTGCCAATGGCCAAATGGAATAGAATTTTTTGAGTAAACATTACAGCCGCTCTATCCGTATGTGGCACGCTCCGTCTGCAGAAGCTTTTCCATATTAATTAAGACATAGATGGCTCCAAATCTAACTTCCATAAACATCACTACACTATTCGTTCACTCCCACAACATATTTTTCCCAGAGCCAGCGCAATGCATAAGTAAGGTTATGTTAGGTTAGGTTAGAGTGTAGCTTGGCTAACACCTAATTGTTGGATATAAAGAAAACCAGAGTAATTTTAACAAGTACCCAGAGAGCCTTCTAAATTATGCTGCCAATTACAATCAGAAAATAATGCAAAATTTAACGTATTTAACGTATTATTTTACTTTGTTACCAATTTTTTTTAATAATTCTTCAAAATTAAATGTTTTTCACTTAAAAACAAATTATCATTGGATTTACGTCATTTCATTTCATTTTATAATGATCATTAATTAATAATTGAAAATAAAAACAAAAGATAATATTCAATTTAATTTTTTATAAACCATTCGAAATTAATCGAATGCACAATTTTTCAATTTTACTTTTTTATGTTATTAAATATTGTATACAATTATAAACAAAACATTTAATCGAAAAATAGACAAAAACAAACAAAAACACTAACAACAGCAAAAAAAATGCCAATTTATAGCAAAGATCACGATCACGTTCATGAAAACATACAATAATACAATGAAAACAACAAATGCAAGTAAAATTAAAAAAAAATAAGAAAATATACGACACATTTATGTTACGTCACTTTGAGTGAAATGATGTGGCAGCATTGTAGCTACCCCACCAGCGCTAGACAACAGCACTGTGTTGTTGTTGTGTTGTGTTAACAAAACATTACATTGTAGACAGTGGCAGTGATGTAAATAAACGAGGGCTGCTGCTTTCAGCGTTCAAAAGGCTAAAAATTACAATAATAATGCAGTTACTTACAGTTAACAATTACACACACACACACACACAATATTAAATATATTGGTGTTGAAATATTGAATTAAAAACCCAACAACATTCAAAAAATGATTCTACTCGACGACTAAATAGTCATTACGAGCTCCTAACAGGATGGCTAACCAAGTGTGATGTCGTTGTCAAAAATGGACGATATTCAATGATTGTTGGCCAAGGAAGATGATCAAAATTTTTGAAGATTGGAATACACAACAGAACAAAAAGAGGTTGTTATTGAAAAAATGTCCTATTAAGGTTCACCACTCAATAGCTGAGGCAAAGTATCAGTTAAAACTGTGAACTGGATTGGAAGAATTGTGTTCAAAGAGCTCAAAAACTACTAGTCTAGTAGACTAGTTGCCGTAGTCTAGTAGGTAGTGTGATGGCTTATTAGACATGAGGCCACGGTTCAAACTCCAGGTCAGGCTATGAAAAAATATTTTTTTCGGTGACTTTCAACAGATTTCTGCCAAAAACTCTGAGAGTAAATAAAATTACCATGAAAAACCTTCTCAAAGGTCTGTCGTTTGGAATCGGTCCCGACACTCATGTTTAAAATTAACACACCAAACAAAAGTGGTACGAGAAGCTAAGTCGTAATTCTGTAGTGAAGCATTGCAATGGCCAATTATAAGGTGTGGTAATAGGATATAAACTATTATTCAATTAAATTGTAGGCTTTTTAGCATAGCTAGAGTGATTCCATTCAGTCTAATAACATGCAACCAATTCTGTACGATAATTTCCTGGGTTAAGCTAGGACAATAAACAGGCTGCTCCCATAAGTTTTTAACTTTATAGTAAAAAAAAGTATTAAGTATTTTCCCTTTGTTAATATCTGCAGTCACAGAAAAAAGTCTACATACACCGTTGTATGCACCCTTTCTTCCTATTTTTTCTGATAATTTCTGGGTTATGTTTTTTTATTCGTTTTTGTTTTCAATTTGATAAAAATCATATAGCGGTGTATGTAGACTTTTTTCTTTGACTGTATATTTAATCAAACATTTTCTTAGTATACAATTTTATCTTTCTAATCGCATTTAAGGTGTTCTTTTATTGTCTTTTGACTTTTTACTCTGTAGTTATTTCTTAAATTAGAAAAATTATTGATTATTTTAAGTTAAATTTCGCGTAGCCTTTGCGAAAGGAATTCCGTTAACAATAATTTCAAGTTTTGACAAGACACACGCACACACACACACACATAATTTATTATTTGTTTGCAATAAAATTGCCAAAATGTATGACACACACTCGAAAATAAAATAATCAAATGAAACAAAAAAAAAAAAAACAAAAAAAAGAAACAAAAAAGTGAAAATTAAAATCACAAATCAAATCACATTTTTTATTCATATATGTATGTATGTATGTACATATGGATGTATGATATTTATTTATTTATGTATTTATATTGGTGTTAGTGGTAGTATTATTTCTATCATATCACTTCTCATTTAAGCATTTGATGATTTGTCAAAATACAACAAAAAAACGATAACAAAAACAACAACAAAACGATAACATATATTTCAATTCAATTTATTACGTTATTCCATTTATTTGATTTGATTTATTTTGTATATGTGTGTGTTTTTCCGTAGGCCTTTTAATGCGTATTGTGGTGGCCCAACTTGAAATGCGAACGAAAAAAAAATTGTTTTTTTTTTCTTCTTCTTTAACCACAACCAACACGTCCCGCTCACGTTTTTACAGTTTCAATGCTTGTTTATAACTGAGTATAATTGTTGGAATAAAAAAAGAATTAAAATCAAAATTAAACAAAACAAAACGAAATTACACATACAAAATAAAATCTCATTTAAAAAATAAAATCAAACTTGATTTTTATTTTGTTTTATGGCATGCATCATACATAGATTTTATTTTTTTTTAATTTTTTTTCTTTGTTTGTTTTCAACGTTGCGAGAGTTTCGCTTTTCTATTTTGTTTTAGCCAGATGAGGAAAACAAATACATGCAAGCATGAAGAGAACGATCGAGAGATACCTCAGTATTTACTAAAAAAAAAAAGAAAAAACTGTTGCCCGCATTGATCATGCTAACAAAGGCATGGCAGGGTTGCCATATGTAAAAAAATATTTCTTAAGTAAAACATAAATAAAACTTAATTTTTATTTAAAATACGTTTAAATTCCACCATTTAAAATCAAATTTTGTGTACTATTCCACCAGAAGGTAGTTGTTGAATTCGCTCTAATCTGCAGGAGACGGGTTCATAAAAAAATGGCCATACGTAGAACACTTAAGAGTGAAATTACGCAAGTAGAAATGGATTGATAAACTGCAGTTTCTTGTAGGAGATGAGGGCAGACGTGCATATTAAAAGGATTTGTAATAATTTGTGATGTGAGTCGCCGTAGTCTAGTAGGTAGTGTGTTGGCTTATTAGACGTAAAGCCCAGGTTCGTATCCCAGGTCAGATATCAAAACGAAATATGCAGAAAATTTCTGACAAAAACTCAGAGAATAAACAAACCTGCCATGAAAAAGTTTCTCAAAAATCTGTCGTTCGGAGTCGACGTTAAACTGTAGGTCCTGCCACTCACGTATAATAATTAGCGCACACGACATGAGTGGTGTGAGAAGCTAGGCCGTAATCCTAGCTGAAGGGTTGTAATGGCCAATTATGTATGTATGTATGTAATAATTTGTGAAAAGAAATTCTTTCTTTTATCTAAAGTTTGTCTTTACAAATTTGTACTTTGGAGTTGTAAAAGTATGTTCGATTGTTTTGGTTATAGTTTTTACTAAAACGTGAAGTGTTTTCACTTTACTGATGCTTTGTTTTGACACACGCTCAAACAATACTGTGTAAAATCAAATAATACTGGACATGAAAGTTTAGACATCTTTTATGAAAGACAGAAGGACTTATTTTAAAACAAAACTTTATTAAATTATTGTGAATTTGACAAATATTTGAATAGTTGTACTAGAAAAGAAAACTTTTTAACAAAGCAGATCTTATAACGCCTGCACTATTTTTTCATTTAATGTTTAGTGTTTAAATTATAAAATGATGAGAAAATGTTTTTATTTGTTCGTTTGTTTAGAATTCTAAATTTAATCTCTTATTATTTCAATTAAAACATAAAGGCTTCATTCACCTATCGGTGGCAGGCTGTCAGAGTAGTCATAGACAAGGGTACATTCACCTTAAGTTCCACCGCTAACACCACACCACACCACACAACACATTCATAAACTTTTCTATTCACTGCCATTAATAGAACGAATGAAACGAACTCTTTTCTCCGTACACTGTATATATTTCATCAGACAAACAGACAGACCGGACGGACGTAATGTAAAAATTCATTGACCCGATAATTATAGTTTTTTGTGTAGTACTTTTCATTTTTTGTTGTTGTTATTGTTATTATTATTATTCATGCCTATTTTGAATGTTTTTTATACGATTTTTTTCAACAACAATACGATTTTTTAATACGAAATTGTAAACACAATTTTTTTAATTCGTTTCTATTCTGTTATTGAATGGGAATGGAATGAAATGTAAATAATTATACAAGAATCTGTTTAGAAATTTAAAATATAATTATTGTATTAGTTTTAAAATAAATTAACAAGACACATACAATAGAAGTAGTATTCTTTCTATACGCTCTAACCCCGCACAGTGGGCTGGAAGTTAAACAAAAGTTAAAAAGTAAAATGATTTGATTATTTTCCCAGCAAATATTATTCAATTTATAAGTTCATTTGTGTATGTGTATGTATTTATTATAAATATTTTGCATCAGTTTTAATTTATTTTAAAATTTCAAAAATTATTAAAATAAAGTCAAGGCAACTTGATTAACATGATTTTTTTTAGTGTTTTTTATAACTAAAAGTCGTGTTTATTCAAGTATTTTAAAAATTATTAAAATATAGATTTAAATATCATATCATATCGTGATATAACATGTAATTAATAAAGTGAAAATGAAAATATTTTGCAAGCAGCGGTAAAGAGAAAAGAAAATCAAGGTTATTTATTTAAAAACTTCCATGAGTTGATTTATAAGACAAATATAATCTCACACCACTTATGTTGTGTGTGTTAATTTTGACTCCGAACGACAGATTTTTGAGAAACTTTTCATGGCTGTTTTATTTACTCTCAGAGTTTTTGCCAGAAATCTGCTGAGAAGAAGTCGCCGAAGAAATTTTTTTTTGCAAATTTGTTTTGTTGGAGATGTCTGACCTGGTATTTGAACTCTACCCACTAGACTACAGCGACTTCTCTCTTATTCAACTCGCAAAATCGCGAATCAAAATGACGGTTTAACACTTGCTCGGACTGTTGTTCGCTTAGCAGCATCAAAAGTGTTTAAACATTTGGTGGCTTAAAGTAAAACCTGGTAATCTATTGTGAACATAATTATGTAAAAACAATTGAAGATTTCAACAGGAATCGTTACCCTATATCCTGTGAAATTTAAAGCTTTTCACTGTATAAAGTTACCAGAGCTTTATATCTCCACAACATTGAGTATTCCTCAAACTTAAGCCCAACGATTACTTCCACATGATATAGGTGACAAAGTATCAACTTTTTAGAAAATTAAGGCTTTAAAAAGTCTTCTGTCAGGATTTCCCCTACTGGGGCAGTCAATTGAAAGTCATAATAAAAACCAAAACAAATTTTGTTACATTTTCCAAAGCAACACAACAACTACTCTACTCATGTTTAAATGTATAAAAAAGTAGTAGAAAAAAAGTAATAAAAAAATGAACACATACACCCATATAACTAACAATTGCAAAACATAAACTAATCGTCATGACATTGTACACAACATTAGAGTTGCCAATCAGATTGTTTCCAGCAGCATTGTTGTTGCTTGCTCATATGATTTCTATTTTTATGTTGTAACTTTTACCCTACACATACTACGGCTACTACTGCTACTACTACTACTGCATTGCATACACATGAAAAGCCCTCATTATAACTGGATTTTGAATTCGTTGTTGTTAAATAAATAATCGATTAAATTGTTTATTATTGTTGCACTCTTTGTCTTAGTCAGTTAGTCAAGTCTTACTTCGTATTTTATACAACAAACTCAATTAAATTTCAATGTCAATGAAATAACACACAAACAACACCAACAGTAATTAGAAAACAGAAAATATATAAAGAAACAACAAACATTTCCTATTTTATTATGGTTTTGAATTGGAAAAAAAAATAAAAATTGTTACAAAATTATTGTTAAAAAACGAAAAAACAAAAACAAATAAAATATTAATTTTTAAACTACAAATATTGCCTAAAAACACCACAGAATGATAGATACTCATAGAGCGGGAAGCACTTAAAGCAACAGCAACGTGACTTTTAAAACCAGTTGCCTTAACAGAGAAACATACTGGCACTCGCAACAACACATGCATACACACATACACACATACAAACATGCACGTTGAATTACAAAAAAAAAAGCAAACAAAGCGACCACAGTTTGACCCAATTTTTCTTCAAAAGCACGTTTGAAAAATACTTTTTCAAGCTGAGTTTTATTTCCTACAAACAAAAACCCAACCAATGTTGGCAGCACTAAAGCATTGTATAGACGACGTTAACTGCAGCAGCTCTGTGCTTTACTATTAAGAGCAGGAAACAGTGTTGTAAAGTGAATATATTAAATGACACTGGCGTTAGCGTTACCAAACAGTGTTCATGAGCTGAGTAATCATATTTTTTTTTGCTAAATTAAAAAAAAAAAAAAAAAAAAAAAAAAAAAAAAAAAACTATAAGCGGTTTAACCAATAAACACTGGCGCTTAAATGTATTGAAATTAAGAGATCTTGAGACATAATATTTAAATATATTCCTTGTAAATACAATAGAAGATAGGTCGATAGGTAGCTGTCATTACGGTGAGGATAGAGACACACTTAGGCACCGGTAAGGGTCATTGTGATACCACAGTCTCAAGAGTCGTAGAACTATTCTGAGTTTTCTACATCCTCCACAGATCACTGAGCTCCTCTGGATAGTGGATGTATATAGCATAGAATATAATATTGAACTGAAAGACCTATGAAAGCCTTACGACTTAATGTATACAAATAATACAAGAGTATTGAAACTGACTCTATTCGGTTGTTTAAAACTTTAAATTAAAGTTGCATACGTTCTTAAATTTCCTTTTCATAGAAGAGAATTTTTATTGCAATATTGTTAGGAGATGGTAACTCATTGAAGAGGTTTTCCAATTAAACTTTAAATAATAATCATTAAAATGCTCTCAGCGTATTGCCCCATTACAAATGGGCAACAGCATCATCATCGTGTGTGTGTGTGTGTTTTTTTTGCTTTTGCCAAACTGCATGCAACAATTCATTCAAAATTGTTATCGCATCTGGTGATTTTTTTCGATTTTTTTCAGATTTTTTTTTTGTTGCCTTTATTTTGTGGAAATGCAATGCAAAACAATTGTTTTTTGCTGTTGGCTACCGTGATGATGATGATGCTGGGTTGGTTTATAAATAATTTTTCTTTTTTCTTTCTTTTCTGTTTACATTTCATCCAACACTCTCTCCTGCGGTACTGGAATGTATATTATTTACTTCGTTTTCTTTTATTTTCTTCATTATTTTAGCTTTTTTTCTTTTAAATTATTTTGCACAGTTTATTGAAATTTCTCGTATTCTTTAGCTTTTATTTTCTTTTACTTCTTCTTTTTTCTTTTCATTTTTTACAATGATTTTTATGAAGTGCTTCTTTTTTTTCAGTTGTAATCACTCAGTGTAATCATTTGTTTTTTCGCTTGAGCTATCAAATGGCAAAACTTTTTTCATGTTTTTTCTCTTCTTGATTTTCTTTTAAAATCCATATAATTTTTATAAATGCTTAACACAACAAAAACAACTGAATTTCAATTTTTATTTACATAAAAAACAAGAAAAGAAAAAACCAAAAAAAAAGACAACAAAATTGAAATAAAACTTTATGTTGCATGTCATGGAAAATTAAAAAAAAAAACTTAATTGTGAATAGAAAAATGGTGGGTGTTTTAGCGCATTTTCATAGTTTGCTCTTAGCTCAGCTTCAAACAAGAAAATTCGGCACATTTCAGTGCTACTGGATATAAATTTACTTTTAGAAGAAAAACTCTTTTAAAAGATTTTTACAGAGTATTTTGCTTGTCTTGTTTTTACAACAAGTGGCAATGCCAAGAAATGCTCAATTAAGTTTGCTATTTCTCATGGTTGTTATATTCCATTGACTGATAAGATTATGTCAGTTGACTACCCTCTAAAATCACAGTTTAATTACGCAAACATAGCAGCACATGAACCGCTGTTTGATCTGAAAAGTAAGTCCTAATTAGCAGGACAATTCAGAGGAATTGCATTGAAAGTTAAATCCGTTACGAGTCAAATAGGTAATCAGCATGAAAGTTTCATGAATTCATAAATCGAAACAATATCAAGTCAAGATAGCTTTGTTAGATTATCATAAAAGGGCGCGCCAAATAAAAGAACTTGGCGTTGACCTAGAGGCGAAAGTTAGCAAATAATGTGTACATTCTTGGTCCTCCACAAATCTGTAAATCTAAACTACGTTGAAGCAATTTTCAAGTAAATTAAGTATCTCTGCGTGAATGACCTACAGTAACAGTGATGTCCTTATGGTTCAATTTAAGTAACTGACTTTAGACTAGCTGAGTTTGGCAATGAAGCAAGATTTTTCTAGTTCGAACATATATTAACGTTTAATAAATAATTTTGCTAAAGGGCTCTTACCCCCCTATATCATACTCCTGCTTGAATTGCTATTCGGTAGGAGTGTACCTCCTCTACTAAGTACATCAGCTACACAATTACCCGGGATATCATTGTGACTAGGAAACAATTTTCGATTGGCACAAAACTGCAACGAGAGTTCACTTTAAATTTTGAAGATGTTGCAACTTAATGTAATCTGACTGACTGGCTTTTGACTGTCAAAGAACATAAATATTTTAAAAGTTTGTTTTATGATCATTACTTTGGACGATGAAAGGATATAAGCATAGAGTAAGCGTTTGCTTAATGTGTTTAAAAAATAAATGAAAATAAAACACAAATCAAATAAAAAAATTTACCTGTTGTAATAAAATTTTAACACACAGTGTTAAACATAATCACTTGTATGTTGTTGGTGTTTTTTCTTCTTCTATTTTTGTGTTGCTCAATCACAATTGAAAAATTTAAAACAAAAATGCTTATTTTTTATAACATGAACAAATTCAATCATATGTAGGGAGGGATTCGATTCGATGATTAATTCCACAAACAATTTTGAACACTTTAAAAAACCATTTACAATTATTTGGTTTTTTATTTTTTTCTTTGTTTTCTTTTAAATTTTCTTTAACTAACAAAATTTATCAAAACAGTTTCAACACTTTCATTTTTTTGTTTTCTTACACTCACAACGCTCTCTCTTTCGTATGTTAACCTATTAACAACACTTTTGGGGGTTTTGTTTGGTTGTTTTTGGTAAACTCTGCTCACACACAATAGAGATCTTGTTGTTCAGAGCAAATTTCTCTTTTTATAGTAACACAAGTATTAGGAAAAAATACAATAGAGTGGGGTAAATATGTATGAATGGGCGTGTGTGTGAGTGTGTATACTCAATAAACAACAATAAAATATCGCTTTATTTTTTGCTCTTTTATTTTTAATTCTTTTTTATTTGGTTTTATGGAAAATTCGCTCTGCTCTTTTTAAACTCACACACTACTAAACGCTAAACACTACGCACTATTTTAAAAACAATACGGAAGGGGAAAGCACTTACCAACTAAAAGTCGTTTTTTTTTATTTTTTTCTTCTTTAGTATGCAACGTGCGTGACCGACTATTTTGTACTTTTGTTTGGTTTTGTTTTGTTTGCAGCACTTTTATACGCACTTTTCTGTGAATTGTATGTTTTTATAATTCAGATTTTTTTCTTCTTTTTTTTAATAAACAATAAAACAATTGTTGTTTAGATGTGTAACCGTTTTGTAACAAAAAACGGGCGTGTTTGTTGATTAAAAAACGAAACGTGAAAGCTTAAACGTGGTGGCAAAATATATTCACAAAAGCGTAGATTTTCCGCTTCTTTTTTAAACTTTAATATGTGAACACACACACATGTACAGATGGTATATGAATTTATTTTTCGTTTTCAATATTACATAAAATTTTCTGTTGGATTTCTTTATTTCCAATGATTTTTATTTAAACACTGAATAAAATATGATGACGTTTGACAATAATTAAGAAACAAACAAAAAAAGATAATAAAATAAAATCAAATAAAGCGCGATACGCGTAATAAATGTTTAAACAGTTCGACAGATGTAGATGCGAGTTGATGTGTTCGTTAGAGAAACTGATGAATAACTGAAGTATTCAACAGTTTGTTGGGTTTCTTTAATACCCACTTTTTTTGCTTAAGTGATTAAACATATGCATACCTACATACATACATACCTACCTACATATACCATATAAATGAGTGAGTAATTTCATGTATGAGCGCGTGTGAATTTAAATGTGTGAGTGTGTTTGTACTTATAACATATGCCACTCTCTCACTCATTCTCTCAGTAATAATATCGAGTAAATTGAAAATATAAATGAAAATAAACAAAATCTCATGAAAAAAACAACTGAGATATCGGCACATTCATAGCACTAGCCTTGTTAACTCATTTTATTATTAAAAAAAGGAAAATCTCTTGATTTTAATAAAATAAAGAAAATATGAGGAATTATTGTTAAGAATTCTTGAATGTAAAGTAATTTCTGATAATAATAAAATAATTAAAATCCTCTACTAAAATTGTAGACCTTCAGAAAACCAAGTTCTGAAAATGAAAGCCAATTGAGGAATTTGAGATGACTTGTTCAGCATTGGAAAGCATTGAAGAACATGTAACAGCGTGAATTAGGCGCCTTTCAAAGCAATTGACCATATATCCACAATGTATTTTCCATTAATTTGTGTCCAATTTAACGTGAATAACTTACATTTGAATGGATCCATGGTACAGTATAAAATTAAAAAAAAAAATTCCTTAGTTTAGGTTCTTGAAAATCTAGGCGTTTATGAAAAGAGAAAACTTACATTCCGTTTGTATTACCGTTTTTAAGCTTAGAGCCAGCGAATTGCGAAATTGTCGCCAGATTTAATGGCCATGAACAGGAGCTACAGAAAACGGAATATGACAGTCAGATCGGCATTCGAGTTGTCAGCTCCAATGGCCCAATATTAGAATGGAACTCTTTGGCCAAGTTGAATCAGCTAGGCAAATGGAATAGGGACACCTGTTGTAACTTCAACTGTGATCAATACTTAGCAGATAATTTCTATTCATGCAATGCATTGTGGTGAAAAAATAGAAAGTGAATGAAATAGTGAAAGGAGAAGGGGAAAAGGGAGCATATATAGTATATGCACATATCATAGTCATAAGAAAAGAACAAAGTGTACCAGACAAGCGTCATTGATAGGAATTGAACCCAAAACCACGATACTTGTGGTTTAGCAAACTACCCCCTATATTTACTAAGCTACTGAGATACCCATGTCATGTCAGAATTTAGGACAATGAGTTGGCACATGATCTTGCGATGAGGGCGCTTTCACTCCGCCAATGGAGTTTATAACGGATAGAGTGAAAGGAGAGGGGCGTACGCCCTTCTAATGTTTAAACAATATATATTGCGAAAGGAGATATTCAAGTCTTGCATCAGCCTAACCAGGAATAGCCCGCGAATAGTGAGAGGCATTGTAGACTCGAGGAAGAATATTAATTCAGAACACCAATCGCTACAAATATGTCGATTGTATGATGAGGAGAACGAATAATTAGGAAACATATATGTACGTATGTACATAAGTACTTGGAACCAGTACAACGTTAATATAATTCAAAAAGAAAAATTTGAAGTTGGTTTTAGACAACTCGAATGGGGATCAAGATATCATCAGGAGGTCGTATTACTTTAATACCATTACCACACAATATTAATAACAACTACTATGGACCCTTTTCTGTACGCATATTTTAAAGATCAAAACATATTCAAATAAATCAGACAGAATAGAAGATTTGGAATACAACGTTCGGTGTGAAAATACCAAGTTTGAGGCACAATTATGCAGATACTGTAGCAGCTTTTGGAACGGTAGTGTTGCCAACATCATTTTGTAAGAAAAATTGATATATTTGGGAAATATAAGAAGAAAAATATAAAAACAACAAATTTTTAAGTTGAAAAAAAAGAAAAAAAAACAAGAAATACTCACTCAAAAGACTTCAAAAGTTCCTTGAGCATTTGATGAAATTTTAGGAATAATTCCGTAAGTAAATTATGGTTATAAACAATTCATTGTATGTATGCGTTGAGTTGCATAAGTGCAGTTAAGCAAATTATAGTCAGGTATTTGGTTTTCAAACACACTCACTCGGGATATGTTTTGAGCGAAAATATAAAAAAATAATATCCAGTGATTTACAACACAGCGTTATATCCTACCTACCTGATAACATTTCACTCCATAGTATTGGCAAATTTGAGTTCGACCCTAGCACATATACACCATATCTACACACCTAGGTATCTTAATTATATTTCCATTAAAAAAAGGGTACTTAATTTGCAATTAAAAATATCGCGAATTAAAAAGAAAAAAAAAAGTAATCGAAAAATATCAAATGGTGGGCTAAAGTTTCTTTCTAACATTAATTGATTAGAACTGCATAACAAAAGCATAGAAATGAATGAAATTTTGTAATATTTGCACATATTTTTTGTTTATAGTAGCAGAATAATAATAAAAAAGTAAACGAAATAAACACAATATTTCTTATCTTTCATTTTCATTTTCATTTTTTGTTTAATCTCTGCATCGGAGTGTTTTCGCCGTAGATCTTTGTGGTGAACGAATGTGGTGCGTAGTTAGATTTCTTTCGATTTTATTTTCAGTTTTTTCTTGTTTTTTAGTCTCCAGTCAGCCAAATAAAATTCAACCGACGAATAATTTTAACGACGCAATTTGTTTTTATGTTTTATTTTTTTTTATTTTTACTCTCGGTTTTATTTTTTTTCTTTTATTTACTTTAAAAATTTATTTATTTTTCTATTGTTGTTGCTGTTGTTGTCTTTTCTATTATTGTCTTATCACTTTTTTTTTGGTTGGAATTCTTCTCTCTCTCTCTCTATAAATGGTTAATAAATATAAAACAAGTCAGGGGGGTGTGTCGCCCTTTTTGGGAGGCTAAAGCAGGAATTCTAATCAAAATTATGAAGTCGAAACGAACAGACTGTTACATTAAATTTTTTAAAGGAATTGGAATAATTCTGTTACCATAACTTCTGCTAAGGCCCAAAAGCGCGAGGTTTTCAGTTTCATGTTAATATGGTTTGTTGTCGTGACAATCGCTTATACTGTTCTCAACTTTATAGCGTTTTCCTATATTGTTTGTTAGGTTAGGTTAGTTTGAAGTTGTAGCATTGATTACCAAAAGCCCACATGAGCACGCATAGAGGAACGTTGTGGCGCCACAATCCTGTTGCTTTGAAACACGTAATCCCTCGATTTACGTCGCAATTGGTTCCAAAAAAAAGGCGACGTAAATCGAATTTCATATTGCTCATACTGAGAAACTAGGTCGTAATCCTGACTGAAGGGTTGTAATGACCAATTATGTATGTATTGCTCATATTACAAAGTAGTATGTTTTTAACAAGGAACTTATAAAAGTTACAGTAATACCTCGATTTACGTCGCAGTTGGTTCCAAAAAGTTTGACGACGTAAATCGGAACAACGTTAATCGTTCCCCCCTGACAGTAGCCCTCTTTTTTTGAAATAGAATAACGTCGCTTATGTTCTAAATATTTTGAGTTGAAAAAGATTTCTATAATATTTGTTCAAAAGTCTAGTTAGTTACAATCCTTCTAAGGCTTAAATCCATCCTTACAACAATTGCTTAGTAAAAATTTAGATTGTCTTTGTCCTTTCGAAATACCTCCTTCCATTCCACAGAAAGGTTCGGATGCCATCCATGCAGTGAAAGTTTTACTCCTGGAAAGCTCATAAGGCCGCTTATTGCTCTGAATTTTTACAGGACTTGGAGTCCAGCAAACAATGGCTCTATTTTCTATATCTAGCTAATTCAGTTTGCCCATACCGTCCAGTACTAATTTTGAATCAACCTCACAGGTGCTAAGAGCTTGGACGGCGGCCTGAATGTCAGTTAGTATTGCTATAAGTCATTTCCTATGCGTTCTGTTAAACTTGAAATGAGCGCCTGTTTTGATGGAACTTTCGTTTAATAAATACTGGCGAGTTTTCCCAAATCCTCGCTTCAGTGTTCGATAACCTCGAGGTGTCGTTGTAAAGTACTTTCTAATGTCATAGACTCCTAAACAGTAACAATAAAGAAGGTAACTGGCAATGTAGGTGAAGTTATCTAGGAAAGTTATATTCTTCTTTTTACAGTGAATGTTATGTTACCAGACACTGTTAACTTAACATAATTGAAAAATTTGAAAAGGGAGAAAAGAAAGTCGATTAAAATCCGTAAAAATAGGGATAAATTAGAGAAAAAATAAAACAAAGACGAAGTTAAACCTTTGAAATTTACAAAAAACAATATGAAAATAATAATTTTCTTCTTGGAGATAATAAAGTTAAAAAATCAAGTATTTTTACCAAATATTCTCTCCATAAATCGTGAAAAATTCGATAAAATTTAAAAAAGTTCGGTTTTTTGACCTATTGGGTTGGATAGCTATTGGATCAAGGATTCCAAAACAGTTATCGTTGTGGTCGGGTCAGCCTTGGGATCGCAGATATAGTCGACGTAGCTAACTTTTTGCGCGTTAACATAACATTCACTTTCGTAGCTAACTTTGCACACATGCATTGGCTTTTGTAAGACCACGTGTGGGTTTCCTGAGCCCCAAATAAAGCAAGCAATGAACTTATTCCTTCACTGCGACCAAATTTTGTGCAAATTGTACACATTTTCGTCTTTGGTTTGGAAATAACTTTCCAATAAATCCCAACGCTGGTGAAGCGTAGGTTAGGTTAGGTTAGGTTAGAGGGCGTGTACTTGTCAATTAAGACAAGTCCAGTACCCGAAGGTCGAATTGACGCATTGTACAACGTCCTAGTTTCTCACACCACTTATGTTGTGTGCATTAATTTCATACATGAGTGACTGGACCTACAATTTAAAGTCGATTCCGAAGGACAGATTTTTTTTTTTTGAGAAACTTTTTCTTGGCAATTTTATTTACTCTCAGAGTTTTTGCCAGAAATCTGCTGAGAGGAAGTCGCCGAAGAAATACTTTTTGTATTTTGTCTTGATGTCTGGCTTGGGGCTTGAACCCTGGCTTTACGTCTACCTACTAGACTACGGCGACTGGTGAAGTGTAAATCGATTCATTATGTTCAGTGCAGATAATATACTGAATTTTGTGACAAAATAAAATGACGACATAAATATTGCTAGATACGAAATAACCAATGGTTTAAATTTAAACCGATAGACGACCCACCCGGTATATATCAGATCTTAATTGGCTCTTATTCGCAGTCAGTTCATAGCAGTTTGGAATTTACTCTTACGTAATTTGTGTAGCGACTCGACGCGAATTTAGAAACTTTTGCATCTAAGCATCGTAGGCATAATTCTACGGAAATTAATACGAAACCTGAAAGTAAGAGATTCTGTGGCTGTTTACAATACAACTTTTGCTGTGGTCCATCCATTAGCTAATTATGTAGTTCTAAGAAATAATATTCAGCTACTCTCCAGGGTCACATAAAAAGTCCTTCAAATATATATAAGTAATGTTGTTTGCGGTACGATTAAGCAATTCTTGGAAATTTACTTGGGCGCATAATTCACTCACTTCATAAGAGTTTTAGTAATTGCTTTTTTTCAATATTGTTTGTTTTTTATTTGACTTTTTAAAAATTATTTAAATTTTATATCATTACAGTTATTATGTTCCAAGAATCAATGGGTAATTGTATAATCAAGGCAGGCAGGTAAAAAAAACTGTAACTCATTCATGAAACTAGAACTGTATCGCGCATACCATACCCCTTTTAATTGGCAGGTAAAAATGTTGTCAAGTGTTAAATGCAACTTTTTTTTTGTTAGAATTATGACGCAGTTTCTCACATTCATAAATTGAAAAATCAAAACAATTTATGACCGACCGACGATAAAAGGTTTCAAATAAAAAAAAAAATAAAAAATATGGGAAATTTTTCTTGAAATTCCTTAATTTTATTGCTTCGTTTTTTACGAAGCCTAATTACCATTATACAGTTAAAGAAAAAAACTCCACGGACTCCCATTTATTTTCATGTTTTTGAAGAAATGTAAAGGAAATTAAGAGAAAAAAAAAATAATGCGACATTTTTTAAGGTTAAAAAATTAACTCAATAAAGAAACAAAACAAAAATAAAAAAATAAACTTCATGAGAAAAATAAACTAAACTAAAATTCTTAGATTAAAAACGAAAAAATTAGTATCTTGTTAGTCATGTAAAGTATTATTTATTCCATTTCAGCCACCATCATTTAACAACCAAAGAACTTGTAAAACATTACAACAAAAGTGGTGATTAAAACGTGACATCACTTACGAGACAGAGTTCATGGATTAGCGTCTAACTTCTACACACTTCTTGTGGCACCAGCAAACGGTAAGTTAAGGACCCGCATACTTTTCAATTAAGTAAAATTAACATTCTTCTCTTACAACAGCCCTGCATTCCCGACCTCACTGTAGCATTATGCTAACGCGCAGGGATAGCATCTGCATATCTGCCACATTAAGACGAGGAGCCGCCACCAACTGCCTTCAAGTACTTAGTGCTTTGGGCACACAGGAATATGCCGGAGGTACTGATAGAATGCGATGCCATCGCCCACCACACTGTATGGGGAAGCACAAACATCAACAGAAGAGGAGAGTCCTTTTTCGATTTAATTTTTAACTCTAAACTTATTATATGCAATGGGGGCAATAGGTCAACATACTTTAATAAGAACAAGCAAGATCTGATGCAATTAGTGTCAGATGCAGATGTAGTTAGGGTCACAAACTGGCGGGTATCTGGGTTTGGATCCTGACCGAATACTCTTTAACATTCACTTCTTATGATCGAAACTTTTGCCCCACAGGGATCCAGGCGGGCTTTTGCCACACCACATTTGACGGCCTTTTAGTCCAAATATGCATAGTTCTGCTTATTTGGAAATGGAAAGCCAGAACTGCGCTCGATATTTCTTAGGCATTACGTTCCCAGTATTGGCTAATATTATAATATATTTTCCCAAGTTTGAAGTTGCCGTAGTCTAGTAGGTAGTGTGTTGGCTTATGAGACATAAAGCCAGGGTTCGAGCCCCAGGCCAGACATCAAGACAAAATACAAAAAGTATTTCTTCGGCGACTTCCTCTCAGCAGATTTCTGGCAAAAACTCTGAGAGTAAATAAAAAATTGCCATGAAAAAGTTTCTCAAAAATCTGTTGTTCGGAGTCGACCTTAAACTGTAGGTCCCACCACTCATGTATAAAAATTAACACACACAACATAAGTGGTGTGAGAAACTATGACGTTGTACAATGGGCCAATTCGTCCTCCGGGTACTGTACTTGTCTTAATTGACAAGTACACGTCCTCTAACCTAACCTAACCTTCCCAAGCATTGGCCATATTGTATGTCGATTGACTTGATGATGCGTATGTAAAGCACTCAATTAATGGTTGCGGTTGACTCCATTAATGTTACAAACATTAGCGTAAACCCAAAATATCCACAGCATTTTGTATGGAGTAGTGTTTGTAGTTGGGGTCATACAAATCCAAGTCAATATTATGTAATCTTGAAGCATTTTACTGGGCATGATATAATAATACGAGCAAATAAATCTTTGATTATAATTTATGATTCTCAAAGCAATTCTTTTCTTTTTGTTCTCCTTTATTTGCTTAAAATTAGTCATAAAAAGCAAAAAAAAATTGGGAAAATAAAATACCGACTAAAAGTCATATAAAACAGATGGTCAGTCATTATGGGCAAATGAATAATCATGAACTGAAAATGAGAAGTAAAGAAGAGAAGAAAAGCATGTGGTTTCAATTACCAAACAAAAAAACCCAAGCCAGCCAAAGAAATACTGGCGTAATTTGGGCCAACGGTTTATATTTTCTTTTTATTTTTTTGGGAGACAAAACATAAATTGGCAGTGTCGTCAACAATGCCAAAATAAAAGAAAAAGCTACAAAAAGAATAAGAATAATTTTATAAAACAAGAATAACGGTAGAATTGAATTGCCATGATTGACCGTTAAAAAAAAAAAAAAAAAAAAAAAAAAAAAAAAAAAGACGGTTAAAAAACCTAGGAATTAAAAAGCTTAAGTATTCAAAATTGAAATTTATATATTTAAATAACTGTGCCTGTTATTATTAATTCAGATGAAAAAAACACACAAAAATTATAGCCATAAATAGGTCTAACATTCACCACTTGAGGCGCTCAAGGTATACAATGGTTTTTCTGTACAGCAATGGTCACAACATCTTGATAATTCAACCATTTTCGAATGATTGTGGTAAAAAAAAGCCAGCTTAACACTTCATTTCTTAAAAGAAATATAGGGTAGGCCATATATCGGTTTGAATTTGAACCATGGGTTAATTCAAATCTGGCAATACTTATGACATTTACCTCTGGACTTTCTGGACTCGGCCTTGGACTTGCTCTTATTTAAGGACAAGTCCAGAGGTAAATAGAAATAGAAACGCTTATAACTCCTGAAAATCCAAAATAAAAACGAGCAAGTCCAAGTCCAGAAAGTGCAGAGGTAAATAGAAATTTTTAAACGCGTATAACTTTGGATCCATCGGACCTATTAAACTGAAAGTGGTCCCATTGGATAGGGCGGAGCTCATACTTTCAGATAGTGTCGAAATAAAAACGAGCAAGTCCAAGTCCAAGTCGAGAAAGTTTAACTTTGAAAGTATAAACGAGGTCTTCATCACTCACACACACACATAAACAGTTTTTCCATTCAAATTTCTTGTCGACTTTTTTTTGTCAAATACCAGGCGAACAGGATCGCATAGCAAGCAAATGTCGGTAAACAAAAATGTTTAAACGCTTATAACTCCGGATCCATCAGACCTATTAACCCTAAGACCTGGTCCCATTGGAAAGGCCAGAGCTCATACTTTCAGATAGTGCCAAAATAAATAAGACCAAGTCCAAGGCCAAGTCCAGAAAGTCCAGATGTAAATAGAAATTTTTAAACGCTTATAACTTTGGATCCATCGGACCTATTAAACTGAAAGTGGTCCCATTGGATAGGGCGGAGCTCATACTTTCAGATGGTGCCGAAATAAAAACGAGCAAGTCCAAGTCCAAGTCGAGAAAGTTTAACTTTGAAAGTATAAAGGAGGTCTTCATCACTCACACACACACATAAACAGTTTTTCCATTCAAATTTCTGTCGATTTTTTTTTGTCAAATACCAGGCGAACAGGATCGCATAGCAAGCAAATGTCGGTAAACAAAAATGTTTAAACGCTTATAACTCCGGATCCATCAGACCTATTAAAATGAAAGTGGTCCCATTGGAAAGGCCAGAGCTCATACTTTCAGATAGTGCCAAAATAAATAAGACCAAGTCCAAGGCCAAGTCCAGAAAGTCCAGATGTAAATAGAAATTTTTAAACGCTTATAACTTTGGATCCATCGGACCTATTAAACTGAAAGTGGTCCCATTGGATAGGGCGGAGCTCATACTTTCAGATGGTGCCGAAATAAAAACGAGCAAGTCCAAGTCCAAGTCGAGAAAGTTTAACTTTGAAAGTATAAACGAGGTCTTCATCACTCACACACACACATAAACAGTTTTTCCATTCAAATTTCTGTCGATTTTTTTTGTCAAATACCAGGCGAACAGGATCGCATAGCAAGCAAATGTCGGTAAACAAAAATGTTTAAACGCTTATCACTCCGGATCCATCAGACCTATTAAAATGAAAGTGGTCCCATTGGAAAGGCCAGAGCTCATACTTTCAGATAGTGCCAAAATAAATAAGACCAAGTCCAAGGCCAAGTCCAGAAAGGCCAGAGGTTAATAGGAATTTTTAAACGCGTATAACTCTGGACCCATTGGACCTATTAGAATGAAAGGGGTGCCATTGGAAAGGTCTGAGGTCGTACTGTAAGATAGTGCCAAAATAAAATCGAGCAGGTCCAAGTCCGAGTCGAGAAAGGTTAACTTTTGAAAGTGTAAACGAGGCCTTCATCACTCACACACACACAGTAACGGTTTTTCAGTTCAAATTTTTTTTGTCAAATACCAGGCCAACAGAATCAAACAGAAAGCAAATTTCGGTAAACAAAAATGTTTAAACGCTTATAGCTTCGGATCCATGGGACCTATTAAAATGAAATGGGTGCCATTGGACAGCTCTGAGGTCGTACTTTCAGATAGTGTCAAAAAAATCGAGCAGGTCCAAGTCCAAGTCCAGAAAGGCCAGAGGTTAAGAGGAATTTTTAAACGCGTATAACTCTGGACCCATTGGACCTATTAGAATGAAAGGGGTGCCATTGGAAAGGTCTGAGGTCGTACTGTAAGATAGTGCCAAAATAAAATCGAGCAGGTCCAAGTCCGAGTCGAGAAAGGTTAACTTTTGAAAGTGTAAACGAGGCCTTCATCACTCACACACACACAGTAACGGTTTTTCAGTTCAAATTTCTTGTGAACATTTTTTTTGTAAAATACCAGGCCGACAGAAACATCAGACCTATTAAAATGAAAGTGGTCCCATTGGAAAGGCCAGAGCTCATACTTTCAGATAGTGCCAAAATAAATAAGACCAAGTCCAAGGCCAAGTCCAGAAAGGCCAGAGGTTAATAGGAATTTTTAAACGCGTATAACTCTGGACCCATTGGGCCTATTAGAATGAAAGGGGTGCCATTGGAAAGGTCTGAGGTCGTACTGTAAGATAGTGCCAAAATAAAATCGAGCAGGTCCAAGTCCGAGTCGAGAAAGGTTAACTTTTGAAAGTGTAAACGAGGCCTTCATCACTCACACACACACATAAACAGTTTTTCCATTCAAATTTCTGTCGACTTTTTTTTTGTCAAATACCAGGCGAACAGGATCGCATAGCAAGCAAATGTCGGTAAACAAAAATGTTTAAACGCTTATAACTCCGGATCCATCAGACCTATTAAAATGAAAGTGGTCCCATTGGAAAGGCCAGAGCTCATACTTTCAGATAGTGCCAAAATAAATAAGACCAAGTCCAAGGCCAAGTCCAGAAAGTCCAGATGTAAATAGAAATTTTTAAACGCTTATAACTTTGGATCCATCGGACCTATTAAACTGAAAGTGGTCCCATTGGATAGGGCGGAGCTCATACTTTCAGATGGTGCCGAAATAAAAACGAGCAAGTCCAAGTCCAAGTCGAGAAAGTTTAACTTTGAAAGTATAAAGGAGGTCTTCATCACTCACACACACACATAAACAGTTTTTCCATTCAAATTTCTGTCGACTTTTTTTTGTCAAATACCAGGCGAACAGGATCGCATAGCAAGCAAATGTCGGTAAACAAAAATGTTTAAACGCTTATAACTCCGGATCCATCAGACCTATTAAAATGAAAGTGGTCCCATTGGAAAGGCCAGAGCTCATACTTTCAGATAGTGCCAAAATAAATAAGACCAAGTCCAAGGCCAAGTCCAGAAAGTCCAGATGTAAATAGAAATTTTTAAACGCTTATAACTTTGGATCCATCGGACCTATTAAACTGAAAGTGGTCCCATTGGATAGGGCGGAGCTCATACTTTCAGATGGTGCCGAAATAAAAACGAGCAAGTCCAAGTCCAAGTCGAGAAAGTTTAACTTTGAAAGTATAAAGGAGGTCTTCATCACTCACACACACACATAAACAGTTTTTCCATTCAAATTTCTGTCGATTTTTTTTGTCAAATACCAGGCGAACAGGATCGCATAGCAAGCAAATGTCGGTAAACAAAAATGTTTAAACGCTTATCACTCCGGATCCATCAGACCTATTAAAATGAAAGTGGTCCCATTGGAAAGGCCAGAGCTCATACTTTCAGATAGTGCCAAAATAAATAAGACCAAGTCCAAGGCCAAGTCCAGAAAGTCCAGATGTAAATAGAAATTTTTAAACGCTTATAACTTTGGATCCATCGGACCTATTAAACTGAAAGTGGTCCCATTGGATAGGGCGGAGCTCATACTTTCAGATGGTGCCGAAATAAAAACGAGCAAGTCCAAGTCCAAGTCGAGAAAGTTTAACTTTGAAAGTATAAACGAGGTCTTCATCACTCACACACACACATAAACAGTTTTTCCATTCAAATTTCTGTCGATTTTTTTTTGTCAAATACCAGGCGAACAGGATCGCATAGCAAGCAAATGTCGGTAAACAAAAATGTTTAAACGCTTATAACTCCGGATCCATCAGACCTATTAAAATGAAAGTGGTCCCATTGGAAAGGCCAGAGCTCATACTTTCAGATAGTGCCAAAATAAATAAGACCAAGTCCAAGGCCAAGTCCAGAAAGTCCAGATGTAAATAGAAATTTTTAAACGCTTATAACTTTGGATCCATCGGACCTATTAAACTGAAAGTGGTCCCATTGGATAGGGCGGAGCTCATACTTTCAGATGGTGCCGAAATAAAAACGAGCAAGTCCAAGTCCAAGTCGAGAAAGTTTAACTTTGAAAGTATAAACGAGGTCTTCATCACTCACACACACACATAAACAGTTTTTCCATTCAAATTTCTGTCGATTTTTTTTGTCAAATACCAGGCGAACAGGATCGCATAGCAAGCAAATGTCGGTAAACAAAAATGTTTAAACGCTTATCACTCCGGATCCATCAGACCTATTAAAATGAAAGTGGTCCCATTGGAAAGGCCAGAGCTCATACTTTCAGATAGTGCCAAAATAAATAAGACCAAGTCCAAGGCCAAGTCCAGAAAGGCCAGAGGTTAATAGGAATTTTTAAACGCGTATAACTCTGGACCCATTGGACCTATTAGAATGAAAGGGGTGCCATTGGAAAGGTCTGAGGTCGTACTGTAAGATAGTGCCAAAATAAAATCGAGCAGGTCCAAGTCCGAGTCGAGAAAGGTTAACTTTTGAAAGTGTAAACGAGGCCTTCATCACTCACACACACACAGTAACGGTTTTTCAGTTCAAATTTTTTTTGTCAAATACCAGGCCAACAGAATCAAACAGAAAGCAAATTTCGGTAAACAAAAATGTTTAAACGCTTATAGCTTCGGATCCATGGGACCTATTAAAATGAAATGGGTGCCATTGGACAGCTCTGAGGTCGTACTTTCAGATAGTGTCAAAAAAATCGAGCAGGTCCAAGTCCAAGTCCAGAAAGGCCAGAGGTTAAGAGGAATTTTTAAACGCGTATAACTCTGGACCCATTGGACCTATTAGAATGAAAGGGGTGCCATTGGAAAGGTCTGAGGTCGTACTGTAAGATAGTGCCAAAATAAAATCGAGCAGGTCCAAGTCCGAGTCGAGAAAGGTTAACTTTTGAAAGTGTAAACGAGGCCTTCATCACTCACACACACACAGTAACGGTTTTTCAGTTCAAATTTCTTGTGAACATTTTTTTTGTAAAATACCAGGCCGACAGAAACATCAGACCTATTAAAATGAAAGTGGTCCCATTGGAAAGGCCAGAGCTCATACTTTCAGATAGTGCCAAAATAAATAAGACCAAGTCCAAGGCCAAGTCCAGAAAGGCCAGAGGTTAATAGGAATTTTTAAACGCGTATAACTCTGGACCCATTGGGCCTATTAGAATGAAAGGGGTGCCATTGGAAAGGTCTGAGGTCGTACTGTAAGATAGTGCCAAAATAAAATCGAGCAGGTCCAAGTCCGAGTCGAGAAAGGTTAACTTTTGAAAGTGTAAACGAGGCCTTCATCACTCACACACACACATAAACAGTTTTTCCATTCAAATTTCTGTCGACTTTTTTTTTGTCAAATACCAGGCGAACAGGATCGCATAGCAAGCAAATGTCGGTAAACAAAAATGTTTAAACGCTTATAACTCCGGATCCATCAGACCTATTAAAATGAAAGTGGTCCCATTGGAAAGGCCAGAGCTCATACTTTCAGATAGTGCCAAAATAAATAAGACCAAGTCCAAGGCCAAGTCCAGAAAGTCCAGATGTAAATAGAAATTTTTAAACGCTTATAACTTTGGATCCATCGGACCTATTAAACTGAAAGTGGTCCCATTGGATAGGGCGGAGCTCATACTTTCAGATGGTGCCGAAATAAAAACGAGCAAGTCCAAGTCCAAGTCGAGAAAGTTTAACTTTGAAAGTATAAAGGAGGTCTTCATCACTCACACACACACATAAACAGTTTTTCCATTCAAATTTCTGTCGACTTTTTTTTGTCAAATACCAGGCGAACAGGATCGCATAGCAAGCAAATGTCGGTAAACAAAAATGTTTAAACGCTTATAACTCCGGATCCATCAGACCTATTAAAATGAAAGTGGTCCCATTGGAAAGGCCAGAGCTCATACTTTCAGATAGTGCCAAAATAAATAAGACCAAGTCCAAGGCCAAGTCCAGAAAGGCCAGAGGTTAATAGGAATTTTTAAACGCGTATAACTCTGGACCCATTGGACCTATTAGAATGAAAGGGGTGCCATTGGAAAGGTCTGAGGTCGTACTGTAAGATAGTGCCAAAATAAAATCGAGCAGGACCAAGTCCGAGTCGAGAAAGGTTAACTTTTGAAAGTGTAAACGAGGCCTTCATCACTCACACACACACAGTAACGGTTTTTCAGTTCAAATTTCTTGTGAACATTTTTTTTTGTAAAATACCAGGCCGACAGAAACATTGGACCTATTAAAATGAAAGTGGTCCCATTGGAAAGGCCAGAGCTCATACTTTCAGATAGTGCCAAAATAAATAAGACCAAGTCCAAGGCCAAGTCCAGAAAGGCCAGAGGTTAATAGGAATTTTTAAACGCGTATAACTCTGGACCCATTGGACCTATTAGTATGAAAGGGGTGCCATTGGAAAGGTCTGAGGTCGTACTGTAAGATAGTGCCAAAATAAAATCGAGCAGGTCCAAGTCCGAGTCGAGAAAGGTTAACTTTTGAAAGTGTAAACGAGGCCTTCATCACTCACACACACACAGTAACGGTTTTTCAGTTCAAATTTTTTTGTCAAATACCAGGCCAACAGAATCAAACAGAAAGCAAATTTCGGTAAACAAAAATGTTTAAACGCTTATAACTTCGGATCCATGGGACCTATTAAAATGAAATGGGTGCCACTGGACAGGTCTGAGGTCGTACTTTCAGATAGTGTCAAAAAAAGTCGAGCAGGTCCAAGTCCAAGTCCAGAAAGGCCAGAGGTTAAGAGGAATTTTTAAACGCGTATAACTCTGGACCCATTGGACCTATTAGAATGAAAGGGGTGCCATTGGAAAGGTCTGAGGTCGTACTTTAAGATAGTGCCAAAATAAAATCGAGCAGGTCCAAGTCCGAGTCGAGAAAGGTTAACTTTTGAAAGTGTAAACGAGGCCTTCATCACTCACACACACACAGTAACGGTTTTTCAGTTCAAATTTCTTGTGAACATTTTTTTTGTCAAATACCAGGCCGACAGAAACATTGGACCTATTAGAATGAAATGGGTGCCATTGGACAGGTCTGAGGTCGTACTTTCAGATAGTGTCAAAAAAAATCGAGCAGGTCCAAGTCCAAGTCCAGAAAGGCCAGAGGTTAATAGGCATTTTTAAACGCGTATAACTCTGGACCCATTGGACCTATTAGAATGAAAGGGGTGCCATTGGAAAGGTCTGAGGTCGTACTGTAAGATAGTGCCAAAATAAAATCGAGCAGGTCCAAGTCCGAGTCGAGAAAGATTAACTTTTGAAAGTGTAAACGAGGCCTTCATCACTCACACATACACAGTAACGGTTTTTCAGTTCAAATTTTTTTGTCAAATACCAGGCCAACAGAATCAAACAGAAAGCAAATTTCGGTAAACAAAAATGTTTAAACGCTTATAACTTCGGATCCATGGGACCTATTAAAATGAAATGGGTGCCATTGGACAGGTCTGAGGTCGTACTTTCAGATAGTGTCAAAAAAAAAACGATCAGGTCCAAGTCCAAGTCCAGAAAGGCCAGAGGTTAATAGGCATTTTTAAACGCGTATAACTCTGGACCCATTGGACCTATTAGAATGAAAGGGGTGCCATTGGAAAGGCCTGAGGTCGTACTGTAAGATAGTGCCAAAATAAAATCGAGCAGGTCCAAGTCCGAGTCGAGAAAGGTTAACTTTTGAAAGTGTAAACGAGGCCTTCATCACTCACACACACACAGTAACGGTTTTTCAGTTCAAATTTTTTTGTCAAATACCAGGCCAACAGAATCAAACAGAAAGCAAATTTCGGTAAACAAAAATGTTTAAACGCTTATAACTTCGGATCCATGGGACCTATTAAAATGAAATGGGTGCCACTGGACAGGTCTGAGGTCGTACTTTCAGATAGTGTCAAAAAAAGTCGAGCAGGTCCAAGTCCAAGTCCAGAAAGGCCAGAGGTTAAGAGGAATTTTTAAACGCGTATAACTCTGGACCCATTGGACCTATTAGAATGAAAGGGGTGCCATTGGAAAGGTCTGAGGTCGTACTGTAAGATAGTGCCAAAATAAAATCGAGCAGGTCCAAGTCCGAGTCGAGAAAGGTTAACTTTTGAAAGTGTAAACGAGGCCTTCATCACTCACACACACACAGTAACGGTTTTTCAGTTCAAATTTTTTTGTCAAATACCAGGCCAACAGAATCAAACAGAAAGCAAATTTCGGTAAACAAAAATGTTTAAACGCTTATAACTTCGGATCCATGGGACCTATTAAAATGAAATGGGTGCCACTGGACAGGTCTGAGGTCGTACTTTCAGATAGTGTCAAAAAAAAACGATCAGGTCCAAGTCCAAGTCCAGAAAGGCCAGAGGTTAAGAGGAATTTTTAAACGCGTATAACTCTGGACCCATTGGACCTATTAGAATGAAAGGGGTGCCATTGGAAAGGTCTGAGGTCGTACTTTAAGATAGTGCCAAAATAAAATCGAGCAGGTCCAAGTCCGAGTCGAGAAAGGTTAACTTTTGAAAGTGTAAACGAGGCCTTCATCACTCACACACACACAGTAACGGTTTTTCAGTTCAAATTTCTTGTGAACATTTTTTTTGTCAAATACCAGGCCGACAGAAACATTGGACCTATTAGAATGAAATGGGTGCCATTGGACAGGTCTGAGGTCGTACTTTAAGATAGTGCCAAAATAAAATCGAGCAGGTCCAAGTCCAAGTCCAGAAAGGCCAGAGGTTAATAGGCATTTTTAAACGCGTATAACTCTGGACCCATTGGACCTATTAGTATGAAAGGGGTGCCATTGGAAAGGTCTGAGGTCGTACTGTAAGATAGTGCCAAAATAAAATCGAGCAGGTCCAAGTCCGAGTCGAGAAAGATTAACTTTTGAAAGTGTAAACGAGGCCTTCATCACTCACACACACACAGTAACGGTTTTTCAGTTCAAATTTTTTTGTCAAATACCAGGCCAACAGAATCAAACAGAAAGCAAATTTCGGTAAACAAAAATGTTTAAACGCTTATAACTTCGGATCCATGGGACCTATTAAAATGAAATGGGTGCCACTGGACAGGTCTGAGGTCGTACTTTCAGATAGTGTCAAAAAAAATCGATCAGGTCCAAGTCCAAGTCCAGAAAGGCCAGAGGTTAAGAGGAATTTTTAAACGCGTATAACTCTGGACCCATTGGACCTATTAGAATGAAAGGGGTGCCATTGGAAAGGTCTGAGGTCGTACTGTAAGATAGTGCCAAAATAAAATCGAGCAGGTCCAAGTCCGAGTCGAGAAAGGTTAACTTTTGAAAGTGTAAACGAGGCCTTCATCACTCACACACACACAGTAACGGTTTTTCAGTTCAAATTTCTTGTGAACATTTTTTTTGTCAAATACCAGGCCGACAGAAACATTGGACCTATTAGAATGAAATGGGTGCCATTGGACAGGTCTGAGGTCGTACTTTCAGATAGTGTCAAACAAAATCGAGCAGGTCCAAGTCCAAGTCCAGAAAGGCCAGAGGTTAATAGGCATTTTTAAACGCGTATAACTCTGGACCCATTGGACCTATTAGAATGAAAGGGGTGCCATTGGAAAGGTCTGAGGTCGTACTGTAAGATAGTGCCAAAATAAAATCGAGCAGGTCCAAGTCCGAGTCGAGAAAGGTTAACTTTTGAAAGTGTAAACGAGGCCTTCATCACTCACACACACACAGTAACGGTTTTTCAGTTCAAATTTTTTTGTCAAATACCAGGCCAACAGAATCAAACAGAAAGCAAATTTCGGTAAACAAAAATGTTTAAACGCTTATAGCTTCGGATCCATGGGATCTATTAAAATGAAATGGGTGCCATTGGACAGCTCTGAGGTCGTACTTTCAGATAGTGTCAAAAAAAATCGAGCAGGTCCAAGTCCAAGTCCAGAAAGGCCAGAGGTTAATAGGAATTTTTAAACGCGTATAACTCTGGACCCATTGGACCTATTAGTATGAAAGGGGTGCCATTGGAAAGGTCTGAGGTCGTACTGTAAGATAGTGCCAAAATAAAATCGAGCAGGTCCAAGTCCGAGTCGAGAAAGGTTAAGTTTTGAAAGTGTAAACGAGGCCTTCATCACTCACACACACACAGTAACGGTTTTTCAGTTCAAATTTCTTGTGAACATTTTTTTTTGTAAAATACCAGGCCGACAGAAACATTGGACCTATTAGAATGAAATGGGTGCCATTGGACAGGTCTGAGGTCGTACTTTCAGATAGTGTCAAAAAAAATCGAGCTGGTCCAAGTCCAAGTCCAGAAAGGCCAGAGGTTAATAGGAATTTTTAAACGCGTATAACTCTGGACCCATTGGACCTATTAGTATGAAAGGGGTGCCATTGGAAAGGTCTGAGGTCGTACTGTAAGATAGTGCCAAAATAAAATCGAGCAGGTCCAAGTCCGAGTCGAGAAAGGTTAACTTTTGAAAGTGTAAACGAGGCCTTCATCACTCACACACACACAGTAACGGTTTTTCAGTTCAAATTTCTTGTGAACATTTTTTTTGTCAAATACCAGGCCGACAGAAACATTGGACCTATTAGAATGAAATGGGTGCCATTGGACAGGTCTGAGGTCGTACTTTCAGATAGTGTCAAAAAAAATCGAGCAGGTCCAAGTCCAAGTCCAGAAAGGCCAGAGGTTAATAGGCATTTTTAAACGCGTATAACTCTGGACCCATTGGACCTATTAGAATGAAAGGGGTGCCATTGGAAAGGTCTGAGGTCGTACTGTAAGATAGTGCCAAAATAAAATCGAGCAGGTCCAAGTCCGAGTCGAGAAAGATTAACTTTTGAAAGTGTAAACGAGGCCTTCATCACTCACACATACACAGTAACGGTTTTTCAGTTCAAATTTTTTTGTCAAATACCAGGCCAACAGAATCAAACAGAAAGCAAATTTCGGTAAACAAAAATGTTTAAACGCTTATAACTTCGGATCCATGGGACCTATTAAAATGAAATGGGTGCCATTGGACAGGTCTGAGGTCGTACTTTCAGATAGTGTCAAAAAAAAACGATCAGGTCCAAGTCCAAGTCCAGAAAGGCCAGAGGTTAATAGGCATTTTTAAACGCGTATAACTCTGGACCCATTGGACCTATTAGAATGAAAGGGGTGCCATTGGAAAGGCCTGAGGTCGTACTGTAAGATAGTGCCAAAATAAAATCGAGCAGGTCCAAGTCCGAGTCGAGAAAGGTTAACTTTTGAAAGTGTAAACGAGGCCTTCATCACTCACACACACACAGTAACGGTTTTTCAGTTCAAATTTTTTTGTCAAATACCAGGCCAACAGAATCAAACAGAAAGCAAATTTCGGTAAACAAAAATGTTTAAACGCTTATAACTTCGGATCCATGGGACCTATTAAAATGAAATGGGTGCCACTGGACAGGTCTGAGGTCGTACTTTCAGATAGTGTCAAAAAAAGTCGAGCAGGTCCAAGTCCAAGTCCAGAAAGGCCAGAGGTTAAGAGGAATTTTTAAACGCGTATAACTCTGGACCCATTGGACCTATTAGAATGAAAGGGGTGCCATTGGAAAGGTCTGAGGTCGTACTGTAAGATAGTGCCAAAATAAAATCGAGCAGGTCCAAGTCCGAGTCGAGAAAGGTTAACTTTTGAAAGTGTAAACGAGGCCTTCATCACTCACACACACACAGTAACGGTTTTTCAGTTCAAATTTTTTTGTCAAATACCAGGCCAACAGAATCAAACAGAAAGCAAATTTCGGTAAACAAAAATGTTTAAACGCTTATAACTTCGGATCCATGGGACCTATTAAAATGAAATGGGTGCCACTGGACAGGTCTGAGGTCGTACTTTCAGATAGTGTCAAAAAAAAACGATCAGGTCCAAGTCCAAGTCCAGAAAGGCCAGAGGTTAAGAGGAATTTTTAAACGCGTATAACTCTGGACCCATTGGACCTATTAGAATGAAAGGGGTGCCATTGGAAAGGTCTGAGGTCGTACTTTAAGATAGTGCCAAAATAAAATCGAGCAGGTCCAAGTCCGAGTCGAGAAAGGTTAACTTTTGAAAGTGTAAACGAGGCCTTCATCACTCACACACACACAGTAACGGTTTTTCAGTTCAAATTTCTTGTGAACATTTTTTTTGTCAAATACCAGGCCGACAGAAACATTGGACCTATTAGAATGAAATGGGTGCCATTGGACAGGTCTGAGGTCGTACTTTAAGATAGTGCCAAAATAAAATCGAGCAGGTCCAAGTCCAAGTCCAGAAAGGCCAGAGGTTAATAGGCATTTTTAAACGCGTATAACTCTGGACCCATTGGACCTATTAGTATGAAAGGGGTGCCATTGGAAAGGTCTGAGGTCGTACTGTAAGATAGTGCCAAAATAAAATCGAGCAGGTCCAAGTCCGAGTCGAGAAAGATTAACTTTTGAAAGTGTAAACGAGGCCTTCATCACTCACACACACACAGTAACGGTTTTTCAGTTCAAATTTTTTTGTCAAATACCAGGCCAACAGAATCAAACAGAAAGCAAATTTCGGTAAACAAAAATGTTTAAACGCTTATAACTTCGGATCCATGGGACCTATTAAAATGAAATGGGTGCCACTGGACAGGTCTGAGGTCGTACTTTCAGATAGTGTCAAAAAAAATCGATCAGGTCCAAGTCCAAGTCCAGAAAGGCCAGAGGTTAAGAGGAATTTTTAAACGCGTATAACTCTGGACCCATTGGACCTATTAGAATGAAAGGGGTGCCATTGGAAAGGTCTGAGGTCGTACTGTAAGATAGTGCCAAAATAAAATCGAGCAGGTCCAAGTCCGAGTCGAGAAAGGTTAACTTTTGAAAGTGTAAACGAGGCCTTCATCACTCACACACACACAGTAACGGTTTTTCAGTTCAAATTTCTTGTGAACATTTTTTTTGTCAAATACCAGGCCGACAGAAACATTGGACCTATTAGAATGAAATGGGTGCCATTGGACAGGTCTGAGGTCGTACTTTCAGATAGTGTCAAACAAAATCGAGCAGGTCCAAGTCCAAGTCCAGAAAGGCCAGAGGTTAATAGGCATTTTTAAACGCGTATAACTCTGGACCCATTGGACCTATTAGAATGAAAGGGGTGCCATTGGAAAGGTCTGAGGTCGTACTGTAAGATAGTGCCAAAATAAAATCGAGCAGGTCCAAGTCCGAGTCGAGAAAGGTTAACTTTTGAAAGTGTAAACGAGGCCTTCATCACTCACACACACACAGTAACGGTTTTTCAGTTCAAATTTTTTTGTCAAATACCAGGCCAACAGAATCAAACAGAAAGCAAATTTCGGTAAACAAAAATGTTTAAACGCTTATAGCTTCGGATCCATGGGATCTATTAAAATGAAATGGGTGCCATTGGACAGCTCTGAGGTCGTACTTTCAGATAGTGTCAAAAAAAATCGAGCAGGTCCAAGTCCAAGTCCAGAAAGGCCAGAGGTTAATAGGAATTTTTAAACGCGTATAACTCTGGACCCATTGGACCTATTAGTATGAAAGGGGTGCCATTGGAAAGGTCTGAGGTCGTACTGTAAGATAGTGCCAAAATAAAATCGAGCAGGTCCAAGTCCGAGTCGAGAAAGGTTAAGTTTTGAAAGTGTAAACGAGGCCTTCATCACTCACACACACACAGTAACGGTTTTTCAGTTCAAATTTCTTGTGAACATTTTTTTTTGTAAAATACCAGGCCGACAGAAACATTGGACCTATTAGAATGAAATGGGTGCCATTGGACAGGTCTGAGGTCGTACTTTCAGATAGTGTCAAAAAAAATCGAGCTGGTCCAAGTCCAAGTCCAGAAAGGCCAGAGGTTAATAGGAATTTTTAAACGCGTATAACTCTGGACCCATTGGACCTATTAGTATGAAAGGGGTGCCATTGGAAAGGTCTGAGGTCGTACTGTAAGATAGTGCCAAAATAAAATCGAGCAGGTCCAAGTCCGAGTCGAGAAAGGTTAACTTTTGAAAGTGTAAACGAGGCCTTCATCACTCACACACACACAGTAACGGTTTTTCAGTTCAAATTTTTTTTGTCAAATACCAGGCCAACAGAATCAAACAGAAAGCAAATTTCGGTAAACAAAAATGTTTAAACGCTTATAGCTTCGGATCCATGGGACCTATTAAAATGAAATGGGTGCCATTGGACAGCTCTGAGGTCGTACTTTCAGATAGTGTCAAAAAAAATCGAGCAGGTCCAAGTCCAAGTCCAGAAAGGCCAGAGGTTAATAGGAATTTTTAAACGCGTATAACTCTGGACCCATTGGACCTATTAGTATGAAAGGGGTGCCATTGGAAAGGTCTGAGGTCGTACTGTAAGATAGTGCCAAAATAAAATCGAGCAGGTCCAAGTCCGAGTCGAGAAAGGTTAACTTTTGAAAGTGTAAACGAGGCCTTCATCACTCACACACACACAGTAACGGTTTTTCAGTTCAAATTTCTTGTGAACATTTTTTTTTGTAAAATACCAGGCCGACAGAAACATTGGACCTATTAGAATGAAATGGGTGCCATTGGACAGCTCTGAGGTCGTACTTTCAGATAGTGTCAAAAAAAATCGAGCAGGTCCAAGTCCAAGTCCAGAAAGGCCAGAGGTTAATAGGAATTTTTAAACGCGTATAACTCTGGACCCATTGGACCTATTAGTATGAAAGGGGTGCCATTGGAAAGGTCTGAGGTCGTACTGTAAGATAGTGCCAAAATAAAATCGAGCAGGTCCAAGTCCGAGTCGAGAAAGGTTAACTTTTGAAAGTGTAAACGAGGCCTTCATCACTCACACACACACAGTAACGGTTTTTCAGTTCAAATTTTTTTTGTCAAATACCAGGCCAACAGAATCAAACAGAAAGCAAATTTCGGTAAACAAAAATGTTTAAACGCTTATAACTTCGGATCCATGGGACCTATTAAAATGAAATGGGTGCCACTGGACAGGTCTGAGGTCGTACTTTCAGATAGTGTCAAAAAAAAGTCGAGCAGGTCCAAGTCCAAGTCCAGAAAGGCCAGAGGTTAAGAGGAATTTTTAAACGCGTATAACTCTGGACCCATTGGACCTATTAGAATGAAAGGGGTGCCATTGGAAAGGTCTGAGGTCGTACTGTAAGATAGTGCCAAAATAAAATCGAGCAGGTCCAAGTCCGAGTCGAGAAAGATTAACTTTTGAAAGTGTAAACGAGGCCTTCATCACTCACACACACACAGTAACGGTTTTTCAGTTCAAATTTTTTTGTCAAATACCAGGCCAACAGAATCAAACAGAAAGCAAATTTCGGTAAACAAAAATGTTTAAACGCTTATAACTTCGGATCCATGGGACCTATTAAAATGAAATGGGTGCCACTGGACAGGTCTGAGGTCGTACTTTCAGATAGAGTCAAAAAAGTCGAGCAGGTCCAAGTCCAAGTCCAGAAAGGCCAGAGGTTAAGAGGAATTTTTAAACACGTATAACTCTGGACCCATTGGACCTATTAGAATGAAAGGGGTGCCATTGGAAAGGTCTGAGGTCGTACTTTAAGATAGTGCCAAAATAAAATCGAGCAGGTCCAAGTCCGAGTCGAGAAAGGTTAACTTTTGAAAGTGTAAACGAGGCCTTCATCACTCACACACACACAGTAACGGTTTTTCAGTTCAAATTTCTTGTGAACATTTTTTTTGTCAAATACCAGGCCGACAGAAACATTGGACCTATTAGAATGAAATGGGTGCCATTGGACAGGTCTGAGGTCGTACTTTCAGATAGTGTCAAAAAAAATCGAGCAGGTCCAAGTCCAAGTCCAGAAAGGCCAGAGGTTAATAGGCATTTTTAAACGCGTATAACTCTGGACCCATTGGACCTATTAGTATGAAAGGGGTGCCATTGGAAAGGTCTGAGGTCGTACTGTAAGATAGTGCCAAAATAAAATCGAACAGGTCCAAGTCCGAGTCGAGAAAGATTAACTTTTGAAAGTGTAAACGAGGCCTTCATCACTCACACACACACAGTAACGGTTTTTCAGTTCAAATTTCTTGTGAACATTTTTTTTGTCAAATACCAGGCCGACAGAAACATTGGACCTATTAGAATGAAATGGGTGCCATTGGACAGGTCTGAGGTCGTACTTTAAGATAGTGCCAAAATAAAATCGAGCAGGTCCAAGTCCGAGTCGAGAAATGTTAACTTTTGAAAGTGTAAACGAGGCCTTCATCACTCACACACACACAGTAACGGTTTTTCAGTTCAAATTTTTTTATCAAATACCAGGCCAACAGAATCAAACAGAAAGCAAATTTCGGTAAACAAAAATGTTTAAACGCTTATAACTTCGGATCCATGGGACCTATTCAAATGAAATGGGTGCCACTGGACAGGTCTGAGGTCGTACTTTCAGATAGTGTCAAAAAAAAGTCGAGCAGGTCCAAGTCCAAGTCCAGAAAGGCCAGAGGTTAAGAGGAATTTTTAAACGCGTATAACTCTGGACCCATTGGACCTATTAGAATGAAAGGGGTGCCATTGGAAAGGTCTGAGGTCGTACTTTCAGATAGTGCCAAAATAAAATCGAGCAGGTCCAAGTCCGAGTCGAGAAAGGTTAACTTTTGAAAGTGTAAACGAGGCCTTCATCACTCACACACACAGTAACGGTTTTTCAGTTCAAATTTCTTGTGAACATTTTTTTTGTCAAATACCAGGCCGACAGAAACATTGGACCTATTAGAATGAAATGGGTGCCATTGGACAGGTCTGAGGTCGTACTTTCAGATAGAGTCAAAAAAAAGTCGAGCAGGTCCAAGTCCAAGTCCAGAAAGGCCAGAGGTTAAGAGGAATTTTTAAACGCGTATAACTCTGGACCCATTGGACCTATTAGAATGAAAGGGGTGCCATTGGAAAGGTCTGAGGTCGTACTGTAAGATAGTGCCAAAATAAAATCGAGCAGGTCCAAGTCCGAGTCGAGAAAGGTTAACTTTTGAAAGTGTAAACGAGGCCTTCATCACTCACACACACACAGTAACGGTTTTTCAGTTCAAATTTCTTGTGAACATTTTTTTTTGTCAAATACCAGGCCGACAGAAACATTGGACCTATTAGAATGAAATGGGTGCCATTGGACAGGTCTGAGGTCGTACTTTCAGATAGTGTCAAAAAAAATCGAGCAGGTCCAAGTCCAAGTCCAGAAAGGCCAGAGGTTAATAGGAATTTTTAAACGCGTATAACTCTGGACCCATTGGACCTATTAGAATGAAATGGGTGCCATTGGAAAGGTCTGAGGTCGTACTGTAAGATAGTGCCAAAATAAAATCGAGCAGGTCCAAGTCCGAGTCGAGAAAGGTTAACTTTTGAAAGTGTAAACGAGGCCTTCATCACTCACACACACACAGTAACGGTTTTTCAGTTCAAATTTTTTTGTCAAATACCAGGCCAACAGAATCAAACAGAAAGCAAATTTCGGTAAACAAAAATGTTTAAACGCTTATAACTTCGGATCCATGGGACCTATTAAAATGAAATGGGTGCCACTGGACAGGTCTGAGGTCGTACTTTCAGATAGAGTCAAAAAAAAAGTCGAGCAGGTCCAAGTCCAAGTCCAGAAAGGCCAGAGGTTAAGAGGAATTTTTAAACGCGTATAACTCTGGACCCATTGGACCTATTAGAATGAAAGGGGTGCCATTGGAAAGGTCTGAGGTCGTACTTTAAGATAGTGCCAAAATAAAATCGAGCAGGTCCAAGTCCGAGTCGAGAAAGGTTAACTTTTGAAAGTGTAAACGAGGCCTTCATCACTCACACACACACAGTAACGGTTTTTCAGTTCAAATTTTTTTGTCAAATACCAGGCCAACAGAATCAAACAGAAAGCAAATTTCGGTAAACAAAAATGTTTAAACGCTTATAGCTTCGGATCCATGGGATCTATTAAAATGAAATGGGTGCCATTGGACAGCTCTGAGGTCGTACTTTCAGATAGTGTCAAAAAAAATCGAGCAGGTCCAAGTCCAAGTCCAGAAAGGCCAGAGGTTAATAGGAATTTTTAAACGCGTATAACTCTGGACCCATTGGACCTATTAGTATGAAAGGGGTGCCATTGGAAAGGTCTGAGGTCGTACTGTAAGATAGTGCCAAAATAAAATCGAGCAGGTCCAAGTCCGAGTCGAGAAAGGTTAAGTTTTGAAAGTGTAAACGAGGCCTTCATCACTCACACACACACAGTAACGGTTTTTCAGTTCAAATTTCTTGTGAACATTTTTTTTTGTAAAATACCAGGCCGACAGAAACATTGGACCTATTAGAATGAAATGGGTGCCATTGGACAGGTCTGAGGTCGTACTTTCAGATAGTGTCAAAAAAAATCGAGCTGGTCCAAGTCCAAGTCCAGAAAGGCCAGAGGTTAATAGGAATTTTTAAACGCGTATAACTCTGGACCCATTGGACCTATTAGTATGAAAGGGGTGCCATTGGAAAGGTCTGAGGTCGTACTGTAAGATAGTGCCAAAATAAAATCGAGCAGGTCCAAGTCCGAGTCGAGAAAGGTTAACTTTTGAAAGTGTAAACGAGGCCTTCATCACTCACACACACACAGTAACGGTTTTTCAGTTCAAATTTTTTTTGTCAAATACCAGGCCAACAGAATCAAACAGAAAGCAAATTTCGGTAAACAAAAATGTTTAAACGCTTATAGCTTCGGATCCATGGGACCTATTAAAATGAAATGGGTGCCATTGGACAGCTCTGAGGTCGTACTTTCAGATAGTGTCAAAAAAAATCGAGCAGGTCCAAGTCCAAGTCCAGAAAGGCCAGAGGTTAATAGGAATTTTTAAACGCGTATAACTCTGGACCCATTGGACCTATTAGTATGAAAGGGGTGCCATTGGAAAGGTCTGAGGTCGTACTGTAAGATAGTGCCAAAATAAAATCGAGCAGGTCCAAGTCCGAGTCGAGAAAGGTTAACTTTTGAAAGTGTAAACGAGGCCTTCATCACTCACACACACACAGTAACGGTTTTTCAGTTCAAATTTCTTGTGAACATTTTTTTTTGTAAAATACCAGGCCGACAGAAACATTGGACCTATTAGAATGAAATGGGTGCCATTGGACAGCTCTGAGGTCGTACTTTCAGATAGTGTCAAAAAAAATCGAGCAGGTCCAAGTCCAAGTCCAGAAAGGCCAGAGGTTAATAGGAATTTTTAAACGCGTATAACTCTGGACCCATTGGACCTATTAGTATGAAAGGGGTGCCATTGGAAAGGTCTGAGGTCGTACTGTAAGATAGTGCCAAAATAAAATCGAGCAGGTCCAAGTCCGAGTCGAGAAAGGTTAACTTTTGAAAGTGTAAACGAGGCCTTCATCACTCACACACACACAGTAACGGTTTTTCAGTTCAAATTTTTTTTGTCAAATACCAGGCCAACAGAATCAAACAGAAAGCAAATTTCGGTAAACAAAAATGTTTAAACGCTTATAACTTCGGATCCATGGGACCTATTAAAATGAAATGGGTGCCACTGGACAGGTCTGAGGTCGTACTTTCAGATAGTGTCAAAAAAAAGTCGAGCAGGTCCAAGTCCAAGTCCAGAAAGGCCAGAGGTTAAGAGGAATTTTTAAACGCGTATAACTCTGGACCCATTGGACCTATTAGAATGAAAGGGGTGCCATTGGAAAGGTCTGAGGTCGTACTGTAAGATAGTGCCAAAATAAAATCGAGCAGGTCCAAGTCCGAGTCGAGAAAGATTAACTTTTGAAAGTGTAAACGAGGCCTTCATCACTCACACACACACAGTAACGGTTTTTCAGTTCAAATTTTTTTGTCAAATACCAGGCCAACAGAATCAAACAGAAAGCAAATTTCGGTAAACAAAAATGTTTAAACGCTTATAACTTCGGATCCATGGGACCTATTAAAATGAAATGGGTGCCACTGGACAGGTCTGAGGTCGTACTTTCAGATAGAGTCAAAAAAGTCGAGCAGGTCCAAGTCCAAGTCCAGAAAGGCCAGAGGTTAAGAGGAATTTTTAAACACGTATAACTCTGGACCCATTGGACCTATTAGAATGAAAGGGGTGCCATTGGAAAGGTCTGAGGTCGTACTTTAAGATAGTGCCAAAATAAAATCGAGCAGGTCCAAGTCCGAGTCGAGAAAGGTTAACTTTTGAAAGTGTAAACGAGGCCTTCATCACTCACACACACACAGTAACGGTTTTTCAGTTCAAATTTCTTGTGAACATTTTTTTTGTCAAATACCAGGCCGACAGAAACATTGGACCTATTAGAATGAAATGGGTGCCATTGGACAGGTCTGAGGTCGTACTTTCAGATAGTGTCAAAAAAAATCGAGCAGGTCCAAGTCCAAGTCCAGAAAGGCCAGAGGTTAATAGGCATTTTTAAACGCGTATAACTCTGGACCCATTGGACCTATTAGTATGAAAGGGGTGCCATTGGAAAGGTCTGAGGTCGTACTGTAAGATAGTGCCAAAATAAAATCGAACAGGTCCAAGTCCGAGTCGAGAAAGATTAACTTTTGAAAGTGTAAACGAGGCCTTCATCACTCACACACACACAGTAACGGTTTTTCAGTTCAAATTTCTTGTGAACATTTTTTTTGTCAAATACCAGGCCGACAGAAACATTGGACCTATTAGAATGAAATGGGTGCCATTGGACAGGTCTGAGGTCGTACTTTCAGATAGAGTCAAAAAAAAGTCGAGCAGGTCCAAGTCCAAGTCCAGAAAGGCCAGAGGTTAAGAGGAATTTTTAAACGCGTATAACTCTGGACCCATTGGACCTATTAGAATGAAAGGGGTGCCATTGGAAAGGTCTGAGGTCGTACTGTAAGATAGTGCCAAAATAAAATCGAGCAGGTCCAAGTCCGAGTCGAGAAAGGTTAACTTTTGAAAGTGTAAACGAGGCCTTCATCACTCACACACACACAGTAACGGTTTTTCAGTTCAAATTTCTTGTGAACATTTTTTTTTGTCAAATACCAGGCCGACAGAAACATTGGACCTATTAGAATGAAATGGGTGCCATTGGACAGGTCTGAGGTCGTACTTTCAGATAGTGTCAAAAAAAATCGAGCAGGTCCAAGTCCAAGTCCAGAAAGGCCAGAGGTTAATAGGAATTTTTAAACGCGTATAACTCTGGACCCATTGGACCTATTAGAATGAAATGGGTGCCATTGGAAAGGTCTGAGGTCGTACTGTAAGATAGTGCCAAAATAAAATCGAGCAGGTCCAAGTCCGAGTCGAGAAAGGTTAACTTTTGAAAGTGTAAACGAGGCCTTCATCACTCACACACACACAGTAACGGTTTTTCAGTTCAAATTTTTTTGTCAAATACCAGGCCAACAGAATCAAACAGAAAGCAAATTTCGGTAAACAAAAATGTTTAAACGCTTATAACTTCGGATCCATGGGACCTATTAAAATGAAATGGGTGCCACTGGACAGGTCTGAGGTCGTACTTTCAGATAGAGTCAAAAAAAAAGTCGAGCAGGTCCAAGTCCAAGTCCAGAAAGGCCAGAGGTTAAGAGGAATTTTTAAACGCGTATAACTCTGGACCCATTGGACCTATTAGAATGAAAGGGGTGCCATTGGAAAGGTCTGAGGTCGTACTTTAAGATAGTGCCAAAATAAAATCGAGCAGGTCCAAGTCCGAGTCGAGAAATGTTAACTTTTGAAAGTGTAAACGAGGCCTTCATCACTCACACACACACAGTAACGGTTTTTCAGTTCAAATTTTTTTATCAAATACCAGGCCAACAGAATCAAACAGAAAGCAAATTTCGGTAAACAAAAATGTTTAAACGCTTATAACTTCGGATCCATGGGACCTATTAAAATGAAATGGGTGCCACTGGACAGGTCTGAGGTCGTACTTTCAGATAGAGTCAAAAAAAAAGTCGAGCAGGTCCAAGTCCAAGTCCAGAAAGGCCAGAGGTTAAGAGGAATTTTTAAACGCGTATAACTCTGGACCCATTGGACCTATTAGAATGAAAGGGGTGCCATTGGAAAGGTCTGAGGTCGTACTTTAAGATAGTGCCAAAATAAAATCGAGCAGGTCCAAGTCCGAGTCGAGAAAGGTTAACTTTTGAAAGTGTAAACGAGGCCTTCATCACTCACACACACACAGTAACGGTTTTTCAGTTCAAATTTCTTGTGAACATTTTTTTTGTCGAATACCAGGCCGACAGAAACATTGGACCTATTAGAATGAAATGGGTGCCATTGGACAGGTCTGAGGTCGTACTTTCAGACAGAGTCAAAAAAAGTCGAGCAGGTCCAAGTCCAAGTCCAGAAAGGCCAGAGGTTAATAGGAATTTTTAAACGCGTATAACTCTGGACCCATTGGACCTATTAGAATGAAAGGGGTGCCACTGGAAAGGTCTGAGGTCGTACTGTAAGATAGTGCCAAAATAAAATCGAGCAGGTCCAAGTCCGAGTCGAGAAAGGTTAACTTTTGAAAGTGTAAACGAGGCCTTCATCACTCACACACACACAGTAACGGTTTTTCAGTTCAAATTTTTTCTGAGGTCGTACTTTCAGATAGTGTCAAAAAAAATCGAGCAGGTCCAAGTCCAAGTCCAGAAAGGGCAGAGGTTAAGAGGAATTTTTAAACGCGTATAACTCTGGACCCATTGGACCTATTAGAATGAAAGGGGTGCCATTGGAAAGGTCTGAGGTCGTACTGTAAGATAGTGCCAAAATAAAATCGAGCAGGTCCAAGTCCGAGTCGAGAAAGGTTAACTTTTGAAAGTGTAAACGAGGCCTTCATCACTCACACACACACAGTAACGGTTTTTCAGTTCAAATTTCTTGTGAACATTTTTTTTGTCAAATACCAGGCCGACAGAAACATTGGACCTATTAAAATGAAATGGGTGCCATTGGACAGGTCTGAGGTCGTACTTTCAGATAGTGTCAAAAAAAATCGAGCAGGTCCAAGTCCAAGTCCAGAAAGGCCAGAGGTTAATAGGAATTTTTAAACGCGTATAACTCTGGACCCATTGGACCTATTAGTATGAAAGGGGTGCCATTGGAAAGGTCTGAGGTCGTACTGTAAGATAGTGCCAAAATAAAATCGAGCAGGTCCAAGTCCGAGTCGAGAAAGGTTAACTTTTGAAAGTGTAAACGAGGCCTTCATCACTCACACACACACAGTAACGGTTTTTCAGTTCAAATTTCTTGTGAACATTTTTTTTGTCGAATACCAGGCCGACAGAAACATTGGACCTATTAAAATGAAATGGGTGCCATTGGACAGGTCTGCGGTCGTACTTTCAGATAGTGTCAAAAAAAATCGAGCAGGTCCAAGTCCAAGTCCAGAAAGGCCAGAGGTTAATAGGAATTTTTAAACGCGTATAACTCTGGACCCATTGGACCTATTAGAATGAAAGGGGTGCCATTGGAAAGGTCTGAGGTCGTACTTTAAGATAGTGCCAAAATAAATTCGAGCAGGTCCAAGTCCGAGTCGAGAAAGGTTAACTTTTGAAAGTGTAAACGAGGCCTTCATCACTCACACACACACAGTAACGGTTTTTCAGTTCAAATTTTTTCTGAGGTCGTACTTTCAGATAGTGTCAAAAAAAATCGAGCAGGTCCAAGTCCAAGTCCAGAAAGGGCAGAGGTTAAGAGGAATTTTTAAACGCGTATAACTCTGGACCCATTGGACCTATTAGAATGAAAGGGGTGCCATTGGAAAGGTCTGAAGTCGTACTGTAAGATAGTGCCAAAATAAAATCGAGCAGGTCCAAGTCCGAGTCGAGAAAGGTTAACTTTTGAAAGTGTAAACGAGGCCTTCATCACTCACACACACACAGTAACGGTTTTTCAGTTCAAATTTCTTGTGAACATTTTTTTTGTCGAATACCAGGCCGACAGAAACATTGGACCTATTAAAATGAAATGGGTGCCACTGGACAGGTCTGAGGTCGTACTTTAAGATAGAGTCAAAAAAAAGTCGAGCAGGTCCAAGTCCAAGTCCAGAAAGGCCAGAGGTTAAGAGGAATTTTTAAACGCGTATAACTCTGGACCCATTGGACCTATTAGAATGAAAGGGGTGCCATTGGAAAGGTCTGAGGTCGTAGTGTAAGATAGTGCCAAAATAAAATCGAGCAGGTCCAAGTCCGAGTCGAGAAAGGTTAACTTTTGAAAGTGTAAACGAGGCCTTCATCACTCACACACACACATTAACGGTTTTTCAGTTCAAATTTCTTGTGAACATTTTTTTTGTCAAATACCAGGCCGACAGAAACATTGGACCTATTAGAATGAAATGGGTGCCATTGGACAGGTCTGAGGTCGTACTTTCAGATAGTGTCAAAAAAAAATTGAAAGGTTTAGCTTCGTCTTTCTTTCATTTTTTCTCCAATTTATCACTATTTTGGCGATTTTTAATTGACTTTCTTTTCTCCTTTTTCCAATTTTTTTTATTATGTTAAGTTAGCAGTGTCTGGTAACATAACATTCACTGTAAAAAAAAGAATATAACTTTCATAGCCAACTTCACACGTATCAGAAAACACATACGTGATCTTACAGAAGCCAATGCACCCATTACGAGTGACTGTTTGGTAGGGCTTGTGGAGCGAAGTCTTTATTGTCTCCTATTTATTTAAAAATGAGGACGGCGCAACCATTACGACTATGGCAACAGACACCTATCGCACCATGATAGCCGATTTTTTTGTACCCGTTCTTCATGATATTGATGTGAACGGTGTTTGCTTTCAACAGGATGGTGCAGCTTGGTATACATCTCATGCCACAATCGATTTATTGCGTCAAACGTTTGATGGCTGTTTAGTTATCCAAAATGCTGATGTCAACTGGCCGCCAAGTAGCTGCGATTTGCCACCGTTGGACTATTTTCTGTGAGGCGCCGTTAAAGAAAAGTGTTATGCTGTCTAACCAGAGATAATTGAGCATTTTAAGGCCAACATTCGTGATGCCATTACCGAGATACGACCCCATACACTCGAAAAAGTGAACGAATGAGGCGCCGTTAAAGAAAAGTGTTATGCTGTCTAACCAGAGATAATTGAGCATTTTAAGGCCAACATTCGTGATGCCATTACCGAGATACGACCCCATACACTCGAAAAAGTGAACGAATGAAGTACTCAGAGTACTAGCCTATAAAATTCATTTGATAAAATCCCAGTAAGGCTTCTGGTGCATCCATCATCATATATAACTAGGAGCTCATTATGAAAACTTTGTGGTGGAAATTTTCATTTCTTATCGCATAAGTATAGTTTTTGAAATATTTAAAAAACTATTTTCCTTCAACTTGTGGTTTCCCATCCCATTTCTTGTCCCTGTCCCTTTTGAGGTGAGCAAAACAACGCATGGTAAACATTCATAATTAAAGAAACCAAATTAAATATAATTTAAACAAAATGTGCCAGGGTAAGCGGAAAAATAAGAAGCGTTAAAATTCTAATTAAGCTTAAAAGTCTAAAAGGCTTAACAGACACAAAGTCAGACATTCAGTCGACCAACCAACCAACCAGCCAGCCAAAGTAATTAATGAACCAGAGAGAGAGAGAGAGAGAGAGAAAAACCACAGACTATAAATAAAGCAAAGACAAGTAAAAACCAATTCGAGCTGAAATTGTTCCGAAGCAATCTTACTCTCTTTCGCTCTCTCTCTCAAAAAGAGAAACGTCAAACTACATATAAAAAAAATTGTTTCGGAACAAAATTTTTGTTCCGAAACAATGGGTGAATCCAGCTTAAAGCAAAACAAAGTGTTGTATACTTTTGAGGTGTTACTACCAAGAGAATTGTGAATTTAACGAACGAACGTTGGTAGTGAGTGAGATAATTAAACACCCAAATAGAAAAAAAAAAAACAAAAATTAATATATCTTTTGATAAAAATTTATCTTTAATTTATTAATTTAATTAAATTGTTGTTGTAATTGTTGAATTTTGATTCTAGAAGTTGACAAATTTTTTTTTTAATATAATTTTGGGGTAAATTCGAGAATTTTTTCAATATGTACATACATAATTGGTCATTACAACCCTTCAGTCAGGATTACGACCTAGTTTCTCACACCACTTATGTTGTGTGTGTTAATTTTATACATGAATGGCGGGGACCTACAGTTTAAAGTCGACTCCGAACGACAGATTTTTGAGAAACTTTTCATGGCAATTTTATTTACTCTCAGAGTTTTTGCCAGAAATTTGATGAGAGGAAGTCGCCGAAGAAATACTTTTTGTATTTTGCCTTGATGTCTGGCCTGGGGCTCGAACCCTGGCTTTTCGTCTAACAAGCCAACACACTACCTACTAGACCACGGCGTCGGGTATTTTGTCTGCTTATTATTCTTTAATTGTTCACATTCTAGTATATGTTGGCAGTATGGTATTGCTATGGTCAAACTGAAGATATAAAAGAAAAAGATAAAAGGGTTTGGAAAGAAAGAAGAAGGAAGAGAAAGCTGCACAGAAAAAATTGAAAGGATAACACAGATAAAAAAACAGAGACAGCACGCATCAACTACACGATAAAGAGCGTCCATCTCTTAACCAGCTCAATAACATTACAAATCTCATGAAAGCCTGAATATCAGACAACAGAGACTTCATCCCATTAAAAAATTATATAAGATTCTGCATATGAAAAGACTGGGTCAGCCATAGTGTCAAGAGTTTCAAAATAATTAAAATCTTTGCTTAAAAACCAGTGTAGCCATTATCTTACGTAAATCGAAGCTTTAATCCCAAAAACTTTACAAAAAATCCCAGTTCCTGGGCCTTCATCACCTCGGGAACTATACTTTCGATGATTCTATCGAGAAGTCCATTATTTTCTCCTGGGAATAAAGTGCTATTAAACTGTGTTTCATTGGTATTTGTAATAATAAAACCCTGTACCGTAAAGTGTTTATCAGATTGAAATGAAAATTTAAACGATTTGGGTATTAGCGTGCAGAGGACAAAATATATGTTGAGGCCCATCCATCAGTATTTTAACGGGTGATTTTTTAACTATTATCTTTTTGGCAACACTGGTTTAAACAGCTCACGCACGTTTCGTGTTTTGTTTCACTGTCAAACATCTGCAGTTTGGTCTATAATTTAACCATGAATCGTCTTACAAACGAACAACGCTTGCAAATCATTGAATTTTATTATCAAAATGCGTGCTCTGTTAAGAAAGTTTATCGCGCGCTTCTTCCATTTTGTGGTCAGTTTAATCAACCCACTGAAGCGCCTATTCGGGCTATTGTGACTAAATTTCGCACCAAATTTCCAATTGTTGGACATTAAACCACCAACACGCTTACGTAGAGTGCGAACTGAAGAAAATATCGCAGCTGTATCGGCCAGTGTTAATGATGACCATCAATTATCGATTCGTCGCCGTTCGCAGCAATTGGGCCTCTGTTACGTTACTCAACAACGTGGAAAATTTTGCGGAAGGACTTAGGTGTGAAGCCTTTCAAAATACAGCTGGTGCAAGAATTGAAGCCGAACGACCTGCCGCAACGCAGAATTTTTGGTGAATGGGCTCTTGGAAAGTTGGCGGAAGATCCACTTCTTTATTGAAAAATTGTATTTAGCGATGAAGCTCATTTTTGGCTCAATGGATACATAAATAAGCAGAATTGTCGATTTTGGAGTGAAGATCAGCCAGAAGCATTGCAAAAGCTACCAATGCATCCAGAAAAAGTAACAGTTTGGTGGGGTTTATGGGCTGGTGGCATCATTGGACCGTACTTCTTCAAAGATGCTGCGAATCGTAACGTAACTGTGAATGGTGAGCGCTGCCGTGAGATGATATCCAACTTTTTTTTGCCCAAAATGCAAGAGCTTGACTTGCATGGCATGTTGTTTCAACAAGACGGTGCGACATGCCACACAGCACGCGTAACAATGGACTTATTGAGAGGCAAGTTCGGTGAACATTTTATTTCACGTTCGGGACCGGTCAATTGGCCGCCTAGATCGTGAGATTTAACGCCTTTAGACTATTTTTTGTGGGGCTATGTTAAAGCTCATGTCTATAGAGACAAGCCCGCTTCAATTGACGCATTGGAAGACAACATTGAAGCATTTATTCGTGAGATACCGGCCGAAATATTGGAAAGAGTATGCCAAAATTGGACTAAGCGGATGGACCATTTGAGGCGCAGTCGCGGTCAACATTTGCATGAAATAATCTTTAAACATTAAATTATATGGACCGTACTATCGATTCAAATAAAGATTTCATGCATTTCTCTGAATTTTATGTGTTTTTTTTTTGAAAAATTTTCCTATAGCTCTTAAAAAATCACACATTATAAAGGGAGTTTTTTATAGAGGTATAGAACTTTAAGTTGGCATTACTTTTCAAGATGGCGACCGATTTAACAGCTGTCAAGTGATTTATTCTCAGTTTGGTTTGGCAATTCATCATGAATAGATTCACGCCTGAACAACGCTTGCAAGAAGTGCAATTTTATTTCGAAAATAATGGTTCTGTGCGGAAAACGTATCGCGCACTACGTCCATTTTATCGTTGACAAAATCGTCCATCAGAGCAGTTAATTCGATTAACCATGGAACGTTTTCGCACCACGTTTACTCTTATTGATAACTCGCATCCCCAGAGATGGTGTACGGTGCGTACAGAAGAAGCTATTGCTGCTGTAGAGCGTAGCATTGAGGAAGACCCGAATGAGTCCATCCGCCATCGAGCACAGGAATTGGATCTGTGTCCATCCACTTTATGGAATATTTTGCGGAAGGATCTTGGTTTGTGTGCTTACAAAATCCAACTCGTGCAAGATTTGAAGCCAAACGATCATCAAGTAAGGTGTAGATTCGTCGAATGGGCCCAAAACGAGATTACCGTTGTTCCCGATTTTCATAAGCGAATTTTTTTTAGCAATGAAGCGCACTTCTGGTTGAATGGCTACGTCAACAAACAAAACTGCCGCATTTGGAGTGAAGGTAATCCTCAAGTGTATGTGGAAACACCGTTACATCCAGAAAAACTGACTGTTTGGTGCGCTTTATGGGCTGGTGGAATCATTGCTCCGTACTTTTTCAAAAACGATGGTGGCCAGAACGTTACAGTCAATGGTGATCGGTATAGAGCCATGATTACTAACTTTTTCATTCCTGAATTGAATAACCATGATGTCCAGGAGATGTGGTTTCAACAAGACGGCGCAACATGTCACACAGCTCGTGCCACAATAGATTTATTGAAAGACACGTTTGGTGACCGCCTAATTTTACGTTTTGGACCTGTGAATTGGCCTCCACGATCTTGTGATTTAACACCGCTAGACTACTTCCTGTGGGGCTATGTAAAGTCATTGGTCTATGCGGTAAAGCCACAAACACTTGACCTGACCATTTGGAAGACAACATTCGCCGTATTATTGCCGATATACGGCCACAAATGTTGGAAAAAGTCATCGAAAATTGGACGTACAGATTGGACTACATCCGCGCCAGCCGTGGTGGTCATATGCCAGAAATCATATTTAAAATGTAATACCACAAGATTATCTTTCGGATAAATAAAATTCATGTCAATCGAATAATCCATCGTTGTTTTATTGCAACTTAAAGTTCTTTAAGTTAAAAAAAATAAATATGTTCCTTGTTTTGAATAAAATCTCGTAAGACCAAGAATGTTAACCACTGTACATTCAGGTGGCGCATCAAGAAAACCCTTCTCAGCCTTAAAAAAAAACTGGAATTTAAAATAGAAATTCTATGGCAATCGCAAATGTTAGCAACACCAGTGGCTGGCTTAATGGCCATGGAGATGACCTAGGTTAGTGTGGGTGGTAATTTTTTTGTAGTTTTTTTTTTTTTCTTTTTTGTTAACTCAATGTGTGACTTGACTGGGTTGGTTGGTTTGGCTCTTGTTAGACTATTTTTGTATTCGTATATTCGTTATATTCTATTCAATTCAATTTTATTGTAGCAACTAGCAGTAGTAGTTAGTTATTGTTGTCGTCTTTTTTCCCCCGTCTTTAAGAATACGAATGACGTCGTCGTTATGTCTGCTAAATGTTGTTAAAGTGCGTTCGTTAATTCAATTTAAAAGTCACACAATCTTCAAGCATTTAGCACACTTAGACCACAACAATAGAAAATAATGTTTTGTTTATAATTATTATTACTATTATTGTTGTTGTTATTGTTAGCGTATGGTAGTTGTATTTGTTGTTATTGTAATGGTATTTTTATTTTTCTCCATTCTCCTTACAGTAGACGAGCACAACCAAAGTCAGCAACTACAGAGGAGAGGGAGAAGGTTTACTAAATTTGAACTAAATTTTAAGCACACACACAGTTACACCCACACAGACACTATTTTTATTCGTACAGTATACTGTAATGTAATGTTATATCGTATAATACTTATACAATGTTTGCGGTATGGTATATAATAAATGCTACAAACGAGTGTCTATATAAGAGAGAGAGAGACAGAGAGCGAGAGAGAGGTTGAGATTGAGTGAGTGAGCGTGTGTGTGGATGTAATTAGTAGTGTAATTAGCATTTAAAAGATTTTACGTGTTAAATGTCAAGTAATTTGTTAAGAAACTGTGATAATTGGCCAGGATTAACGTTTAATCTCTTAAGAATATCGTATAATATAAACAAAAGAAAATTCACATACATACATACGTACTCGTACTATTGTACTATAAATATATAAAGCATACTTATAGGCAAGATAAATAAATTAAAACTTAAAGCATATTTTAAGGCAATCACTTTGAAGTTGTTTATGAAAATCGATAATCGTCTTATAATTGAAATATTTTATGAAATGTAAATAGAATAGATGAACTAACATTTGAATTCATTTAGGAGAATGGTTTTGACGTTCTAGCATTAGTTATTTAAGACTTAAAAATCGAAAATCCAGTTTTTGTTGTTATGTAAAGTTATGCAACAAACTTTATTGAATGGATTAAATGCCAAACAAACAGTTCCTATATTCTCTCTCCGTATAGGACGACAATAGCTTTCAAAGGCTAACAATTTCAAAGGATTTTTCTTTTTATTATTTATTTTTGACTTCTATTAGGGATATTCTCTTGGGACTGTTACAGCTGCAATATATGTTGCTGGTTAGCGTACTTGGGAGTGAAAATGAAAAAAAATTTGACACATATTATTTTTCATAAAAGCAAATCTTTTATGTACTCCCACAGCAAAGATGATGTCCCAATTCTGAATCCGTATGCCCAACAAAAGAAAATTAATTCATAGAGACATAATTGGTCATTACAACCCTTCAGACAGGATTTCGACATAGCTTCTCACACCACTTATGTTGTGTGTGTTAATTTTATACATGAGTGGTGGGGCCTATAGTTTAACGCCCACACTAAACGACAGATTTTGGAGAAGCTTTTTATGTCAATTTTATTAACTCTCAGATTTTTTGCTAGAAATCTGTTGAGAGGAAGTCGCCGAAGAAATATTTTTTCATATTTCGTTTTGCTGGCGATGTCTGATCTGTCTACGTACTAGACTACGGCGATATTACTTCAAACTTTATTTAAATTAACGAAAATATTGTTGAACAGGTTTCTAAAAATGTTTTTATATCAACGGGATAGGGGCTTCTATTAGGGGCTTTTTTGAACTTTGGCTTTACGTCTAATAAGCCAACGCACTACCTACTAGACTACGGCGACTTCATAGTTATGTTTCTAGCCTTAAAATATAGAACGCAAACGCAGCAAATTGTAAATGCGTTTAGATTCCTCAATTTCGATGATTTATAAATTGGAAGGTCTAGGCCGAAATTAGAAACGTAAGGCATTAAAGAGAAGTGCTTTGAATTTCTTGTCATTTAACAACTCCCTTACGAAAACTATTGAAACAATAGTTCTATTCGAAATACACAAAACTATTGCAGCAATGAATTCATCACGTACCTTTGTAAAACTTATCGCAGGTCAGGAATACTTTAACTTTTATTCTATTCAAATCACGAACTATTTTACGAACTGTTTGTTCGTTGCACAATTTTAATGGAATTGAGCTGTTACTTCTTGTGAACTAGATATGCCCGGAGAAAATAAAAAAAAAAAGTGAAAACGAAATAAATTATTTAAAAATGTAAAATAGTTACACATTTAGTTACATGAGCGAATAACAAATTCAATCCAATTCAATTCTAATATTTCAATTTATTCATGCATTCAAATCAAAATAACATGATACTGTACCAGAGTATAGTGCTACAACGGGACGACGACGACAACAATGACAGCGACCAACGAGTCTGTTTTGTTTTCTAGACAACAATTTTATGCGCACATTAGTAACACAACATGGGAGGGTGGTACGATAAGTTACAAGTAAGAAAAAAAGCGCAAAAAAATTTGGTGTGAGTGAAAATTTGATGTGAATTCGAATTTTAGCAGCGGCACATTTAGCGTCAACAGAGCAACGTTTTCTCTCAACTGAAGAAAATTTGCCCTGGACAAAGCATTGTTAGCTGTTAGGAGCTCATTTTAGGATATACATATCAAGAGATCAGCAATAAATCATTTTTTCGCTACTCATAAGTTCTCATGAAATGTTGAGTATGAGTGAGTCAACTGTATTGAAATTCAACTACTCTAGTTCATTCATACTCAATACAACATTGATTTATAAGTACAGGTTGCAATGAGTATGAGTACAACGTTGACATCAAACTCATAACATGCGAAATATGTTTGATTCATACGCCTACTCATTCAGATTCATAAATTTAGAAAAATACTTATAATACTCATAAATGATTCGAATCATTCATCAAAATTTCCAAAAAAAAAAAAAGAAGAAAGAAGAAAGACAAAGACAGAAAGCAAAGCAAAAACACACAACCTTCTAGTGAGTATTGTAGTGTTCGTACGCGAATCATACTTATTTTGTGATTCTTGTAAATGTTGAGTAAAGGAGAGTCGAAATCAACAACATCATGCGTTTTGTTAAGTATGAGTACGATGAGTCCTACAAACTTTGAATATGAGTAGTATGAGTATGATATTAAAATAAGTATGAATGCGTATATGTATCCGAAATTATGAGTATGATTCGAATCTAGTCATATTTTTGAATACTCATTGCTGATCTCTGGGATAGATTGGAGGGGGATACATTCATAATATTATGTTCTTTTCCTACCGAAACCAACCTCCTACAACCTCTGAGTACAGATAATACCCATACTATCTAAATCTCTAATGCCAATATAGTAACTGCGTGTAGTACAAAGTTCCAAGACCTCTTAATATAATCAGAATTATAGTCACATATAAAGTGATATGACATTAAGAACATTTACAATGGGTTAACTCGACCTCCGGGTACTGTACTTGTCTTAATTGACAAGTACACGTCCTCTAACCTAGGAACATTGGCTTTGAAACTATCAATTTCTTGCTTAAAAATTCTCTAGAAGATGAGTGGCATTTTGGAATATTTGGGAAATAGTTCTCCCACCCGACTATATACAAATGGTAGTCCAGAGGGTCCTCTTTCGAACCGTGATAGTGGGATAGCTGCAATAATTTGGGGATTCGATTATTTGATTTTTATTTTGAAAAAATCGATTTTTGGTCAAAAACATATAAAATTCTCTAGAAGATCAGTGGCCATTTTGGAACATATGGGAAATGGTACACCTACCCGACTATATGCAAATCGTTCTTTTTCGAACCATGGTAGTGGAATAAGTGGAATAATTATGGTATTTGAGAAAATTAGCCCCTTCATCCTCTGGTGACCATCCCCATACATTTCACAAATAATGATGATCATAATGAGAATTAAATTTTATGTCAATAGTCTGCAATAATTGTAAAGTAGAAGACGAATCTACTTATTGCCACTGTTAAACAGTTAACAGTACTCTGTTAAGAGCAAATTTTTCCCTGTTAAAGGCAAAATTTAGCGCCATTAAAAAAGTGGGTTTGCGTCTTTGATTTTTAAATTCGAATTTATCTTTACACAGAGAAAAATTTGAGTATAAATTTTATGAGGAAAGTAGGAATGATGGAAAAGCGAATTGTCTAAAAGACTTTGAAGTGGCCCCCACGGATCAACTATACAACCACAGCTTCTAAATTTTAACCTAAACACTGCATAAAATACCTTATCATTATGCTGATCTTCCCTACAATAGTTTTATCAATCCCCCATTAATTACAATTTTAAGAATTAAAATCTTTTTCATTAACAACCCTCGCATAAATGCAAATATAAAAATATGTTACTAACAAGTAAAACAATACCAACTACAACAGGAATACATTTTTAAAGCAAAGGAAAACACTTTATATCCTCCTCTACTCTCTCTCTCTCTCTCTCTCTTTTAAATAACACCTACCAGTGTTGAAAAATTCAGTACTTTAGTACTTTTTTCAGTACTTATCCTTTTCAAAAATACCACAGTACCCCCGCTACACTTTCAGTACTTTTTTATTATTACATATTTTATGGTTTGCGCTTCTCAACTATTAATGGGTTAGCAACCATGTTCAACATAATGCTAAAGGTAGAATTAGTCTTAAGCCCCGGTTAGTCCAACGTCCGTTTGTTTTTAGAATACGAAAAGCAGTGAGAACGCTGCCCAACCGTAATGTAATTTCGGTAAGTATTTAATTTGATCTACATATGCTAAAATAAATGTACATTCCGTTTCGCTCCGTTGACATTTGACTAAATGGGGCTTTTATTTTTCGAATCAACTGTTTTTGTTTTGTATATGAAAAACATGTATAACTCGTTAGTTTTTCTATTCCATTCCGTACGTGTATTAAGTATAAATAAATATTTTTTTATAAAAGTACCATTTGATGCAAAAAAGTACTCTTTCAGCTATAGTTCAGTACCATTTAAAAATTTCTATTTTGCAACACTGACACCTACTGAAGGATAATAGAGAGTGAAACAGAGAATTTGTTTTGCAATTTCCCATCAAAACAAACAAAACTTGAAAAATAAAAATGGTTTTCCAGGACGCCTATTGAAAATGTCTGGAAAAAAAAATTGCAAACTCCTAAGGATAGAGAATAAATATTTTAATTTAATTCCACAAATTACTGTGCATGTATTTTGCAATAATAGTTGCAATGCATTATTTATGTTTGAATTTATTTTGTTAGCAAAGCTATCAGAAAACCTATCATAAATTATTTATTTGGCAGCAAAATGTTAAGGACCTTACTTCACCGAATTGTGCGTTTAACTGTGATAAAACGTGGCAATTTTTAAGGTTTTTAAAGAGATAAAAATGATGACTAGAATGGGAGAGAACTTACATTTGTCCTCCAGAATGCTTTCTCTCTTAGTTATCACTAATATTTCAAAGATGGGAACGAAAGTTGGTATTTTTGCTGAAGATCTGCATATTTTAAAACCAATTAAATCATTCCACAACTTGTCGAACTCAAATAAGAAGTGAATTTCAGAACGTATGTTTAAGCGTGTTTAAGTTACATGAAATTCTAGGTTAAGTCAGGTTAGGTTAGAGGAAATGTACTTGTCAATTAAGACAAGTACAGTACCCGGTGGTCGAATTGATCCATTGTACAACGTCCTTCAAGAGGGAAGGATAATAGAGGGAATAGGATAAAAAGGAGAGGATATAGGAAAGGGGAGAATGGGAAGCGGAGGAATTACAGACGCAACCAAAAGGGAGAGCGCGACTACACTGATGAAGCCCTAGCACCTCTCAACCATACCAAGCCACTAATGAATCTGTGGAGAGCCTTTATGTCGGCTCTCGACACAGAATTCAAACTCTCAAAGAAAGCCCTGCCAAGGGTCCTCAACCTACCAACGACTGGGCAGTTACAGAGTAGGTGTTCGATAGTCTCCAACTCTTTCTCATCGCAACATGCCTTGCAATAGTTCGGGGTTTCCAGCTCCCCGTCAGCGACCTAATCTCGCAGTGCCCCCTGATAAAACCGACAACCAACCTTAAGCTGGCCTTATCCAAGCCCAGCAGCCAAACTGTTCTCCTACTGTCCACAGCAGGCCATAGACATCTAGAGACAAAACAATCCGATCTGTTCCCCCAACGCCTCTGCTCTTTCTCCCTGACCCATCCATTGATGAGGCCGTAGAGGTGACAGACTGGCGGGTCAGGACCAACTATCAAATCGCCTCCAGAAAGCGAAGCTAATCTAGCGAGGGCATCCGCCGTCCCATTGCCCAGTATTCCGCTATGACTCGGAACCCAGCATAGACGGAGTGAAATTCTATATATGGACACTTTTTTGATGAAAAAAAGGTAAACTATACAATACCTTTAGTATGACAGACCGGATGTAAGAAAACATATGTATGTAGATAGAAAAAGTAAAGAGTAATCCAGTTTTCGGTTTCAAAAGTAAAGTCAAATAAATTGCACTTTGCGTGCAAGACGCAAACCATTTTTTTAACAACGCCAAATAACAGCGCAAACTTTGTTCTTAACAGAGCACTGTTAACTCATTATCAATATATACAGTTACATTTAAAGCTATATAGTATTGAGAATATCATGAATTTGAAAAAATCATTTTTTGCCTTGAAATTTCCAGATGCTCTAAAGAAATTTCAAAGTGAATTTTCTGGAAGCCCAAAATTATTTGTTTGTGAAAATAAATTCGAATTTAACTAGCAAAGACAAAAACCAAACATTTTGACAGAGCTAATGTTAAAGTTATCAGAATACTGTTAAGTGGTTAACAGACAATACAAAAAAGGTCAAGGAAGAAATCACCCAAATATACGATATCGGAGAATGGAATTTCTACTCCATTCGTTAAAAATTATGCCACACACGTTCCTGAGTGGAACCGCTTCTCTGGTAATTCGGTCACTCTTTTAAAAATTGAAAAACTTAGACAAACAAACTTCACATTCACCCTTCCTACTTCCGCTCCTTTTTCCTATCCCCTCTTTTATCCTTCCTTCTTAAGGACGTTATGTACTATGGTTTTAATCGACCTCCGGGTACTGTACTTGTCTAAATTGACAAGTACACGTTCTCTCACCTAACCTAACCTAGACAAACAAATCATTTGTTTTAACAATGTCTGGTGAGGATGATCGATATTGTGGAAAGTGGGTCTTGCTCCAGGTATCTCACTATATATCCATGGTATCGAGGATTCCAAAATCTTTGCGGTCAGTTGTTACTTAGAACCGGAAATATAGTCAACGAAGCAAATTGTTTTCTTCCAATGAACAAAAAATAGTTTTCTGTATAAATGGGGCTAAATCAAATAAAAAATGGACTTGTGAAAGACCTAGACCCAGTTTCGGACCTAGTGGGCTGGATAGCCATGGTATCAAGGTTTCCAAAAAAGATTTCCTTAGGGTCGGGCGTTAATTGCGACCAGAGATATAGACGAAGAAGCTAACTTTTTGACAAATTATTTAAATCGGCCTACAATAGGATACAAAATAGACTTCTGGGGGAAGTGGACCTAGTGGGCTGGATAGATATGTTATCAAGGTTTCCCAAACAGGTTTCCTTACGTTCGGGTGTTACTTTGGACCGGAAATATAGGCAACGAAGCTAATTGTTTTCTTCCAATGAACAAAAAATAGTTTTCTGTATAAATGGGGCTAAATCAAATAAAAAATGGACTTGTGAAAGACCTAGACCTAGTCTCGGACCTAGTGGGCTGGATAGCCATGGTATCAAGCAATCCAAAACAGGCTTCGTTACGGCCGAGAGTTAATTAGGGCCGGAGATTTAGACGACGAAGCTAACTTTTTGTCAAATTATTTAAGTCGGTCTAAAATCGGCAAAAAAAAATGGACTTGTGGGGTAGGCGGACCTAGTGGGCTGGATAGATATGGTATCAAGGTTTCCAAAACAGGTTTTCTTATGATCAGGCGTTACTTGGGACCGGAGATATAGTCGTCGAAGCTAACATTTTTTTATTAAAGCAAAGAAAGTGGGGAAATGAACTTAAAAATTTTAATAATTCTCATTGAGTTAATATGCATTTATATGTATATATACAACAAAATGTCGCATTTTTCGCAAGTTTTATTACGTTGGCAGATGACTTGCATTTTTGTTTGGTTGATGACTTAGATGTTTTTGGATGATGACTTGCGTGTTTTTGGATGATGATTGACATTTTGGGTCGATGACTTGCATTTTTTGCGTCGATTATTTACATTTTTTGGACGATGACTGTCATTTTAGGTCGATGACTTGCATATTTTTGGGCAATGACTTGCATTTTTTTGTCGATGACTTATGACTGGCAGTTTTTGGATGATGACCTGCATTTTTTGATATTCGTCGATGAGAAAGGTATTAGCCTGTATTAGTGTCGACGTCTATATCTCTGGCACAGTGTTGCAAACTTGAAATTTGGAAATGGTACTGCACTATAACTGAATGAGTACTTTTTTTGCATCAAATGGTACTTTTGTTAAAAATTATTAATACACGCACGGAATGATATAGGAAAACTAACGACGTATACATATTTCTCATATGCAAAACGGAAACAGCTGATTCGGAACGTAACAGAACGTAAAAGCCCCGTTTGGTCAAACGTCGACGGACCTTACATTCGTTTTTAGCATATGAAAAGCAAATTAATACTTACCGAAATTACAAGCGTTCTCATTGCTTTTTGTATTATAAAAATAAACGTACGTTCCGTGGACGTTGAGCTAACCGGAGCTAAAGACTAATTCTACCTTTAGCATTATGTTGAACATGTTGCTGACCCATTAATAGTTGAAAAGCGTAAACCATAAAATATGTAATAATAAATAGTACTGAAAGTGTTGCGGGGGTATTGCGGTATTCTTGAAATGGAACAGTACCGAAAAAGTACAAAAGTACTGAATTTTTCAACACTTCTCTGGCCCCAAGTAAAGTTCGACCTTAAAGAAACCTGTTTTCGAATTCTTGATAATATGGATACATAGTGGGATATCTGCAAGTAAGTCTTAGGTCTTAATCCTTGCTAAAGAATTTGTAATGACAAATTAAATAAGTAAGGACTATGACTGCAGACTGCAATGTGCACCAAATCATCACTTTTCGCTCGTGCAATGGCGTGATACGTTAATTGTCGCGTGAATTGGACGTTATATGAGTGAAGGTGCAAATTTAAGAGAACACCATGAAAGCAACAAAATTTGGATTATCCGTCATATTTTTACTAACGGGAGATATGTTTTAATGGAAAGTGTATTCCGCTGATGCCCAGATCTAACGCCATCTGTCACGTACATTTATAATCACCCTAAATGCCCGAAAAATAGTTACCATAGTATTTTTTTATCTTTTTAGGCTTTCTTTGACTGTTAAACTATTCATATTCGCAAATGGCATACATTTCACTTAATAAATGGCATATCAAATGACAAATGACAGCCTCGCTAGACCAGCTGACTGGTATCCAGCTAGATGTGGATTTGAATGGCTTATTTGCAAGGAGTTGAATGCGTTTAATTGTTTAGAAAATCGTGATTAGCTTTATTCTTTTGCTCGGATTTAAGCTTGGATTACGAAAACGTGAGTATAGAATGCGAATTTCCAATAAATTTTAAAAAAATTTTCAATAAAAATTAATCACAACATTATTGAAATATTATTTCCTTTATAACTGTAGGTAGGGCTATTTTGGTTTTCGCTGTCAAAATTTATTTTGAAATGAATTCGTTTCTTTGTTTTGAATGGTAATTTCCAAAATATTTCGCACAATTTCTTAAAACAACACACAAAATGAGATGACAGTTGACAACGCCATCATCAACTCCACCGTCACCACCTTCTCCATTGAAACTATGTGTGTATACGAGAGAGATCGATGAGAGAGAGAGCAATACTCTCTGCGTTTATTGGTACCCAATTCGTTTATTATTTTGAAATTTAAGCCAAGTTTTCAAAAGTTTTTTTTCCCAGTTTTTATTATTATTATTACTATTGTTGTTGTTGTTCTTTTTGTTATTTGTTATGATTGTGTTATTGTTGTTTTTGTAAATAAAACTGGTTCTGACTTCAGTTTTATATCGAGTTTGTTGTCATTGTTCTTTTGTGTTGATTCTTTAAAGTTATCTGTCTGTTCGTTCTATTTGTTCTTGTTTGTTTTTTCTCTGTGCCTTTTTTTTTAGTGTTTGTGTGTATATGCTTGAGCGTATGTGTATGTGTATGCGATTTTTACTATAAATCCAGTTTAGTCTTCTTGTGTTTTCTTTCGTATTCAAAATATTATAAAAATAACTCTGTGGGTAAAGCACTCACTCGCATGTAATGAAAGACGGAGAAGACCTGTAACCAAACCATACGAAACCGGAAATTACAATTTTTTTGTTTTGTTTGACTTATGAAGAGAAAAAGAAGTGGAAGAAGAAGAAGAACAGAATTTTACCTGTCGTTTTGTTATGATTGTTCAGATTGTATTTCTTTAGAACTCAATTGAAAATGTGTAGCATTTTAAACAATTATAAAAGAGTTATGCACTTAACGGTTTCAAAACGAAAGTTAAATATAAAAGACAAGCAAAGCTATGATTTCGATAAAAACTTTCTTGTCATTATATGAAGTAGCCGTGGTCTAATAGCTAGTGTGTTGGCTTATTAGACGTAAAGCCCTGGTTCGTATCCCAGATCAGGCATCAAAACGAAATATGAAAAAAAAAATATTTCTTCGACGATTTCCTCTCACCAGATTTCTGGCTCTGAGAGTAAATAAACCTGCCATGAAAAAGTTTCTCAAAAATCTGTCGTTCGGAGTCGACGTTAAACTGTAGGTCCCGCCACTCACGTATAAAATTAACGCACACAACATGGTGTGAGAAGCTAGGCCGTAATCCTGACTGAAGGGTTTTAATGGCCAATTATGTATGCATGTGTTATTATAATGCTTGAACCTTGCCATTGTTTGTGGAATACGACATCATTTGAAGGAGTGCCTCTAAACTGGTTGCCAATTCATTCGAAAACCATTAGACAAATGACAGATTTAAATGCTTCAACATTAGGGGCTTATTGGCGTAAATATGGTTGATGTAGGCCTATAAAAAGTCTAACGGCATCAACCGCATGATATTGGCGGCCAACCGACCTTCTTAAAACACTAAATTACTGTCTGTAACTTCTAGTGCAACAAAGCTGAAATCGGTTACTTTGTGTGGCTCGTGGCATTGTATTGTTGAAACCATATATCATTCCGCTCACAATCATTAATTGCAAGCCAATAAAAGCCAATTGTTCTATGGCCATAGGCCTCTAAATTAATGTTAACGAATCTTACAGGGTAATTTGTTCAGATGTATTGTCTTTTCTATAACCACTACAGGGTTTTCGAGCCACTGTCCCCTCTGAGGGGACAACGTAAGTCTAGCATATCACTCGGTTGTCCCCTCTGAGGGGACATAATAGTTTATTAGCGATTACGGACAATGAAATTATTCCACCGTAATTTTTTAAGAAACACGTCCTCTCCTGTAGTTTTAACAAGAGCATGATAAATAAATCAGCCGTTTTACACGTCGAAAAAGAATGTGCGAATTGCGTTCACGAGGCACTGTACACTTCTCTGATCCGTTGAGCAAATTTCAGATATAGTGGATTAGGCGTACAAGCCTACAAGGGTATGGCTGAAGTGGTATGAAGTGGGAAACTTGATACGATAATAAAGAAATCCGATAATCCAAAGAAGAACTGTACAAGATCTCAGTTCGTACTGTAGCGTCGAATAGAAAAGATCTCTGCAGTAATAAGACAGTGTTGTGTTTTCGTAGTTTACCATTAGTAAATTTAATTTTTTTCGCTTTCTTTTATTATAAAGGGTGTTTTTTTGTAGAGGTATAGAACTTTAAGTTGCAATAAAACAACGATGGATTATTCGATTGACATGAATTTTATTTATCCGAAAGATAATCTTGTGGCATTACATTTTAAATATGATTTCTGGCATATGACCGCCACGGCTGGCGCGGATGTAGTCCAATCTGGACGTCCAATTTTCGATGACTTTTTCCAACATTTGTGGCCGTATATCGGCAATAATACGGCGAATGTTGTCTTCCAAATGGTCAGGTCAAGTGTTTATGGCTTTACCGCATAGACCAATGACTTTACATAGCCCCACAGAAAGTAGTCTAGCGGTGTTAAATCACAAGATCTTGGAGGCGAATTCACAGGTCCAAAACGTGAAATTAGGCGGTCACCAAACGTGTCTTTCAATAAATCTATTGTGGCACGAGCTGTGTGACATGGTGCGCCGTCTTGTTGAAACTACATCTCCTGGACATCATGGTTATTCAATTCAGGAATGAAAAAGTTTGTAATCATGGCTCTATACCGATCACCATTGACTGTAACGGTGTTTCCACATACACTTTTGAGGATTACCTTCACTCCAAATGCGGCAGTTTTGTTTGTTGACATAGCCATTCAACCAGAAGTGTGCTTCATCGCTAAACAAAATTCGCTTATGAAAATCGGGAACAACGGTAATCTCGTTTTGGGCCCATTCGACGAATGTACGCCTTACTTGATGATCGTTTGGCTTCAAATCTTGCACGAGTTTGGATTTTGTAAGCACGTAAACCAAGATCCTTCCGCAAAATCTTCCATAAAGTGGATGGACACAGATCCAATTCCTGTGGTCGATGGCGGATGGACTCATTCGAGTCTTCCTCAATGCTACGCTCTACAGCAGCAATAGCTTCTTCTGTACGCACCGTACAGTGTCTCTGGGGATGCGAGTTATCAATAAGAGTAAACGTGGTGCGAAAACGTTCCATGGTTAATTGAATTAACTGCTCTGATGGACAATTTTGTCGACGATAAAATGGGCGTAGTGCGCGATACGTTTTCCGCACAGAACCATTATTTTCGAAATAAAATTGCACTATTTGCAAGCGTTGTTCAGGCGTGAGTCAATTCATGATGAATTGCCAAACCAAACTGAGAATAAATCACTTGACAGCTGTTAAATCGGTCGCCATCTTGAAAAGTAATGCCAACTTAAAGTTCTATACCTCTATAAAAAACACCCTTTATAATCAAAATCGATTATTATATAATCATGTCGAGTTGCTGATATGTAACGTCCGAAACGGTTCCGAGTGCAAATGGTTAAATTTTGTCGATTTTTGCCCAATTTATGGTGAGAATATTTTGTAAAAATACTTGATTTTTCAACTTTATTATCTCCAATAAGCAAATTGTTTTTTTTTTTTTTTTTTTTTTTTTTTTTTTTTTTTTTTTTTTTTTTTTGTAAAGTTCAAAGGTTCAGCTTCGTCTTCCTTTCGTTTTTTCTCCATTTTATCTCTTTTTTTCGATTTTTAATCGATTTTCTTTCCTCTCTTTTCCAAAATTTTCAATTCTGTTAAGTTAACAGTGTCTGTTAATATGACATTCACTGTAAAAAAAAATATATAACTTTCGTAGCTAACTTCACACACATTCCGGCCAGTCGATCGATTAGGACGACCATAATCCCCCTGTAATGCTTGAAAAGTGGCCATGTTTAATGGCAAAATTATCAAATGGACGGTTTTGAAACCACTAAATGGATAACCTGATGTAATTCTCCCCTCCCTTGCCGTTTTTCTTTTTTAAAGACTGTTATTATTAGCTTCTCTTCCTTTAGCTGATCATGATTATCATCTTTTGTTATAATTTTTATTATTGTTTTGCTGTTTGTTTGTATTTCTTTTATTTTTTTTGCTCTTAATTTTTGCTGACTGTGCTAAAAAAAACCAAAAAAAAAACATAAAAACTTGCCACATTAAACTTGTTTTTTATGCCGCAATAACAAGCAGTAACAATAACAAAAGAAATGCAGACCATATTGCAACAAAGACCATAACAAAGCAGAGTTTTTTTTTCCATCTTCTTCTTTGAAACTTGAACTTTACGAAAAATAAGAGCAAGACAAGCAAAAAAGAAGAAGAAGAAGAAAAAAAACTAAAGTTGTGTTGCAAATGCAACAAAGCAAAGCAACATGTCTTGTTATCGTTTTGTTTTACACATAGAAAGTCATGAAACTGATCTCAGACTGGCTGACTGATGATACCCGATACCATTTTACCTTCTTTAACCATTATTTTCATAAAGCCACAGTTTATTGCAATATAACCTAAGCAGTATTGGCCAAAACCATCATCATCAGATGCCATAACAAATTTCTCAGGACATCTGCTGTCAGTCAGCACCTTGAAGTTTCTCTAATTTTTCTCTTTTCACACATGCTTAGATGCGAGTGCAATTAAAAGCTTTTAAACACTATATTGGGTGTGAGTAAAACTTCCCATTGCTATTCCTCTAGAGAAACATACGTAATGCAAAGCCTTCTTATTCTATTGGAATCAACCTGTAAGAGGAACGTAGGCAATATAGATTTTCAAAGTTTCTAAAAACGAAAGTTTCATGCTAAAACGGGAGCGTGTTTGAACGTTCGATGCAACCAATTAACGCGCATTTTCTAGCATATCTCAAGTTCCAAAATTATTTGGGATATACAGTAATCCTTCGATTTACGTCGCCTGGATTAACGTTGTTTACGTCGTCAAATTTTTTGTTCCCTCTAACTTCAATTTGTGTCGTCATTCGATTTACGTCGCCTTTTTTTGGAACCAACTGCGACGTAAATCGAGGGATTACTGTAACTTCTTTATGTTCCTTGTTAAAAACATACTACTTCGTAATATGAGCAATATGAAATTCGATTTACGTCGTTTCGATTTACGTCGCCTTTTCGAGGGATTACTGTACCACTTATTGGGTTTAATTGGGGACACCTTAGGCTACAATTTGTATATTGTGGGATATCTGCAGCATGTCTCATTTTAGGTATATTTGGGTGATTTCTTCCTTGACTATTTTTCGTATTTTCCGTTAACCACTTCACATTGCTCTGTTAACTTTAACATTAGCTCTGTTAAAAATTTTGGTTTTTGTCTTTGCTAGTTAAATTTGAATTTATCTTCACACACATAATTTTTCGTAGGTTAGATACTACCTGTAGAGTAGTATCCCAACCACGCAATTTGAGTCCAAATAATGATTTCTTTTTAGAACGTTGCATTATTCTGTACTTACTGTTGCCAAAATCATGGTAATGATCAAGAAGAAGAACTTTCCAAGAGGAGATGGCCAGAATCTTACAATGAGACGTTTGGAAGAGCATATTCAGTGAAAGGAATGATTTAGAGGAGCAGAGGCTCTTCTTAAGCCAGATACGATTGGGACAATCACAACTTAAGTTGGGTAAGTAAAATAGAGTAGGAGACTCCGTAGTCTAGAGGGTAGTGTGTTGGATTATTAGACACAAGGCCAAGGCTCAAACCCCAGACTGAAACAATTTCTGTTCAGAGTATTAAACGCCTCAGGGAAACAATATTCTGAACACATATTTGATTGGCGTTAAAATATTTTAGGAGGAATTTTAGGAAACACTGCGAAACTGAATACACCAACAGGATTGGTGTAAACATTAGTAGGAGATACCTTATATAGATTGAGGGCAGTACAATAGATTGTGTGGCAGCTCTGTATATGACAATAATTATTATACTGTTATGGATCGCCGTGGTCTAGTAGGCAGTGTGTTGGCTTATTAAACGTGAGGCCGCGGTTCAAACCCTAGGGCAGGCATCTCCAACTAAACGAAATATGGAAAAAAATTTCTTCGGCGACTTCCTCTCAGCAGATCTCAGAGAAGTGAATGAAATTGCCATGAAAAGTTTCTCAAAAATCTTTCGTTCGGAATCGACTTTAAACTGTAGATCCCGATGCTAATGTACAAAATTAACAGACACACAACATCAGTGGTGTGAGAAACTAGGTCGTAATCCTGACTAAAGGATTGTAAGGACCAATTATGTATGTGTATGGATCTCTAGTGGAATTGGATACCGATCAGGCCATTCTCAAGCTGCAGTGTTGTTGGGCACGCCAATATTTACTCCTTTGAAGGAAAAGAATGGTGAAAAGGTAGGAATTCTACGGGTTTTGATACTTGCTATCTTTACAGAATGATCCAAAATGGTGCCGGCATAGAAGCTTTATGGGATCCTCTAAACTTTCGAATCCCTGTCAAATTTTCCAAGCGGTAGTTTTTGCGATTTGCATGCTTGTAAAATGTCGAGAGTTCGGGATTTTACTGACAGAATTAAAATTTTTTCGAAAATCAAGCTGAAATTAGCAAAATGGTATCAACTTGAGGAGATGATGGTCCTTCCTTAACTTCGGTCTCGTGATATGTCGAAATCGTGGGAAATGAAAAAAAAAAGAATGATGAGAAGGGGCTCGAAATGCATGTTGAATTTGTCGTCTCTTATAGTCAAGGGGTTTTTTACGTGAAAGAGACAGGACACTGAAACTTCTGACTATCCACTGCCGCTTTATTTCTAAACTTATAATTCTATACACAGGACATTGTGTAATACAGGAAAAATGGGTCGGTCTACCCTTTAACCTTCACTACAGAATCTGTAGTAACATGTCTGAGACAAAACAGATAACCGTTCAATTCCTCATTGAAAGAGCAAGTCCGGCAGCATGGCGATTAAGGTTTTTTAGAATGATGATGAATGAATCCACTCAATCTTCTGCATTTCGCTTTATATAGACACTTCATCACTCTTGGAATAATACCAAAAAGTTACTTTAAATGGTTAAATAGCTAACAAACCGAATCATTAAAATCATTACAGACCAAAAAAATTGAAAAAAATTTCGTTTAATGCAACTTAAATTCTTAATGACAGTTTTTCATAATTTAAGCTGTTTTCAAATTTCAAACTTGATAGACAACACTGTTAATATTTTTTTTTTGGCAATGTTTTAACGAATTATTAAAAATTAAAATTATTTTAAAATTTTATAAATCGAAAACAGAAATACAGTAAATAATTTAAATTTAAAAGAAAAATAGAAAATTTATGAATTTCCTTACCTGCCGGAAAGAAATTATTCAAAAACGTTGACATTTTTCCTCAAGCAGCACACTTTACTTGCAAAGAGTATGAGAGGAAGCGACACAAGTGTTGAGCAGATAAACGAATTCACTTCAAAAAAAAAAAAAACGCAGATGATTATGATGATGATGATGTTGATGATAATGATGTTAGTTTGCTTTTTTTGTTGTTGTTTTCTCTCACTCAAATTCTGTTTTCGATAATTATTGAAACGCAATAATTATGATGAATATGTGATGATACGCGCACTGTTCATGAATTTAATCAATTACTGCAGCATACAGCAAAGTGTGTATGTAGTAGTATGTCATACATTTGCGAATGTATTGTAAGTTTCTGTTTCTTAATTTGCATTTCTAACGCACTCTTATAAAAAAAATAAATGGAGAATAGAGTTTCAAACTCTTCTTTTTTATTTACAGTTATAAAAATCTTTAATTGCTCTCTACACTTTACAGGGAGAGCGTAGAGTTGTTTTGTAGCTGCTGATAATTGTTGTAAGAAAAACGAATAGCAAATAATGATGATGATGACGATGATAATTGTTATTATCGTTGATTTTGGTGGTCAACACCGTTTGTCTTGAATTTTGCTTAAGCAAAACTCTTGCACACCCTTTTGCCCTTGTTTATATAGTTTCTTGCTTTTGTTTTCGTATGTTCTTTCTTATTGCTTATATGTCCATACAAACATATACATATTTTCATATGTTGAATTATTTTCGTTTTTCTTTTTTCTTTTCTTATTTGTCATGCTATTCTTACCAACACTTATACGTGCCTAGGTACGTAAATGCAGATCGATGTTGTTTTTGTTTCGATTCGATTTAAGTTTTGTTTTGTTTTCTTTATACAAAAAAAAAAAAGAAATGGGTTTGTGTGAGTATAAGTTTTACTTTTCTTTTCTTGTTTTCCTTTTTCACTTTGCGTTTATTATTACTTTACGAATACCATACCAACAACAACATATCAAACAACAGAGTTACCAATATTTTCATTAAAAACACTAAATAAGTGAAAAAAGCGTTGTTTTCATTATAAATTTCTAGTCAAAAGAGAAAATCGAAAAACTTTGAGAAATTCTTTAAAGTTTCTTGAATTATTGAGAACAATTTTATTTTCCTCTTTTTCAACGAGTGTATGGCTCCGAGCTTTCAAATTCGGTAATAAATTGTCGGTGGATGGTTCAAAAATGTAATATTTCTGATAATATTAGTTCCAACAGACAATCCTATAGCTTGGTCTGTTAGAAGACATTATTAAAATAGCATTATTCGGTCAAAATTTATTTTCCTATTATAGGTCGGCTGAAAAAATTTGTGACGTTTATGGGGCAAACCAGTAGCGGAATGGTCTTTGCCTTTTATCAAGCTGAAAATTTTAATGTTAAAGATGAAATGTCTCTGATCTCTCATGAAGCGGAAAAATATAGATGAAATCATGGGAAACCGACACAAAAACCGTTTGGTTTAACATTTTTCCCTAGTCCAGGAACCACTCATATAACAGTTCATTCAGATCCTCCATAAAGTAGACAACCAGGTGCCTCTTTTTCCTTCGACCAAGTGCCGGACATGTACGTAGTAGAGAAATTTATTATCAAAAGGCAGCAATTTCAAACAATTTCTTAGGCGAACTATTAGAGTCGATAAAAAGTTAAACACGTACGTTAATAATGTTCGAAAAAAACATCATATATGAGGCAAGTTGAAATTTTGTGGGCGGTTGGAAAGTCAAGTTTAAAATCAAGGGAGATAATGATGTGCGCCTTTAGCAACACAACTCGAAGCGTATTAACCAGACCTTAGAGAACGTCTTTCTCACAGACATCTACACTCGCGGTTGATGAGCTAATAAAGGTAGAACTGGTCGAGCGTTCATGGAACGTACGTTCGGAAATAAGAACGATATTACAGAGAGAATCGTTTACTTCAGACACCGTCACGTTTTTAACATCTCAACGTAAATCGATTTACAACAACTGTTTATAAACTCGCGTTTCCTTTAGCCTCCAATCTCCCTTGGGTATTAATCGTACTTTAAAAGGTGGATAACTGATACCGAAGTATACATACATACATAATTTTCCATTACAACCCTTCAGTCAGGTTTACGACCTAGCTCCTCACACCACTTATGTTGTGCGCGTTAATTTTATAGATGAGTGGTGGGACTTACAGTTTAAACTCGATTCCGAACGAGATTTTTGAGAACCTTTTCATGACAATTTTATTTACTCGCAGAGTTTTTGCCAGAAATCTGCTGAGAGGAAGTCGCCGAAGAAATATGTTTTCAAATTTCGGTTTGATGTCTGACCTGGAGTTTGAACTGCGGCCTTACGTCTAATAAGCCAACAAACTACCTACTAGCCTACAGCGACTTGAAGTATGGATATTCGAAAGACGAACTTCTAAAAAATAATCAAGACTCATAAAAACCCGTCAAATTTGATTAAATATCAAGGCTTTCTTTAAATACCACGGGAATGTGCACAAGAAGCTCAAATCACAGGGTTGGAGGGTTGGAGGGTCGGAGGGTAAGTAAGGCGAATGCAACATTTGCGAGAAGAAATAAGAGAAAAAAGTATGGTTTTTAGTTTAATTTTTTTCAATAACAGACCCCTCAGCAGCCTCCATAAAATGAGATTGAAACGATGAAGGACTATAAGAATTTTGAGGTATTGGCAAAATCTCTGACACAAATACGATGGAGAAATTTAATTCCTCCACAAAAACAAAGAATTTTAGGCTGTTAAGCAATTTTTCTTAAATTCAAATACAACGCAACCGTACTAAAAAAAAGCTTAATTTACAACACTATCAAATTATACAGGTTCTTACATTTTTATATTCTCTTCGTATTGAAGCCATTCCATTCACTGTCTGGTGGTGTTGTTGTTTTTCGTGTAGAAGAGTGAAGATGGTAAATCAAAGAGAGATGTTTGGGGATGGATGTACGGATGTGGTTGTAGTTGTACAATAATGATGATGGTATTGGTCAAAGTAGAATAAAAAGAAAGTTATATAGAGGTCGAAACAGATGGTTGGCTGACTGGTTGTTATATTGTTGTTATTGGTGTTGTTGTTGATAGCTGTTGTTGTTTATTATTGATGAAATCAAGATAAGAATAAACAAAAACAAGTTTATTTTTGTCCTAATATTTCTTTCCTTTTTTTCTGGGTTTTCTTTTGTTTTTTTTTTTTCTATAAAATTTAGGAGAAGCAAGATAATGTCAATAACTGAGAGAGGAAAGCTCTGCATTGGCTCTCATTGCTTAGTTGGTAGTTTAGCATGTAAACATCACTTACTTTTTGCTTTTCAATTACCTTTCAAACACTTTATTTCTCTTTAAAACGAATTTAAAGATTTTCATTTAAATTTTATTTTCTTTTCTTATTTTATTCGGAAGATTTAACACTTTAATTATTATTTAAAAAGAAAATTTTTTTATTTTTTTATTTCTTTGTTAATGTCGTTTAATATTTCGAGAATATTATTTTAGATGGAATTTTTGTTAACATATTTTCGTGGTTTTCGAAAAGGTGTTCTGCGTAGGAAAAAAAGAAAAAAAAGGAAATTAATTTTGCGTTTTAACAAAAATAAGGGTTGCCATTTCGAATATAAAAAAAGAATTTTATACAACTTACTAGCATTAAAATAAAATTAAAGAGAAATAGGTATGTAAATAAAATTTACATAATATACATAGTCATAGTCCGGAGTACGACCTAACTTCTCACACCACTTATGTTGTGTGTGTTAATTTTATACATGAGTGGCGGGACCTACAATCGACTCCGGGCGACAGACATTTTGAGAAACTTTACATGACAATTATATTTGCTCTCAGAGTTTTTGCCAGCAATCTGCTGAGAGGATATCGCTGACGAAATATTTTTAATATTTCGTTTTGTTGGAGATGTCTAACTTAGGGTTTGAACCGAGGCCTCATGTCTAATAAGCCAACACACTACCTAATAGATTACGGCGACTTTGCAACGTCAGACTACACACATCTTTGATGACCCCGCAGAAACTGAGACAGCATGGCTGGGAAGTTTCGATGCATACGCCGCATTGATTGAGCCACCATATTTACCAATGTCTGCAAAACTCCCATTATGGTTTAAATTTTAATTCTACAGGGACCTATAAAACCTAATTGAATAATTTTTTCGCTCTACACAAAGCTAATCTACGTAAGTTTGACTTCTCATACAAAGCTGTCAATGTAAACAATTTTTCCGGTTATTTTTATTTGGCAATGGCAACCCTTTGAAGCAAGTAACAAGGATATATTAAAATGCGTATTAAATAAACGCGGAATAGATAGTGGGAAAGAGAATTTGGAGTTGAGAGCATTTATAATTTTTCTTTGCTTTCTATTTCTATTTTTGCTTGTTTATTTTGTTTTTTTTTTCCATTGCGTTGATTATTTTTCACATTTGAACACTTTATTGTTGCTTTTTAGTGAAGTCTTCTACCACAATGTAGCTTAAATTGGGAGAAGTTTTTTTTAATTCACTTTTTGCCTTTTTCTCTTTTTTGTGTGTTTGACATTTTCATTAATTTTTGTTTTTAATTATTTAATTATTATTTTTTTCTGAATTTAAACACTATTTTTACGTACGTTTTAATTGATGGATACAATTTTCCTTTTTTCCTTTTTCTTTTTTTTTTATTTTTTTTTTTAAATATTATTTATGATTAATTTTATTAATTAATTTATGCTTTATACAATATTACATATGTATATAATTTATATTTATGTAAATGGCGTGTGGGTTGAATATGTTATTTTATTTATTATTATAATGTGTTTTATTACATGTTATTAATTTTTATTATTGAAAAGTTTATAAAAAAAAAATGACCACATATTAAAGCTGAAAAAGAAAATAAAAAAATTTTTAAAATCAGAATAAATGCATAAAAATTCTTTAATTTTTAAAATTATTCTCTACACAACGAGACTGGAAGAGATTTTATTTTATTTACAAGAATTGAAAAGAAACCGAAAAAAGTCGCTCAATTGGTTTCACTTAAACGAATAACATTCTCCTGAAAGGTACGAACTTCAACTAAATGTACTGAAACACACACATTTGATTGTTGTTGGTTGCTATTGCCGTTTTTGTGCCGTAGCATAAAAAAATAATTGCAAAAAACAACAGAAAGAAGGCACAACACACACAGTTAGGGGATCATTATCTTCATTATTAACATCTCAACGTCATTTACATGCACGCTGTCGCTCTTTTGCTCTCTCCCACAGTGTTTTGTTTCACTTTGCAAACGTACAGAACGTTTATTTTTTGTTTGTTTCTTTAGTTTGGTTTGTTTTGTTCTGATTCTCAACTGTTTGGTTTTGATTCCTCTTGCTGTTTGTTTTCTTTCTGGCCAGACAATAATAAAAGCCAAATAAAAACAAAACAAATACAAACAAAAAAGAAAGGAGACTAAATAAGAAACCCAACATTAGCCGTATGTATCTGTATAAAAACAAAAACCGCAAAGAAAAATTGAAAAAATTTTATGAAAACAGAAGAGAAAATAAAAACACAACACACACATGCACGCACACATAGCTTAACAAAAGAAAACAAATCAAAGAATTCAAATTGTCTATCTGACTATATGTGTGTGTATGTGTATGCATATGTATGCATTCAATTGTATTAGTTTTGTTGTGCAAATCACACTGTCTATTTGTCGTACAAGTCCACTCTACAATCTCCATGGGAGCGCAAATAACACTTCACTCTGAAACATGCATACATACACACTCATTCACCAGCTGGGGTTTGTAAATAAAGTATTTTTCTTATCATAATAAAAGGAAAAAGAATAAAACATCGAAGTGTTAAAGCGTAAAGCTGAGAGAAAGAGACAGAGAGCAGGAAAGAGAGATAGGAATAGTGAGTGTGTGAATTCTTATAAAAGTTAATAGGAAATTATCAAGTAATAAGAAGTAATTGAAGCGGAATTCCGTATAGAGTTGCCATGTTAAGCTTTTGTAAAGGGGGAAATTAATTTAATGGCACAAATATCTGTACATAATCTGTACAACTCCCTCTCTTCCGAATGATATTTAATCAAGTCATTTTGGCCTCTAATATTGTGTTTTCAATTTTGATGATCCAGATGGAACCACAATGAAGATCAAATGAAGTACTTTACGAATTGTTTCAATGCTACAAACTGTTTCAAACATATTTTCAGGTCCTCTGTATTTCAAACAAACATTTTTGCCTCGAGTTTTGCATCAATCAGAAAAGCAAGAGCGCAGAGAAACTTAGCGGTGGCTTTAAAAAATGGATGCTTGTTAGAAAAATATAAAGTATCATTAAAAAAAAAATTAAGACCGCATGGTGGTACAGGATCTGAAGAATTGTTTTAAAATTTGAATCCGAACTTTTTGACAGACGGTAAAGCATCGAATTCTTTATTTTTGTATAAAAACAAACAGACGGCTCAGAGGGCGATTTTGTGGTATAGTGGCATTCCTGAAGCCAGCAATTCAATTAGCTTAGGTTAGGTTAGGTTACAGGACGTGTACTTGTCAGTTAAGACAAGTACAGTACCCGGAATTGACCCATTGTACAACGTCCTTTTTTCTCACACCACTTATGTTGTGTGTGTTAATTTTATACATGAGTGGTGAGATCTACAGTTTAAAGTCGACTCCGAACGACAGATCTTTGAGAAACTATTTTATGGCAATTTTTGCCAGAAATCTGCTGAGAGGAAGTCGCCGAAGAAATACTTTTTTTTGTATTTTGTTTTGATGTCTGGCCTGGGGCTCGAACCCTGGCTTTACGTCTAATAAGCCAACACACTACCTACTAGACTACGGCGACTTCAAGCAATTCAATTAAAGCAGCCAGAATTGATCAACATTATAACGCCAGAATACATCTTTAATGAGTTGAAACAACGTAAGACAGCCTCAGTGAGAAATTCTGATGCATTCAAAATATAGTTCGAGGTTGCAGTGCTCTCCAAATAGTTTACATTTAAATTAAATCTTTGATCATTACTGATCACAGAACGTATTGAGCTCACAATCTTCAACAGGTTACATTGCATAGGTATTCCGATCGCCTAATTCGAAGTGGGTATTGTCCTCTCGCTTTACGGGGAAGCTTAATTTCGTTAATAGCAATCCTTGTAATATTACTAATCTGTACTGGACTTTAATGAATAAGAAAAGGTTTGATTATCTTCTCACTGGTCTATTGAAAGGCATTCCAATCGATTTGGCATTTCTTCGAATGATGTTCGGAGGAGCTGTGGTAAGGAGGAGTAGGAGACTTCTGGTCTGGTCTTCTCATGTTTTATGATACTTAACTCAGCTCTATAATATAAAGTTTGAGCAATAGCGAGATTAATGCTGGAAGCAGGTTAATTTCCTTTAGGATTCCCTGAGATTCTCGGGACGTGATACGGCTAATAGTTAGACACTGCCCTTCGGAAAGAGGTTGTCACGTAAGCTAAACTTATCAATGAAAAACGATTTAAACTTGGTATAATAAAACTTATTTTATATACAAAAAAACAATGTTTTGACATGGCAACCCTATAAGTATCCTAAGTTTATTAAAATGAATTGAAGCCTTATGATTGTGTATTGTTGTTGCTGCCCAAAACACAACTACAACGCAAAATACGAAACAGCTGCAAATTAATAACAACAGACGCCATATTTGATTGAAGTTTAACCAAAAAGGATGATATACGGTGTAACACCACAAAAAGGAATAAGAAAAATAATAGATTACGACAACAACAGCAAGCAGAAGAAATATTTAGAAAGAGAGAGAGAGAGGAGGAGAAGAATTTAATATAAGTTAATAAAAAAAAATTGAAAAGGTTGAATTTGTTAAAAACAAAGTTAAGAAATTGTATGTAACAAGTGAATTTGTTTGTTATTAATTAAATATTAATTTTTAAATTAAATATGCAAACAACAAATAAGAAAACTGGTTTAACCAGTATTTTGTTTGCGTGTTAGTGTTACCCTAAAAAAAGAGTAACAGGAGTTGGAAGGCAAATAAAAATTAAGACGCAAAATGTTAGAAGCAGCGTAAAATAAATAAAGCCGGGCAAACGACAATTTGCTTTTATTTTATGTGTTGTTGTTGTATTTGTTTTAATTTTAATTAAAAACCAGAAAATTATTTGCATTTTAATTTATTTGAGCAATAATAACAACAATACACCACCGCTTGCACACGGTAAAAAAAATTGTTTTTGTTTTGTTGGAACAAAACCAAACAAAAAGTAAAAAGAAAAAAACAAAAACATACAAGTGAAGAGAGCGCCGCTTTGGTTATTGCAAAAACAATTTCAATTTCATTTTATACTCGCCGTAATAACTTATTGTCATGTGTGTGCATATGTGTAAGGTATATACTAAATATGTTGCTGCTCTCTTATATACTGAATTGTAAACATTTCATTTTATAGAAAACAAAATAATTTTTTTGCATTTATTTTGTTTAACAAAAATTGTAGTTTTTTCATTTCTTTGATCATATTTTTTTATATTTTTGATTAAAATTCTCTTGTGTATATTAATTTTCTTTTTTTGTTATTCTTTTTGCACTGCTTTTTTGGCTTTTTTTCTTTCTCTTTTTTTTTTCATTTTTAATGCCTTTGGCTTTAAAAGCTGATTTTTGTTTTGCACTTTTGACCGGTTTATTTGCACTATTTCATTAATATTTTTATCACACTTTATGCTAAATACATTATTTTAAAGAAATTTATTAAAATTTTCTTTTTATTTACTTTTATTTGAGGTAATTTTAAATAAATAATCCGCTGCGTCTTTAACGAACAGCTGTAGACTCCATCTTAAAAAATATACCTGTTAGTGTTGGGTAAAAAATTCCCTCAAGTAACCGATTCCATCATTATTTACATTTTTCGTGATGCAAACGTCATAAGCAAAGGCGTTACTACACACTGTAGAGCGGGTCTCATTCATGGTATAATGAATGGCAACATTTGTTAAAGCGTAGAGTTATAGTTACGAGTGTTGCCATTGTTTAAAGTAAATTATTTTGTTAATTTTAAAATGAGTTTCTATTTATTCATAAGTAAAACAACTTATTTTGAGCAAAACTAGTTTATTGTGTTTCCATTATGCTTTATTGGTTTTTATTTTCAATCACCAAGAATATATGGGAAAGCCATTGCTTTTTAAATTTTTTATATTTATTTAAAGAGTTCGACAGAAAAGTTCTGATATTTTATTTACAAAATAATTTGAAATTAGTTTTTTTATCCTTTCACAATATTTTTTTTAATAAATGGCAATACTACGTTAGTTGAATGTGCTTCTTTTGTTTCACAAAACGTGATTAAAATTTTGCTTCTTAATCCAAACATAAACCATACAGTTGGTAGTGCAGTAGTTAGTTGTGTTACCTACATGTCGGTGGCTCAATAAAGGCTCCGCTATCGGAGGTGAAAATTACTTATTCTAGACACACACCGGTGAATTCACCACAGCCTGTATTACGAACTATAGTAATACAGTACATAGTTGGAATAACACTTTGGTGAATTCCAATTTTATTCACCACACTTTGCAAAATTCACCACTCCGGAAACTCACCACATCGAATAAATCCCCCCGTCCCATCAAATTCGATCAAACAACTAACCACCAGTGTTGCCATGATGGAAAAAACTTGTGTATTTGAAATATTTTGAATTTAATTTCAATTTTTGGGCCTTTTTTTGGAACCTATTTTTATTCTACCATGTACGTACATTTTTTATATAAGTTTTTATTTGGAAAATAATTTTTATTTTTGAAAATGTTAAAATTTCATTTATTGTTGTTATTCTTTCTAAAAATTAAAATTAAAATTAAAATTGGAGCTAAAAAGTACTTACTTTGTTATCCTAAAACATGGGACTGGAGGTTTTCAGGTTTCTCGGATCACCAACTGATAACCTTCAGTTATTTAGTGGCCTTAAGGATTCCGAGAAGAACCGACTGGATCAAATTTGAGGAGGCTGTGGAGGAGGAGCTTTGGGTCCTCCTGGTATCAAATATCGAGTTGAAGGACCTTTGACGGACATTTTGTTCGTTGTTTGTCCCCGTACTTACCCGAGTCAAGCGAAGAGGTTACCTAACCCCGGTTGGGAGCTTCCGTTGTCTTCTGAAGTCAAGGTGTTGTTCTAGACAGCAAGCTGAACTGGAAAGGAACTCCGAGGAAAGAATGATGAAGAGACTGAACCAGTGTCAGTGTGGGAACTCCATAGGTGAGAGCTGGGGTCTTCCGCCTATATCTGGCGTTCGTTAGACTAGTTATTACTTAAGGTTGTGGTGTTTGGTGGAGGCCTTGGGTAGGATTTTTTACAACGGAAAATCTTGTATAAGGTTCAGTGGATTGTCTCATTTGAGTATCACTGGAGTAATGAGAGAGCTGCTCTTGACATGCTCTGCCTGACTCCGCTTGATTAATATGTCAAGCAGTGTAAAGCGCGCAGTGCCATACATCTGAGGGAAAGATAGAACACTCTGAAATTCTGAATGTCGTCTTCCCGAGGGGAGGAACGGATCTTTGGAAACAGCTATCGTACCGGATAGGGCACTATGAAATGGTGGGGAACTCCAAGGGCAGAGAGATATGTATAACCATCATCGAAGTTAGATGGCGGGCATATGTTAGGTTAGGTTAGGTCTGAGTGATAGCTCTGATTTCACAAAGCTCACTTGAGCACGCATAGCGGCCCGTTGTGATGCCACGGGTGAACGCAGTCCCTGTACTGACCAAGTTCCACCAAAATCAGGGAAGAGGAAGAAGTTGGTCAGCGCAAGGGCTGCACTAGGGCATATGTGCTGGGGTTTTCTTTAAGGATCTCGGACTTGCACTTCACTTTAGGTTACAGAATGACTGTGGTGTGTTTCAGGCAGATATTTTTGTTATCTTGAAGGCAATTGAGGCCGTAGCTAGTAAGCCCACTGCAGATTCGAGCTTTATTGACAATCAGGCTGCCCTTTAAGGCCAATATTGCGTCGGTCTGGTGTAAATCACGATTTGTTCGTGAGTGCAGAGTCTTTAACGATCTTTGGACCAGATCAAATCCATTTATGCTGGGCTTCGACACATTGCGGTGTATATTCGGTAAAGAGACGGCGGGTAGTCTCGCTAAATTAGGCTTATTTTCTGAGTGCGATTTGGTAGTTGGCTATTGATCCACAATCTGCCACTTCTACGGCCTCTGCACTAGATGGGTCAGGGAGGAAGAGCAGAGATGTTATGTGCCTAGGAGGAGCCTATGTGTAGAACAGGTTAGCAGCTGGGCTTAGTAGGATAAGGTCAGCCTGAGATTTTATTATTACAGGGCACAGCGAGATTAGATCGCTGACAAGGATCTGAAACAGATCCCAGCCGGAATAATGCAGGGTATGTTGCGATGAGGTGGAATTGGAGACTATCGAACACTGTCCAGTCCTTTGTAGGTTGAGGACATGAGAAGGGGCTTCTTCGAAGGTTTGGACTCGCTGTCGTGAGCCGACATTAGAGCTTCAGTTTCAGAAATAGGTTGAGTTGTTTGAGAAATGCTAGGGCATCGGGATTGTAATCGCACTCTCTTGTATGTATGTGGTCCATCTTTTTTCTCCGCCTCTTATTTACTTATAGCCTTCATTTTCTACCTCTTCTACTTTTCCAATTTCCCCAACTCCTTCACTATACTTTCTCTCTCTCTCTCTTCTAGGACGAATTTACTTACAATGGGTCATTTTGAGTTCTCAAACCCTAACCTATTACCATTTCTAGGATCAAATTTTTTTTATTGGTTTTAAATAAAATAAATCCAGTAGTATTTTGAATAAAATTTAAAGAAAAAAAATTACAATTTTATGGAATGAAGATGATGACTTTTCAAAAAATTCTTTTTATTTTCAATTATTATTTTCATACTTAAAATTACGTTTCGCAGTTAATTTTTTTAAGATTTCTCATTATTTTCCAGTTATTTTTTAACTTACAAGCTATTTTTTTTCTTTCTTTTTATATTTTCTTAACAACAATTCTTTATTTTTATTAAACAATTTTTAGTTTAAATAACTCAAAATGAAATGAAAAATAATTAAAAATGAAAACGAAAGAAAAAAAATTCAAATATAAACGCAAATTTGTTAATGTTGCGAGACTGTATTTATCCCACTAAGGATTTAGGATAAATTTTATTACTTTCTTCTATTAATTCTATTCTTAAAAAACATATAAAAAACAAAAATTTTTTTAATTAAATTAATTTTTTAACAAAAACAAAATATGCGTTTATATTATTAATTAACACAAAATAAAATATTAAAAAAATTTATAAAAAATTTAAATTTTTTCTACACTTACAAAGTATTTTTTTAACAAAGGTGGCCGCAAAAAAGGATCTTAGAAGAAAAAACGAAGTTTTAAATAATATTAGAAAGAAAGTACCATGCGTCTGTCTATTATTTTTTGAATCAAATTAACTTTTGTTATAAAAATTTGAAAAGGTACTTTTTTTGAAATAAGTTGTATAAAAATTTGAAAAGAGTACCTTGCCAAAAAAGAAAATAACCTATACTGTGAATATAAAATAAAAAGAACCACCTACCTAATAAAGTCTTTTAATATCATCTATCAATTTGAATTAAACTCTTTTTTTATTTTGTAAAACTTTAAAAAAGTATTTTTTAAAAAGTACCTATAAATTAAACAGTAACGTTAAGCATAAATAAAGTGCACTGAATTAAATAAAGTGGATGTACTCTTAATCTGATTTATTTTAACTTTCTCTTATAAAGTTTTAATAAACAAGTTTTGTCGAAATATTGGAAATTTAAAAAGTCCCAAAAAAAGAAAACTGTAGTACCACTAGTATAAATAAAAAGTACCCAAAATATGGACTTAGGTTAGAGGACGTGTACTTGTCAATTAAGACAAAAAATATGGACTTTCTAACCTTTAATTCAGTTGACGTTTTTTATATACAGCTGCGTGCAACTAATTAAGGACACGAAGCTTACATGTGAGCTTGAAGCAAAAAATACAAATGGTTGTATGATATTGTCAAAATTTGTCCAAGTTTAGTTAATTAAACTGTTAGTCGTAGAAAATAACTACTTATTGTGTCAAATAAATTATTATTTATAAAGCTGTGAGCCATTTTTTTAAAGAATATTGATTTTATCCGTGCATATAATTAAGGACACACCGTAAACTTTATGAAAAACATGTATTTATTAGAAATAAAATCAATATTTTGTTGCAAAACCATTGTTGTCGATAACAGCTTGACATTTCAGAGGCATCGAGGTAACAAGACTTTCATACACAATGGTTGGAATGGCCTCCCAAGTTTTCTTTGTTTCGGCGAAGAGATCATCAAAATTGCTTATTTTTACTGAGCTTACTTTGGTTTTTACAACTTGCCATAAGCGGTTCAATATTTCAGAAGACATTCGAAAGCTGAAAAGCTGCCTCGTAAACAAAGAAGCCGAATTACGACAGTTCGTGAAGATGCACTGTTTGTCCGCGAGTCGAAAAATAATCCGCATAAATCAGCAAATGATATTCGGATAGCAGTCTTTGGTGAAAACGGAGCAAAACCATCTGTAGACACAGTAAAACGTCGATTGCGAGCAGCTGGTCTCTTTGGAAGAGTTTCCAGAATGAAATCATTTTTGTCTGAGCGTAACCGGAAGAAGCGAATAGAGTTCGCAAAAAATACCGCCATTGGACCACTGTGGAATGGAAAAGAGTGTTATTTTCGGACGAAACAAAAATTAATAGAGTCTCTCCCGATGTAAAACAATATGTTCGCCGGCCAAAGTTAAAAGAATTTGATCCAAGATACACCCGGGCCACTTTAAAGCATGGAGGAGGTTATATTATGCTTTGGGGTGCTATGTCGTCATGCGGTGTTGGGCCGCTGCACAAAATTGATGGAAACATGGACAAGTTCCAATATGTAAGAATCCTAAGCGATGCAATGAAGCCGTATGCTGACGAGAATATGCCAGTAACATGGACATTTCAACAAGATAATGACCCGAAGCATACGGCTCATCACATCAAACAATGGTTTTTAAACAATTCGGTCGCTGTACTTGATTGGCTTTCATGCAGTCCAGATCTCAACCCGATTAAGAGATTATGGCAAGTTGTAAAAACCAAAGTAAGCTCAGTAAAAATAAGCAATTTTGATGATCTCTTCGCCGAAACAAAGAAAGCTTGGGAGGCCATTCCAACCAGTTTATATGAAAGTCTTGTTACCTCGATGCCTCGGAAATGTCAAGCTGTTATTGACAACAATGGTTTTGCAACAAAATATTGCTTTTTTCTAATAAATACATGTTTTTCATAAAGTTTACGGTGTGTCCTTAATTATATGCACGGATAAAATCAATATTCTTTAAAAAAATGGCTCACAGCTTTATAAATAATAATTTATTTGACACAATAAGTAGTTATTTTCTACGACTAACAGTTTAATTAACTAAACTTGGACAAATTTTGACAATATCATACAACCATTTGTATTTTTTGCTTCAAGCTCACATGTAAGCTTTCGTGTCCTTAATTAGTTGCACGCAGCTGTATGTAGATTTAAAAAGGCATTTATTTTAGTATTCCCCGGAATAATACCTACACCTGAGAGTAAATAGCCATGCGTCCATTCAAGCTGGTAGAATTCTATTTATCTCATTGATAAACACTGGCTCATATTAAATGGAATGCCGGCTTGATCAATCAATCTTTAATTCTGTGTGGTGAACAAAGTTGCAACTTGCTGGGCTCTCCTAACACTTTGGGCTCACTGCTGAAGGAAATCGATCCGCAGCAGACCTTTATAGACATAGTCAAGAGTCGCATGTAGATTTAAAAAGGTATTTATTTTAGTATTCCTTTCATTGTTTGCAGGATATCGAAATCCTATACCCTTGAGAGAAAAAATAGCCATTCAAGCTGGCAGAATTCTATTTGTTTCATTGATGGCACCGGCTCGTATTTGATGGAGTGGCGGGTTGATAACATAGCCCTGCAAATTTAGACTTTTCTGTGCAAATAAGACGGCTCCAGGGGTTTCCGAAGGTATTTTGCGGTCATATGGCGGTCAAGTAAATCTGATTAATTTTTTATAACACTCGACCGCCAAATTGGATCCGCCATTTTGAATTCTTTAGATCTGAATAAAGATCTGTAATTACACAGTCACAAAAACCCCTGAGTGACAATTTTCAAGTAAAACTGATTAGTTTTTAAGGACCTCCGTAATGTGTTTCTTTTTCTCTTGCACCCCTTGGGGTGGCCTACTTTAAGGGTACATGCAAACAATTTGGCTTTGGGCTCATTTTAAAGAGCAAAGATCAATTGTCAATTTCTGACAATAGCGATGATTCTAGCACGTCAGTGTTTAGCTCTACAATTATTCAAAAATGGCCAAAAACGCTATTTTTAGGGGCCTTCAACCCCCTTTTTCTCAAAAACCTGACGTGTACGGCGTGCAAAATGCCTTCGGAAACACCTGGAGCCATCTTATTTGCAAAACCCATGCAGGACTGTGTAATCTATCTTCTTCAATTCTGTGTGATGAACAAAGTTGTAACTTGCTGGACCCCCAAGTCTCTTTGAGCTCACTGCTAAAGGAAATCGATCCGCAGCAGACTTTAAAGACATAGCCAAGAGTCGTATTGTGGCATTAAGTAGTCAGAGAATCAGGTCGTTGACTTGCCTGAGTCCTGCAGCAGGCCAGATTAGTAGAAGAACTTTACAAGATACGAAAGAGGCGTGATGGAATCGAATTAATTATCTGAAATTGCGTTCAATCAGTTGGTTAAGTCTTCTGGATGAGACAGAGTGCAGCCTCTGCCTCGAAAACAATGAAACCATAAGAAACATTCTATGGAATCACATTTTTCAACTTCTTACTACTGTTTTCAATAAATCTATTGTATAGTGTTAATGGTGAATATTGGCTTCCAATGATGGCTCAAGGGTTTGCTTTTTATCACCATGACCCAGTGGCTTAACATAAAAAGAAATCCAGAAACGTTTAATCGCACGAATGAGGGAGGCAGCAATTTAACAGGACCAATTTCGGAAAATTTTCTTTCCTTTAAGAAATATTTCATCCCTGAATTGAATATTGTGGTATCACACCTAAATTGTTGGGAGGGGCTTCGCCCACCTAGCCTAACCTATTTAATTATTTTTCAATAAAATTTTATAAATGAATTAATTTTTTTGCTCTCCTCATAACTTTTTAACTCATCTGGTTTTTTTTGATACTTTTTACTGTGTGTTTTCGAAGAAAAGTACCTTTTAAAATAATTTTTTCAATGATTTCGTGAAATATGTTTTAAATTTTCTTTTTGAAAATACAATACCCAAGTAATTTAAATATTTTTTGATTAAATTTTTAAGAATGTAAGTTACTTTGGTACTTTCTTTTATATTTACTGAAAATCCCTTTTTATTAGCCGAACAAACACAAAATGTAAAAATATTTAGTACTTATCTATCCTTTCTTTTTTAGCATTAATTTTTTAGTAACGATGTTATGAGTTTTAATTGTTGTTGTTGTGTTGATTGTTTGTTTGTTGTTTTTTTTTTGTTTTTAAAATTTTTAAAAATTTTAATTCCGCTACTTATCTCTCTGTTTCATTTACATATTGTTTCATACGAATAATTCATTTTAATTTCTGTTTTTTTTATACAATTTAGCAGTATTGTGTGTGCTTTAAATTATTTTCTGGCTTTCTTTTTAATTTTTTTAAACAAATTACTTTTCTTTTTTAAATCATACTATTTTAGAACAATAGTTTTTAATTAAATTCTTGATTTCAATTTAATTATTTGTTTTTTTTTCCATTATTTTCCTTTTTTGTTTTTGCAGTTTTAAGAAAATTGTTTTGTTTTTTTGTTTTATAATCTTTAAATTTTTAATTCTTTTTTTTAACATTTTCATTTTTTTAATTTAATTAATTTCATATTTTTTGTTTTATTTTTATGCTTCAATATTATTTGTTTTTTTTTTTAATTTTTTAACGGAAGTCTATTATTTTTAATTTTTTTTGTCTTTAAAAAAATTTTGCATTTTTTAAGTGGAAATTGTTTTTTACATTTTCTTTGGGTTTTTTAAGTGTGTTTACAGTGTTTTTTTATTGAGTAAAAAATTATTTTTTTTTAATTTTAATTTTAAATTATTTTAATTTATATTTTATTTTTTTTATTTTGGCATCTTTATAATTTAATTCTTTCACTATCAATCATCTCACATTTCTTTCAACTTTTTTTCTTATATTCTTTAATTTTTTATAAAGAAATATTTTATTTGAAATATTTTTATATATTTTCTTATATTTTTTAAAGAAAATTATTTATCTTTCGAAATTATTTAAATTTTAAATAAAAAAAATTTCTCATTGATAGCACTGGCTCGTATTAAATTGAATGCCGGCTTGATCAATCAATTTTTAATTCTGTATGATGAACAAAGTTGAAACTTGCTGGGCCCTCGTGTCCCTTTGGTCTTACTGCTGAAGGAAAACGATCCGCAGCAGACTTTATAGACATAGTCAAGAGTCATATTGACATGTCTGAGTCCTGCAGCAGGCCAGATTAGTAGGAACAGCTTTACTAATTACAAAAGAGGTGTACAATTAAAAACCTGAAAACTATGAAAGAGTTTGGCTTTGAAACCAGCGAAAGAATACTCCTTCTTTCGATGAGAACCGGCCGTTAATTAAGTCGCTTGAAATTGATTTTTGACATAATTTTTGCAAATAGGTGTACAGTAAAGCGACTTCTGTAAAAGCAGTTGCTTTCCAGCCATCATTAATTAAAGGCCATACTGCCAATATAATAACATGAATATTATTTCAGTGCTTTCAAAATGCCCGATCTGTTATTTATTTAGCGAAAGGTTTGATATTTTCGAACGAATTGTGGATCGCACAACAAACGAAGCGCGTCATTGGACCGTATACGACGTATACGTAAGGACTATAGTCCTTCAAGAATGAATCTGGAAGAAGAGTTACATCTCTTGGATAAGGCGAAGTCCGGCCAGGCTCTAGTGTGTAATCCCCAGTACACTTTGTGACCCACTTAGCCAAATATTTTTAAAAGTGTAACCGTTTACAAATGCGAATTGTCGTCCAATGCAAAACGTCTGTGGCTGATACGATTTCGTAGGATTTTTGATCCATCGCCATCAGCAATACTTAACTCTGTTCACATCACTGCCTCATACAACGAGGCGTGTAATGTATTTGAAACCACAGAGCAGCTATTGGGACAGACGGTTAAGCCACAGTTGGGAATAGTGGACCACAAGGGGCGTATAGAAGACCCTTACGTTTCTTATACGAAGAACTCCTTTCAACATCCACTCTAATTTATATTTTAGGAAGTTACTTTTTCTTTCAAACCTTAAGGAATTAATCGACGGATGGAGATTTGACTTCAAAGCGGTGAAATCATCTCACGTTGACAAAAATCCACGAATCTACTTTTCGTCAAAAAGATATGAAAATTCCCTAGAAGATTAGTGGCCATTTTGGCAAGGGGAAATAGTACACCTACCCGATTATATGCAAATGAAAGACCAGAGGGTCTTCTTTGGAAACGTGGTAGTAGGGAAATTGGGGAAATAAATTTAAAAAAAAATCGATTTTTGGTCAAAAACATATGAACATTTTCTCAAACATATTGGAAATAGTACACCTACCCGACTATATGCAAATGATAGTCCAGAGGGTCTTCTTTCGAAACGTGGTAATGGGTATAGCTGGAATAATTTATGGATTTGAGGAAATTAATTTTGAAAAAATCGATTTTGGGTCAAAAACATATGAAAATTTTCTTGAAGATCAGTGGCCGCCTCTTTGGAACATATGGGAAACAGTACACCTACCCGACTATATGCAAATGATAATCCAGAGAGTCCTCTTTCGAAACGTGGTAAGGAGATAACTTATATAGTTTTGAGATTTGTTTTCAATCTTAGGAAATCGTAGGAAGGGTCCCATGAAAAGACGAACGACGAAATCACTTCACAAGAAAATACCCTTTTTGGAGGATGGAGGAGGAGGAATCTTTCCGTGGCAAAAATCTAAGAATTAGGCCACGAATTGTTTCCCTAATTTCTAGGTTAATAAGATACAAGTGATTATTTGTTGTTGTCTCAAGACCTTAAGAAATAGTGAAAGTAGGACCACAAGCAAGAACTTTTATTTTTTGGAATTTTAAAAAAAACGTTGAACAAAATGTGTAGAGCCCAAAGGAGACTTCGGGTGGCATATTTGAAAAATCCTGTGCTTTTCATTGCACGTACATTTTTAATGTTTCATTTCATTTGTTTCTTACAGTTTTTTTTAATGAATTTATTTTTACATTCTAAATAATTTATACTACTTTAGCTTTATTTTCTTTTTGTTTTTAAATGCAGTTTCTATTTAATTTAGTTTTTTGAAATTTTGTTTTTGTTTTTTCAATATTTTAACAAATCGAAAATCAACATTTTCACTTTTAATTTTCTACTTTCTATTTTTTTTTGTTATTGTTTTTTGTTTTCTTTTTTTTAAATAGAAATTATTTTTAATCATAAATTAATTTAATTTAAGCTCTTAAAATGTGATTTTTTTTAAAACTACTTATCAAAAATAAGTTTTTTTCTTTTTTTTTTGGAATGAAATTTTCGGTAATTGAAGTCTTAAATTACTAAAAAGGGGGGGGGGGGGGTAGGTAACCCTTTAAGTCAGGGTTACCATATAACGTTACTTTTATTTGTATTTCTTTTTCTAGCTTAAAAATGTATGGTACTTATGCATTACGACGAGTTAAGTTTTTTTTTGTTAAATTATTTTTCATAATATATAGTAGAGTATATAAAGAGTATTTTGGGTTTTATATCGTATTTAAACTACAATATATCATCGACTATTTTTATGAATAATAATTTTAAATTACAACCAATTAGCTTTTTTGAAATATTTTTAATTAATTTTATTCAATTATAAAAATGGAATTGTTTTGTTTTCTCTTTAAATTTTAAATTTGAAACGGTGTGTGTGTGTGTTTTTCAAGTGTTATGCAGTGTACCACAACCACCATACAGGTACAGTACACTGCAATTGTGTACATTAGTGTATTAAGGTAGGTAGTGTTTGCTGTCATTCGTTCTTGTCTGTTAGGTGAGTGTATGAAACAGTACAGTGTGTATGTAGAGTAGATTAGTTTTAATGGTTAACATTTTGTTTATGAATCTGAGGAGTTTCGTTTTCTAATTAAAATTTATTGTAAAAACAAGCCAATTTTTCTTTTTTAAATTTTTTTGTTGGTTTTGAATTTTTTTTTTCAATTTTTCAAAGAAAATCTAACGACTCTAGTCATCTGGGTCTAACCCGATTAGTTCGGCTTGCAAACGGCCCTTAGTCTTACAGCATATTGTTAAGCAAAATACTCTGAGAGCGATACGAAATTGCGGTGACATTGTGGTCATAATAATGATTTTCCAAAATGAATTTAAAACACCAATCCAAACTACGCCAAAATTAATGAGAGTACTTTGTATAACATCACCGGTTGCCAATTCGTATAGACGCAACGATATCCATGGCAACCATGACATCCAGAATGCAAACACTAATGCGAATGACATCATATGACTTGGATTCGATAAATTTTCAGCTAATGCGGTCGCATACTCTTTATCATGTATCGGTTCGCCCGATTTTATTTTACGCATCATTATGAAAATGTATGTGTAATTATGAACAATGGATATAACGCTAGGACCTAAAACTAATATAGCTAATGTTATACTATAGGCGGCTATATTGCCCCAATCGAGCATACATATGTGTGCAACATGATTCTTAATCGGTGCCGTATAACCTAATATCGGTGGACTGCATAACAAGGCAGCTGATATCCACGTGAAAGCCATCCAACACTGGCATCTGTGATAAGAAGAAAGAAGAGTTGAAATTTGTACACCAAAATATCGTTTTTTTTTTTTAAAGATAAGGTGTAGTAAAAACAAATCCATGATATATGCAATCTTTTTTTTCTTTTCATAGATTTTTATTTTTGTTCATTGAGTTCCTTTTCCATTCCATTTTCATATTTGGTGACTGATTTTTTGTTGGTTGTTGTTGTTGTTGAACTCTCCGTAGTCTACTAGGTAGTGTGTTCGCTTATTATAAATGAGGGGCAACGGTTGAAATCCCCGGTTAGACATCTCCAGCAAAACGAAATGTGGAAAAATATTTCAGTGGCGACTTCCTCTCAGCAGATTTCTGCCAAAGCTCTGAGAGTAAATAAAATTCTCATGAGAAATTTCTCAAAAATCTATTGTTAGGAGCCGACTTTAAACTGTAGGTTCCTCCACTTGCGTAGAAAAAACGAAATGTGGAAAAATATTTCAGCGGCGACTTCCTCTCAGCAGATTTCTGCCAAAAATTTGAGGTTAAATAATATTCTCATGAGAAATTTCTCAAAAATCTATTGTTAGGAGCCGACTTTAAACTGTACGTTCCGCCACTTGCGTAGAAAAATTAACTCAAGTGAGGTGAAAAGCTACTTGGTAATCCTGAATAAAGGGTTATAGTTGCCAATTAAGTATGTATGTTTTGTTTAATAGCTCCTGCTATTGCTGAAAGTTGTTCCACGTTGAAAACACTTCGAGTGATACAGCTGTTCCGCAGTACACAATCTATGGTCAGTTGTTTCAGTTTCATTAACCAAGGACTTTAGTAGAGTGGGTCTCAGTGTTCTCTATCGTCGATCGCCAGCTGTTGCTTAGAATCGACGTCCTCTGCAAAAATTTATTGAGTTGTTGTATTGGCTATAGGGAGAGAAACCTTTTCACAAAGCCGTAATCTTCTCCAAGATGTGACGCTGTCTAGCCTTTCTATTGTGTTCGCTGTTTCTGTTATTCTTACTGGAACCAAGGAGGCAGAAGTTGGTCAGCGAAGGGCTGCACTCGGAGGAACTTGGTCAGTACAAAAACTGCGTTCACCTATGGCGTCACAACGTGTTGATATACGTGCTCAAGTGAGCTTTTGGTATGGAAGCTACCACACTAACCTAACCTAACGTGTGGGACTTGTGCAGCGAAGTTCTGTCGGTAATAAGTTTTACTCTTGTGACTCCAAACTGTTAACCTTGCTTATCACTTGCTTCCTTGCTTAGATGCGATTCACCAGCTATTCGTACATAGAAATTCGCTTCAAGGGCTGTATTAATTCCTGCCACTCTATCACGTTTTTTTACTTTAAACTGTAGGCTCCGCCACATGGGTGGTGTAAGAAGGCTGTAATCCTGTAAAAGGTTGTAATCCTGTCTGTAGGGTTCTAATGCCGAATTATATATGTATGGTTGTTACACAATGCATTCCAAACTGTTCTAGCGTAACTTGCTGATGCAAATTTACTTCACATTTCCTGTATTTTTGAAAATTTAATTTTTTGAGCGAAATTCGCGATACTGTATCTCGACGAAATCAATCTGTCACCTTATAGCAGTATTAGGCCAACGAAATCTGTCAATGTTTTCAGTTGTCTAGCTTGTGTTTCAGTCTTAGTCATAGAAATACTTGTAAATCATAGCGAATGTACTGTTTGCTTATGTCAAATAATATTTCAAAGTACTAAACATTATTCAAAAACGCCATCTACCGTGATCAGATGGCACTTATGCAACACGAGATACTATGTTATGTTATTCTTTCATTTAATCATGGATTCCTTTTTTACTACATCTTATTATATTCAACACTTACCTCGTCTTTGTCTGTACTGTTTCGTAACGTAATGGCTTACGTACTGCCAGATAACGATCAACCGATATCCACATAAATGTATATACAGATACGGCCCATAATGTAACCTCTATGTATCCGGTAAAGCGACATAAATATTCTTCATGCAGCCACTCTCCGGTTAAGGCAGGGTAAACTGAAAAGGGCACCACCAAAAGACCGCATAGTAGATCTGCCACAGCCAAAGACAGCAGATAATAATTTATGACTTCAGTGGGACCTATTTATTGTTGTTGTAACATTCGCATGCACGTTACAGTTAAAGAAAAAAACAATTTTTTTTTGAAAAAATTATTAGTTTTGTGCTCCTTACTTTAGGTTACATATTTGAAAATAAAATTACACTGTGCTACAAAAAAAAAAACAAAAAATATGCAAAGATTGGTTTTAAACAAATTGATTTGTTTTTTATTTTTTTCATAGAAAAGCCTTAAAAAGTTTTGGCAATTATAGTCTAGAGACTGACTGACTCTCTTTAAAGGTCATATGCTATGTGAGGGAGAACCCTTGCATATTTTTTGTTTGTGTAGCTTTGTGTTTTTGGAAAAAAGCATTCATTTTGTTTCCCTTCTTTTCAACTACAAGCATTATTATTAACATTTTCAGTAGGTTTTTTTTTAAATATTTTTTTTTTCGCTTTTTTTTCATTCCAATTTAATATTTTTTTTTATTTTTTATTTTTTTAAATTGTTTATTTAAAGTAAAGCTTTTTGTATTAAAAAAATGAAAATTAAAATTGACTACAAACACATTTACCTTTTGGATCCCCTTTCATTTATATTCTCACTCACATAAACACAATATGTATGTATGTAGTACGTACATATATATATGTATGTATGTATATGTATATAAAAATCTATAGTTGTATTGGTCAAATTGGTTTTTTGGTTTGGATTTTTTCACCAAAATATGGTTTTTAAAGAATTTTTTCTCTTTTTTTTTTTCTTAGCCGTTTACACGACTCGACTTACCTTTAAAATTGGCATAAGTGGCTATAATAAGTAGATTGGAGAGTACAATGGCTACACCTAAAATGGAGATGAGTACAGATTTGGTAAGTGCCTCCACTTTAGAATTATCCTGCAGATAATTCATTTCCTGCATTTTTGTAATATCTGTAAAGAAATGTGAAAATCATAGTGAAAGAAGGACTTTTTATATGAAAAAATTAAATTTTTGGCGTCTTTTTATACTTTTCAAAAAAAAAAAAAAAAAAAAAAAAAAAAAAAAAAAAAAAAACATGGAATATTAAAACAAAATTAAATTAAATACGCGAAATTTTTTTTTTTTTATAAATCTTGAAACAAAAAAGTATTTTATAATAAAAAGTACTTTTTCAAATTATTAAAATAAAAATTTTTTGAACTACATAATATAAAAAAAGAAATTTAAAAAAAATTTTAGGTTAGGTCAGGTTAGAGAACGTGTACTTGTCAATTAAGACAAGTACAGTACTCGGAGGTCGAATTGACCCATTGTACAACGTCCTAGTTTCTCACACCACTTATGTTGTGTGTGTTAATTTTATACATGAGTGGTGGGACCTACTTTTTAAAGTCGACTCCGAACGACAGATTTTTGAGAAACTTTTTCATGGAAATTTTATTTACTCTCAGAGTTTTTGCCAGAAATCTGCTGAGAGGAAGTCGCCGAAAAAATACTTTTTGTATTTGGTCTTTGATGTCTGGCCTGTGGTTCGAACCTTGGCTTTGCGTCTAATAAGCCAACACACTACCTACTAGACTACGGCGACTTCTTCAGAACTATTAATATATCAAAAAAACTATGAAATAAATAAAGGGTGTTTTTTTATAGAGATATAGAACTTTAAGTTGGCATTACTTTTCAAGATGGCGACCGATTTAACAGCTGTCAAGTGATTTATTCTCAGTTTGGTTTGGCAATTCATCATGAATAGACTCACGCCTGAACAACGCTTGCAAATAGTGCAATTTTATTTCGAAAATAATGGTTCTGTGCGGAAAACGTATCGCGCACTACGTCCACTTTATCGTCGACAAAATCGTCCATCAGAGCAGTTAATTCGATTAACCATGGAACGTTTTCGCACCACGTTTACTCTTATTGATGACTCGCATCCCCAGAGACGCTGTACGGTGCGTACAGAAGAAGCTATTGCTGCTGTAGAGCGTAGCATTGAGGAAGACCCGAATGAGTCCACCCGCCATCGAGCGCAGGAATTGGATCTGTGTCCATCCACTTTATGGAAGATTTTGCGGAAGGATCTTGGTTTGCGTGTTTACAAAATCCAACTCGTGCAAGATTTGAAGCCAAACGATCATCAAGTAAGGCGGAGAATCGTCGAATGGGCCCAAAACGAGATTACCGTTGTTCCCGATTTTCATAAGCGAATTTTGATTAGCGATGAAGCGCACTTCTGGTTGAATGGCTACGTCGACAAACAAAACTGCCGCATGTGGAGTGAAGGTAATCCTCAAGTGTATGTGGAAACACCGTTACATCCAGAAAAACTGACTGTTTGGAGCGCTTTATGGGCTGGTGGAATCATTGGTCCGTACTTTTTCAAAAACGATGGTGGCCAGAACGTTACAGTCAATGGTGATCGGTATAGAGCCATGATTACTAACTTTTTCATTCCTGAATTGAATAACCCTGATGTCCAGGAGATGTGATTTCAACAAGACGGCGCAACATGTCACGCAGCTCGTGCCACAATAGATTTATTGTAAGACACGTTTGGTGACCGCCTAATTTCACGTTTTGGACCTGTGAATTGGCTTCCAAGATCTTGTGATTTAACACCGCTAGACTACTTTCTGTGGGGCTATGTAAAGTCATTGGTCTATGCGGTAAAGCCACAAACGCTTGACCATTTGGAAGACAACATTCGCCGTATTATTGCCGATATACGGCCATAAATGTTGGAAAAAGTCATCGAAAATTGGACGTCCAGATTGGACTACATCCGCGCCAGCCGTGGCGGTCATATGCCAGAAATCATATTTAAAATGTAATGCCATAAGATTATCTTTCGGATAAATAAAATTCATGTCAATCGAATAATCCATCGTTGTTTTATTGCAACTTAAAGTTCTATACCTCTATAAAAAATACCTTTTATTAATATATCAAAAAAAACTTTAAAATAAATAATACTAAAAATTTGACCTTTCGATTTAAAAAGGTACATTTTTGGTACTTTTTTAAAAACTATTCTAAAATGTATTTTTTTTTATGGGACAATGTTTAAATTTTGTCATATTTTGACGATTAAAAAATTTCTTTATAGTATTTTTGAAATATAAAGAAGTACATTTTTGGTACTTTTTTTAAATCGTATTTTAATAACTCTGCTAAAAGAAAATTTTAATACTTTTTCATAAAATGTATTTCTACAGGGTAGTGTTTAAATTTTGGCACATTTTGAGAAGTAAAAAAAATTCTCTATAGTATTTTTGAAATATAAAGAAGTACTTTTTTTTGGCACTTTTTTTAAAATCGTCTTTTAATAACTCTGCTAAAAGAAAGTTTAACTACTTTTCCTAAAATGTATTTTTATGGGGCAATGTTTAAATTTTGTCATATTTTGAGGATTAAAAAAATTTCTTTGTGGTACTTTTGAAATATAAAGAAGTACTTTTTATAAGGAATTTTTAAAATCATTTTTTAATAACTCTGCTAAAAGAAAGTTTCAATATTTTTCCTAAAATGTATTTTTATGGGGCAATGTTTAAATTTTGGCATATTTTGAGAAGTAAAAAATTTCTTTGTGGTACTTTTTTTGAAAAGAAAATTTTTTTTATTAAAATCAGAAAAAGATTTTTTTGGAACTATTTTGAGACAAAATGAACGTACGTTTTTGGAAGTTTTCCAAAAAAGTATTTTGCTCAAAGATGATTGTAAAGTATGAGAATTCGTTGAATTTTACAGGCAATTATTTGAAGAATATATTGAAAAATTTTAATGTTGAGAAATTTTATTCATTGCGTCCTAATATTTTCCAAGAGATGATCGCTGCTTGCCACTCCTACTTTGTTCGTTGTTGATGTTATCCTTTCTGTCGGTTCAGGTTTCTAGTTTTCATTTTTTAAATTCGGAACGACCATGAGAAGAAATTGTTTGATTTCTGTTGCATATGAACGGGTGTATAGATTAACCAGACCATTTAGTATATATATTATATTATATTCGATATTAACAGAATATCATCCCCAAATCTACTACTTCTGCGGCCTCATCACCGGATGGGTTAGGGAGGAAAAGCAGAAGCGTTAGGGGGATGGATTGGGATGTTATGTGTCTAGTTATCTATGGCCTGCTATAGACAGTGATAGAACAAGTTTGCTGCTGGGCTTAGATAAGGCCAGTTTAAGGTTAGTTATTGGTTTTATTACAGGGCACTGCGAGAGTAGATCGCTGACAAAGATCTGGAGTAGTTCCTATCTATCTATCTATCTACTATCTATCTACTATCGAAAACCTGTTCTGTAATTGTCCAACTTTGAGTAGGTTGAGGTTGAGGACCATGGGCAGGAGTTTTTGCGAAGGTTTGGACTCTCTGTCGAAAGCCGACATTATGGCTCTCCACAGATTCATAAATGGGTTGAGCCGGTTGAGAAGTTCTAGGGTTGTAGCCGCGCTCTCTTGCGTGTTTGTGGTCCATATTTCTTCCTCCCTCTCTTATAACCTCCCTTTCCTACCTCTTCTTCTTTTCCAATTTCTCTTTGTTCTTCTCTCTCTCTCTCTCTCTCTCTCTCTCTCTCTCTCTCTCGCTTTTTTTCTTCTTGGACGAATTTACAATGGGTCTTTTTGACCTCTGGGTGTTGTACTTGTACTCAATGACAAAGACACGTCCTCGAATCTAACCTCACTTAACAGAATATCAAATAAAAATGAGACGGAATTTGTGAACAGCGAAATTCTACGATCGAAAGGCAAGCTGAAGCAGCTTGAAGGAGGAGAACATGAGGTTGTGCAAAATGAATTAATTTTTTCATAAAAAGATTGAAGTGCCTACGTTTGAAACGGTTGAAAACTATTTTAAAAACATAGAATTACAGTTCTTATTATAGATAGGGTGTCGAAACTATTTAATAAAATATCGCGGGAAAAAGTGTATCGAGCTCAAATTTATTACGTTTTTTGTTTGATCAACTGAATTTGAGTTATTACTGATATTTTAAGGCTCCATAGATCTCATCCTAACCATTACAGCGCTCATTATAGCGTCCATATTTATGGGGGATTGGTTTGTTAGATAAAGAAAATCGTTGCTATTAAATGTATTTGACAAAAAGCATCAGATAATGCATTTATAGTCTATGGGAAACATTTTTTTTTTCATTATAGAACCATGTCCCTCAGTTTTAGGAATAGATTGGTTTGATCAGACATCAAATGGTCTTGGGTTTAATACTACTTTAACCTACTGCTTTAACCTACAACGTCGCCCAAGAACGACATGGCCTCAAACAACCGTAAATCAATTACGTTCTCATGCTTGGAAGCTAAAGTTTAGGGGAATATCATCATCGTCATCATAAGCAGACCCAAAAAGAAGTATGCCAGCTCTTTTACTGCCTCACAATATAATGTCAATTGACAGATTTCTCTTACAGAGTATTTTTTTTAAAGCTCTCACTCTCTCTCTCTATTTAATATTTACTTGTAGCGATACTTAGCTTAAATTAAAGGAGTTTGTTTGTCACCCACCTCTGCTAAATTCCATCATTTCAGTATCTGTTAGGAAATGCTAACAAAAGTTAAAAAATATTTCCAATTATTGTTAGACTAGGAAAGGGGAATGATAGAATAGGATGTCCATGTTAGCATTTAGCGGAATTATCGAATGAGAGGTTGTTTTAATGCGTGAATTTATTTCATAATATTCTACGATCTACAAAACGAAATATTCAATATTCAATAAAATGATTCAATATGTTGATTAAGAAGCATCAGATGGTTTAAGTAGCTAAGTTGAGTTTAAATCTTAGCAATGTCACACTAGGTTAGGCTAGCGTGTAGCTTGCCGCATACAGGCAAGTTCACTCGGTGGCTCATAAGGCCCATTGTGTTACCCTAAGTGATGTAAGCCCCTTGTCATGATTCTTTAGTGGTGGGTTTGAACCACCTCAAGGTCCGGATGAAACCAACTAGCTTCCTTAGTGGCACGTTCGCCATCATGCGTAGATCTTTAAACGTTCTGTCACCCAAAAATCGATGACGTCTGTTTTGATCTGCAGGGCATTCGCACAAAAGTTGTTGTAACGATTCTGTTTCTTCCATATACTGACAGCAGGCAACTAGGTATGTTTGACGACCTATGGCTTGTTGAAATCCATGCTGATTTTTTCAATTTAAAAAAGTATTCTTGTACACCCTCAATCGTCTCCTGCTTAGGTCTTTTCGATCCCACAGTGGCCCGGAACCCAGTAGCCAGGTGTTGTGTCGACGTATACAGTGTAGAGAGTCTATGTAACTCCTGATGCTCTTTGATTTGACGAAGTGGGATCCCGGAACAGTGGGATCCCTGCTTGGATGTCCACACATATGTATGATCATGTTTGAAGGAGGCCGAGTCCTGGTTTCAATTATAAGTGCAGCTTGTTTAATAGAAAAACACGCTGGCCTGCGTTCTACATTTCAGTGTCCCTCCAATTTGTTAAGAGGGACTTATTTATTTCACTTAAAGGCTATTGGAACTCGAAGCCAGATTATCCTGCAAGTCGCCTGGAAATGTGAAAAACGAAAGTGTTTTCTATAGCGGGAATTCGGATATCAGAAACTCATTTAGACTCCTGGATTACTGCAGTGTCGTCCAGGCGGAAGTTGTCCTCATGGCGCTTAAATGGCAATTTAATAGCAGAATATATTATGAGAACATACTGATATTTTCGGACAGTCCCCTTCCAACGTTATATTGAAAGTCAAGATTGTCTATAAATATCGTCAATTTCTCTGGGAAATGAGGGATTAATCGAAAGTCTCTATTATTTAGGTATTGTGAGGCTAAACAAATTTTAACCTAAGCAGGACGAAACAACTTATTTTTCTTTTTCGACTTTATATTTACTATGTGCGTACTGTCCACATGCGACATTTCCTAATAGGAAGGCATACCCATGGGGCAGACGAACTCTTTTTGTGATTGGAGGACAGCAATTGCTCCTTAACGTGTTACTGCACTGCTATTGTGTGAAAGCGTGCGATTATACTGGGGACATACTATACTGAATTGTCTGTAGTTGAAATAAAATATGGCTTGGGCTAGAAGGCTATTCCTTGGGGTATGTCAGCGTCATGTGATGGGCCTAATAGATTGGCCTAATACTTAGACTTTGCCGTTATATATGAAATATGATATCGTTGAACTGACCGCGTCTCAATCGCTCCATTTGAGTTTTTTTGATTGCTTTTTCGGACTTTTCGGGCAGTATCTCGACGATAACTTGACGAAATTTTCGTTTCAAAATCGGACGTGTTGTGTAGCTCGCGGTACCTTATTAAATCAGTTCATAATCTTTTATTGCAAGATAGGGTCGGTTATCTTACGGTCATAGGGTTATTTCAGGGCCATTTCCGGAAATGTAAGGCCTCCACACCATAACGCCCTCCTAACTGCCATTTTTCCCGGGAGAAATGGCTTTTCCACAATCATTATTGGTTATACGAGCCCCGCGTGCGACAAATTTGCTTGTTTCTGTACTTACCAAGTGTGAACTGGGTTTCATTGCTGAAGAAAGTTTTGTTCGAAAATTCAGCATTGAAAGCCTGTTACTCCAACGCCCAATTAGCATATACACACAGTTACTAAAGTATACATACGGTTAACAAATTTCAGAAATTTTTTAACCAATCCGTTTTCGTTGAAAATCTTTATAGTTTCCTCGATTTTATGACGGTCTTTTGCATTGGTTAAAAAAATTCTGAATTTGAACTGAATTGCGGCCCTGCACAGGCCTACAAAAGTATACATCCGATTAACAAATTTCTGACCCAATGCAAAATACCGTCTTAAAACCGAAGAAAGATGTCAGACAATTATAAATGTTTTCAACGAAAACGGATTGGTTAAAAAATTTCTGAAATTTGTTAACCGTTACTTTTGTGGCTGAGTGTATGTACATATTTGGTCAGTCATTACACCACTTATATTGTGTGTGTTAATTCTATACATGAGTGGCGGTACCTACAATTTAAGGTCGATTCCGAATGACAGCTTTTTGAGAAACTTTTTCACGACAATTTTATTTACTCTCAGAGTTTTGCCAGAAATCTGCTGAGTGGATGTCGCCGAGGAAATATTGTTTCTATATTTCGTTCAGTTGGTGATGTCTGACCTGGGGTTTGAATCGCGGCCTCATGTCTAATAAGCCAACACACTACCTACTAGATTACGGCGACTATCCATTGCTTAGAATCGTTCAATTCGGATTATCCCCAACACTTTCTATAACAGAAGCGATATTTTTGGGCATTATGTACATTGCGATGATGACGTGGCTGGTTGCGGTTGTTACGCTTCCTGCCTCTTCATATTTCTTATTATAATCTTGTCAAATACTTGCTTACTGGGTCAACTGTGACAACATATATGATAATGCTCGAAAATTGGACATGTTTTGAGGCAAGTTTAACGGTTTTTACGCGATCTTCGGTTGTTAAACGAACTTACGGGCTTGTCAGATTGCCGAATTTTTGGGCACTAAAGGGATAAATGGTCCGTAATTTGTGATTCTGAATAATTTTTTAAATTTGAAGAACATCCTATCAAATTAACGATTATTTTCCAAAATGCCTTCTTATTAGTCTTGAATTGAAGGCGAAGGAAAAGCTTAAAATACTTCAGCTCATTACTTTACTTTCGTTAGACATTTATTGTCAAAAAAATGGAAGAGTGAAGTTCATTACAATTTAATATCCAATAAATTTTGAATATTTTTACTGTTTCATGAACAATTTTTGATTGTGAAGGCTACAGAGTAACCTTTACCTTAAGACAACAAAATTTTAAATTCACAAAAAATACTCATAATCATGACAAGTACGAGTACAATACACAATATTTGTACTCTGACTGTTTGTTACTGGGTGGTACTTGGGAAATTTCAATAAACCAATAATGCCTAGAGAAAAATTAAAATAAAAAAAATGAAAAACTTGGCACATCAACTTTTACTTGGAATTTAAATAGACAGTCATCACTAACATATGTTCGTTTTTTTAGTTTTTCCTGTCCCGTTTTGTAGACCCACCCCCTTTCTCGGGTAATAATGCCTAAACGGAAAAAGTTCATGAATGTCGAAAGGGAAAAGGGGGTAACAAGTGTAAGAGCCAGTTTTATTTTCCAAAAGGAAATTCTTAAATACCACAACTGTTAGGAAAATGCATAAATTTTCACACAAAATACCATAACAAGCGCCATTCGTTTTCAATAATTTTCATGTGTTTTGTTGTTGTTGTTGCATTCAGACTGTGTTTGAAAAATATTTCTGTCCGTCTAACACATATAATTAGAACGAAAGGATAGTTAGTTTGAATGCTCGTCGAACTACAGTGGGTAATATAAGCGCTGGAAGGGAAATGTAATCTCTACAATACGTAGCCTTTTTGTCTTTTTCTTGAAGAAAAGTGATGCCTCGTTTCTGTTTTCCCAGTAAAGTCGAGTTTTATTAATCCAAGTTTTTCCGTTGGCTTACAGCAGCAAATTCTAGTATGATAAGGTTGCCATCTGTCGTTGCCTAGCAAGTCCGATGGGAAAAAATAAAGGATGAGGAACTTTGCTGTCATACACTCTTTCTTAAGAGGTGACACTTTATGGCCTTTCTATGATATTCTTTGCTGATGTTTACTTATATTAAAACTTGACCACTTGTGTGCACAGTCAAGCAGCAATCAAAGTGCTGAATCCCATTTCTTTGAATCAATGGGCGTCAGGAGTTGTATGGACTCTCTGCAACGTATACATACACAAAAAATTCGCGCCTAGTGGGTTTCGTTCCATAGAGGGAATCAAAAAGGCGGACGAACTGGCACGGAAAGTTTCGGAGACGTCTGAAAAGGAGACTATAGAGGGGATATATGCGCCCCTACAAAACTACTTTTCCCAATTGGAAAAATCAGCATGGACTTCAACAAACCGTAGGGTCCCAAATTTAAAGTTTATACTCTTTCTCAAGAGGTGGTACTATATGGCCTTTCTATGATATTCTTTGCTGATGTTAGCCTATATTAAAACTAGGGTCTCATCTCTTCAAATTAATGAGAATCAGGAGTTGCGTGGGCTCTCTTCACCGTATACACCGACACAAAACTCGGGCCTCCAGTTTTTCGTTCCATAGAGGGAAACGAAAATGCGGACGAACTGGCACGGAAAGTTTCAAAGATGCCTGAAGAGGAGACAATAGGGGGATATATCTGCCCCTACAAAAATGCTTTCCCGAATTGGAAAAAGCATCATGGAATTCAACAAACCGTAGGCGGTCGAATTTCAAAAGTGTTGTGTTCAGCAGTGGACAGCAAGAAAACCAAGGAACTAGTTGAGTTCAACACGAAAACGGGGACGCACTCACAGGAATTCTAACTGGACACTGCGGCAATTTAAATGATCAGCTCGATCTGCCCCAACAGAATTACTGCAGAAACTGCAATAATGTGGAAGAAACGGAATCGCAATGCAACACCATTTATGTGAGTATCCCTGCATTTCAAAACAGACGTCATCGATTTTTGGGTGACAGAACGTTTGAAGATCTGAGCATGGTGGCGAACGTGCCGCTAAGGGAATTGGCCGGTTTCATCCGGAGCTCGGGCTGTTTCAAATCAACTCTTAACGGATCATGGCAAGAGGCTTACCTCACACTGGATAACAACACAATTGGACATGTGGGCCACCGAGTGAACTTGCATGTGAACGGCAAGCTACCCGCTAACCTTACATAACCTATACCCCAAGGATGAATGATTTAGAGGAAAAATGAAGTGTCTTAATTTTATAAACCCGATATTTTATGGCGAAAAATTGTTTGTTTTCGGCTGGGAAACTTGAGTTTATAATCACCGCATCACTGCCTCAATTAACTGTATAAGGATATGATCAATTTTATCCAATTCATAGAGATTTTCCATTTTTTATAATTTTTAGGACTGCCCACATATCTGTGACTAAGATTCCTTTTTTCATAGGAATAATAAAACTTACTTGGAACAGAATAGCTTAAACCCAATAGGAAGAGAGGTGTTAGAAGTGTTTTCTATGTAAAGACTTTTTGGGTGCCGCTAGTGTAAATGGTTATTGAAGAGATTTGTAGACGGATTTGATTGAATATTAAATGGCTTGTTGTGAAGACAGAAAAGCATTGGAAAATAATTAGAAAAACAAATTGCGAGTTTAGGGATTAACAAGGATCAAATTACAATAACAAAACTACATAGAAATATCACGAGAGATAGAAAAGAAATAAAACCAACAATAGAAAGACAACAGTGAGTTCTAGAAGTTGCCAGACTGAAAATAAATGAAAAATAGATAGGAAGAGCGTTAATGTTGCCAGTTAGGTGGACTAAAAAGCGCAATGTAAACACTGTGGAGTATTAAAATTGTGAAGTTTGATCAGTAGAGTAAACGAATCTTGTAATAAAATTGATAACTCAGTGTAATCAGTTAAAGTGTGTTGTTCAGTTTAAATAAATACAAACATTTTTTAAATAATAACTGAAAAAATCTCTCATTCTTCATGGAATGTAATGTTTGATCTTTGGGGAATGCTGGAATCTTTAGACCAGGATGGAAAAGTATTGTATAAACGTTCGATGAAGCACAATTGTGCCAATCAGCTTGAGAGTATAAATAACGAAAAGTGGATCTCAGTGGTGAGTGGGTGCCAGCAATAGAACAGAAATCAATCAGAGAACAGATCCGGCTACCCACCGAACTTTTGAGTGTTATTGAAAGGATATTATTTCACGGTTTATAATAATTAGGACACAAATTATTATTTCATAGGAATTATAGCAATGAGAAAAGATAGTAAAGACACTTTTCGTGTCTTTAAGGAACATGGCTGTCCAAAGTAGATCTCCTGTTTTATTACTACTTCGTTCTAAGCTTTATTTCAGTTCTGTTAATCAAGTTTCTCCATCTAAACAATTGCTTTTTTATTCTAGTAGATTCTAGGATGATAGGGTTGCCATCTATTGTTTCTAAAAAAACATTATCCTCTGTGAAAATGGGTTGGACTGTTGTATTGGGCAAATTGATGGAAAACCTTGCTTATTGAAGCCTAGTCTTGCCAAAGAAGGACCTTGCTGGGCCCCTTTGGGAGTTCACTGTTTTCCCAAGAATCAGGGTTAGGGTTATGGGTCTTCCTGGGTGGATTCCTTGGAGGAGATCGAAGTCTCTTATTTTAAAATTTGAATTTTTAGACAAGTAGCCGTTACCAGTATCATATTATTAAAGAAGTCGCCGTAGTCTAATAGGTAGTGTGTTGGCTAAAGCCCGGGTTCGTATCCCAGGCTAGGCATCAAAACGAAATCTGAAAAAAAATATCTTCGGCGATTTCCTCTCAACAGATTTCTGGCAAAAACTCTGATAGTAAATAAACCTGCCTTGAAAAAGTTTCCCAAAAATCTGTCGTTCGGAGTCGACGATAAACTGTAGGTCCCACCACTCATGTATAAAATTAACTGAAGGGTTGTAATGGCCAATTATGTATATGTATCTATTATTAAAGAACTAGGTTCCTACACTAAAATAGCGGGTTTTCGGGAAAAACAATGTTTCAAAATGTTTCAGATTCAGTAATTGTGAACAGTTTGGACTATCGCATCTGAACGACCAACACAATGTATTGGTCGAACATCTAAAAATCTTAATCTGGAGAACTTTTAAAGCCAAAGAGATAATAATTGTTTATAGTGTTTATTAGGCGTCATTTTATGTAATCAGCTTAGACGTCAGTGCCAAAGTCCGTGCAATATATTGCAATTACAGTAACACCCCGCTTAACGCGAGGGATACGTTCCAATAAGTTCCAGCGCTAAACGAAACAGCATTAAACGTGGCAACTAATAAATCAGCTGTGACGCAGGAAAGATGCGTTTGTACTGTGATTGCAACTTCGGAAAATACAGTTGGAATCTTTATCCTGGACACACTAACAATAGAGCGTTAAAAAGATACATAGTATAGTACATAGCCGCTATATAGTGCACCGCTTTTGGTGGGTGCATGGCACTTATAAAGGCTGTTTTTTATAGAGGTATAGAACTTTAAGTTGGCATTACTTTTTAAGATGGCGACCGATTTAACAGCTGTCAAGTGATTTATTCTCAGTTTGGTTTGGCAATTCATCATGAATAGACTCACGCCTGAAAAACGCTTGCAAATAGTGCAATTTTATTTCGAAAATAATGGTTCTGCGCGGAAAACGTAACGCGCACTACGTCCATTTTATTGTCGACAAAATCGTCCATCAGAGCAGTTAATTCGATTAACCATGGAACGTTTTCGCATCACGTTTACTCTTATTGATAACTCGCATCCCCAGAGACACTGTACGGTGCGTACAGAAGAAGCTATTGCTGCTGTAGAGCGTAGCATTGAGGAAGACCCGAATGAGTCCATCCGCCATCGAGCACAGGAATTCGATCTGTGTCCATCCACTTTATGGAAGATTTTGCGGAAGGATCTTGGTTTGCGTGCTTACAAAATCCAAACTCGTGCAAGATTTGAAGCCAAACGATCATCAAGTAAGGCGTAGATTCGTCGAATGGGCCCAGAACGAGATTACCGTTGTTCCCGATTGTCATAAGCGAATTTTGTTTAGCGATGAAGCGCACTTCTGGTTGAATGGTTACGTCAACAAACAAAACTGCCGCATTTGGAGTGAAGGTAATCCTCAAGTTACCGTTACATCCAGAAAAACTGACTGTTTGGTGCGCTTTATGGGCTGGTGGAATCATTGGTCCGTACTTTTTCAAAAACGATGGTGGCCAGAACGTTACAGTCAATGGTGATCGGTATAGAGCCATGATTACTAAATTTTTCATTCCTGAATTGAATAACCATGATGTCCAGGAGATGTGGTTTCAACAAGACGGCGCAACATGTCACACAGCTCGTGCCACAATAGATTTATTGAAAGACACGTTTGGTGACCGCCTAATTTTACGTTTTGGACCTGTGAATTGGCTTCCAAGATCTTGTGATTTAACACCGCTAGACTACTTTCTGTGGGGCTATGTAAAGTCATTGGTCTATGCGGTAAAGCCACAAACGCTTGACCATTTGGAAGACAACATTCGCCGTATTATTGCCGATATACGGCCACAAATGTTGGAAAAAGTCATCGACAATTGGACGTCCAGATTGGACTACATCCGCGCCAGCCGTGGCGGTCATATGCCAGAAATCATATTTAAAATGTAATGCCACAAGATTATCTTTCGGATAAATAAAATTCATGTCAATTGAATAATCCATCGTTGTTTTATTGCAACTTAAAGTTCTATACCTCGATAAAAAACACCCAATATCACCGCGTAATACTGAAACAGTGTTAAGTGGAGCAGCGTTAGTTATGAAATTTAAACTCTTTAAAGCAATGTGATAATGAACCACTACACTTAACTTTTACTTCGTATATGTATGTAGTTCTCTTAGCTTGACTCTACTGCACTTGAACAATAATTAGCCACGAATGAAATGTTTTCGAAAATTTATTCTCGTTTCTAAACTTTTTAAACCAAAAAAAAAAAAAAAAAAATTGTATGGAAAATTGAAAGTGTATGTTGTCTACTATAGAAATTGATTTTGAAAGAAAGAAAGCAAAGTAAAGAAAAATTACCACTTACCGTACATCCGGTCATGACGCTTTGGCAAGATTTATTGTTGTTGCATGGAGACGGCCAAAAAATACGAGCAAATAGACACCAGAAATATAATAAAAACCCAAACAATGCAAGAAGGAGTCTCAGACGACGATGGCAGCTGTAGGAGTAGAAAATAAAATGGGGTGGTACGCGGCTAGCCAGCCGTGTTTACTGTTCTGTGTTAAAGGAAATTGTTGTAGTCGGTGTCTACAAGACAGTTGCTGTTGCCATAGTTGGAACTTGTAACAATGTTGCTTTTATTGTTATTGTTGTTGTTGTTGTTGGTGTGTGCTTTAAAACATTTTTCGTATACCAATATGTCCTTAAGGTGTTGGTAAGAGAAATCCTTTTTTTTATAGTTTCACAGCCTTTTTGTTTTTTTCGTTTGTTTGTGTCGGGCTGGTCTGCAACACGCGAAGGTCGTTGCTGCCACACACACAGTTGTTTGGATGCGATTTGCAATTTAGGCGTTTATAAATTGTAATTGTAATCGTAATTGTTGTTTTTGTTCTTCTTGTTCTCCTTCTTCTACTTTGGTTTTAAGCCAAAATGCTTTTAAATGTCCTGTTCAAAGAGCCACAGAGGCAGTGTATGTGTAAGAGAGAGAGGCTATAGGAGTTGTGTACTGAGTATGTAATGATAGCGTTGCCAGTACATGTGTTTAAAGGTGTTTCTGTTGTAAGTTTAAGGTTAAAGTTGAAACTTGAACCCCGTTATTTGTTTGATGGTTTGTTTTATTATTACTGTTTGTTTAGTTGTTGTTGTTGTTGTTGTTGTATAGTAGCAGTATTATTATTTTTGTTTTTAATTGTCAATTATTTTTGTTTTTTTGGTTTCTAATTTGAAAATTGATTTAAGTTTTCTTGTTTAAATATTCACAACACTTTACTATTTCGTTTTTGTTTTTAATTTGAAATTGAATTTTAATTAATAAATTTGTTTAAATATTTTTTGTTTTTGTTTTTTAATATATTAAGACAGACGTTTTTAATATCACTATGATTTAAATTTCTTTTTAGTTTAAAGTGTAAATATTTTCTTTTGTTTTTTGTTTTTTTTAATAATAATTTATGGAAGATTTAATGATTAATTAAAAATCTATTTTATTATATTAAAAATATTTTTTAATAATTTTAAATACGGTATTGTAACACAGCATTTGATTTTTTTTTTTGTTTATTTAAAAAAAGTTTAATAATTATCTCTCTATGCTATGGTATGATTAGTTAATAATAGTATTGGTTTTGAAATATTTTGAATTGTTTATAAATTTATTTTTTTTTATCTATAATTAACTAATTAATTATGCTGAGTGTAATATTGTTAATAAATTATTTTCGAAGCTGTTAATTTAAATTGCAAATTGCAGTAATCTGTAAAAGAAAAAAGAAGAAGAATTGTTAAGATTAAAAAATTTACAATCCATTAGAAGCAAAATTTTAAAAATCCCTGGTTTACCCCAATCAACAAACAAATTGTTTTTCATTTTTTTAGTGTTTGAAACTAAAAATAGTTAAATTATTTAGTTCTCTGACCAACATACATACATACTTGGTCATTACAACCCTTCAGTCAGGATTACGACCTAGTTTCCCACACCACCTATGTTGTGTGTGTTAATTTTATACATGAGCGGCGAGACTTACAGTTCAAAGACGACTCCGAACGACAGATTTTTGAGAAACTTTTCATGGCCATTTTTATTTACTCTCAGAGTTTTTGCCAGAAATCTGCTGAGAGGAAGTAGCCGAAGAAATACTTTTTGTATTTTGTTTTGATGTCTGGCCTGGGGCTCGAACCGTGGCTTTTCGTCTAATAAGCCAACACACTACCTACTAGACCACGGCGACTTCGACCAACACTAGGAATAAATTAATTTTTTGGAACTAAGATGGTAAAATAAAAACGGTTTGAAATTTTGCCAGATTTTTTTTTTTTTTTTTTTTGTGAAGTACAATTGCTTCGGTTAGTAATGGAATATTATTTCATTCATATGGCTACCGCGGCTGGCTAAACAGTACCCCATTCAATCGAACCAATTTTCGTGCACGTTTTCGAGTGTATAGGGTCGTATCACGGCAATGGCATCACGAATGTTGGCCTTCAAATGCTTAATTGTCTCTGGTCTGTCGGCATAACAGTTTTCTTTAACGGCGCCCCACACAGAAAATAGTCCAACGCAGCTTCTTAGCCAATTTGCGTCACCATTTCGGTTAATTAAGCGGCGATCAAACGTTTATGGCAATAAATCGATTGTGGCATGAAATATATGGCAAGTTGCACCACCGTGTTGAAACCAAACATCGTTCAAATCAATACCACGAAGAGCGTGTACAAAAAATTTGCACCATGTTAGGTGTCTCTATTGACCGTAATGATTGCGCCGTCCTCATTTTCAAAGAAATACGGGTCAATGATGTCTGCGCTCCACAAACCGCACCAAACAGTCACTCGTAGTGGGTGCACTGGCTTTTGTAAGACCACGCATGGGTTTTCTGAGCCCCAAATATGGAAATTTTGTCTATTAACGTATCCACCAAAGTGGAAATGGGCTTCATCCGAAAAGATGATTTTTTTGGCAGTTTCGCGTTGGCCCATCTATTGCAATAAATCCCAATATTGCTCAAGCGTAAATCGATTCATTACGTTCAGTGGAGATAACAGTATATTATCTCCATTTTGTGACAGAAACGTATGATATAAGTAAGTATTGTCAGATTTGAACTATCTGATGGTTCAAATTTAAATCGATAGATGGCCCATCTGATGGCCTTGTGCGCATTGCGATCTTGCTGTTGTAATCATTCGTAAGACCTTATTTTCCTGCCTTTGAATATTTTCTACGTTGGAAGCTTAGGCAGTTCTCTATAAATGTAGTGTTGTTTCCCATAAATAGTCCAGTCTCGGGCATGATTTTCAACTCCATTTGTGCTTACTTTCAAGATATATGCCAAGATATTTTATGTACAATTGCTGAGCATCTGCTTTGTTATTTGCGTGAAGCAGGGAGCAAGCTTTTACTGCAGATTTAATCACTTTTTTAGCTTTGACACTTCATGTGGGTTCTCAAGCATGCTTCTAAAAGCAGTGCCATCATTTAAGTTAGAAGACTCTATGCGATTATATAGCGGGATATTATAGAACGGGAATCAAAATACTGCACTGTGACATGGCGATTGCATTGTGACTGGAGAACGGCCTTAAAGTAATCTTCCTTAATAACAAACCTTCGGTCAATTATGTAAGTTTCCAATAATACTACTAAAGGTAGTGTGTTGGATTGTTAGACGTGAGGTTCAAACCCCAGGCGACTTTCCCTCAGCGGAAGTCAACAGTTAGGGCTTTTGACTTTTTTTTAGTTACACAGACGTTTGAAATGAAAATTTGTTGGACTGACAAAGTCTCAGAATGTGAATTGAATATTAAATAAAGAACATGGAGCCGGTAAGCAGCTTACAATCTTCAACATGTTACAAACCATAGGTATTCTGATTACCTCAGTTAAACTAGATACTATTCTCTCAGGGAAGCTTAATTTCTTTCTGCTGTTCTCTGTTGGACTTGCATGGATAGAAACAAAACTAATTCACTTCTGTCTTTAAATCGTATAGCCTTGCCTTATTGGAAGGCACGCCGATAAACGAATGACTTCTGCAGAAGCTGTGATTCAGATAATACTTTCTTTAACCTCATGGATCCGATCGCTGCTCTTGTATTAAAAAGAAGAAGGCTGTTCTTAAACTCTCAGTTGCGGGCTTTATTCTGGTTGGATTTCGTTGGGCTATTGTTTGTTGTATCAAATTGAGCCTAAATGTTGTAACCTAAATAGTGCAACCTTGTCCTTCAAGGATGGCCTATCTCATCACCTAACTTAACCTTAATAAAAACTGTGAATTGCGCTTGATTATTAAATGCTGTAAAGTAGCACACATCTAAGGTACTTCTGGGGGGAGAAGATGTATTCAGAAGGAAACTATTCAATATCAGATACCGAAATATTTCGTGAAGTACATCGTATATAAAGACAAAGACAACAGGAGAAATGTTTTTCTCCTTTAAAAATTTTAATTTAAATTGTGTTTTCTAAAAAAGTACATTGAAAAGTTCTTTAAAAAGTTCTTTAAAAAAGTACTTTAAAAAGTTCTTTAAAAACGTATTTTAAAAACGTACTTTAAAAAGTTCTTTAAAAAAGTACTTTAAAAACGTACTTTAAAAACTTACTTTAAAAGTTCTTTAAAAAAGTACTTTAAAAACGTACTTTAAACACTTCTTTAAAAAAGTACTTTAAAAACGTACTTTAAACACTTCTTTAAAAACATACTTTAAAAACGTACTTTAAAAAGTTCTTTAAAAAAGTACTTTAAAAACGTACTTTAAACACTTCTTTAAAAACATACTTTAAAAACGTACTTTAAAAAGTTCTTTAAAAAAATACTTTAAAATGTTCTTTAAAAAGTTCTTTAAAAACGTACTTTGGAAAGTTCTTTAAAAAATGACTTTAAACACTTCTTTAAAAACATACTTTAAAAACGTACTTTAAAAACGTACTTTAAATGTTCTTTAAAAAAGTACTTTAAAAACGTACTTTAAAAAGGACCAATTTTTATATTTTTATACACATTTTACAAGAATTTAATAATTATTTTGAAGTAAAAAAAAAGTACTAAAATAGTACCCTTTTAACCAGTAAGTATTAATCACGTTTTTTTTTTTTTTTTTTCTTTTTTTTTTTTTTTTTTAAAGGAAACCTGACATTCGTATTTGTATCATTTACCATAAAATTTTATTGTTGCGAAGCCATTACACCCTATAATTTCTGTATTCTCCCTCTCTCTGTCTCTACCTTATTATTAATGGCTTACAGTTTATTTTTGCCATAATTTCAATCATTTAGTGTGACCAAGTGACCAAGAAAAATGAAAATTATTTTATATTATTTTTTTAATATTTTTTTTTGGCTTTAACAAGTTGATGAGATTATTTTCTTTCCACAGCCAAGTAAGCTTTTTTTACAGTTAAAACTCCTTTTTTGGCTCTTATCAAAATTTACTGTGCACAATCGCCCGTTTAATTAATTTCAAGGTATTTAAACGTATTTTTCTTTCCTTTCCAACTTATTTTTTTTTCCTTTCATTTCAATCATTCATTTTTACTTGGTTTACTTAGTCAGTTTATTGAAGTCGTTTAGACATTTCCACCATGTTTGTTCAGTCGCCATGCTTTAGTCATTAATATTCGTTTCATTTTATTTCATTTCATTTCATTTTTATTTATTTGTTAACGAAACTAAACAAATTATTAAAAAGCCAACAACGAAGAAAAAAAAATATTGTCAACACCCAGTATATACTATACATACATATACATACAAGCATGCAATACATATGTATTTACAATTCTATAGTTTATGTGGGTTTAGTTTCGATAAGAGCGAATGTGGGAGAGAGCGAGTTTAGTTTTGCAGACGTAGTGTTACGAGAAAATGTCAATGACATCGTAATTACGTTACGTATACATTCGTGCTCTTTCTTTTTTTTTGGTTATGATTGACTACCCCATATCAAATTTTATAAATACTTTAATGCCTATAAAATAGGGCGATGTAAACAAGAAGAGTGGAGCGTGTAAAGTGGAATAACAATCCTTTCATGCCATGGTTTTAATGATTATTTACAAAGGAAAATACTTGTGAAATACATTTTATGATGGGGAATTTTAGCAAATTAATGAAAGAGATGTGGTATAATGTAGTATGGGGTATATGCATTAATTTCCAGGGCTTTTAAATTGTCCATTTTTAAAATTTTGCTTACATAGAAGTACTGTCATTAGGTCTGCTCATTAAGTTGAATTTTACTTCATCGAAGCCACACAATATTTTCCTGGAAGACGTTTAAAGACGCTTCAAAATGGAGAAAAGTTTTGAGAATATAGAATAAGAGACTTGGATGGTTTCAGATGAATTTAAAACTCAATACATGGTTTTTATTAACATACATTGAGTTTCTTTAACCCTCAAATGCACAAGCGTTTATTTCATGTTTTCTAATTTCAAATTTTACTACAGTATAGTTGCCGTAGCCCAGTAGGTAGTGTGTTGGCTTATTAGACGTGAAGCCAGGGTTCAAACCCCTGGTCAAACATATCCAACAAAATGAAATATGAAAAAATATTTCTCAGCAGATTTCTGGCAAAAACTCTGAGTAAATAAAGTCGCAATAAAAACTTTCTAATAAAATTCTTCGACGACTTCCTCTCAGTAGGGCTGCCTTCCAAAATGTATCAATACAAAGTTTGTATACAGTTCTACTACGGTATATAAACTATGTAGATATGCAAAGTAACCAAACAATGCATTAACTATAAACCCGATGCCTGATTGCTCTTTGACTGCTTTAAAAATACACATTGACGTCGTTTTGAAATAGAATACATTGTATATATTTTGTACAGCGGCATTATGAAACACGATACTTTGTTCAAACACAAAGCAACTAACATTTTGGAAGGAAGCCTAGATTTCTGGCAAAAACTCTGAGAGTAAATAAAAAATTGCCATGAAAATGTCTCTTAAAAATCTTTCGATCGAAGTCGACTTTAGGTCCCGACTGTGGGTCCCGCCACTCATGTGTGAAATTAACACATTCAACATAAGTGGTATGAGAAGGCTAGGTTGTAATCCAGACTGAAGAGTTGTAATGAGCAATAATGTATGTGTATGAATGTAGTTGCCAAATAAAACAAACTGGAACGCAAAAATTAATAGAATGCAGAAAATTAAAAAAGCGGTCTTGTGTATTAGGGGGTTAAGGAACATAGTACTTTTTTAAGCACCCCAGTCTTTTTAATCGTTTTCGGTTTTTTTTCCAGTTCATCAGGTGATGGCTCTACTGTAATGAGAGTTTGACGGATCATTGAGAGCAGGAAGGCATAGAGTTTTTGTCTTTTGTCGGGGGTCGCAAAAGACGCTGTAAATCGTTTGTAAATGATGCTACCAGGCCGCTATGAAACGTAAACAATTACATGTTCTGATGAACTTTTACACAATAGAGATATATTCCAAGAACCGCTCTATAGTCTTAGATAATGTACCGCTGAGAGTGACTAACCACTAATTATGCAAGTTATCGCATGTAGAGACAATTTTTTAATATATACTAGGATATAGAATCTCATGAAATCGCCGTGGTCTAGTAGATAGTAATTTGGTCCGTAGTTCAATTCCTGGCTTGGACATTTTGAAAATCTATGAAAAAATATTTCTTTTGGAGACTTTCTCTCAGCAGTTTTCTGATAAAAACTCTGAGGAAAATAAAATTGCCATGAAAAGTTTCTTCAAATCTGTTGTTCGGGTAGGGTATGCCACCCTACACACACAACATAAGTGGTATGAGAAGCTAGGTTGCAATCCTGACTAAAGTGTTGTAATGATCATTTCACTTCAATTTATAAGGCGATTAATTAATTTTCCCATTTATGTTAGCTTTGTAATTACAATTGCTTAAGCCAGCAGGACAGGGGATTTAAATTTTAAGTGCGCTGGATTCTTAAATACTCTATTGTACTTGCATGTGCCTGTAAGGTACCCTTCAACTGCCTTTTCATGTTTCATTCGTCATTACAAAATATCACAAAAATTTTTTATTCTGAATAATAATTCGATTCAATCGTATTCGTGTAATCGAATAATAATTCGATTTAAATAATAATTCGATTCAAGACGAGAATACTCGACATTATATGAAAAAATTTCATTTCGCTCTGGCGAGTATACTCGTCATAAACAAAGTTAATAACCACCTAAAATATAAAATTTAAAATCCAATTATATTCACTTAAGGCCAATAAAAATAATAGTGGTGAAACCGCTCGGTATTCAGAAATCATATACGTACATACATGCATACCTAATTGGCAATTCAACCCTTCAGTCAGGATTATAGCCTAGCTTCTCACATCACTTATGTTGTGTGTTTCAATTTTGTACATTAGAGACAGATTTTTTTGAGAAACTTTTCATGGCAAATTTTTTATATACTCTTAAGAGTTTTTGCCAGAAATCTGCTGAGAGGAAGACGCCCAAGAAATATTTATCATATTTGGATTTGATTGAGATGTCTGACCTGGGGTTTGAACTGTGGCCATACATCTAATAAGCCCCATAGACTACCTACTAGACTACGGTGACTTCACAAAGAATACATTGATATAAATATTCCAGTCTAATATTTCATTTTTTGTTCTTCCTCAAAAAGCCAGAAATATGATCAATGGTTTCATGGCCTAACTGCCCTAGCAAACGAAAACAGTGAAATGGAATGTACAAACGATTTCGATATCACAAACTAAGGGCCGTTATTACAACTTTCCGTTAAAGTTGGATTTAGTGAAGGGTATCTTTAGCTAAAGTTATCTTTAAAGTCAACTTTAACTTATTTTCGTTATTACAACCTAATGATAAAATAAAGTTAACTTTTTCAAAAATATGGCAGTGACGGAGCAATGTCGATAACATTGCTCAAATTAAACAAGTTTTTTTGAACGCAGTGGCAACGACGGGCTCTTTTTTTCTTCACTTTCAAACACAAACTTAACTTAAAGGTAGGATGATCCTCCCTTTAGCTTAACGCTCACTTCTACCATATTGTCCACTTATAATAATGAAAAACAATATATTTCCCAGTTAAAATTCTGCCTTTAGTTAATGGCAAGTTATGATAATGGCCCTAAGAGTAGTTGTATGAGCGCAATCAAAATTAATTCCAACACTTTAGGTTTAAACAATACGATGAAATTGATATGCACGCTCTAAAATTGGAAATTAAATTAATTCTCATGTAAATAACAGAGTGAAAGTTAATTAAGTCGACTTAAGGCTGAAGAAGTCTTATACAACTAATTAGTATTTTTTTGAAAATTGAATAACTGATGCCAGCTAAAATTTACACGTTTTCAAAAAAAAAAAAAAAAAAAAAAATCTGGTCATCTAAACGGCCTCAATAATCAATTTTTTCTTCCAATAATTTGCCAATGAGAATATCTGTAATAAAACACCATAACTTAGGTAACTGAACTGTAACGGCATAATTTTTTGTAGTTTCGTAATGTAAAACGTATGAGGCGTGTAGAGCTTCAACATTAATTTTCATGGCGAATAATTAAGCAGAGCTGGGCGTACATGTTGCCAAGCTGAAATTGAAGACAATTTCGAAAATGGCAAATAAATAAAAAAGAAAAACAATCAATTTATTCAAGACAAATTAATTATTGAATGTATAAATAAATAAAATTTCTAAAAATTAAACATGACATGAAGAAGATTAATAACATACAACTCTACTGGGAGAATGAATTAAACAATTCAGTCAAGTCAGTCACTCCATCCGAGTGAGGTCTGAACTAATTTTGTTAATTTAATTTATTTTGCTTTTACATATTTAAATTTGTTTCTGAATTAATATTCAGAAACGATCACAGTGAATTGGTTGGCAATTAAAATACGGAATAAATTATTGTCACAGAACAAACAATAACAACAATTCGGCACACGTTTGAAGATGGATCGTTAAGCATTTCACATCTGAAACATTCACTTTTTCTACAACTTTTTCTATTGTTTTCATCATATCATATTCTTCTTCTTTTCAAAAATATATCTTCATCTGCTTATCAGTCAGCTTGGCTAAGCATATGCGTGCGTGAGCGTTAACGTTTGGCCAAATGAGAGAGCGCGCAGATCAGTGCGTAAGTTTATGAGAAACTTTTACAGCTGATCACCCATACATTCGCTTACGAAGATAACGATCAAGTATGAGCATAATAACAGTTGTTGGTGTTATCTCTGCTTGAACCACAGTTTGCGAAGAAACTTTGCTGCATTCGCAGTTCAAGAGATTTTGTATAAATAGTTTGCACAGGACCACAATACAACATTCTAGTTTTGGATTTACTACTGTAAACATTCAGTTATACAGTGTAAAAGTCGTTGGATTATTTGATTGAAATATCATAACAAAACATCAAAAAATGGTAGGTTTCCTCCTCATCAGAAAATGGATTAAAAGCCCTAATGTGTGCTAAATTTTCATTTCCCGTTTTTTGCTTTCTTCCATTTCCATAGAAATTTTTCTTAATTGCCTTCGCTGTTCTGGCAGTAGTAGCTGCTGATGTCAGCCACTTGCCCTCCAACGAATACTTGCCTCCTGTACAAGAAGCTGCCCCCGTTGAAGTTGCTGCCGTTCAACAAGTTGTTGTTGAAGAAGCTGCCCCTGCTCACGAATTGGCTGATGATGGTTACCGTTACAAGACCCACCGTCGCGTTGTCTACCGTCGCAATCGTCGTGATGTCTCCAACGAATACTTGCCTCCTGTACAAGAATCCGCTCCCGTTGTCGAAGAACCCATCACCGTTAATGTAGTCGAAGAAGCCGCTCCCGCTCATGAATTGGCCGCTGATGGTTACCGTTACAAGACCAACCGTCGCGTTGTCTACCGTCGCAATCGTCGTGATGTCAGCCACTTGCCCTCCAACGAATACTTGCCCCCTGTAGAAGAATCTGCCCCTGTTGTAGATGCTCCCGTTCAACAATTCGTTGTCGTTGAAGAAGCTGCCCCTGCTCATGAATTGGCCGCTGATGGTTACCGTTACAAGACCAACCGTCGCGTTGTCTACCGTCGCAATCGTCGTGATGTCTCCAACGAATACTTGCCTCCTGTACAAGAAGCTGCTCCCGTTGTTGAAGAACCCATCACCGTTACTGTAGTCGAAGAAGCTGCTCCCGCTCACGAATTGGCCGCTGATGGTTACCGTTACAAGACCAACCGTCGTGTTGTCTACCGTCGCAATCGTCGCGATGTCAGTCACTTGAACGCCTACGAATACCAAGCTCCCGTTGAAGAGGTTGCCCCCGTCGCTGCACCCACCAACGAATACTTGCCCCCAGTTGCCGCTTCCGTTGAAGTTGCTCCTGCTCATGAATTGGCCGGTGATGGTTACCGTTACAAGACCAACCGTCGCGTTGTCTACCGTCGCAACCGTCGTGTTGTCTCCAACGAATATTTGCCTCCTGTACAAGAAGCTGCTCCCGTTGTTGAACAACCCATCACCGTTACTGTAGTCGAAGAAGCTGCTCCCGCTCATGAATTGGCCGATGATGGTTACCGTTACAAGACCAACCGTCGTGTTGTCTACCGTCGCAATCGTCGTGATGTCAGCCACTTGAACGCCTACGAATACCAAGCTCCCGTTGAAGAAGCTGCCCCCGTTGCTGCACCCACCAACGAATACTTGCCCCCAGTTGCCGCTTCCGTTGAAGTTGCTCCCGCTCATGAATTGGCCGATGATGGTTACCGTTACAAGACCAACCGTCGCGTTGTCTACCGTCGCAACCGTCGTGATGTCAGCCACTTGCCTTCCAACGAATACTTGCCTCCCGTACAAGAAGCTGCCCCCGCTGCTGTACCCACCAGCGAATACTTGCCCCCAGTTTCCGTTTCCGTTGAAGCTGCCCCCGCCCATGAATTGGCCGATGATGGTTACCGTTACAAAACCCACCGTCGCGTTGTCGTCCACCGTCGTCATTAAATGAGAAATTACAATCATTTCGCATTACATCTCCATTTATTTATTGAACAAATTATTTATTAAACAAAAAAAAAAAAAAACAGAAATAATTGTAAAGTATTTTAAGACTTCTTATATCGGAAACGAACATCAACGACTAGAAATTATAAGAAGAATACAAAATAAATAAAAAAAAATTAACATTTAATAACGAGAAAATGCCTGTTGTTTCACTCATGCCAACTTCCAATGCCAACGCTTGATTTAGATCCGCCGTATTTCATATACCTTGTCTAGGGGTACACATTGATGTGAATAGTGGATATTTGCTGTCAGAATAGTGGTGTTGCCATATGATCTGCTAATTCACAGGAGTTTTAGCAATATTTTTTACTGTTAAATTAACAGATAGTCAGGTTAAGAACCACAAGACAAGATAAGAAGAGTTACTGACCACTTTCCATGATATTTATATGGCAGACCACTTGCTTACTATTTCAGACAGTGGGGGTTTAATCATAAAACTTATTTGCACTCTACGTATAGTATAGCGGCAATCAAAGTACTGAATGGCTTTACTAAAATAATAAAACCTATGCCCCGATGCAGAAAGTTTCTGATCTACGGAGTGCCTCGACAAGCAGAAATCATAGTATGTACGCCTGTACCACCGAACATTCATGAAAGCGACAGGTGGCCTAAATACGAAAAACTCGTAAACTCAACCATGAGGCAGAGAGAACAATAATGGTCCTCCATTATTATGACTATTCTACATACATACATACGTATTTAGCCATTACAACCCTTCAGGATTACGACCTAGTTTCTCACACCGCACATGTGTGTGTGCATGAGTGGCGGGACCTACAGTTTAAAGTCGACTACGAACCACATTTACTCACAGTTTTTGCCAGAAATCTGCTGAGAGGAAGTCGCCTAAGGAATATTTTTTCATATTTTCGCTTTGATGTCTGACCTGGAGGTTTGAACCGTGAACTTACGTCTAATAAGCCAACACACTACCTACTAGAACACGGCGACTATTCTACACTCTACACTGAAATTTTGAATATATTTTTGTAATAAAGTGTAATATTATGGATAACTTTATTGCTAGGGTAAGAAAGTGACAATAGCGTTCTACACCTATAAACGGACCGTAGACAAGATCTGCGATCTCACATCAACCATTACATACTGGCTCTATCGGACCATTGTGAAGCCAATCTTAGTTTATGGGGTACAATGCCACACAGTACGCAGGAAGTCAACTGTTATGGTCACTACTGCGCTCTGTTGCATTTCAACCAAGGCATTACTTGCCACACTTAATTGGCTCCCCCTCTGAATTTCTATTAAAGTAGAGAGCTGAGTTGACGGCAGTACAACTCATTGCAATCAAATGTTGGACTATGGACATGCCACTATTCTGATTCCTTACAACTTTCCAAATAGAACATTCGATATTAGAATTCCAACAATGGTCTTCTAGTGTGAAGACCCGGAGGTCCGCAATGGCATCGTTGAGGTGTGCACTAATGGCTCAAAGATAGGCGACAGCGAGAGCTGTGGTATATTTATTAAGAATTCTAATATTAAACGTTCTTATAGGCTGCCTGACAATTACAGTGGTTTACTCGGACTGACAGCCTGCGATTAAGTCACTAACGAACGAAGTTTCAATGTCCGTCCTTGTCCATGAATCTCAAGGATTTCTCAGAGAAATTTCGTATCATTTACTGGTAACTCTTATATAGGTTGCGGAACATGGGGATAAGGTTTGAAACTGGATTGCTGATCAGCTGGCCAGAGCCGATACAGAGTTTCATAACTTGTTACAGGGTCTATGTATTTCGATTGCCGCAGTTAATTATGAAGAAACTCAATCTCGTTTGCAGCAATATGTTTAGACTCTGCTGTATACATACGGATAAGAGAAGGACCGACTCACTTCTGTCGCATGGCCATTCATCGCAAAATAGCGATTGTTATGGGCCGCTGTCCTTTTGGTAGGCATGCTGAAAGTTTCGGCATTCCGGCAAATGACTTTTGCAGAAGAGATGGGTCTGAGAAGAAGGCAAAAATTGTCTTTCACCACATGTGTGCGTGGTCTGCTCTTGACCTCTTATTTTCTGACATCTTTGATCGAGCTCTGTAATATAAAAATTGCTGCAATAGCAAGATTTATTTTGGACTAGGGTTCGTTTCACCCGGGTAAATTGATAATTGTATCGTAATTGCTAGCCTAAGTGCGTCCTCTTCCTTTAAGAGGGGTCCTCCGACACCTTACTTAACCTAACGTAAGAGAGAAAAATGATTTTCTTTTATTTTCTTAAAGGAAAAACAAACGGAATGACATCCACTGGAGTTGTCTAAATATCGAAAGGGGAGAATATTATAAATCGAAGCTTATAAGTATTTCCGTACTTTATGTTGAATGTTAGTTTTAAAAACCCTGTATATTTTGAGTGAAGCGCAGCCCATTTTTTTACTTCCTATCTTTTATCTCTTATTCCCACTTTCCTTTTTTATTATCAATCACATCTGCTCTACTAAAATGTAGGTTAAGAACTCTAGTTATGAGAGGAAAGAGGAGCCGTTAATTAAGCAATATCTCGTCCTGAAATCAAATTCAACAACCATTTTAAATATTCTTTTATGTTTCCCTTGCATAAATTCTTTTTTTTTATTCTTTTTAAATAAATTTTTATGTGAGAAATTGTTTTTTTATTTTCATTTCCTTCTTGACTGCTGACTGCTGAGTGGAGTGCTTGAGCCATTCATTCATTGGCAGAAATGGCGAAAGGCTATCGCTGTTTCCGTTTCATGTCAACATAAGTGTGAATTCATGTTTAAACACATGCATACGTACATATGTGACAGTGTATAGGAGGTGCTTGAAGAGCTAGGAAAGGGTTCAAGTATAGAGAAAGTCTTGATTCTGTTTTTTTATTTTTATTTTCATTTTACTTTACATTTCCTTTAACGCGTTGATTTTAAATGATTTTTATGCGTTTATGGCTCGTACTCTTATACCTATTAAGGTATGGACTTTAGGTGTTAACACGAGGGGAATTTAAATATAAAAACCGGAAATAAAAATGATTACGTTTGTATACGGCACGCACTTGTTCAGAAAAAAGATATTTCGTATAGCAAAGCATTTAATTCCCGTCTTAATTTTAAACGCTTCTTAAAACTAAACATATGAACACCTAAGAGGAAGTCATAAATAAAGAGAAAAAAATATGCCACAGTAGAATAAATCTGTGATGGAATTATTATTTCTTCAATATTGGACAGCCATCAAGAGAGTTACGCATAGATAAGCAAGGAGATAAAGGAAGTATCCCCACCAAAAAGTATAGACACTCGCAAGTCACTGTGGTTCGTAGTCATACTACAATGAAACTCTTTCCCAAAGTTCTGAAAGCATCCCAAATTCTTAATAAAAGCGCTGAGTTTCTTAAAGCCCAATGTTGGAATTCTAAAATCGAATGTTCTATTTGGAAAATTCTAAGTAATAAAGTATAATCAGCCTTGATTTGTTTATATCTTCCCATAATAGCGGCATGTCCGCAGTCCGTACTTCCACCAACTCAGCTCTCTACCTTAATAGAAGGTCAGAGGGGAGCCAATTGAGTACCGCAAATAATGCATGGCACACTTGTGGCCAGTACTGCTGGTTGCCTGCGTACTGTATGGCATTGGTGTTTGTACTCATGTACCCCATGGAGCAAGGTCGGCTTTACCACGGCCCAATAGAGCCACTGCGTAATGGTTGGTCTGAGCTGCTCACTTTCTTACCCCTCTCAATAATGTTATCCATAAGATTACACTGTACTACAAAAAAAAATATTTAAAATTTCACAAAGTGTAGAATGGTATAAAGTCGCCGTCGTCTAAGAGGTAATGTGTTGGCTTATTAGATGTAAGGCCACGGTTCAAACCACCAGGTTAGTTACCAAAACGTAAATAAAAAAAATATTCCTTCGGCGACTTCCTCTCAGCAGAGTTCCGGCAAAAACTCTGGAAGTAAATGAAATTGCCATGAAAAGTTTCTCAAAAATCTGCTGTTCGTAGTCGACTTTAAACTGTAGGTCCCAGCACTCGTGTATAAAATTAACACACACAACATAAGTGGTGTGAGAAACTAGGTCGTAATCCTGAAGGGTTGTAATGGCCAAATATGTATGTATGCATGTAGAATAGTAATAAAAATGGAGGACCATTATTTTTCTCTCTTTCTCATGGTTGAGTTTTAGAATTTTTCGTATTTAGGCCACCTGTCACTTTCACGAATGTTCGTTGGTGCAGGCGTACAGACTATCATTTCTGCGCATCGAGGCACTCCGTAGATCAGAAACTTTTGCATCGGGGCATAGGTCTTATTATTTTAGTAAAGCCATTCAGCACTTCGATCGCCGCCATACTATACTTAGAGCGCAAATAAGTTTTATGATTAAACCCTCACCTTATTTTCCATACTATAGGCCTCTGTCTGAAACTATTTCGAGACTCACAAAAATACTGATTCTTACATGTTTTCAGTGATAGACAGAAAATATTACTCTTATCTGTTTTATTGGTTAATAATTTCCAGCAGCCTTACTTAAATATCTATGTAGACATATCAGTGTGTAGGCTTCGTCCTACAACATAACGCTATACATGTACCCAGTAGCTGAACAACCGTGTTCTCTTTCTCCTTGCCTTTGCAATTTCTGCAGACGTTGGCCATATGTGCCCAGAGTACAATCTCCAATAATGGCACCGACAACAATGCTAAGCATGGTCTTCTGCAGTTTAAGCAGTCTGTCCGTGGCTCGATTCTATCTTTTGCAAATCGAAAACTGCCGATGCAGGCACTATCAGAACCAATGAAGCTTAAGCTTACAGGTTCCCAATGGCATTCCCAATGCAGAAAATGTCTGGACAAGTACTCATATGGTGTTAATGTCGCATTGCTGAGGCATCTCGTTTAGAGTCCTTCTCCTAACATAAGAAGGTCAGTCTGATTAAACCTCCTCACTAATACACACAGTGCGGTATCTTACATACATACGTACCAGAGTTTTTGCCAGAAATCTGCTGAGAGGAAGTCGCCGAAGAAATATATTTTTTTCATATTTTGTATTTAATGAATGACCTGGGATACGAACTCGGGCTTTACGTCTAATAAGACAATACACTACCTATTAGACGACGGCGGTATCTTACAGTTTTGCTATTAGCGTTGTTTCTAGGAAACGAGAAACGGCAACCCTATCATCCTAGAACCTGCTATAGTAGACTACATCTTGGAAAAACTTGATGAATGTAAATGAAATAAAACAAAAAAAAAATATTAATGTGATGCAGCCCTATGAACTTTTTATGCAAAAATGTATGGAAGAGGAAAAACAAATGTTGTAGAGTAATAGTACAGAAACAGTATGTAACCAATGCTTTAATATCATGATTATTGAAATGTCGGTGCAGTATGCAGTAGAAATGCAAAATTTTCTTAAACATACTGTTCAAAAACCTGTCTGAACCTGCAATTAGCATGTGAAGAAGTATACCAAGAAATTTTCAGACAAGCAACATCAACAGTCAAGCAGCATTATGCTTTAAAGCTGAATTGTAAGAAATGTTTTAAATACTTTGATCGTATCGACAAGAAACTTAATTCCCATGGTTTCTGCAATTTAGGCATAATACCGCAGCATTCTAAACGCTAAACTGCGCTACACATATAAGCAAGCACAACTTCTGAGGTTGTAATTAAAGAAGAGATGATCGGTACCTGTTCACTTAAAGAGCGCAGTGATACTAGTAGGTTTGCTATTCACGGTAATACTCAAACTGGTTTTGCAGTATGCAATTAAGAACGCTATGAGATATGGATGATATTGCAGTGACTGTGTGCCTTACCATAAATGAAGGATTGAAGAAATAGTTTAAATAGTATGGGTACCAGAACAGACGTAAAATACATGCATACATACGAACATACATACATAATTGGCCATTGCATCCCTTCAGTCAGGATTACGGCCTAGCTTCTCGCACCACTCATGTTGTGTGCGTTAATTTTACACGTGAGTGGCGGGACCTAAAGTTTAACGTCGACTCCGAACGACAGACATTTGAGAAACTTTTTCCGCTGAACGAATATGGTTGTGTATACGCTTGAACAACGCTGGGAAATATTGCGTACGGATTTTGGAAGAAGAGAAGCACCGTCAACTCCGTATGTTCGTTATCTTGTGAAAAAAGTGAAAGAAACTGGCATCCTCATCAATACTCTCTGAGTTTTTGCCAGAAATCTGCTGAGAGGAAATCGCTGAAGAAATATTTCTTTTCATATTTCGTTTTTGATGCCTGACTTGAGATACGAACCCGGGCTTTACGTCTAATAAGCCAACACACTGCCTATTAGACTACGGCAATTTCAAATACAGGCGAGTATAAGTTCCAAGATGTATCGAACTTTGTATAATGACAATAGCATGCAAGATAGCATTTGTGATGGACCATGTTCAGCAAATTGAGAGTTCTTGGAGCGTAAGAAAATCCTTACATTAACGTTCAAATCATGCAAATTGATTGTGCACAAAATTATTGGCAGAGCATTCGCCAGATATGGACGGAGTCTGAGAATGTGTTTTACAATTGAGCAGCCATCATCTTTTGCAAATGAACTGCTTAACGGCAAAGAGAATTACGTAAGCTTTTCGCGCTCTCTCAGGTACATATATCTTGCCTTTATGAGAGTTTAGAATGTTAGGCTTGATGCTGGTGTCTTGTTTTTACTAGATAAACTTGGTATCACTATCACGCATCACCAAAAACATTTGTTAGGCCACTCACAGACATAGCTACGGTTCTAACACTCTAATGATGCTTTCCACGAGCTTAGTGAGTGGTTAGGCAGTAACAGACTACATAGCACTTTCCCTTGACGAGTTCCTTTCCCATGACCTTGGAGTTACCGTTGGAGATGAGAATATAAAGCTTCAATTGAGACAAACACAGTAAGAGTTTTCATGACATCAGCAACACTTAACCTCGTGATATTTTTCTTTTCTATTCTTCTTCAATTTACTTTCTCCATTTAATGACAAACGCGTACTATGTGCGGCATAAACAAATCTTATGATATTTAATCAATAGCAGCCACACTCGTAGACGTTGTCTGCTCTCTGTCACTTTTACCACAGAGTACGGGGGCTTATCAATTTTTTATGCGAAACAAACGTAAACAATATTAAACAACAAAGAAAAAAATGAAATAAAAATCAATAGGAACCCCCAACAACAACAGCAACAACAACAATATTAACGGCAATATAAAAATATCAAAGTGAAGAGAATTTATTTTATGCGTTACACTTACTCCAGCACATTCAGTCCTGGCAAACACTTAAGTGTGAATTAGCCACACGTAACGTAACGTACCGTAGAAAACGTTCTCTTTTTAGCATATGGAGAACAATGTAAACGATTACCGAAACGTTCTCTCTCGTTAGCAAAACGGAACGATCTGTATAAAACAGAATTCTCCCACGTTTTTACGTGACATTTGAACATAAGAGAGAAAACATGAGAGAGAGTGCAGTGTTGCCACGAAAAAAAAATATTGTAACCAACATTTGTGAAAAAATCACCAAATAAGGAAAAATATGATCAAAATTAAATTTGCAGTTTTTTATTTTATATTTTTTTTCAAATTTAAATTATAATTGAGAAAAAGAAACAGAAAATAAGAAAACAAAATTATAGTCTCATAATTAATTAATTTTAGCAAACAAAACAAAATCTATTTTTATAAGACAAATAATAAACAAATCCGGAATAATCTACACATTGGACAAAAAACGGCAACACTGATGATGAGTCTGTATACCAATTTCTATGCATTGTGTTGTGTTTGTTTGTGTGTTGCTTTGTGTTCTGTTTCGTTTTTATTTACATTCTTCGTTGACATATGTCCCGTTTTAAACGTTTCTATAACTACACAAACGTTTTTAAGGCTACGTACGTTACGATTTTACGTTTCTAACGCTTGGGTAACCAAGGCATTATACTTGTAAGTGAATCTCCAATATTCTGAGTACGTGTGTGGATGTGTGTGTTGAAATCTTTATCAAATTTCATTTAACTTTAGTGTATCACTGTTAAACGCACACACACAGGCAGACACATGCTTCTTCAGATAATCTATCATTTAGCCACTTATTCAAGACAGTGTTACAGTGTTCTATTGCTACAGGGCGAGCAGCAGAGAGAGAGAGAGAGAGACAGAGAAAAGAGTGAATAAAAGTGAGAACATTTTATGGGAAAAAGAAAAACTAAATTCCTACACAAACTATTGAGTATGCATTGTGAGAATATTTATGACGATACACAACATGTGCATGCCCAGCAAAACTTTTTTGTTTTTCTTTTGGTCGCTGTTAATTCTATAACAGTTATGCCAAGTTTTTGTAAATTAAAGTATGGCTTTCATGTTAAATAAATGTTACCTTGAGTGACAAAATTTGGTGCTATAATGATGGTTAAGGTGGGGTAGGATTTTAACACACAGTTTCTATATTGCAAGCCCTTGTAGGTAATCGTATATAAATATTGAAACACACATACCTACAACATAATTGGTCTTAAAAACCTTCAACCTACAACCTAGCTTTTCACATCACTTATGTAGTTTGTGTTCATTTTATACGTGAGTGGCGGGACCTACATTTTAAAGTCAACTCCGAACGACAGATTTTTTTAAGAAACTTTCGATGGCAATTTTATTAACTCTCTCAGAGTTTTTGTCAGAAATCTGCTGAGAGGAAGTCGCCATTTTGTTGCAGTTGTCTGAACTGTGGTTTGAACCGTGGCCTCACGTCTAATAAACCAGCACACTACCTACTAGACTGGGGCAACAGGTACAGAGGATACTTTGTAAAAAACTGAAAGCAAAATATGAATCAAAAAATAATCACTGATAGCCAATAGTTTTTCTGCATATCGAAGGATGATTTCATTGTTAAATTGCTTTGTTACTCCTCTTAAGGCAGAGCAATGGAAAGAGATTTTCGATTACGAAGTCAAAAGAGTGATTTTATTGTGAAATTGTGATCCCCATCGTATTTAACATGCATGGAATTCGAAAAAGCGTATGTAGCCAACCACACGAAGTTATATAGACAACACTGGAAGGCACAGACTTTACTGAGAAGCTAATTAAAGCTCTGTGTTGTCTATTAAGACAAGTACAGTACCCGGAGGTCGAATTGACCCATTGTACAACGTCCTAGCTTCTCACACCACTTATGTTGTGTGTGTTAATTTTATACATGAGTGGCGGGACCTACAGTTTAAAGTCGACTCCGAACGACAGATTTTTGAGAAACTTTTTCATGGCAATTTTATTTACTCTCAGAGTTGTTGCCAGAAATCTGCGGCTTAGGCCGCATTACAAATATTTGCACGAAAAACGAAAGAAAGTGTTCAAAATAAAAGGCGATATATTCAGGAATTTGACGATTTGTGTTGTCCACGTTGGCCTTGGACTACCGGGGTAGAATTCTAATGAAAGTCATTTGCTTCTCAAATGATATAGGATAAGACATTAAGTCCCAAAACAAATATTTCCATGACAGACGTGTGTTTTGAAATCAACATCATTATTAACGTATGCCAAAGTATCAGGTCAATCCTTTTGCTGCTAAAAATCAGCCCCAAGTGACTTTAAGGTCATGCTTGCTAGGAATACTGGAGAAATTTCTACAATCCCAAATAGAATGCCATGGGGTGCAGAAGGCAGGTTAAAAAGGAAGTTCCCAAGACGAGAAATTTGTGAAATGAAATATGACAGTGGAGAGACTCAATTGGAGACCATTTTTTGTTTTGAAGTACAATTGTTCCGGTAGAAATGGAATAATAACTCATTCATAAGGCCTTCGCGGCTGGCCTCACAGTAGCTCATTCGATTGGACCAATTTTCGTGCACTTTTTCGAGTGTATGGAGTCGTATCTTGGTAATGGCATCCCGAATGTTGGACTTAATTGTCTCTGGTTTGTCGGCATAACATTTTTTAACAGCGCCCCACAGAAAATAATCCAACGCAGCACCATTTCGGCTAATTAATCGGCCGTCAAACGTTTGACGCAATAAATCGATTGTGGCATGAGATGTGTGACAAGTCGCACCATCCTGTAGAAACCAGCCATCGTTCACATCAATACCATGAAGAGCGGGTACAAAAAAAAATCCATTATCGTGGTGCGATAGGTGTCTCCATTGATCGCAATGGTTGCGCCGTTCTCATTTTCAAAGAAACATGGCCCACCTGATACAATATAATATTTTCTCTATATACTTACAGTTTGTTGTTTTAATTACGAAATTTCACAAATATTCGTCTACTTTTAGACTCAACTGTATCATATAGCTGGCATTCATCCAATTCTCAGCTGTAATAACAACATAAAGAAGAGCAGAGAACGAATGGTAAGGAATCGATATTGCGTTTAATAACCTCAAAACAACAAACATCGATAGGGGATCACAATTTTTTTTGTTAAAGGGCCACGTAGAGGATGACGACAATAGTGACCCTGTGGCGTTAAATTTAAAAGTGGCTGGAATTTATTTCTCGTAGACAACATTGATTGCAATATTAAGGCTTCATTACGTTTGGCCATCAACAAACTTAACCAACAGAATTCACACAGCAATTCTTGTAGGAGTAAAGGTAAGTCAGCAATACTTCTTCTTCGTTTTGGTTTGTTTTTTTTTGGTCTTAAAATACTGAGAATTCCATCACATGTTTATTTGTTATAAATTATTCTTCTTGTTCTTTTTAAAGGTCACCTCCTTACTAGTTTACTAAGAATATTAAAAAAAAAAATTTATTTCATTGGAAAATATTTTATTTTGTGTTGTGTAGCCTGCCTGGCCTGACTGGTGGGGAGGGGGAGCAGTGGCGTTTGCATGCTGTTTTATCATAAACTGCAGTTGATTTTTAATTAAAAATCACAAACAAACAGTGTTGCATGCCTCATGCATTTCTCCGGAAATTTTCAACATTATTTTGCGTAATTTACCGCAAAATATAAACGTCAAGGACACACAATCGTTGTTTTCCATTTTGAAATTGAAATGTTTTTCTCTTTTCTTTTCTGTTTCGTTTTCTCTTCAACTCTCGTTGTGCATCAATTATTTACGGGGCTTGTTGTGCATAATTTAAGAATTATTTCCTGTTAATGGTGAGGGAGGGCGTTTTCAGGGGAGTTTTTGAACACAATTTTGCATTTGGCAATTTGGCTTTCGCCGTGGTCTAGTAGGTAGTGTGTTGGCTTATTAGACGAAAAGCCAGGGTTCGAGCCCCAGGCCAGACATCAAAATAAAATACAAAAAGTATTTTCATCGGCGACTTCCTCTCAGCAGATTTCTGGCAGAAACTCTGAGAGTAAATAAAATTGCCATGAAAAGTTTCTCAAAAATTTGTCGTTCGGAGTCGACTTTAAACTGTAGGTCCCACCACTCATGTATACAAATTAACACACACAACATAAGTGGTGTGAGAAACTAGGTCGTAATCCTGACAGAAGGGTTATAATGACCAATTATGTATGTATGTAATAAAAGTAACAAACTTCTTGAGAAAGTTATTTGATACTTGGAATTACATCGTATTGAGATTTTGTAAATTTTAATCATTTTAAATAGTACCTTTCAATATTGAAAAAGTACTATTTTGTAAAGTACTTTTTTATGTTCTTTTTTGTTTCACTTGAAATAAAAAAAAAGTTCTCTCCTGTACACCCCCAATGCAAGCTTACAGAGTGCGTTCTTTCTAGACCTGTTGTCCTCTTGGAAAGCTAATAAAAGAAAACATAATAAACGTATGGAGAGATTCTTTGTGACAGTCCAACGTTTGCTAAAGGAAAGAAAAGGAATAGCTTAGGCTGGGTAAGATCCCATCTATGGCCATTACAACACCATAAATAAATATCCGATACGGGGAACAAATACTTCTTTTAGGAAACAATCGCCTTTTAAGACTTTACTGAAAGATTTCAGAAAATGAGAAGTAAAAAGCCTCGGCTTTTTCATAGCAAGAATCGTACACATCGGGCACTGAAAGTTTATCTCTTCCTCATCCTTAGATCCACAACTCATGCCAACATTCAGTCGAGGGCATACCAAGTCTATCGGTATGCCTTTTAATAATACAGTGGCCAGTAGGGCATTATAATGTCATCTACTTCCATCCAACAGAACCCAGCAATATTGCTCATGCCCTCGTGCTGCCAAGCATTTTGAGTCTCTTTGTAAAACCACAACAAGTTATGTTCTGTTAAATGTTGGAGATTGTAACTCTGTACTAGAACATCAGCAGTGCAATTTCCGACGATATCTCTATGTCTTGGAACCAATACAAGAGTTACCTTGAAATGATCGCAAATTTCATACATACATAATAAGTCATTACAATCCTTTAGTCAGGATTACAACCTAGCTTATCACACCACTTATGTTGTTGTGCGTTAATTTTTATACATGAGTGGCGGGACCTACAGGTTAGAGTTGACTTCGAAATACCAATTTTTGAGAAACTTTTTCATGGCAATTTTTTTTATTTACCCTCAAGAGTTTTTGCCAGAAATCTGGACAGAGCAAAACGCTGAAGAAATAATTTTTAATTTTTCGTTTAGTTGGAGATGTCTGACCTAGGGTTTGAACTGTGGCCTTGCGGCCAAACACACTACCTACTAGACTGCGAAGACTACCGTTCAACATTAAGAGTTTTTCAGATAAAATTCTACTACCCAACGAGCATTGCGTCGCTTTTACTGCAGTGTACAGATCTTCAATATGAAAATCTGACAAACAGAATATATTTAATATATATTCCACAGCCTATTTTGCACAGCATTTTGGAACCATCAGTATACACCTCCTACCCTAATTGTCATACTAGAAGTACATAGTTGGAAATCTAAAGTCTAATCTTATCTACTTAGTTAATTGGTAATTACAACCCTGTAGTCAGGATTACAACCTATATTGTGTGTGTTAATTTTACCCATGAGTGGCGAGACTTAACGTCGACTTCGAAAGATAGATTTGAGAAACTTTACATGGCAACTTTTCTTGAAAGCAAAAGTTGATTAAAAAATCTTTTGGAGTTGCATATGCAAAATTGCATGGTGCAAGGATGACATAAGCAATTCTTTTTCTCTTAAATCTTTTGTCCTTTAAATGTTGTCCAAAAATAAACGACATACACATAGCCACAAAGGAATACATACGGATAACAAATTTCAGAATTTTTTTAACTAATCCGTTTTTTTTTTTTGAAAATATTTATAATTGTCAGAAATTTGTGAACTTTGTGGGCCTGTTCAGGGCCACAATTCAGTTCAATTTCAGACCGTCTTAACATCAAGGAAACTATAAAGATTTTCAACGAAAACGGATTAGTTAAAAAATTTCGGCAATTTTTTAACCGTACGTATAATTTAGTAACTGTGTATAGAAATTCCAATAAATCAGGAATAAAATTCGCATTTGAAAAGACCAACAATTATCAGACGTTCACATATTTTTTTTTCTATGAGGGGGGAGTTTTCTTAAAAAAAAAAAAAAAAAAAAAAAAACAACAACAATAATCGTCAACTTTTTTTGTAACTGTTTGTTAGTTCTTCCAAGTTAATTTATCTCTGTCGTTTATAGCTGTTGTTGTTTTTTCTGTTGTTTTTGTTTGCAATGACTGATTGACTGCGTTGTGTGTGTCTTTATCAGCGCGTGTTCGTTTTTCCCATTTTATGCTGCAAATGAATTTCTGCTCCATTTCTTGTTTTTCTAATGAAAAATTGTTGTAAATGTTGTTGTTGTTGTCTATGTGTTATGAAAGAGGATTGAAAGGAAAGAGATTTTAAAGGGAAATTTGTTCTTATTTGGGGCCACATTCCATTAAGAGCTATGCTGCTCTAATAGCTATGTGCAGGATGTCTCAAAAGGAGTTTTTATGTTGTGTATGAATTTAAAAACAAATCAATCCTAATATGGTCATTATAATCCTTCAGTCAGGATTACGACCTAGCTTCTCACGCCACATACGTTTAAAACAAACTCCGCATGACAGATTTTTGAGAAACTTTCATGGCCATTTTGTTGCCAGAAATCTGGTGATAAGAAGTTGTTTTTCATACTTTTGTATATTCGAGTTGTGTGAGCAGGTGTTCGAATCACGGGCTCTTGTCTAATAAGGCAATATATTGCCTGCTAGGCTACGCCAACGTCTCAAAAGTCAAGGGAATATAACTTCTATTAAAGCTAGTGAAGCAAGCATGGAAAAATTGCAATATGGCGATACTTATGGAAGTTAAATTAAGAAGGCAATTGGTGCACTTGACCATTACTAGCAAATCCAATATTCTGCGCGTCTCTACGAATGAGGGACTTGTTTTGTTACTGAAAAAATCCAAATAAATCGCTTTCCTGTTGTAAATTGTTAAAATATTTCAGTCAAGCAAAATAATGGACGTTAACACTGAAGTTAGTTGACAAAAATTTCGTTGAACTTCGTATGTCTCCTGAGTAACTGTGTAATCAGGCATGTCAGAAGGAAAAATGAAATTTAGATCGCTGCACTACACCAAAAAATGAAACACCGTACATACATAATTGATCACTACAACCCTTCAATCCGGATTACGGCCTAGCTTTTTACACTACGTATGTTGTGTGTGTTAATTTTATAAATGAGTGGCGGGGGACCTACAGTTTAAAGTCGACTCCGAATGACAGATTTTTGAGAAACTTTTCAGGGCAATCTTTATTCACTCTTAGAGAGTTTTTTACAGAAATCCGGATGAATTGGTTTTTTCATACTTCATTTGCTTAGAGATGCCTGAGCTGGAGTTTGAATTAAGGGCTTTGGTCTAATAAGCCAATACACTGCCTACTGGCCTACGGTAATTTAAATTCGAAATGATTTTCATTACAAAATTAGAAAAAGATTTGAGGTTTACAGTTCGGTACATTTTTAATTTGGTACGTACTATTTCACCTCTTAATTAATCTTATTAAACAATTTGTTGCTTTTTAAGAACTTTTTTTCTTTTTCTGTGTCCTAGATGGGGCTAATAAAATGAAAAGATTTCCATAGGAAAGTAAATAAAACGCCAGGTACTCTTTCAAGGGACTTTTTTTCTAATTTAATTATTCCTTATAAATAAGAAATGTAATGTGGAAGGGGACAGAAATTTTTGCAATATTTTTCTCCTCCTATATCTTTTTGTAAAGGGTGTTTTTTATAGCGGTATAGAACTTTAAGTTGCAATGAAACAACGATGGATTATTCGATTGACATGAATTTTATTTATCCGAAAGATAATCTTGTGGCATTACATTTTAAATATAATTTCTGGCATATGAGCGCCACGGCTGGCGCGGATGTAGTCCAATCTGGACGTCCAATTTTCGATGACCTTTTCCAACATTTGTGGCCGTATATCGGCAATAATACGGCGAATGTTGTCTTCCAAATGGTCAAGCGTTTTTGGCTTTACCGCATAGACCAATGACTTTACATAGCCCCACAGAAAGTAGTCTAGCGGTGTTAAATCGCAAGATCTTGGAGGCCAATTCACAGGTCCAAAACGTGAAATTAGGCGGTCACCAAACGTGTCTTTCAATAAATCTATTGTGGCACGAGCTGTGTGACATGTTGCGCCGTCTTGTTGAAATCACATCTCCTGGACATCATGGTTATTCAATTCAGGAATGAAAAAGTTAGTAATCATGGCTCTATACCGATCACCATTGACTGTAACGTTCTGGCCACCATCGTTTTTGAAAAAGTACGGAGCAATGATTCCACCAGCGCATAAAGCGCACCAAACAGTCAGTTTTTCTGGATGTAACGGTGTTTCCACATACACTTGAGGATTACCTTCACTCCAAATGCGGCAATTTTTTTTGTTGACGTAGCCATTCAACCAGAAGTGCGCTTCATCGCTAAACAAAATTCGCTTATGAAAATCGGGAACAACGGTAATCTCGTTTTGGGCCCATTCGACGAATCTACGCCTTACTTGATGATCGTTTGGCTTCAAATCTTGCACGAGTTGGCTTTTGTAAACACGCAAACCAAGATCCTTCCGCAAAATCTTCCATAAAGTGGATGGACACAGATCCAATTCCTGTGCTCGATGGCGGATGGACTCATTCGGGTCTTCCTCAATGCTACGCTCTTCAGCAGCAATAGCTTCTTCTGTACGCACCGTGCAGCGTCTCTGGGGATGCGAGTTATCAATAAGAGTAAACGTGGTGCGAAAACGTTCCATGGTTAATCGAATTAACTGCTCTGATGGACGAGTTTGTCGACGATAAAATGGACGTAGTGCGCGATACGTTTTCCGCACAGAACCATTATTTTCGAAATAAAATTGCACCTTTTGCAAGCGTTGTTCAGGCGTGAGTCTATTCATGATGAATTGCCAAACCAAACTGAGAATCAATCACTTGACAGCTGTTAAATCGGTCGCCATCTTGAAAAGTAATGCCAACTTAAAGTTCTATACCTCTATAAAAAACACCCTTTATAACACAGTAATGGCAATTATTATGAATTTTGTTTTTCACTTACTTTTCCTGCTTGTCTCTAAAGGACTTCTTACTATTCATATAGAAAAAGGAGAAAAGCAGAAAAATTATTTTCTCTCTTGTTATAAATTTTTAATTAAAATTGCATAAATTTTGTCTACCCTTTGCCTCCCCTCCATGTTTGTTACCCCTTTTCAAATGACCACTTTGGCATTGTTTGCCAAGGAAGTTATTAAGTTTGTGTACGAAAACTGAAAACTTTTGATGTTTTTCGTATTTTTTCTTCTTCTTATTTTGTTTTTTAATAAAAAAAACGTATTACAATGGAAAAAAATATTCTTAAAAAGTTAAAATGTCTACAAGTTGCTAAAATAAAAATAAGAAGAAGAAGAAGGAAAAATGTATTCAAAAGTTGTAAAATTGTTTTTAAAGTACAACAGATAAAAACAGATAGACAGCCGTAAAGTTGTGAGGACGAACAAATTTTGTTTTAAAAAGTATTTAAATTTTCTCTTTAAACAGTTAGATTTTATGGTTTAAATTTTAAATGAAAATGTAAAGGTCAAGGTTCAGAAATTTTTTTATTGGAGGTAATTTGGTTGGTACCTCTTTTTATAGATAATTTAACATATATTTTAAGCATTATTGGTGATGTAATACTAGATGCCCTTTTTCTTCATTCTAAAATTACAAGCTTCCTTATACCTAATATACAGTCAAAGAATGAAGTCTACATACACCATTGCACGTAGCCTATTTTCCCGGTTATTTTTATCATGTTGAAAAAAGTGTTATAGCGTTGTTTAAGGCAGTTACAATTACGAATGTTTGAAGACTAAAACGAATATCAAAAAATATAACCTAGAAATTATTAGCAAGAAACAAAAAAAGTTACACCATTGTATGTAGACTTTTTTCTGTGACTGTAGATTACCTATTAGATAGTTTCTAGTCATCGTAGTCTAGTACGTTGGTTTATTAGACGTAAGTCCACGGTTCAAAGCCCCATGTCAGAGATCAAAACGAAAATATGAAAACAATATTTCTTCGGTGACTTCCTCTCAGCAAATTTCTGGCAAAAAGTCTGAGAGTAAATAAAAAAAATTGCCATGAAAAAGTTTCTCAAAAATTTGTCTTTCGGAGTCGACTTTAAACTGTAGGTCCCGCCACTCATGTATAAAATTAATGCACACAACATAAGTGGTGTGAGAAACTAGGCCGTAATCTTAATATCTATGTTATTTCATTTTTGGCGCTGTCCAGCGATCTAAATTTTCTCTTTCCTTATGGCATATTAACAAGCGTCTGATTATACAGTTCCTTAGGAGATATACGAGGTTTAGCACCTGATAAATTCAAATTTTTGTCTGCTAACTTGAGTGTTAATACCACCATCATCTAGTTGGCTAATATACAAAGGAGAAAGTGATTTACTTTGCACTTCTTCAGTAACAAAACAAGTCCCACATTTGTGGAGAGGCACAGTGCGCCAATTGCCTTCTTAGTCCAACTTTTCTTCAATTCTTTCACGCTTGCTGCTCTAACGTTAATAGAAGTTTTATCCAGTATGTAATGTGCTGGCGTACTAGACGAGAGTCCGCGGTTCAAACCCCAGCTCAGACATCTGGAAGATAATGAAATCATGTCAGCAGACTTCTGATAAAAAAGCAGTAGTCATCAGGCCAATGAAAGTTTCTCAAATCTTTCGTTCGGAATCGTTAGATGGATAGAAATTAACACACACCAAACGCTTGGTGTGAAACACTAGGTTGTAATGCTGATTAAAGAGTTGTAATGATCAATTGCGTGAGTAAGACATTTTGAGAATTGATTTCTTGGCACTTGTCTGTATAATCAAGCCGAATTGTATCATCTTTCTGGAAACTTCGCATAAAATGATCGTTCGAACAAAAAAATGGTGCCGTAGTCTAGTAGGCAAGTGCACAAGACGTGTGTGAATCATGAAACCATCGAACTATGAATTAAACAACAGTTTGTGTCACTAATTCGTATCATTCAAACACGTATAGGTTTGAAACTGACTCAGTGTTGCATGATAAGTTGGGTATCAACACTCTCTCATACCTAAATTTCATTTCTTCCGAGCACATTTTATGTGACCCCCATTAGATTTTGTCTAAAGTTCGTCTAAGATTTCTGATTCCTTCATTCCCTCTTCTCAATTATCATTCTCCACAAAGAATTGTTCAGAGCCAATACGTTTATTGTGTAAGAAAATATTTTCTTTAAATGGCTAATGACCCATTTTAAGTAAACCCTCTCATCTCATCTCAAATCCCCCCCTTCATCTCTTTTTTCTTTTATTTTTCTTAACTGTACGCAGCCACAACAGAGAGAGGATGTCATACGTAAGATGAGATAAGTTATACAAAAAGGAAAAACAAAATAAAAATGAAAATGGAAATGAAATAAAAAAAAACATTATGGCGTCGCCAACATGTCTACACTCCAGTTTTCCAAGTTATTTCATCGCTAGAAAATGTATTCCATCGATTACTTTACTTTTGGAGAAGAGTCAGTAAATTGGCAATAAATCATTGAGTTTTCCAAAGGCATTCGAAGTTCAATGACTTCACTGACAGGGATTTACAGTCGTAAGAATGAGTCTCTTATGATTCTGTGGCCAAAAGAGAATTTGGAAAGTGTTCAAAATGGTTTGGCAAGGGAATGTTACATTTGCAATGAAGACGTCGACTGCGGTTAAGACACATAAAGGCTGTTAACTACAGTTTTTGAATATCGTCGCTGATATAATGCGTATGATTTTGGATTGATGTGGAAGTGGCAAAGCAAAATTGTTATCTTGGTAATGATTTCATATACAATAACAATTCTGGCTCCATGCGATAGTCAGTGTGTCTTAGATCTGGTAAGCCTTGTAGAGGACCCATAAAAAAGAAGCCAACAGCGACTATCTTTTTGTCGATAGATAGTGTTTTTTCCCACAATGTCTGAGCTCGATATTCCTGCGAAGTTGAGAGAGCTATGCAGAATGATGTTGAGAACTGAATCTCTCCGAATCTTTTGATACCGTGTAAGGTTTCAGACAAGAGAATTTCTTATCATACGACGTCTTCAACTACATCATGGAGAGTATCCTACAGAAGGCGTAACTGCATCGCAAAGGTACGCTTCATTTTCTGACGACATTGACGTCGTAGGGCGTAACAAGAAATGTGTTACTGTTGCCTTTAAGAGCTGTTGTCAGTAAATGAGGGCAAAACGAAGTAGGGACATTCCGCTTATTGGATCCCATATTATGGACGATAACTATACTCTCGATTTTGTCGGTGAATCTGTTTATCTTGGTTCTGCCGTTACCAGCAAAATTGATGCCATTCTGGAGTTTAAGCGTAGGATCACTCTTACCAACAAAGTAGCAAATTCTTGCCATTTGTACGATGAACTAAAGCTCGAGTAAGAAAAACGTCCACGGTTCGTTTTTAAAATATGAAAAGCAATGAAAGCGATTACCGAACCGTAATGTAACTTCGCAACGTAACTTCGTAACAATTGAGTAGCGGAGACCTTTCCTGTACCACGAAACTAAAGCCCCGGTTAGAGCACCGTCCGCGGAACGTACGTTCGTTTTTAAAATACGCAATAAAAAAGCAATGAAAGCTATTACCGAACCGTAATGTAGGTTAGGTTAGGTTAGAGGACGTGTACTTGTCAATTGAGACAAGTACAGTACCCGGAGGTCGAATTGACCCATTGTACAACGTCCTAGTTTCTCACACCACTTATGTTGTGTGTGTTAATTTTATACATGAGTGGTGGGACCTACAGTTTAAAGTCGACTCCGAACGACAGATTTTTGAGAAACTTTTCATGGCAATTTTTTATTTACTCTCAGAGTTTTTGCCAGAAATCTACTGAGAGGAAGTCGCCGAAAAAATACTTTTTGTATTTTGTCCTGATGCCCAGGCTTTTTGCGTCTAATAAGCCAACACACTACCTACTAGACTACGGCGACTTCAACCGTAATGTAACTTCGTAACAATTTAGCAGCGAAGACCTCTCTCGTACCACGAAACTAAAACCCCGTTAAGAAAAACGTCCAAGGAGCGTATGTTCGTTTTTAGAATATGAAAAGCAATGAGAGCGACTACCGAACCGTAATGTAACTTCGCAATGTAACTTCGTAAGAATTGAGTGGCGGAGACCTTTTTCGTACCACGAAACTAAAGCCCCGGTTAGAAAAACGTCCACGGAACGTACGTTCGTTTTTAGTATACGAAAAGTAATGAAACTGATTGCCAAACCGTAAAGTAACTTCGCAACGTAACTTCGTAACAATTGAGTAGCAGAGACCTCTCTCTTACCACGAAACTAAAGACCTGGTTTGAAAAACGTCCACGGAACGTAACAGAACGTACGTTCATTTTTAGTAACGAAAAGCACTGAAAGTGATTGCCGAATCGTAAAGTAACTTCGCAACGTAACTTCATAAAATTGAGTAGCAGTGACCTGTCTCGTACGACGAAACTAAAACCCCGGTTGGAAAAACGTCCACGGAACGTAACGTACGTTCGTTTTTAAAATACGAAAAGCAATAGAAGCGATTACCAAACCGTAACTTCACAACAATTGAGTAGCGGACACTTCTAACGTAGCACGAAACCAAAGCCTCGGTTAGGAAAACTTCCACGGAACGTAGCGTTCGTTCGTTTTTAGAATACGAAAAGCAATGAGAGCGACTACAGAACCATAATGTAACTTCGCAACAGAACGTACGTTCGTTTTTAGAATACGAAAAGCAATGAGAGCAACTACCGAACCGTAATGTAACTTCGGTAAGTATTTACTAGACGTGTGCACAAGACATCTTGCTAGCTTACCCTTCACTAAATGCAATACTGAATTGTTCTCTTTTTCGTTGGTCTTGATTATACGAGTACACTGAAATGTGTATTTCTCTTTTATTCAAAGTATACAACAGCACTCATTTATCTGTGAAGTAATGGAAATATGCTTTGTGTTGTAAGAGCATATTTCACTACTGAAACTAAATTTTCAGTATTGTCAAATGAATTTCAGTAGTGTCAACGTTGAAAAATATGCGTACATAAGTGTTTCTATACATTCTTTGCTTCTGCCATGAACTCTTCCAACAACAATCTCTCTTCAAATTGCTATGTTAATATTCGTTGATGTTCGTGTCCTATATGTGTAAAAAGCCGAAGGCCCCCGGGGCTATTGATGCCGACGAAAAAGAAATGCATGTTGTGACACTATGAAGCGTACAATATTTTTGCTGTACTCTTCACACAACTCTCTTTTGTATTGTTGTACAATGGTTTGTGAGTGCAGTTGTTTTTTTGTTCTCTATCTATGCTTCACTCTTATTTATATTTGCAGCTACAGTAAATATTCGCTCATGAGAAAAATACAATACTGTACAATTTTAATGTCTTGTGCACACCTTTAGTATTTACATTGCTCTTCATGTGCTAGAAACGAACGTACGTTTCGTGAACGTTTGGCTAACCGGGGCTTAATGCTACAAATACTTCTCTATAACACAGATAATGGACGCTACTAAGCACCGATGCAACGGAATTGAGAGTATTCGTGCAAAAACTATTTCGTAAGTTCTTCGGGCAGTCTAGCTTTGAGGCACCACGAGAAGGTATATTAATCAGCTCAGTTTCTTTCCGATTACGAATGTATTGCAATCGCCTCCTGTCAATTATTTCAGCCCCACGCTATTTATGGTTTACGAATTTGGAATCGAGTGAGTCTCCAATTAGGCATTTCTAGTGCTTTGGCAACCCAGTTATACCTTTCGTTTTGGAATTTTTTTTGTTAATGATTTTCAAGGTTTTTCTCAACATTCCCTTCTGCTTATTATATCTTCAAAAATTTGATGATTTTTTTCTATTTTTTTCATGGTTTTTTTTTTTTTGGGAGAAACGAAAAATGAAAAGCAAATAAAGTTTTAACATGATTCGTGACTATAGAATATTTCCTTTTTTTCTGCAGGCCATATTTACAAGGGCTTCTCTTCTCTGCCGCCAGTATAGGAAAGTAGAAAAAGAAAATCAAAATCATTTGGCCTCCATTTCTTCTTCACTACAAGAGAAGAAGAGAGAAATAACATAACCAGGCACACACACCTTTTTTTTCACAAAAAAAAAAGAAAAAAATTCTCTAAGAAAACGTCTGTAGTTTGTAGGCTGAAAAATCAATAGAAAATAAATAAACCTGAGAATTTTGTATGCCTGTGTGTGTGTGTGTGTGTGTGTGCATAGATGAGAGTGTATTTAGTTGGTTTATCGTATCTAAATTTAGTACGTTTAGTATTTTAGCAAATCATTACCAAAAAGGCTTTACATGATTGGCTTGGAAAAGATGAAAAAGAGAGAAGAAAAGAAGAGAAGAAAAGGTTCCTAAAGAAAATCCAAAAAACAAATGACTTTCAAGGATAACAACATCATTAACACAACCGTAGTCATCATCATCATCATCGTCGTTATGAAATCCATACAAGGATAATCCAATACGCAATAATACCTTCTATTAATTCAAATGAAATTCCGGAAAAAAACGATAAAAAAATGAAATGAAATAAAAGCCCGAAGGCAAATAAAATCGAAGAAGATTGTTAATCTGTATAGTCCTTGAAAACATTCACTATTTCTCGTATTTCTTTTGGTTTTAAAAAATGCCAAATACTTTCACTAAAGAATACTTTGTGTTTAATTTTATGATTTCAAAGGATATTTTAGTTAGGTTAGGTTAGGCTAGTGTGGTACCAAAAGCTCACTTGAGCTCACATAGAGGCCCATTGTGACGCCACAGGTTAACGCAGTCCCTGTGCTGACCAAGTTCCTGCGAATCAAGGAGGGAGAAGTTGGTCAGCGCAATTGCTGCACATTTTAAAGCACGACTACCCCACGCTGGAGAACCAGCCAGAAATCTTGATAAACGAGGCTATATCCTTGACATCAATGGACGATAGCTCCGTCAAGCTGACAAGGGTTGGAGAATCAAATAAACTATATCTGCACCTCGCAAAAGATGGGATTTAAGACGAGGAAAGTGGATAACAGTCTCCTCTTCCTCAGCGGATCTGCACCCATGGCAGAAGTCGTTAAATAGGAGCTGCATTCAATCCGAGTGTCTACCCATAACACAGTGACCTGTAAGCATGGCCACTGTGATCGAGATGATGTTACGACCAAGTCCAAGTAACTGGTTGGTGCGCCTTCTATCCATTGAGGGCCAATTGAGCCTAGCAGTGGAGCAGGACTCCTCATTGATCAAGGATAGGTTGGCATCTCGGAAGAATTTTTCCGCTATGACCAACTTGAACGATGTAAGTGGCATTCATAAGTTGATTGAAGAGGATTCTGGAAGTAGAGCGCCAGTCCTGGCTAGCTCGTCGGCTCTGCAGTTTCCCGGAATGTCACAGTGTCCCGGGGCTCTAAAGCGCACAGAAAGTAGGTTGAGGCAACGGCGACATTCCCTAACGATCCTGGAATTATTCGCAACGTTCGACAGAGACCTTATGGCAGCCTGGTTATCAGAAAAGATCGATTTGCGGGTGAAAGGAACACCGTATGCGAGGATCCACTGAGCGGCTCGGCAGATGGCCATATCTTGCGATTCCGGTTTTAGTTAGCTCGTCGGCTTATGAGGTAAAGTAAACAGTGAATATGCATGCATACATACATAATTGATCATTACAACCCTTGAGTCAAGATTACAACCTAGCTTCTCACAACACTGATGTTGTGTGTGTCAATTCTTATACATGAGTGGCGGCACCCTACAGTTTAAAGTCGACTCCGAACGACAGATTTTTGCGAAACTTTTCATGGCAATTTTTTATTTACTCTCAGACTTTTTGCCAGAAATTTGCTGAGAGAATGTCGCCGAAAGAATATTTTTAAATATTTCGTTGCGTTCCTGATGCCTGTGCTGGATTATGAACCACAGTCTCACGTCTAATAAGCCAACACACTACCTACTAGAATGCAGCGACTTAATGTGCGGAATATAACATCGTTGTAATGGCCTACACGGCTTCCCTAGGTAGAGCGCATCCGAAATGTCCAATTTTCAATAACACTTCCATAAACTAGGCTGAATTTTGACCACTGGGATGTTTTATGTTGCCTTTTATAATCGCTATGATGTAGGGTTTCTTCGCATACATTTGCTAGTCAAGAAAACCCCATAAAAGAAGTTTTAGGAGCAGGTCGAAAGATTAGAGACTCTTTATGGCAATTTTATTTTGTTTACAGAGTTTTTGCTAGAAGACTGTGGGGAGAAGGTCAACGAAAGAAATATTTTTTTCATATTTTGATATTTGTTCGAGATGTCTGAGCCAGAGGCTCAACCGCGGTATCTAATAAGGTAACGCACAATCTACTAGACTACTGAAGCGTATAGCGAAGACATTCTGAACAGAATAAGAGAAATGGTATATGGACGCTTTAAACTTCAGAGTACATATATGGTTTCCAACCGCCATTTCCCTAAATGATTGCAACTTGCAGAACTTCTGAGTTCAATAATACCATTTGCTATGCCTATAATAAGAAATATCTTTTCAGATGTACTGGCGAAATTACTTTCTCAGATAATTTACATACAAATTTAATTAAAATTGGCCCAAGCATTTAGAAACTATAGCCGTTCCTATTGCCCGTTTTCTTACTGTGAAATATTTTTTTAGCCTAAGGCGTATGATTAATATTTATTTCACATGAATTGTGATATTACTCATACGCCTATGAAGCTTAATAAATTGTAAAGGGTGTTTTTTATAGAGGTATAGAACTTTAAGTTGGCATTACTTTTCAAGATGGCGACCGATTTAACAGCTGTCAAGTGATTTATTCTCAGTTTGGTTTGGCAATTCATCATGAATAGACTCACGCCTGAACAACGCTTGCAAATAGTGCAATTTTATTTCGAAAATAATGGTTCTGTGCGGAAAACGTATCACGCACTACGTCCATTTTATCGTCGACAAAATCGTCCATCAGAGCAGTTAATTCGATTAACCATGGAACGTTTTCGCACCACGTTTACTCTTATTGATAACTCGCATCCCCAGAGACGCTGTACGGTGCGTACAGAAGAAGCTATTGCTGCTGTAGAGCGTAACATTGAGGAAGACCCGAATGAGTCCATCCGCCATCGAGCACAGGAATTGGATCTGTGCCCATCACTTTATGGAAGATTTTGCGGAAGGATCTTGGTTTGCGTGCTTACAAAATCCAAACTCGTGCAAGAATTGAAGCCAAACGATCATCAAGTAATGCGTAGATTCGTCGAATGGGCCCAAAACGAGATTACCGTTGTTCCCGATTTTCATAAGCGAATTTTGTTTAGCGATGAAGCGCACTTCTGGTTGAATGGCTACGTCAACAAACAAAACTGCCGCATTTGGAGTGAAGGTAATCCTCAAGTGTATGTGGAAACACCGTTACATCCAGAAAAACTGACTGTTTGGTGCGCTTTACGGGCTGGTGGAATCATTGGTCCGTACTTTTTCAAAACCGATGGTGGCCAGAACGTTACAGTCAATGGTGATCGGTATAGAGCCACGATTACTAACTTTTTCATTCCTGAATTGAATAACCATGATGTCCAGGAGATGTGGTTTCAACAAGACGGCGCAACATGTCACACAGCTCGTGCCACAATAGATTTATTGAAAGACACGTTTGGTGACCGCCTAATTTCACGTTTTGGACCTGTGAATTGGCCTCCAAGATCTTGTGATTTAACACCGCTAGACTACTTTCTGTGGGGCTATGTAAAGTCATTGGTCTATGCGGTAAAGCCACAAACGCTTGACAATTTGGAAGACAACATTCGCCGTATTATTGCCGATATACGGCCACAAATGTTGGAAAAAGTCATCGAAAATTGGACGTCCAGATTGGACTAAATCCGCGCCAGCCGTGGCGGTCATATGCCAGAAATCATATTTAAAATGTAATGCCACAAGATTATCTTTCGGATAAATAAAATTCATGTCAATCGAATAATCCATCGTTGTTTTATTGCAACTTAAAGTTCTATACCTCTATAAAAACACCCTTTCTTAAATTTTGCAAAAATTATGTATGAATTCGTAAAAGAAAATTGCTTTTAAATCATAATTTATAAACTTTACAATGCGTCACAAATAGTAATTGCTCACGCAAAAAAACAATTTCAATAATTTTCCCATGAATTATTCATTGAACAGGCGCCCGCCCTGGCCCGCAAACAGGAAAAGTCATAAATTTTTTTGGTTTAAATGATATTTTTTTTCCTAAGCTTTTGCCTCGTCTCTCTTGCCCCTAATCGTCTGTTACAATGTAAAGATAAACAGACTGTGTAACCATTGGTTTCATATCCGCAAAATGAATGTTTGACAGTAATTTGTGTGTGAAAAATGATTTACAAGATCAAGAACTTAAATGGATGGGAGGGAGTGTGACTTATTTTATGGATTGTAAGCAGATAGATACACAGACTGGTTTATCTTTATTTTTGCAGAAATGCTTTGCAAATATTGATTTTTTTCTTTTCGCCATAAACTCTATTAACGTTCTGGGTATGTGTTACAAATTTTATTTAAAATAAATTTTTTTTTTCAATTTTCTTCAATTTTTTCCTTCCATTTAATATGGTTATTTTATTATTTTTTCGATTTTTTTCTTCTCTTTTTATTTTTGTTCATAAATAGGTTATCTTTTGTTTTTTTTTTTAATTTTTTTTTGTTATGAATTTAAATACATACACATTTATGCCTGTGTGTGCAGGTGTATTTGAGTGTGTGGTAATTGAATTATTTATACACCAATACATCCAACACATACACACTCTCTCACAAATACACTCTTGTATTCATTCATATTCAATTTAAATGCTCCCGCATACACTCTCATTCGTTTATGTTTGCCGTTATGATGGCGACAAAGAAGAATAACGGGACTTTTTATGTCCATTATAAAATACAAACATGGTTGACTATTTAGTAATGGAAAGAGATTTTATTTTTTAAAAGCATTTTGTTTTCAGAAATTCTGTTTATATCCGGGTATTTAAACGAAAAAAATTATGAGAATTGTGGAAAATTTCTAATAAAACGGAAACTGAAAAATATTTTTTTTGGCAACTGTCACTTTGCAGTCTACTGGCAAACACTTTATGAGTAAAATAAAATTGCCATGAAAAGTTTCTGAAATCTGTTGCACGGGATCGAGATTAAATAGTAGTTCCCGCCACTCACAGAAAAAATTAACTTTTACAACATGAGTGGTGTGTGTAAGAAGCTTGGTTGTAATCCGCACTACAGAGTTGTAATAACCAATAAATGAAGTAAGTAAGTAAGTATTAGCAAAGAAAATAAAGTATAAAGAATGTGCATTTTAACATATTTTGGAATATTTTTCAAAAATATTTCAAGACGCGGGGGGAAAGATAGAAGGGAAGGATACAGAAACCAAGAGCGTAACAATGCGTTGTTGTCATCGTGCGTTTTTGTTGTTTGACCACTTTTTATTTATTTTTCTGGTGTTAAAAACAGACGTCGGCACCAATGTCCCTCAGGGGAAGAACATCTTCGGCTTTTTACACACATAGGACACGAACATCAAGAATGTTCGTTAAAAAGAGCGTAAAAATCTTGTCAGCTTTTATAGAAGATGTCGCTTTTTTCAGACACCCAAAGAAATATCACAGTAGTATTCACTAACATCAATGAGAAATGATTTCGATTTTTGGAAGAATACTTGCCAAGTTAAATACGTGTCTTTAGGGATTTAGTGCAGTGCAATTTTTCTATATTTTCCGATCACATATACATATCGTTGGGTTAATAAGTAGACTTGAAATTATTACTAACAATTTTCCTCTAGGTTAACACATGCCTATGGTTATTGACTAGTGAGTGAGAGGGAGATAATAAGTTGAGAGAATTTATTTATTTACAGCCATAGAAAAGTGTTAGTAATATACGCCATTTTTATTTTCATTTCATCAACATACATATGTAAAGCTGTCTATCTTTGGCTTAATAATTTTGGATAAATAAATATAAAATAAAAAATCCATTTTATTATTAAAAGAACATAAAGCTATCCATCTTTGGCTTAAAAATTAGGCCATGTTTTTTAGATAAATAAAAATAAAAAGAATAAAAAACCATTTTTTATTAAAAAAAAAACGAGCATTCCAAAGCATTGAAAAAAATTATACTATGAGACAAAATAAAAAAATTAAATACGCCCAGCTAATGACAGAACATTTTTAACACAAAATATTCTTCAAGTGTTATTCTGAAATAAAATGATAAAGCATCCGCAGCACATGTATTCTTGTCGCAGTCTGATCGACAACTAAATCAAAAAAACATAAGAATACATACACATGTACATACGTAGGATGAGAGCAACACATTGTTACGCTCTTTGTTTGTGTTCATTTTCCTTCTGTGTTCCTCTCCCCTCATCCAGAAATGATTTTTAAAAATGATTTTGGTGAGAGCGGGTCGTAATGTTACGACCCGCCATAAGAAATTTTACTTCTACATGATGCGTATTCTTTATATCCATATTCTTTGGTATTAGCTATCGTTGGCTATGATCTGTTCTTTGATTATCTAATTTTGCTTGGCTAAGAAGAAATCAAACTGAATTCTCATACTCATATTAGAGGCATTCTGAACGGAATAAGAGAAGTACTATAAGGACGCGTTCAGCTTCAGACTATATGCAATAGAAAAGTGGAACGTCATTTTCTAAATTATTGCAACTTGCAGAACTTCTGAGTTCAGGTAGTTTTTTGATTAATTCTTCTCCCGTGGTCATCTAGTCCGAGTTCTGGAGCCTAGTGCATTACTAAATAAAAAATTTTATGTACACAGTCTTTATTATAAGAATAAAACCTTCTGAGGATTGACAACTGTGTACAAGATTGCATTTGGGACCTATTACCCCAGTTAAATAGATCGTAGAAGACAATTTTTGCAGTCACACTAGTTTACAAATCATTCACATTGAATGTGTACAGTACAATGTCTCTAAACCAGCCGTCAAATATGCATGAGAAAAATGTCTATTCCAGTGCAAGTTATGAATTAAGACTGATGTCCTAGAGGACGACACTCAAACTTTGTAAAGAAGACAATGTATTCCATTTAATAACATTTCAATGGCTATTTACAGCAGAGCTTGAACTCATGTGGTCGCCATAGTCTAGTAGGTAGTGTTTTGGCCTATTAGACATGAGGCCTCAATTCAAACCCAGCTCCAACTACACGAAATATGAAAAAAAATATTTCTTCGGTGACTTTCTGGCAAAAACTTTGAGATTAAATGGAATTGTCATGGCCAAGTTTATCAAAAATCTATCGTTCGGAGTCGAGTTAATACATAATGGGTCGCTACAACCAATCAGGATTACGACCTAGTTCCTCATGTGTTTTAATTTTATACATGAGTGGCGGGACCTACAGTTTAAAATTGATGCCGAACGACAGATTTTTGAGAATCATTTCATGGAAATTTTATTCCAGTCTCAGAGTTATTACCAGAAATCTGCTGAGAGGAAATCGCCGAAGAAATATTTTTTCATATTTATTTTCATTGAAAACGTCTGACTTGAGGTTTGAACCTTGGCCTCTCGTTTAATAAGCCAACACACTACCTACTAGATTGCGGCGACTACAGTGACCTATTATTCGCGGCAAATAGATTGCAGAAGAAGAGTTTTGAACTCACTCAAATGGAGAAGAATAGGGGAACCAAGAAAAGCTCATCCTGAGTTGCAATACTGTTGGTTAACTAGTTTTAAATAAGATTTGTGTCCTCATTGGAATGGATTCAATGTAAATATGAATTTTAACACTCTTTGGCTTGAACATGTAACGTTCCCAGATTTGTGTTATTTTTATATCTTTCGACTTGAAAACGTTTCGAAATTGCTGCTTAAGTAGCTCCCTAGCTTTTGCTTGTGTTTGAAAACAACTTCATTGCGTCAAATCATTATTTTGGAGTTTTTTTTTATTTGAGCTTTGTCTTCCATGTTGAAACTATCAGAAAACCCTCTTGTAGTCATATAGAAGGCAATGCACCCATTACGAGTGACTGCTTCATGCGGCTTGTGGAGCGGAGGCATCATTGGCTTATATTGCTTTGAAAATGAGGACGACGCAACCATTACGGTCAGTGGAGACACCATGATAACCGATCTTTTTGTACCCGTTTTTCACGGTGTTGATGTGAACGAAGTTTGATTTCAACAGGATGATGCTACTTGCATCACATCTCATGCCACAATCGATTTATTAAGGCAAAGGTTTGATGGCCTTTTAATTAGCCGAAATGGTGATATCATTTGGCCGCCAAGAAGCTGCAATTTGACACTTTTGGACTATTTTCTATAGCGGCGCCGTTAAAGAAAAGTGTTATGTCGACAAACAAGAGGCAATTGAGCATTAAAAGGCCAACATTTGTGATGCCATTGCCGAGATACGGCTCTATACTCTCGAAAAAGTACACGAAAATTGGTCGGTTTGTATGGGGTACAGTGAGGCAAGCCTCGGTAGTCATATGAATGCAATAATATTCCATTTTTAAGCGGAACAATTGTACATCACCGTAGTCTAGTAGGTAGTGTGTTGGCTTATTAGACGTAAAGCCAGGGTTCGAGCCCCAGGCCAGACATCAAAATAAAATACAAAAAGTATTTCTTCGGCGACTTCCTCTCAGCAGATTTCTGGCAAAAACTCTGAGAGTAAATAAAATTGCCATGAAAAGTTTCTCAAAAATCTATCGTTCGGAGTGGACTTTAAACTGTAGGTCCCACCACCCATGTATAAAAATTAACACACACAACATAAGTGGTGTGAGAAACTAGGCCGTAATCCTGACTAAAGGACTAATGACCAATTATGTATGTATTGTACACAAACAAACAAAAAAGAAACAAATTTCAAACCGTTTTTGTTTTTAATTTAAACTTTTGAATGGCCCACCCTATATATTACGCAATATTAATTTCCTACAACTGCTATTTATATGCCCAACACTATACGTTTATTATAAATATGAGGAGAGTATCTCTGTTTATTTGTTTTCTTTGTTCCGCACTCTTTTCATGTTTCATAAGCTTGATATGGATTCTCTTAAAACATTTTGTTTTTGTTGAACAACTACGCAGTTTTATTGAAAACAGCCTACCTCAACATGTGCTGCATACACATACACTCTCCTAGAGGGTAGTAAATAAAAATTAACAGCAGTAGCAGTATACAAGACACAACCACAATCTTTTTTTTCTTTTCATAGAGAGATCACCCCACATACGCTTACATAATTGTGTATACATCACACGTCACACATCTTGCCATGTCGATTGCTTTCATTTATTGAAAGAGCATTTGTTTGTTCCTTTTTCTTTCATTTCTTTGTTTTTATTTTTATTCTTATTTTTTGTCACAATTTAAGAGATGTTAAGCAAGAAGAATAGAAAAACAAAAACATAAGACTTTGAAAAGAAACAATTAGAGAAGAGAGAGAGAGATAGAGAGAGTAGAAATAAAATCCTGTTGTTTATGACTTTAAATGTTAGGTTTTTGTTCTTGTTTTTCTTTTTTTTTTGTTAGTTATTGTTGCTACAGTTTTCTTGTGGATTTTTTCAATTTCATAAACTCAAGTAAACTTTGAAATTGTTTTTTTGTGTCTCTATTGTCTCATCATTTATTTAAGCCCAGAGACTTACTAAGAGAAGCTACTTTATGAATTTCATTTCAATAATAGCTACGACGTTTATGCAATTTTAATAGAATTTTTAATTGAAAAATTGTGTTTTTTACTACACATACATACATACATAATTTTAAAAAGTAATTAAAAAATAATTAAAAATTTTATAAAATTAAAATCGAATTTTTTTATATCTAAAGTGCTCTCTCAATGTTGTCTTCATGTTGCTCAACTGGGTTTTAGAATAAAAAATAACGGCATTACAGCAATCGTTCCAAAATAATAAAATATAGTGATGATTTATCGTCATTTTGACGATTTTGTGTCCCAAAAATAACAATTAAAAATTTACATGATCATATTCTTTAAAAGCCACTTTAAGCATTCTATTTGCTTTGAAATTGTTACTATTGCTAGTTTAGGTTAGTAATACTGGCTGGAATCTCACGGCCTGCAGTTGGCCATGCATAAAACGGAGCTGGTGTTACTAACAAGACGACATATTCCGCCCGAGATCGAAAAAAATATAGGCGACTTGGTTATCCCTACGAAGAGATCGATTAAATACCTTGGGATTAGACTGGACTCGAAACTGACCTCTACTCAGAGCAGATAGAGTATGCAATAGCGAAAGCAGGTAGAATAACATCACAGCTGAGTAGACTGATGGCAAATACTGGAGCAGCACTCCCAAGTAGGAGGAAGTTACTCATGGAGGCTGGAAATAGTATACTCCTTTATGACTCTGAAACCTGGGCTTCTACTTTGAAAACTCGAACCAGAACTAAAAAACTACTATCTGAGCAGAGAATAGCAACTTTACGGGCCACATCCTCGTATCCCACGGTATCAACACAAGCTGTCTTAATAATAGCTGGAATGGTTCCCATAGACCTGCAAGCAATTGAGCGCCAGATGATGTTCAACGCTAGACAGAGCACGACTCACCCGCAGAGCATAGAAACGAAACAGCACGAAGTCTTCTTAAAATGGCAATATCGCTGGGAAAATGAACGGCATGGTAAGTGGACATATAAACCGATTCCAGAATTGCAAGCGTAGAAAAACAGAAAAAACGGCGAAGTAGACTACTATATAGCCCAAATGTTAACCGGTCATGGATATTTCAGAGAGTATCTGCATCGCATGGGGAAATTTCGCTCGCCATTCTGCATCTACGAGGAGGAGGAAATCTTAGACGATGCCGAACACACTTTCTTCGGCTGCAGTCGCTGGGGAGAAAGACGTCAGGGTCTCGAGGCTGAAATCGGCATTATTACAGCTACAAACGTCGTGCTGAAAATGACAAACAGCAGAGAAAACTGGAATGCAGTAAAACAATTTGTGCACTATGACCTGCGAAGGAAAAAATATGACCTAGACGCAGTAGAATAGGAAAAGAGCGGAGCCTGGACGCAGGCTGATAATGATGGAACTGGCACAGGTGCCAAAAAGGGGTCCACTTCGAAGTAATACAGCCATGGTTCCGAGGTGAAATGATACCCCGGTGAGGAGACAAGGCGGGTTTTCAGTCGGTATACCCAGTGGAAGAGTCCGACATACCATGTATGGTGACGACCTTCATGAATGCATAAAGCATTTTCCCTCCTTCAGGCGAAAAAAAATTAGGTTAGTAATAACGAGTAGTGAAGTATTATACATATTTTTAAGTTATTTTCGAAAACCTGTGATGATTTTTCCAAAGAATTACTACCGCATACGAATAGTCCGACCAAAGAACGAATTTTGTCTGCCTAATGAAGTGTGCGATCGACTGGCCAATCAACTGCATACGGATGTGATACGCCAAGAAAGACGAGTGTTACGTAGGAATACATAACCAAAATCCGTTGTAATTGCGATAGAACAGTGAAACACAAGCGACATTGTAACGATGCCCCAATGAATCAATAGAGTTCGATACCCTAACATCATTAACGAGATTAACTTCGCCATCTCCTGTGCGCGGTGGAGAAATCTCAAAATAGACAATGAGGCTCTGGCATATAAAGGGTGTTTCTTATAGAGGTATAGAACTTTAAGTTGGCATTACATTTCAAGATGGCGACCGATTTAACAGCTGTCAAGTGATTTATTCTCAGTTTGGTTTGGCAATTCATCATGAATAGGCTCACGCCTGAACAACGCTTGCAAATATTGCAATTTTATTTCGAAAATAATGGTTCTGTGCGGAAAACGTATCGCGCACTACGTCCATTTTATCGTCGACAAAATCGTCCATCAGAGCAGTTAATTCGATTAACCATGGAACGTTTTCGCACCACGTTTACTCTTATTGATAACTCGCATCCCCAGAGACACTGTACGGTGCGTACAGAAGAAGCTATTGCTGCTGTAGAGCGTAGCATTGAGGAAGACCCGAATGAGTCCATCCGCCATCGAGCACAGGAATTGGATCTGTGTCCATCCACTTTATGGAAGATTTTGCGGAAGGATCTTGATTTGCGTGCTTAAAAAATCCAACTCGTGCAAGATTTGAAGCCAAACGATCATCAAGTAAGGCGTAGATTCGTCGAATGGGCCCAAAACGAGATTACCGTTGTTCCCGATTTTCATAAGCGAATTTTGATTAGCGATGAAGCGCACTTCTGGTTGAATGGCTACGTCAACATACAAAACTGCCGCATTTGGAGTGAAGGTAATCCTCAAGTGTATGTGGAAACACCGTTACATCCAGAAAAACTGACTGTTTGGTGCGCTTTATGGGCTGGTGGAATCATTGGTCCGTACTTTTTCAAAAACGATGGTGGCCAGAACGTTACAGTCAATGGTGATCGGTATAGAGCCATGATTACTAACTTTTTCATTCCTGAATTGAATAACCATGATGTCCAGGAGATGTGGTTTCAACAAGACGGCGCAACATGTCACACAGTTCGTACCACAATAGATTTATTGAAAGACACGTTTGGTGACCGCCTAATTTCACGTTTTGGACCTGTGAATTGGCCTCCAAGATGTTGTGATTTAACACCGCTAGACTATGTAAAGTCATTGCTCTATGCGGTAAAGCCACAAACGCTTGACCATTTGGAAGACAACATTCGCCGTATTATTGCCGATATACGGCCACAAATGTTGGAAACAGTCATCGAAAATTGGACGTCCAGATTGGACTACATTCGCGCCAGCCGTGGCGGTCATATGCCAGAAATCATATTTAAAATGTAATGCCACAAGATTATCTTTCGGATAAATAAAATTAATGTCAATCGAATAATCCATCGTTGTTTTATTGCAGCTTAAAGTTCTAAACCTCTACAAAAAACACCCTTTACATGAGATTTGTATTCAATTCTCTTTCAAATGAACTGAAAATTGTGTTGGTTACAGCGAACACCGCACTGAATTTTTATGATCAGAACGTCAAGAGCTTCTGAATCCCTAACCTTAAACAATTTTTTCCTAAAAATGATAAAAAATTTCTTGATTTTTTTTGAGAAAAAATCAGAAATGAAGATGAGGAATGGTAGCTTTTAATTTCCAGCCTTGACTAAATTTAACTGAATTACAAATTTATTAACCTTAACCCTTACTTGGATACGTGCCGAAAACAATGTTCCGCAGAAAATAATTTAAGAAACTCTTTCCAGACTAAATGAAATGGAAACTGTGAGTCCCACCACTCATGAATAGAAATTAGAACACACAACATGGATGGTGTATGAAGCTAGAATGTATTCCTGACTTAGGGTGCTAACAGAGTGAGCGCTGAAAGCCGAGCCGAGATTGTCATTGCGATAAAGATTGTCAATGCGATAAAACTGATTACATACAAGTCAATACAAATAAGCTTGTGTATAACACATGAAAATAAGCGTCAATAAGCTCGGCTCGGCTCCGCTCGGCATCAGCGCTCACTCTGTTCGCACCCTAAAGGATTGATATGAGATAGAAAAGCCAATGGGCAGTATGGCATTGAGCAAGGTTGCAATACCAGCTGAAATTGTAAGGATTGATATTGAAGTCGCCGTAGTCTAAAAGGTATGGTTTGCTTATTAGACGTGAGGCCACGGTTCAAACCCCACACAAAAACTCTGAGAGTAAATAAAATTGCCATGAAAAAGTTTCTCAAAATAAATCTGACGTTCGGAGTCGACTTTAAACTGTTGAGACCCGCCAATCATGTATAAAAATTAACACACACAACATAGGTGGTATGAGAAGCTATGTCGTAATCCCGAACTGAAGGATTGTAATGACCAATTATGTATGTATGTAAGTATGTGTTGCTACGAAAGAAAGTTTAAAAGATAATTAAAGAAAATTAGGAAAGTTTCATCAGTTGCAAATCGGCACTATAGGACTATGTGTAGTTATGCAATAAAATATTTTGTAATAATCCGATCAGTGCGTTTCTAAACGCTATGCTAAGGTGAGGGCTATACTAGCCCTTGAGCGAGTTTATCTTACTTCCTTATAGTCTCTACATTCCTATTCTTCGGTCTTGGAAAACATTTTCTTAATTTAGCATTCACAAGCAAGAGGAAATCAATTTCTATTTAAAAATTCAATTTACAACGTCACCCCCAATTTAGTTTGTAAAACAATTGCTCGTGTGTCAATCATATTTCAATTGTGAACATCATGTGTGTGTGGGTGTGTGTATTGTTTAACAATTCTTACGCACGTGCTGCATATTACATGTGTATGCATGTATACGTGCATTCGAATATGCTACGCATACATCACACATGTTTTAATTCAAGAGTGTTTACCTTGACTGTTTACCTCTTCGTACTGTTTTTGTATGTGAATGTATGAGTAGAAGAGAACATTTTTGAATACATCATAACGGTAACATATGGTGACATTATTTATTGTAGTTTTTTGTTTTTGTTTTTTAATTTTCTGGTTTATTTTGTCCATTCATTCTTGTGCTCTTGTTATTTTTCTCTCGCTAACTAAGCTTATGGTATTAGTGTGTATGTATGTGTGAGTGTATGGTTATGTTTATTTAACTTCTGTTATATGTCATATGGGGCGTATGAGCGTAATTATTTTAAATTGAAATATTAATTATACGCTCAAGTGGACGAGTTTCATTGTTTTATGGCGGAGGTTTACTGCTTAGTAGAGTGAGTGATACGTTTAGAAGAGCATGGAAAACTTTTAAATGTTGAATCTTTAATGATTTGTACTTATTTTTTGTTGTTGTTATTGTTTTTTAATTATGTGGGTCAAGATTTATTATATGCTAGTTACACTATCATAACGGTAAAGTATACACTAATTGTGCTAAGGTTTGTAGTGTCTGTTTTATAAAACAAGTTTTATTGTTTTCACTTAAAATCAGTCACATTATTCGAATAATAGAATAATACAATAGAAGCTTTACCTGGGCCCAAGTGAAGAGTCTAATATTACTTCCCCACTAGATCCTTGCGCAAGAATGCATGATCGGTATTCCGAATGAATAGAAGGGGTGGGTATAAAAAGTAAAGTGGTTCCATCTTATATTACACTCTGTTAAGGAGGAAATAAATTCAAGGCAACAGATAAATTGGCAGCCAGTTTTACCACAAGCGCTATTCCTAATACAATCCACAATCGGTAAACTGAAGATAAATGCACTTCTGTGTCTGTTGGCTTGTTAGACGTGAGGTTTAAACCCTCTCGGCATTAATTTCTCTGAGAATTAATAAAATTGCCATGAAAAGCTTCCCAAAAATCTGTAGTTTGGAGTCGACTTTAAACTGTAGATCTCGTCACTCATGTATACAAATTGCACACACAACATAAGCAGTCTTCTTCAAGTCGAATTGTCAGCTATTTATGCTTCTGTAAACGAGCCACTCTTCATGGGCGTAATTAGCTAAACCAATACGAAGAAGAAGAATTGGTACAACGCTTTCTGTGGGAAAGTCACTCTTTACAGGAAACTTGACTGAATCACATCAATAGGTTTTAAGAATTTCACATTATTTTTACTCAGTGTATGCCAGTCTCTAACAGATGGTAGGATTTTCTATTCTGACATTGATAGAATGCAATAACACACAAGCAAGGACAATAGCACAGGCCGGATAGTGTAAAGAAATCGTATGCATTGGTTTGCATTTCTAGAAGCTACCTACCCATGTCAGTTGGGCAGATCACCAGCCACTATTTCGATGCGGGAATATACGGTCTTCCACAAAACGAATTTTTGTTATTAATTAATTCGGCAATCTTGTGTTCATTAACAGGCATTCTATATGAGTGTCGTAATTCAGTTACTTCGTTAAACATTTGTCTCAAGAATGGGAGGGACTTTGCTGCCCTGGTAACGTAACAAAAATCGTTAATGCTGTTTGCCGAAGTGTACCATTGAACCGTAAGAAATAACTTGAAAACAAGATATCTCCTGATCCGGACGTATGCCCATCTAACGTTTTTTTTTTCAACTAGTGCTTATTTCGTGAATGGTAACACTTAACTCATGTCTGATTTGACAGATAATTAGTTTTATCATTCCGCTGAACGAATATGGTTGTGTATACGCTTGAACAACGCTGGGAAATATTGCGACATTACTTTGAAAATCATGGTAATGTTGCAGAATGTGTGCGAAAATTGCGTACGGATTTTGGAAGAAGATAAGCACCGTCAGCTCCATATGTTCGTTATCTTGTGAAAAAAGTGAAAGAAACTGACATCCTCATCGATAGACCAAAGCGTGAAAAGCCAAAAACAGTGCGTACACCCGAGAATATTGCTGCTGTGGCAGAAAGTGTGCGTGAAGCAGCATCAACATCAATTCACCGTCGTCCTCAACAATTGAACATTTCGGAGACATCATTGAGACGAATTTTATAAATAAAGACCTTGGTATGACGCCATACAAAGTCCAATTGGTTCAGGAGTTGAAGCCAATTGACCATTCAATGCGTTTTTGCTTCGCTAAGTGGGCCTGCGATCGACTTACAGAAGATGCCGTTTTTGGCAAAAAAAAAAAATCATCTTTTCACATGAAGCTCATTTCGATCTTGGCGGGTATGTAAACAAGCAAAATTGTTGCATTTGGGGCACAGAAAACCCGCACGCATACATTGAAAAGCCGACGCATCCAAAACGAGTCACTGTTTGGTGCGGATTTAGGTCCAGAGTCATAATTGGGCAATTTTTCTTCGAAAATGAACAAGGAGTGGCCGTTACAGTCAATGGCGATCGTTATCGGGTCATGTTGAACGAATTTTTGTTCACAAAAATTGAAGAGGAGGATTGTGGCAACATTTGGTTGCAACAGGACGGCGCTACGTGCCACACAGCCGAAGCTACACTCGATGTTTTGCGTCCTGTTTTTGAAGATCGCATTATCAGCCGCAGAGCTGATGTCGTTTGGCCACCTCGGAGCTGCGATTTGATACCGTTGGACTATTATTTGTGGGATGCCGTCAAAGATAAGTGTTACGCCGCCGACAAGCCAGAGACAATTGACGCGACGAAAGGACAATATTCGTGAAGCCATTGGTGAAATACAGCGGCACACAATCGATAATGTGCTTAAAAATTGGACCGATCGTGTAGGCTACTGCATGGCCAGCCGAGGCAGCCGACTTTGAATGAAATTATTTTCCATTATTAACCGGAAGGATTGGACTTTCAAATAAAAAAAGAAATTTGAGAAAATATTCCGTAGTTTTTTTTTAAAGCATTTTCAAAAAAAAAGTTATTTGGCGGACCCAATATTAATGTCTGCTGGGCTTCCTAATGTACTTATTAATTCCCAAAGTATTTACCAGATGTTAGGCTACGCATTCCAGCGTCCATTAACATAACCTTGGCCATATGGTTTGAAATTAATTTTAATTGAAAAACAAAAAGATGATGTAAGCCACACCTAGTCTATGTTCGTCAGCTAATATGAATGAAATGAATGGAAATAATTTATGAAAATTAAATACTACGAAGAAATTATTCCCTTAAGATTTACCCCCCACCACCCCCCAATAGAATAGAAATGCAAATAAAAGCGAATAAAACTTTTCAAATTAAAATATTTCCATTTTGAGAATGTATTTATAATTTCTGTTATTTTTTTGTATGTATGTATGTATGTGTGTATGTATGTATGTGTTTGTATTTGAAAGTGCATTTGTATTTAAATGACAAGGTTAAATACAAACAATACCATACCATACCATACCATCCATCCATCCGTCTATTCATCATCTATTCCTTGGAGTTCTCTGGCTATGAATAGCAAATGAAAGACGGCCAAAAACGAAAGGAAATTTTAAACTTTTTAACCACAAACAGCAGCAATTCCATTAAAAAGAAAAACAGAACAGAGAGGAAAAACCTTAATAAACTTAATAAATAATAAAGTTTTCTTTTTTGTTTATTGCTGTTGTTATCCTTTCTTTCTTTTCTTATTTTTTTAATTTAAAATCATTGAAGAATTGAAAGAAAAAAGTTCCTCTATTAGGGATTTGCGGTTCAAAGATTGTTTTGGTAAAAAGTATTGCAAAAAAATGTTTAAGGCGGCCTTGAAAGTTAAAACACGAATTTATTTTGCATCAAATATTCGTCATGCGATACTTCTGTAACTAAAAAATTGGCAAAAAAAAACGCCTCCAAACCATGACCAACCATTTTATAGAGCCAAAGCCTTCGAACAAGTCGATGAATTTATTGCAACAGCATACAATCTATCATACATACATACATACATAATTGACCATTACAACCCTTCAGTCAGGATTACGGCCTAGCTTCTCACACCACTCATGTTGTGTGCGTTAATTTTATACATGAGTGGTGGGTCCCAACAGTTTAAAGTCGATTCCGAACGACAGATTTTTGAGAAACTTTTTCATGGCAATTTTTTTATTTACCCTCAGAGTTTTTGCCAGAAATCTGCTGAGAGGAAGTCGCCGTAGAAATATTTTTTTCATATTTCGTTTTGATGTCTGACCTGGGGTTTGAACCGTGGCTTTTCGTCTAATAAGCCAACACACTACCTACTACACCACGGCGACTTCAAACCATAACAAACCATTTTACAGCGCCAAAGCCTTCGAACAAGTCGATGCATTTTTGCAACAGATTAAGCGAGAACAGCATACAATCTATCAGGAGATTTAAAACCGACTGGCTAGTCACAAATACGTAACTTGTCCCACTATTTAAGAGCTCGAGTCGACATCAAACAAGGTTATGTTCAGGGTCTGATGGCTTATTAGACATGAAGCCACGGTTCAAACACAAGCTCAGGCATCAGGAACGCAACGTAATATTTAAAAATATTCCTTCGGCAGCATTCTCCCAGCAGATTTCTGGCAAAAACTCTCTGAGAGTAAATAAAATTGCTATGAAAAGTTTCGCAAAAATCTGTCGTTCGGAGTCATCACGAACACAATGAAATATAAAAAATATTTCATCGGCGACTTCCCCTTAGCAGATGTCTATAGTGTCCTGTCAAAAACTCTTTGGCTGACCTTCTGCCAGCAGTCTTCTAGTAAAAACTCTGTGAACACAATAAAATTGCCATAAAGAGCCTTAAAACTGTCGTCCTGCTGGTTAAACTTCTTTTATGGGGTTTTCTTAACTCGCAGATGTATGCGCATAAACCCTAAACCACAGTGATTCTGAAAGCCAACATAAAACATGTCAGTGGTCAAAATTCAGCCCAGTTTATGGAAGTGTTATTGAAAATTGAACATTTCGGATGCGCTCTACCTAAAGAAGCCGTGTCGGTCATTACAACGATGTTACATTCCACACATGAAGTCGCTGCAGTCTACTAGGTAGTTGGTTGGCTTATTAAACATGAGACTGTGGTTTAAAACCCAGCTCAGGCATCAGAAACGCAACGAAATATTTAAAAATATTCCTTCGGCGACATTTTGTCAGCAGATTTCTGGCAAAAACTCTCTGAGAGTAAATAAAAAATTGCCATGAAAAAGTTTCTCAAAAATCTGTCGCTCGGAGTTGACTTTAAACCCGCCACTCATGTATAAAATTAACGTATACAACATTGGTTGGTGTGAGAAGCTTGGTTGTAATCCTGACTAAAGGATTGTAATGACCAATTAAGTAAATAAGTTTGGTTGATTTAGAACGGAGTTATGGGATCTCTTTTTGGGCGGCCAGTCATTGAAACATGTATATACAGTGGTGGCCTTATAATTAGAAACGATGTTTCTGGAACAGAGTTCTCTGAAGTGACGAATCTAAGTTTAATTTGTCCCAATCTAATGGAAAAATGTATGTAAGACGTCCTCCAAACAAAGCCTTTGCTCCGAGGTACACAGTGAAAACTGTAAAACAAATTAACAAACATACATACATGTTGCTAAGTCGTTTCTAATTATAAGGCCACCACTGTATTTCCGCAACAGACTTTTAAGAGATAATGCGTTACTCACATAACTGTTCACGATTTGGTGGAATGGTTAAGGAGTCAGTCAAGATTTATCAACTTTTTTTCATTTTAAAGACCAACACTCAGGGGATAGCCCCTACTTATGCAGTGCATTATATTGGAATTAGAAAAATAGTCTATAAAAAGGAGGACAGAGGGAGTAGTGTTTGGTGGACATTAGATTTGAAGATTTTTATATTATAAATGTGAGGAAAGACCTTTACAGGAAGGAAGTTCCACATACGGATAGTCTGGCTAAAGAACGAATTCTGTCTGGATCGCGCACTGCAGATTCACTGAACTCATTGACCGCAAACGGATGTGCTATGCGAGAAAGACGGGTGTACGTAGGAATATATGAATTTCAAGAACAAGTCCTTGCTCTGGCGAGATACAGAGCAAGATCCGTTGCACTATACACAGAAACACAAGCCACATTGCAACGATGCTGCAATGAATCAACAGAGTTGGATACCCTATGGATGTTAGCGATCGAGAATTCTCCAAATAGTTTTTGAGTTACCGGCCCATACATGAGAGTTGTATTCCATTCTCGGTCTCGGATATAACTTGTGAAAATTGTAAGGAGATCAGATGAAGTGAAGTATTTCAAACACCGTCTTAAGAAACCGAGCCACTTGAATGCTTAGTTTGCATTTTTCTTCAATAATGTATAGGTTTTTACTTTCCCTCATATGCTCAATAGATAGGGAATATTCCCTTGATATGTGCTTCTCTCTTTTGCAACAAAGTGCTGGTAAGAAAAGGAGTCCAAAATCTAAATATGACGCCCTAGATCTACTCATTAATTGTCATTCTTCTATTATACTACGGATGCATTGCAAAATCATTCACAACTGGGATCTTACCACACTTGCGGATTACCAAGCAGCTTTAAAAGTTCTATCTCGGGGATTTCCCACTAAAGGACTAAATCCAAACGTATCTTGATCACTGAACTTACGTGCAAGTTCTTTATATTGGGAATTCCATTGCAAACCTGCCAAGAAATGCTTTGATTACGTTGAAAATATTGCGCCAAATCTGGTCTACACTATTGGAGCCCCTTACTGGACTGTAAACCAAATACTCAGATACTGGGTGCAGGCTTAAGGTTATGTTAACGTTTGCAAATTGCTAAACTAGTGGCTTTCAATGATTTTGCAAGCATTTCTTGTATTTAAAGACAAATTTAATAGTTTTATGCCCTCAATTCGTTATATTCGCCCTTTTTTGTGGCTGACCTATGCGGTCTTTATTCTGCGTGTAAAAATCATGGCTTTTCAAAACCAAGCAAACCTAATCTAATCTGGGATTGATGAAATGTGTTCAGGATGAGCTTTGGTGATCAATGCTCTCTAACCATTTTCTTACTAGTTGGTCGTTACAATCCTTGAGTCAGGATTGCGACCTAGCTTCTCACAACACCCATGTTGTGCGGATTTTAGAGAAACTTTTCATGACAATTTTATTTACTCGCAGAGGTTTTCTCAGAAGTCTGTTAAGAGCAAATCGCCCGAGAAATAATTCTGTGGCTTTGAACCACGGGTTCATGTCTAATAAGCCAACACACTGTCTTCTAGATTACGGCGACTTCCATCAAACCCTGAACATAACCTTGTCAGAAGACTGCTGAGAGGAAGTTGCCGAAAGAGATATTTTTTTCCAATATAGTTTCTTTCGAGATGAAAGAAAGTAAATTGAGGAAATAATGAGGTTATGTTAGCTTAAAATGCGAGGGTTCTGCTTTATACTGAAGTAGATAGTATGACGTGGCGTTTAACGATACAAATGCGAGCTATCCAGGTTTGAATGCGGAAGAACACTAAAAATTTTCGTAACTGTTTTGGATTTTTTAAAAATTTGGCAACTCTATTCCTCCAAAATAATCATCATAAGAAGATTAAAAAATCTGTCGTTCGAAGTCTAAGACTTTAAACTGTAGGTCCGCCACTCATTTATAAACTTAACGCACCGAACATAAGTGGTGTGAAAAGCTAGGTCGTAATTCTGACTGAAGGGTTGTAATGGCCAATTAAGAACCGATTCAAATTAGCACAGTTCTTTACCATTATGCCTGAGACAACAACCCAAATACATTTCACAAAGGTTATCATCATGAAAATAATTCAATTAATTAAACCGAAACAAAGCCATGAAATAAAAACAGCCTGGAAATGTTTTATAGCAGCCTAGGATCTTTAAAGGCTTACCAACTAAAGCACAGTTCTTTACCATTATACCTAAGACAACAACCCAAATACATTTCACAAAGGTTATCATCGTGAAAATTTAATTAATTAAACCGAAACAAAGCCAAGAAATAAAAACATGAATGAAATGTTTTATAGCAGCCTAGGATCTTTAAGGGCTTACCGACGAATGGTGGCTATAATTGGAGCGGTTCAGTGAGACCTGCAAAATGCCTTGTGAATCTATTGGGATTTCCGCAGTTTCTGTTTTGCAATTGCCAATAGCAAAAAGAGATGAAAAGAATCTAACAGAAGAAATAAAATTCTGTTGGAAAAGAAACTTGAACTTCTCTCTCTAAGATCACTTAAGGCTCCGCCAAATAATTTTTTTTTTTTTGAAAATGGTTTAAAAAAACTACTGAATATTTTCTCAAATTTCTTTTTTTATTTGAAAGTACAATCCTTCCGGTTAATAATGGAAAATAATTTCATTAAAATGGCTGCCTCGGCTGGCCATACAGTAGCCTACACCAGAAGATGCCGATTTTGGCAAAAAAAAAATCATCTTTTCAGATGAAGCTCATTTTGACCTTGGCGGGTATGTAAACAAGCAAAATTGTTGCATTTGGGGCACAGAAAACCCTCAGGCATACATTGAAAAGCCGACGAACCCAAAACGAGTCACTGTTTGGTCCAGAGGCATAATTGGGCCGTTTTTCTTCGAAAATGAGCAAGGAGTGGCCGTTACAGTCAATGGCGATCGTTATCGGGCCATGTTGAACGAATTTTTGTTCACAAAAATTGAAGAGGAGGATATTGGCAACAGGCTTCAACAGGACGGCGCTACGTGCCACACAGCCGAAACTACACTCGATGTTTTGCGCCCTGTGTTTTAAGATCGCATTATCAGCCGTAGAGCTGATGTCGTTTGGCCACCTCGGAGCTGCGATTTGATACCGTTGGACTATTATTTGTGAGGTGCCGTCAAAGATAAGTGTTACGCCGACAAGCCAGAGACAATTGACGCTTTAAAGGACAATATTCGTGAAGCCATTGGTGAAATACAGCTGCACACAATCGATAATGTGCTTTAAAATTGGACCGATCGTGTAGGCTACTGCATGGCCAGCCGAGGCAGCCATTTGAATGAAATTATTTTCCATTATTAACCGGAAGGATTGTACTTTCAAATAAAAAAAGAAATTTGAGAAAATATTCAGTAGTTTTTTTTTAAAAGCATTTTCAAAAAAATAAGTTATTTGGCGGACCCAATACAATTAAATAAAAAATCCCTGGATTTTCAAGCAACGTTTAACAATTTTTTTGGAACTGTTTTGTTCAGAGAATATAACTGTTTTATCATATAATTTACAAATTTTGTTTTTGTTTTTGTTTTTATTCAATGATTTTTTTTGTTCTCTTTTTCTTTTGCAATTTATGTCGTCTAACCTAACCTGCGTAAGTGTAAGTATGTGTGTGTAAGCTCTCGTAAATAATTTTTGTATCTGTAACGGTACATGTTGTTTTTGGGGTAGTTTCACGTGCTTTATGGCATTGAACACCCACATGCGCACGTTATACTCTTGAAATATAGAAAACAGAAACGAAGGAAATTTTGTCTGAAATACTAGAAATTTTATGAAAAAGAATGAAAAAAAAAACTAAAAATTAAAAAATCTTTTATAAGAATTAAAAAACAAAAAAACAATTATTATTTAAGGCATGTTTGCTATTATTGTTTGACCAAAAAAATTTTATTTTTGTTTTCCAGTCAAAAAATCCAGCCAATAATTCTTGTGGTTTTTTGTTGTTATTATTCTTATTTTTAATTTGTATTTATTTATGTTTTCATTTGTTATTCTTTCTGTTGTTTTCTTTGCTATTATTATCGTTATTGTTGTTGTTGTTGGGTTTTTGTCTATATTTTCTATTTTTCTGGCGTCTAGCTGGGTGGGTGTTGGCGTTTTTTTCTTTCTTGTTTTTCTTGTTTAGCAAAAATAATACAAATCAAAATGTTTTTGTTTTTATTGTTAAAAGAGCTTAAACCAACATTAAAAAAAATTTATAATTTTTATGTTCTTAAATTATTAGATTTCTGCTTAAAAAAATAGCCACCTTTTTTGAAATAATTTTTTTTTTTATTGTGTTAAATTGATTTTTCTTTGTTTATATATTTTTTTGTTTGTTGTTGTAATAAATCTTTTTTTTTCCAAACACTTTTCTCAAACAATACAAATTTTTTTTCTATGCACACCGCGCACTCGTCTTCACTATCATCAACATCATCTTCACTGGCTGGCGTGTTCGCTAGGCACTTTTAGACCAACTTTACCGCATAAAATCTTCACATCAACTGGAAATTAAGTTTTACAAAATGATTTTCTTTTACGCTCTCTCTCTCTCTCTCTCTCTCACTTTCTATAAAATTGTTGGCCAGGCAAAGCAAACCGTAACAGACAGAACCGAAAGAAAAAGCTTTTCTCAATCTACAACGCTCTCTCTTGTTATGTTGACATATTTTTGTTTTTTTTTCACAGGTTGTTGTTTATTGTTTCAGTTTCACTCACGCATCATTGTATTCCATGGGTATTATTCTCATGTCCTTCTTTACAAATTCTCATTTGTATACAAATAGCGGGTGATTCCATAAGCGTTTGGATTTAGGAAAACTAAAACAAAGGAAAAATATAGTTGGGGTTTTAAACGAATATCGGCCTTCCATATGCTTTTATTTTGACATGATATTGTCTTCCAGAGCTGAAATTATAGTTGGTTTGTCTTTCTGCACGAGAGACTTTACTTTTCCTTACAGAAAATAGTCGAATGGTGTCAGAAAGTAGGCTGCTGAGTTTAATTATAAGTTCTTATCAAATTTGCCTTTCGAAGTGTCTATGGTGTAGCGTACAGTGTCCATGTTGCATGTGGAAGCGATTTCTCAAAAGTCTATCAAGTTCAATTCTTCCATTTTGGAAAAAAAAATTTATTGGCAATTTTCTTATCACCGGCCACCGGCACATACAGTACGTTTTTGTGGATGTATTGGCTGCTCTTGTATTTCTTTCTACTTTCATATCATTCTGTTTTACGGATGTACTCTATTTTCAATATTCTTAATGGTCTATTCGATTTAATTGCCAATCCTATCTATGCGTGGATAACATCAGTATTTGTTGTATTCCTTTGATCGCAGACCAAGCCATTTGGATATTGAGAAAACACTTACTTGCATTCGACAATGATGTGACGCTTCCTCTAAATATGGATAGTATAGAGGTAAGCTGACTGGAACCCATCATAGTTTTCAAGTATCGAAAACAGTATTCAAGTGGCTTGATTTCTTAAGACTTAAGTGCAATGAATGCTTCACTACATCTGATCTCCTTCCTATTTCCACCACTGAAAATTGAATATAAAACTCGTGCGTAAAACACGGGGTCCTGAAGTTTACTTTAAAGGGTCTTGACTGCACCGCGTGCATGCAGAGAGCATGTTCTTATGTAATATAGAGAGAATTCGTTTCAATTCTTTTTCCTTTAGAAGTTTTTCCTGTCGCTTGTAATATTGTTACGCTTTTAATTGTTTTAAATATTTATTTATCGCGAAGAAGAAGTTTTTCCAGTCGCTTGTAATATTGTTACGTTTTAAATTTTTTTGAAATATTTATTTATTGCGATTTCGTCACCTCAATTCTTCAGTTGTGCACGAGAGGGCATTCGCATTGTATTCTATAACACCTCTGTGCTTGCTGAAGTCGTAATTTTCTTCTGCTTTCAATCCAACGTGCTTGTTGCCTTTCTGGGCTTTTGAATTGAGACAGCCAGCTGATTGTGGTTCTTATCACAAAATATTGGCCAGTCAAGTACATGTAATAGGGCTTCTAGGGCAGTAATTCCAACCTTGATTCCCGTGTAAAAGCTTAAGGCTTTTTTCGTTTCAATGATTGTAATAGAGAACACCGCTTATTTCGTATTTACTACAATTGCTACAGCACAAACTTTTCTCCTGGAACTGAGGATTAAAAAACTGAAGTATCCCATCCACATCCTCATTGATACATACATTGGTCATTACAACCCTTCAGTCAGGATTACGACCTAGTTTCTCACACCAATTATGTTGCGTGTGTTCATTTTTATATATGAGTGCGGGGGACCTACAGTCAAAAGTAGACTCCGAACGATAACTTTTCATGGCAATTGTATTTACTCTCAGAGTTTTTGCCAGAAATCTGATGAGATTAAGTCGCCAAAGAAATATGTAATACGACCTTTTTTTCGTCAGCTCATATAAGCTGGCCACCATGTTCACGAACTATGCCACGAAGCATTAGAAGGGAAAGCATATCTCTCACTGAACGCACTTTATCCTTATCCGTGATGATAGTGTCTTTGGTAATGAAGTGTTCCAAAATACTTCACTTTTAATATGTATTCGTTGAAGATCTTCAGACAAAGTTTTAAGATGTTAGGATGTTATCGCCAAGGTACACCAAGCAAATCTTCCATTTAACACAAATTGTATAAGAATTTTAAATGTTGCAGTAAACGACATTTCTTAAAAAGTTCTCTCTACATGCCTGTATTCACTTTCAAGTTCAAGGTGGAGAACCATTTTGTTTTGTTCTACATCATCAGAGGGTCAATTGTCTTTGTATTCTTTATAACTTTATTAATTTTTCCTTAAATTCTTTCTTTCCTTCCGAATTCTTAGTGCATAGGATCACTCGGGCATGTTCTGAAAAACGCAAATCGCCTAAATTTTGCGTTTTCGTTTTAAAAACGCCAAGAGGGTGTTCTGGCGAACGCAAAACGGTAAAAAAAAATTGTATACGATTCGAAATCGCAAAATAGGTGTTCTGGAGAACGCTTAACGCCAAAAATTTGCGATTTCAAATCACAAAAGTATATTGCAGTGAACTGATGAAAATATGTTCAAACAGAACTTCTTAACAAAAAAATGCGATTTCAAATCACAAGAAGATATTGTACTGAACTGATGAAATATGTTCTTAACAAAAAATGACAACAATTTTACACTTTTCTAAATAAAAATACCAAGCTAAAAACTTGCTTTATTTTTAACCAATTTTTTGCGTCATTTGTTTACTTAAATTGGCGATTTAAACGAACGTACGGTACTACAACATACGGCTGTATGGCATATGCTGAATCGGCCAGCAACCAGTAACCACGGAATTTTAAACTTTTGATAGAAATGTATTTTTGATGCTTTCGCCTGCTCTGGAACGTCTAATGGGTTAGAATAGTCCCTCAGGACACGTGCTTTTAATTTTTCTTTTCTGTGTTGCAGCTTTTTTAAACAAATTATGCTTAATAAAAAACCTGTAGGCATTTTTCTATTTATTTTTTTAGTTCTGATGTTTTCATTTTTATTTGTAATGCTAAAACATATGTTTTATTTTTTTTCATAAACGACTTCGAAAAATCGAAGATCGCAAGTAAAACGCGTGAGTTTCAGAACACCCTGAAATAAATTTTGCTTTTTTAAAATTACTTGCGATTTCAAATCGTGCGATTGTCAGAACATGCCTGACTGTGTTAAAAGTCGCGGTATTCACTACTTCTCACTGTCTGACTCCCTCACAACAACTGACTAAATTAATGAATGGCAACTTCGAGATTTATCTATGTATTGTTGTTGTTGTAATTTGATATTCATTTTGTTTTGTTCATGCTGAAATGGCAAACCTCTTAAGAGTTTTATCATGTGACACATGTCGTGAATCTTTTTTTTATTATTATTTACACGGAAAACTCTAAATAACAAAAAATAAAAAACAAAAGAAATCACCCGTTTTAATGATTATTTAAGGCATGCGCTCTCATCATGTAAACAATAGAGTGTTAAAAGTGTTACAATAGCAATACCAGTACAAACAACAATTAATATAACATGTGTTCAGTGCTATTGTTGAGGGGTTAAACACCAACAACATGATGTCAAATGCATTCTTTCCTTTCATGTTGTGTTAATCAAAATGGAAAAAACGTCATGGTCTGCTGTGTCTCTTCGTTTTTGTTTTGTTTTGTTTTGTTTTTATTTTTCAGGTTTATTGTTATTGTTTACATTCAACTGTTATGTGTATGGCTGCTTGCTTATGAGTGTGTATGAGTGAGTTTCTATGAGTTTAGATGTGTACGAACCAGTACAGAGAGCTGTTAAGATATCAATGCAAATAAAAGCAGCAAACCTTGTTAACAACGGAGAGTATTAATTAATTTTATCGATCTGAAGGGGGAATGTAATGGTAAAACCGTTATATATACACATATATGTATATATCGTATATAGCACTGTTAAGGTGTATAATATTATCATGTTGGCATAAGTTAAGGCTGCAAAATAATATTTTTCATGGAGCCGTTAAAGAAGAGCCAATGTTTGAATGTTTATTTAAAAATAAAAACAATTTTTTTTATTGTTTTTTTTTTTGTTTTTATTTTAAATACAGACTGACAGGCAAAAAAAATTATTATTAAAATAGACAATGTTTGTTACAAAATAAAAAATGGAATTTTTGGAATGAATTTCGTTTTTTGACTACCGTTTTTTGGCTTAAGATTCTCTTTCTCTGTTACTTTTACAAGCAAGCGCGTCTTAATTATCTTCTGTATCACTAAAACTGCCATAAATAAGGCCGCTACGTGTTCTCTTCAAAACGCATGGTTTACCTTTCGAACCGTTCAACTCACTGGGACCAATATATTGGCGCACTGTTCTAATCGCATTGCGGAATATTTCATGATCACGATAAATGGCACCGGGACGACGGCGTTGTGGCATTCTAAGAAGATGAGGGAAAAGTTTAAAATTGATTTCCAGGATTTTTTAAAAGGTATACCTTTCATTATCGCGTTGTAAGTTTTCGCGGCGTCGTCTAAGATTCAGGCGTTTCTTGTAATCGTTAACGTAGTAATAAATGCAACACAATATTACACAACCGGCTACAATATACACAAACCAACTGCCATTGCTAAGAAAACTTAAGAAAAGAAAGGAAAACATTTCTTTTTAATGGTTTCAAAGCAGATATTGAATGGTTATGAAGCGTAATATCCATATGGAAGAGGTGTTTCAGAAAGTATTTTGCAAAAATTACATTTCTTCACTTACGCTTTAAACAACTCATTTGTCCGGATTAGTAATTTTGAAAAGTTGACCTTTTTAGGTCCTGCTGTTGCCACAACCTTTTTCGGTTCTTGCCATAAATTTAAAGAGCGAAACATTTTTTTTTTGATTTTGCTTTTCTTTGATTCAAACAATAAAAGAGAGAAACACCAAAAATAATTTCGTTTTAATTTTATCTTTTTTTTATTGTATTGCCTGTCAAAAAAAAAAAACAAACAAGAGAAGAAAAAAAGAATTTTCAGCCCGCGTTAAAATCTATTCGCCGCGAACCAGAATCTATTGAAATATATGGTCCGATAACTAAGGTATTTTGAATATTTATTTCGAAATAAAAAGAAAAATATTGTGACAACCGAAAAAAGAAATTAAAAAAGAAAACTTTTTGTTTTTTGATTCCACACAAAAATAAAATTGAACGAAAAGAAAAATAATTGTTGGAAGTCAGAAAAATAAAATTTATTTTCAAAGTAATGCATGGCGACAGTTTGAAGGAATTTGAAGAAAGCTGCCCTATTACAGAAATTTCATTTTGTTTTTTTTTAATTATTTTTTTTCCCATGAAAATTAATTCCCAAACGGAAGTAAGTTATGTTCGACAGAAGATATAGAAAGATGAGAGTACATACATACATACATAATTGATCATTATGTCCCTTCAGTCACAATTACGACTTAGCTTTTCACAACACTATACTGAGTGGCGGGATCTGAAAGTCAATCTGGAACCACAGATTTGTAAGAAACTTTTTTATGGCAATTTTCTATTTACTCGCACAGTTTTTGCCAAAAATCCACTGAGGGGAAGTCGCAGTAGAAATGTTTTGTTTCATATTTCGTTTTGTTGGAGATGTCTGATGTGAAGTTTGAACCTTGGCCACCCACGTCTAATAAGCCAAAATACTGCCTATTAGACTATGGACTGGGAAAAGGGTAAGGTGTTTAGGTTCACCAAACATTAAAGACCATTGCAGATATCAGATCGTAGGAATTTTTCGGATTTGTAGCCCCCAAGGTTTTAGATTTTCATTGGTTTCTGCTTGCATCAGTATGTGTCATGTGTTTTGTGATAAAGGGTGTTTTTTATAGAGGTATAGAACTTTAAGTTGCAATAAAACAACGATGGATTATTCGATTGACATGAATTTTATTTATCCGAAAGATAATCTTGTGGCATTACATTTTAAATATGATTTCTGGCATATGACCGCCACGGCTGGCGCGGATGTAGTCCAATCTGGACGTCCAATTTTCGATGACTTTTTCCAACATTTGTGGCCGTATATCGGCAATAATACGACGAATGTTTTCTTCCAAATGGTCAAGCGTTTGTGGCTTTACCGCATAGACCAATGACTTTACATAGCCCCACAGAAAGTAGTCTAGCGGTGTTAAATCACAAGATCTTGGAGGCCAATTCACAGGTCCAAAACGTGAAATTAGACGGTCACCAAACGTGTCTTTCAATAAAACTATTGTGGCACGAGCTGTGTGACATGTTGCGCCGTCTTGTTGAAACCACATCTCCTGGACATCATGGTTATTCAATTCAGGAATGAAAAATTTAGTAATCATGGCTCTATACCGATCACCATTGACTGTAACGTTCTGGCCACCATCGTTTTTGAAAAAGTACGGACCAATGATTTCACCAGCCCATAAAGCGCACCAAACAGTCAGTTTTTCTGGATGTAACGGTGTTTCCACATACACTTGAGGATTACCTTCACTCCAAATGCGGCAGTTTTGTTTGTTGACGTAGCCATTCAACCAGAAGTGCGCTTCATCTCTAAACAAAATTCGCTTATGAAAATCGGGAACAACGGTAATCTCGTTTTGGGCCCATTCGACGAATCTACGCCTTACTTGATGATCGCTTGGCTTCAAATCTTGCACGAGTTGGATTTTGTAAGCACGCAAGCCAAGATCCTTCCGCAAAATCTTCCATAAAGTGGATGGACACAGATCCAATTCCTGTGCTCGATGGCGGATGGACTCATTCGGGTCTTCCTCAATGCTACGATCTACAGCAGCAATAGCTTCTTCTGTACGCACCGTACAGCGTCTCTGGGGATGCGAGTTATCAATAAGAGTAAACGTGGTGCGAAAACGTTCCATGGTTAATCGAATTAACTGCTCTGATGGACGATTTTGTCGACGATAAAATGGACGTAGTGCGCGATACGTTTTCCGCACAGAACCATTATTTTCGAAATAAAATTGCACCTTTTGCAAGCGTTGTTCAGGCGTGAGTCTATTCATGATGAATTGCCAAACCAAACTGAGAATAAATCACTTGACAGCTGTTAAATCGGTCGCCATCTTGAAAAGTAATGCCAACTTAAAGTTCTATACCTCTATAAAAAACACCCTTTATTTCTCATTCATCTTTTATTATTCCCTTTTTGCTTTTGTTGCACTAACATTAATAGAGGTGTTCCAGTTTAACAGATTCTAGAATGATAGGGTTGCCATTTGTCATTCCCTAGAAAAACAAAAATTTTTTTTGCCATTCCCTAGAAAAATAGAAACATTTCTTATAAAATCTAACACCTACTCAAGATCAGACACTGTCTCACCGTCGACTTTAGGAAAACAAAGTTAATAACACTTTAAATACTACACCAGGTTGCCTCAACTAAATCTGTTGCACTCAATCCATTTCGCAAACAGTGTGACGTAGCATTCTGCAACTCATTACTTCAATACTTGAGGATTAAATTCCGAGATTGCTGTATTATAATTTCCGAATTTCAATAAGACCTTCGATGCTCAACAATTACTTTCAGACAATAAGAATTTCGTATCCTAACCCATTACCACAATTTTTGGCAAATCAATGCACTTTTCACTGACTTACAGCATTTGGGACCTATTAAGCCCTGTTGATGAAAGTATCCAATATTTTTGCCAGTTTTTAGATACGTCTTCGACTAGCAATCTTCAACTAAAAAACTGGCCTTGCACTCTAATGCGAATCGTTGCACAAGCGTGACCACTTTCGTAACATTTCCAGTCTTTTCTACATTCTTTATTACTCACTTACTTAATTGGTCATTACAACCCTTTAGCCAGGATTAAAATCTGGCATCCCACACCACTTATGTGTGTTAATTTTATCTATGACTGGCGGGAGCTACAGTTTAATGTCGACTCCAGAATTGAGAAATTTTTCATGGCAAAAGACTGTCAGTTTTCACCAAAAGACTGTTCGAAATTCGAATCACCACGTCACCTCAACTACATCTGTTGCACTTGCAAAAATCATATTCAATCCATAGCGAATTGTCAATTTAGGTTAGGTCTGAGTGGTAGCTCTGATTTCACAAAGCTCACTTGAACACGCATAGCGGCCCGTTGTGATGCCACGGGTGAACGCAGTCTCTGTACTGTCCAAGTTCCACCAAAATCAGGGAAGAGGAAGAATTGTCAATATGCGAAGTATAAAAATGACTATCGCATCAGCTAGCTCAAGCTCCTTGAGCCAACGACGGATTTCCTTAACCGATTTTAGCGTAGACGACCGTTACAATGTCTGTATTTCAGTACAGTACACTGCCATTCAATATATTATAATCATAAACGAAAGGATATCGGATATAGGATACCGAAGTTATTGATTATAGCTGGGAAAAGCGTAGCCTACTAAAAGGAGGCCAAATTGAAAATGTTTCAATTTTGTTAGGCCATCTAATCTCTTATTAATCTTAATAAAAGTAAACTCTTCCTTGCTTTAAAGCTTAAAAACTGTTTCAGCCATAAGAATAGAAATTTAAATTTTTAATGCAGACGACATAAACATAACCAAACAAAAACTGGCAGCAGCATTTCATGTATTTTTAGAAGACCAAAAACCTAAAACTGCTGCATTAACTGGGTCAATGCCAGCCCAGTGAGAAGAAGCAGAAAAACAATTGCGAGTTTAAACGTTGTTTTTTTCGCTTTTTTTTCTCAACAATTCTTTTCTGTTTTTTTTTTAAATTCAAAAAACAACCTGAAAAACAAAAACAGAAAAGAACACAAGAAACAGACACTGAAAATAGACAACAACACCAACAATGCATTGCCAGCAGCAAACCAGCAATGAAAAAAAATTGCAAGAAAAACAAAAACAGAGAAATAAAAGCGCGGCTATACGAATTAACACCCCACAAATACAATATCATGGCACAAGTATTGTTTGTAATTGTTGTTGTTGTTGCTGTTGTTGCTGTTGTTGTCTTAGTTTAGCTGGTGTTATCGATTTGTATGTAAGCGAGACCAGCTAAAGAGAGATGCAATCGAAGCATAAAAATTTGTAATGACGTCATTAGTTACCGTTAAAAATGTAAAAGAAAGCCAATGTAACAAAAAGAAAAACGGTCACCTACATTTTTTTTATTTGAATTTTGTCTACAAGTGTGCTAAAATTTGTTTGAGAGAGAAACTTAAATAAAATTTAACATTTACTGTTATTAACTAACATTGTTATAAAAAAGCTTTCTCTTTTTCCTGCCTGTTTATCCCATTGTTGTCAGCAATGCTTTCTCTCTCTTCCTATTTCTCTCACAATTTACATTCTCTCGTTTACTTTCTCTCTGCCTTCTCTACGCAGCCAGTGGTGTTGTCAAGGATTTTTGGCTGGCTAATCTAAAATTTTACATCTGATTTCTATGTTCTCTATACAAGGAAAAGCTTAATAACTGTGTTATTTCTCTCTGTTTATTGTTTTTTCATTTTTATGATGCATTGAAATGCCATAAATATATCTCTTCCGCTACAGCACTAACAGCAGCAGCAGCAGTAGCAGCAGCAGCCCGTGTTAATGGAATGCCATAAGATAAGAAGATTTTATATTTTCATGCTGGTGACATTAATTCAGATACTCGCTTGGGTATGTTGACTTAACATTTTTGTTCGTTTCTTTTTTTTAATTTTTAATGCAGGTGGTTTGCTGGCTACTAAAATAACTCAAAGAAATGTTCGTTTAAATTAAAATCAAAATCGATTAAAATCAATAAAATTTTAATTAATGAGGTCGAATTGAAATGGAATTTAAGTTCAAATGGTGATATTAGCATAGATTAGTGGCTTATGATAACAAAACTTATTTTTTTATGTTTCTCATCTATGAGAATGAGGAACCAGCCGAGGTTTCTGGGATATCTGGAAAGACTACTTCCAAGGCCACATTCGTAATTAATTTAATCTCCTGAAACCAATGATTGTCCAAGTCTCGAACAATTTTAAATCTCTGATCTGGCAAGGCTGTAAGCGGGTGAATATTTTTTATATGATGTGAGATTTCTTCCGTGATCGTTTAACAATCGAAGAACGCGGTAAATCAGTTAAATCTTCTTCTTATATAAAAATGTATGTGTGTTTATTTGTTTGTGGGTTTGTTTGTTTGTTTGAAGTCTATAGACGGCTAAACAGCTGGACCGATTTTCTTGAAATTTTAACAGTACCTTCCTGTATGTCTGGCAGGAGGCTACTTTTTGTTTTAAAATTTCAAGTAGGCGAGGTGCCACGCCCACATACCCAATAAGTATTTAATGTCGCATATCTCATAAACTGCAACAGCTAAAGTCCTCAAATTTTGTATGGACGACTTTGACGTATATATGAACAAAATGGCCGGATTGGCTATAGTGGGCGTGTCACCTCCCATAGTCTATCTTATATATAAAAATAAATGTTTGTTTGTATGTACCTTATAGAATCGTAAACTATGCACTTGATCATGTTATGATCTTCAGCAAAGTTGTTGCGCATGAGCCGACGGAGGTTTCTAAGTTGGTATGACCAATTTCCGACAGGTGGCGCCACTGAAAATTACTTAAAATCAATTAAATCGTAAACTGTGCATTATTTAACAAAGTTGTTGCGCATAAGTCGACGGAGGTTGTTGCGATTAATTTCCGATGGATGGCGTCACTGAAAATTATTCAAAATTAATGACAAGCAATTGGTCGACCTACACCTCAAGCACGGAAGAAAAGAGCATTACGAGCCTCAGAATCAGGCGAGCATTGAGACTGGAAAATCTTTGAGTATATGCCGCTCGGACCCGTTCGTTTGAACCACTTGAACAACGAGAAGTGAGATTAGAAACTGATTGAATGCGTACTAGTCAGGCCCGTTCATCTGAATCATCAGGACAACGGGAAACGGAATCAATAAAATGATACAAAATTAATTGTCTTTCATTCAAATTTATTTTAGTTGGTGGCGCAGCAACACGCGCAGGGTACAGCTCGTTGACTATAAAGGTGAGAATTATCGGCTGATTATGATCGCATTAACGACTTACTGTGCAAGGAATTGGTAAGATTACATAGAAATTAGAAGTGGCCATAGTCTAGTAGGTAATGTGTTGGCTTATCAGACGACAGTTCGTGATTCGACATTTCGAACAATCCTTTGGCGAAAACTGACGGTCTTTTGCCATGACAAGTTTCTCAAATCTGGAGTTGATATTAAAGAGTATTGTATAAAATTAACACTTACACCATAAGTGGTGTGAGAAACTAGGTTCTAATCCTGATTAATGGCTGATAATGACCAATTAAGTAAGTGACTAATAAAAAAAGTAGAAAAGACTGGAAATGTTATGAAAGTGATCACGCTTGGGCAATGATTCGCATTAGAGTGCAAGCCCAGTTTTTTAGTTGAAGATTGCTAATCGAAGATGTATCTAAAACGTGGCAGAAATATTGGATACTTTCATCAACAGGCCTTAATAGGTCCCCAAATGCTGTATGTCAGTGGAAAGTGCATTGATTTGCCGAAAATTGTGGCAATGGGTCAGGATTGGAAATTCTTTTTGTCTGAGAATGATTGTAGAGCATCGAAGGTCTTGTTGAAATTCGGAAATTATAATACAGCTGTCGCGGAATTTAATTCTCAAGTAATGAAGTAATGAGTTGTAGAATGCTACGTCATACTGTTTGCGAAATGGATTGAGTGCAACAGATTTAGTTGAGGCGACGTGGTGTAGTGTTCAAAGTGTTATTAACTTTAGTTTCCTAAGGTCGACGGTGAGACAGCGTCTGATCTTGAGTAGATGTTACATTTTATAAGAAAAGTCTCTATTTTTCTAGGGAATGGCAAAAAAAATTTCTGTTTTTCTAGGGAATGACAAATGGCAACCCTATCATTCTAGAATCTGTTAAACTGGAAAAACTCAATTAATGTTAGTGCAACAAAAGCAAAAAGGAATAATAAAAGATGAATGAGAAATGCCACAAAACACATGACACATCCTGATGTAAGCAGTGTTCAGAAACCAAGTGAAATCTAAAACCTGGAGGGCTACAATCTGAAGATCTACAAATCCGAAAATTTCCTACTTTCTGATATTTCTGATGTTCTTTAATGCATGGTGAACCTAAACTTATTGGCCATTTCCCGGCTAACAATTGGACTCTAGCATATTAGATGAGTTAGCGTTTCCTCACTGTTATCTCCTTCACACTTCACTGCAAGATATTGGTGTTGTTTTATACCATATAATTTCCCGGTTTTTCAGGTCGTAGTGCCCAGTGTAAAACAACATATCCTTGGAAATACTTTTCCATCTACTATTTCCTCACGCATTGTTAGAAGGACCTGAATGCCTTTAGGGGTATAGGAAAGTCTCTTAAGAGCGAGCTTGTCGAACTTCTCAGTTACAAAGTGCTTCTCATTTACAAAGGGCGGAGGTGACGGACATTTACTGGGCCGCTCAATGGATCCTCGTCAACGGTGCTCCTTTCACTCGCGCCTGGGTCTTTTCTGATAGTCCGGCCGCGATAAGATCTCTATCGTGTTTCGTGAATAACTCTCTTTTCGTTAGGGAATGTCGCCTGTCTCGACCCTCTTTCTGGGAGCTTCACCAGTGTCTCACTGGTGTGGGTCCCCGGGAAACTGTAGGGCCGACGAGCTCGCCAGAGCTGATGCGCTCCTTCCGGAATCCTCTTCAATTGAACTGGGTATGCCACTTGCCTCGGTCAAGTTAGACATTGCGCGGAAATTCTCTCGGGACGCCAACCTATCCTGGGTCAATGAGGAGTCCTGATCCACCGCTAGACTCACCTGGCCCTTGATGGATGGAAGGAGTACCAACCAATTTCTTGGTCTTGGTCGTGACGTCATCTCCACCACAGTGGCCGTGCTTACAGGTCATGGCATTATGGGTAGACACGCGAAGAGAATGAGGCTCCCATTTAACGACTTCTGCCGTGGGTGCAGATCCGTTGAGGACAAGGAGACTGTTGTCCACTTTCTTTGTCAATGCCCATCTCTTGCGAGGTGCAAATATAGATTATTTGGCTCTCCAACACTTGTGAGCTTGACGGAGCTATCGCCCATTGATATCAAGGATATAGATTCGTTCATCAAACTTTCTGGCTGGTTTTCCAGTGTAGGGAAGTCGTTCTTTTGATGTGCAGCCCTTTCGCTGACCAACTTCTTCCTCTTCCCTGATTTTGGGGGAACTTTGTCAGTACAGGGATTGCGTTTCACCCGTGGCATCATGGTTTGTGATATCAGAGCTACCACTCCGACGTAAACCTAAACCTAAGTGCTTGAGTCGAACACAGGAGAACTTCACTTTACAACAGGACAAGACTAGCTTTGAGGAAAGACCTGCTGGATGTTATTAATGCCTGGTTACAGTCCAGTATCGTGATATCCTGAACTTGGATTATCTTTATGGTTCTCTGCGACGATCTCCGCCTGGAAATTACTGACATAAACTTAAAACTTAATGCTCACTTTTTGGCAGAAACAATTATGCTGATGTACATACATACATAGTTGGCCATTACAGCCCTTAAGACAGGATTCCGGCCTAGATTCTCACACGACTTATGCTGTGTGTTTTAATTTTATACATGATTGGTGGGACCTAAAGCTCTAAAGTCGGTTTCGAACGACAGATTTTTGAGAAACTTTTCATGACAATTTTATTTACTTTCAGAGCTTTTGTCAGAAATCTGCTGAGAGGAAGCTGCAGAAGAAATATTTTTTCGTATTTCGTTATATTGGAGATATTTGAACTGGGGTTTGAAGCCTAGCCCCATGTCTACTAAGCCAATACACTACCTACTAGACTACGGTGACTGCTATTATGCTGACGTAGGTTAGAGGCGGACGAGTACTTGTCAATTAAGACAAGTACAGTACCCGGAGGTCGAATTGACACATTGTACAATGCTGACGTAGGGTGTTTATAATTTCCTCTACTAATTTAGTGTAAAGTGGACTACAGGCAGGTGCCCAATTAACCTTCGCAAGTAATATGTTGCGTTCCATACTTATGAAAGTAATTGTAGAGTATTTTACATTCCCTTTTGACTTCCTGTAGAGCAACTTAAAGTATTTCATTATTCTTTCTACTTGTTCTGTTGTTATGGCCACAACAATTATTACTCATTGCAATACAATTCCTTGCCATTTTGTTAAAAATTTTGTTCTTAAACTCTGGTCTCTTTTTCTATTTGTGTTTATGGTGGGTATTAAATGTATTTTTACCTTCTGTTAACCTATTTTTGCCACAAGTCTTACCAAAATCAAAACCAAAAATTTTCAATAAATTTTAGAATACACAGCAGAAGTTTGTGTGTAAGTAGTAAACTACACATGGAATACGTTTTTTTTTGTTTTTTTTTTCTTGACATTTAGGTTAAGCTTAACAGTACTATTGACGGCACATTTGTCAAAAATTCCAAAGAAGAGAAGAAAAAATTGTTTTTTTTTTCGTTTTTCTTTAATTCGCAGATTTTGTTTCATGCACTGGCAACATACTTTTGATACCCTTGATACCCGTTATGGAATGAAACTCACACACATATACACACACAGACGTACAAATAAATACTCGTGGCTTTGTATGAGTTGTTGTATGTTTACAGTTCTCAGTTTCTTTGCAACTTGACTTGACTTTTTTTTATCTGTTGGGTGGCTGGCTATGAGTGGCGTTTAACCGTGTTCAGTTTTTGGTTGGCTTTTAATGTGGTTTTTTGATTTTGAAATGAGAAAAGAGAAAAAAAATAACAATTTTTGTTCTTTTTAATAACTGACATTGCATGTGTGTCGTAAGTTGAAAATAAAAACAATAAAAAAATTAATTCATATGCAACGATACCAAACGCGTCACTGATATGGGTATCCACCAAAAAAAAATGTTGCACGAAAAAAAAAAATATGTTAAGAACACCTCCATTGATTTTGTATTGAAAGCCAATATTTTGGAAATACAATAAAAACTGATTTAAAACCCAAAAGCCCAACCTTATTTACCATATACTCTGCACGGTGGATGATTTTTAAGCTCTTGTTGCATTCTTTTACGTTTTATTTCAACATTTTGGAGTAAAAATATCGACGGCGGCTATTCTGTATTTAAAATCATTAAGAATTAAAACCTTTTCTTTGGTCATTGGTTACAAAAAAAAATTCTTTTTTTTCAATTTTTATTTCATAAACCAAAAAAAAATTTTTTTTTGCTTTCTGCAAACCAAAGAATCATGATATGTATTCGCAAATATTAATTTTTGAAAAACAAAAATAAAATGAAAAAAAAAAATAAAACAAACGAAACTTAAAAAAAATTACTTTGCATGTTGCATTTGGAAAAACACGTCATGCCACTTATACACTCCGAAGCATTTGAATGAGGCCTAGTACATACATACATACATAATTGGTTATAACGACACTTTAGTCATGATTACGACCTAGCTTCTCACACCACTTATCTTAAGTGTCTTTGTTTTTATACATGAGCGGCGGGGGATCTACAGTTTAAAGTCGATTTCCAACGACAGATTTTTGAGAAACTTTTCATGGCAAATTTTATTTACTCTCAGAGAGTTTTTGCCAGAAATCTGCTGAGAGGAAGTGGCCTAAGATATATTTTTTCATTTTCCGCTTTGATGGAGATTTCTGACCTGGGATTTGAACTGAGGCCTCACGTCTAATAAGCCAACGCACTACCTACTAGACTATGGCGACTTTAAGTCGTCCTAGTATTTAATTTTATTCTCTCTTTGCGTGTGATATTTTTCAAGCTATACATACATACATAAACAATTGGTCATTACAACCCGTCAGTCAGGATCAGAACCTGGCTTCTTACATAACCAATTAAAAATGAAATAAGCCACCAACAATTAAGGCATATCACTCTCTCTTTCTCTCCTCCTACAACCTCTTTTATTGAATTCCAAAGCCATCTATCGAGTGCTGGCCTTAGTAACGAAAAGAACAAAAACTAGCTGCATTGATAAAGTTGCGACATATCAATTCCTGGACCTACTCAACCTGCAGATAGCGCGTTTCATTGCTGTTCTAATCACAAACACTTTTGCTTTCATAATAAAGATCTCTAGAATGACTATTGCATTGCGTGCTAGGAAAGAAACATCTCACGGGTTTGAATATGAGCTTCCTTAACACGTTGACTGACGCTGCAATTTTCAGAAAACTGGCCACGCAAGCCAACATTGTTCTTTTTGTTCTTTTCCCAGAAGCCATTTATCGATACTGGCACTGATATAATACGATTTTATTCGTAGCTACACCAAAATGGCGAGTTTAGTGAGTACGAGATAACTCGTAGTTGGCTCCCTAGAAGGGAACGTTATCTCGTAGTCGGCAGTCAACGTGTTAACTAAGTGAGCAAGACGAGCGACCGGTAATAAAAGTGACAATTCTTTCTACTCCCTTTATTGTTTTGCTTTCTCACTAAAGTCCTGAAAGTTCTGATGACTTTACTTTTTTGATTTTTTTACTCACTTTGGGATTTTCTGAAAAAGTGAAACACACGGTTAGTTGGGCATTGTCACATAATAACGTTAACTATAGCTTGAGAAATCGACGTAGTTTAGTAGGCAGCGTGTTGGCTTATTAGACGTAAGGCCACGATTCAAACTACAGGCCAGACATTTCCAAGAACAAATATATTTCATAGGCGACTTCCTCCCAGCAGATTTCTGGCAAAAACTCTGAGAGTGAAATAAAAATTTGCCATGAAAAGTTTCTCAAAAAAATCTGTCGTTCAGAGTCGACTTTAAACTGTAGGTCCCGCCACTCATGTGTGGTGTGATCTGTGACCTGTGGTCTGACACCTATTTGGAGGATTGACAAAAATCTTCTGATAGAGCAGGGCAGAAATTTGTGGCAATTGCCAACCAGTTTAGAATTGAAAGTTGCGATTAGATTGTGATAGAAATAGAGGATCCCTTTGCTAGGATCAATTTAATTAATGATAAAAACCTCGGAATAAAAAACTCTACAATAATCTGGCAGATGGAGAGATACTTTATGTTTAGGTTTAGAATCAACTGTGTAAGGGCGGGTTAGGTTAGGTGGCGATCCCCTCGAAGGAAGAGGTTCCACTTAGGCCAGCATTTAGGTCCACTGTGATACCACAATAAATTCTCCGCGGAAGTCAACCATTCTTTAGAGAAAACCACCGCGAGTTCAAAATAAATCTTACCATTGAAGCTATTAGCTTGGTCAACGATGTGAGATAATGAGAGGAAATCTCCGCCTTTTGAAGACAAGAGTACGACACCGACACGTAAGGTGAAAGACAGTCTCTTGCTCTTCCTCTTAGACCCACAGCTTTTGCAAAAGACATTAGTTGGCATGCCGAGTCTTTCGGCTTGCCTATCAAAAGAACAAAGGCCCGTAAGGCTCGCTATTGTGCGAGGGATGACCATACGATTTAAGGACACAAGTGAGTCTGAAAATATTGCACGTACCCTCCGTCTGCCAACGAGATTGAGCAAATTAATGGAAGCAATAGCAATGCGTAGTCGCCGTGGTCTAGTATGTAGTGCGTTGGCTTATTAGACGAAAAGCCAGGGTTCGAGCTCCAGGCCAGACATCAAAATAAAATACAAAAAGTATTTCTTCGGCGACTTCCTCTCAGCAGATTTCTGGCAAAAACTCTGAGAATAAATAAAATTGCCATGAAGTTTCTCAAAAATCTGTCGTTCGGAGTCGGCTTTAAAACTGTAGGTCCCGCCACTCATGTATAAAATTAACACACACAATATAAGTGGTGTTGGAAGCTAGGCCGTCATCCTGACTGAAGGGCTGTAATGACCAATTATGTATGTATGTATGGAATGCATGGGTGGCCATACCAAATAAGGACAGAAGTGAGTCTAGCAATATTGCACGTACGCTCCTTTTGCCAACGAGATTGAGCCCTGTCGTAAAACTAGTGGACAATGTCCAAATTAATGGAAGCAATAGGAATGCCTACGCTTTGAAATCCTACAATCCAAGAAATCCTCGGCATTTATGGACAAGGACGGACATTGAAACTACGTTCGTTAGGGCCTTAATCGCAGCCTTGCGATCCGAGTAAGTCAAGAGCGTTTCAAGGAAAATTCGGCCACTTAACAAGCATTGCGCCGATTTCAAAATTGTCATGACCCTTGCTTGGAAAACACTACAGTGATCAGGCATCCTATAAGAAGGGCTATAAGAACAGGACCCTTAATAAAGATAGCACCACGAACGGTGTAAACATTGAATTTATATTGAGGTCCAGTAGTTCCTATTCAAAAATTTATTGGAATTTTTATTCACATCTGCCACCAGAAGACCTTGCCATGAAAAAAATTAAGTTCAACGACCATTAAACTGGTCATGTGAACTACGAAATGGTCTTCTGCAGAGCACTTTTTGCTAAATTGCCTTCTTAGCCTAGTTTGGAGTCAAAAATTGAATTCTAAGCTATTATTTGTAATTATATTTAAAAAAGTACCAATTCAGTGATAACAAAAAAAGTACCAAATACGAGTATAATACCTACCCTAACCATAATAATTGTAGTGTTACCAGATTCATTGTAAATGTATCGTTAAAATGTATTTGTCTTTGGGAGAAGCGTGTAACGTGCGAGCCTGTATTTTATTGGCATCATGGCTTATTTTGACATTTATTGTATTATACTGGGGGTAAAAAAACGTACCGTTTTATTCTTTTTAGTTTTTTTGTTTTGTTTTCCAGCGAAATGTTAATTTTTCATAAATTTTGTAGGAGTTTTTGGGGTCGCTTATGGTTTTTTCTTTTGTTGTTGTGATTAACAATAAAACTATCATGTTAGTTACAGTTGGCTTAAACCGACCATGTGGTACTCTATGGAACGTGGTACGTACTTTTGCTAGAGAGAGAGGGTAATTATGGCTTCATGGAGTTATATTCAATAATTAAAAATTAGAATTTGTACGTATTAATGTACGTAAGTAGGTATGTAGAGGTGGCTGTCCATCTAAGAGAGTTGGATGGACACACTTGGGCCACATAGGGCCCGTTGTGTTGCTACAATTTTCCGATAGCCCCTAGTCTCGGAACTACTCGGAGCTCCTAATGAAGCGAGTTAGATTGCCAATGCCAATCTGTGACTATTCTTCCAGATCATCGACATAGTAGGTTAGGTTAGAGGACGTGTACTTGTCAATTAAGACAAGTACAGTACCCGGAGGTCGAATTGACCCATTGTACATCGATATAGTAAGTACCGAAGTAATTTTTTCTACTTTGGCAAATTGCCGGGCATGTACCCAGCAGGTGAATAACAATCTCTTTTTCATCCCTACAGCAGAAATCATTAATAAGGGGTTCAAGACTAATGCGCCTCCTATGTGTACTCATAATGCAATGCCCCGTAATGATCCCGACGATCATACTGAGCGCGCCTCTCTAGAGTTTAAGCAGACCTATCGTGCGCCCTTCATCCAGCTTTGGTCAGATTTTCCGCACCGTTCTAGCCGTGTTCAAGGCCGCCCATCTGTCGTTGACGGAATCGACGATCGAATTATTCTAATAGGGATCCCCAGAGTCGTGAATTCGTCGGAGAGTTTGATGGTTAGCCCCGCCTGGCCAGTTCATCCGGAATATCGCTGTGCACGTCTTAATGGAAATTTGAACAAAATTTTTAAAGTTCGAGTCGACACTTTAGGAAGTTATTTCAAAGAGAATTCGATCCAAATGAGGGACTGCACTGGCTCGACCATGTCGTTCGAATGGATGAGAATGCTCTGGTATTTGATGCGGGTATTTGCGGAAATCAACGAAGAGGACGACCTTGTTTACATTTGAACGACCAAGACGAGGAAGGCCTGCCATCATTTGGTGTGACCAACAGGTGAAGGCGCAAAAAAAACAGAGGCGTTTGGAAGGATGTGCTAAAGCAGGCCGTGAATCCGATAATCAGGTTGTTAATGGCCAATTAAGTAAGTATGTAAGTAAGTTCAACGGTGACATCAGTGTTGTTACAAACCTCACGTACATACGCCTACCAACTATCGACAGAATAGGGACAAAATTTGTGCAAATTTGTTTAGTTTTGTATTATTTTTCACTACACATACGATTTGTAGCTTTGTTTGTGATACGATCTTTTATTGTTGTTGTTGTTGTTGTTGTTGTATTATTATTATTATTATTTGTAATAATTTTGTTTATATATTATTGTTTGAGTATGACTTTGTATGTCATATTTATGTTTGTTTAAATCGTATTCCATTTCTGGGTTCAAAAGTTGCGTGTTCCATGATAATTTTTATGGATTTTTTCATTTTAAACGGTTCAGTGTTTATGTAACACCTGCAAGGGATACGACAAAAGAAAAACGAAAAAAACAAACAATTTTCGGGGGTTTTTTTTTTGTTGCTTATCTATCTTAAGGAAAACTTATTATTTAAATATTAAAAAAATAACATTTGATTTAAATAAAATGCTGTCTCTAATATACGAAAATTAAAATTCCTCTGCCAGATTAAAAAAGAAAATTTTGTTAAAAAATACAACTTTTGTTACTAAATACGATGCGTCTTTTGGTATCAAATACGTAAATACGTATGTACATACCAGAGATCAACAATGAATCGTTTTTTCGCTACTCATAAGTACTAATAAAATTTTGAGTATGAGTGAGTCAACAGCATTGAAATTCAACTACTCTGATTCATTAGCATTCCCTACAACATTGATTTATAAGTACAGGTTGCAATGAGTATGAGTACAACGTTGACATCGAACTCATAACATTCGAAATATGTTTGATTCATACGCCTACTCATTCAGATTCATAAATTTAGAATAATACTTGTAATACTTATAAATGATTCGAGTGATTCGCATTACTCGCCAAAATGTACTGTCTTAGTTGAAAGAAGAAAGAAAAAGAAAGAAAGACAGCAAGCAAAGCAAAAACACACAACCTTCTAGTGAGTATTGTAGAGTTCGTACGCGAATCATACTTATTTTGAGATTCCTATAAATGTTGAGTAAAAGAGAGTCGATATCAACAACATCATACGTATTGTTAAGTATGAGTACGATGAGTACTTTAAACTTTGAATATGAGTAGTATGCGTATGATATTAAAATAAGTATGAATGCGTATAAGTATCAGAAATTATGAGTATGATTCAAATTTACTCATCTTTTTGAATACACATTGCTGATCTCTGGTACAAACATACATAATTGCTCATTACAACCCTTCAGTCTGGATTACGGCCTAGTATCTCACACATCTTCCTCAGATTGTGGAAAAACTTTTTCAAAATCTTTTTTTATTTACTCGCAGTAGTCGCTGTAGTCTAGTAGGAAGTGTTTTGGCTTATTAGAGGTTAGGCTACTACAGTTCAAACCCCAAACGAAATATGAAAAAATATTTCTGCGGCGACTTCCCCTCAGCAGATTTCTGACAAGAACTCTGAGAGTAAATAAAATTGCCATGGAAAAGTTTCTCAAAAATATGTCGTTCGGAGTCGGCTTCAAACTGTAGGTGTGATAGGCTAGGTCGTAATCCTGACTGACTCTATGTATGCCTGTATATATTACTTGTACTTGCGAAAGATGTGAATGCACTAGATTTGATAGTACGCACATAAAAAATTTTGTCCACTAAAATGGATCCAAATTCTATCGTAACAAAATCCTTGTTTAATATGGGCCTGAAATCAAGAGAGGAACTGTATTGCTCAATAGTTGCTTAGGCGGAGCAGGATGCGTGAAAACAAAAATACGAAAGTAATGACCAAAAACAGAGAGAAAAGAGAGAAGAAAGAGAAGCAAAATAACTGGCGCTAACTGGCGAGTTCATGTCGTATCTTCTACAGCAAAGAGTGGAACATAATGTGTTCACATATATCCGTCAAATAGACCAAAGTAAGAATGGTATTTCAAACATAGGAAAGAATTCTATTCATACAAATCAATAAACATGCCAAACTTTTCATTGCATTTGACTTGGGGTTTAAGTCCTAGAATAACTTCATGGATATTTACTTCAGTTGTGAAACCGATAGTCTAGCTAGCAAAGAATATCAGGCGCTATAAGAACATATCCAACCGATGGGTTGCTTTTAGATTTCGAAACTTTTTCAAGTGCTTTTATATGGAAAGGTTTTACGGAACAGCAAATTGGGGACCTTTCCGGCATCGTGGGATACTTTATATGTGATTCTTTCTTTGGTTCTCTTAAGAGACTTCCTGATAACTAATTAATTGCCATGAAGACTGGAGGAGCAATTCAAAAGCGGTAGGGCCTGGACGTAAGAAATGAAATAAATTCGGTTTCTACTCGCCAGTTTTCGAGCTGGAAGTTCATGCCATTGGAATGTATGCAAGATAATTAGACAATCCTGCACATATAAGCCCTAGTTTCGCTCTTATTGCCCCCTTAAGTCAATCTGTGGACTTACAAAAAGCCACAGAAACGAAATATGTATTTAGTAATGGGGAGGGGGTGCAGCCCCCTGACCAACTTCTTCTTCTTCCCTGGTTTGTATAGGGACTGCATTCACCTGTGGCATCACAACGAGCTGCTATGCGTTCTCAATCGAGCTTTTGGTATCAAAGCTGCCACTCCAACTTAATCTAACCTAATGCGGAGGGGCAAATGAAATTAACTGCCTAATGGCATAAATATAACGGTCAGAGAGGAATTCATCGAATCTCGCATAAACTGCTTTTACAAAGTATAGCAGACTTAAGTCTAAAAATGGTGTACTTTACGGATCAGAGCAGACTATGGCATCAAACAATATTAGTATCATGCATACAGAAATGGTCATTACGACCCTTCAGTCAGGATTACGACCTAGATTCTCAATACTAGTGGCATTGAACCCAAACCTTTCAATTTTCTGAAGAGACACTGAGTGTTTATAGTTCATGCTTCATGATTGTCCTTCATGATTGGCAGTCATTGACGTGATTTTGCATGACTTACATATGTGGAAAGAAACCTCGGAATTTCTTAAAGGCCTTGGTCGTAGTGCTTTCCAGCCACGAATAATAGTATTAACGTTGTTAGGGTATATCATACAGATTATTTTCAAGAAGGGAAATTTCAAATACAGTTAGTGTTTAATGTTTTTCTGAAGAGACACTGAGTGTTTATAGTGCAAACTTCATGATTGTCCTTCATGACTGACAATCATTGATGTGCTTTTGCATGACTTGTGTGGAAGGAAGCCTTGGAATTTCTTAAAGGCCTTGATTGTAGTGCTTTCCAGCCACGAATAACAACAGTATTAACGTTTGGGTATGTCTTACAGACTATTTTCAAGAAGGGAAATTTCAAATACCGTTTCTGTTTAATGTTTTTCTGAAGAGACACTGAGTGTTTATAGTACGTGCATCATGATTGTCCTTCATGATTGACAATCATTGATGTGCTTTTGCATGACTTGTGTGGGAAGGAAGCCTCGGAATTTCTTAAAGGCCTTGGTCGTAGTGCTTCCCAGCCACGAATAATAGTATTAACGTTGTTAGGGTATATCATACAGATTATTTTCAAGAAGGGAAATTTCAAATATGGTTTCTGTTTAATGTTTTTCTGTTACATGGTTTACATTTCCAAATCAATTTAATTGATTGAATGCAATTTCATAAAATATCTTAATTATACGGGTAATTCTAATGACAACTGTTTCGTTAGAATTCTTTAATTTTTGTAAAGCCAATAAAATTTATTTCCAAAAAAATGAAAAAAAAATAGAAACATCATGATGACAAGTAGTTCATCAGTTCAATTTAATTGTGACATAAAATCGTTTCATAAAAAAACAGAGAAAACTGTCATTAATTTTCATTGTTCAAGAAAAATTCAATTTTCAAAATTCCCATTTACAGTGGGCGTTACATTGATAACAACACCGAAAAAATTAATATTCATTAGAAAAACAAAAAAATAAAAAACAAAAACAAAAAAAATGAAAATAAATTCAATAGAAACGGGTTTCCAACTCTGCTTTGACTGCCTCTGTTTCATGATGTTTTACGAGGTGCTGATTGAGTTTTTTTTTTTGTCTTCGTTTTATAAAAACTAGAGGGGGGGCGCATTTGCTTAATGTAAAAGCAGTAAAATTTTAATTAAAAAAAATAGAGGAAAACATTAAAAAACAAATGTTTAAACGTTTTAACAGAAAAATAATTGAAAAAAAAATTCAAAGAAATTTGTTTTATTGTTTAAAAACAAAACAAAACAGAAAATTTAATGTTTTCATTGGTTTTTGTCTTCCTTAATTATTTGTAATTATTTTTTGTCTGTCTGTCCTTCATTTGTTAGTCTATCTCAGCTGTCAGTCACTGTTTAATTGTAAATCCTCCCCAAATTAGGAGGTTCTTCAATGTTAGATTGTTTTTCACTTGAGTTTTTAAATCGAAATTTCGAATTTTTGCCATTTTTGTGGAGAAAAAATTCCAGAAAATCGTGTAATCGTAGAATATATTGAAAAATTCATTTCCGTCAGACAATGGCAATGACTTTGACATGATTTCTGTTGTTGTTGTTTTTGTACGTTTTAATTAAAAAACAAAAAAATAAAATTCAAAATGAATCTTTTTTTACATTTCGCACGATTCAATATGAAGAAAAATTGCAATTTTATTTAACAAATTAATCATGACTTAATGGAAGACGATCGCATTAAGCGAACAGATGCATCGAATTTTGAATCACCAACAGGCAACAGTGTTTCACACAACGGAAATTTTCAAATGAAACATTAAAAGGAAATGCAACACAAAGGAAAAAAAATATTTGTATTAATTTACTTCGACCATGTTCTGCTAATTATTAAAATTTTTGAAATCAAATTATTGCACACAATTGGTCATTACAACCTTATTGTCATGATTACGACCCAGCTTCTCCTATCACTTATGTTGTGTGAGTGTTAATTTCATACACGAGTGGCGAGACCTAAAGTTTAAAGGCGACTCCGAACGACAGATTTTTTGCGAAACTTTTCATGGCCATTTTGTTTAGGTTAGGTTCGGTTAGAGGACGTGTACTTGTCAATTAAGACAAGTACAGCACCCGGAGGTCGAATTGACCCATTGTACAACGTCCTAGTTTCTCACACCGCTTATGTTGTGTGTGTTAATTTTATACATGAGTGGTGGGACCTACAGTTTAAAGTCGACTCCGAACGACAGATTTTTGAGCAACTTTTCATGGCAATTTTATTTACTCTGAGTTTTTGCCAGAAATCTGGTGAGAGGAAGTCGCCTAAGAAATACTTTTTGTATTTTGTCTTGATGTCTGGCCTGTGGCTCGAACCCTGACTTGACGTCAAATAAGCCAACACACTATCTACTAGACTACGGCGAGTTCTGGCAATTTTATTTACTCTCAGAGTTTTTGCCAGAAATCTGGTGAGAGTAAGTCGCCAAAGAAATATTTTTTTTGTATTTCGTTTTGTTGAAGATGTCTGAGAGCTGGGGTTTCAATCGTGGTCTCACGTCTAATAAACCAACGCACTAAACTACGCCTTCCATCCATTATGCGAGAACAATGAACAAACAACCGAGTACTATTAAGAACTGAAACAAGTGAAACAATCAACACGATTGTATTATTTGGGTTAAACGACTCCAATACATGTATTCAGATTGTGATAGATTTGATAGAGGAAATATTATGAAAAAACTAAGAATACATTACTGGAAAGTAGCTTCTCAAAACACAAAGACCTGAAGAAAATTTGTCAACCAAGAGAAATGTACTTTTGAGTTCAGCACTACAAGAGTAATTAAGTACGTCAGACTACAGCAAGCTCATGAGCTTTCAGCTGACCAACAACTTGTATAATGTTCTTAACCATTCTAGACGTGGACACCTCAACTAATCGAAGACTTCGGTCTGATTAAGCAGGCCCTCATGGTGGATAAACAGGGGCCTTGGCAATAAAAGCCTTTAAAAAAATTTACTTAACGCAGATCAATTTTTTCTAGAATTACAAATTTACTGCCATTTTGTTTGATTTTGGGTCAACAAAAAATATATGTATATAGGATGGGCCATCTACCGGTTTAAATTTGAACAATCGGTTATTTCGTATCTAGCAATACTTATGTCGTCATTCTATTCTGTAACAATATTCAGTATTCTATCTCCACTGAATGTAATGAATCGATTTACGCTTGAGCAACGTGGGGAATTATTGGAAATTTATTTCCAAAGCAAAGACTGGAAATTGCACGACAATGTCGTATAAAATTTGTTCGCAGAGAAGGACCAACATGAAACTGGTGTCATTGTTGATAAGCCAAGACGTGAACGTGCTCGTACAATGCGTACACTCGAAAATATCGAAGCTGTGGCTGAGAGTGTGCGTGAGAGAATCCATCAACATCAACTCATCATCGTTCTCAAGAACATTGAACATTTCACGCTCCAGTTTAAGTCGAATTTTTCGAAAAGATCTCGGTATGACGCCTTACAAAGTTCAATTGGTACAAAAGTTGGAGGCGCATGAGCATCCGCTACGTTTTCGCTTCGCAAAAGAGAAAAAGCACGAGTGTGTCGATTTTTCCAAAAATAAAATCATTTTTTCGAATGAAGCCCATTTTCATCTTAAGGGGACGCTAATAAGTAAAACAGCCGTATTTGGGGCTTTGAAAACCCACACTTGGTTTTACAGATGCCAATGTACCCTTTACGAGTGACTGTTTGGTGCGGCTTGTGAAGTGGAGCCATCATTGGCCCATATTTCTTTGAAAATGAGGACGGCGCAACCATTACGGTCCATGGAGACACCTATCGCACCATGATAACCGATGTTATGTAACCGCTCTTCATGGTATTGATGTTTAGTTTCAACAGGATAGTGAAACTTACCACACATCTCATGCCACAATCCATTTAATGCGTCAAACGTTTGAGGGCCGAATTAGCCGAAATTATAATGTCAATCGGCCGCCAAGAAACTCCGATTTGACATCGTTGGACTGTTTTTTTGTGGGGAGCCGATAAAGAAAAGTGTTATACCGATAAACCAGAGACAATTGAACATTTGAAGGCCAATATTCATGATGGCCATTGCCGAAAAAGTGAACGAAATTTGATCCCATCGAATGAGGTACTGTGAGGTCAGCTGCGGCAATCATATGAATGAAATAATATTCCATTTTTTAAGCGGAACAATTGTACTTCAGAACAAAAAACATAAATTTGGCAAAATTTCAAACTGTTTTTGTTTTTTTTTTTAATTTTTAAATTTAAACTTTTAAATTTCCCACCCTATACGTATCATAAGACAAGTGTCGTCTTGAAACTAAATTCAGTGATCGGCTCTCGTATATTTACAATTTGTTTTGTTTGATTCAGAAAATCCCAGTTGAAATACATCTCATAAAACAAGCACCCTCAGAATGATGAGAAAAAATCTTGAAATTCTACGATTGGATTTTCGTTCCAAGATTTAAAATTACAATCTCTAGATCTTAGTGCTACATATGTACATATATGTATGTACTCTATACATATATTCTCTTATAATTATAGTACATGTAAAGCGGTATTTTATCAATCAGATTAAATAAAACGCCCAGCGTTCCTCTTTCTTAATTACGGAATCTTGATTACAGTGAGAAAAAAAGCAAAGAATCTAGAACGCTGTCATAGTAATTGTCATACAAGATTATGACATTTTTTTTTAATGAAATTATTTGACTTTTTAACCGAAATCTAAACTAAAAATTAAGAAACAATAGAAAATACTCCAACAGTGGATACCGGATGAATGAAGGGGGCAAAAAAAAAGAATGAAAAACAAACCAAACAAACCCACGTAATCTGTAGTTAATGAGGTGACGTTGTTATCAGCTGGAGATTTAAATGGAAATTATAACACGATAATTATACAATGTAATGAAAACAACAACACAAAACAACAACAACAACAATGTGTTTGTAGTAATGGAAAAGTGCCGGTTAAATACCATAAAACAAAATCAACAATAAAAATAAAATTAAAAAAATAACGTATAACAAGAGATAGTAGAGACAATAGTTTCCATAACAAATAATGGGTGGATTAGCTAGCCCTGCAACTCGAGAGAGCCGTTGTGAACGGGCAATGCAGATGCATTTCAAAACGCAACAAAACAATATCTTCTCATAATGACTGCATAATTCTTGAAATGGTTTTTTCATCTTTTTCTTTTCAAAGTATAAAGTAAGATACTCTCAATTAAAAGAAGAAGATAACATTTTAATGGTTAGTCTGTCTGTTTATTGTTGAAAGAAGGAAAGAAAACAAACGAAAAAAATCATACTTTTCTTATGGCATAATACCAGGTGACGTTCTTTTTTTTAATGATGATTATAAAATGCATTTTAATTAGACAAAGATTATGAAATAAAAGCAATAAACTTACGTATGGAGAAGTCTTTCAATTGATTACGACCTAGCTTCTCACACAACTCATGTTTACAAAAATGATAAGACCTATGCTCTGGTTCTATGGAGTACCCCGACGAGTATAAACGCTGGTATGCACCACCGAGCATTCATGGAAATGAAACTCAACCATGAAAAAAGAGAACAATAACGGTCCTACATTGTTATTGCCATTCTACATACATACATACATAATTGATCATTACAAGTCTTTAATCATGATTACGACCTAGCTAGTAGTATGTTTATGGCGTTTCGGGGGCACTTATTCCATACAAATTTAGGAGCATGCATAGCTGTAAAAGAGTAAGAACATTGTAGAATTGTTAAATGAATTGTGTGCGATCGGTCTTTAGGTTTGTAACATGTATTATGAAAAGGTAATGCTTTTTAATGTGTATATGTGTGTTTGTGTGTGTTAAAATTTGTGAGAATGCATATCTGGAAAAGAATTAAATCATTTTAATTTTTAATTTTTCCATACAAATTTGGAATCATACCTGCTTTTTCTTGTTCATTTTATTTGTATTGCTTTTCAAACGAATGGTTGGACGGACAGAATGAGTGCGTGCACGTTTCCTCATCTACATCTCAGAGTATAGAAAGACTGTAATGTGAAAATGTATATACGTATGTACGAATGTTTGGACGGACAGAATGAGTGTGTGCGTAACATGTAATGTGGATCTACACCTATATAGTTGTTGTGTGTTTTTTATTTTTTTTGTATATTTAATTAGAAGGATCTTTAATTTTAAATGTGATAAGAAAGAGTAGGTTGGTTGTGCGGTTATTTTTTATTTTTTTGTGTGATTTAATTTGAAGGATCTGTAATTTTAAGATGATAACAAATTCTTGGCACGTATTGTTCATGATCACAGGTAGAAGAAATAGAAATATAAACTATTAAGAAAGGGTAGGTTGGTTGTGCGGTTGTTTTTAATTTGATGAGAAAGAAATGTATAGTTGTGCCTGTGGGTTTTTTTTTTCACGCATAAGTATAAGTAATATCTGTTTTCACATAATTGAATTTACTGATTGATCTACAACACCCCAGAGTATAAAGAGACTTGTTTTAAGGATTTAGAATTTTTTAGTTTTACTGTTTTAAATAAATGAAATTATAGAATAAAGGGATTAATTAAAACAAATTAGTTTTTTTTTTTTTTAGGTATACATATTTTATTTTTAGATTTTGTTATTTTGTACAATACAATACATATATCTACTTAATATAATAATAGTTAAACATTCGTTTATACAGATTAAATAACTTAAGTGTTAACAAATATTGTGTATAGAATGTTTGACATCGACAAATGTTGAAAGATTGTGAATAAGTATTTTCACAATAATACAAACGTATGACATATTAATACATAAAAATGGATAATTTACATAATTACAAGTTCTTAATTCATTTATAAGTTTCATAAATAAATCTATATGCTCTTTATCAATCTGATTACTATGTTTTGTTAATAAATAGTTCTTCCAATTCAGCTGATGTTACCATTTTTGTTCCCCTTCTTTAAAAATTTAATAGTAGGTTGTGTTAGTGCGGGACGATGTACTCTGAATTATTTCATTTTAATTTATATTTATTGAATAAAAATTTTAAACACAAGTGCCCACAATTAAATGTATTAAATTTTTGGTTTCGTTCATAATTATATTCAATAGGAAATTTTAAGTAGTTGACAATCTCAAGTGGTGGTTGTAAGTTTCCAAAGCTATCAAAGTATTCCTTATAGTTGTGGTTTTTATAATATGCTACCCAATGTGTTCCCATACCATTTGAATCATCTAAATTAACAATGCCGCATTCTTGTTTGAATGGTTTTTCAGGTAAAGAATCACGCATGAAAACACCCCTAAAATGTTTGAGATGTCTTCCATATTTATTCAAATCCAAATCTGTTAATGGGCGATTGGGAAGGGTATCTAATAGTTTTTTGGAGCTGGACTATAGTAGAGACCATATCCAGTTTTATATGGTTTGAGGTACAATCCTTTACCCATTGCAATTGATTCCATATATCTATTATGACGGTTAGCTTCAGCCAATTGTTCTTTTCCATTTTTGATAGCATTTACTGCTTTGACAATAGCGGATCCTCCACTTGCCAAACCACCAAGCGCTGACAATGCTGTTAGTACGGGAATAAGTGGAAGAAATCCTCCAATTTTCGGTACAGGTATAACTCTCGGTATTATAATGTCTGCTCGCTTTTTCCCTTTAAAATTTGAATGAATAGCCTTTTTTGCTATTTTAACAGCATCATTTATATCAAGGGGTTTCTGTTCTTTCAATTGTTTTAAAGTTGTTCTCACAGTAGCTGTGAATAATTTCTTATTACACTTATTCATTTTTCCTTTTCTTTTCTTATGTCTCTGCTCCTTCAAACCTAATCCAAATTTCACTTTAGCTTTCATAGCGTTTGTCACAAACAACGCGTTAGCACGTTCTTTAATATCACTATCTTTAGATTTAACTCGTTGCCAGGCTTTTTCAGCTAATATTTGATCTGCTTGATGTCTTGTGTCTATATCTTTTGATTGTGAATATGCAATATCGTGCTCTCTACAAGCTGCGTCTAATAAATTTATACCCTTATCTCCTCTTGCTAAACGTTTTTCAAGTTTTGTACCAGGTCCACAAAACTGATAACCAGGTAGATGTAATTCAACAGGTACTTTATTTATTAAGTTGTTTACAAATCCTCTTCTCATCTTACACTGGCTGAGGTTTTGTTTTGACTGTAGATTATAACAAATTTTTTTTTTCGTTACTTTTATACCTCTTCGCAAAAATAACTGAAATCAAAACGATCTCCTATATATACAGCAATTTATATGATTTCAGTATGTTAATTTTTTGATATTGATTTTGATCTGCTTTGTATCTGATCACGATCTACTTTACATCTGATCACGATCTGCTTTGTATCTGTTCACGATCTACTTTATATCTGATAACGATCTACTTTTTTGGTTTTGTCTATTTTATTTTAATTTTTTTTTATTTATTTTTTTTTTTTTTTGACATTACCATGTTTTAGGTATACATGTTCTACCTCAATGTTTAAATTGTTTATTTGATCAGCTAGATCATCATGTATTTGTGTTATATGTTTTTCGATTACGATATTTTTGTTTTTATGGTTATATTTATTAAAACCTTCTCCAAATTTATTAATATAAGACATTTCTTTCACTCTTCTAATAAATTATGTTAGCTTCTTTAAGTTCTTCGATAATAGAGATTATTTCGTTTTGATGATTGTTGTGACCAGAACCTTCCGATGAAAGAAGTAAACGTAGTCTGTCAACTAGTTCATTAGGATCATCCCAATGTATGTAATTTGATCTCAGATTATTTTGTAATTTTAGCATTAAACCACTGCCTTTTGTTAAAATGTTTGTTGTTGTTTCGAATAAACGTTTAATTATTCGTATATATTTGAAGGCTCGTGTTCCTTTCACTTGTTCATTAGATTCATAGCGACGTTTATGTGCATTGGTATTAATTAAAATCTCTTTATATTTTTTCAAATCATTTTTAGAATAATGGAGAGGTTTTTTATGAAATACTAGTTCAAATAATCCACGCGTCATTTTCAATTTCATATTCCCTATCTGCATAGTATTATCTCTATTAAATATTAATTTTTCCTTGCCATATCTCCAACTACCGTCTACATCTTGATTAAAACCATAAATTTTATCCAATTGCTTATTATTAATAAGTGTTTGTATATTTTCAAATAATGGAGAGCTTTTCGTCAGCTTTAAACATTGTTTTCTTTCCAAGTTCTTGATACATGTACTTGATACAGGTCTATTATGGTCATAGTTTTTTTCACCATCATTATCATCAGTTGAAATATTTTCATACTGAAAATCGTTATTATCACCGTTTACATCATCATAATCATCGCCATCATCAATAGTGTTGTCTATATCTTTATGCTTATCTTCAAGTTTTCCGATGATTTCATTATCACCATTTACATCATAATAATCATCATCATCATCAATAGTGTTGTCTGTATCCGTATGCTTATCTTCGAGTTTTCCAATGATTTCATTATCACCATTTACGTCATAATAATCTTCGTCATCATCTATAGTGTTGTCTACATCCTTATGCTTATATTCAAGTTTTGGGATGTTTTCATTATCATCATTTACATCATCATGATCATCATCATCATTAATAGTGTTGTCTATATCCTTGTATTTATCTTTAAGTTTTCCAATGATTTTTTTAAGTGGTTTTGTTATTGGTTGAAAGGTATCTTCTAATAAATTAACTCTATCTATTTGATTCAGTTTAATATTTTTTAACTTTTTCTTTAGAACAGCCCTTGTCTTTACAAGATCTTCCAACACTTTATTATGGTAATTTTTAGACATTATAATAATTTTTTTTTTATTGAATTTGATCTGGTTATGATCTGCTCGCTATCTGATTATGATCTGCTTTGTATCTGATTACGATCTGCTTTATATCTGATCACGAACTGCTTGCTATCTGGTCACGATCTGATTTATACCTGATCACGATCTGCTTGATGGCTTGTGTCTATATCCATTGATTTTGAGTACGCTCTATCGTGCTTTCTACAATCTACATCCAATAAATTATTCCTTTATTTCCTTTATTCTTGCTATTCGTTTTGAAGTTTTGTATCAGGTCCACAAAACTGATAAACAGGTGGATGTAATTCAACATATAATTTGTTTATTAAGTTGTCTACAAATCTTCTTCCAATCTTACACTGATTAGGTGTTTTTCTTTTGACTGTAGTTTATAACCATTTTTTTCATTACTTTCATACCTCTTCGCATGAAACACTACACCAGCTATACCTGCTATACCAGCTATACCAGCTATATCAGCTATACCAGCTATACTAGCAAGCTGTACAATCTATACTAGCTATACTAGCAAGCTGTACAATCTGTACCAGCTATACTAGCAAGCTGTACAATCTATACTAGCTATACTAGCAAGCTGTACAATCTGTACTAGCTATACTAGCAAGCTGTACAATCTGTACTAGCTATACAAGCAAGCTGTACTAGCTATACTAGCAAGCTATACCAGCTATATCAGCTATACCAGCTATACCAGCTATACCAGCTATACCAGCTATACCTGCTATACCAGTTATACCAGCTATACCAGCTATACCTGCTATACCAGCTATACCAGCTATACCAGCTATACCAGCTATACCAGCTATATCAGCTATACCAGCTATACCAGCTATACCAGCTATACCAGCTATACCAGCTATACCAGCTATACCAGCTATACCTGCTATATCAGCTATACCAGCTATACCAGCTATATCAGCTATACCAGCTATATCAGCTATACCAGCTATACCAGCTATATCAGCTATACCAGCTATATCAGCTGTACCAGCTATATCAGCTATACCAGCTATACCAGCTATATCAGCTATACCAGCTATATCAGCTGTACCAGCTATATCAGCTATACCAGCTATATCAGCTGTACCAGCTATACCAGCTATATCAGCTATACCAGCTATATCAGCTGTACCAGCTATATCAGCTATACCAGCTATACCAGCTATACCAGCTATATCAGCTATACCTGCTATACCAGCTATATCAGCTATTCCAGCTATACCTGCTATACCAGCTATACCAGCTATATCAGCTAGTCCAGCTATACCTGCTATACCAGCTATATCAGCTATTCCAGCTATACCTGCTATACCAGCTATATCAGCTATATCAGCTATTCCAGCTATACCAGCTATACCTGCTATACCTGCTATATCAGCTATTCCAGCTATACCTGCTATACCAGCTATATCAGCTATATCAGCTATTCCAGCTATACCAGCTATACCTGCTATACCTGCTATATCAGCTATTCCAGCTATACCTGCTATACCTGCTATATAGCTGGTATATAGCTGGTATATAGCTGGTATATAGCTGGTATATAGCTGGTATAGCTGGAATAGCTGATATAGCAGGTATAGCAGGTATAGCTGGTATAGCTGGAATAGCTGATATAGCTGATATAGCTGGTATAGCAGGTATAGCTGGAATAGCTGATATAGCTGATATAGCAGGTATAGCAGGTATAGCTGGAATAGCTGATATAGCTGGTATAGCAGGTATAGCAGGTATAGCTGGAATAGCTGATATAGCTGATATAGCAGGTATAGCAGGTATAGCTGGAATAGCTGATATAGCTGGTATAGCAGGTATAGCAGGTATAGCTGGAATAGCTGATATAGCTGATATAGCAGGTATAGCAGGTATAGCTGGAATAGCTGATATAGCTGGTATAGCAGGTATAGCAGGTATAGCTGGAATAGCTGATATAGCAGGTATAGCAGGTATAGCTGGTATAGCTGGAATAGCTGATATAGCTGATATAGCTGGTATAGCAGGTATAGCTGGAATAGCTGATATAGCTGGTATAGCAGGTATAGCTGGAATAGCTGATATAGCTGGTATAGCAGGTATAGCAGGTATAGCTGATATAGCTGATATAGCTGGTATAGCTGGTATAGCTGGTATAACTGGTATAGCAGGTATAGCTGATATAGCTGGTATAGCTGGTACAGCTGATATAGCTGGTATAGCTGATATAGCTGGTACAGCTGATATAGCTGGTATAGCTGATATAGCTGGTATAGCTGGTATAGCTGATATAGCTGGTATAGCTGATATAGCTGGTATAGCTGGTATAGCTGATATAGCAGGTATAGCTGGTATAGCTGGTATAGCTGGTATAGCTGGTATAGCTGGTATAGCTGGTATAGCTGGTATAGCTGATATAGCTGGTATAGCTGGTATAGCTGGTATAGCTGATATAGCTGGTATAGCAGGTATAGCAGGTATAGCTGGAATAGCTGATATAGCTGGTATAGCTGGTATAGCAGGTATAGCTGGAATAGCTGATATAGCTGGTATAGCAGGTATAGCAGGTATAGCTGATATAGCTGATATAGCTGGTATAGCTGGTATAGCTGATATAGCTGGTACAGCTGATATAGCTGGTATAGCTGATATAGCTGGTACAGCTGATATAGCTGGTATAGCTGATATAGCTGGTATAGCTGATATAGCTGGTATAGCTGATATAGCTGGTATAGCTGGTATAGCTGATATAGCAGGTATAGCTGGTATAGCTGGTATAGCTGGTATAGCTGGTATAGCTGGTATAGCTGGTATAGCTGGTATAGCTGATATAGCTGGTATAGCTGGTATAGCTGGTATAGCTGGTATAGCTGGTATAGCAGGTATAGCTGGTATAGCTGGTATAACTGGTATAGCAGGTATAGCTGGTATAGCTGGTATAGCTGGTATAGCTGGTATAGCTGATATAGCTGGTATAGCTTGCTAGTATAGCTAGTACAGCTTGCTTGTATAGCTAGTACAGATTGTACAGCTTGCTAGTATAGCTAGTACAGATTGTACAGCTTGCTAGTATAGCTAGTATAGATTGTACAGCTTGCTAGTATAGCTGGTATAGCTGATATAGCTGGTATAGCTGGTATAGCAGGTATAGCTGGTGTAGTGTTTCATGCGAAGAGGTATGAAAGTAATGAAAAAAATGGTTATAAACTACAGTCAAAAGAAAAACACCTAATCAGTGTAAGATTGGAAGAAGATTTGTAGACAACTTAATAAACAAATTATATGTTGAATTACATCCACCTGTTTATCAGTTTTGTGGACCTGATACAAAACTTCAAAACGAATAGCAAGAATAAAGGAAATAAAGGAATAATTTATTGGATGTAGATTGTAGAAAGCACGATAGAGCGTACTCAAAATCAATGGATATAGACACAAGCCATCAAGCAGATCGTGATCAGGTATAAATCAGATCGTGACCAGATAGCAAGCAGTTCGTGATCAGATATAAAGCAGATCGTAATCAGATACAAAGCAGATCATAATCAGATAGCGAGCAGATCATAACCAGATCAAATTCAATAAAAAAAAAATTATTATAATGTCTAAAAATTACCATAATAAAGTGTTGGAAGATCTTGTAAAGACAAGGGCTGTTCTAAAGAAAAAGTTAAAAAATATTAAACTGAATCAAATAGATAGAGTTAATTTATTAGAAGATACCTTTCAACCAATAACAAAACCACTTAAAAAAATCATTGGAAAACTTAAAGATAAATACAAGGATATAGACAACACTATTAATGATGATGATGATCATGATGATGTAAATGATGATAATGAAAACATCCCAAAACTTGAATATAAGCATAAGGATGTAGACAACACTATAGATGATGACGAAGATTATTATGACGTAAATGGTGATAATGAAATCATTGGAAAACTCGAAGATAAGCATACGGATACAGACAACACTATTGATGATGATGATGATTATTATGATGTAAATGGTGATAATGAAATCATCGGAAAACTTGAAGATAAGCATAAAGATATAGACAACACTATTGATGATGGCGATGATTATGATGATGTAAACGGTGATAATAACGATTTTCAGTATGAAAATATTTCAACTGATGATAATGATGGTGAAAAAAACTATGACCATAATAGACCTGTATCAAGTACATGTATCAAGAACTTGGAAAGAAAACAATGTTTAAAGCTGACGAAAAGCTCTCCATTATTTGAAAATATACAAACACTTATTAATAATAAGCAATTGGATAAAATTTATGGTTTTAATCAAGATGTAGACGGTAGTTGGAGATATGGCAAGGAAAAATTAATATTTAATAGAGATAATACTATGCAGATAGGGAATATGAAATTGAAAATGACGCGTGGATTATTTGAACTAGTATTTCATAAAAAACCTCTCCATTATTCTAAAAATGATTTGAAAAAATATAAAGAGATTTTAATTAATACCAATGCACATAAACGTCGCTATGAATCTAATGAACAAGTGAAAGGAACACGAGCCTTCAAATATATACGAATAATTAAACGTTTATTCGAAACAACAACAAACATTTTAACAAAAGGCAGTGGTTTAATGCTAAAATTACAAAATAATCTGAGATCAAATTACATACATTGGGATGATCCTAATGAACTAGTTGACAGACTACGTTTACTTCTTTCATCGGAAGGTTCTGGTCACAACAATCATCAAAACGAAATAATCTCTATTATCGAAGAACTTAAAGAAGCTAACATAATTTATTAGAAGAGTGAAAGAAATGTCTTATATTAATAAATTTGGAGAAGGTTTTAATAAATATAACCATAAAAACAAAAATATCGTAATCGAAAAACATATAACACAAATACATGATGATCTAGCTGATCAAATAAACAATTTAAACATTGAGGTAGAACATGTATACCTAAAACATGGTAATGTCAAAAAAAAAAAAAAATAAATAAAAAAAAATTAAAATAAAATAGACAAAACCAAAAAAGTAGATCGTTATCAGATATAAAGTAGATCGTGAACAGATACAAAGCAGATCGTGATCAGATGTAAAGTAGATCGTGATCAGATACAAAGCAGATCAAAATCAATATCAAAAAATTAACATACTGAAATCATATAAATTGCTGTATATATAGGAGATCGTTTTGATTTCAGTTATTTTTGCGAAGAGGTATAAAAGTAACGAAAAAAAAAATTTGTTATAATCTACAGTCAAAACAAAACCTCAGCCAGTGTAAGATGAGAAGAGGATTTGTAAACAACTTAATAAATAAAGTACCTGTTGAATTACATCTACCTGGTTATCAGTTTTGTGGACCTGGTACAAAACTTGAAAAACGTTTAGCAAGAGGAGATAAGGGTATAAATTTATTAGACGCAGCTTGTAGAGAGCACGATATTGCATATTCACAATCAAAAGATATAGACACAAGACATCAAGCAGATCAAATATTAGCTGAAAAAGCCTGGCAACGAGTTAAATCTAAAGATAGTGATATTAAAGAACGTGCTAACGCGTTGTTTGTGACAAACGCTATGAAAGCTAAAGTGAAATTTGGATTAGGTTTGAAGGAGCAGAGACATAAGAAAAGAAAAGGAAAAATGAATAAGTGTAATAAGAAATTATTCACAGCTACTGTGAGAACAACTTTAAAACAATTGAAAGAACAGAAACCCCTTGATATAAATGATGCTGTTAAAATAGCAAAAAAGGCTATTCATTCAAATTTTAAAGGGAAAAAGCGAGCAGACATTATAATACCGAGAGTTATACCTGTACCGAAAATTGGAGGATTTCTTCCACTTATTCCCGTACTAACAGCATTGTCAGCGCTTGGTGGTTTGGCAAGTGGAGGATCCGCTATTGTCAAAGCAGTAAATGCTATCAAAAATGGAAAAGAACAATTGGCTGAAGCTAACCGTCATAATAGATATATGGAATCAATTGCAATGGGTAAAGGATTGTACCTCAAACCATATAAAACTGGATATGGTCTCTACTATAGTCCAGCTCCAAAAAACTATTAGATACCCTTCCCAATCGCCCATTAACAGATTTGGATTTGAATAAATATGGAAGACATCTCAAACATTTTAGGGGTGTTTTCATGCGTGATTCTTTACCTGAAAAACCATTCAAACAAGAATGCGGCATTGTTAATTTAGATGATTCAAATGGTATGGGAACACATTGGGTAGCATATTATAAAAACCACAACTATAAGGAATACTTTGATAGCTTTGGAAACTTACAACCACCACTTGAGATTGTCAACTACTTAAAATTTCCTATTGAATATAATTATGAACGAAACCAAAAATTTAATACATTTAATTGTGGGCACTTGTGTTTAAAATTTTTATTCAATAAATATAAATTAAAATGAAATAATTCAGAGTACATCGTCCCGCACTAACACAACCTACTATTAAATTTTTAAAGAAGGGGAACAAAAATGGTAACATCAGCTGAATTGGAAGAACTATTTATTAACAAAACATAGTAATCAGATTGATAAAGAGCATATAGATTTATTTATGAAACTTATAAATGAATTAAGAACTTGTAATTATGTAAATTATCCATTTTTATGTATTAATATGTCATACGTTTGTATTATTGTGAAAATACTTATTCACAATCTTTCAACATTTGTCGATGTCAAACATTCTATACACAATATTTGTTAACACTTAAGTTATTTAATCTGTATAAACGAATGTTTAACTATTATTATATTAAGTAGATATATGTATTGTATTGTACAAAATAACAAAATCTAAAAATAAAATATGTATACCTAAAAAAAAAAAAAACTAATTTGTTTTAATTAATCCCTTTATTCTATAATTTCATTTATTTAAAACAGTAAAACTAAAAAATTCTAAATCCTTAAAACAAGTCTCTTTATACTCTGGGGTGTTGTAGATCAATCAGTAAATTCAATTATGTGAAAACAGATATTACTTATACTTATGCGTGAAAAAAAAAACCCACAGGCACAACTATACATTTCTTTCTCATCAAATTAAAAACAACCGCACAACCAACCTACCCTTTCTTAATAGTTTATATTTCTATTTCTTCTACCTGTGATCATGAACAATACGTGCCAAGAATTTGTTATCATCTTAAAATTACAGATCCTTCAAATTAAATCACACAAAAAAATAAAAAATAACCGCACAACCAACCTACTCTTTCTTATCACATTTAAAATTAAAGATCCTTCTAATTAAATATACAAAAAAAATAAAAAACACACAACAACTATATAGGTGTAGATCCACATTACATGTTACGCACACACTCATTCTGTCCGTCCAAACATTCGTACATACGTATATACATTTTCACATTACAGTCTTTCTATACTCTGAGATGTAGATGAGGAAACGTGCACGCACTCATTCTGTCCGTCCAACCATTCGTTTGAAAAGCAATACAAATAAAATGAACAAGAAAAAGCAGGTATGATTCCAAATTTGTATGGAAAAATTAAAAATTAAAATGATTTAATTCTTTTCCAGATATGCATTCTCACAAATTTTAACACACACAAACACACATATACACATTAAAAAGCATTACCTTTTCATAATACATGTTACAAACCTAAAGACCGATCGCACACAATTCATTTAACAATTCTACAATGTTCTTACTCTTTTACAGCTATGCATGCTCCTAAATTTGTATGGAATAAGTGCCCCCGAAACGCCATAAACATACTACTCTAGCTTTTCACACCACTCCTATTGTGTGTGTGTTAACTTCATGCATTAGTGGCGGGTCCCAACAGTTTAAAGTCGACTTTGAACGCCAGATTTTTTTGAGAAACTTTTCATAGCAATTTCTTATTTATTCTCAGAGTTTTTGCCAGAAATCTGCTGAGAGGAAGTAGCCGCAGAAATATTTTTCAAATTTTTTAATCATAATTACGCCCTAGCTTCTCATACCACTCATGTTGTGTGTGTGTGTTAATTTCATGCATTAGCGGCGGGTCCCAACAGTTTAGAGTCGACTCCGACCTACAGATTTTTGAGAAACTTTTCATGACAATTTCTTATTTATTCTCAGAGTTTTTGCCAGAAATCTGCTGAGAGGATGTCGCCGCAGAAATATTTTTTCAAATTTCGCTTTGATGTCTGACCTGGGGTTTGAAACATGGCCTCACGTCTAACATACCGACACACTACCTACTATACTAGGGCATCGGCAATAGTAGCAATTACAGTTAAAACAACACCCGCCACTGTACTTGTGACAGTGGCAATATCGGCAATTACTCCGCCAATAACGGCGGAAGTTACAGCGGTAATGGAGTCTACTAAAACACCAGCAATAAAACGGTGGATTGTAAAGCAGCAAATACAGCTACAATTAAAGGCGCAATTACAGAGGCAACCACAGAGAAAATTACTTGGCAACAGCGGCAATTACAGGTAAAATTACAGCCGAAATTACAGCGGCAATTGCAACCTCAAGCACAGCGGCAAATATAGCCACAATTACAGCGGCAACTACATTGGAAATTCTGGCAACTACAGCGGTATTTTCAGCGTCAAATGTGTCAATTACAAAGGAAAAATTGGCAAATGGCAAAGACAATGGGCAAGTCGCCGTAGTCTAATAGGTAGTGTGTTGGCTTATTAGACGTAAAGCCAGGGTTCGAGCCCCAGGCCAGACATCAAGACAAAATACAAAAAGTATTTCTTCGGCGACTTCCTCTCAGCAGATTTCTGGCAAAAACTCTGCGAGTAAATAAAATTGCCATGAAAAGTTTTTCAAAAATCTGTCGTTCGGAGTCGACTTTAAACTGTAGGTCCCACCACTCATGTATAAAATTAACAAACACAACATAAGTGGTGTGTGAAACTAGGACGTTGCAGAATGGGTCAATTCGACCTCCGGGTACTGTGCTTGTCTTAATTGACAAGTACACGTCCGCTAACCTAACCTAACCTACAGCGGCAATTACGGCGGCAACTACATTGGAAATTTTGGCAACTACAGCGGCATTTGCAGCGTCAAGTGTGTCAATTACAGCGGAAAAATGGGCAATAACAGCGGCAAGAGCGACAATTACAGCCATAAATACAGCCGCAATTATGGCTGCAACAGCCGTAATTACAGCCACAGCAAGACGGGAAATTATCGCCTTAACTATAACGGCAATTGCACCGGCACCAATACCGGCAATTACAGCTTTATGGAGAAGTAAAGTTGGAAGAAAACTTGTTAACAATTTCTCGAATTAATAACCATAAGCTCTTCGCCGAGAATCACAATAAAATTTCGCCACTTATTTCGATCAGTTTTTTTAAGTTTTTTCATTTCGTTGAAAGAATATCGAAATTGAATTACATTTTTATACATTGTATCCTTCAATGTATGTATCGTTCTTCCTAGTGCTTTGATGCTTTGTCAGAATCCAATTGATTACAAAAGGCCTAGTCGACCGATAGAGGCAGGAGAAGGTTTAAGAAAAATAAAAAATCTCAATGCCAATATAACAACTTTCCGTTAAAGTTGGATTTAGTTAAAGCTAACTTTAGCTAAAGTGAACTTTAAAGTCACATTTAACTTATTTTCGTTATTACAACCTAATGATAAAATAAAGTTAACCTTTTTTCAAAAATATGGCAGTGCCGGAGCAATGTCGATAACATTGCTCAGTTAAACAAGCTTTTTTAAATGCAGTGGCAACGAAGGTGGGCTTCGTTTTTTGTTGTATATGTTCATTTTATTTATATTTGAAGTTGCCATATTGAAAATAATATATATAAAGGGTGTTTTTTTTATAGAGGTATAGAACTTTAAGTTGCAATAAAACAACGATGGATTATTCGATTGACATGAATTTTATTTATCCGAAAGATAATCTTGTGGCATTACATTTTAAATATGATTTCTGGCATATGACCGCCACGGCTGGCGCGGATGTAGTCCAATCTAGACGTCCAATTTTCGATGACTTTTTCCACCATTTGTGGCCGTATATCGGCAATAATACGGCGAATGTTGTCTTCCAAATGGTCAAGCGTTTGTGGCTTTACCGCACATAGACCAATGACTTTACATAGCCCCACACAAAGTAGCCTAGCGGTGTTAAATCACAAGATCTTGGAGGCCAATTCACAGGTCCAAAACGTGAAATTAGGCGGTCACCAAACGTGTCTTTCAATAAATCTATTGTGGCACGAGCTGTGTGACATGTTGCGCCGTCTTGTTGAAACCCCATCTCCTGGACATCATGGTTATTCAATTCCGGAATGAAAAAGTTAGTAATCATGGCTCTATACCGATCACCATTGACTGTAACGTTCTGGCCACCATCGTTTTTGAAAAAGTACGAACCAATGATTCCACCAGCCCATAAAGCGCACCAAACAGTCAGTTTTTCTGGATGTAACGGTGTTTCCACATACACTTGAGGATTACCTTCACTCCAAATGCGGCAGTTCTGTTTGTTGACGTAGCCATTCAACCAGAAGTGCGCTTCATCGCTAAACAAAATTCGCTTATGAAAATCGGGAACAACGGTAATCTCGTTTTGGGCCCATTCGACGAATCTACGCCTTACTTGATGATGATTTGGCTTCAATTCTTGCACGAGTTGGATTTTGTAAGCACGCAAACCAAAATCTTTCCGCAAAATCTTCCATAAAGTAGATGGACACAGATCCAATTCCTGTGCTCGATGGCGGATGGACTCATTCGAGTCTTCCTCTATGCTACGCTCTACAGCAGCAATAGCTTCTTCTGTACGCACCGTACAGCGTCTCTGGGGATGCGAGTTATCAATAAGAGTAAACGTGGTGCGAAAACGTTCCATGGTTAATCGAATTAACTGCTCTGATGGACGATTTTGTCGACGATAAAATGGAGGTAGTGCGCGATACGTTTTCCGCACAGAACCATTATTTTCGAAATAAAATTGCACTGTTTGCAAGCGTTTTTCAGGCGTGAGTCTATTCATGATGAATTGCCAAACCAAACTGAGAATAAATCTCTTGACAGCTGTTAAATCGGTCGCCATCTTGAAAAGTAATGCCAACTTAAAGTTCTATACCTCTATAAAAAACACCCTTTAGTATGGCAAGTTCAAACATAAACTTAACTTTAAAAGTTACCGGTAGGATGATCGTCCCATTAGCTTAACGCTCACTTCTACCATATTGTCCACAATTTATCTCCCAATTAAAATTCTGCCTTTAGTTAACGGCAAGTTGTAATAATGGCCCTCATATTTTCTATTTGTAAATATTCGGAAGAATTCGCTGTAAATTCGCGACTACAATTTGGAAAATCTTATTAATAATCTTACGAATACAGGCAGTATGAATATAGGAGTGATTACCTCGCTAGCAATAGTACGGCACTTTACTAGAAGTCTCACTGCTTGGTAGCTCAATATTTGGTTCTTCATACCATAGGTTTATCTATGCGTTTCAGTCTTGACTAGCTTTACACAAAGAAAATATAAGTGCCCTGGCACTGGTTGGCCATAACTGTAGTCATTACCAAGCTGGACGGCACGGCACGTGCGTATTAGTATCAATGAACTACACTTTGAATACTCAGACAAGCCTCCTAACCAACAGCAACATTTTATGAACATCTATGAGGCAATAGGTTTCAGAACTTAATAAAGAGGGCCTACAATGCTCTACTAAATGAATATTTTTTCACAATTTTAACAGGCAGTGTCTTAATTATACATTTTTTTTGTTTTTATTCCAAACATTTCAATAAATAATTGCCTTCGATACAATTAACCAGTGCGTGTGTGATTCTTGCATCCAAATGCTTAAAATACCTGTGGTTTTTATTGTTCTTTCTGGCCGAAACTGGCCCAAAACATTTTTCATTCATGGTCAAAAGTACTTCGCAATGATTTGTTGGCCAATTAGCTGGACTTATTTTCTTCTTTTAAAATTTGTTTGTTTGTAAAAGTTTATTTTCAATTTTGTTTTCATTTATCTTTTTTTCCTGCTTTTTTATTTTCGATAATTTATCGATTTATTTTTATTTTTATTTTTATTGAAATGTATTTTGGTTTTTTGGGGAGGGAGACGGAATATAGTACGATAAATAAATGTATAAAATTTTTTTATTATTTGAAGCTGTCTAAACAAATAAAAATAATTTCTTGTTTACATTTAGAAACAACCAAAAATAATCGATTTGTTTGGACACCGAAACACACAAAATGTATCGAAAAAAATTCAAGAAAAATTCCAAAATTGGTAGGCAACGGATATTAAAAAGAAATTTTCCAAAATGACAGTTTATGTGAATCATTGAAATATAATTTTGTTTTTTATTTATTTAGGTGCGTTAATGGTTACAGCTTACTTGGGTCCAATAAGGTCCTATTGAAACCAATATTACCTATTTCACCATTTAATTACAGCTCCTGATTGGCAGCTCTCAAACATTCCGAGAGCCTTATGAAGGGCCTTCGCCTTTGGCTAGACATGTCATACATAACATACATAATTCGTCATTACAGCCCTTCAATCAGGTTTACGACCTAGTTTCTCACACCACTTATGTTGTGTGCGTTAATTTTATACATGAGTGGCGGGACCTACAGTTTAAAGTCGACTCCGAACGACAGATTTTTGAGAAACTTTTCATGGCAATTTTATTTACTCTCAGAGAGTTTTTGTCAGAAATCTGCTGAGAGGAAGTCGCCGAAGAAATACTTTTTTGTATTTTGTCTTGATGTCTGGCCTGGGGCTCGAACCCTGGCTTTACGTCTAATAAGCCAACACACTACCTACTATACTACGGCGACTTCATGGCTAGACATGTCTTCTCACTAAATTCTTGGGATCCAAGATTTTTCTTCTCAGGTTCCCAAGCGCCGGTCAATGACCAAGAAGATGTTTTGTAGTCTCCTTTTTCACCTTTTCATTGCAGCTTTTGTAGAAGACATTATGAGATATTCCCAGTCTCCTGGCGTGAACACCCAGACACCAAAGGTCGCATTATCTCTGCTATGAGGCTTCTCACATGACAACGTGATAGGTTTAATTCAAATTCTGGTGCCTATAGAAGTGGATTCAGTACTCTATTTTATCTTTGCCAATAAATGGAGTGTTTATGACACAATTTGCAAAGGAACGCCAAAGTAGGAATTCATTTAAATTTTCCGTTGTGCCAGCCTTAGGTTAGAAGGCGTGTACTTATCAATTTAAACAAGTACGTTACCCGGAGATCGATTTGACCCATTGTACGCACATTGTATGTAACATCCATTGTACCTTAACAAGTGTTTCGACCCTATTATTACCTTTGATGTCCCTGGAGACGGGGGCCTCATTTAGGTTAGCAACCGCCTTCTTCAGAGACACCCGCCATTGTTGGTCAGTTTTAGATGTGGTGTAAACATTCTCTAGAGACCTCGTGGCCGCTTTACTGTAAATAAATAATCAATATATCGCTATACGATGTATACTATGATACTGAATTCCTAGGAACATTATTTCAGACTGAAAAGTACTACAAAAATCTCGTAGTGCAAGGGACATTATAATGTTCAGTTCTTCAGAAAAGATTCCACATCCGAATTTGATGCGTGGGCCAGTAACAAGATAATAAGTATTGCTGCATAACACACATACATACATAATTGGTCAGTACAACCCTTCAGTCAGGATTACGACCGAACTTCTCACACCACTCTGGTTGTGTGTGTGTTAATTTTATATATGAGTGGCGGGACCTAGAGTTTAAAGTCGAAACTTGTCCATGGCAATTGAAATTTCTTTCAAAATTTATGCTAGAAATCTGCTGAGGGGAAGTCGCCGAAAAAATATTTTTTCTAATTTCGCTTTGTTGAAGATATTTCACATGGGGTTTGAACCGTGGTCTCTAAGAAGCCAACACACTACGAATAGACTACAGCGACTTGCAACGAGTATTGCTAAATTTGGTATGAAGAGTATCCAGATGACGGTGGTATAATTGGACAAATAATGAACCGAGATACATACATACATAATTGATCATTACAACCCTTCAGTCAGGATTAAGACCTAGCTTCTCACACCACGTATATTGTGTGCGTTAATTTTATACATGAGTGGCGGGACTTAGAGTTTAAACACGACTCCGAACGACAGATTTTTGAGAAACTTTTCATGGCAATTTTATTTACTCTCAGAGAGTTTTTGCCAGAAATCTGCTGAGAGGAAGTCCCCGAAGGAATATTTTCATATTTTCGATTTTATGTCTGATCTGGGGTTTGAACCGTGGCCTTACGTCTAATAATCCAACACACTACCTATTAGACTACGGCGACTACAATGGACCAAGATATGTGGGATATTTATTATGAATTTGGATAAATTGGAATTGTTTGTATGGGGAAACAAAGCAAAAATGCCACAAACTACACGTCGCGCAATATCATGAATCTATTGAGAGACGAGGTTGATGAGCAATTAGACTCACGCGTTGAACTAGTTCCATTGGCCGCCATGGTCATGCGACTTGACTACACTAGGCTATGTTGGTACTGCATTTGTACTGTTATCTCACCACTGTATACTGTCATGTTGTTGTCATGTCTCTTGGGTACAGAGAAAAGCCAAGGAGGACAGCATTACAGTTACCAGTGGTGAGATAACGTTTGAAACAATAGTAAATGGGAGACATTTCCATTTTTTTTAAATTCAAATCCAGGGGATTGAAGGGTTGCTCTTTAAATAGGTATTGGTAATATTTTGTTTTAGTGCAGCTATCGTGATCAAAATAAAAAGTAAATACAGGGTGGGTGATTTAAAAGTGTCAATTTAAAACTGGCCATCAAACGTTTCACGCAATAAATCGATTGTGGCATGAGATGTGCACTAACCTGTTCAAACCAAACATCGTTCACATCAATGCCATGAAGAGCTAGTACAATAAAATCGGTTATCATGGTGCTATCGGTGCCTTTATGGACCGTATGGAAATATTGGCCAATGATGCCTCCGCTCCACAAGTCGCACCAAACAGTCACTTGTAATGGGTGCATTGGCATCTGTAAGACCACGTGTGGGCTTTTAAAGTCCCAAATACGGCAAATTTTGCTTATTAACGTACCCACCAAGATTAAAATGATCTTCATCCGAATTCATTTTGTTTGTTTGGCAAAATCGACATCATCGTGATTTTTCTGGTTGGCCCATCTACCTAAGCGGATGGTCATAAGGCTTCAACTCTTGAACCAATTGAACTTTGTAAGGCGTCATACCGAAATCTTTTCGCAAAATTCAACGTAAACTGGTGCATAAAATGTTCAATGTTCTTGAGAACGATGATGAGCTGATGTTGATGGATTCTCTCAGGCACACTCTCAGCCACAGCTTCGATATTTTCGGGTGCACGCGTTGTACAAGCACGCTTACGTCTTTGCGTATCAACAATGAAACCAGTTTCATGTTGGTCTTTTCCTGTGACCAAATTTTATACGACATTTTCTTGCAATTTCTTTTCAAAATAAATTTTTAATAAATATCAACGTTGCTTAAGCGTAAATCGATTCATTACGTTGAGTGGAGATAATATAATGAATTTTGTGACAGAATAGAATGACATAAGCATTGCCAGATTCCGAAATAACCGATTGTTCAAATTTAAACCGATAGATGGCCCACCACATATTTCAAATTTAGTCACATGCACTCACTCCACCACTCGTAGTGGCGAACTATTAACGAGCAATGAAGCACAGACGAAAAGGTGGAGAGAACATTTCGAAGAGATCAGTAACGTTGTCATAGACAATACTGAACACATCGAAACAAACGACAACGGCCATGCAACAGAAAACAACCTAAGAATAGCATGCAACCCACCCAGTCGAAACGAGATACAACAGGCCATCAAACAACTCAAAAGAAACAAAGCAGCAGGCGAAGATAGAATATCCGCAGAAATTCTGCAGGTTGACATCGCAATTACAGCAAGACTCCTATAGCCCCATATCACAACGGCCTGGGAGGAAGAAAGACATCATTGTAAAGCTACCAAAGAGCGGCGACTTGAAAGACTGCATTAACTGGACAGGAATAACTCTGCTTGACACAATATACAAAATTTTTAGCAATAATAATACAGGGAAGGCTTCGAGATAAAATTGAAGACCAATTGCGAGACGAACAGGAAGGTTTCTAGAGAAACAGAAGCTGCGTAGATCAGGCAAACACCTTACGCATTATGATTGAACAATCTTTGGAATGGCGTACTCCTCTGTATGCACTGTTTGTCGACTTTTAGAAAGCCTTCGACAGCTGCTATAATGGAAAGCATTGAGTAATAAAGGAGTACCCCAGAAAATAAATAATAAAATAATAATTAGAAATATGTACGAGAACGCAGACCTATCAGTTCTTCACAACGGCAAGATCAGTCAACCGTTTCAAACAAACGCTGGAGTCAAGCAAGGATGCCCACTATCACCTCTGTAATTCACTATCGTGCTGGATGAAATCATGAGCGAAGTCTGTTCAAAGAGAAGAGGAATAACATAGTCTCTCACGCTAACTCGAGGATTTGGATTCTGTAGATGATATTTGTCTACTTTCGCACAAGGTATCCAACATGCAGTCATAACACCTAGAAAGATTGGCTCGCAACGTTGGACTTGAGATAAATATCGAGAAAACCAAAGCCATGAGAATTAACAACACTGGCACAGAAAAGATCATGCTACAGGGCGAAATAGTCGAGTACGTCTATAGCTTCTGCTATCTAGGTAGTACTATGACAGAAACAGACGTAGGTAACAGATAGAGCGATATCAGCATTCGGGCGACTGCACTCTGTTTGGAGAAGCTTATATATATCTAGGCGCACCAAGCTAAGAACATTCAACGCTTGTGTAAAGTCAACGTTACTATATAGTAGAGAAACTTGGCTTATATCTTGGCACCATCACGCAAAAACTTCTGGTATTCGTCAATAAATGCCTAAGAATCTTATGTAGAATATTCTGGCCCAACACCATCAACAACGCAGATCTCTGGCCTATCACAGAGGAGGAACCCATACAGAAGCAGATCAAAAAGAAAAAAATGGGTGTGGATCGGCCAGGCGTTGAGAAAGAAGCCGGACAATATTACAAGAATGGCGCTAGAGTGGAATCCCCAGGGCTCAAGAAACCGTGACAGACCAAAAAACATCTGGAGACACACTGTCCTACAAGAACTAAAGCTTAATGACCTGACATGGGAAGGCTCAAAAACATCAGCGGAGAATCGCGTAAGATGGAGATGCTTTGTGGAAGCCATAAGCTTCCTAGAGGAGTAATGGAAAAAACTCACTCCATGTATATAAATATAGTATGATGGTTTATATATGGTTTACAGAATAGAATACTTATAATTTAAAAGCTATCAGGTATTGTCTGACTTACCACTTCTCCCAATTTCATAATGTTTCTGAAAAGAAAAAGAGAAAAAAACGTTCATTAAATATTATATTTAAATCATGTTTTTATTGAAGACGTAATTATTTCTAAACAATTTTTCCCTATTGTTGAATAATTTAATTAATTAACTCAAGCTGCCTATGGATATAATAAAAATTTTCAGAATTCTTTTCAAAATAACTCAATCGTTTATGATTTCTTGGAAAGTTAGATTCGAATTTTAATTGCATTGTAGAATAACTCATTGCCAAGCTAATGTTTGATTTTATTGCTGGCTTAGAACTTTACAACCAGCATACAATGCCTTAATGTTGCTAAACATAGAGACGACTGGTAAACTATTAAAAGAGGAGAAAAAAACAGAATAATTTTTCATGAGTTTGTTTTCCATGGAAACCACAATTTGTGTATTTAATAGCTCAAAAGCCTAGCTACACAGCGGTATGCCCTTTATATTCCCCCTGGAGATTTGCTGGCAGCAACTGGAATACAGAAAAATCACATTCTTTGTCTTTATTTAGTGGCCAAGAAACAGCAGCAGCAGCAGCAGATGATGACAGTAAAGCTGGTGACGATTTTTTTTTACTTGAAATGGTAATGATCCACATTTTACAAATAATTTTCTCACCATAAATGCATTGGGTTTTTGTAATGAAAAAAAGAATCACTTGCCTATTTACAACGCCTTAAAGCTGTGATAAAAGTGTGCAGTGGAGAGAAAAAATAAAATAAAACGAAATTAAATGAAAAAAAGTTACACAATTCGTTCATTGTGTAGTTGCATGTAGTGGATGGATGCAATGGTATAGGGTGGGTCATCTATCGGTTTAAATTTGAATCATCGGCAATACTTATGTCGTCATTCGATTCTGTCACAAAATTCAGTATTTGATCTCCACTGAACATAATGAATCGATTTAGGCTTGAGCAACGTGGGGACTTATTGGAAATTTATTTTGAAAACAAAGACAATTGCTCGGAAACTTCACGAATTGCACGATGTCGTACAAAATTTGTTCGCACAGAAGGACCAAACAGAGCCCGATATACCCAAGTTTATTGCTAAAGTTAGTGAAACTTGCTTTTATTGTTGAAATGCCAGGACGTGAGCGTGCTCGTACAATGCGTACACCCCAAAATATCGAAGCTGTGGCTGAGAGTGTGCGTGAGAGAATCCATCAACATCAACTCATCCATTTACATTGAATTTTTCGAAAAGATCTCGGTATGACGCCATATAAAGTTCAATTGGTTCTAAACTTGAAGCCGCATGATCATCCGCTTCGTTTTCGCTTCGCTAGATGGGGTTCTCAAGAATTGAACATTTCACGCACCAGTTTAAGTCGAATTTTTCCAAAAGATCTCGCTATGACGCCTTACAAAGTTCAACTGGTTCAAGAGTTGAAGCCGCATGACCACCTGCACCGTTCTCCCTTCGCTAGATGGGCCAACGATAAACTGCACGATGACGTCGATTTTGAGAAAACAAAAAATCTTTTCGAATGAAACTCATTTTCATCTTGATGGGTACGTTAATAAGCAAAATTGCCGTATTTGGGGCTCAGAAAACCCACAACGTAGACTTTCAGAAGCCAATGCAACCATTACGAGTAACTGTTTGGGTGCGGCTTGTGGAGTGGAGCGGAGGTCTAGTAGGTAGTGTATTGGCTTATTAGACGAAAAGTCAGTGCTCAATCCCCAGGCCAGACATCAAAACGAAATATGAAAAAAAAATATTTCTTCGGCGACTTCCTCTCAGCAGATTTCTGGCAAAAACTCTGAGCGTCAAATAAAATCGCCATGAAAAGTTTCTTAAAAATCGGTCGTTCGGTGTCGACTTTAAACTGTACGTCCCACAACTCTTGTATAAAATTAACACACACAACATAAGTGGTGTGAGAAGCTAGGCCGTAATTCTGAGTGAAGGGTTGTAATGACCAATTATGTATGTATGTATGTATGTTGTGCAATGGAGCCATCATTGGCCCATATTTCTTTGAAAATGAGGACGGCCTAACCATTACGGTCAATGGAGACACCTATCGCCCTCTGATAACCGATTTTTTTGTACCCGCTCTTCATGGTATTGATGTGAACGGTGTTTGCTTTCAACAGGGTGGTGCAACTTCCCATACATCTCATGCCACAATCGATTTATCGCGTCAAACGTTTAATGGCCATTTAATTAGCCTGAAATGGTGAAGTCAACTGGCCGCCAAGAAGCTATGATTGGAAGCCGTTGGACTGTTTTTTTGTGGGAGCTGATAAAGAAAAGTGTTACGCGGTCTACATACATACATAATTGGTCATTACAACCCTTCAGTCAGGATTACGACCTAGTTTCTCACTCCACTTATGTTGTGTGTGTGTTAATTTTATAAATGAGTGGCGGCATCTACAGTTTAAAGTCGACTCCGAACGACAGATTTTTCAGAAACTTTTCATGGCAAATTTTATTTACTCTCAGAGTTTTTGCCAGAAATCTGCTGAGAGGAAGTCGCCGAAGAAATACTTTTTGTATTTTGTTTAATGTCTGGCCTTGGGCTCGAACCCTGGGTTTACGTCTAATAAGCCAGCACACTACTTGCTAGACTACGGCGTCTTTACGCTGTCTAACCAGAGATAATTAAACATTTTAAGGCCAATAATCGTGATGCCATTGCAGAGATACGACCCCATACACTCAAAAAAGTAAACGAAAATTGGTTCAATCGAATTAGGTACTGTGAGGCCAGTCGCGGCAATCTTATGAATGAAATAATATTCCATTTCTAACCGGAAAACATAAATTTGGCAATATTTCAAACCGTTTTTGGTTTTAATGCATTTTTTAAATTTAAAGTTCTAAATGGGCCACCCTGTACTATACATGCATATAACAGCTACATCTTATTCTTCTACCTACAAGTACAATAGCAACACCAACAACAATACAAATAATAATGATAACAAATATGGTAAAAACTAGTTTAAAACCATAGTTTTGAGAACTACTGCTGCAAGCTGCTGTTCATCACTTAGCTTGTAAATGACTGAATGAGTGTGAGTGAGTGAATGTGAGTGAGTGAATAACTGGGAAGTGCTTAAATAAACTTCTGCTGCCTTAAAATGTGACGTTTTCCTACAATGTCAGTGAATACTTTTAAAGGGTAAGCAGTGAAGAGTAGCGGGGGGGGAGGGTATTAAACTATGAAGTTAAGAAAGTCAGCTTCCACATGTTGCACAAATATTTGTTGATTTGCTATGCATTATTCTGTTTGTTGTTAATGTTGTTACTGCGTTTCTGTTTCTTCTCTGTTTCTTTCCTGGTTTCCTGAACGTTGAGTAAATAATCCATCTTTCTGTTGTCTGTTGGGTCGGACTAAATCGCTGGCTTGCTTGCAATTGTCTTCAGCGGTATTTTAAACTTGAACTTCGTTTTTATTTTTCTTCGTCTTTTTTTTTTTTGCCATGAATTGACAGTTTTTGTCAAGTAGCCTGTTTCGTTCTTGTCTTGTTTATATTATGAAGCCATCTCCCCCAGCCTAGTCTGTGTCATTGAAGATGATGAATAAAAAATAATTCATTTCAGTAGTGAAACATTCAAAAAGCGTACGGCAAGCAAACAAAGTGTTCCTACACTTATTAAAGTGACTGCTTCCATCATGTTCTTGACGATGTTCGATTCTGTTCTAAACAAAATACCGCTTTTGATGTTAATGTGTTGTAGCACTTGGCAACGCAATATAATATATGTATAGTGAGTGACAAAATTATGACAAAAAAAAGTTGAAAAACTAAATACAATGTTAAGAAGCGATTTAAAAAGTTGCGATTCAATCCTAATAAAGATCGAGGAGGTTTTGACAAACGCTACAATGATTTTATAGATTAAGATTAATGGCCATCTACCGGACTGCTCAATGGATCCTCGTCAACGGTGTTACTTTCACCCGCATCTCGATCTTTTTTGATAGCAGGGCTGCCATAAGACCTCTGTCGAACGTTGTGAAAAACTCCAGGATCGTCTGGGAAACTCGCCGCTATCTCGTCCTTCTTTCTGAGCACTTCAGTGTCAGGCTTATCTGGGTCAACGGGCATAGTAATATTCCAGGAAACTGCATAGCCGACGAGCTCGCCAGGGCTGGTGCACTACTTCCGGAATCCTCTTCAATTGACATAGGAATTCCACTTAGCTCTTTCAAGCTGGCCATCGCGCGTAAATTCCTCCGAGACGCCACCCTATCCTGGGACAATGAGGAGGCCTCCTCCACCGCTAGGCTGACTAGGCCCTCAATGGATAGAAGGCTTTCCAACCGGTTACATGGACTTGGTCGTAATGTCATCTCGATCACAGTGACCATGCTTACAAGTCATTGTGTAATAAGAAGACACGCGCAAGAATGCAGCTTCCATCTAACGACTTCTGCCGTGGGTGCAGATCCGCTGAGGAAGAGAAGGCTGTTATCCACTTTCTTTGTCACTGCCCATCTCTTGCGAGGTGCAGATATATTATATTTGGCTCTAAAATCCTTGTCAGCTTGACGGAGCTATCATCCGTTGATGTCCAGGATATAGATTCGTTCATCAAACTTTCAGGCTGGTTTTCCAGAGTGGGGTAGTCGTGCTTTAAATGTGTAGCCCTTGCGCTGACCAACTTCTTTTTCCCTGATTTGAAGGAACTTGGGCGCAACGGGCCGCTATGCGTGCTCAAGTGAGCTTTTGGTATCAAAGCTACTACTCCAACGTACCTACCTACCTAAGGTAGCACCGTATCAGTCAATTCATTATCGTAGGTGATGTACGCAGATCTAACATGGTGAAGCTAACAGATTATGGGGTACCCATACACATTTTTGGTTAGCATTTCTACAAGGGAAGACTGCAACTTGATCTTGCTACTCAAACCAAATGAATTTATTCGATTATTACCACAGAAGGAGATTTAAATCATCAGCAGTAACCGGAGGCTGTTAAACGTCTTTTTCACTGAGTACCTATTCAGATTGAGGATCGTCTTAACCCCCAACTGCGGCTCTGGGGACAATGGAATTTGAAGAGACGTGTGGATGGCGGAGACTATACTCAAACCAAATGGGTTTATTAGATTATTACCTTAAAAGAAGGTGTGAATCATGCATTCGACTATGCAGCAGTAATCGGAGGTTGGTTAGGGCCCTTTTCACAGATTACTTGTTCAAACACCAACTGCTGTTTTGAAGCCTATGAAGTGGTTAGAGATGTGCAGAGGGCGGAGACTGTACTCAAAGCAAAGGGGTTTATTTGATTATTACCACAGAAGGAGATTTAAATCATGCATTAGACTATACAGGAATAATCTTAGGTTGTTGAACGCCCTTTTCACAGAGTACTTGTTCAGATTGATACGACATTATCTCAATCTATACCGATGGTTCGAAGCCGGTTGCAGATAACTGTTTGAGCTTTTGCTCTGATGAACTTTGGCTTACAACATGACTTATAAGACCTGAAGACTCCACTTGTTCTTACCTAAGCCGAGGTACAGATTATCGCTACGCATGGGAAAATCGTTCAAGAGCTAGAATAAGATTGGAGCATTAAAGCCTAACGTGACTAGGTCGAAATATTCCTACTCTCTGCTGATTCTTGTTTACTAGCTCTGGCACAGCAGTCGGAGCCCAAAACGAACCAATATTGGTTCAAAGTTACGAAGTTTTGAGGCGAAATGTAATTGATGATGAATGCGGAGAGTCTTCTTATTCAAGGTGACTACTTACATTGAAGTTTATAGATAAGTCAGCGCTAGGGAAAACGGCATGCAGATCATTGGTTTCCCGTCAACTCTCGGAGCTTTTAGAAGCTTAACACCTATCGCAGAGGTAGGTATTTTGATTTTTGATGTATTTTAAATGAAATACGGTAATAATGTAATATCAATACTAATTTGATATTACACTGGCACACTAAATTTTAATTCTCTCATCCCTGCTACAAGTTAAGACAGGCTCTAGACAGACATACTAATTCCTCTTTCTCTAGATTTTATACGATTTTTTGTCGTACATTTGAACGAAAAATTAAAAATTAACAAAAAATTCTTCTTAAAAAAGTGTTAATGTTTCACATTTCATGTTACCCACTGTACTGTCACTCAATTTGTATTATTTGCGTTCGTGCATCAGCCATTTGTATGTGCTGTTTTAAACAAATATGGACATTCATGTGTCATCTTCTTTTCATTTTTGCTTGGTTGCACCTTAAAAGTAAAAAAAAAAAACGTAAAAGACTAGAAAACATTCGTATTCCACTAGGAAGCTGTGCCGTTGCATTAATTGCAAATATTCTTACCCGGGGTATTTCGCTGTTTATGGGTAAATTACGCGAAAGCTTTTGTTACAGTGCGTATGGAAGAAAAATTATTTCAATTTGAATTTTAGATTAGAAACAGTTCAAGGAATTAAATGAAATTCTAGGCGGTTAATGTGGCCAACGACCAGCGATTACAAATGCAATATTATTTCATTCATATGGCTGCCGCGGCTGACCTCACAGTACCTCATTCGATTGGACGAATATTCGTGCACTTTTTCGGCAATGGCATTACGAATGTTGGCCTTCAAATGCTCAATTGTCTCTGGTTTGTCGGCATACCACTTCTTTTTAACGGCGGTCCACAGGCAATAGTCCAACGGCGTCAAATCATAGCTTCTTGGCGGCTAATTGAAGTAAGCATTTCGGCTAATTAAACGGCCGCCAAACGTTTGACGCAAAAAATCGGTTGTGGCATGAGATGTGTGGCAAGTTGCACCATACTGTTGAAACCAAACATCGTTCACATGAACACCACGAAGAGGTACAAAAAAATCGGTTATCATGGTGCGATAGGTATCTCCATTGACCGTAATGGTTGCGCCGTCATCATTTTCAAAGAAATATGGGCCAATGATTCCAACGCTCCATAAGCCGCACCAAACAGTCACTCGTAATGGGTATTCTAAGCTCCAAATACCGCCATTTTATTTATTAACGTATCCACCAAGATGAAAATGAGCCTCGTTGAACCATCTGAACCCAATAAATCCTAACGTTGCTCAAGCGTAAATCGATTCATAACGTTCAGTTGAGATAATATACCGAATTTTTTGACAGAATAGAATGACGTAAGCATTGCCAGATTCGAAATAAACGATGATTCAAATTTAAACCGATAGATGGCCCAACTATATATGTATCAGCATCGGTTTTTATATTCATCTTAGAAACCATTTGAGAATATCGAGACTGTATTATGTCCGATTGACAGAGCAGCAAATCCAGAGTATTTGGGGTTCAGTTTACGACCTAATTCTATTCTATGGTGTACCAACCATAGTTCTGATTAATCTAGATTTAGATTGCGTACGATTTACCATTTCCAATTGGTAGAGATCACGGAGTAATTAGAATTGAAGCAAGAGTACGTAAGGACCAGGTTCGTATCCCAGGTCAGACATCAAAACGAAATATGAAAAAAAAATATTTCTTCGGCGACTTCCTCTCAGCAGATTTCTGGCAAAAACTCTGAGAGTAAATAAGCCTGCCATGAAAAAGTTTCTCAAAAATCTGTCGTTCGGAGTCGACGTTAAACTGTAGGTCCCGCCACTCACGTATAAAATTAACGCACACAACATGAGTGATGTGAGAAGCTAGGCCGTAATCCTGAGTGAAGGGTTGTAATGGCCAATTATGTAAAAATTATATAGGTATGTGCGTTAGTTATCTAAAGTCTTACCTTTTCAGGGTAACGAAAGAGTCTGTGAAGAAATTAGAAGTTGAATGATTCTGTTAAATACGAAGACAGAAAATATCTGTCTGAGGAGTAAACTTTTCAACGAATGGAAACTTGTTATCCATTGCAGTCAGTAGGATCTACTAACTTTAATAGCCTATTTAGGAGCATAAGAGAAAGGCGAAACTGATAAATTTAAGTGCATACGTGGGACTTGACATTACTAGTCGTAGTTGTAAGCGCATCTGTCCTTAAGTAAATAATATGTTCAGGAGTTATCTTGCTGAGGAAAACGAGGGAACACTCAGAGACAAGTTAGATCTTTCGAAAGCATAAGAGGAATACATTAACCTCCTATAAGAAGCAACGTAAACTTCGTAATACTTCGGGTATTATTTCTTGCAACATTTCAAGTTTCTTTATCGGTAGTTTCGTATATTACCATCACTGGTAATGGTATCACAATGGAAAAAGTTACGTATCTAATCATGATAGATAGTGAAGTCGCCGTAGTCCTAGTAGGTAGTGTGTTGGCTTATTAGACGAAAAGCCAGGGTTCAAATCCCAGGCCAGACATCAAATACAAAAAGTATTTTACGGCGACTTCCTCTCAGCAGATTTCTGGCAAAAACTCTGAGAGTAAATAAAATTGCCATGAGAAGTTTCTCAAAAAAAATTTGTCGTTCGGAGTCGACTTTAAACTGTATAAAATTAACACACACAACATAAGTGGTGTGAGAAATTAGGTCGTAATCCTGACTGAAGGGTTGTAATTATGTTATGTATGTATGTATCTAATCATGGATGGACCTCCTGTTATTCAAACAATTTTTTTAAATTTTTACAACGACTGTTCCCTGAGACAACCAAGATATTTAAGCCAAATTATATTGCAAGTAATTCCACCTTTCTTTATGCCTTTATTTACCATAATCTTCAAATATGTAAATTGTTAACACGGCTTAAATAGCTACATACCAAGCAGTCGCTCTTTTTTTTTTTTTGTTTTCTTTGTTAACCTTTTAAGCCACAACCTCAACACATCGATACCAACTAATCGTTGAAAAAATTTCAAACTGTAAACTTGAGTTTGCAATCAACCACATAAAACAACAACAACAACAACAGCAATTAAACAAAGAATTGTTTATTAAATAATAAATAAAAACCCCGCTTAGCTATGTATGCTATAATATGGTAAGCAACAACAACAACAAAAATAAACACAAAAATAAATTTCAAAAAAAAGAGCCAATAAAAATCATATAAACACAACATCAAACATGTTTGAAGACAATCATTTGGTTTGATTCACCAACAAAACACGAACTAAAAAAGTGAAACATACAATGCGAACCAAAGTGGAATGGCCTCCCCCAAGCATAACACAACAAAAGGCAAAGTTCTGTACAAATTTTAAGCGGAAGTTTATTTTGGGGCAAAACAGGACCACAAAAGAATTAATTCTTGACGGAAACAATTTAACAACTTGAAAAACTATGGGGATGTGAGCCTTACATAAGAATGTGTTGCTTACTTTAGAAAGGCAGTATTCATTGAAGCTAAAACAACCAAAGCTGGATAATGTTCTCTGGAGTTTTCACACGAGATTAGATGTCAGATTTTATAGGATTTTTGTAAGATTTTGGTTTACGAAGGTCTGTAGCCAAGAATTTATTTCTCTCAACTTAAAAGAGAGTCTAGTTGGCTAACAATTAATTAAGACAGTCAACTAATGCGGCAGAGTTCCTTCAAGTTTAGACGTGTGAAAATCACTAACACTTTGGCAAGGAGACTAAACAATTTTGTTTTGACAAGTGGCTACGTGTGGACTCACAAAACTACTGCACGAAATTATTCAAAATGTTCGACGAACTGTCAGCAGGAATAGTAATTCCAAAATGATCATTAACAAGAATATTGGAAATGGCGGAGGTCTTCTCCGAAAAGGGGCGCATGGCAGTATAAATAAAAATACTCTAGGACAACCAATCTGTCTTCAAGGCCCTTAGCAGGTTACAAACTTATATCCAAAGCTTTGTTGTAGCGTTACAATGCACAGCAGCTTGATCACTCAGCATAAAGTTATTTTCATGTAAGCACGGAAAAATTAGATGATAAACATCTGTACCAAAAAGGCGAATAGACAATCGCCTCGGGGCACACTTTATCTTTTGCCTTTAACAGAAATCTCCGGAATGGGGAGATAAAATGGTCACGGGGAAATATTGGAATGATAAAAAGTTTCTCAGTTTCAAAGCTAGGAGAGCAGTCTTTGCAGTAAAATTGGACAGAAAAAGCTTGAGAACACTTTCAAATCACTGTGCATACATACATAACATACATAATTGATCATTACAACCCTTCAGTCAGGATTACGAGCTAGCTTCTCACGGCGTACAAGTGCCGGGATCTATAATTTTAAATCTTTTCCGAACGACAGATATTTTGAGAAAATTCTTCATGGCAATTTGATTTACTCTCCGAGTTTTTCCCAGAAATCTGCTGAGAGGAAGTCGCCGATGAGGTATTTTTTTTTTTAATTTCGTTTTGTTGGAAATGTCTGACCAGGGGTTTGAACCGCGGCCTCACGTCTAATAAGCCAACACACTACCTACTAGACTACGGACAAATCACCATGTCTGCAATAAGTATTCGTACATGAATGGTCTAGTAGGTAGTGCGTTGGCTTATTAGACGTAAAGCCAGTGTTTAAACCCCAGGCCAGACATCAAAACGAAATACAAGAAGTATTTCTTCGGCGACTTCCTCTCAGCAGATTTCTGGCAACAACACTGAGAGTAAATAGAAATTGCCATGAAAAGTTTCTCAAAAATCTGTCGTTCGGAGTCGACATTAAACTGTAGGTCCCGCCACTCATATATAAAATTAATAAAATTGAGAAACTAAGTTGTGATCCTGACTGAAGGGTTGTAATGACGAATTATGTATGTATGTATGTATGTACATGAATGGAATAGCCGTTGGCACACAGAAGGGTGGCTTCTACACGCATATACACATTATTGCAAAAAACTTGCTGACGCACCCCTTAAAGTGCGTTTGCCCTCCTCTAGAAGAATGTGGAGCGTTAAACTACAAATCTAATCGACTTTTCAGAAATGTTCGTTGGTTATTTCTAAGAGGTGGACCCTACAAACAGATAAAAAAGGTTTTCGTTTCGAGATTTAAAAACAGAGATCGATCAACTAATATGTACGTTCCCAGACAAAAAAGTCCTCAGCCGATCAGGTCGATGTGTTTTAATTCATTTAAAATCTGCATTGCATTTAAAAGTTTATTCTATCGAACTTGTTTGCAACGAACCTTAATGTTGTTGTGCTTAAAGATCGTCGTTGAGCGATCGCAACATGTAACAACTGCATGGATGGATGGATGGATGGATCATATAAAACTTTCAGTTTCGTATGCTCCACGACGATTGACAACTTTTCAGTTCTTCAAAAACGTTGCGTGCGCGTGGTTGTACGAAAATTGTTTTTGTTTTCTTGTGTGAATTTTTGCCAAAAGAAGATTTTTATTTTTTGTTTATTATTGAAAAACGAGAAGATTTTTGTTGTGTTTTATTTGTGTAACGCATTTAATTAAATAATAATAATGAAAATAAATAATAAAATAAATGGAAATAAATTTTAAAGGAAAAAATAAAAGAATTGTTTGGCAAACATAAAAATGAAATAAAAAAATAATAAAAAACAAAATGCATAACCAACGAGAAGTAAATAATATTTTAACGAGCATCATTTAACGGTTATTAATTCATAAAAAGAGATAAAAAGCTTTTAAGCATATTTAAAAGAATTTTTTAAATTAGAAAAATTCAAATTAAAAAAAAAATAACGACAAGAAGAAAATAAATTTAAGAGTGGTCAACTGCATTCTGCGTTCTGTGCTTATTTTATGTGAGTGTTTGTAATTAAAATTTATTGCAAATTCTTTTATTTTTATTGCATATTTCTGCATATTTTTGTTAAACAAAAAATATACAAAAAAAAAGGAACGAAAAAAATCAAGTGGTCATTACACTTTCCTTAAAATTAAATTTTTTTTGTGTTTAAAATTTCTCATCGTCGTTGGAATACTTTGTCTTCTTGTTATACCCAGAAAAAAGGGAACAAATTGTTTTTTTGCTTCTGCAAGTGATTGGAACCCATAACGGCTCCTTTAATGAAAAACTTGAGAAATTTTTATTTATTTCGGTGATTTACGTATGCAAACCAACCAACCAAAAAAAAAGTAATCAAAAGCAGAATAAATAATTACGTTGGCTTTTTTTTGCATTTTTTTTCTTTTGTTTTTGGCGACTGCTTAATATCATCAAGTGAAAATCGTAAGTATGTACTATGAAAAGTTTATCATACGGAAGACCATCAGATTTATGGCCTTTTTTTTGGACAGCTTTTATACATACGTACTTACATACATATATGTATGTAGTATGTGCCCCATAAATATTAAAAAAAAAACAAGAAAAAAAATATAAAAACAAACCAAATTTTGAGAAGTTGCATACGGTACTGTGTTCAACAAAAGAATCGTGGGAAAATTTTACATTAGAAAAACAAAAATAAAAATTAAGGAAATAAATTAAAATAATAATAAAACATTAAACGATTTTATTAACAAGACATTATTCTTACAAGCTTTTAATCCGTTTTATAATCCACGATATTATTGTAGTGTAAAGCCTAAATTCTCTGCTCTTTTTAAATTTGTTGATTACAAAAAAAATCTCAAGAAATTTTGTTTTTTTTTTCACTAGGAATGTGAGTAGTACTGTAACAAGTTCTAGAATGATAGGGTTGCCCACTTTCGTTGCCTACAAAAGCGTTCTGAAACGCGGTATGAAACGAGTATACCGGTATGAAATGAGTTTCTTATTGTGAAAAACATTAATTTTTAATAGGAAAATGAAAAACATGAAGTATTGGCCATGTAGTGGTGTAAGAAGGTTAGGTTAGGTTAGGTTAGAGGACGTGTAGTTGTTAATTAAGACAAGTACAGTACTCGGAGGTCAAGTTGACCCATTGTACAACGTCCAAGTTTCTCACACCGCTTATGTTGTGTGTGTTAATTTTATACATGAGTGGTGGGACCTACAGTTTAAAGTCGACTCCGAACGACAGATTTTTGAGAAACTTTTCATGGCAATTTTTATTTACTCTCAGAGTTTTTTCCAGAAATCTGCTGAGAGGAAGTCGCCGAAAAAATACTTGTTTATGCCTGGCCTGGGGCTCGAACCCAGGCTTTTGCGTCTAATAAGCCAACACACTACCTACTAGACTACGGCGACTTCAGTGGTGTAAGAAGCTAGGCCGTAATCCTGACTGAAGGGTTGTAATGCCAATTATGTCTGTATGAAGTATTGGCCATTGCTGGATACACATTTCTTCCATCCTTCAGACGATTTGTAGATTCCACATTAATAAAACTGATAGTTTTTTGAAGCAATTAGTCCCCCAACTCTTCGAGTTCTTCGTAGGAAGAAGCCAATGCGTATCATACATAATTGGCCATTACAACCCTTCAGTCAGGATTGCGATCTAGCTTCTCACACCACTTATGTTGTGTGTGTTAATTTTATACATGAGTAGCGGGACCCTACAATTTAAAGTCGATTCCGAACGACAGATTTTTTTTTTTTTGAGAAAGTTTTCATGACTATTTTATTTTGCTCGCATAGATTTTGACAGAAATCTGGTGAGAGGAAAGTCGTCGAGGAAATATTTTGTAATTTTTCATTTTGTTGGAGATGTCTGACAGGGAATTTGAAACGTGGTCTCAAGTCTAATAAGCCAACACACTACCTACTGGACTACTGCGACTTTGTATGCGTATCCCATCGATGACAACAAATAGCCAAGTTTGCGGAATACGCCGAGTAGGGCAGCAGCCAGCCTAATCTAATGCTTTGATTGTATACTGAATCGGTTTTGCTTTGTGTGCATATTGGAAAATTACCTTGCCGTGCCTTATTTGCCATTCTGGTCGTTTTTCGATGAAGGCATTGTTCAAACTGATCATTTGTTGTCAGTATTAACGGTTTTAGAAGCTCGTGGTACACCACACCTTTCTGTTGCCACCAGACATACAGCATTATCGTCCTGCAGAACCTAAGATTTCTGAAAATAAATACATTTTTCATTGCCAGTAACAATTCGATGCAGCACTAATTTTCTATCGTGTCTTTAAAACAATATTTCACCATCATTCAGTACGTGTGGCACTCATTTTCCAGACTTTTGAAACATCCCCACAGCTAACAAACGACCAGGAATGGTTTGTTGTGCAATATTGAACATTTCTGCCTTTTGTTTTTGATACAAAAGGTGTGATCTTTATCGAATTTTGTTTGCTATTCGGAGTATTCAAACATTTTTGGTGGTCTTCCACATTCTTCATTTCTCACATGAAAATCGTTATCTCTGAACCATCAAAACTATCTCCTGCATGTTGCTTCTGAGAGAGCTTGATCCGCATATGCTTTGACCAGCACTTTTCCCCAAATAAAAACAAAAAATTAAAAATTTGTGGAAAGCAGATCATCATTTCCTGGTACAAAATTCGTCATCATAAACACGATGAAAAATATGATGTTTTTGGTTATTCATTGATTTGAGTTGTAAACTGGACAGACGTCATTGCCGCTACAAAAAATACTTAAGGCTCGTTCACAACAAATGTTTGCTATGGAGACACTTGTATCTTGACGCTCACTTCGTACGATCATTTCTCACTATGTTGGATTTGGGGAATGACAGCTCAGCTATTCAGCTTCGTGTTGTGTATCCAACTAAGAACCATGTGCCATTATGCAAGAAATTTTTTCAGTAACCTACACCATAGGTCCTGGTTTTGAAAATACTAATACAAGATTAGGTCTAAGAGAAACACTGCTTGAGTCATCTATCAGTCAAAATTCAAACCGGCCGTTTTGTTAAAATGTGAACGGGTCATTAGATTAATTAAACTATCACTGGACTTTATAAATATAAATTTGGTAGAGCAAATGTCAAAAGGAAGAACCTCTAAACATTCAAATTGATAAGAGCAAGATAACTTTTTCGTAGTCCTTCTTGCACATGGGTATGATGACTATATAATCGATTCCAAGAGACGTGTAGTCCACACTTAGTTTCTTAACTGATTTTTACAACCAAGCTTCTCACATTACACATTATCCATGAGTAGTGGAACCTACAATTTAAAATCGATTTCGAACGAAAGATTTTTCAGAAATTTGTCGCTGCAATTTTTATTTACGCTCAGAGTTTTTATCAGAAACCTGCTGAGAGGAAGTTGCCTAAGAAATACTTCTTGTATTTGGTTTTGATGTCTGGCCTGGGGTTTGAACCCTGGCTTTACGACTAATAAGCCAACGCACTACCTACTAGACCATTCATGTACGAATATTTATTGCAAACATGGTGATTTGTCCGTAGTCTAGTAGGTGGTGTGTTGGCTTATTAGACGTGAGGTCACGGTTCAAACCCCAGGTCAGATATCTCCAACAAAACGGAATATAAAAAAATACTTCATCGGCGACTTCCTCTCAGCAGATTTCTGGTAAAAACTCGGAGAGTAAATAAAATTTTCGTATTTCGTTACGTTCGAAATTTCTGAGTCAATTGTTGAACCACGAACTCTTATTTAATAAGTCTTCTACCTACCAGACTACGGCACTACCCACTTCTTTTCATTGCAATTGTACTCTTGGAATTTTTGTCAGATGAAATATATTTTTATATTTTGTTACGTTCGAAATCTCTGAGCGGGGTGCTGAACCTCGAGCTCTTGTCTAATAAGTCAAAACACTACCTACTAGACTATGGCAACTTCACTTAATTTTTTTTATAATATTAAATCACTATCTTATCAATTTATGTTGATAAGTCTGTGACTTTTCGAATTTTCTGCCTCTTGACTCAAGGGTAAACATCGATGCTGCCAATACGTAGCTGTGTCCTGACATCTGTCAAAATTTAAACGAGTTGTGTTGATTAGTAAAAAGTTAAAGTCGCCGTAGTCTAGTAGATTGCGTGTTGGCATATTAGACGTAAAGCCCGGGTTCGTATCCCAGGTCAGGCATCAAAACGAAATATAAAAAAAATATTTCCTCGGCGACTTCCTTCTCTCAGCAGATTTCTGACAAAAACTCTGAGAGTAAATAAACCTGCCATGAAAAAGTTTCTCAAAAATCTGTCGTTCGGAGTCGACGTTAAACTGTAGGTCCCGCCACTCACGTATAAAATTTACGCACACAACATGAGTGGTGTGAGAAGATAGGCTGTAATCCTGACTGAAGGGTTGTAATGGCCAATTATGTATGTGAGTTGATTAGTCTGTGTTTGGTACATAGTATCGACGATGTGTGGCGATGTGTGGACTAAGTTTACAAAATGGCAAAGAAAATTGTAATGTCCAGAAGAGGCATAGTGTTGGAGGAGAATTTATTTTAAAGAAATACTGAAGCAAACAGTTTAAATATACGAAAATTCGAAATATATCTCTCTTGGATTGGAAATTTTTATGCCGCTTGGCAGATATTATGCTACAATAGGAAAACAGTAACTAAAGGGAGGACTTTAAAGGACAGATAAATTGTTTTTCGTTATTATAAGTGGACAATATAGTAGAAGTGAGCGTTAAGCTAAAGGGACGATCATCCTATCGGTAACTTTTAAAGTTAAGTATACGTCTGAACTTGCCATATTATATATTATATTCAATATGGCAATTTCAGATATAAACAAAATGAGTATGTACAACAAAAAAACGAAGCCCGTCTTCGTTGCCACTGCTTTAAAAAAACTTGTTTAATTGAGCATTGCTCCGGCACTGCCATATTTTTGAAAAAGTTAAAGGTGACTTTAAAGTTCAGTTTAGCTAAAGTTATCTTTAACTATACCCAACTTTAACGGGAAGTTACAAGATTTCTTTACTTTTACAGTTTCTGTGAATGTATTTAAACTTTTTATATGAAAATAAATAATTTATTAAAAACTTTAAATATTATTTTCAAAACTGAAATTCTTTAAAGGAAAAAAGTTATTGACACGCATTTTAATTTTTATACGTATTTTATAATACCAAGAAGAAACTGAAGTGGAAGAAGCGTTTTAAATTTGTTTTTATGGTTTATTTTTATTTCATTTTAAGTGTACAAGTATTATTGGAATTGACCAACCAATTCATTTAAATTAAATTTATTTCAATCTTTTGTTTCCTTCGCCTTTGTTTCTTTATGATTTTCATTTCAAATTGCTGGTCATTTCTTAGCCATAACCAACTATAAGCACAAATGGAAATTTATTTCTGAAATTTGATATTCCAACAAAGCAAAGCGAAGCCCTAACTCGCTAAACACTGTCAGAAGTTTCCATTCATATGGCACTACTCTCTATGCTATGCTTTTGCCCTCAGAAACTGAGGTGTGAATAAATTTCTTGGAAAATACACTGAAATGTGACTGAAGATGGTTGGTCGGTTAGTTGGTTGCTTGACTTTAAAACCACCGATCAGAGTTTAAATTCTTGTAAAACAAACAAACACAATCATTTAAACTTTCGATTTCAGTTTTCAGAGTAAGTGGTCTTAAAACAGACGACAAGTCTTTAAAGCTTTCAGAATTTAAGCAAGAAACATAATAAAGAATGACACTATTTGCGTTTATATTAATAGCACCGGGCCGGTGTTTTGTGTTTAGTTTTCTGTAAAGGAAACAAGTGTGACTCGTTTCCATAGAGATGATCTGGAAAGCAAAAATAAAAATTGAAAATAATCTTTTGCTTACAATCTTAAAAATGTTTTGCAAATGCGTGGGTAAGTAATGGCGCTTTTAATAGCACTTTGAACGCAAAAAAACTTATTAAGTGTGAAATAAAAGCCATACAAAAAAAGGCCCCAATAGGAATATTTTCACTTCAACAATACATAGATCATAATTATCATGAAGAATAGTTTTCTAGATAAGCCATAAAAAAACTTGCCACAAGGCTTTTATGGTAGTTTTTATTACTCATGGACAGAACAATACAATTGTAATTTTTCATTATTTCAACCTGCAGCAGGGTGAATGACCTCAAGGCATAGAACACCACTCCGAAGCGGAGATGTTGAAACAAAATCTTCTTTTTAAAATTCTTGTTGGAAACATAATGTTAAGAACATGTTACAACTTTAAAAAAAGTGAGAAACTAGGTTGTAATCCAGACTAAAGGGTTGTAATGACCAATTAACTAATTTTCCCAGAAGATCCAGAAATAAAGTTCTCAACGTCAAGAGAACTTGCAGCGGCCAAACCGCTCTAATATAAATCTGAAATGTTTCGTTGAAATGTAGAGAGTGGGAGTCAAATTAGAGCACGAACATGTCTGAGTTAGAAGGACCAATTTGAGAAAGTCCTGTTATTGATTGACGTAACCAACTGGCAAAGTTGTCCGCTTAATAGAATCGCGTGAAAGTAACTGCTAAGACACATCGAAATTCGACAAATGTATTGTTTAGGCCACCTAAGTATGTAAGTAAACAAGACAGTTGAAAGGTCTTGTATTTGTAAAGGGTGTTTTTTATAGAGGTATAGAACTTTAAGTTGCAATAAAACAACGATGGATTATTCGATTGGCATGAATTTTATTTATCCGAAAGATAATCTTGTGGCATTACATTTTAAATATGATTTCTGGCATGCGCGGATGTAGTCAAATCTGGACGTCCAATTTTCGATGACTTTTTCCAACATTTGTGGCCGTATATCGGCAATAATACGGCGAATGTTGTCTTTCAAATGGTCAAGCGTTTGTGGCTTTACCGCATAGACCAATGACTTTACATAGCCCCACAGAAAGTAGTCTAGCGGTGTTAAATCACAAGATCTTGGAGGCCAATTCACAGGTCCAAAACGTGAAATTAGGCGGTCACCAAACGTGTCTTTCAATAAATCTATTGTGGCACGAGCTGTGTGACATGTTGCGCCGTCTTGTTGAAACCACATCTCCTGGACATCATGGTTATTCAATTCAGGAATGAAAAATTTAGTAATCATGGCTCTATACCGATCACCATTGACTGTAACGTTCTGGCCACCATCGTTTTTGAAAAAGTACGGACCAGCCCATAAAGCGCACCAAACAGTCAGTTTTTCACTCCAAATGCGGCAGTTTTGTTTGTTGACGTAGCCATTCAACCAGAAGTGCGCTTCATCGCTAAACAAAATTCGCTTATGAAAATCGGGAACAACGGTAATCTCGTTTTGGGCCCATTCGACGAATCTACGCCTTACTTGATGATCGTTTGGCTTCAAATCTTGCACGAGTTGGATTTTGTAAGCACGCATACCAAGATCCTTCCGCAAAATCTTCCATAAAGTGGATGGACACAGATCCAATTCCTGTGCTCGATGGCGGATGGACTCATTCGGGTCTTCCTCAATGCTACGCTCTACAGCAGCAATAGCTTCTTCTGTACGCACCGTGCAGCGTCTCTGGGGATGCGAGTTATCAATAAGAGTAAACGTGGTGCGAAAACGTTCCATGGTTAATCGAATTAACTGCTCTGATGGACGATTTTGTCGACGATAAAATGGACGTAGTGCGCGATACGTTTTCCGCACAGAACCATTATTTTCGAAATAAAATTGCACTATTTGCAAGCGTTGTTCAGGCGTGCCCTGGTAGTCTAGTGGGAAGTCTCCTAGGCTATTATCGTGAGGGTAATGAGTTCGATTCCCACCAGACTCTGGTCTGTAACACTATACCGAGCATAATTTGTAATTGTATTGTAATTAATAAATAAATAATAAATAAAAAGATAAGATTTTTCGAAATCGCCAAAATAGATTTGCTCGTGAGATGCTTTCTTAGTTAGAGTTGCAGCCACTTATTCAGATTTGCAAACCTGGGGGACTAACTCAGGAATATTTGCTGTTTTTAAATAGGATTCTCGTTTTCCCTCTTCTTCTTAAATAGCGAGACTATCAAACACAGATTAATTGATTCAGCTCCTTTAAATTTTGACAGCTGTCAGGACACAGCTACGCATTGGCAGCATCGTTGTTTACATTTAAGTCAAGAGGCAGCAAATTGGAAAAGTCACAGACTTATCAACATGAATTGATAAGATAGTGATTAAAGCTTCATTTAGGTTAAGTTAGGTTAGAGGACGTGTACTTGTCAATTAAGACAAGTACAGTACCCGGAGGTCGAATTGACCCATTGTACAACGTCCTAGTTTCTCACACCGCTTATGTTGTGTGTGTTAATTTTATACATGAGTGGGGGGACCTACAGTTTAAAGTCGACTCCGAACGACAGATTTTTGAGCAACTTTTTCATGGCAATTTTTATTTACTCTCAGAGTTTTTGCCAGAAATCTGCTGAGAGGAAGTCGCCGAAAAAATACTTTTTGTATTTTGTCTTGATGTATGGCCCTGGGGCTCGAACCCTGGCTTTACGTCTAATAAGCCAACACACTACCTACTAGGCTACGGCGACTTCTAAAGCTTCATATGGTATTTAATAAAATTAAAGTGAAGTCACCGTAGTCTAGAAGGTAAGCTTATTAGACGAGAGTCCGTGGTTCAACCTCTTTCTTAGACTTCTCGAACAAAACGAAATATAAAAAAAAATTTCTTCGGCGACTGCCTCTCAGCAGATTTCTCACAAAAACTCTGACAGTAAATACAAAAAGCTGTCGCTCGCAGTCCACTTTAAACTGTAGGCTCCGCCATTCGTGTAGAAAATTAACACGCACAACATAGGTGTTGTGAGAAGCTAGGTCGTAATTCTAACTAAAGGATTGTATTGTAATTTGAAGATGAAATTTCACAACATTTTCATGAACATTACATTATAATTGTTATTCAAGAGTCGCTTAAACTTGTTACAAATTAAAAGCGATTGTCAATTTTAGCGCTTTTTATACGAAAACGTTTCCATCGGCATCAAAAAAAAAGCTCATTTAATTTATCCGATACCACAGATGCATATTTAATGCATAAAATGTTTAACAAGCGATTATCTGTACCTGTAAATAATTGTGCATAAGTTGTGCATTTTAAATGCATTTTATTTTTTTCATATGCACACACAGTAAATGTCACCGTAAATTCAATTTAAATGTTAATTTTATTTAAAAAAAAACACACACACACACACCGAGACATTTAATGTGATTTTAATTTAAAACTCAAATTAAAATTAAAAGAATTTTAACTGGAGATTAATTTTATGGCACAACAACGAAATAAAAAAAAATTATTTTTATTTAAGCAAATTGCTTAAGGTTCGCATACACTTTTTAAAAATTGAACAAGAAATCATAAAAAAAAATCAATTAAATTGTGGTGGAAACATTCATTCTTTAATACTGGAGGTTGTAAATTATTGCTTAAATGCCATAACTTTTGTAAATTTTTAATGAAGCAATAATATTTCATTAATTTTATGAACAGCAAAGCGATAAACAAACGTTATTTAAATAAGTTTCTGATGGCAATACTGCAGTTTGATATCGGAACAATTATTGGTACATTATCGATTAATCACACCGCAACTCATGCCCATTGTGATGCAACATTGAATAACAGCCCCTCTGCCTTACTCGTAAAAGCGCCACAACCAAGTCTTCGTGAAATACCCGACTTGTTGAATATTGAAAGCATTGCAGATCTATTAACGATGAAGCCTTCTAAATGCCTTGATGAAGTCAATCAGGACCCAGATATAGTGGAAGCCTATAACTGCTCTAATATAACACGCAAACTGTTTAGGTCAACCATGACTATTTGTTTCTAAGATCTGCCAAGAGTGAATGTAACACTCGCTTGTGATGTGATTCCTCTTCAATTTATGCGTCATATACTATCTCCCTTCTTGAGGCGTTCGATGATGCCATCCCCGTTCTCTGCCCTACTCGTGAAGACGCCACAACCAAGCCTTCGTGCAATACTCGACTTGCACGCATCGCAGATCTATTGCAGCATTGCAGATCTATTGACGAAGAAGCGCCCTAAATGCCTTGATGAAGTCAATCAGCACCCAGATATAGTGAAGGCCTATAATTGATCAACTGCTCTAACCTACTACGCACTCTGTTTAGGTCAACCATGATTCTTAGATCTGCCAAGAGTGAATGTAACACTCGCTTGTGATGTGATTTCTCTTCAGTTTATGCGCTCTTCTTGAGGAGTTCGATGACGACCCCCTCGCTCTCTGCCCCACTCGTAAAGACACCACAAGCAAGTCTTCGTGCAATACCCGACTTGTTGAGTATAGAAAGCATACCATATCTATTGGCAATGAAGCGTCCTAAATGCCTTGACGAAGACTAATCAGGACCAGATATAATGGAGACCTATAACTGCTCTAACATAACACACAAAATGTTTAGGTCAACCATAATTATTTGTTTCCAAGATCTGCCAAGAGTGAATGTAACACTCACTCATGAAGTGATTCCTCTTCAGTTTATGCGTTAAGTATTGTCTTCCTCCTAGAGGAATTTGATTACGGCCTCCTTGCTTAGTTTAAATGGAACAGTGTGGCATGATCAGGAGTCCACAATTAAGGGATGCACTAAGGATCACATCAGCTTTAAGCTTTTCCACGATAATGTTGCAACATATTCTCATTTTCACGGTAATTTTTTTTTTCTGTTCGTGTCCTGCTCCTGCCATAAAGGGGCAGAGGTTTTTGACCTCTAATTTTCTGACATCGTTGACCGAGCTCTCTAATATAAAAATTGCTGCGCAATAACAAGATTTATGCTGGTCCCGAGATGATTTTCTCTAGGGAATGGTTGACCACCGGGTGGAATTAACGATGGTATTAGAATGGGTCTAAATACTGGCCTAAGTGGGACCTCTTCCTTCGAGGGGGTCCGCCACCTAACCTAACTTATTCGGATCGTTCTAAATCCAGTACTCATCTTTTAGAGCTCATTTTATGGGACCTCTTTCTACGAGGGGGTCCTCCACCTAACCTAACCTAACCTATCGGTTCGTTCCAAGTAAAGTACTCATCTTTTAGAGATGATCTTATGGCAATTTAAACTGAAGTAGAGCTTGTTAAAGTTCAGGCATTCTATTGTTAGAGGAGATGTTAACACATGACTAGATCTCTGATCTGCTAGGTATACCAACGGAGTTCTTTCCGGATTCTTTTTTCGGCAGATACCACGGTGCGCGATTTTATCGGAGAAAGATGTCTGCTAGAGTAGCTTTCACTAGCCCTCAATGCTATTCTCCATACATTATGTTAGTTCAGAGCGAAGATCTTTGCTTTTTCGCAATGAATGTGTGAGTGTGCCATAGCAGAACTCTTTTTTTTAATAGTCACCTATGTGGTAATTCATTTTCTCTAGTTCTTCAAGGTTCTCTATGGTCTCATCCTTCTGAAATTTTTCATCTCCTTTCCAGAACTCGATTTATGTTCTGTTTTTCTTCACAACTTAGATTATCTGCATGCTACTGGTATCCAATGTTCCTAGCTTCCGCTGCAATTTTGTACAATAATTTAGGCTGGTTCCCATAGAACTGATAATCAATCACGACTGCCACACCCTGACCTTGGTGCTTCATCCATACATAACATAATTGGTCATTACAAGCCTTTAGTTAGGCTTACGACTCGATCCTAGTTTCTCGACTAGTTTTTCAAACCACTTATGTTGTGTGTAATAATTGTATAGATGAGTGGCAGGACCTACAGCTTAAAGTCGACTCCGAAAGACAGATTTATTTTGCGAAACTTTTTCATGGCAATTTTATTTGCTCTCAGAGTTTTTGCCACAAATCTGCTGCTGAGAGGAAGTCGGCGAAGAAATTTTTTTTACATGTTTTGTTTTGATTTCTGATCTGGGGTTTGAATCGTGGCTTAACGTCTAATAGGCGAACATACTACCTACCAGACTTCGGCGACTACGGTGCTTCATTCGTATGCGATTTTTTGAGTTCTATGCGTCCTATCATGTCTTCATCATTTTTACAAGTATGAGAAAAGGAGATTCTACAGTTAATGCTAATTAATCCTTGTAAATCTACCACGTGTTTCGAATACTTTGCTACATTCGCTACTAGTTAGGCTGACTCTTGATCCAATTTGATGATGAGGCTCATAAAGAATAGCTCAGAAGAGGTACGAGGTGCAAAATATTGTTTTCTAATGCTAATGCAAAGTTTCTTATCTTATCAAATGAACTATTTAATCTGCCTTCAAGGATTCCAAAATTACCAGAAGCATAATTGATGCAATGCTTGGCCAACGAAATAGAGCTGCTCTGAAATGTTGTTTTTAAGTACGATACTATTCGTCTTAAAAAGACTCGAAAAACTGTGTTATTTACGGTCGCCTTAGTCTAGTAGCTAGTGCGTTGGCTTATGTGGCGTAAAGCTACGATTCAAACCTCAGCTTAGACGTCTCCAGCAAAACGAAATATGAAAAATATTTCTACGGCGACTTCCTCTCAGTAGTCCTCTGGCAAAAACTCTGAGCGTAAATAAAACTTGCTATGAAAAGTTTTTCAAAATTCGGTCGTTCTGAGTCGTACTCATGTATAAAAATTAACGCACCCAACATAAGTCGTGTGAAAAACAAGATCGTAATCCTGACTGAAGGTTTGTAATGACCAACTATGTATGTATGTATGTATTGATACGATGTCGGACCAACGAAATAGAGCTGCTTTGAGATGTTGTTTTTAAGTAAGAAACTCTTCGCCTTACAAAAAAACTCTAAAAATGTGCCGGTACAATTCTAATTAAATTCCATCCGTTTGAAGTTAATTTTAAAAACCATTCCTTGGAAATTAATGCATATACCCAATATGATACATTCTTATGAATTTCTTTTTCAACCACTTGAAGATGCCAAATTAACGAAAAATTCAAATTAATTGGAATTGAAATTGGTATTCGTGAATTACATGAACATTTTCTTTATGATGCTTTCTTCCTTTCTTTATCGATTAAATTTTGTTAAAAAAGAATTTTAAATCAATTAATTAATCATTAATGATCAAAAGATTCTTTTCTTTTTTTCTTCTTCTTAAATTTGTTGTAATTTTTTTTTCTATTTTTTCTTACACACGCCAACTATTTTTAGCACATTCTTGAGAATTTTAAATTGAAATTTTAAAAAATTTTGTAAATTTACTTTTATTTACACTTTTGTTGTTTTAATATTTTAATTGAATTTTAAATAATTTTTACACTTCATTTATTTGAAAACAAAAAAAAAAAAAAAAAAAACACAAAATTTTTCGTGGTAATTTTTTTCGCGCCTTCTTTTTTTGTGAGGTGCGAAATGAACGCACCTCTTGAGTCTACTTTTGAATGTTCTTGAGATTCTTTTTAATTTATTTGAAAAATTATTTTCAAATAACAGTAAATATTTATGCAGTTCAAAGGGAGGGAGGTAAATACCCTAGAATTTCTCATTGTTTTTATATTTTTTTTGTAATCACTTTCAGTGTTAAGTTGCCATGTGAAAGAAGCTCTGAATGGATGATGCAAGAACTATAGAACACCTCATCTCTCTAAATACGATACTAACCGCAGACATCGGAAATTGAAATTCTAAACGTTTGATTTGGTTGGAAACGGTTATTAAATGGAAAGCGAAAAAACAAAAAAAATAGAAAGAAAAATATGTATATTCAACACTTATAGAAGCAGTAGCTGGTTGGAAGCAATTTATTTTAATTTTAGTTTAAAACGGTGCATGAATGAAGTCTCGTATGCATTCAGTAAAATGGGGAAATTCTTATCTGGCTACTGCCGGACACTTTCACATCATGTTTGCCTAATTTGTTTGGTGCTGCAAGGAAAACCTTTGGTAGAGGCTGAAGCGATAGTCAATGATCGATCATACACACGTACATAATTGGTCATTACAACCCTTTTGTTAGGATTACGACCTAGCTTCGCCATAAGACTTATGTTGTGTGTGTTGATTTTATGGCGGGTCGAAGGACAGATTTTTGAGAAAACTTTCAATGGCAGGTTTGTTTATTCTCAGAGTTTTTGTCAGAATTCTACTGAGAGGAAGTCGCCGAAGAATTTTTTTTTTTCATATTTCGTTTTGATGTCTGAAGTCGCCGTAGTCTAATAGGTAGTGTGTGCAGCTTATTAGACGTAAAGCCAGGGTTCGAGTCCCAGGCCAGACATCAAGACAAAATACAAAAAGTATTTTCTTCGGCGACTTCCTCTCAGCAGATTTCTGGCAAAAACTCTGAGAGTAAATAAAATTGCCATGAAAAAGTTTCTCAAAAATCTGTCGTTCGGAGTCGACTTTTAACTTTAGATGCCGCCACTCATGTATAAAATTAAAACACACAACATAAGTGGTGTGAGAAACTAGGACGTTGTACAATGGGTCAATTCGACCTCCGGGTACTGTACTTGTCTTAATTGACATGTACACGTCCTCTAACCTAACATAACATAACGTTCAATGGCAATTTTTGCTTTGCAATATCTGGTGGACTTTTTTAAAAAGTTTTCTGTAGTGTGCTGGCTTAATAGACGAGAGCTTTGAGTTAAAACTTGACTTCATTGAAAAAATTATGTTTCTTTTCATGACCCCTACCCATGAGTTTTTTGGCATGTCTAAGTGCAGCTAACTGCCAGGAAAAGTGATTTTAGACTCTAGACACCTTCAACATGTGTGAAGTGTGAACCTAGGCTTAGGTTAGCCTATCTAAGTGCTATAATAGCCAATAGCGTATGGGAAAGTGTTGAAATGGCTGTAGTCCAGTAGGCAGACGTAAGGCCTCGGTTCAAACCCCAGATCAGACATCTTCAACCAAACGAAATTTAAATATTCCTTCAGGCGGAAGTGTCAGCAATTCAGGCTGCGGTGAAAATTATTGTAGACAAAAATGTTCACAGGCAGGCTTTCGTCATCATCATACTCTCCGATAGCCAGGCGGCTATCAAGGGATTGAATTCTAGTGTAATAAACTCCAAGACGTTGTACGACTGTCGCAGATATCTCAATGAGGAGGCGAACCGATATGATGTTTGTATCACATGGGTACCGGGACATAAGGATATTCCCGGCAACTGCAGAGCGGATGAACTGGCCAGAAGGGGCACGACCATCGAACTCTCTGATGAATTCTCTACATTAGGGATCCCTGTTGGGTACCTGCAAACTTATAATTGACAATGTAATCGTAGATCTTGTCAACAGAATGTGGGCTGCTTCGGACAAGGGCAGAGCAGAGCAAAAGATCTGGCCAAGGCTGGATAAAAGGCGCACGGCAACTCTGCTTAAACTCCGAAGGAGTAGGCTCAGCACTGTTATCGGGGTTATTACGGCGCATTGTATTATAGGAACGCATGCGAGGCGTATTCGTCCTGGACACCTTGCAAATGATTTCTGCAGAAGCTGTGGAGACGAGGAGTGGGATAAGACTATTCCTCACGTATTGTGCGCATGTCCGGCACTTGATCGGAGGAGAAAAAGGCACCTGGGTGCCTACTACATGGAGGATATAGATGAACTGTTATGCATGGATATTGGCAGTCTGAGTCGCTTCATCGGAAGCTCCGAGTGTTTCCTAGAATAGGGGAGAATGAGAAACTGTGGTATCACAATGGGCCCTGTGTGCGGGCCGAAGTGTGTCCGCTCATGACTTCATCGAGGGGACAGCCACTTCTACCTACCTAGCTACCTTCGACGACTTCCTCTCAGCAGATTTCTGGCAAAAATTCTGAGAGTAAATAAAAAATTGCCATGAAAAGTTTCTTAAAAAATCTGTCATTCCGAATAGACTTTAAATTGTAGGTCGCACCACTCATGTATAAAAATTAACACACACAACATAAGTGGTGTGAGAAACTAGGTTGTAATCCTGACTGAAAGGTTGTAATTACCAATTGTCAGCAGATTTCTGGCAAAAACTCCGAGAGTAAATAAAATTGGCATGAAAAGTTTCTCAAAAAATCTGTCGTTCGGAATCGACTTTAGACTGTAGATCCCCAACCGCTCATGTATAAAAACTAACGCACATAAGATAAGTGGTGTGAGAAGCTAGGTCGTAATCCTAGCTGAAGGGTTGTCATAACCAATTATATATGTATGCATGTGTATGAGAAAGTGTCCTTCAGAGAATTTCTATAATTTTTGAAAATTTACTAAGACTGCAAAAAAAATTGTACGAATTTCAATTAAAAAAACGAGTTATAACTGAGAGCCCAATCGTTTATCTCAATTAAGTTTAATAGTTTGCCACAATATAATCAAAATACGGATTAAAATTTATAAGTTTTTGTTTTTTCCAAATTATCCAGCAACCAACAACCTACACTGACTGACTGAGACTGCCAAAGCCAATTTACTGAAGCTCATGAAAATTTCATAAGCAAAGCTGCTGCTGAGAGAGGAGGCCACCGTTTATTAAAACTCCCACCACTTCAATTTTATACGATCTTTTTTTTTTTTTGTTCAAATTTTTTCAATTTTCTTTCATTTGCAGCAACAACAACAACTTTTACAAATAAATTTTACAAGAAAAAAAGCAAAGAAGAAAAAACCACAAAATAAAGGAAATTAACATAATTACGGTCAATAGAAAATATTTTTATTTTTGGTTTTTGTTTTTGTTTTTCTCTTTTTTCTTTTTCTTATTTTTAATTAAAAATACAAAAACCAACAACAAGAAAAAACAAAAGAAAACATATTTATGCCAAATAAACAAGGCTGTCAGTCAAGTTATTTGGGGCCCCAACACAACACAACAAATGCCAGTGAAAGATCAGAGTCAGCCTGTCAGAGAAAGAGTCAGCAGTCTGCCACTCTTTTGTTGACAAAACGGTATCATTTATTGTCTGTTAAAGAAAAGTGCATAAAACTGTTGTTGTTTTTCCTTTTTCTACCAGATAAAAAATTTTAAGTTTTTTTTCCTTCGTTCTGCTTGTAACTGTCTTAACAATGGTTGCCGTTTGCCATGCAATAGCAACATCATCAGCAATATCTTTAACAACAAAACAACTCAACGACAACAACAATAATTCATGTATTCAAACATCATCTATCAATGTTAAATCAACTTGAACAACAACAAAAATTACAACAACACTTCTTGTAAAAGTAGTTGTAGAGTACAACAAGCAAAACAAAAAAAACTGAAAAGTAAACTGAACTACTACTGCGTAGTGCAGCAGTAGAGCAACAGTCAGTCCAGTCCGTAAGGCAAAAGCAGTTTATTTTTCTTTTTCTGCTTTCCATTGCTGCTAAAGAGAGGAAAAATATCTTTTTCGCCCTGCATTTGACAATAAAGTGATGATGTGGGTGAAGTCTTGCAATGTGGCTAAAAAAGCAGTTCCTTAAAGGTATTAAATGTTTTTGTAAAAAAAAAATTTTTGACAGTTTGGAAATTTTAAGTAAATGGCTTGATTAAGATTTATTTCGTCTTTACCTCTACAATATAATATCAAAACTACGAAAACAAATCGAAACGGACACAGCTAGGATTGCGACCTAGCTTCTCATACCACTTATGTGTGTTAATTTTATATAAGAGTGACGGGATCTACAGTTTAAAGTCTACTTCGAGCAACAGATTTTTGAGAAACATTTCGACGCCTCTATTCTATAACGTTCTAAGTGTACTTTAGAACGTTTCTAAGTACACTTAGAACGTCTTCAAATTGCCATGAAGTTTCGACTCTAAACTATAGCTCTTGCTACTCACGTATAAAATTAACACACACAACACAGCTGGTATGAGAAGCTAGGTTGTAATCCTAACTGTAGGATTGTAATGATCAATTATGTATGTATGTGTGTCAATTCAAAAATCATTAAAATGCCTTCAAATAATTTTTCTATTTGACATCAATTTAAATTTCATATTAAACTGCTTAACGATGGCATTCCTTTACACCTCTGTCTTTAACTATTCATAGTAAGTGCTGCTGTTCAAATATTTTTTTTTGTGAAAATATTCATAATTTATGAGGATTTTATCTGGTGGTGGCTGTAAAAGTCATCTTCTTCTGTTATTTGTTTTAAAATTTATGCGTTTATACAAAAATACAGAAAAAAAATGCCAAAACAAATAGAATTATCTACGATATTTAAATTGAAATTAATAAATATTAAATAATAAAAACAAAAATAAAAACAAATGAAGGAGCGAGTACTCAAACATACATTTGAGTGTGTCTCTCTGTGGCATTTATTTAACGATTAAAGAGATTAACTTTCTGTTTTTAAATGTTTGTTTTGTTTTGTTTTTATTTTCTAAAAAGAAAACATCTTTGCAAATATTTAAACAATTGTTGTTGTGGCTGATACAATAACTTATTGTTTTCATTATTATTTGAGTATATTTAGCCCATAATAATACCCCGGTTTAGTAATGGGGGAGAAAAGAAAATCATTTTTATCAGTACTCGACAGGTGGCAACAGATGTTGAGAAGGCAAAGAACATGTTTTTTTTGTTTACTTTAAGCGACAGAAATAGTTTTTAAATGGGGGGATTCTACAGAAGGTAATACTAGTTGGCGTTACTTCAATCACGTCAGACATCAAGGCCAAGTTTCTGAACTTAAAATTCAACGATAACGATTGCAAGGAAATAATCGATGACACATAATTGATTAGGGTTTAACACGTTCATGCCGGCGCGTACCACCGGTGGCCCGCACTAGACTGCCATATCGGGCGGCGCGTTCCACCGATGGCCCGCGCTAGACAGCCTCATCTGGCGGCGCGTACACCCGGTGCCCCACACTAGACTTCCACATCGGGTGACGTGTATTACCGGTATTACGCATTTGATAATGCTATTAGGGGGTACGTAGCCTAGTAGTTAGTGTGTTGGCTTATTAGATGTAAAAAACCAGGATTCGAGCCCCAGGCCAGACATCAAAATAAAATCCAAAAAGTATTTTATCGGCGACTTCCTCTCAGCAGATTTCTGGCAAAAACTCTGAGAGTAAATAAAAATTGCCATGAAAGTTTCTCAAAAATCTGTCGTTCAGAGTCGACTTTAAACTGTAGGTCCCACCACTCATGTATAAAATTAACATACACAACATAAGTGGTGTGAGAAACTAGGTCGTAATCCTGCCTGAAGGGTTGTAATGACCAATTATGTATGTATGTATGTAACGTCAGAATTGAGAACTATTCCATTTTCAACGGTAAAAATTCAGAATATTTAGTAAGAATGAGACGAATTCACGAAGAATTCGCACAAAATTCACACAAAACTTTACACGATATCGTTGCATTGTTGGATTGTCTATGCTTCATAATAGCTGCCGTCCGATAGAGCGGAAAGGCACTAAGTGCAGCAGCCAGGGGGTGGCAGGCATTAATTTTAGGGCCGGCATGAACGTGTTAAATAAAATGAATTTTTAAGAAATTATGGTAGGTAGGTAGGTAGGTAGAAGAGGCTGTCCTCTCGATGGAGTCATGAGCGGACACACTTAGGCCGCACACAGGGGCCATTGTGATACCACAGTTTCTCATTCTCCCCTATTCCAGGAACCACTCTGAGCTTCCGATAAAGCGACTCTGACTGCCAAATTCCAAGCATGAAAGTTCATCTATATTCTCTATGTAGTAGGCACCCAGGTGCCTCTTTCTCCTCCGACCAAGTGCCGGACATGTGTACAATAGGTGAAGAATAGTCTCATCCTCCTCCTCGTCTCCACAGCTTCTGCAGAAATCATTTGCATGCGTTCCTATAATACAATGCCCCGTAATAACCCCGATAACAGCGCTGAGCCTGTTTCTTTGGAGTTTAAGCAGAGTTGCCGTGCGCCTCCTATCCAGCCTTGGCCAGATTTTTTGCGCCGTTCTTCCCTCATCCGAAGTTGCCCACCTACTGTTGACAAGGTGCACGATTGCATTGTCAATTATAAGCCTGCAGGTCTAAGAAGTAATAGCCGACACTAAAAAACTCATTCCTTTATACCCAAGTCAGTGAATTGCCTTGGCCATAATTTGTAAATCGAATTAAAAAAAAGCCGAGCAACTTTCCGTGTTAGTTTTTTAAAACAGTAAAATGTAAAGAATATGATAGAAATTCAAGATTAATGCAGTGGATAGATTTCATTGGAGAAAATTTCTTTAATTTCTGTGCTCCTTTGTAGGCATAATCGGAACATATCGTATGTACTGTTAAAATAAGCAAACAAGCCGAAGACACAACAAAATATACATATCGTACGGTGAACAGAAATTACACAAAGAAATACACAGGAATTTACAAGAAAGCAGGAACATAGACCGAAAATCCAATAACAACAATTTCATGTAAGGACATAAAAGTAAAGGATTTTATGAATAAAGCTGCCAATGAGTTTATGAATGGTCACAAATTATGAATAAAATTTATAGCGCAGTGTTATCAGTGCGTTGTTATTTAAATAAAAAATAAATGACGATTAGAGAAATAAATAATTTCTTTTGTGAAAACGCATAAAAGTATGTAAATGATTGCAGGACGACTACAGACACACAGAAATTATACGTACCAAAAATGGGACATATGCACATGTCAACTGATTTTTGCGTCAAATTTTTTGTTTTCCGTCACAGCCGAACAAATTATATTTGTTGTCATCACTAAATATTACATTCTCGGCACTTGGCTGCGGAAACCGTTCTTTCTCAAAACACTTCGAACTGTTTCGGAATGCACAATAACACTGTGATCACTTTCCGAGGTATTTCGTATTTCTACGGTTGTAGTCCTAGGATTTTTATCCACAATCACTTTTATATACCGTGGTACCCTTGGAGAAATTTTATACGAAATATACGTCGTACGTATAATTTTCTGTGGTGCCATATTGGTTTTAAGCAAACTGCAGTCATAAATTCATAGATTTTGGGAATCTTTTTTCTTTATTTAAGTAAATGTGTCGTTACAGATGCTAATGTAAAGAAATTTTAGAAATTTTTTTCATTACTTTTTAAAAAAATGATTTTTAGAGGGGGTACGTATAATTATCTGTGTGACTGTACTGACAGCTTAGAGTTTAATTTCAAAGAATATATAAATTGCCTCCATTTTTTGGATATGGCTTGGCATGATATACCCGCCCAATTGTTTCCAGATACGTATGTATTAGAGGTCAGCAATGAGTATTCGAAACGATGAGTAGATTCGAATCGTACTTATAATATCTGATACTTATACGCATTCACACTTATTTTAATATCACACTCATACTACTCACATTCAAAGTTTGAAATACTCATGGTACTCATACTTAACAATACGCATGATGTTATTGATTTCGACTCTCCATGACTCATCGTATACACGAATCACAAAATAAGTATGATTCGCGAACGAACACTACAATACTCACTAGAAGGTTGTACGTTTGCTTTGCTTATTGTCTTTGTCTTTCTTCTTTTTTTTGTAAATACAACAACAACTAAGACTGTAAATTTTGATGAATAATGCGAATCACTCGAATCATTTATGAGTATTATAAGTATTTTTCTAAATTTATGAATCTAAATGAGTAGGCGTATAAATCAAACATATTTCAAATGTTATGAGTTTGATGCCAACGTTGTACTCATACTCATTGCAACCTGTATTTATAAATCAATGTTGTAGAGAGTATGAATGAATCAGAATAGTTGGATTTCAATACTGTTGACTCACTCATACTCAAAATTTTTTGAGTGCTTATGAGTAGCGAAAAAGCGATTCATTGCTGATTTCTGGTATGTATTACCAGCGTCGTTGGTGGCCTTTGAATCAAGAGTTAGTTAGGAAAATTCACAGGCTTATCAACATAAACTGTAAGATAGTGATAAAACCTTCTTTTGGTATTAAGAGGAAGTCGCCGTAGTCTAATAGGAAATGTGTTGGGTCAAACCCAGGTCAGACGAGTCCCGCAAAACGAAATTTGAAAAATATTTCTCCGGTGACTTCCTTTTAGCAGATTTCTGGCAAAAAATTGGAGTGTAAATAAAATTACCATGAAAAGTTTCTAAAAAATCTATCGTTCACAGCCGACTATAAACGATAGACACCGCACATAATGTATAAAATTAAATCGCATAACATATTGCACCGCATATTGCATGACACATTTTTAACCGCTAAATAGAATAGAATCAGGAACTCTGATAGCAGCAGGAAACTCCATTAGAAGCCATTGAATTGACCGCGATTAAATTAAATTAATTTTTACAATATTACTAATAATTTTAACAAAACTTAAGGACTGAGTTGCATTTAATTTATTGATAAATTGATAAATATTATCACTATCACTTAATTGTCTTAATTTGATTCTTTGTTGCTAATTTTATTACTTAAAATTGATTGATCATTAGCAATTTGAGAAGGTTGAATATTTTTATTTTTTATTTTTTTTTATTTTTATCTTAAAAATATTCATTTTGCCTAAGATACATACATACATAAGTACATACATATGTACGGCACATTTCCAAGATACATTTCAAATACTTATTTTGCTTTAATGTTGTACGATTTAGACACACTCAAAGTGTTCTGCAGTGTACTTTGAAAATGGATATTTTCGTATTGACACTATTGCCCTCAATCAAATTGACAAGCGTGTATTACGATGAAAATAAACAAAAAAAAATATGCCAAAAGAAATATGAAGAAAAATAAAAAATCGTTTCATTTTCATATTGGCAAAATGTTTTAAACGCCAACACATTTACTCACTTGCTCAAATGCTCAGTGGCTTCTTATAGGCGTTTAAGGAACAAAATAAACGGCCCCAAGCAGAATTTGTAGAAGTACGCATAGACACTAGGCAATAGCAATAGGCCTACGAATAAATGAACAAGCAAACGAATAAAAAAAAATATCATCATAGCGATCATCATAATCACCAACGTGTCGTCATCATCATTTACTTACTCACTGTTGTATGAAGATTCGTAAAGCTAAACATGTGTTGCCAGCCACTTACTGACTCTCCGATCGACACTAAGCACATAAACATTGCAAACATATGTATGTATCTCCATACAAGCATGTACATGCATACATATATACATACATATTTACATAAAAACCAATAGAAGTATGTGGTCTATCTGACTGCTAACCTAACAGACATTTATGTGAACATTTCTTAAAGCGAAAAAATCTCCAACAATTTTTTATGCGTGCCTAGCATGTACACACGCTTATGTATGCCGGCATGAGCATAAGTATCTAAAAGATACAAATCTTAACGTTTCAGTAAACACACTGCCAAAGTAACATAGAGCCATACAGCCATCGAGCGAGGCGGGAGTAGCTGCTAACTAACCAAAGATATCAGCCGAAAAACCCAACGATATGACGATATGATACGTTGTATTGCGTTTTATATGGCATGGCGTTACGTTATGTGTTGTTTTGGTCATAATATACTCAAGTAATGGAACATTTAATGACATAAGAAATGATACGTTTTCTTGGCTTTGATTTCGTTACGTTCTGCACAAAAGTTTAATGGCCATTTTGGCGCCAAACTGCCACTGTGATATATGGTGGGGAAAATTTCTTTTCTTTTTTTTCTTTGCATATTTATGTGGACATTCGATATGATGACAGTTTTGTTCAATTAAGCCAAATAGATTCTCTGGCTAAATAAACATTTTAGAACTCATGGCAATTAAAGGGCACGTTTCAATGAGCGAATGCAATTCAAAGATACTCATCACGGTATATTATAATATTGGTTTACGACTTTTTTATTATTATACCTGACGTTCAAATAAAAAGTTTTTCGATTTAGGGTCATTATTACAGCTTGGCGTTAAAGTTGGGTTTAGTTAAAGGTAACTTTAGCTAAAGTGAACTTTAAAGTTACCTAAGTTTAGCTAAAGTGAACTTTAAAGTCACCTAACTTTAGCTGAAGTGAACTTTAAAGTCACTTTTATTTGAACGTCAGATATCTTTTGTAGCACTTGTTGTCGACACTGTTCCGGCACTGTCATATTTTTGGAAAAGTTAAATTTATTTTATCTGTAGGTTGTAATAACGAAAATAGCTTAAGTGATCTTTAAAGTAACCTTTAACTTCTAAAGTGAAATATAAAATCGCCTTTAGCTTTGTTACCGACATTGTTCCGACACTGCCATATTTTTGGAAAAATAAATTTATTTTATCTGTCGGTGGTAATAACGAAAATAGCTAAAGTGAACTTAAAAGTCACCTTTAACTTTTAAAGTGAACTTTAAAGTCACCTTTAACTTCTAAAGTGAACTTTAAAGTCACCTAACTTTAGCTAAAGTGAACTTTAAAGTCACCTTTAACTAAACCCAACTTTAACACAAAGTTGTAATAATGACCCTAAATCGAAGAACTTTTTATTTGAACGTCAGATATCCTTAGTAGCACTTGTTATCGACATTGCTCAGGCACTGCCATATTTTTGGAAAAGTTAAATTTATTTCATCTGTAGGTTGTAATAACGAAAATAGCTAAAGTGAACTTTAAAGTCACCTTTAACTTTTAAAGTGAACTTTAAAGTCACCTTTAACTTTGTTATCGACATTGCTCCGGCACTGCCATATTTTTGGAATATGAGTAGTATGAGTATGATATTAAAATAAGTATGAATGCATATAAGTATCAGAAATTATGAGTATGTTTCGAATCTACTCATCTTTTTGAATACTCATTGCTGATCTCTGATTCTGACTGAAGGGTGATAATGAACAATTATGTATGTATGAATATATGTATATCGCCTGTAACAACCTGTATATGGATAGTATTAAGGCTTACGATATGTTAGGTTAGGTCGAAGTGGTAGCTCACTTGAGCACACATAGCAGCCCATTGTATTGCCACGAGTGAAAGCAGACTCTGTGCTTACGATATGGGTGGTATGAGAAACCCAGACAAATTCCTGGTAATATAACTTTTATAATGCACTGTATATCTTTTCATAACTTATTTGGTGTTTTTGCTGAAATTCTTACTGCAGATTTGTCTTTTTCTATTTTATTTTTAATATTCAAATGCAAATTTTCCATTTCGCATGTACATATGCAACAGTTTGCAATTGCATTGCCTTCAATTTATTAAAGATTAATTTCAATCCTGTTACAATAAAAAAAAAAACGAGAAAATTTATTACTCTACCTTATCTCACTGTTCATAATATGTATTCTATGGCATGGTTAATAAATATTAATTATTTTTGTCTTTCTTTATCGATTATTTAGACACCATAGACTGAAATAAATGCTGATTTTAATTATTAAATTAAAAAAATAAAATAAAAATAGAAATAGAAGAGAAGAGAAGAAAAAAAATCACTTAAACTAGCACACAATCCAACACAGACTCAGTGTATAACGTGTCAGAGTGAGGGGTTGGGTTATGCTAATATGCATGAGGCAAATGAGGCGAGGCTCGGTAAGAAATAAAAATTAGTTGCCGTCAAATTATTGAATCAGATAAATTGTAGATTTTTATTAAAGACTTGAAGCGTACTAAATACCGTTATTACTACTTAATTAAGTGCAAAGAAAAAAAAAACCATGAAATAATTATTAGTTTTAATGAAGCCGTTTTGCATTTAAATTAAATGTTCGAACAGTGTAACATATAATAAACGAAACAAAACAAAACAAACTATTCACTACAACCTTTTAGTTAGGATACCAACCTAGTTTCTCATACCATTCATGTCACATATAACATGAACTTAATAATTGGTGGAGGAACCTACAGTTTAAAGTCGACTTCGAATGACAGATTTTATGAAAGATGCTAAATGGCAATTTTATTTTACTCTTAGGGGCATTATTACAACTTGCCTTTAACTAAAGGGAGGATTTTAACGGGCAAATAAATTGTTTGTCATTATTATGAGTACCCAATAAGATAGAAGTGAGCGTTAAGCTAAAGGCAGGATCATCCTACCTTTAACTTTTAAAGTTAAGTTTATGTTTGAACTTGCCATACTTTTATATTATTTTCAATATGGCAACTTCAAATACAACAAAATGAGCAAATACAACAAAAAAGAAGCAGCCAGTCGTTGCCACTGCGTTTAAAAACACTTATTGTGTTAAGTGAGCAATGTTATCGACACTGCTCTGACACTGCCATATTTTTGAAAAAGTTAACTTTATTTTATCTGTAGGTTGTAATAACGAAAAGAAGTTAAAGGTGAGTTTAAAGCTCGCTTTAGCTAAAGTTACCTTTAACTAAACCCAAACTTTAACGGCAATTTGTAATAATGGCCCTGAGAATTTTTACCAGAGAACGAAGTCACCGAAGAAATATATTTCGTTTCGTTCGAGATGTATGAGCTAGGGTTTTAATCCCGGGTTGGAGTCTAATAAACGAACACATTACCTACTAGCGACTCCTACGGCGACTTCCATTTTATGCGTTAATTTTTTTAAAGGATTAAAGGAGTGAATAGTAACTGCTTCGTTTTTAGCTTAAGCAGTTTCGTTTCGAAATCTGTTGCTATCTGTTGTACAAAAAGCTGAGCTTCAAGCAAAATTTTGTGAAGAAAGCGAAAAGGACTACGATTGTTTCTGTTCCCGTAAAATGGCCATTGGGGAGATATACAGTAAATACAGTCACACAGATAATAAATCGTAGGACTACAGTCGTAGAAATACGAAATACCGCGGAAAGTGATCACAGTGTTATTGTGCATTCCGAAACAGTTCGAAGTGTTTTGAGAAAGAACGGTTTCCGCAGCCGAGTACCGAGAAAAAAGCCACGATTGGAATTTGCCCAATAATATATGGACAAGTCAACTGATTTTTGGGCGAATGTAATATTTACTGATGAGAATAAATATAATTTGTTCGGCTGTGACGGGAAACAAATAATTTGGCGCAAAAATCAGATGACTTGTCCATATATTATCATTTTAAAAAAATGACTGTGTGACTGTACGCCTGTAGTTCATCCAATACTGTTATTTGGGATCAAACTATGTTAACTTATAGTGGAGAAGTGAACATATCTTTCTAATTGATATGATTCTCGACTTCCCTCCCCTGATTCTGGTAGATAAAGAAATATCAACAATCCCTGCAATTCGCTTGAAGAGCACTTCATAATAGAGATTGAATGCCATGTTATAGAGACTGCTAGGTGTGAGAAGCTAGGTCGTAATCCTGACTGAAGGGTTGTAATGACCAATTACGTACGTTACGTTATAGATACTATGATGCCCAAGTTGCGGAAGAATTATTCAATCGCAATTGACTAACATGAATACTTTAATAGTACAGTACTTTCATGCCCAGGTCGTGGAGGAACAGTATTCCTGTTAGAAGCAGCTGCAATGGCATTAAATTATGCATCGGCGTATTCACAATTAAAAGATTTTTTATTGGTTTCGCAGTGTTTATTAGAAATCCTTGCTATTAAGGAGACTGTAGATTGCCTAAAGTGGCTGTCGTTTTTACAAATTTTGGGAATGCCTATAGCAGTTCTGTCTTGCTTGTCAATTAATGAGATGACTGAACAGTTTAACATTTGGATTCTATGGCTCGTGGGGCTTAAAAACATCAGGCGAATGTAGTCTTATCAAATTGCCAACATTGGTACCAGCTTAAGGGTTCTAACGAACCAACAAACTCATTTTTCGAAGTGATACTATTCGGAATGTGAAGAGTATATGGCCGTTGACAATTGCCAAATGGCTCCATCTTTTATGATGAGAATGATCTGGACTTACTCCTGTCTGTCTCGGGATTTCGCAAACTTCGGGATTTTTGGATCAAGAATTAATTTTCTGATGAGAGTAATCTGGACTTACTTGTGTCTGTGATTATCGGACATTGTCCCTTAGGGAGTAGGGTTGCCAATCGGAAAATCCCGAATTCCGAAATCCCGGGATTTCACAAATTTCGGAATTTTTCGATCCCAAATTATACCGAAAAATTAGTAGACGAATAAATTTTCTAATGAGAATAACTTGGACTTACTTGTGTGACAACTACCAAATAATCAGGCCTCCATCTTGACAGCATACGAATACGTTTTCTGAGGAAAATGATCTGGACTTACTTGTGTCTGTGATTATCGGACATTGTTGCGTTGGGAGACATACACAACGCCCTTGGGCATAGAGTATTACGACTTCTGGCACAGAGTTGGAAATACGAGTGGAGAATGTAGAAAACTTTCTATGTCACTGTATTGCTCTTGATCAGAGATCAGCAATGAATCGTTTTTTCGCAACTCATAAGTACTCATGAAATGTTGAGTATGAGTGAGTCAACAGTATTGAAATTCAATTACTCTGATTCATTCGTACTCACTACAACGTTGATTTATAAGTACAGGTTGCTATGAGTATGAGTACAACGTTGACATCAAACTCATAGCATTTGAAATATGTTTGATTCAGACGCCTACTCATTCAGATTCATAAATTTAGAAAAATACTTATAATACTCATAAATGATTCGAGTGATTCGAACTATTCATCAAAATTTAGTCTTAGTTGTTGTTGCATTTACAAAAAATAAAGAAGAAAGACAAAGACAGCAAGTACACAACCTTCTAGTGAGTATTGTAGTGTTCATATGCGAATCATACTTATTTTGTGATTCTTGTAAATGTTGAGTAAATGAGAATCGAAATCAGCAACATCATACGTATTGTTAAGCATGAGTACAATGAGTATTTGAATATGAGTAGTATGAGTATGATATTAAAATAAGTATAAATGCGTATAAGTATCACAAATTATGAGTATAATTCGAATTTACTCATCTTTTTGAATACTCATTGCTGATCTCTGCTGTCGATCAAAGTTTTAAAACTGTAAAGGATTTTGGCATTCATAAAGTAAATTTTCTACATTTTCTTCACTGCATATACAGTGGTGGCCACGAATTTAAGACACGACATATGACTGACTTAGTTGTGATAATATTTACAATCCTGTAATATCATAATTGATATTCTTTATTCTTCTATATACACTGTAATACTCAGAAAAAGTACCATTATTTTATTTTATTTCTTTTTACATTTTGTTGATTTTTGATCATATTATTGTAAAAACGTTTATTTGAAATTTGCCACGAATTTAAGACATTTCAGAAATATCTTGTTTTTAAGTGATTTTTTGGTGTTTTTTGAAGCTAAACGTTAAGCAACGAATGTTTTATTATATTTTATGTTGGAATACATAGAAATATTTAATTATAAATGGTCAGAGGTACTTGGAATACCGATGCCGAGCGAAAACTGATCCAACAACTAAAATTTGATGGAAAAATAATAATGGAGATATCCAAGCTGCTTAAATGTTCTAAATGCAAGATTTACAATGTGCTGGAACACATCAAGCAACATGGTACCACCAAAAATGTCAAACAGCAATCTAGAGCCCGAAAAACCACACCCTAAAGTAACTGCTAATAATCCTTTCACGAGGAGCTCAAGTAAAATAAAAAATAAAATTGTATTGGATTTTGGTATTGATATTTCGTCTAGGGCAATAAGAAGATGTCTAAATGAGAAAACCATGCGTGGGTGTATTGCACAACGTAAACCACTTGTGTCAAAAAATATAAAATCCCGACTAGCATTTTGTCTTGATCTATATAATATGTAAATAAAAATTCTTAACCAAATATAGGCAGCAAAATATTATTAATTTTTCTTCCTAATATTACTAAAATCTTAAGAAAAATATCATGGACCTAAAATATTTTTGATAAGATGTAAAAATTATCACAAATGTATTTATAAGTAAAATGTCGTGTCTTAAATTCGTGGCCACCACTGTATGTGTTTACGAAATTACTTGTCACACTGTTAAACATTTTAACGCATAAATACCTAAGCGTGTAATTAAATGCACGACATTTTCAAATTGAATATTAAAAAAACAAACAAAAATAATCCATAAGAAAATAGGTATATGACAGTGTTGGTCAATTAAAATAAAAACTTAATATATAGCAACAACAACAACAACAAGACTAATAAGCATAAATATTAAGTTGACACTTGATATTGAATAATTTGCACTTTTTAATTACAAGAAAAAAAAACAGACAGACAGACACGGACATTAATTGCTTTGCATAATTATCAGGAAATCATACGCAATGAGTAAAGGAGAGACAGACAGAAGGAGAGACAGGCAAACCAGTAATTAAGCAATTAAGCAACCCCAACAATCTAAAGTTTAAAGCAGAAAAAGAAAGAATAAGAAGAAGCATATGAAATAAATCAATAAAAATACAATTTAAATGGAAATTAAATTACAAAAAAAAAAACACTTTTAATCACTGTTTTGTAGTCCATAAAAATAAATAAATTCCTGTTTCGTTTTTTTTTTTTATTTGTCCATTCCAAGCACGGTGTACATAAAAAAAATGCATTTTAAACAACAAAAAAAAAGCCAAAAAAATATTCGTTGAAATGTTTTGTGTTGCATTTTAAATTCCACCAAGTCACTCAAGTGACACATCATAATTCGTAAGCCCTATGTGTGGTTCAGTGCTGGCTAGTGCATGGCTGGCTGCCTGTAAAATGTTGAAATTTATGCCGTGATTTTTGTGTTTCTTTTTCTTTTTATTATAATTATTGTTGCTTTTGTAGTTGTTGTTGTTATTGTAATATGTTTTAATATTCTTGAATTGTTGTCTTTCGCTTTACTAAACACAATTCACTTTCAATCTCCGTTTCATTGTTTGTTTGTTTGTTTGTTTTTTCTGCCGTTTGTTGTTCATTCTCTGGATGTGGAGTGCCATTCTCGTTGTCTTCTGTTATGGTCGAATAAATTGTTTTACATGACAACTTTTGTCAATTTGTTAACAAAATTTGTTGTTGTTGTTGTTGTTGTTGTTCTCAATTGCATTGAATTGAAAGTCAATATTAAAATTTCAATCTTGTTTTTATTGGATTTTTCCTTTTTGTTTTTTTGTTTTTTTTTCTGTTTTAAATATGTTTAACAGTTTATTTGTAATTCAATACACTCATATTGAAGCGAGCTTTTTTTTTGCAAACGTCATGCATTGGGTAGGGGAAAATATATTTTTCGCTTCTTGAAAAACATTAAATTTTTATTGCGAAATATGGCAGGCAAGAAAACAATTTATTCTGATATCCAGCCCTTGCACTGATCAACTTCTTCGATGAGTTCGGTGGAATTCGATCTGGACAGGGGATGGGCTTACTCCTGGCATCACAACGGGCAGCTATGCGTGCTCAAGTGAGCTAACCTAACCGAGGAAAGTATACCAATCTGCAATTGTAGACGATATCTTGGAATATGAGTCTGCATAGAAAATGTTTTAAAATCACGAAGGGCGGCCTTTGACCATCTGCGTTGCAATGACATTAAATTTTCACGATTAAAACTTGATCACATTAAATCCTGGGGTCAGGAAAACGGCTGTACATACCGTATATCTCATACATACATAATTGGTCATTACAGCTCTTTAGTCAGTATTACGGCCTAGCTTCTCACACCACTTATGTTGTGTGCGTTAATTTATTATAAAGGGTGTTTTTTATAGAGGTATAGAACTTTAAGTTGCAATAAAACAACGATGGATTATTCGATTGACATGAATTTTGTTTATCCGAAAGATAATCTTGTGGCATTACATTTTAAATATGATTTCTGGCATATGACCGCCACGGCTGGCGCGGATGTAGTCCAATCTGGACGTCCAATTTTCGTTGATTTTTTTCCAACATTTGTCGCCGTATATCGGCAATAATACGGCGAATGTTGTCTTCCAAATGGTCAAGCGTTTGTGGTTTTACCGCATAGACCAATGACTTTACATAGCCCCACAGAAAGTAGTCTAGCGGTGTTAAATCACAAGATCTTGGAGGCCAATTCACAGGTCCAAAACGTGAAATTAGGCGGTCACCAAACGTGTCTTTCAATAAATCTATTGTGGCACGAGCTGTGTGACATGTTGCGCCGTCTTGTTGAAACCACATCTCCCATCACCACATCATGGTTATTCAATTCAGGAATGAAAAAGTTAGTAATCATGGCTCTATACCGATCACCATTGACTGTAACGTTCTGGCCACCATCGTTTTTGAAAAAGTACGGACCAATGATTCCACCAGCCCATAAAGCGCACCAAACAGTCAGTTTTTCTGGATGATCGCTAAACAAAATTCGCTTGTGAAAATCGGGAACAACGGTAATCTCGTTTTGGGCCCATTCGACGAATCTACGCCTTACTTGATGATCGTTTGGCTTCAAATCTTGCACAAGTTGGATTTTGTAAGCACGCAAACCAAGATCCTTCCGTAAAATCTTCCATAAAGTGGATGGACACAGATCCAATTCCTGTGCTCGATGGCGGATGGACGCATTCGGGTCTTCCTTAATGCTACGCTCTACAGCAGCAATAGCTTCTTCTGTACGCACCGTACAGCGTCTCTGGGGATGCGAGTTATCAATAAGAGTAAACGTGGTGCGAAAACGTTCCATGGTTAATCGAATTAACTGCTCTGATGGACGATTTTGTCGACGATAAAATGGACGTAGTCCGCACAGAACCATTATTTTCGAAATAAAATTGCACTATTTGCAAGCGTTGTTCAGGCGTGAGTCTATTCATGATGAATTGCCAAACCAAACTGAGAATAAATCACTTTACAGCTGTTAAATCGGTCGTCATCTTGAAAAGTAATGCCAACTTAAAGTTGTATACCTCTATAAAAAACACCCTTTATTAAATGTCTCTACAAAAGCGAAACGAAACAAAAACGAGGAATTTGTTGAGACTTCTCTTGAAATGGCCTTTGCAGTTAAATAATAACTACGGGAGCTTTTTCACTCTTCAATTTTCAAACTAACTAGAATTTAATCGAATAGATTTTTACCCCCACCCAATAACAGAATGTATGTTAATTTCTGTTTTTATTTTTGTTATGATTTTGCATCTTTTTTTTTTGGATTATAATTGTTGCTACAATTGTTTTTGTATTTATTTTAGTTGCATTTTCAATTGTATTTCGAACAAAAAATTGAAAAACCCTCTTACTGTCATGACCAACAACTAAAACTAACAACAACGAACAACAGAAAGAACAACAGTACACGTCACTTTGTCAATGCGAATACGAAGGATTTGGATTTGTTTGCCTTGTTTTTAAATGTTGATCACTCGTAAATACTGACTCTTTGTTTTCTTTTCTTTGCTCTTTTTTTGTTACTGTCAGAAGGGAGTCTTTGTTTTTGTTTTTTTTTAACCGTAACGTTCTTTTTTGCTGTTTTGTTATTGTTGTTTTGCATTGTAACTGCATATGATTTGAATGCAATTAAATGCTCCGTTAAATTGAAAAAATATTTTTGAATTCATTTTCATTTTAATTTTTATTTTTTGTTTTTTCTTGCTTTTCTTGTTGTTGTTATTGATTTTGCAATAAAAAGTGAATTTGTTTTTCTGTTTGTTGTTTTTATTGTTTTTATTAATTTTTCTTTTGTTATTTATTTATTTTAAATTGTTTTTTCTTTGTTTTTTTATTTAATTCTGTTCTGTTCATTAAATACGAACTCAAATAAGGCGGGACTTATTTGGAAATTTTTGTTTAATTTTGAATCGATGTTTTGTTTTTTTTTATTGAAAAGAAATACTTTGCGGAAGTTGAAAATTTTGTTTCTTTTATAAAGAAAAATAATAAAAAATTAAATACACACACTTTTATTTTAAACGCAAGAATAAATTAAAAGTCCATTGAACTTGTTTTGGGTGAAACATTTGCACAAGAAATTTCATAATTGAAGCGACACACATTTATTTGGCGAAAAATTTATTTTTAACTCGTAATTTTAGAATTAAGAGAAAAGCAAACGAGGGTAGGGCGTTAAGTGATAAGTTTTTTTAATCAGAAAAATTAATAACCGTGGAAAATAATTTTTCTTTTAACTTTATTGCACAGCCGGTGACGGCTATGTCCTCATATCCAATCCTGCAGTAGTAGCTGCTGCTATTGAAGTGCCTTTACCACACTCAAAAATATTTCTCACGATCTGTACTAATCTATGGGTTTGTTTCTGCTATGTTTTCTTCTAACACATAATAGAAGATTTCGAATACAATCGTATACGATTACTTTTGGTGTTAATATGTTAACATAGCCTTCAAGGCATAGAACAGTATTAATTACACAGCCCTGCAAATTTGGACTTTTTTTGTGCAAATAAGATGGCTCCAGGTGTTTCCGAAGGCATTTTGCGCGCTGAACACGAATCTGGTTTCAAAAACTTTCCACCACGTCAGGTTTTCGAGAGTTGAAACCCTTAAAAATAGCGTTTTTGGCCATTTTTGAAACATTGCAGAGCTAAACACTGACGTGCTAGAATCATCGCTATTGTCAGAAATTGACAAATGATCTTTGCTCTTTAAAATGAGCCCAAAGCCAAATTGTTTGCATGCACCCTTAAAGTAGGGGGTGGGTTTATGTCAAGTGGTGCAAGAGAACAAGAAACACATTATGGAGGTCCTTAAAAATTAATCAGATTTACTTGAAAATTGTTACACAGGAGTTTTTGGAGTCGCTGATTATAGATCTTCATTCAGAATTAAAAAATTCAAAATGGCAGATCCAATATGGCGGTCGAGGTTTATAAAAAATTTAATTAAATTAAAAATTAATTATATGCTCGGCGTAGTGTCACAGACCAGAGGAGTCTCTGGTGGGAATCGAACCCACGACCCTCACGCTAATAGTCTAGCACACTACCCACTAGACTACCAGGGCACCCAGTATTAATTATAAAAAGGATTTTCGTTATTGTTTTGAAGATCAAATTATTTCCCAACTCCAGTGGCTTTTCTGGCGTTGAATTCAGAAATATTTTCCACGAAAAACATCCAAAACATGTCTTCGCATTATATTTCCTAAGCCAAAATGTTTCCTATCAATTTGAGCGTTGAAATCTTTTAAATCCCCCTTTCCCATATACCCTCCTTTCATCCTATCCCCTATACTATCATTCCCTCCTTTAGGACGTTGTACAATGGGTCAATCTGACCTCCGGCTACTGTACTTGTCTTGACTGACAGGAACACGTCCTCTAAACTAACCTAACCTAATCTTCTAAAAGTTCTGCCAAGAATATTACAGAATATCTGCTTACGTTCTTCTGTTGACACTTGGCATTGGATGACCGAAATCGTGCTGCTATGATTCCTTCGGAAATAGATTTCCAGATGTGCTGGAAATGAGTAAATTCATTATTATCGCTGAGTATTGCGATCTTGCGTCTCTACCCATCACTTTCAACCGGGAATCGCAAATTTGCCACACTTGCACTCGAATTCATTCCCTTTTTTGTTCGTCTGAGTTCTTGATTCTTCACGTTTTCTTGAATTATTTTTGAAAAATCAGTGGTCAGAAGGGATTAGCTTTTGCATGGCAATATCGGTAAATGGTCTCGCAGGTTCACCAAAGGTTCCCACTGAAAAATTTCACTGGAGAGTTCAAAGGATGAGGCCCTTCTGGACAGTTCATCGGCCCTACAGTGCTCTGACAAGCGGATATCATAATATCCCGCTTTGCCTGTCGACTACAAAAATTTCGTCACACACCGTTTCATTCACTTCGAACTGTTAGCGGAAATTTGAGCGAAGTCGTTAACGAGGTTTCTTTCTGGAATGGATGTTCTTAAATTTCTTGAGAAGCGCTGCCATGTAGTGAATAGTCTTGATAGTTACAATTTCTTTTAGGATCTTTCAGCGTCCAATATTTGATCCACGCCACTAACGCCCAGAAACGACTACTAGTTTTAACTGTCATTCTCTTACTTTTTCCAACGGAATTTTTATAAAATTATCTACAGTACTGAAGTATGTTTAAAACCCAAGTCATCATTAATAATAATGCTTGCAGATCGCGTTTTGTATCTGTAAAAGGACCGTAGACAAGATCTGCGGTCTCAAACCAATCATCACATATTGACTCTATCGGACCGTGGTGGAGCCAACATTGTTTTATAGTGTTTATGCCTGGTGCACGGTGTACGAAACAAATATAGGCAGTCAGCTGTGCTCTCTGTTCCACTCCAACCAAGACATTATTTGCAATGCTTAATTGATTCCCCTCGGACCTCCTATTAAGGCAGAGGTTTAAAGATTTAGAAGTTCGCAATGGAACCCTTAAGATTTACGCTGATTGCTCTAAGATAAGAGAGTAGGCTGTGGTGTATTTTAGAAGGGTTCTCATATTAAACTTTCCTTTGGGCTGTACAGGAAGAAGTCTTGGCAATTTTAAAAGTAGCGCAATGCTTGTTGGGTGTCGGGATTTTCCCAGAAAATCTTTTAATTTAATCGGACTGCCAGACTACGATAAAGTCCCTAATTAACGTACATAATTGCAACGGCCGTCTTTGTCTATGAATCCCGAAGATTTCTCAGGAAAATTTCGTATCACTCACAGGTGGCCCTTACAGAGATATCGTTGGAAATTGCATTACCAATGAGCTAACCAAAGCCGGTACGAAGCCTGCAATCTCCGACAAGTTACAGGGCATAGATATACCAATTGCTGCAGTTAATTTGGATATTATTCACTATCATTACAGGGAAGTTCAATCTCGTTGGTACCAGGAGGGTATGCGGAATATTGCTAGACTTTGCTGGACACGTAGAGGAACATCTCACTTCTGTCTCTAAATCGCATGGCCATCCAATTGCGATTCTGTCCTTTTGGTAGACATGCCGAAAAACTTGTCATTCCGGTAAATGACTTCAGGTGGAAGTGTGGCTGGCAGGAGCAAGAGGAAACTGTTTTTAACATCATGTGTGAGTGCCCTGCTGTTATAATGAAGGGGGGATAGGTTTCTGGATTGCTGCCATAGGAAGATTTATTTTGGACGCGAGTTGGTTTTCTCTACGATCTGTATTTGATCCCACGATAGAATTAATTGTTGTATCACAATGGATCTAAATACTGGCCCAAGTCGAACCTAGAAAGTCGAAAGGGGCATCCGCTACCTTACCTAACCTAACCTGAGTTCAGGATAGTTGTTTTGCTGCTGGATTTCCATCAGCTGTGAACTACTGATCGCTGCTGATTAGAGCTTATGAGTCAACCATGGTTTAAAATCCCACAAAACCTGGGAATCCCCAGTTTACATATATACATACATACATAATTGGTCATTACAACCCTTCAGTTAGGATTCCGAACTACCTTCTCACATGACTTATGTTGTGTGTGTTAATTTTATACATGAGTGGTAGGACATGCAGTCGACTCCGAACGACAAATTTTTGAGAAGTTTTTCATGTCAATTTTATTTACTCTCAGAGTTTTTGCCAAAAACCTGCTGAGAGGAAGTCGCCTAAAAAATATTTTTCATATTTCGTTTCGGTGAGATGTCAGAGCTGGGATGTAAACCAAGGCCTCATGTCTAATAAGCCAACACAGTACCTACTAGACTATGATGACTTTCCCAGAATTATGTCTATTAAATAGGGGTAGAATAAGACACTTTGCATTGTCTTGCCTATTGTAGAGTACTTATGCAAAGTAATTATAACATGAATGACAAAACTATGGCATGTGTTTTATTTATTATGCTGCTATTTATTATTTATTTTCGTTTTTTTTTTATTTTTGTTTTTTGTTTTACTATTTATTTTAAGTGCCTATTTCATGTTCGTGTTACAAGAAGAATTTTTTGTTTTTTTCTGTATTTCTTGCTCCGTACTGGCACATACTTTTTGAAAGCGTACAACCCAGCACAGACTGAAACAATTAAAATAAGTTTTACGCACATGTTTAATGATTTCTAAGGAATTTTCTTGTTTTTGTTTTTGGAAAGTAATTTCATGTAATTTATTTGAAAATTTTAAATATTTTTTCCATGAATCTAGCAAAACTGCAAGCTGAACTAATTATTAAATTGTCCCTAAAAAAAAAGAAGAGGGCGATTCTGTTGTTCTTTTTCTCGGGGAGGATTTCAGATTTTTATGTCATTTTCATGATTTCGTTTTCCATTCAATTCTTATTCTTATTCGTTATGGTCTTTTGCTATAAAATGAAATTAAAATAATTCAGTTTATTTGCTTTTATTTTTATGAAGAATATCATATTTATGTATTAAAATATCTGGTGGGCCATCTAGCGGTTTAAATTTGAACAATCGGTTATTGCGAATCTGGCAATACTTTGGCATTCCACTCGGTAACAAAATTATCTCCAATGAACGTAATGAATTCGATTTACACTTGACTAGGTTAGGTTAGAGGATGTGTACTTATCAATTAAGACAAGTACAGTACCTGGAGGTCTAATTGACCCATTGTACAACGTCCTAGTTTCTCACACCACTTATGTTGTGTGTGTTAATTTTATACATGAGTGGTGGGACCTACAGTTTAAAGTCGACTCCGAACGACAGATTTTTGAGAAACTTTTTCATGGCAATTTTATTTACTCAGAGTTTTTGCCAGAAATCTGCTGAGAGGAAGTCGCCGAAGAAAATACTTTTTTTGTATTTTGTCTTGATGTCTGGCCTGGGGCTCAAACCCTGGCTTTACGTCTAATAAGCCAATATACTACCTACTAGACTAGGGCAACTTACGCTTGACTAACGCTGGGATTTATTGGGCCACCGAGAAATTGAACGATGATGCCGATTTTGCCAAAAAAAAAAAAAAATTCATCCTTTCGGAGGAAGCTCATTTGCATCTTGGTGGGTAAATAAATAAAATTGCGGTATTTGGAACTTAGATAACCCACACGTAGGCTTACAGAAGCCAATGCACCCTTTACGAGTGACTGTTTGGTGCGGCTTGTGGAGCAGAGGCTTCATTGGAACATATTTCTTTGAAAATGAGAACGGCGCAACTATTACGGTCAATGGAGATACTTGTCGCACCATGAAAACCGATTTTTTTGTATCCGCTCTTCATGGTATGAAGTCGCCGTAGTCTAGTACGTAGTGTGTTGGCTTATTAGACGTAAAGCCCGGATTCGTATCCCAGGTCAGATATCAAAACAAAATACAAGAAGTATTTTTTCGGCGACTTCCTCTCAGCAGATTTCTGGCAAAATCGCTGAGTAAATAAAATTGCCATGAAAAGTTGCTCAAAAATCTGTCGTTCAGAGTTGACTTTAAACTGTAGGTGCCGCCACTCATGTATAAAATTAACACACACAACATGAGTGGTGTGAGAAGCCAGGCCGTAATTCTGACTGAAGGGTTTTAATGGCCAATTATGTATGTATGCATGTATGTATGTCTTCATGGTATTGATGCCAGCGATGTTTGGTTTCAACAGGATGGTGTAACTTGCCACACACCTCGTTAATAAGCAAAATTGCCATTTTTGGACTCAGAAAACTCACACGTGGTCCTACAGATGCAAATGCATCCATTATGAGTCATTGTTCTTTGAAGTGAGGTGCACCGTGATACACATCTCGTGCCCCAATCGATTTATTGTGTCAAACTTTTAATGGCCGTTTAATTAGTCGAAATGGTGTTGTGAATTGGTCGCCAAGCAGCTGCGATTTGACGCCGTTGTGCTATTTTCTGTGGGGCTCCGTTATGGAAAATTGTTGTGTCGGCAAACCAGAGACAATTGAGCATTTAAAAGCCAAAATTGGTGATCCGTGATTCGACTCTATACCCGCGAAAAAGTGCACGAGAATTGGTCTGATCGAATGAGATACCGTGAGTCTGGCCTTATGAATGGAAAACTATTCCATTTCCAAGCGGAACAATTGCACTTCACAACAAAAATAAGAAACTTTTAAATTTCCCACCCTATAGCAGCAAATAGAAATAAATAAAGAGGCGTGCTATGGAGAGGGTTAATATGAGATGAGGGATTTCAGCGGTTATTAGGTTTCATTTAATAATCTACTTACAGGTAATAATTACGCATTATCATGCATGCCATTCATTGGCTTAAATGCGGTGCCTTAACCCAGAAATATTTTCTTAAATTTTTTTTGTTGTTTTTATACACAAGTGTTCACAAGCCCTTTTTATTCGGTTAATTATTAAGACGATTATTTTAATAATTCATGATTAAAATTAAATACCATACATTCTGTTGTTGTTGTTGTTGCCATAGTTGTATTCATCGCTTGGGTTTGTAGTGTTTTTCGAGGCTCTATGGAATTTTTTTTTTTTTGAAACAAAACGAAATTCAATAACCTTCACTTATAAACACAAACACACATTAAGAATGAGTTTTAAATTCATTTAAAAATAAGAAGAAAAAAAATTGTTTTTAATTAATGGATGACCTTTTTATATGGCAGCCGACCAAATTTTATGGCGCTAATCTTAGAGCCATAAACTAATTTTAAACTAAACATGCTGACTTGACTGACTGACTGACACCAATTACAATACACAAAAAAATCGAGTTGTTTTAGGTGTCTGCTCTTGAATAGCATGAAAGCCTAAATAAAATTGTATTTAAATTTAAACGGCTGCCTCATTTAGTGTAACATTTCTTATGTAAATGTTTGTTTATTAGGCTAAAACGTTTATGGCCTAAATAAAAGTACTAATACTGGCTTTAATGAATTGTTCCCTTTTTTTGGGAGTTAGAAGATAAGCTTTGCAATGATTTTTCTCCAAATTAAAAGTGTGCCCATACAACTATACTTGCCTTACAAAAACTATACCCCCCGGGGACTAAAATCAGTGTAAATACCTTCTAAAAACAAGTATTATCCCGCGACTCTGAAGTTTTCCTCAATTTATTTGAATTTAACCACACACTTTAATTGATAACACCGTGATGTGAAGTCGCCGTGGTCTAGTAGGTAGTGTCTATGCTTATTAGACGTAAAGCCAGGGTTCGAGCCCCAGGCGAGACATAAAAAAAATACAAAAAGTATTTCTTCGGCGACTTCCTCTCAGCAGATTTCTGGCAACTCTCTGGAAGTAAATAAAATTGCAATGAAAAAGTTTCTCAAAAAATCTGTCGTTCGGAGTAGACTTTAAACTGTAGGTCCCACCACTCATTTATAAAATTAACACACACAACATAAGTGGTGTGAGAAACTAGGTCGTAATCCTAACTGAAGGGTTGTAATGACCAATTATGTGTATGTGTTGTTAATTTTACTTCACGATCCTTTTACTTCAAAAATCAAATTTCACAAAAAACTTATATTGGGTGGGCCATTTATCGGTTTAAATTTGAATTATCGGTTATTTTGAATCTGGCAATGCTTATGTCATTCTATTCTGTCACGAAATTCAGTATATTATCTCCGCTGAACGTAATGAATCGATTTACGCCTAAGGAACGTTAGGATTTATTGGAAATTTATTTTGAAAACCAAGACAATTTGGTCAAATTTGCATGAAAATGTCGCACACAATTTGGTCGTAGAGCAGAACCAACAGTATACATACACTACAACCCTTTAGTCAGGACTACGACCTAGCTTCTCACACCATTTATGTTGTGTTTCTTAATTTTAAACATGAGTGGCGGGTCCCAACAGTTTAAAGTTGACTCCGAACGACAGATTTTTGAGAAACTTTTTCATTGCAATTTTATTTACTTCCAGAGAGTTGCCAGAAATCTGCTGAGAGGAAGTCGCCGAAGAAATATTTTTTCATATTTCGTTTTGATGTCTGGCCTGGGGCTCGAACCCTGGCTTTACGTCCAATAAGCCAACATAGTACCTACTAGACTACGGCGACTTTCTTCATTCGAAAATTGTACGAAAATATCGAACAAAATTTGGTCGCAGCGAACGACCAATAGTGGCCGGTATACGCAAATTTATTCCTGAAGTCAGTGAAACTAGTTTCATTGTTGGTGGGCCGTGAGCGTACAGAGCTCGTACAGTGCGTACATCCGAAAATATAGAAGCTGTGGCTGAGAGTGTGCGTGAGAGTATCCATCATCAACTTATCATTATTCTCAAGAATTGGACATTTCACGTACCAGTTTACATCGAATTTTGCGAAAAGATCTCGGTATGAGGCCTTACAAAGTCCAATTGGTTTAAAAATTGAAGCGGAGCTTCGTTTTCGTTTTGCTAGATGTGCCAACGCGAAACTGCACGATGATGTCAATTTCGCCAAAAAAAAAATCATCTTTCGGATGAAGCTCATTTTCATCTTGATGGGTACGTTAATAAGCAAAATTGCCATATTTGGGACTCAGAAAACCCACACGTCGACTTACAGAAGCCAATGTACCCATTACGAGTGAGTGTTTGCTGCGACTTGTGGAGCGGAGGCATCATTGGCTTATATTGCTTTGAAAATGAGGACAGCACAACCATTACGGTCAATGGAGACACCTATCACACAATGGCACACTATAGAGAATTACAAAGCTACTCTGGAGGTGATTCTAATAGGAAGAAAATCTAGTAGGTAGTGTGTTGGCTTATTAGATGTGAGACCACGTTTCAAACTCCAGGTCAGACATCTCAAGCAAAACGAAATATGAAAAAATATTTCTTCGGCGACTACTTCTCAACAGATTGCTGGCAAAAACTCTCTGAGAGTAAATAAAATTGCCATGAAAAGTTTCTCAAAAATCTATTGTTCGGAGTCGACTTTAAACTCTAGGTCTAGACACTCATGTATGAAATTAACACAGATAACTGGTGTAAGAAGCTAGGTTGTAGTCCTGACTGAAGGATTGCAAAGGCCAATTATGTGTGTACAGTGGTGGCCTTATAATTAGAAACGATGTTTCTGGAACAGAGTTCTCTGGAGTGATGAATCTAAGTTAAGTTTGTTCCAATCTGATGGAAAAACGTATGTAAGACGTCCTCCAAACAAAGCCTTTGATCGCAGGTACACAGTGAAAACTGGAAAACAAATTAACAAACATACATGTTGCTAAGTAGTTTCCAATTATAAGGCCACCACTGTGTGTATGTATTCGCATTCTGTTTGAGGGATCTAAAATTTTTCGAACGCTTCCCTGGGAAACCAATCCATATGGAGAATATGGATTTAAATTATGAACCTACGTTAAATCACTGCAAAAAATCAAACCTATTGACTAAACAATATGCCTCAACAGAGTATACAAGAACATATATCAAGTAAATGGAGTCATATTTCATGGGAATAACGAACTTACAGACATGTCCTATGACTTACGATTTAAGAAACAAAATTTCAAATTGACGTTTAGACTCACAGTCCGATTAAGATAAAAACAATCAACTGCACTGGAACTAGTCGAATTTGAACCGATTATACATTAAAAATAGCAGGTAGTTGATATGAATTTCTAGGGAAATTAATGGAAAATAGACACATTTAGAATGCATGCTATAATAGAGGCTCTTTTCCGAAAACTTATGGTATGGTGCAAAACTGAGTACATGAGGAACAAGTCAAATTTGAGACGATTATACATCAAGAGTAGCAGATATTTTACATGAATATCTAGGGCAATTGTGGGAAAATAGACACATTTAGACATAGAGGCTCTTTTCCTAAAGCTTATGATATGGTGCAAAACTGAGTACATGAGGATTGTTTAAGCTTTATTAGATTTTCTTTTGGAATTTATAGTTTTTCATTTTATTTTCCTTTTATTAAACATTTTGTTCGGAGTTTGAACACACGATATATTGCAAATTCCAAAGCTTTAATCGAAATTTGAATTTCACTAATGTTCTCCACTGTATTTCAAACGAATTTCACTTGTTTAGATTTTTTCTTCGTCTTCCATTGATTTTTGCGTTCGTCTTTTATTGTTTATTATTAATAACAGTGAATAATAATTATTATTTTTTATTTTTAATAATACCCCTCACAATTCCCTTCAAATTCTGGAATGGAAAGTATTCGTCGCGCGTAGTAGCCATGGGGAAATAATTTTGATGAGTTTGTATTTTCAATTTTTAATTTTTTTTTTTATATTTTTTGTTGTTGTATGTATGTCTCACACATTAGGCCATTTAATTAAAATATTATTCTTTGTCTGTGTTTTTTTTGTTGTTGTTTTTTTTTCTGAATTTGTCTGTAAAAACAATGACGAATAATTTGTGTTTTTTTTCTGTTTTTTTTTACAAAACCACAATGAAGATGTCTGGTGGGGCCATGTCTATGGTGTATGACTTTTTGAACGGCCTGGCCTATTGTCTGGGTTTATACAACGCTGATGATGATGATGATGATGATAATTTGCTTGTGATACTATTTATGTGGCAAGTTTAGTCATGAGGAGACCCATTAATGGATTGACATGTGAAAAAATAATTTTTTTTTTCTTGTAATATTAGTTTGCCACCATATTCATGTAGTATTTTTTTTCGTTTTTTTATTTTTGTTTCATTTCACATTAAATAGGCATAAATGCGTATGGTTTTTAAATGATTTCTTCGTCATATTCACGCACAAAATAAAAATTAAAAAAAAACTTAAGAAATGAAAATAAAAATAAAAACTTTGAACGAATTATGTCATGTGTCCGTAATTTAGCAGAAGGCATTACACTTTAAATGATTCAAAACTAAAATTCGTTTAAAAATAAAAAACGGATTTGACTTGTAAAATACTATAGAATACGTGTGTAATAGCTTTACAATTATATTTGAATAGTTTTTGTTTTGTTCTATGACTGGTTTTTGCTAAAATAAAAATTACGTGAAAGTCTTCTCTCAATAATATTGAAATTATCGATGACATCTTCAAGAAAAAAAAAAAAATACAAAAAAAGGCTCTTTCGACAGCACATTGTCATCAGTTTTATAGCACAAGTTCCATAAGAAATCTTCTCAAATGCTATTGTTCGAAAGCAACTACTATCAACTGTAGGTTCCATCAGACATGATAAGTTTAACAGACACAGTATGGGTAGTGAAGTCGCCATAGCCTAGTAGATAGTGTGTTGGCTTATTAGACATATGGTCACGGTTCAACCACCGGCTCAAATGTTTCGCATAAAACGAAATATGAAAAAATATATTTCTTCGGCGACCCTCCTATAAGCCGATTTCTGGCAAAAACTCTGAGAGTAAAATAAAATAACAAGAAAAAAACTTTCCAAATTTGTCGTTCGGAGTCGAAAATATATATTTGGGGTTCCGCTACTCATGAATAAAATTATCGCACACACCATGAGTGATGTGAGAAGCTAGGTTGTAATCTTGAGTAATGGTTTGTAATGCCAAACGAAGTAAGTAAGTAAATCAAGTAATGGGATAGCTTGAGTAAGAATAGCCCGACCGAATATGTTAATGAGCATATTATAGATGAGTTTTTCCAAGACATATATACGATCGGACTATATTTTCTTTTCTGTATTGAAACTTCAATAGTTTTACCGCCAGTTAAGATTTAGAATGTGTCGAGATTTACGCCAACTTAAATGCTTAAATAGAGTATACACGTTAGAGTATGGATATATAGGGTGGGTCATCTATTGGTTTAAATTTGAACCATCGATTATTTCGAATCCGACAATACTTATGTCGTTCTATTCTGTCACAAAATTCACAATATTATCTCTACTGGACGTAATGAATCGATTTACTTTTGAGCAACGTTAGGACTGATTGGGCCAAGGAGAAAGAGCACGATGATGTCGATTTTGCCAAAAAAAAAAAAAAACATATTTTCGGATGAAACTCATTCTCATCTTGGTGGGTACGTTAACAAGAAAATTGCCATATTTTGAGCCTCAGAAAACCCACACGTGATCTTACGGAAGCCAATGCACCCATTACGAGTAACTATTTGGGAGCAGAGGCATCAGTGGATCATATTTTTTTTTTTTTTAAATGAGGAAGGCGCAGCTATTACGGACACCGTAACCCGTTGTACCCGCTCTTCATGGTATTGATGTGAACGATGTTTGGTTTCAACAAGATAGTGCAACTGGCCACACATCTCATGCCACAATCGATTTATTGCGTTGATGGCCTCTTAATTGGTCGACAAGAAATTGCGATTTGACACCGTTCGACGGTTAAAGAAAAGTGTTCTGCAGACAAACCAGAGGCAATTGAGCATTTGAAGGCCAATATTCGTGATGCCATTGCCAAGATACGACGGCATACACTAAAAAAATGCATGGTATTGATGTGAACGATGTTTAATTTCAAAAGGATGGCGCAACTTGCCACATATCTCATAACACAATAAATTTTTTGCGTTAAATGTTTGATGGCCATTTCATTAAACAAAATGGTGATGTCGATTGTGCACCAAGAAACTGCAATTTGAGACCGTTGAACTATATTCTGTGGGGCGCCGTTAAAGAAATTGAACGATGATGGCGATTTTTCCCAAAAAAATGTTATTTTCGGATGAGGCTCATTTTCATCTTGGTGGATACGTACATAAATAATTTGCCATTACAACTCTTCAGTCAGGATTACGACCTATGTAGCTTCTCACACAACTTATGTTGTGTGCGTTAATTTTCATACATGAGTGGCGGGATCTACAGTTTAAAGTAGACTCCGAACGACAGATTTTTAAGAAACTTTTCATGGCAATTTTATTTACTCTCAGAGTTTTTGCCAGAAATCTGCTGAGAGGCAGTCACCGAAGAAATATTTTTTTATTTTCGTTTTGATGTCTGACCTGGGATTTGAATCCTAGCCTTAGGTCTAATAAGCCGACACACTACCTACTAGACTAGGGCGACTACAGTGGGTATGTTAATAAGCTAAATTGCCGTATTTGGGGCTCAGAAAACCCACACATGGTCTTACAGAAGTCATTGCAACCATTACGAGTGGCAGTTTGGTGGGGTTTGTGGAGCGGTGGCCCATATTTCTTTGAAAATGAGGACGGCGCAACCATTACGATCAATGGAGACACTTGTCTCACCATGATAACCGATTTTTTTTTGTAACCGTTCTTCATGGTATTAATGCAAACGATGTTTGGCTTCAGCAGGATGGTGTAACTTGCCACACATCTCCTGCCACAATAGATTTATTGCGCCAAACGTGTAACGGCCGCTTAATTAGACGAAATGGTGATGTCACCGTAGTCTAGTAGGTAGTGTGTAGACGTAAAGCCCGGGTTCGTATCCCAGGTCAGACATCAAAACGAAATATGAGAAAAAAATATTTCTTCGGCGACTTCCTCTCAGCAGATTTCTGGCAAAAACTCTGCGAATAAATAAAATTTGCCCTGAAAAGTTACTCAAAAATCTGTAGTTCGGAGTCGACTTTAAACTGTAGGTACCGCCACTCATGTATAAAATTGACACACACAACATGAGTGGTGTTGTGAGAAGCTAGGCCGTAATCCTGATTGAAGGGTTGTAATGACCAATTAGTTATGTCTTCATGGTATTGATGTAAACGATGGTTGGTTTCAACAGGATGGTGCAACTTGCCACACATCTCGTCCCCCATTGGATTTATTGTGTCAAACGTTTAGTGGCCGTTTAAATAGTCGAAATGGTGTTATGAATTGGCCACCGAAGAGCTGCGATTTGACGCCGTTAGACTCTTTTCTGTGGGGCCCCGTTATTGAAAATTGTTATGCCGGCAAACCAGAGACAATTGAGCATTTGAAGGCCAACAAACGGGATGCCATTGCCAAGAGACGATCCCATACACTAGGAAAAATGCACGAAAATTAAGCCGATCGAATGAGGTACTGTGAGGCCAGCGGCGTTAGCCATATGAATGAAATAATATTCCATATCTAAACGGAACAATTGTATTTCACAACAAAAATAAGAAATTTGGCTAAATTTGTAACCTGTTTATGTTTTTTATTGCATTTTTAAATTTAAACTTTTAAAGGGCCCATCCTATATATTCTAACAACATACATACATACATAAGATACATATGTATGTAATTGGTCATTACAACCCTCCGGGTCAGGTTTACGACCTAGCTTATCACACCACTTATGTTGTGTGCGTTAATTTATTATACATGAGCGGCGGGTCCCAACAATTTAAAATCGATTCCGAACAACAGATATTTGAGAAACTTTTCATGGCAGTTTCATTTACTCTCAGAGAGTTTTTGCCAGAAATCTGCTGAGAGGAAGTCGCCAAAGAAATATTTTTTTCATATTTCCATTTGATGTTTGACCTGGGGTTTGAACCCGGGCCCTACGTCTAATAAGCCAACACACTATCTACTAGACTACGACGACTTCCAACAACAGTAAAAGCATTAAAAGCTCTCAAACATTAGATTCGTGTAAATTATTAATTTAACCCATTAGTGCCCAGTGGCAACTTAAGTTCCCAGCAGAAGTTGCCTTAGTTCTTATGCTCTGAGAGGGAATTGAGTGTAAAAAACAAAACATTAATGGGTTAATTTAAAAAGAAAAAAATGTTTTAAAACAAAATGTTGCTTTTTTATCGTTTTTTCACATTAACATCCTTGAACGTGTTCTGTAATAATTTCATAACTTAATTTCATATTCAATTTTAATTTTTAGAATTTTCAAAATTAACCGGAAATGTAGTCAAACCGAGGAAATAATTCAAATATTCTTTATTATACGCGTATTCAATTTCAATTTTATCTGACAATTGCAATGAACACACACAAAAAAAATTCTCTATAAAATTCCCATTAAATTTTAAAAGGTTGCCGGAAATCAAATAAATTCAAAGACAAAGAAACAATAACAGGAATCTTCAATACATGTCCTCAATACATGGTATTAGAGAAAGAGACACAGAAATTTAAATTTAAAAAAAAAAACAAACAAATCTTCTTTAAAGGCAATTGCCTTAAATGATGACCTTGTCATAATGGGTCCCACAGACAAAAGGGGAAAATAATAGAACACAAAAAAGTAAACAAAAGTGAATGAATGAATTAAAAACGACACACCGAAATCGAAACCGATTAGAAAAGCATTAAATCATGCCGAAAACAAAACAAAAAGAAAAGGAAGATTAGAAACTCAATTGATTTTAAAATGAAAAAAAAAAAACAAAAAAAAATACGTTCAACAAGAATGGAAGACATTTTCGTTCGAAACAAATCTTTATGCCGTGAATACAAAATTTTCTGTCACCGTGTGCGGTAGGAGGAGATTGCGCATCATTTAGTGTTAATTTGAATATTTCGTTGAGACTTTTTGGTAAATGAATGGAATTAAAAAAGATTTACGTCTTACTGATGATTTATGTTCGTTCAATGAATGGATTTCAAATGAAATGAAAATCAAAAATCAATTAAAATCGGGCAAAACGACTTTGCTATACTCTACTATATTGAACACACCTTCTACGATTTACATTGAAAATCTGTTTTATATACGATTCTTTGGAAAAAGCCATCGACTATATTATGCCTGAGGCTATGTTCCTGCCTAGTGTGAGGACACTCACTCCGGATAGGGCACTATGGAATAATGGGATACTCCAGGGGCATAAAGGTATACCCATCAGATACTTCGCAGATGGGTCGAAGTTACAGTGGTGGCCTTATAATTAGAAACGACTTAGCAACATGTATGTATGTTTGTTAATTTGTTTTACAGTTTTCACTGTGTACCTGGGATCAAAGGCTTTGTTTGGAGGATGTCTTACATACGGTTTTCCATCAGATTGAGACAAATTAAACTTAGATTCGTCACTCCAGAGAACTCTGTTCCAGAAACATCGTTTCTAATTATAAGGCCACCACTGTAGGTGGAGGCACAGGTGCTGGGCTCTTCTGTAAGGATCTCGGTCTTGAACTTCACTTTAAGTTAAAGGAGAACTGTAACGTGTTTCACGCAGAGATTTTTGCTATCTTGAAGGCCGTATATTGAGACCGTGGCTAGCAGGCCCACCTCGGATTCGGAATCTGCCGTAAGTGCCAGTGCGTCGATCTGGTGTAAAACACGGCTTGTTGTTTGAAGATTTTTGGACCACACCGTATCCGTGTATGCTGGATTCCGTGTCTTAGCGGCATACTTGGCAATGAAACGGCGGATGCTATCGCTAGATTAGGTGAACTTTCTGAGGGCGATTTGATAGTTAGTTCTAATACCCCAATCCGCCAACTCTACGGCCTTATCACTGGATGGGTCAGGGCAGCAGAGCAAAGGCGTTGGGGGAATGGATCGGGATGTTATGTGTCTAGGTGTCTGTGGCCTGCTATTAATAGTGATAGAACAGGTTTGCTGCTGGGCTTAGATAAGACTCAGGAGCAGGTGTCTGTGGCCTGCTATAGACAGTGATGGAACAGGTTTGCTGCTGGGCTTAGATAAGACTCAGGAGCAGGTGTTTGTGGCCTGCTATAGACAGTGATAGAACAGATTGGGGGAATGGATCGGGATGTTATGTGTCTAGGAGTCTGTGGCCTGCTATAGACAGTGATAGAACAGGTTTGCTGCTGGCCTGCTAAAGACAGAGATAGAACAGGTTTGCTGCTGGCCTTAGATAAGACCAGTCTGACGTTAGTTATTGATTTTATTACAGGGCACAGCCAGATTAGTTCGCGGACAAGGATCTGGAATAGATCAGAGACGGACTATTGCAGGGTATGTTGCGACAAGGAGGAGTTGGAAACTATCGAACACCTCCTCTGTAACTTTCCAGCACTTAGTAGCTTGAGATTGAGCACTGTGGACAGGAGCTTCTTGGAAGGTTTGGACTCTTTGCCGAGTGCCGACATTAAGGCCACCTTTACTGTAAATTGGTAGCTTGAGATTGAGCACTGTGGACAGGAGCTTCTTGGAAGGTTTGGACTCTTTGCCGAGTGCCGACATTAAGGCCACCTTTACTGTAACTTGGTAGCTTGAGATTGAGCACTCTGGGCAGAAGCTTCTTGGAAGGTTTGGACTCTTTGTCGAGTGCCGACATTAAGGCTCTCCATAGATTCATTAATAGTTGGAGCTGTTTAAGAAGTTTTTGGGCTTCAATGGTATAATCGCGCTCTCTTGTGTGTTTGTGGGCTGTGTTTTTCCGCCTTTAGGACGTATTACAATGAATCATTTTGACTTCCAAGAATTGTACTTGTCCCAGCGAAAAGTGCACGTCCCCTAACTTAACCTAACCGACGATTACGTGTTAGCTTTTCACAACACCCATGTTGTGTGCGTTTCTTTTATCTATAAGTGAAGGACTTAAAGATTAATCAGATCGATATCCAACGACAGATTTGAGAAGCTTTTTCATGTCGGTTAGTTACTCTTAAAACCTTTGGCAGAAGACTGCTGACAGTATGTCAACGAAAAGAAAATTTTTTTTGTATTCATTTTGTTTTCCACATGTCAACGAGCTGTTAATTGAACTCTAATCTCAATTTTTGTTTAAAATGTTCAAAAATACGAAGATATATGCAGGGTAAAAGGTTACTACTGTCGAGGATAGCGAAGGGCCAACAATATAGAAGGGAGTCAATGATTATGGTTAAGGACATGTATTGGTTGTGTCAACATATCTTCGGAGCCATTAGTTTTAATTGTTTGCATATGTAAAAAAAGTAGAAAAACTTACCTTGAAAGACCAAGATGACAAGAATAATCCAAATGTAGTAATGCGTACTGGTGCTTAAAATAGTTTTGAGAAGAATGTGTTGCGAATATTTCAATGAAGTCGAAACTGCAGAATTTTTGATGTTGTTTTTAAATCTTGAATGTTTGAAGAATACTGGGAAGAAATAAAAAGAAAAGAAATGAGGGTTGAAGTAACTGACAACTGAAATCTTCTTATATATAAAAATGAATGTGTGTTTATTTGTTTGTGGGTTTGTTTGTTTGAAGTCTATAGACGACTAAACGGCTGGACCGATTTTTAAAATTTCAAATAGGCGAGGTGCCACGCCCACGTACCCAATAAGTGCTTAATGTCGCATATCTCATAAACTGCATCAGCTAGAGTCCTCAAATTTTGTATGGACGACTTTGACGTATATATGAACAAAATGGGCGGATTGGCTATAGTGGGCGTGTCACCTCCCATAGTCTATATATATAATAATGAATGTTTGTTTGTATGTAATTTATAGAATCGTAAACTATGCATTTGATCATGTTATGATCTTTAGCAAAGTTGTTGCGCATGAGCCGGGGAAGGTTTCTAAGTTGGTATGACTAATTTCCGGCGGGTGGCGCCACTGAAAATTACTTAAAATTAATTAAATCGTAAACTGTGCATTTGATCATGTTATGATCTTTAGCAAAGTTGTTGGGCATGAGCCAACGAAGGTTTCTAAGTTGGTATGACCAATATCCGATAGGTGGCGCCACCTAAAATTACTCAAAATGAATCGTAAACTGTGCATTCTTTAACAAAGTTGATGCGCATAAGTGACGGAGGTTGGTGCGATTAATTTCCGATGGATGTCGTCACTGAAAATTATTCAAAATTAATGACAAGCAATTGGTCTACCTACACCTCAAGCACGGAAGTAAAGAGCATTACGAGCCTCAGAATCAGAGGAGCATTGAGAGTGGAAAATCTGCGAGTATATGCCGCTGGGACCCCTTCGCTTCAACCACTTGAACAACGAGAAGTGAGATTAGAAACTGATCGAATGCGTACTACTCAGGCCCGCTCGTCTGAATCATCAGGACAATGGGAAATAAAATCAATAAAATGATTCAAAATTAATTGGACATTTGTGTAATGTCTTTCCTCCTTCAAATTTATTTTAGTTGGTGGTGCAGCAACACGGGCATGGTACAGGTAGTTTATTTATAAAACATAACTTTTCATACAACCTCTTAGAACCAAGTTGGCAATCTTATTTCCTCGTATAAAATTGTATCAAATAAATCAAGTCATTGAACCTTCAAAAACAAATTGTAGGGTAAAGTTATTAAACAGAATTTTTTATCAATCCAACCTACATCATCATGTCTTCAGGTAGAAAAAAATTATGCATGTTTTTATGTTGGAGACAAAGTGAACAAATGAGTCATGAGATGAAGTTCTTTCTGATTTCTTTGAAAAATATTTGCATAATACTTGCAGGTTTTTATATGTGAAATAAATATTTAATAAAATGTTTTATTTTTTTTTGTTATCTTTGCAGAGTTATTTTGTTCAAAACCAACAAACCATCAAAGTCCAGCACGCAAACAGAAAGAAGGAAAAATAAATTTAAAAAGAAAACAACAATAAAAGCAAAGATCTGGATTAAATAATAACAACAACAAAAGAGAAATACGAACCAGAATTCAAGATAAAAATTAATACCTGCCACACAATAGCACCACAGTAACAGTAACAGAATAAGCTACTCTGCCACAATGAGAGCTGCAAGCTTAATCGGTCAAATAACAATCATTGTTGTATGTTGCCTTTTAACGGTATTCGCTGAAACTTTAGACACAAGACACAATTTACAACAAAGACTGCAGCAGCATCAGCAGCAACATATAAAACAACAACAGTCACAACAAACACATCACAATCAACAACATCTACATCCACATCCCCATCCACATCATCATCATCAGCAAAGACAACATGTAACAAAACTAAGGCAACACTTAATGCCTGGCACTGGCGTAGGCACCAGACAATCAAGAAAATTCGATTTAAAATCTCCATTATCAGCAACACCATCAACATCACCCATCAGCAGCAGCAGCAACTTTCAGTCACAACACCGATCAGATACGTTGAAACCGAATAACCAAGTTGAACTTTTAGAGAATTTGCGAAGCTCATTACCAAAGAACGGCAATTCAACGAAATTAAGACGCCTAAGTGCTAAAGATTACTACAACAAATCCGTACAGCGACGTTACAATGCCCGCCGTAATGCCCATGACGAATGGGCCTACACCACGTACAATGTCCATACGAATACGTTTGTGCCCATCCAAACGCATACGGGCAAGGGTGACGATAACAGTGATGATGTGGAATTTGTTAGCAGTACAGGCGTTAAATCTTTACCAGATTGGTCGCGCAGAGGTTATGGGCCCTCAATGGCACCAACAGCGGGACCAACACGTAAAACTACAACCACAAGTACAACAACACAGGCACCACCTGCCATGATACCAGCTAGAAGGGGTTATCCCATGGGTGGTGGTGGTGGTGATATGGCAACAACCGAAGATCCATTCGAATCGAATGTGATTAGCCGTAATCCAAATAGTATGGATCCCAAAGATATGGAAAAGTAAGTTCAAATATTTTTTTTTTTTAAATTCCTGTATAATAATCTTAAACTAACTCAAAAAACTCATCGCATATATTGCTATGTTAAGAATAGACTTAAGAATCAAACTCAGGTTCAATTTCTGATTGGCCAACGAAGTTATTCCCACTCTAACTCTAAAGATTTGAGGCGGTACTGGTGAGATACAAGTTAAGACACTTCAGATCAGATTATGTAAACGTTCATATTCCAAGTAGGGCCATCCTTATTGGATCTTTCCTATCTTTCTGGCCACTTAAAAATCCATGCCAAGAAAACTACCCATTTTTAAAACACATAAACAATGCCGTAGTCTAGTAGGTGGCCTACTAAACAAGAGCTCTAGAGTTCGAAACTCAGCTCTGAAAAAACTATTTCTTTCGGCAATCACCTTTCAGCAGGACGTCATTCAAAAGTTCTATAGAAATATATGTATGTTCCTTTTGCTCCTCTAGGGAGCATAGGGCCGCTTGGTTTCGGTAATAATAGTTATTTAAGACGTACAGCTTATTAGGCTATAGCGCCCGATCCTGGTGTTGGGGTTGTTATCATCGGCACCAGGCATGGAAAGTGCCGGAATTTAGTCGTGCAAATATCAAGGTTATACAGCCCAAGGTCGGTCGGCAGAGCCTGATCAGCGTGACAGGGGACACCAAGCCCTTGAATGAATTTTGGAAAGGATTGGCTGTGTGAAAAAGTGCGTGTCTTTTCAATGCTTCAAAAGTTCTGAGAGTAAATAATTGCCATGAAAAAGGCTCTAGAATCTGTCTCTCAAAGTCGACATTAAATTGTGCATACCGGCGCTAATTAAGTTAGGTTAGGTTAAATGAAAGGAGACCAACTAAGGATATTAATTATCGGCATACTACTAAGCCATCATGTGGGCTTGTATGCATTAGGGATACCAAATCATACCTTATATAGGTAGTCTGTAGTTGGTACAAACTTCCTTATCTCCTTTCAGTCTACTGAGGTGAGATATGCTTGGTATGGTGTCTTTCCCAAACGTTTCGAACTCACAAAGGTTGGGAAATGGAAAAAAATCGTTTCGATGTCTTCACTATATGCTCTGTATTAAGTATTATCCACCGTGACAATCCAGTTCAGTTGCACGTGTAAGGCGGGCTGTCCGACAAGGACCCTCATCAGTATCCTTAAGTCACCTTCTTACAGGCTCAATATACTTGTGGCTTTACTCTAATCCGGTTTGCTCATATAATACGTACCCAGACTAATTATTAATCGCTTTCTTACGTACATAGATACAACGCTTCAGTCATTCTTACGACATAGTTTCTCACACCACTTATGTTGTGTGTGTTAATTTTATACATGAGTGGTGGAACCTACAGTTTAAAGGGTCGATTCCTAACGACAGATTTTTGAGAAACATTTCATGGCAATTTTATTCCACGCTGAGAGGAAGTCGCCTGATAAATATTTTTCTCATTCGTTTTTGCATTTCGTTTTATTGGAGTTGTGTGACCTCGTGCTCGAACCGTGGAATCTAATAAGCTAATACACTACCTACTAGACTACGGCCGCGTTCGCTTTCTTACACTCCACAACGATTCTTGACCCAGGCACCCCTGGATATTTGACAGTCGTTAGGTTAGGTTAGGTTAGAGGACGTATACTTGTCAATTAAAACAAGTACAGTACCCGGAGGTCGAATTGACCCATTGTACAAAGTTAAGGTATTTACAGTACAGTACAGTACAGTCGTTAAGGTATTTAAATTTCTATCAAATGATGTTAAACGAATTATCACTGGACTAGATAATGAATTCCCAAATCGCACTTATTTCGACTTGAAAGACCGTATTATGTTCCGGCAGCCAGAATCATAGTTCGGCTTCTAGTTCTTCTATGTATAGAGGACCAGTCGCATTCTAATTTCATAGTTAGAGCCATTTGTGTGCCAACTAGTCCCTATAAGCATCTGCGCACTGTATATGTTTGACTAAAAAAGTCAATCTACAATCTGTAATTGGTCGTGTGTGATACAATCGGCACAACGTGCCAGATAATTCCGCGTTTAGTAAGTATCCAGCATCTTAATTATTCTCTATTAATACGATTTGTGGCTTTTGTTTATCGTTTTCCCTATAGCTTGGAGAACTAAGCCGCAAATACCGCTTTAATTGGTATTTTAATGATGAGGGATTTTATTTACAATGCCCTTGTAGGTGATATTCTCATAGGCAATAGCCAATTAAGTAAATAATGAGCCAAGGCAATTTTGGATACAATGTCTAGAAGTGAAAAATGTCGCCGTAGTCTAGTAGGTAGTGGGTTGGCTTCTTAGACATGTGGTCTAGGTTTAAAACCCTGGTCAAACATCTCCAGCAAAAGGATATATGAAAAAATATTTCAACGGCGACTTCCTCCCAGCAGATTTCTAGCAAAAACTCTGAGAGAAAATAAAAAATTGACATGAAAAGTTTTTCAAAAGTTAGTCGTTTGGAGACGACTTTAAACAGTTGGCACCCGCCACTCATGTATAAAATTACCACACTTCACATTAGTGGTGCGAAAAACTAAGACGTAATCCTGACTAAAGGATTGCAATGACCAATTATGTATACAAAGTATTAGTACGGCAATTTCATGAATTTTAACCTACAGTTTGTATAAAAAATTAAGGTTTTTATATTTATTTTATTTATTTATTTCTGTTTTATTATAAAACAAACAATTTTTTAATGTTTTTCATAAAACAAGAAAAAAATAAGGAAAAGTTTCAGATGACTCCATAGCTATCCCCAAGGAGAACTCTGAGTAAATTTAAAATTCAAACGCCTAATATATGAAAATGTTATTCCTTGGATTTAGTAGAATATCCCTTAAGGTCAAACACTCCATTTAATCCATATGGAATTGTATGTACAAGTTTTGTTTAGTGTTTTCTGGTGGCACCATGAGCAAGTTTTCGGTTGAGTTTTGTTTGAGATTTAGCGATTACGTAACCGTTCTTTCAAATGATCTCCTAAATACTCTCTTAAAGTCATATCAAAAGTTTGTGCAAGAATATTAAGCCTGTGGGAACTTTTTTTGTAAAAATATATTGCCGTACTAAGACTTTTGCTGTCCACTGTATTTGTATGTATGTATGTCTAGAAGTGAAGCTTATATCAGCGATTATATCAGCAAATGGTAGTCGGACGATGCAAGGTCTAGACTATAATGTGGACCATATAGTACGTTTCATGCGATTTTTTTTAATAATTTTTTCAATTAATTTTGTTTTTGCATTTAATTTCTGACATTACAACCTTTTAGTGAGGTTTACAACCTAGCCTTTCACATCATCCATGTTGGGTGTGTGTTAATTGTATACATGATCTACAGTTTAAAGTTAAATCTGAACGACAGATTTTTTTGAGAAACTTTTCATGTCAATTTTTATTTATTCTCAGAGCTTTTGCCAAAAATCTGCTTAGATTAAGTCGCCGAAGAAACATTTCGTTCTGTTCAAGATCTCTGACCTGGGAGATGTTTGAAACGCGGCCTCACTTCTAATAAACCCACACACCACTTAGTAGAATACGGAGACATTTGAACATTAATTAGTGAAACTGAAAACATATCATGTTTATGGCAATAAATTACAGGCAATAAAAAAATCTTACTTTCAATATGTTTTCCATCAAATGCAGAAACGAAATAATTTTTCATTTTTTTTTGTGATTTCTTGAGAATTTATGATCGCCTTTTTATTGCGAAAAAGGCATGCACAATTGATTTAAATAAATTAGAATTTGTCATTTAATTGCCATAGAATTACAATTTAAATAAATTGTACATTTTGTTTTATATTTTTTGAATAAAATTTATTGAAAAAAAATTTAAAAATTCTAAGAAGAAACAAAAATCAAAAAATAACGAAAAAAACAAGATCAATTAAAAATACGATTTAAAACAATAAAAAGAAAACAAATAAAATATGGTTGTTGCAAATATGGTAGTTGCATTACAACAACAGCAACAACAACATTGATCTTCTGTAAGATTATTTTATGATTTCTTATCAACTTCCATCATTGGCTCATCAGCAGCTTGTGCTCATAAAAAATATTCAAAAGTTTTTCTGCTGCTGTTTCCATATCTTCATTGAATGTTTTCATTTAACCCAGACATAGTTTGTTTAATTACAACAATAAAAAGAAAAACAAAACATACATAAATAATTTTAATATTCTTAGTTTTATGAAAATGCATTTCAATTAGTCTTACGATTTACATACAAACATAAAATTGTTATGTACATACGTATATGTTTATTTAAAAAGCATCTGTAGATAATGTTCTTCTTCGGCTATAAAGTTTGCGTCTTAATAAAATAAATCATGATCGATTTTTTCATACCCTACACCAGCTAACATACATACATAATTGATCATTACAACCCTTTAGTTAGGATTACAACCTAGCTTCCACCCATGTTGTGTGTGTTAATTTTATAGATGAGTGGCGGGACTTATAGTTTAAACACGACTCCGAATGTTAGGTTTTTGAGAAAATTTTCATGGCAATTTTATTTACTTTCAGAGTTTTTGCCATACGACTCTTGGGAGAAAATCGTCGAAAGAAAAAAAAAAATTTTTTTTTTTCGTAATTAAGATATCCGAGCTAGGAGCATGAACCACGGGCTACGGCTACCTATATCAAGTGAATATAAAATATTCCTATTTATAAAATTAACATCAACTCTTCACTCCCCTGAAGTCGCCGTAGCCTAGTAGGTAGTGTGTTGGCTTATTAGACGTAAAGCTAGAGTTCGAGCCCAGGCCAGACATCAAGACAAAATACGGCGACTTCCTTCCAGCAGATTTCTGGCAAAAACTCTGAGCGTGAAATAAAATTGCCATGAAAAAAAGTTTCTCAAAAATTGGTCGTTCGGAGCCGACTTTAAACTGTAGGTCCCACCACTCATGTATAAAAATTAACACACAGCATTAGTGGTATGAGAAACTAGGACGGTGTACAATGGGTCAATTCGACCTCCGAGTACTGTACTTGTCTTAATTGACAAGTACACTCTAACCTAACCTAATCTAACTCTGAGTTCCTGGCATTTTTCTCTTTCACTGACCGATTAATAGTAGACTACATGGCTCAGAAATTTCAATTTGGAATAATCGATGCCAAACGTAAGAATGTTTAGCAATGTTGGAGTTGTCGTTACGGTAAATGAATACAGATAAACTGGCAAGCAGATGATACGGCGAAATATGTAGACCCTGCGATTAGTTAGGATTCACTCTGCAGCCCTTGCGCTGACCAACTTCTTCCTCTTCCCTGATTTTGGTGCAATTTGATCAGTACAGGGACTGCGCTCACCCGTGGCATCACAACGGGCCGCTATGCGTGCTCAAGTGAGCTTTGTGATATCAGAGCTACCACTCCGACCTAAACCTAGGATACACTCGAAGCTATTGATGAGAATGTGAGTGAAAACTTTCGGAATATACAGGCTATTATCGATCGTTGTAGAACGGAATGGATACTAAGCCGGGGTAGAAAATCGATTGGAATCTAACCTTGATATTATTTTAACTATACATTCTGACTACTTGCGGGATATATGCACACCATGTGCCACCGGCGACTTCACAGGCATACAGATACGAAACTTTTGACAGATGAAAAATCTTCATGACATAAAAGCATAGGCCAATTTAGAGGGAGAAAAAAAATGTTATAATGTTTTGCGAATCAAATGTGTTAGAAGCAACAGATATACAGACTGAAAACTGGCGGTTAAAGTAGAAAAATTAAATGTAAACAAACATTTATTTTGTGTTAAAAAAGGGAAAATTTGGAAGATTTTTTAATTTCTTCAATGAAAAGTTTAAAGATTCTTAAATATTTAAATATTAATCGAAATGTGTGTGATTTTCGGTCACAATGAATATAGTTTCTTGTGCAAGAGGTAATTAAGAAGCTAAATATTACAAGATCAAAATAAGACGTACTGCTCATAAAAAAATTTTCTTGCTGAAAGTTGCCAATATTTTTTAATTGCTTGAAAGAAAAAGTTAAAAATTGTTATTGTTATTAGTTTTTTTTTATTATTTATTAATAGTTTTAGACAAAAATTTAATTTTTTATTAACTCTCGCCAATATAAAATACCACCCTGAAAACTAAAAAAAACATAAATAAACAAAACAGAGTTGCAATTAGAGAGGGACGGAAATACTTTTTGCTGTCCCTTTCACAATTGGCCTATGCGCTGTCAAATTCCGTTTCGTTACTGGTTGTATTGTGGGCGAATTCCTCTCAGAGTAAATAAAATTGATATGAAAAGTTTCTCAATAATCTGTCGAGTCGACTTTAAACTATATAAGTAGGGGACTCCGAACGCCAGATTATTAAGAAACTTTTCATGCCAATTTTATTCAGAAAGTTTTTGCCAGAAATCTGCTATGAAGTCACCGATGAAAAACTTTTCATATTTTGTTTTGTTGGAGATATCAGACCGGAGGTTTGATCCGTGGTCTCACGCCTAATAAGCCAAAGCACTACCATCTAGACTACAGATCTATGCAGATTCAAATTCCACTGCAAAAATTTATGAATTAGGACCTAATTATGTCACATGGAAATATTTCTTGATTCCAAACTAGAAGAGGTTGACTCCTATTGTGAAGACCTGGACAAATTATTAAAAATCAAATTTTAGAAAAAAATTAAGAAACGAGTTTGTAAGACAGATATGAGTCTACAAAAACCTTTGCCGCAATCTTTAAATAATTTTGTCTGTCGTGTGTTGTCTTTCTGTCGCCATTTTTCAGATTCGAACCAGTATTACATGCGTTTGAAGTCAACTATGCAAATTATTTTAAGAGAATTTTATCTGTTTCCCTAATACTATGTTCAGACATGCACTTATATTGAGTAAATCGCAATAAACGCCATAATTGATCTCAATATTTCATATAAAATGTCAATTAATTATTGCTTTATTGCTCAATAAATTCATAAATTGTTATAATATTGAATAAAACTTGAAATACAACACTGTCATATTACAATTCAAATATCAAGGACCAAAAAAAAAATTGTTGAAACAACCAGCGTATATTGTTATGTCTAAACACTTAAAATATTGTAATCAATAAACCGAAAATTGACTCAATAAAAGTGCATGTCTCAACGCATATTAGGTTAGGTTAGGTTAGAGGACGTGTACTTGTCAAATAAGACAAGTACAGTACCCGGAGGTCGAATTGACTCATTGTACAACGTCCTAGTTTTTCAGACCACTTATGTTGTGTGTGTTAATTTTATACATGAGTGGTGGGACCTACAGTTTAAAGTCGACTCAGAACGACAAATTTTTGAGAAACTTTTTCATGGCAATTTTATTTACTATCAGAGTTTTTGCCAGAAATCTGCTGAGAGGAAGACGCCGAAGAAATATTTTTTGTATTTTGTCTTGATGTCTGGCATGGGGGTCGAACCCTGGCTTTACGTCTAATAAGCCAACGCATTACCTACTAGACTACGGCGACTTCTCAACGTATATTGATTTTCAAACTTTTCTCCCCTGGGAAAATTAAATTTGACAACACTATTCCTTAGTGTAGGCTTAGGCCCATTAAATTGGGATTATGATTGAGATTGAGAACGTAAAGTTATTTTAAACTTATAAAATCAATCAAAAGCTTATCCAAAATATCAAATAAGCTGTATAAACTCTAGAGTTTGTGCTAAATTTCATTCATTCAAATAAAATCTAATCTTCAAACAACAGAAGCTTTAAATCAATTTAAAAACAAAATTTTTCGCTTGTCGTTGCAATTATAAACGCTGGTGCCTATTTATGGCATTTTATAAATGGAAAGTTAACGACATGGTCTATTACAGCATCCCATAGTGGTTTTATATTTAAAATACGAATAATAATCATAAAACAAGCGCTGAATGATTAACAATTATACGCTTTATTAGCCACAGCATTAGCAGCAAGCAACTGAAAGTTTAGTTTAAAAATAAATACAAAAAATAAAAAAAAAATACAAAATTTTTAAATAAGAAAGTGTCATTAATTTGTAATTTTTAAATTTGTTGCGCTGACAACACTGGCTGCTGATTTTACTTCATATATTTTTTTTTATTAAAAATTTGTAACAGAAATCAAGTGAAACAGAAACTGCACGAAATCATGTTCCATTATTTTTTTTTGTATGCCCATATGCAGACGAATAAGTAGAAAAATTTTTTAATTAAAATTTATGTTTTACTGCAATTAATAATTGTATTTAATGCTGTAAAAAAACAATATTTTTAAATCATATATTGCAAACAAACAACAACAACAACACAGACTGTGGAAAGATAGAACGTTGAACTATTCACTCCATCTCTGAACGAACGAATCTTGCAGTTATTAGTGGCACTGAACGACAGAAAAAAAGAAAGAAAAAACAGTCTCATCTGTCACTGCTGTAGTAGGTTTTATTTTTAGGAAGGCAAGCAAAGCAAGCAAAATTCACAAATTTATAGTCATGGCCAATGCTTTAAGATCATTTTTATTGATCGAAATAAATCGAAACAGAACAGAACAGAACGAAAGGGTATTGCATAAAGAGATGCAATTTAATAATTTCTTTTAATATTGCGTATGGGAAAAGAGTAGAGGAATTTTCGTACATAACGGTAGTATGGATGGCCTCCAAGTTGGTCTTAAATGGCCAAAAATTCCACATGCCTTTCGTAAGCGTTTTTTTTTTATCGAAATGTTCGTGCATAACGGTATTCCAAGTTGGTCTTGCATACATACATAATTGCTCATTACAACCCCTAAGTCAGGATTACGACCTAGCTTCTCAACACCACTTATGTTTTGTGTGATAATTTATTATACATGAGTGGCGGGACCTAAAGTTTTAAGTTGACTCCGATCGATCGATTTTTGAGAAACTTTTCATGGCAATTTTGCCAGAAATCTTCCGAGAGGAAGACGCCTATAAAATATATTTTCATATTTCGTTCAGTTGGAGATGCCTGATCTGGGATAGTAGTATGGATGGTTTCCAAGTTGGTCTTAAATGGTCAAAAACTTTACATGCTCTCTGTAAGCAGATTTTATGGTACTCCTTTGAAGAAACTTACACTCTCAAGTTTGTAAAATTGGTGGATATGTTTAACACCATCCTTCTAAATAACAAATAATGCTTGTGTCCTCCCATTAACACGTAGAGTTTTAGTGTTCACAACATTGATCATCAAACCTGACTTTTCCGCTGACTGTGTTCCATACATACATGCATATGTACATAACTCGTCATTACAATCCTTCAGCCAGGATTACGAGGTAGTTTCTCCCACCACTTATATTGCGTGTGTTATTTTTATGCATGTGTGGCGGTACCTACTGTTTATAGTCGACTCTAAACAACAGATTTTTGAGAAACTTTTCTGTGCCAAATTTTTATATTTACTCCCAGAGTTTTTGCCAAAAATCTACTGAGAAGTTGCCGAAGAAATACTTTTTGTATTTTGTCTTGATGTCTGGCCTGGGGCTCGAACCCTATCTTTACGTCTAATAAGCCAACACACTACCTACTGGACTACGGCGACATACATAACGGGTCATTACAACCCTTCAGCCAGGATTACGACCTAGTTTCTCCCTCCACTTATATTGTATGTGTTACTTTTATGCATGTGTGGCGGTTTATAGTCGACTCCGCCCGACAGATTTTTTGCAAAGCTTTTCATGGCAAATTTTTTATTTACCTTCAGAGTTTTTGCCAGAAATCTACTGAGAGGAAGTCGCCTAAGAAATATTTTTTCGCATTTCGTTTTTTGTTGAGGGTTTGAACCGTGGCCTCATGTCTAATAAGCCAGCACACTACCTATTAGACTACGGCGACACTTGACAGTGTTACGTTACGGAATTTTGTTACAAGACTTGAAAAACTATGAAATAGGGATCGGGGATCATATCCATTCAAAATGATTTGAATGAGTTGTAGTGGAATTGCCCTACACGCCAAAATACACTTCATAGCACATCATCCAGATTATAGATGCAGGGGAGAGCGCCTTTACAAAGATTCTCTCCACGAGAATGAGAGGTGTCCGCTTTTATATAGGTTCTGGATAATTTCGAAAATAATATTTAAGTGCCACTCATGTGTAAAATTAACACACACAATATAAGTGGTGCTAGGTCGTAATCCTGACCGAAGGGTTATAATGACCAATTATGTATTTATGTAGAGTAGACTTTAGTTTTTAACGGGCTACTTTACGATTCACTGCTGCCTGAGGTATCACTTAAACAAACTTAGTCTCTGTCGGACCACTTTTTGTCAATGAAGCTTCAGAGCACATTCTTTGTGATTGTCCAGCACTTGATAAATACCACATTGATGTCATGCCTACTATAGGGTACACAAAATTTTTATCTTGATCTTAGATTGAGTAGTTCATGTAATAGGCTTTGCCCAATTAGATATTCTTTCTAGTCTCTATTAAATCGACATCTCAACTGTATTACGTAGTTTTATACGAGACAGGAATTCCAAAACGAGAAAGACTGATTGATCACAAGCATCTTATCGAGGGGTCTAATGAACTTCAATCTAAGAAGATATTATAAAACGCAAAACTGAACTCCAAAGTCGAATATCAAAAAATGGTGACGCTAATAGCTGTTCAAAGGAACCCCAAGGTTAGGTTAGGTTAGAGGACGTGTATTTGTCAATTAAGAAAAGTACAGTATCCGGAGGTCGAATTGACCCATTGTACAACGTCCTAGTTTCTCACACCACTTAAGTTGTGTGCGTTAATTTTATACATGAGTGGTGGGACCTACAGCTTAAAGTCGACTCCGAACGACAGATTTTTGAGAAACTTTTTCATGCCAATTTGATTTTACCCGCAGAGTTTTTGCCAGAAATCTGCTGAGAGGAAGTCGCCGAAGAAATAGTTTTTGTATTTTTTCTTGATGTCTGGCCTGGGGCTCGAACCCTGGCTTTACGTCTAATAAGCCAACACATTACCTACTAGACTACGGCGACTTTTGGAACCCCAAAATAAAGCTAAAATTCTTTGTGTTTTGAAAAGTAGTGAGGCTTCTCGACCGAGTACAAGGGGGAGCAAATGTGATGCCAGCAATAATCCCGTTCTCATTACTGCTTGAATTTCATTGATTAATCGATAAGGAATTCTCTTCTTCAGCTGACTATTCATATCAGAAAAAATATTTCTGTAACAAACGTTTTCGATTTTTACAATTCTAAACAGATTTTTGTCTAATGGCCATCGACGATCTTCCTATCATAAGGTCTTTCTCAGTTCGAGTATAATTCCCTGATAAGACACCACCCTCTGAGCATTGGTTGTTGAAAATAAAAATGAAAAAGATGAAGAAGGGATATTTGCGAATAAGGGGATTGTAATCCCTTAACCGAGATCATAACCCAGCTTCTCATGCCACTCATGCTGTGTTTGTTAATTTTGTTCATAGGTACCGGGATTTACTGTTGAAATCCATAGATTTGAGAAGTTTTTGATAGCAATTTTGACTTATTCTCAGAGTTTTTACCAGAAGACTGTTGAGAGAAAGTAGACAAAGTAGTTTGAGCTGGGGTTTGAACCACGGGGTCTCGTCTAATAAGCCAAAAAATTACCTTAGTCTAGTAAGGCGACTTCTTTACAATCTAAATTGCTTCTTTCAATACAGAATGTCTCAGATTGACTAGATTCATTTCTAGGCTCTCTCTATCTCTCTCTTTTGCGCTCTCTCTCTCTCTCTTTCTCGCTCTATCTTTCTCTCCCTCTCTACTGTTTGAATAAAATGCAAACATTTAACTTCAAAAACATATGAAATTAATGCATATACCCAATAGTAAAATAGTTTCTTTCATATCCGATTTTCGCTTTCAATTATTATTTGTACAACAACAGACGGAAAAAAGGCCACAAAAGCCCTAAAACTAGCGGAAAAAAATATGGTATTTCTGTTAACAACTGCAATTAACCTTGAGCAGTACTCAAGCCTTTACAAAAAACAAAAAAACAAAAACAATAAAAAAGGCTATTGGAACGGTCTTAAAGCCAATGCGTATGGACTTGTATGGAGCTGTGTTTTATTTAGGAAGTGGGTGTTATTCAATGTAATTAATATTGAAGTCCAGTTTGAAGTTTCCTTTGTTTGGCTTTTGATTTTGCAACACCTTTTAGAGACACACCTCTCGATAATCGCAGACAATAAGCAATAAAGGTAAACCAAAATCGAAGCGAAACGAAACAAAACAAAGTGAAATGAAAAGAAGAAAAAAATAAAAAATAATAATAAATGACTGACCAACCTGATAAAAGATAAATGGGCGGCTACTGACTGGTTATCGAAATGAAAAACATAATCTTGGCAATGTTTTGCTTTAAAAAAAAACTCTGAAAAGCAGAGAAAGAAAGAAAAAGTCGAATGTTTCATGTGTTGAAAGAGGGGAACCTAAAGGGCCAAAAAGCCCCTTTTAATTTGAAATAATATATCAAATGACTCTTTTAAGTTACTGTCTTTAGAGCAACGACGACGCACAAAACATTATTTTTTTTAGTCGTGGTGCCTTTGTGTGACATTTACATGATGGATATCACGACACATGTACAAAATGTACATGGAGTGGAGTCGATTAAAGTTCTTGTTGGTGTACTTGCAACATATTTGCACGTTTTCAATGTTTCAAATTCTAAATATTGCATCATACACGTATGCACGTAACTTGTCTCCATCAATCATATTCATTCATTCATTCGTTCGCGTTCGCATTCATTTTCATTCTCTCAAATAAAGCACTGTTGTTGCAACATTATGCAGCACGTGCAGTTTTCAAAATGCTTGAACGCTTGAAATTGATTTTGAAATTGTGGGCAAAAAAACACAACAACATCCAGCGAAATAAATTAAAAAAATATTGATTTTAAGGTTTTTTCTAATGGGTTTTCTATAAGATTTGTTCATAATTCCGTTTCTTTTTTTTTGTCTTCTTTTTTTTTTTTTTGCTTTTTTCCATATTCTTTAACAAGTAACGTTTTGTGTTGAAATTATGCAAATAAACGCCATGAAATAAATTTTTTTAAACTGCAATACCATGGGACTGTTTTTTTCTTCTGAACTCCACAATAAAAAAAAAAAAAAAAAAAAAAAAAAAAAAAAAAAAAAAAAAAAAAAAACGAATGGTAAGCTTAGTGGACTCAATAGAGATTTAAAGTTATTTGGAAAAAAAAATTTTTTTAAATTATATTTCTTGCATAGAAATAAAGAGTTTGTGCCAGATGCTACAAAGAGTAGCACGGTTAAGGAGATATCCACAACACAAACATTTAGACAGACACCCAAAAGAGCTGATGAAATGTTGAAGTGTCTCAAAATTGTTTGAAGTCATGGAATATGCCAGCCAGCTCACTCTAGACATGGCCAAGTATTGAGGATGGCTGATGTTGTGAATAATTAATAGGAATTGAATACCCTACTTTAGGTAAATACTGATACGTCACAAAAGTCGACGTAGTTTAATAGCTAGTGTTATGTGGCTTATTAGACGTGAGGCCTCGGTTCAAACCCCACGTCAGACATCTCCAACAAAACGAAATATAAAAAAAAAATTTTAGGCGACTTCCTCTCAGTAGTCATCTGGCAAAAACTCTGGGAGTAAATAAAAAAAAATGCCATGAAAAGTTTCTCAAAAACCAGCCGACTTTAAACAGTAGCTCCCGCTGCTCATATATAAAAATAACACACAACATAAGTGGTATATGAAGATAGGTCGTAATCCTGACTGAAGGGCTGTAATGATGTGTATTAAAAAATATATCTTTTATCAAATCAAGACGGTTTAGAAGTGTTGGGGTATGACCTCATAATCTGCCATAAAACTAAACCTCTTTGTGTACTTTAGTAAAACGTCTACAATAAGGCAAAAGGGGAGCATTACAGACAGTCATTAAGGCTCCTACCATAACGAAAGTTTTACACTGAGAAGCATAAAAACAGCAGTATGAAGAGTCCTGCATAGAGTGAGCACAGTTTGAATACCGAGACTCATGAAAGTTAAAAGCATTTTTCAGTTGAAGATGGAGTTATTTCTAGAAACTTAGAAAATATATTTGCAGGTCTTGAATTGATCTCTAGGGCATGGTTGACACGCACAAAATTCCCACATATTACGATACATTACATAGAGAGCTCGGCAATTGTGTGAGTTACTAAAGGGTCCGCAAAATTTTTTTTTTTTTTGAAAATGCTTTAAAAGAAAAACTACTGAATATTTTCTCAAATTTCTTTTTTTATTTGAAAGTACAATCCTTCCGGTTAATAATGGAAAATAATTTCATTCAAATGGCTACCTCGGCTGGCCAATCAGTAGCCTACACCAGATTTTTGCCGATTTTGGCAAAAAAAAAAATCATCTTTTCAGATGAAGCTCATTTCGATCTTGGCGGGTATGTAAACAAGCAAAATTGTCGCATTTGGACGCACATAAAACCCGCACGCATACATTGAAAAGCCGACGCACCCAAAACGACTCACTGTTTGTTGCGGATTTTGGTCCAGAGGCATAATTGGGCCATTTTTCTTCGAAAATGAGCAAGGAGTGGCCGCTACAGTCAATGGCGATCGTTATCGGGCCATGTTGAACGAATTTTTGTTCACAAAAATTGAAGAGGAGAATATTGGCAACATTTGGTTTCAACAGGACGGCGCTATGTGCCACACAGCCGAAGCTACACTCGATGTTTTGCGCCCTGTTTTTTAAGATCGCATAATCAGCCGCAGAGCTGATGTCGTTTGGCCACCTCGGAGCTGCGATTTAACACCGTTGGACTATTATTTGTGGGGTGCCGTCAAAGATAAGTGTTACGCCGACAAGCCAGAGACAATTGACGCTTTAAAGGACAATATTCGTGAAGCCATTGGTGAAATACAGCTGCACACAATCGATAATGTGCTTAAAAATTGGACCGATCGTGTAGGCTACAGCATGGCCAGCCGAGGCAGCCATTTGAATGAAATTATTTTCCATTATTAACCGGAAGGATTGTACTTTCGAATAAAAAAAGAAATTTGCGCAAATGTTCAGTAGTTTTTTTTTGAAAGCATTTTCAAAACAAAAAGTTATTTGGCGGACCCTTTACAAGGGAACTAAGTTCCAACAGGGTCTGGGTAAACATGATGTAGCACTGCAACTTCTGCTTCTTCTGAATTAGCAAAAAATTACCGTTACGAGCACATCCGATAAGATGACAGTCTATCAAGCGGTCACTTCAATTTGCTTGTCAAGCAGGACAAGGTTTTGTTTAAATCAGCAAAATGTGTATCAAACAAGGCAAGTCTTTTTGGAAATGCCGTTGAAATCGTTGTAATCGTTCGATTAGTGCGAGAAGTTATTGCAAAATTTACAAAAATCGAAATGAAATTTGCAAGTAGTCTGGCAGTGTATCCAAATAAAACAAATGCAGTTGACTTCAACGAGCAAAAACTTATTGATGGAGCACACGATTTGTGAAACAAAGTCCAACTTCGAAAGCCAAAGTAAAAAGGTCATTGACCTTTGTAGTTCCAGACAAAATAAAAACAATACTAATTTCGAGATAAAACGAACCGCAGAAGCTAAAACAACGCACTCTCACTGCAGAAGCTTAGCCTTACTCAACCTCTTATCTAGTGCAGAAGCATTAGTACTTTTCCAAGCATATAAACAATGTTCGGAAAGCATTTAAGGAAAAAAAAACTCTTTTTAAAAGAGTATCGAAGCCACATCAGCCATAAATTTTTCCAGCTATATTCTAGCAATGATTTAGGCCACAATAATTAAAGCATACAGCGCACATGGATGATTATAATCTAGCGAAAAAGATATTCAAGTACTCAAGAAAGGGAACGTGAAATCCTGGGCACATTCACATTCCGGGCACATTCCGCTAGAGCTGGTGCTCTCCTTCCGGAACCCTCATCAATCGATTTGGGTATGCCACTTACATACATACATACATAATTGGCCATTACAACCCTTCAGTAAGGATTACGGCCTAGTTTCTCACACCACTCACCTTGGGTGTGTTAATTTAATACATGAGTGGCGGGACCTACAGTTTAAAGTCGATTCTGAACGACAGATTTTTGAGAAAGTTTTCATGGCAATTTTTATTTACTCTCAGCGATTTTTCCCAGAAATCTGCTGAGAGGAAGTCGCCGAAGAAATTTTTTTTTTACATTCTGTTTTGATGTCTGACCTGGGGTTTGAACCTTGACCTTACGTCTAATAAGCCAACACACCTCCTACTAGACTACGGCGACTAGTATGCCACTAACCTCGGTTAAATTGGCCATTGGGCTTAAACTCTTTAGGGACGCCAACCTATCCTGGTTCAATGAAGAATCTTACTCCCCTGCCACACTCACTTGGCCCTCGATGGGTAGAAGGTGCACCAACCAGCTACTCAGATCACAGTGGCAATGCTTACAGGCCAATGTATTATGGGAAGACAAGCAGAAATACTGCAGTTCCGATCTAACGATTTCTACTGTGGGTGTCAATCTGCTGAAGAAGAGGAAACTTATATACACTTTCTTTATCAATGCCCATCTCTTGCGAGGTGCACTTTAACTTATTTGGCTCCTCATTGCTTGTCAGCTCAATGGAGTTATCGTCCATTGATGTCTAGGATATAGCTTCGTTTATAAAATTTTTTCTGCTGGTTTTCCAGCGTAGGGTAGTCGTGCTTTTAATGTGCTGCTCTTGCGCTGACCAACTTCTTCGATGAGTTCGGTGGAATTTGGTCAGTGCGGGTACTGCGCTTAGTTTGGTGGAATTCGATCAGTACAGGGACTGCGCTTACATGTGGCCTAACACACCGGGCCGCTATGTGTGCTCAAGTGCGCTGTGTTAATCAAAGCTATCACTTCGCCCTAACCTAACCTAACCTAGCTAAAATAAGAAATCTAAGAGACATAGAAGCAGCAGAGTGACAAAAGAAAAATTGTTTGGCTAAAGTTTTCAGACTCGATTTCATTAATTAACTCTGCTTAACTCTGAAGGATTACTGAGTCGGTTTCTAGTTTGTGATTAAAACTAATGCTAGAGATTGGAGAGGTAGCTAGTCTCAAGCTATTTATAAAAGAATATTAAATATTGAAAACCAAATAAAGATTTTGGGATAAAGAGAGCTGCTGCAGGATAAATCGAAATTAGTTTGAACCGCCTTAGGATATGAATTTCTTCCCAGCGAATTTTGTCAAAAATAGAGTGAAACGTTTCAGACTATAAATGGATCCAAGGCATGGCAATAAAATTTGGGTATAAAGAAGCGCTATTGCGGGACAAATCAAAATTAGTTTGAAACGCCTTAGGATATGAATTTCTCCCCAACGCATTTTATTGGTTAAACTTTGTTTAAAATTGTCAAAAATAGAGTGAAACGTCTCAGACTATAAATATATGTACGGCATTGCTTTTAAAAGTTCCATTAGTCTTCAATGACAGGGTGCTTTCACAGTCGACTACTGCCGTGTGTTACACACTTTAATTGTTAATTATTTTTTTTTTTTTTGAAACGCTGCAGGGGCTGCTTTCAACAAGTAGCTGTATTCCAGCGAATAGAAAGGCCTTCCAAAAAAGTAACAGAATCTACAACAACAACAACAACAAAACACCAACAACATAAGCGTCAACAGACAACAAAATTTTTTTGGTGAACATCAAAAAAATTCACACGCAATCAATAATTGAATGAAATGTTTAGAAAAGCAACAAAAAAAGAATGGAAAAAAAACTGGCAACTGTTAGGTAGGTCTACCTGGCTGTCTGTCCGTCAGTCTATATTATTGCCAATGATGAGGCAGCAGCAAAGGTGTTGCAAAAGTATTGGAATTTAATTTTACGTAAGAATTAAAGGAAAGCAGATGTTGCATCAATAAACTTACTATGTATACACATACAATGTTGCATAGTGGCTGTTAATTGCTGTTGCATAGAGATTGTGCCTTCTGTACTTGATTGATGCGTAAACATTGACTTGATTTCATTGTTGTTTGTTTAAATATGGGAGATAAACAGCAATAAATCAATTTATTTTCAATGCAAATGCTGCTTTAATTTCAACACAATCTTCTAAAGGGTGTTTTTTTTATAGAGGTATAGAACTTTAAGTTGAAATAAAACAACGATGGATTATTCGATTGACATGAATTTTATTTATCCGAAAGATAATCTTGTGGCATTACATTTTAAATATGATTTCTGGCATATGACCGCCACGGCTGGCGCGGATGTAGTCCAATCTGGACGTCCAATTTTCGATGACTTTTTACAACATTTGTGGCCGTATATCGGCAATAATACGGCGAATGTTGTCTTCCAAATGGTCAAGCGTTTGTGGCTTTACCGCATAGACCAATGACTTTACATAGCCCCGCAGAAAGTAGTCTAGCGGTGTTAAATCACAAGATCTTGGAGGCCAATTCACAGGTCCAAAACGTGAAATTAGGCGGTCACCAAACGTGTCTTTCAATAAATCTATTGTGGCACGAGCTGTGTGACATGTTGCGCCGTCTTGTTGAAACCACATCTCCTGGACATCATGGTTATTCAATTCAGGAATGAAAAATTTAGTAATCATGGCTCTATACCGATCACCATTGACTGTAACGTTCTGGCCACCATCGTTTTTGAAAAAGTACGGACCAATGATTCCAGCAGCCCATAAAGCGCACCAAACAGTTAGTTTTTCTGGATGTAACGGTGTTTCCACATACACTTGAGGATTACCTTCACTCCAAATGCGGCAGTTTTATTTGTTGACGTAGCCATTCAACCAGAAGTGCGCTTCATCGCTAAACAAAATTCGCTTATGAAAATCGGGAACAACGGTAATCTCGTTTTGGGCCCATTCGACGAATCTACGCCTTAAATGATGATCGTTTGGCTCCAGATCTTACACGAGTTGGATTTTGTAAGCACGCAAACCAAGATCCTTCCGCAAAATTTTCCATAAAGTGGATGGACACAGATCCAATTCCTGTGCTCGATGGCGGATGGACTCATTCGGGTCTTCCTCAATGCTACGCTCTACAGCAGCAATAGCTTCTTCTGTACGCACCGTACAGCGTCTCTGGGGATGCGAGTTATCAATAAGAGTAAACGTGGTGCGAAAACGTTCCATGGTTAATCGAATTAACTGCTCTGATGGACGATTTTGTCGACGATAAAATGGACGTAGTGCGCGATACGTTTTCCGTACAGAACCATTATTTTCGAAATAAAATTGCACTATTTGCAAGCGTTGTTCAGGCGTGAGTCTATTCATGATGAATTGCCAAACCAAACTGAGAATAAATCACTTGACAGCTGTTAAATCGGTCGCCATCTTGAAAAGTAATGCTAACTTAAAGTTCTATACCTCTATAAAAAAACACCCTTTATAAGTTGAAAGGAAAAACAAACAAAAAACTAAGAAAAGAAAACAAGAACAACAAACACGTTGAACAACATTGTTAAAACAAAAACAAAAACAAACGATAAATAAATAAAACGGGTGACAGCAATGCCAGCCACATGTTGTTTGGAATCTTCTCGGCACGAACGATATCTTTAAACGTCTTTATAATAGTGCAGGCAGGCAGGCAGGCATCTTCACAACTTCAGCAGAGAATACCAGTATCTGGTATCCATTGATTTGCATATTAAGAAATTGGTTGCAACTACTACTACTGCTACTTGCCTCTAAGTTTGTGGAAACAACAATTAGCCTCCACATATTTAACTATCTAAGCTAAACTACTAACTTTTTTTTATAGATTGATATGCAATCATGTTGCCTCGACCACTACAGCCTGAGTAGCAGCAGCAGTAGTGGCAACAGCAGATCGCGTTAATTTACTGTGTGTACGCTGCATATGAATAGTTTCTGTTGCATGTTTATTGGCAATTTGTTGTTTGTGTTGTACCTCCATATGGATATGAACAACGACGCCCCATTAAGCATTTGTAAACGCATTTTAGTAACGCTTTTCTTTTATTAGTTGAAGTTTTTTTTCTATTGTTTTGTTTCATTTTTCCATTCGAACGAGTTTCTATTGCCAATGCATGGCCATAGTCCAACCCCCTTGTGCTTGTTGCCTCAACTAGTGATTAATGTCTTGAGGTGTTAAATTAAGTGGCATTTAATTGTTATTTCACTTGATAAATGTATAATTAAATACTTTTATTAACTATTTACCTCCACGTACCCCCCCTCCTTTTTCTGTAACTGTTTTTTAAAAAAATGCTTTTTCGTAAAACAATTTTCCTATTTGATCACTATCATTAGAGACCGAAGGATAATTGAAAGTATTTTAAATACTTTTCAACTGGTGGCAATATTAACACAGGTTCCTTGAGGTAGAGAATGTTGATTTGAAAAGTTGTGCAGTGCCGATGAGTAAAAAAGTAAACTCTTGGTGAACATATTTAGTATGTATCAGGCTGAAGTATTTCATTTAGTAAAGGCTGTAAGCTATTTACAGTATTATGGGATTGTACAATACGGTAATACGGACTGACAGACGAGACCAATAGGGAGAAACGAACTTCTCGAAATAAGTGAATTACTATTGCACATACAAGTGTAATGGAAACTAGAATTCATGGAGGAATAATAAAGGTTAAGTACGAGTGATCTAGTGAGATGAGCATTAAATCCATCATGATCTTCGATCTTTAAACGCTTAGGATCATGCATACATACATATATTCATATATGCATACATTCATACATGCATACATATATACATTCATGCATACATACATTCATACATGCATACATTCATATATACATACATTCATTCATACACACATACATTCATACATACATACATACATTCATACATAAATACATACATTCATACCAGAGGTCAGCAATGAGTATTCAAAAAGATGAGTAAATTCGAATCATACTCATAATTTCTGATACTTATACGCATTCATAATTATTTTAATATCATACTCATACTACTCATATTCAAAGTTTGAAGTACTCATCGTACTCATACTTAACAATGCGCATTATGTTGTTGATTTTGACTCTCCTTTACTAAACATTTACAAGAATCAAAAAATATGTATGATTCGCGTACGAACACTACAATACTCACTAAAAGGTTGTGTGTTTTTGCTTTGCTTGATGTCTTTGTCTTTTTCTTTCTTCTAAGACTGTTAGTTTTGATGAATTATTCGAATCACTCGAATCATTTATGAGTATTATAAGTATTTTTATAAATTTATGAATCTGAATATGAATCAAACATATTTCGAATGTTATGAGTTTGATATCAACGTTGTACTTATACTCATTGTAACCTGTACTTATACATCAATGTTGTAGTGAGTACGAATGTACGAATGAGTACGAATGAATTTCAATACTGTTGACTCACACATACTGAAAATTTCATGAGTACTTATGAGTAGCGAAAAAACGGTTCATATATACATACATTTATACACACATATATTCATACATGCATACATACATTCATACATACATATATTCATACATACATAAATTCATACATACCTACAAATTTGATCATTTCAATCTTTTAATCAGGACTACAACCTAGCTGCTCACACCACTTATGTTTTGTGTGTTAATTTTTACACGTGAGTGGCGGGACCTACATTTTAAAGCCGATTGAAACCAAGAGATTTTTAGAAACATTTCATGGTAACTTTATTTCACTTTCAGAGTTCTTCTCATAAATCTGTCGAGAGGAAGTCGCCAAAGAAATATTGTTTTCGTATTTCATTTTGTTGAAGATGTCTGACCTGGGATTTGAACCGTGGCCTCACCTCTCATAAGCCAACACACGACCTACTAGACTACGGCGACGACAATATCATACAATTAGGATCATACAAAATTTTTTATTTTGATTAATATCGCCTGAAGTCAGATTGTCTGCCATGTAAGCATTACTCTAAGACTTACAAAGATGCGGAGAGGAAGTCTCCTAAGAAATATTGTTTTCATACTTCGTTTTGTTAGAGATGTCTGACCTGGGTTTAGAATCGTAGTCCACGTCTCATAAGCAAATAGACTAGCTACTAGACTATGGGGACTTCCAGAACACCAATAACTGTAATATTTAGACCACCTATAATTACAATTGTTGTCTGAGCATTTCTCTTTCACTACAATCTCTAAAATGCTAGCAAAGACAAATATTGCCTTCATATTTAGAGGTTAAAGAGAGCTTATGATAATTGTGGTAAAACTATTGATCTGCCTATTGGCAGACTATTGGATAACTTTTGATTAAACTTTCAGTTACAGCAGTCATATTGTTTTACACGTGTTAGAGGAAATTTGGGTTAAAATTGTAATCCACTTCGAATATATGAAGACTAAGTAGCGGCTTAATTTTATAGTTTCATCGTATCATTTAAGATTCTGAAACTATAGATGTAAGACCTGTACCACTTACATATCTCTTGGTAGATTCAATAATGATAGTGTTTCAATGGAGGTACAAGACTGAATAAACCACGGTGGAGAGTAATTTATTTATTTACGTCTTAGGCCCTATGCTCGGTGTAGTGTAACAGATCAGAGTCTTTGTATATCGAATCCACGAAGCGCTAGACTATAGCACAATGCAATGCAGGATAGCAACATTGATGTTAATATCTTTGATTCAAATTTCGCAAGAGTTCCGACACTTTCAAGCGGCGATTGGTCACATTCTTAGATAGTAATCTTTTTTTTTTTTTTTTTTCGAACGTCCCCGGCCTCACACTAACCCACCCTTACCCGACCGCGGAGGGCTCGTCCCCATTACGTAGGGACACGTACACACTACAGTCCGGACTGTAGCGGGTAACGGAAAAGTAATGGCAACGAGAACATAAAATAGCTACAGAACTTAATCACAAGCTAAATAAAGTAACAATAAACATGAACTACCTATGACAAGAACGAAAATACATTTTTATATAATAATTTACAAATTAATGCCAGCATGTAAGCTACGTTTTATAATACAAACACTACAATTAAAGTCAATAAAATCATAATATAAGTTAAAATCATTACATAATCTACGAAAAGGAAAATTACATCCATAGTTCGTTCTATAAAAATCTAAAGAAAGAGAACGATAGTGCCGTGAAAATCTTGCTGGAATACTGAAATTCAGGTTACAAAGCAAAAATTCAGAATCAGTATCACCTTTAACCAGATTAAAAACAAATCTAAAACAGTCCTTCTACGTTCCAAAGTTGGAAGTTTTATCAAACCTAATCTAGCCTCATATGACGGAAACCCATTGGCATAATCCCATCCTAAGCCACGTAAACAGAATAATAAGAACTGCCTCTGCACAGACTCTATTGAATCACTATGACAACGATAGTATGGATTCCAAATAATAGACGCATACTCCAAAATAGGTCTAACAAGTGAAATGTATAGCAGTCTCGTTATATAAGGATCAATGAATTCCCTAGCCCATCTTTTCACAAAACCAAGAACAGTCCAGGCCTTGCCTATCATCATACTAATATGATCAATAAAAGACAATTTCATATCCAATAATACTCCCAAATCAAGAAATGTAGTCACAGTTTCCAAAGGGCAAGAATTAATCACATAAGTGGACGAAATTACGCCCCCGCGAGAGAAAACCATGCATTTACATTTCTTCAAGTTAAGATCCATTAAATTAATTCTGCACCAAGTTACAAACAAATCAATATTTCGCTGAAGAACAGCCTGACCATGATCATCATCAAAAGTATAAAATAATTTAACGTCGTCAGCATACATGAGAATATTACAATCAGAAATAGCACAAGGTAGATCATTAAGAAACAATAAGAACAGTAAAGGACCCAAATGGCTACCCTGCGGAACACCAGAAGTAACATATACTGTCTTAGACAATACATTCCCAAACATTACCCTCTGAGTCCTAAGGGAGAGGTAGGAGTCTAGCCAACGATGAATAATATCAGGAATACCGATTAATGAAAGTTTAAGAAGCAAAATTCTATGATCAACCCTATCAAAAGCTTTACTGAAATCAGTATAAATTACGTCAGTCCGAGCTCTGGCAAGAAAACGCCTGAAAACATGCGTAGTAAATTCAAGAAGATTAGTGACAGTCGACCTACCTTTCTAAAAACCATGTTGGAAAGGGGATATTAAAGATCTCGTATTAAAAAAGAGATAATCCGTCACCAGTTTCTCCATCAACTTGGGAATAGCACTGAGTTTAGAAATACCCCTGTAATTGGAAATATTGGATTTATTACTCGACTTATGCAAAGGAATTATAAATGAACTCTTCCAAATAGATGGAAAATGACCAGCCCTCAGAAGCCCATTGAATATAAAGGTCAAAGGACCACTCAAAACAACAGCGCACTTTAATCGAATGATATTAATAGCATTGCCATAGATTTCAGTCCGCAACCGAACAGACCAAGATCTCTATACGTGGAGGAGACAAATCTGAAGTGATATGAACAGTTGCGGCAAGAGTTGGAGAGATGTAAAGCAGTTACACAAAACACAGAGATATTGAGTAATTCTGTTGATCTCCTATATTCATTATCAATAAGTAGAATTCGTTATCACAAGTGCAACTTATTACCTTCTTTAAGGTTTTTGATTGAATTTACTGGCATTATTCAAAGCTTTGACTTTGAACGTTAAAATACCCAGGCTGTAAAAAAGGATTTATTTGGATCCTTTGAACCTTTGCCTTTTAAAATCTTCCCATTTGAACAGTTTATGAAGGTAACATATGCAATATTATATGCATTCATTTGCATCAAAGGTGTTGCACATAAAAAATATGTTATACAGAGTATACTACCTCCGCTTTCCTATTCACTTCCCATAAGATAAGTCATGTGAATATTTAAAAATAATAGTTCGTTAGATTCTTTTCTTTCACTCTTTTAACTTAACATACATACAGTGGGTCACAGCTTATTTGGTGTGGCCAATTTCCGATTGCAATTTAAACTCTATTGTTTTGTTTTGCAGTCGCCGTGGTCTAGTAGGTAGTGTGTTATCTTATTAGACTTAAGGGCTCGGTTCAAGCCCCACGTCAGACATCGAAACGAGATTTGAAAAAATATTTCTGCGGCGACTTCCTCTCAGCAGATTTCTGGCAAAAACTCTGAGAGTAAATAAAATTGTCATGAAAAGTTTCTCAAAAATCTGTCGTTCGGCATATAAAATTAACACACACAGCATCAGTGGTGTGAGAAGCTAGGTCGTAATCCTAACTAAATGGTTGTCATGGCCCATTATGTACGTATGTATGTGTTTTGTTTTTATTTCTGAAAATTAGAAGTTGTAGGGGAAAACAAATATGAACTTTAATAAATTGTTTCATAAATTCATGAAGACGCCGTAGTCTAGTAGGTAGTGTGTTGGCTTATTAGACGCAAAAGCCTGGGTCCGAGCCCCAGGCCAGGCATCAAAAGGCGACTTTCTCTCAGTAGATTTCTGGCAAAAACTCTGAGAGTAAATAAAAATTGCCATGAAAAGTTTCTCAATAAATAAAAATCTGTCGTTCGGAGTCGACTTTAAACTGTAGGTTCCAACACTCATGTATAAAATTAACACACACAACATAAGTGGTGTGAGAAACTAGGACGTTGTACAATGGGTCAATTCGACCTCCGGGTACTGTACTTGTCTTAATAAACAAGTACACGTCCTCTAACCTAACCTAACCTAACCTTCATAAATTCATTATAAAAAACGTGACTGTATTTTACTATGGGACAATTGAGTGTACGAAATAAGCTGTGAGCCACTGTAAGAATGTAAAGTTTAAAACATAATATCCATTTTCACGCTTAAATCCATAAAATTAAGAGCCACACTTTAAAAGCAGAAGAAGAAATTAAGTACCAGATCCATCATTAATAATTACACTGACCTGACACACTCGAAATACTTTTTCACATATTAAGGCACATTTAGTTTATGGATCTAACGAGGGACGTGTTGAACATTTCTAAAGAAATATTAGATGGCAAAACCTTTTAAAAAGATTTTTAAAACTTAAATGTGTAAGAAACAAAAAAATATGGCTTAAAGGTGCAAGAAAATATAACAACAACAACAGAAAACGGACTCACAAGCCAAATGAAAATTCTTCTGCTGAGAGTGATCGCATGACGTTGATAAACTTTTTGTTATTATGGGGGGCAGTCTCTGCGGTTAAGATGGAAAATGTTGGGAAATTGTTGTAAAACATTAGAGGGCATCTGCAAAGGTTGGTGGGTGAATTAGAAATACTGAATGAGCATCTTTGCGTATGTACGTATGTATATACAGAGACAAGGTATCTTAATAGTGGTTTCAATAAAGATTTGGCTTTTACTACAGCTTCAAATGGATTATATTCCTCTGCTCTTGCTTTTTTCCAATAGAAAAACTGAAACCCTATAACACTGTGAGTCATTCAAATAGAGAACGAATATTTCTTTTTTATATTTTTCAAAAACTAAAGCTCAGAGTATAATAAACCAGGTTGAGGAGAAAATAAAAAAGGAGGCAAATGAAATATTAACACGTTGACTGCCGACTACGAGATAACTCGTAGATTACGTTCCCTTCTAGGGAGCCAACTACGAGTTATCTCGTACTCACTAAACCTGCCATTTTTGTGTAGCTACGAATAAAATCGTATTATATCAGTGCTAGTATCGATAAATGGCTTCTGGGAAAAGAACAAAAAGTCAATGTTGGCTTGCGTGGCCAGTTTTCTGAAAATTGCCGCGGCAGTCAACGTGTTAAGAAAAAGTTATTTGATGCTCTTAAAATTCTCCACGATTTTTATCATGTACATCTATTGGATGCCGATGTTGAGCTTAGCAATTGTGTTTGGCATCATGGCATCACGAATGTTGGCCTTCAAATGCTCAATTGTCTCTCGATTGTCGGTATAACATACATACATATGTACATACATACATATGTACATACATACATATGTACATACATACATATGTACATTATTAAGACAAGTACAGTACCCAGAGGTCGAATTGACCCATTGTACAACGTCCTAGTTTCTCACACCACTTATGTGGTGTGTGTTAATTTTATACATGAGCAGCGGGACCTACAGTTTAAAGTCGACTCCGAATGACAGATTTTTGAAAAACTTTCTCATGGCAATTTTGTATTTACTCTCAGAGTTTTTGTCCGAAATCTGCTGAGGGGAAGTCGCCGGAGAAATAATTTTTTTTATATTTTCGTTTTGATGTCTGATCTGGGTTTTGAACCGTGACCTTACTACATACTAAGCTACGGCGACTTCATATTAGCATAACACTTTTCTTTAATGGCGCCCCATACAGAAAATAATCCAACGCTGGCCAATCGCAGTTTGTTGGCAGCCAATTGACATCACCATGTCGGCTAATTAAACGACCATCAAACGTTTGACGCAATAAATCGATTGTGGCAAGAGATGTGTGGCAAGTTGCACCATCCTGTTGAAAACAAACATCGTTCATATCAATACCATGCAGAACGGGTACAAAAAAAATCGGTTATCATGGTGCGGTAGGTGTCTCCATTGATCGTAATGGTTGCGCCGTCCTCATTTTCAAAGAAATATGGGCCAATGATGCCAAACAGTCACTCGTAATAGGCTTCTGTAAGACCATGTTTGGGTTTTCTGGACGCCAAATACGGGAATTTTACTTATTAGCCTACCCACCAAGATGGAAATGAGCTTCATCCGAAAAGATGATTTTTTGTTTTGGCAAAATCAACATCATCGTGCAGTTTCTCGTTCTCGACGCAATAAATCCCAACGTTGTTCAAGCGTAAATCGATTCATTACTTTCAGTGGAGATTAAATACTGAATTTTTATGACAGAATAGAATGACATGAAGTATTGCCAGATTCCGAAATAACCGATGGTTGAAATTTAAACCGATAGATGGCCCACCCCCGATGAATGTCGCTCAATTTCATGACGTCCAGTATTTGGCTAAGAAGTCTTATTGGTTTTCTATACCAGGCATCATTCAACAAATTGCCAACGATTTTGCAGACTGTTTGCTGGAGGCTTCTGGCTAAGCCTCACAAAAGTTGCTTTTGGAATGGAATGGAAGATTTTGTGGCAATTAAGCGAGTGATTTGTGCAGCCCTTGCGCTGACCAACTTCTCCCTCCTTGGTTCGGCGAAACTTGGTCAGTACAAAGACTGCGTTCGCCTGTGGCATCACAATGGGCCGCTATGCCTTCTCAAGTGAGCTTTTGGCATCAAAGCTACCACTCCAACCTAAATCTAAGAGAGTGTTTTCAACATAACTTTACTACGAGCTTCCACAAAAAAAAGTGACATTTGTTTTGTTAAAAGAATAAATAAATTACCACTATTGTGACACCCTATACCACCACACTTTTCCAGACACTAACGCTTCTAAATCTGATAAAAACAAAATTGAAAATCAATGCTGCGCTCTTTTTATCGGAAATGCTGAATAACCTCATCTTAATTAACAGCACCTACACACATTGTTGCAAGCTGTTGCAGAAAACTCCATCATGGTCATGCCATGTGTGTTGCAAGAACGATATGCCTTTAGTGTTACAATCGATATTTTGTAGTCTTTTTCAATTTATTTTCCTCACAAATTACTTGTCATCGATGCTTGTTGGCAACGATAATTAACTGAAACACGAATGACAACGATTGCAATTTTCGATAATTTTCTTTTTTTTGTTGGCAATTTCCCTCTTTGTACTCTTTTATGTCATGAGTAATGAATGGTTGCTGGTTCTAAGCGGCATGGAATTTTTTTTGTTTTTGTTCTTATGTAAGCGAGTAAAAGAACATTCTATTGTAAACCGTTTTCTTAATCTAAAATCTAACCTTGGAAATAACCCATATTAAAGCCTTTTCAAGACATTTTATGTGTCTAGCGAATATACTCAGCGCCATTTGACTAGGTCGGCTTCAAAGTGCTGAGATACAATTTATTGTTGGAGCACTTTTTCTGCAAAGAAGTTTTGATCCTAAGATACGAAACAGTAATAGACAAATATTTAAAGCTTAGGCAAAGGCCTAGGTTGGGTTAGGCTAAATCGACAATTGTCCTGTAATACATTGCTCAGTTGGGTCCTATATAGTGATTTTACTTAGGCTTTTGTGGCCCGTTATGACTGTTTTAGGATTTCTTTCTGGCTGTCAGGTAGCCAGCTACCAATATAGCCAACTTCCCAGGAAGCCAGCTACGCAGCTACCCAGCTATACTAACCAGCTTCCCAACTACCCATGTAGCCACCAATATACCCAGCTTCCCAGCAAGCGAGCTACGCAGCTACCCAGTTATACCAACCAGCTTCCCAGCTAACCAGCTATCAATGTAGCAAGCTAGCCAGCTTCCTAGCTAGCCAACTACCTAACTAGCCAGCATCCCAGCTACCCCCGGCTATACTAACCAGCTAACCAGTTTGCCAGGTTCCCAGCAACGCCAGCTACACAGCTACCGAGCTATACTAACCAGCTACCCAGCTATACTACAGCTCCAGAATAAGTATGTCAAAGTGTGTCTGATTGCATAGAGAATAATGCTTTTGCTCATATTTTGATTTTATTTGGTGAAGTGTACTGCTTATGGGGGCCATACAGACTGTAGTTGCAGGTCTAGTCCTAACAATAAGAGAAAAATTACAGACTCGATTAAAATTTATTATAAATAACTTATTTGCTCCTCAGTCGATGTCAATCTCACGTATTTCTGCTTTGCCCGCCTTTACGAGTGCGTCAAATGCATTTTTACCATTAAGGGCCATTATTACAACTTGCCGTTAAAGTTAGGTTTAGTTAAAGGTAACTTTAGCTAAAGTGAACTTTAAAGTCAGCTTTAACTTCTTTTCGTTATTACAACCTAATGATAAAATAAAGTTAACTTTTTCAAAAATATGGCGGTGCCAGAGTAATGTCGATAACAAGTGCTTTCAAAACGTTTTGATTTGAAAAACTATTAACGTTTATTTTTCATGTTTATATTTGAAGTTGCCATATTAAAAAAAAATAATATATATAATAAGGCAAGTTCAAAGATAAAGTGAACTTTAAAAGTTAAAGGTAGGATGATCTTCCCTTTAGCTTAACGCTCACTTTTATCTTGTTATGCACTCACAATAATGAAAATTAATTTATCTGACTGTTAAAATCCTGCCTTTAGTTAACGGCAAGTTGTAATAATGGCCCTAAATGTCTCACTATCTCCTCCAGAGTCACAGTGGAAAATCATAGTTATGGAAAACACATTCACCAGGGACCTAAAGGTCACTTTAAATGACACCACTCGATATGATACTCTGTTCGCAGAGCGGCGGTCTTTAAAGCCTAAATAGTACTACAGTAATCGGTAGTGCAAAAGGTTCAATTCGACATTCGTGTTCGCCGCCAGTAAGTACTGGAAGATGTAAACCATTATCATAATAGAATCTGAATCTATTCAGTATTTTTGTTATAAAACCATGATCGATATGATCAACTATACCTACAATTATAGCAGGACAATAGCCAGTTAAACCAGTTAAGAATAGTGCCTCAGAACTCTAAGAGCATCTGCTATTCTGACCCTACCATCTACTACTACAGTCACACTAATTTTGAGGATTCCTTCTCTTGCAAGTCAACCACCAAACAGCGGTACCGAAGCAATGAGTTCAATTAATTACACAATCGCATAGCCAGTATACGTTGTTAATACTCCTGCTTGGGCCTTTTGATTTCTTATACTATGTTCAGATAGGCACTTTTATTTAGTCAATATTCGGTTTATTGAGTACAATATTTCAAGTGTTCAGGCATAGCAATATACGCAGTTCAGCTTCTTGTTCAATGTTCATTTGACAGCTGGTAAACAAAACAGCTGATTGTTTCAACAACATTGTTTTTATTTTGTTTTTTTTTTTGTTTTGTTGTTTTTGTTTTGTTTTTTTATCGTTGTTGACATTTGAGTTGTCAAATATCAACAAAAAGTGTACGGTTAATTGTAATGTGCTCATTGAACAAACATACTTATGACAGTGCTGCATTTTAAGTTTTACTCAATATTATAACAATTTGCATATTTATTGTGCAATAATTAATTGAAACTTTATATGAAATATTGAGCTCAATATCTGAACACCGTACTACACTACTAAATAGAACTTGCCAGGTTAATGGCTTTGGAATTAACAAACTACATGCATAGACGGGAACGAAAACGCGGACAAACTAGCACAGAAAGGAGCAGAGACGTTCGCGGAGTAGGCGATAGAGGGGATATATGTGCCTCTACAGGAATACTTTTTCAAATTGGAAAAAGCAGCACGGCATTAAACAAACCATTGGTGGTCTAATATACCTGGTTGCCGAAGCAGTAGATAGCAGGAAAACCAAAGAACTACTTGAGTTCTACAAGAGAACGTTTTGCTCTCTAACAGGCATTCTAAAGGGACACTGCGCTTTGACAATTTCGCTGACAAGCTCAGTCTGTCCCACCAGGATTACTGCAGAAGCTGGCATGAAGTGGAGGAAACGTGATCGGTACAACAAATTTTATGCGAGTGCCCTACACTGTAGAACAGACGTCAACGCTTTTTGGGTGACAGAACGTTTGAAGATCTGGGCACGGTAGCGAAGGTACCACCAAAAGAACTGGTCGATTTCATCAGATACTCGGGGTGGTTCAAACCCACCACTAACGAATTGTCGATTGAAGTCGCCGTAGACTAGTAGGTAGTGTGGTGGCTTATTAGACGTAAGGCCAGGGTTCAAACCCCAAGTCAGACATCAAACCGAAATAAGAAAAAATATTTCTTCGGCGATTTCATCTAAGAAGATTTCTGGCAAAAACTGTGAGTAAATAAAACTGCCATGAAAAGTTTCTGAAACATCTGTCGTTCGGAGTCGACTTTAAACTGTAGGTCGCGTCACTCATGTATCAAATTCACACACACAACATTGAGTGGTGTGAGAAGCTAGGCTGTAATCCTGACTGAAGGGTTGTAATGGCCAATTATGTACATATGTATGTATGTACTAACGGAAACGTAACAAAGAGGCCTACCTCGCACTGGGTAATACAATTGCCCATAAGGCCTCCGATTGAACTTGCCTGTGAACGTCAAGCTACCCGCTAACACAACCCATCAAACTACGTAGTTAATTTGTAATCTTTGCCTCTGTTCATTAATTTGTTACTGTGGCATGGTTGCCAAAGCAATATTTGCTAGCAAATGAAAATTTCAAACTTGAGTGCAACATTTTGAATACATTCTCTAAAGTCACTGCCCTTGTTAGGCAATCTAAAATCATTTTCATGTTAATCAAACAAAGATTATTAATTTTGCACAAATAAAACTGAAATTATTCATATTAAAAGCGTGTAATTGTGCAAAACAATGACAACGTAGTACGTGTACAATGTACATGCAGCATATGCGTTATGGTATGCCATAATAGTTAGGCAATGTTTTACGAGTTAATAAACTGTTGTGTGGCACAACATATTTTTGGGTTTGGTTCAACTAAACCAAACAAGACTCTACCCATTAGTACTAACACCATCACCGCCATCGCCACCACCACCACCACCTCCAGCGTCAGCCTGAAGTATTAAAAATGTTTGTTCCTTTAATTCTTGTGTAATGAATAGTCAGTCCATGTTGGTTGTAATCGAACACTAGTGGTGGTAATGGTGGTTTGCAACACCATCATACAATATTTTTATTATTGAGACGTTGATTTTTCTTTTCGTTTTCGTTATGTTTTGTTGTTTGTTTTTGTAAAAGTAAATTACATTTAATGAATCAAGGTTTTCTAGTCGTAATTCGTTCGTGGATCAATTTAACCTAGAATTTCGTTGTATTACAATGCTTTTTGCTGGCTCTAGTGCTGGTGGTGGTGGTAAATCAGTGGAGAGAGACCACATTTATATTGCCTAGCCAGCATTTGTCGTATGATGACAATGACTTGACATTATTTTTGGGTTTTTTTTGTGTTTCTTTTATAATTTTGTTAAAAACTGTTAATGCAGCTGTTGGCAAAATTGTTTTTGTCTTATTTTTTTGGTTATAAAAATCCATTTAAGCCAACCAACCAACAAATAGAAAACAAAAGTTGAAGTTCAAAGAATGGTAATGAATGTTTCGATGTTTTCGCAATATTGTTGGCAATTAATTTCAATTGCACCCTGAGAATAAATTTATGCAAATGCATTAAACAGCAACAACAACTCCACTCTATTAAGAAATGTCAACTTTCAAACTTTACATTGTTGAAAATAAAAAAAGGCAATAAAAAATAGAAAAAAAACAAAACAAAACAAATCATAGCCTATTACGAGCTTAATTGAGTATTTACAATCCAAAAGCCAGTATGCAAAAGAATGCATTCATCAAAGGTGCATTCTACCATACACAAATGGTGCAGTAACAAGACAGTCGCCGTAGTCTAGTAGGTAGTGTGTTGGCTTATTAGACAAGAGGCCTCGGTTCAAACCCCAGGACAGACATTAAAAAAAAAAATTTCTTCGGCAACTTCCTCTCAGCAGATTAATGGCAAAAACTCTGAGAGTAAATAAAATTGCCATGGAAAGCTTCTCAAAAAATCCGTCGTTCGGAGTCGACTTTAAACTGTACGTCCCACCACTCATGTATAAAATTAGCACTCACAACATCAGTGGTGTAAGAAACTAGGTCGTAATTCTGACTATAGGATTGTCCGTATGTATGTATATAACAAGACAGAAATACAAAATATGGATGTTCCATGCAAAGTCATTTGCATAATGTTGTGGTGAGCTGCCTGACTGAAAAATTATTGAAACTTTTAACGCAATGTCCTACGAACAACGAAGATATTTACTAACCTCACTTCTCATTGTGAAACTAATGAGCGTCCGATTGAAAATACGCCAAGGGACATAATATGGTATCCACTCAACCCTAGCATCAGACTAAAATCCTTAGATGCGAGCTAACCCCCATGGTCTAAAAGCGGGTGATTTTATTTTAGTTGTTTTGTTGTTTTGAAAAATTTTTTTTAAAATAATTGAAATATTTTGTTGTAGCAACAAAATGAATGCCTGATGCGTAAATGGTGCGCTCAAAATTTTGGAAGGTATTTTATTAATGGACTGGAATTAGGGGTATATCAGCAGCAATGAGTATTTAAAAAGATGAGTAGAATCGAATCATACGCATAATTTCTGATACTTATACGCATTCATACTTATTTTAATATCATACTCATACTACTCATATTCAAAGCTTGAAGTACTCATCATACTCACACTTAACTTCCTTTTCTAAAGTTATGAATCTGAATGAGTAGACGTATGAATCAAACATATTTCGAATGGTATAAGTTTGATGTCAATGTTGTACGCATACTCATAGCAACCTGTCCTTATAAATCAACGTTGTAGTGAGTACGAATGAATCAGAGTAGTTGAATTTCAATACTGTTGACTCACTCATACACCAAATTTCATGAGTACTTATAAGTAGCGAAAACTCGATGCAATGTGATCTCTGGGGTGTATTATCCCTGTATACTACAGACTTTACATACGTACATAATTGGCCATTACAACCCTTTAGTCAGAATTACTACCTAGTTTCTCACACCACTTATGTTGTGTGCGTTAATGTTATACATGAGTGGCGGGAGACCTACAGTTTAAAGTTGACTCTGAACGACAGATTTTTGAGAAACTTTTCATGGCAATTATATTTACTCTCAGAGTTTTTGCCAGAAAACTGCTGATAGGAAGTCGTCGAAGAAATATTTTTTTCATTTTTCGATTTGATGTCTGGCGGGGAATTTGAACCGTGCCTTCACGTCTAATAAGCCAACACAATGCCTACTAGACTACGGCGACTTCATAGTGGCATAACACTTTTCTTTAATGGCGCCCAACAGAAAATAGTCCAACGGTGTCAATTCGCAGCTTCTTGGCGGCCAATTGACATCACCATGTCGGCTAATTAAGCGGCCATCAAACGTTTGACGCAATAAATCGATTGTGGCATGAGATGTGTGACAAGTTGCACCGTCCGCAATTTGCGTAATTGCAACGCAAAGAAAAAGGCTAGCATTCCATATATTATGAGCGAATATTTTCCACTGATTGGCTTATACTAAAGTCAGCAATTTGTACAATGGGTCAGTTCGACCTCCGGGTACTGTACTTATTTTAATTGACAAGTACACGTCCTCTAACCTAAAGTCAGCAATTTTCTTTCAGAGGACTTGATGTACAAAAATAAAATATTTCTAATTAAATAAATAGGCCCTCAACACAAAAATATAAACAATATAAGCAGATTGCTATGCGAAGCCCACAATTTTAATAATTTTTCTTTTCATTTTCAAAATTGTTTTATTTAACGCTTCGAACGTATTAATTAAAACACCATTGCCCAACTATTAAGTTGTTGTTGTTATTATTATTATTATTACTATTGGCCTATATTCTAGCATATAATCCACCCGACCATATAATTATTTGCTTGCTCTACCAAGTATACCAAACACATACATACAACTAGTATTGCTGCTGGAGTATCTAAACATTCTGTGTTTATTTAATGAATTTGACACTTGTCATATTTTGTTGTCGTTGTTGTTGTCGTCTTTGTCTTTTATTATTCTATAGACCATCATCGCTAAGCCAGTAATTTAAACTCAAATGGCCAACTATTAAAAGCAGTTTGTATTATAAAAACAAATTGACATAAAAGTCACGCTCCAGGTAAACGTTTAAACTAAAAAAAGAAGGAAAATGAAAGACTTGACTTGACTGAACTGGAGTAAAAGAAGTGAAAGAAAGACTACAAACAGAGGCACAGGGAAAGGGAGAAGATGTACCAGAAACAAGCAAGACTTTTGCATTTGATGCTGTAAACTCTGGTAAAAGTTACAGCATTTTTTTGTATTTTCTTTTTCTTGTTGAAACTCAGTTCTCATCGACAACATCATTGTCGTCGTCATCATCATCATCATTGCCTGTATCAAGCAATCCAATTTTACAAACAATAAAATTAAAAAAAAAATTTAAAAAAAATAAGCAAAGAAGAAAAAAATATCACATTACAGCATCAAACATAATTGTTATTGCTTTATAGCAGGCATGGCAGTAAAACAATACCATACAGGGTGCCCCCATATTATTGTTGCCACTATTTGCCTCTTAAGATTAACAAGCAGCAGCAGCAGCAGCAGCATTTGACAAGACAGAAAGTAGTCTTATAAGCCGCTTATTGTATTAACATTGACAACAACAACAACAACAGTAACAACATGTTTACAGCAGCCAGTATTGCCGGCAGTGGCAGCAATTGTTGCATTTGCCACATTTGCAACCAACCAACCAAGCGCTTGTGCTAAGCCCAGGTGAGAGTACTGTGTGTGCGGTAAATGCGTTTAGTTTTTGGGTTGGTTTTACTTTTTTTTAGCTTTTATTTAAAAAAAAAAACAACAACAACAAGAAACGTAAATAAATACCGATTAAACAGAATAAAATGCTTCACCTATACCTACTATATTGGGTAGGGGTAAAATGGTTTTCTAATTCGTACATCCCACTCAGGCCTTCAAAGCACTGGCATCAGTCAGCCATTTCAAACCAGTGCGAAAAACGAACACTGTCAACGCTTACACAAGACCTACTATATTCAAGCGAAACGAAAAGGTCTGGAAACTTTAGTAAGTACAGCTGGACTTGAGATAATAATGTCAGCATGGAAAAATATTGAACGGAGACCTACTAGTCGAATACGCAGATAATTTCTGTGTAGTAACGAATAGCGGTGTAGAAACGAACGCAAACGGACTTCTGGCTCAACAAAACATAAGAAGCATTCGGGCGTTTATATGTACAGTGGTGGCCTTACAATTAGAAACGATGTTTCTGGAACAGAGTTCTCTGGAGTGACGAATCTAAGTTTAATTTGTCCCAATCTGATGGAAAAACGCATGTAAGACGTCCTCCAAACAAAGCCTTTGATCCCAAGTACACAGTGAAAACTGTAAAACAAATACATGTCGCTAAGTCATTGCTAATTATAAGGCCACCACTGTATACGCAAATTATTTGAACATTACATTAAAACTCTTTAGTCGGGACTCGAACCTTGCTTCTTACACCAAGAGTTAATTTTATCCATGAGTGGGTGGCACCTCACAAACATTTCATGGAAATTTTTATTTTACTCGCAGAGTTTTTACTTGAGAACCTTGCCGAATAGAAATTGCCGCAAGAAATATTTGTTCAGATTTGGCCTTGTTCGAGATATCGGAGTTGGGTTACGAACCACGGTCTATCGCTTAATAAGCCAACACAATACCTACTAGACTACGGCGACTGCAAGAACCTAGCTTAGAATATTAAAGACTTGTGTAAAGTCTAGTCTTAAAAGTCGCCGTAGTCTAGTAGGTCGTAGTCGTAGTGCCAGAGATCTGCTGAGAAGAAGTCGCCGAAGAAATATTTTTTCATATTTCGTTTTGATGTCCGTCCTGGGGCTCGAACCCTGGCTTTACGTCTAATAAGCCAACACACTACCTACTAGACCATGGCGACTTCATGTACGTATGTATACAATCAAAAGGAATCTCTTGAAAATCACAGAGAAGGCGGTAGAGTGGAATACTCAGGGTTATAGAAGCCGAGGTTGACCAAAGAACGCCTTGAAATGAACGATACTTTAAAGACTAGGGCAGTGCAGCCTTTCATGGAAAAGCGCAAAAATATGTACAACAAAATGTGTAAGTTGAAGCATTTTGTGGATGAAGAGTAATGGAAAACAATAAAACATGAAACTTAAAAATATTGGGTATTTTTTATATTCAAGTAAAATGGTTGAAGGTTCTTAATGAACCTTCAGTAAATTATGAAAATTTTAATAATTTTTTATGCGAAATTATCTGTAGGACTTAACATATATTGGCTGGGATTGTTAGAAATGAATTTTCTAAGCAGATCTGCAATAGTAACACGGGCTCTAATATTTTTGGTTACCACTTTCACATGGCTATGACCTTAGGAAGTTAGTCAACAAATGTTTAGCAATCACACTAAACGAAAATCTCTTAACTTGCGAGAGATATGACTTCGAAGAGAACCTTGATATCGTTCAATATTATACCGGATATACAGGGTGGCTGATATGTATTGCAATCAACTTCATGTTGTTGTCATTTGTAAACCGCTCGTCTGACAGCTGACAGATTTATTCCAGTGACAGTTCATTTTATTATTTACAAGCTTACAAAAGCATTTTGATCAATTGCATTCAGAAAAAAAAGTTATTCGTGATGGAATTCAAGCGTGATAGTGTGATGTGATTGCTTTATATTTGGCTGGAAAACCACAGGTGGCTATCGTTAGAGCCATCCAGCATTTAAATGTGAATAAATCTTTTGTTTCTCGTACCATTGCTCGTTACCGTGATACTGGCAGTGTTGCATTGCGTCCAAAAAGTGGACGGAAAAAAACGGTAACAACACCATAAATGATGTCCGAAAAGTGAAGGCCAGATTTGATAGAAATCCACGCCGCAGTGGTAGAAAAATTGCTCGTGAGCTGAACATATCGCGAGAACGGTTGCAACACATATTGAAAAATGAGCTTGGACTAAAGCCATTGAAGTTCCAAAAAGTGCAAGAGCTCACCGATTGACAAAAAAAAAAAACTTAGACTGGAAAGAGCCAAGGAGTTATTACGGTTGCACGAAAGTGGCCAGTTACCGAATTTGGTTTTCTCCGCTGAGAAGTCATTCCAAATTGAGCAGTTTGTGAACAAACAAAATGATCGCGCTTACTTGCCAAAGAGGTCAGCTGAAAATTTACACCTGCCATTGGCCACCAGAACTCAAGCGCCGCCGATGGTAATGATGTGGGCCGATGGTCGCTCCCCGCTCGTATTCATCAACCGTGGGGTCAAAATAAATGCCGAATATTATCGGGAAAATGTCTTAAAGACAGTATTGGAAAAAATTAAAAAAATATAGCGCTTTACTTTGTTGCATTATATATCAGCCACCCTGTATAAGGCAAATCTTGGGAATGGGATCAGAAATTTATATTTCGATACGCTTTTGAACAAGTCGTCCTGGCCGTTATTAGTTCGTTGATCGTACTTTGATATTTTTATTGTCGCTAGCGAAACGAAGAACAGGAATATAAAAAAAATGATTTGAAAAGTCTTAGATTACTTCAGAAGAGTAAAGGACTCCTTGTTTTTCCTGATGCAAAGCATATCTTTCATTTTCTTAATAATTTTTTTACTGTTTTGTGATGATAGCGTTGCCACAGAGTTTTATTGAAGGCGTGATAATATTTTGTGTAGAACCTAGATCATCTACTCCTATTCTTTATATGAGCAGACCTATAGGCTGCCTTCCAAAATGTATCAATACAAAGTTTGTATGCAGTTCTACTACGGTATATAAACTATGTAGATATGCAAAGTAACCAAACAATGCGTCAACTATAAATCCGATGCCTGATAGCTTTTTGACTGCGTTAAAAATACACATTGACGACGTTTTGAAATAGAATACATTGTATATATTTTGTACAGCGGCATTATAAAACACGATACTTTGTTCAAACAGAAAGCAACTAACATTTTGGAAGGCAGCCATACTGTACTGGGTTCCTGGTAATTAAGCACGGATGCACACACATCTGCTGCTACACTTACAGCATGAACCCTATTCATGGACTGTAAACATCTTCGTAAAGACTTTACCTGGATTGAAACAACTTCGTAAAGACTTTTTCCCTTAACCAATAATAAAAAATTACTTAAGGTTCAGAAAAGGGTAATACAGGCAACATGACACACATAAACAACATGATCTTCCAATATAAAAAATAACAATAACAACAACAAAAACAATAAAATTCATGTATTTATGTAAATATCAAAAGAGATATTCATAACATACCCCACATTATGTATGTTGTTTATTCATTACATATATGTATGTATGAATGGATATGTACGACTATGTATGTATGTATGTATGTATGCAATGGTATGGTATGGATATGGCATGGTTATGGTAATATTTATATAAAATAGCACAAGATACTCACACTCGTACACAGAGTACACAATCAATATGAAATGACGTTCGAAATCGTGCATTAACCCAATTAGTGTGCATTAGTCAGTGAGTGAGCTTTTACCCGAGATGATGGCATTTAAAAGAAACTTTTATTTTTTTTTTTATTCACACAATTTGTTATTGTTGTTGCTGTTGCTGTTGTTGTTGAAAGTGATCTTCTACACACTATCGATCATTTCAAATACAATAAAATTGTTAAAGAATGTATCCGTGCGAAGTGATTTATATGAGAATACAATTGAAAAACTTCAATAAATCGTTTGTTGTTGTTGTTGTTGTTTAATAATTTAAACAAACTAAACTAATGAGGAAAATTAAACAAAAAACATTTGAATTTTTTTTTTTCAAAGAATTTCACGCCAAACGGTGTTTTGGAATATTGTGTTCCATCAAATCAATGGCATGCAGAGAAATATTTTTTTATTCAAACGATCGCCTATAAAACTCTAGTCGAATACTCTACAATTAGAGCAACTGAGCGTTCTTCTATCATCGTATGAAAGTTAAATCTGTCTTACTTACTAAATTATATAATTGTCCATTACAACCCTTTTGTAAGGATTACAACCTAGCATCTGACAGCACCCATGATATGGGTATTAATTTTATCCATGAGCTGCGGGGCTCCAAGAGACAGATTTTTGAGAAACTTATTCATGAATTATAGAAGACTACATACATACATACATAATCGATCATTACAACCCTTTAGTCAGAATTACGACCCAGTTTATCACACCATTTATGTTGGGTGTGTTAATTTTATACATGAGCAGCGGGACCTACAGTTTAAAGTCGACTCCGAACGACAGATTTTGAGAAACTTTTCATGGCAATTTTATTCACTCTCAGAGGTTTTTTTTTTGCCAAAAATCTGCTGAGAGCAAGTCGCCGAAGAAAAATTTTTCCATATTGCATTTCCTAGGATTTGAACCGAGGCCTCACGTCTAATAAGCCAACACACTACCTACAAGACCACGGCGACTTCAAAATTAAATATTTTCTTATTTCGTTTTCTTCAAGATCTTTGAGCTGGGGTTTGAATCAAGGGCTCTCGTCTAAAGCAATACTTACTAGCCTACGGCTAATTCATACAAGCTGTGTTCCATTTAGAAAAAAAACTTTACGGTTCCTTCTTTTCCAATAAAAAAATTAGGAAAATAGCAAGAGAAACACATCATTAATAAGGCAACAGTTTCAAAAAGCTTCTGACTGAAGTACACAGCATTAAAACAAAAAACAAGTATTTAATTAGTCTGTTCGCAGATTTCACTCAAGAATTTTTTTTATAAAGGGTGGGCCATTTAAAAGTTTAAATTTGAATTCGAGTGTATGGGGTCGTATGTCGGCAGTGGAATAAGAAATTTTCGCCTTCAAATGCTCAATTGTCTTTGGTTTGTTGGCACAATGCTTTGCTTTATCGGCGCGCTAATGAATATAGTCGAACAGTGTCAAATCGCAGTTTCTTGTCGGCCAATTAAGCGACCATCAAACGTTTGACGCAATAAATCGATTGTGCACCATCCTGCTGAAACCAAACATCGTTTACAACAATACCATGAAGAGTGGGTACAAAAAAAAATCGGTTATCATGGTGCGATAGGCGTCTCCATTGACCGTAATGGTTGCGATGTTCTCATTTTCAAAGAAACATGGGCCAATGATGCCTCCGCCGCCCTCAAATATTTACTTGTAATGGGTGTATTGGCTTCTGCAAGACCACGTGTGGGTTTTCTTAGCCCCAAATACGGCAATTTTGCTTATTAACGTACCCACCCACCAAGATGAAAATGAGCTTCATCCGACAAGATGTTTTTTTTTTTTTTTTGGCAAAATCCCCATCACCTGCAGTTTCTCGTTGGCCCAAGAAATCCCAACGTTGCTTAAGCATAAATCGATTCATTACGTTTAGTGGAGATAAAATACTGAATTTTGCGCAAGAATAGAATGACACAAGTATTGCCGATATTTTAAATTTAAACCGATGGCCCACCCAAGTAGTCGCCGTAGTCCAGTAGATAGTGTGTTGGCTTATTAAACGTAAGGCTAGGGTTCAAACATCAGGTCAGACATCAAAACGAAAATATGGCGATTTTCCTCTCAGCAGACTTCTAGCAAAAACTCTGAGAGTAAATAAAATTGCCATGAAAAGTTTCTCAAAAAATCTGTCGTTCGAAGTCGACTTTAAACTGTAGATGCCGCCACTCATGTATAAAATAAACGTACAACATGATTGTTGTGAGAAGCTAGGCTGTAATCCTGACTGAAGGGTTGTAATGGCCAATTATGTACATACGACACATATGTGTGATGGCTCACCCGAAGTAGTAGTCACCCGTTCCTGTTTAATGGAAAAACTGACGTAAATGGCAACGAACTATCGAACACAAAGATGAATAATTAACCTGTATAATATTATTCTGTCTAATACTATGTTCAGACATGCACTTATATTGAGTAAATCGCAATAAACGGCATTATTGATCTCAATATTTCATATAAAATGTCATTTAATTATTGCTCAATAAATTCCTAAATTGTTATAATATTGATTAATATTTGAAATACACCACTGTCATAAGTACGTTCAGTGAGCATATTACAATTTTCCGAACACTTTCTATTGATATTTGACAACTCAAATATCAACGACAAAAAAAAAAACTGACACAAGAGTTGTCAAGAGTTTATTTGGAAGAGAATGAAATCTAATTTGAATTATTCTCACCTTGGGTTACAAAACTAAATCACCTCCAACTGACAAACATAATTAATCATGCAATGAAATTCCTGGTTGTAGAATAAAGAAATCGCAACATAAACCATTTGACTGCTGCTCATTAGTAAATGTCATCATCATTATTTAAACCAGTATTAAAATAAAAAAAATATAATTTATGCCGCATTTGTTTTTTCTTTATTGAAATACATATTAAAAATTCAATATTTATTTATGTTTTTATCAAATGAACAGAAAATTGAATAAAAAACCAGAAATTAATATGAAATAAAAGCGCCATTACAAGTCATTAAGAAAGAGTGAATATGAGGAGCCGTCTAAATCCATAAATCAGTTCTTTGTCTCAGAATGTCACTTTCAATTGACTGTAAAGTTTTTTGTTTGTACGTTTGATTGTTGCATTAATTTATGTTAATATGGATATTATTTTAATTATTTCATTTTCTTTTCTTTTGTTGTTGTAAATAAATTTATAAACTAATGTAAATAGCAATTACAACAGCAATAACAATAAAAAAAAATAGTTTTTTATAACTTTTTTCTGTTTTTCTTTCAACATTATTATCGAACAAGAAAAAGGCGCAGAACAAAAAAAAAACGAGTCAAAACGTCATGAAATATTGAAAAGAAAAAACCAGCGTTTTTTTCTTCATCCTCATTTGCATTTTGTAATGGAAAAACAAAAAAAATATGTATTTCAACCATTAATAATACATGAAAAGAATAAAGAAACATAAGGTATTAACGTTTAAAACGGTGTCTCTTTTGTATTTGATGGCTGCTTAAATAACGTTGCACTGCATTTTACAATACTAATGGGCCCTGTAGTAAAAATATACCGACTTAATTTTGCCCTCTCTTTTCCTAAATGATACTCAGCCTGCTAAAGATAAAGAAATCACGAATCATTATGTCCCATACAGTAAGATCCCGCTTAATGCGGGGGATACGTTCCAATAAGTTCCAACTTAACACGTACATACAGTCACACAGATAATTATACGTACCCCCCTAAAAATCATTTTTTTTTTTTAAGTAATGAACTTCTAACCTAAAATTCCTTCACATTAGCGTCTGTAACGACACATTTACTTAAATAAAGAAAAAAGATTCCCAAAATCTATGAATTTGTGACTGCAGTTTGCTTAAAACCAATATGGCACCACAGAAAATTATACGTACGACGTATATTTCGTATAAAATTTCTCCAAGGGTACCCCGGTATATAAAAGGTATTGTGGATAAAAATCCTAGGACTACAGCCGTAGAAATACGAAATACCCCGGAAAGTGATCACAGTGTTATTGTGCATTCCGAAACAGTTCGGAGTGTTTTGAGAAAGAACGGGTTCCGCAGCCGAGTGCCGCGAAAAAAGCCACGATTGGCATTTGTCCAATAATATACGGACAAGTCAACTGATTTTTGGGCGAATGTAATATTTAGTGATGAGAACAAATATAATTTGTTCGGCTGTGACGGAAAACAAAAAATTTGGCGCAAAAATCAGTTGACTTGTCCATATATTATCATTTTAAAAAAATGAGTTTTAGGGGGTACGTATAATTATCTGTGTGACTGTATGTACTGTGATTGCGTACTGCGGAAAATACTGTTGGAATCTTTATTCTAGACAGACTAACAAAAGAGCGTTGAAAAAGATACATAGTATACACCAGAGATCAGCAATGAATCGTTTTTCGCTACTCATAACTACTCATGAAATTTTGAGTATGTGTGAGTCAACAGTATTGAAATTCAACTATTCTGATTCATACGTACTCACTACAACGTTGATTTATAAGTACAGGTTGCAATGAGTATGAGTACAACGTTGACATCAAACTCATAACATTCGAAATATGTTTGATTCATACGCCTACTCATTCAGATTCATAAATTTAGAAAAATACTTATAATACTCCTAAAAAGATTCGAGTGATTCGAATCATTCATCAAAATTTACAGTCTTAGTTGAAAGAAGAAAGAAAAAGACAAAGACAGCAAGCAAAGCAAACACACAACCTTCTAGTGAGTATTGTAGTGTTCGTACGCGAATCATACTTATTTTGTGATTTATGTATACGATGAGTCATGCATATTGTTAAGTACGAGTACCATGAGTATTTCAAACTTTGAGTATGAGTAGTATGAGTATGATATTAAAATAAGTATGAATGCGTATAAGTATCAGAAATTATGAGTATGATTCGAATCTACTCATCTTTTTGTATACTCATTGCTGATCTCTGGTATACACCGTCGCTATATAGTGCACCGCTTTTGATTGGTGCATGGCCGTTTCATTTGCAAACATATACAACAAGTATCAACACAGTGTGCGATTTAGGGGAAATCCCAATACTACTGACACAGCGTTAAGCGGGGTCTTACTGTACATTTCATACACAATATCAACGTAAACAAGTAAACAACGAAAAATTGACTGAAACGGGCAGCTACACTATCAGCGGTAACCTGATAATAAGGGTCCACAAAGTTAGAGAATACCTACAAGGTATCCTCACTAATGTGAAGCCTGATTGTTTAAGAACTCTTGACAAAAGAATCTGAAACTGGCAGCTATCCGCACACTATCAGCGGTAACATGCGAAGGAAACCTGATAATAAGGGACCACAAAGTTAGATGATACCTACAGGACGGTGTTCTTTCATCACTAATGTGGAGCCTGATTGTTTAAGAACTCTTGACATTTTTACGTTAAGTAGACGTAAAGGGCTGGTTACTCAAGCATAGAGAACGTAAAAACGTGGCGAACGTTGCCATAAGAACGTTTGTGAAGTTATAGAAACGTTAAAAACGTAAGGGTCGACACAGTTCGAGGATACGTGCAGGGTGGTGTTCTTTTACAACTAATGTGGAGCCTAATTGTAGATGAACTCTGTGACGTGCATCGACAGCCAAGTACATTCAAATGACATAAAATTGATGCAAACATACATACATAACTGGTCATTACAACCATTTAGTCAGAATTATAACCTAGCTTCTCACACCACTTATGTTGTGTGTGTTAATTTTATACATGAGTGGTGGGATCTAATGTTTAAGGCTGATTCCGAACGGCAGACTTTTAAAAAACTTTTAATGGCAATTCTTTATTTACCCTCAGAAATCTGTCGAGAGGAAGTCGCCTATGAACTACTTTTTCATATTTCGTTTAGTTTAAGATGTCCGACCTGGGGTTTGAACCGTGGCCTTACATCTAACACTACATCGACTTCATAATAGTCTTGATGGTAAAATTCTCTGCAATATCACTCAAAGAGGTCTTGAAATTAAAAGCCATTGGTGCATATCAGTGGGCCTGAGAAGAAACCCGGGCAAGACTACAATACTACCATTAACCCTTTCATGCCCGAATTTTTTTGGGCCAGAGCTAAAAGTTTTTTACGGACATGTGTTTGTCTCTGGTTTGGCCTAAATATGAAGTGATATTAAATTCAGAGTCCTACGTATTCTCGTTTTACACGTTTTTAACCAAGCTTGTTTGCAAAAAAAAATCTTTTAAAAAAATTAAAAATTACGGAATTTATGAACAAAAATGTACAATGTTGCCTATAGGCAACATCGGGCATGAAAGGGTTAAGAAAAAGAAGAGAACTTTCTAAATGGAAGCAAATTCAACACGTGGTCGACATAATGTCAAAGAAAATGAAGATAAAATATTTGAGAATATCAGTGGATGGTAAATTGACATGGAGCACAGGCCAGACGTGCCATGATAACAAGCAGAAGTCTTTTAAGGAATACCTGAAAATGAAACTTAAGAGTTATGTACTGATGTATGCCATGATGGTCAGACCAATCTTGATCAAATGTGAACATCAAAGCTTTCGAGTGTATAGTTAGTTTGATAGGAGACAAGTCTAGCAATGAAATTCATTGAGGATTACTTGACCTAAGGAATCGATTGACTGAAAAAATTAAAGGAATCATCCATAAGCAGCAAACTCATTAAAAAGAGGGACTATTTTGTGGCATACAAGTAGGACCGAAGCGGGAGTTTTTGATCCCATAATGAAATATTTCGAACCCATGGTGAACTTGCGGATATCTTCCAAACAAAAGTCGATGCTATCGAAAGTTAAGCTTAATACATCTTGGATAAGAAATGCAAAAGACAGGACAATAATAATAAAAATATGAAGCAAGGATCCTAATCCGGTTAATCGTTAATTCAATCTGCAGTGCCTCGTATTTATTAAGAGGGCGACCTAAATAAGTGCAAGAACTGGCAACAAATTATTTTGAAGATTTCTTATCGAAATTGGTGGTCACTCTATAACGCCAACAATTAAGACCGGCAGTGGAGTCAATGTTACGTTGGTTTTCGCTTTTAAAAATGTTGCTGCCTATTATTATCGAGCAACCTAGGGACAAAACTTTAGCCAGGATTACAACCTAGCTTATCACACCACCCATGTTGTGTGTGTTACATGAGTGGCGGAACCTACAGTTTAAAATCAATTCCAAGCGACAGATTTTTTTGAGAAACATTTTTTGGACAATTTCTCTCTCTCTCACAGTTCTTGCCAAAAAACTGCTGAGAGGAAGTCGCCTAAGAAATATTTTTCATTTTCCGCTTTGATGGAGATTTAAGACCTGGGGTTCGAACCGTGGCCTTATGTCTAATAAGCCAACACACTGCCTACTAGACTACAGTGACTTCATAGTCAATACAAATACAGATGAATTCATTACAAAGCCGTTTTTAAACCATTGGAAATTAATGCATACACCCAATACTAATGAATACAATTATAAAATATAAATGGTACGATTAGGGTTAATTAGTTTCATACCTCATGTATTTTTATTTACATACAAATAGTTGGTATATGAATACTAATTTCTCGAAGAACAATTTAAATTAATTAAAAGCTGTCTGAAGCTGAAGCAATACACGTTTAATTTTCATTTTGGTCAGTCATCAAAAAATATTTGAATATTTACAAGCGACAGCCAGGCCATGTAAATTGCAATCAAGTGTAGGGCATCCATGAGAAGCTGTTTCGTTTGATATGGGGCTTTTGGAAGGGCTTTTATTTATGATGAGTTAATAAAGCACTTCATTTCAAAAAGATTGAAGCCGTAGATAAATTATAACCCGTTTTAAATGAAATTTTGTTAAAATCTTTTTAGTTTTAGTTTTTCATTGTCATTGTTGCTTTCAAAGGGGCCTGAGAAAAAATCGATGAATTTGGTGTAAAAGACCGTGTAGTAATAATAAAATTTTGTTGTTTTTGTGTTGTTTTTTTCCCTTCAAATATTATTTATAGTTTGCTTAATTAAAAATGCATTTTAATTTTAATACGATTGGATTTTAAAATGAATATGAAATCGTGCGATTCTTATCAATAATTTGAATTTTATTGTCCAAACAATGCCCACAAAAAAATGTATGACCAATGCACGTACGAGTACGAATGATTTTATGAAAGTCTTCAAAATAGATTCTCTAATAAATTTTGAATAAAAACGGTTGAAAGTGTTTAAAAGAGTTTAAAAATTTTATATTTTTAATGGTTTTTTAATAAAAACATGGCCCATAAAAAAGTACTAAAAAAATATACGTTTCAATGCAAACGATACTAACTGCATGACTGATTAGTATTCAAAGCTTTAAAGAGTACCATTAAGTAAGCTTTCTAGATAACATACCTACTTCTCTACATAGTAGGTCAGTTGAAGAGAGCTGTGTCCTACTTAATCGGGATACCCATCGCCGCTGTATGCTGTGTGCGAAATCCGTATCATACATACATAATTGGCCATCAGTTAGGATTACGACCTAGCTTCTCACGCCACTTAGGTTGTGTGTGTGTTAATTTTATACATGAGTGGCGGGACCTTCAGCTTAAAGTCTACTCTGGACTTAATTTATGTACAAAACTTTTCATGGCAAATTTTGTTTTTACTCTCAGAACTTTTGCTAGAAATCTGCTGAGAGGAAGTCGCCGACGAAGAATTTTTTTATTTTCATATTTCGTTTTGTTGAAGATGTCTGACCTGATGTTTGAACCGTAGCCTCACGTCTAATAAGCCAACACTCTACCAACTAGACTACAGCGCCCATTAACATGAAGAACGCCTGGTACAATGTTATCCAAAATATTTTGAGACCTCATAAATTCAAAAGCTATGGCGGTGTGGTCAAAATAGCTTGTCTACAAGGCGAGAAACCAGGTTTCGCATCTCTATGGAGTTGGAAAAAAATACGTTCATCATGGTTTCACATACTCGGAGGGCATTGTTTCTAGGCAACGATAGGTGGCAGCACCATGATCCTAGGACTTGTTACAGCAGACCAATTACCTGCTTAGCTAAAACAACAATAGAGTAACGAAACGGAAACAAGGCAGCAGAACAACCAACGGGAACATAAGATAAGATGAAAAATGCTCCCAAGAGGGGTAAAGGAAAGAAGATCCTAAGCTGGGCAATGACGTATAGAAAGTATTTTATCCTTTTAATATCCTCTTAACATATATAATTTTGGTTATTACAACCCTTCAGCTAGGATTACGACCTAGCTTCTCACACCACTTAGGGACCTACAGTTTAAAGTCGACTCCGAACGACAGATTTTTGAGAAACTTTTCATGGAAATTTTATTTACTCTCAGAGTTTTTGCCAGAAATCTGCTGAGAGGAAGTCGCCGAAGAAATATTCTTTTATTTATTTTGATGTCTTGCCTGGGGCTCGAACCCTGGCTTTAAGTCTAATAGGCCAATACACTACCTACTAGACTACGGCGACTTCATCATCCTCTTAACATACCCTGCATTATTATTTATTTGCCGCGCTTAAGGTTAAAAAATATCTGTAAAGACGTACTTATCATCCTGCTCAGGTCACTCTTGATCACAATTAACAAGTTTATGTTCCTTCCTATATTTGGTCTTCCCTATATCTCTCTCTCTATATTTTAAAGATTTAGTGTCGCTAAATCTGTTACAATTCGGTATTCAGTACCTCGAAATTTTTAAGGGGTTCTTAAGATTGCCTCCTATAACTCTGTGGACTTGCCTGCTGTTAGATATTTGGTTCGTTCACGTGTGACTACACATAGTAGCACAGGTTTTCAAACAATGCTTAACGTTCTGGACATAACTGGAGAAGCCATTAATTGCCCCCTTAAAGTTTAAAACAGGCATATACTGTGTACCCGAGGCGGTACAGTTTTCCTTTCTTTCGTCATCTAGGCCTAGTATTTTCAGATAACCGTGTGATCATATTTACAATCGTTTCGCAATCTAACAGTAAAGATTTTGCTGCTCTAGTAGTCCTATAAGCTTTGACATACGTTCCATTATGTAGTGATCAATAAACACTCCTTTCACATGACAAAATTTCATTATTCTGCTCGATAGTGGATGTTTAGGAACTGTATCCTGTTTGCTAATATCTTAGTAATAATATAAGCCTCCTATCGCAAAACCTATCCGAGAGCTTATCATATCAGAAGATTAAAATGAAAATTCTACGCAAATTGTACTTTTTCTAGACAACGGCAGATGGCAGATCTCTCTGTTCAGCTGGGATCAAAGAACTGAGAAAATGACAAGAATATGAGGAAGATAATGTAATTTGAGTATGGTATTCTAGTAGGTAGTGTGCTGCCGTATTAGGCCGCGGTTCAAACTCCAGGTCAGACATCTTCAACAAAACGAAATATGCAAAAAAAAAAATATTTCGTCGGCGACTTCCTCTCAGCAAATTTCTGGCAGAAACTCTGAGAGTAAACAAAATTGCCATGAAAAGTTTCTCAAAAATCTGTCGTAGCCACTCACGTATTTTTTTTTCTGGCGTGTGAGGTAGGGTTTAAAATGCTTTCGCATTTTTTACAGTGACCGTCGTCAGCTGCGTCGAGTGGGGCTTCCACTAAAACAATCCCTCCTCCTCTTCTGGGGATACTCCCTTCCGGGGACGGCTGTCTGCATTACTTCGGGAAGGGTCCAGAACGACGTCCTGTTACGCACCGCTGTCTACTCTCCCACGTCTGGGTACGACATATTTGAAGCCAGCCTCATGCTATTGGCTCGTCTCTTCATGTATCATTCTGTCGTACTGTATCAAGGTCGACCTTCTTCCTGCGGAGTACACATTCTACGTATCTTCTCACAGCGTTCCACTTCGTCTCGCTTTCGAGCATTGCGTCAACAATGTTGTCGGGTGTGAATTCGCCAATCTGTTCCATCAACACATTCTTCTCGTCTTGCCATTTGATGCAATGGAAGAATGTGTGTTCAGCGTCGTCACTCATTTCCTTGCAATAAATGCAGCCGGGATCATTCACCTTGCCCATGCGGTGTAGATATTGTCAGAAATAACCATGACCCGAAAGAAACTGGGTCAGGAAGTAGTTAATTTCCCCAAAATTTCTCTGTGTCCATGCTTCTACAGATGGAATGAGTCTAGCAGTCCATCTTCCATTTGATTCATCACTCCATTTACTTTGCAATCGCCGTATAGTTTGAGATCTGACATCTGCGGTACTAATGGCGAGGTTTTCCCTCTTCGCTTTCCATAATCTTCTTCGCTCGAATGCCAGGCAAGTCGATAGGTGTCTCACCGGTGATCACGAGGACTGCGGCGCCCGAGACCGTGCGATAGGCCGAAGCGACCCTTAGTGCCGCTGTTCGTTGCACTGCTGCTACTATTTTCCGCTTGGATTTAAACTCCAACGCATCTCCCCATATCTCGCTGCCATAAAGTAGTATCGAGTTAGTCGTTGCCATAAGCAATTTGCGTTTGGACTGCGTTGGTCCGCCAATATTTGCCATCAATCTGCTCAACATGCCCGTTAGTTTTGCTGCCTTGGTAGCCACATGCTGTATTTGGGCCCAGTAGTTAAGTCTACAGTCTAGTCTGAGACCCAAGTATCTCACTGCCTTCTTTGTGATCAGTGATACGTCACCTATCTGCATACTTATCTCGAGTGGATAAAATTAACACACACACAACATAAGTGGTGTGAGAAGCTAGGTCATAATCTTGTCTGAAGTATTGTAATGATCAATTAGGTTATGTTCTGTATGGTATAAGTGCTTTAGGTAGATAGGTAGGTAAAGGAATAAAATAAATTATTGGCTTTTGTAACGTCGCCCTGCATCAATTTATTCTTAGCAAAATTTATTCGCGTTAAAAATTCTGTTAATCATTGGGAGCTGTTGCCCTTAAGAACTCGATTGAATTTATTATTGGCGAGCGGACTTCGGAGTAAATGATAATCCTTCTGTAACTACCTCTTAATAAAAAGTACCATTTTGGTACCATTTACGAAAAACTTTTAATTTAAATTCCTTTAAATACCAAAAAGAAAAGAAAACAAAACCAAAAACTTATGCTAAAACCCAAGGTAATGCCCTATTGCGAGCGTTAATCATAGTTTAAGCATATTAATCTTAAGCTTAAGCCTTGACTGTTGATGCTTAGCAATTTGTATTGTTGCAACAATAATTCTTAAGATAATTCGATTCGATAGAAAATATCGGCTAACATTCAACAATTGTGCAGCAACAAGGCTAAAAACCTTGAAGTTTAATGTTCTTAGGTTAGCAACATGCATTATTCAACAGGGTCTATGAACGAAAAAAACTAACAACAAATACAACAAACTAATTGTAATTTTAAATTCTAATCTGATTTGTTGAAAAACACTGTTTTGGAAAACAGAACCATTTAGAGAAAGAAGCTAAATTGGCTTCCAAACAAACACAATAAATGGAGAAGATCTTGGTAACGAGGAAAGCAAACAAGTATTGAAGAAATAAAAGAAACGTAATGTAATACGAGAGTACTATTGCAAATGGAATATGTATGTTGTCGTAAAAAAAAAAGAAAAAATAACAAACATTTAGCATGCAAGGCAGTAGTTTAAAGGAATGATAACAAATTGAAAATAAGAAAAATAATTTAAGAAAAAAAAAACGAAATGAAATGTAATTTTTGCAACAAATAGTTCGTTAAGGAATATACAATTAAACAAATATTCTCTTAGTAGGAAGTCGCCGTAGTCTAGTAGGTAGTGTGTTGGCTTATTAGACGTAAAGCCAGGCTTCGAGCACCAGGCCAGACATCAAAACAAAATACAAAAAGTATTTTTTCGGCGACTTCCTCTCAGCAGATTTCTGGCAAAAAAAAAACTCTGCGAGTAAATAAAATTGCAATGAAAAGTTTCTCAAAAATCTATTGTTCGGAGTCGACTTTAAACTGTTGGTCCCGCCACTCATGTATAAAATTAACACACACAACATAAGTGGTGGTAATGACCAATTATGTCATGTGATAACTGAGTAAAAGAAGTTCGCAGCACTCAACGTATTCTTCTCAGCAGTCTTATTCTCAAATCTATCGTTCGAAGTCGACCGTAGGTCCCACCACTCATGCATAAAATTAACACACACAACATAAATGGTTGTAATCCATACTAAAGGGTTGTAATGACCAGAGATCAGCAATGAGTATTCAAAAAGATGAGCAGATTCGAATCACACTCATAATTTTTGATACTTATACTCATTCATACTTATTTTAATATCATACTCATAGTACTCATATTCAAAGTTTGAAGTACTCATCGTACTCATACTTAACAAAACGCATGATGTTGTCGATTTCGACTCTCCTTTTCTCAACATTTACAAGAATCACAAAACAAGTATGATTCCCGTACGAACACTACAATACTCACTAGAAGGTTGTGTGTTTGCTTTGCTTGCTGTCTTTGTATTTTTCTTTTTATTTCTTATTTTTTTTTTTTTTTTGTAAATGCAACAACAACTAAGATTGTAAATTTTGATAAATGATACGAATCACTCGAATCATTTATGAGTATTATAAGTATTTTTGCTAAATTTATGAATCTAAATGAGTAGGCGAGTAGGCGTATGAATCAAACATATTTCGAATGTTATGAGTTTGATGTCAACGTTGTACTCATACCCATTGCAACCTGTACTTATAAACCAATGTTGTAGTGAGTACAAATGAATCAGAGTAGTTGAATTTCAATACTCACTCATGCTCGAAATTTCATGACGACGTATGAGTAGCGAAAAAACGATTCATTGCTGATCTCTTGTAATGACCAGCTAAGTAAGTAAGAAAGATATCTTGAAAATCGGAAATTAGAACCAAAATTTAAAAACTTAACTTTGTAGCCATTAATCTCAGGCATTTGCTATTAGTCAGTTAAAAATATAATATCGACGCCTCCGTTCTATAACATTCTAAGTCGAAAAAGTGTGTTTAGAGTTATGAGCTCTCAAAGTTTTCACGCGACATACGACCATATGTGTTTTCTAAGCAGATTTTTCCGGAACGGATCGGCGCATCTTAACTAAATTTTGATAGTATTTAAGTTAGCGAACGTAGAATTTAAAAATGCAAGAACATTAAAAACGTTCTAAGTACACTTAGAACGTTATAGAATGGAGACGTCGATATCTGAGTGCTCCGATGGCCTTGATGGTCGTGTGCTAAACTTCAAATGCAGAGGCAGAGGAGGGTCCGATTCCCACCAGAGACCCAAGGTGTTTTGTGATTCCCTGATTGTTGACATTATATGTGATTAACCGCAATAGAAAAAGAAAATGAGAATTATTTCAAAGCAATTCTCGAGAATAAAAAGTGACGAAGAGATACAGTGGCCATAAAAAAACAGTGTTTCAAAATAATATTTGTCGCATAAGACCCCTCTTTCCTAACTCCTATAACTAACTCTGTAAACTCAACACGAACTCATTGAACTTAGTACGAGTTCATCTACTGAGTGTTGGTCTCAAAAAAAAAATATCAGTATCAGAATCTTCTAAACAAGATTTCTAAATTATTTTAAAAAATTTATTGGAATTATGGAAATTAAAACTTAGTTTGTGGCAAAATCATGCTAGAAACAGAGCTGCGGATGGATGGATTTGAATTTATTCATTAATAATGAAAACATTCTTTGTCGGAACTGTTATTCAGTTTGACTTCTACTTGTTGTGGCCGAAGATGAATGTTTCAGATTCTTTTTTTTTCTTTTTTTTTCTTCTGCATCTTCCTTAACAGTAACAAACAGAGAATGTTTAAGTATCTCTGTATCTGAAAAATAGCATTCGTAAGTATTATTTTTTTGCCTTGTATTCTATTGTAAATGTTTTGTTTTGTTGTTTTTTTTTCATTTGAAAAGATTTGTTTTTATTTTTTTGTTTTCTAACAAATCCAACCATATAAAGCATTTGAATAACATCATTGCAATTCCTATTCCTTGTATTTCCTGCCTTCCATTTACAGCCATTGTCTATAAAAGGTCTGCTGTAGCATTTTTTCACTCCAATAGACTACAAAACAAAAAAAGTTTCCTTTTTATGTCATGTTCGAAGGAGAACTTTGTTTTCTTCGTCGTTCTCAACTACTTATGGGAGAATTTATAGAGACTGTTGAGGCCTTAGAAGTAACTGTTGTATTCTGTATTCTGTATTACGTAGTACTGTTATGTAATTTATTATTTCCTCTTTTTTTTTTTTATTTTAAATTTATATAAAAAAAGACTTCAAATAGCATGAATTAATGGTGAAGCTATTTGAAGAATTTATTTTTAACATTAAAAGACTACAAAATTTACATCTTATTTATGGAAAAATGCAACGAAGGAGAGTTTAAACGGCATTGTTTTCATTGGAGTTTAAAACACCAGGTGCATACCAGAGATCAGCAATGAATTGTTTTTTTGCTACTCATAAGTGCTCATGAAATTTGGAGTATAAGTGAGTCAACAGTATTGAAATTTAACAAATCTGATTCATTTGAACTCACTACAACATTGATTTATAAGTACAGGTTGCAATGAGTATGAGTACAACGTTGATATCAAACTCATAACATTCGAAATATATTTGATACATACGTCTACTCATAAATTTAGAAAAATACTTATTATACTCATAAATGATTAAAGTGATTCAAATCATTTATCAAAATTTACAATCTTAGTTGTTGTTGCATTTACAAAAAAAAAAAAGAAGAAAGAAAAAGACAAAGACAGCAAGCAAAGTAGGTTAGGTTAGGTTAGGTTAGGTTAGGTTAGGTTAGGTTAGGTTAGGTTAGGTTAGGTTAGGTTAGGTTAGGTTAGGTTAGGTTAGAGGACGTGCACTTGTCAATTAAGACAAGTACAGTACCCGGAGGTCGAATTGACCCATTGTACAACGTCCTAGATTCTCACACCACTTATGTTGTTGTTGTACATGGGTGATGGGACCTACAGTTCAAAGTCGACTCCGAACGACAGATTTTTTTTTTTTTGAGAAACTTTTTCAAGACAATTTTATTTACTGTCAGAGTTTTTGCCAGAAATCTGCTGAGAGGAAGTCGCCGAAGAACTATTTTTTTATATTTAGTTTTGATGTCTGGCCTGGGGCTCGAACCCTGGCTTTACGTCTAATAAGCCAACACACTACCTACTAGACTACGGCGACAGTAAGCAAAGTAAAGACAAGACAGTAGTGAGTAGTGTGGTGTTCGTACGCGAATCATACTTATTTTGTAATTCTTGTAAATGTTGAGTCATGGAGAGTCGAAATCAACAACATCATGCATATTGTTCAGTATGAGTACGATGAGTACTTCAAACTTTGAATATGAGTAGTATGAGTATGACATTAAAATAAGTATGAATGCGTATAAGTTTCAGAAATTATGAGTATGACTCGATTCTACTCATCTTTTTGAATACTCATTGCTGATCTCTGGTGCATACCAGGTGTACCGGTATGAAGTGAGCGTCAAGATACAAATAGCTCTATACACATGCATTATTGCACATTACAACCCATTAGTCAGGGTATTAGCACCTAACTTCTCACACCACTCATGTTGTGTGTGATAATTTTATACATAAGCGGCGGGACAGGCAAATTTTTAGAGAAATTTTTCATGGCAATTTTTATTTATTCTCAGAGTTTTTGCCATATGAAATTTTCATATTTCGTTTACCTAGAGATGTCTGACCTGCAGGTTGAAGCGTGGCCTCAAGTCTAAGAAGCCAACACCCTACCTACTAGAATACGGCGACTTCAATGTCTCCATAAGGAACATTTATTGTGATACAGGCTCAGTTTTTCCTGTGTTGTACGATGACATCTGTCAAACATGTTCAGTATATGCCTATATGGATTCAAAAATTGAAATAGGGAGGCAAAGCGACAATTATAAACCAACAATATTTACAATAAACGGGAAGGCGATAATTGGTTCAGATTCAAGATATAAGGCGGATGCATAGAAAGGCAAGTAGTGCGTAGACAGTGACTGTCTGCCTCTATACAATTTGTCCGAAGAGGTAAGGTTCACAGCAGCTTATAGTAAAACATGCTACTTGATTATAAGATTCCGAAATTCTCGTTAAGCCCTTGAGGAATATACCGATTACTTAAAAATGTCGAGCAGAATAGGCTGTGAAATTTGAATTAGACTTTCAAGTAAGTTGCCTGACCACTTCGGTGTTTATCAGGCGAATGTTAGACCATTTTGAAAGCAGCGATCAAGCCCCTCACGAATATCACCTCGACTTCCGTCTTCGCCGATGAACGTTAAAGATTTTGCAAGGAAATTTCAAGCCATTTAAAGTTAACTCTCCTATGAGTTCGAGGTCATAGGGATATCACTGGAAATTAAATTGCTGATGAAGTGACCAGAATTGGTACAGAGCTGACATTTTGCGCCATATTTCAGGGCATAAGTGATTTTACAGGGAGACATATTCTCAATGGCGACGTGAGTGTACGTGCAAAATTTTTCGGCTTTGCTAGGGACTGATGTGGATAAAGAAGGAACCGATTGTTTTTCCCCTAAATCGCATTACCACTTTGTGGTTTTCATGGATCACAGTCGTATTAGAAGACATGCCGATAGACTTGGCATTTCATGATAAATTTCGAAAGGAGCTGTGCAGCTGAAAAGGGGGAAGAGACTATCTTGCATTTACTGTGCCAGTGCTTGCCTCTTGCTATGTACGGGGATTAGGTTAGGTTAGGTTGGAGTAGTAGCTTTGATACGAAAGCTTACTTGAGCACGTATAGGTTGTGACGCTACGAGTAAGCGCAGTACCCGTACTGACCAAATTCCACCGAACTTATAGAAGAAGTTGGTCAGCTTAGGGGGTGCACACTAAATGTACGACTCCCCTAAGCTGAAAACCAGCCTGAAAGTTTTATGAACTAAACTATATCCTTGACATTAATGGATGATAACTCCGCTAAGCTGAGAAGGAATGGAGAGCCAAATAACCCAAATCTATGCCCCGCGAGATTTAGAAAGTGGATAACAGTTGCCTTCTCTGCAGTAGAGCCTCAACCTAAGCAGTAGTCATACGATGGGAGCTGCAGTCTCTCCGCAGGTCTTCCCATAATGCAATGACCTTTAACCCTAAGAAGAAGGTAAGAAGGGGTACAAAATCTTAATCTTTCATTTCCTATAATCTTTGTGTACATCGTTCAAAGCTGGGAGTAGCGCAATAGCGCTTCTGTTTACCTTTAACGAACGAAATCTGTAATACATGATGTATTATTTTCCGATTTTGAGAAACAAATACGAGTATTAGACTGTCAATGAAAATCTGACATATAAAATCGTATTTTTCCTTCACCACATTGCTATTCATTTCAAAACGTTTGAAGTTCGTTTACACAGGTCTAGATGGCTTTGTTGATTGCTCATGAAGCTTAAATACTTAAAAAAGTGTCTGCCAAACAAAAAAGTCCTTCCGTGCACAGAAGAATATGGTGGTGGTGATAAATTAGAATTTATTTTGTTGAAAGAATGATTATAAACAATTGAGTGACGCATAAGTTGCATGCCACAATTTGCAATGTCTTAATTTTTTTTTTCGTTGCTTTAAACAAATTCTCCATCATAAATATTTACATTTCAAATAAATACTCTGGCATAACATGGCATGCCACTGACTGACACAACTAACAGAAAAACTGGTTCAACAAAATTTGTTGAATTCTGTTGCAAATAAATTTCTAAAAACAGACTGTGAGTCTAGGCTGTAAAGAGTGCTGCCTGCTGCTGCTGAAGTGATCATTTTTGCTTATGGTTTTTTTTTGTTATTTTTCATTTGAACAAAATTATTGTTGGTGTTGAAGTTTAAATCTTTATTTATTGCATAATAATATGTTTGTGCCTTTGGGGGTTATAAATAAATAAATTCTATCATTTCTTTGCAGCATATTTCTTAGACTCTGTCATGCAAAGCAACACCAACACCAACGCTAGGACCAACACTTGTGCATGGTGCATGGTGCAACCGAACAATGAATCCCATATTTGATGTGGGCACAGACACACACACACAACTATAAATTAACAAATTGAGGCAGGAAACATTTAATGTTTGTTTTTGTGCAATATTTTCGTTCATATTGTTTTTTTCTTTTCATTAATTGTTGTAAAAGTAGTTTCACCAGACAATCAGCACTCGACTTCATTGTTTCTTTCCATGGTTATAGGCCACGGCATGGGTCTGAGTCAGTAGGAGTAAAGTTTTTCACTTTTTTTTCCGATTTTCTATTGCAAAGTCCAAAGAGATAAATTGATTGACAATCATGATTGATTGTCATAATTGATTGTCAATCATGATTGATAAACTAACATAGAAAGTAGTTTAAACCAATAAACGTTTGTTCATTTATTTGCCATACAAACTAACAGAATAACAAATTAATTTATCCCTGAATTCATTATATCGGGCACACTGCTGAATTAACTGCAATAAATCATATGGCAATGGGTCAAGATTTTCTAAATAATACAAGAGCATCGTAATTATTATCAATCACATCACAGAGAAAAGCCGTTGCAGGTTGCAGTTTGCTAATGTAGAACATAAGTATGGCATACACAGATTGATGGTTGGTTTAACCATGGCAACATTTTCTTTTAATTTCGAAAAACTACTTTTAATTCGTTCAGAGGAGGAGAAACTATAGAAAACCCTAGAAACAATAAAGGACTTTGAAGATGAGTGATTGCTGAACTGCTGGATTGATAAACATTAAAGCGATTATAGATTGCGCTTTGGAAGTTAATGAGACGGTGTAAATTCTATCGGATGTGCCATCTATCGGTTTAAATGTGAACCATCGGTTATTTCGGAATGTGGCAATACTTATGTCATTCCATTCTATCACAAAATTCAGAATATTTTCTCCACTAAGTACAATGAATCGGTTTTACGCTTGAGCTACGTTGGGATTTATTGGGCCAATGAGAAACTGCACGATGATGTTAATTTTTTCAAAACAAAAAATCATCTTTTCGGATGAAGCTCATTTCCATCTTGGTGGGTACGTAAATAAGCAAAATTGCCGTACTTGTGGCCCAGAAAACCCACACGTGGTCGTACAGAAGCCTATTGCGAGTGACTGTTTGGTATCATCAGCCCATGTTTCTTTGAAAATGAGAACGGCGCAACCATTACGGTCAATGGAGACACCCTATCACATTATAATAACCGATTTTTTAGAACCCTCTCTTCATGGTATTGATGTGAACGATGTTTCTTTTCAACAGAATGATCTCGTATCTCGTTTTGTTGGAGATGTCTGACGTGAGGTTTGAATCGCGGCCTCACGCTTAATAAACAAACACACTATCTACTAGACTACGGCGACTATCGGTTTAAATTTGAATCATCGGTTATTTCTAATCTGGCAATTATGTCATTCTATTCTGTCACAAAATTCAGTATCCACTGTACGTAATGAATCGATTTACGCTTGAGCTACGTTGGGATTGATTGGGCCTACGAGAAACTGCACAAAAAAAATCATCTTGGATGAAGCTCCTTTTCATCTTGGTGGGTACGTAAATAAAAAAATTGCCGTATTTGGGATTCAGAAAACCCATACGTGCTCTTAGAGAAGCCAATGCACACATTACGAGTGACTGTTTGGCGCGGTTTGTGCAGCGGAGACATCATTGACTCATATTTCTTTGAAAATGAGGAAGGCGCGACCGTTACGGTCCATGGAGACATCTATGGTACCGTTACAACCAATATTTTTTGTTCACGTTCTTCATGGTATCGATGCGAACGATGTTTGCTTCAACAAGATGATGCAACTTGCCACACATCTCATGCCACAATCAATTTATTGGCGCAAACGTTTGATGGCCGTTTTATTAGCCGAAGTGGTGATGTCAATTGGTCCCCAAGTAGCTGCGAATTGGCTAAGGACCACGTATTTCCGCAATATTGCTCCTGGTCAAAAAATACCCAGTATATCTTAATAAACCGACGAGACAATCCATGCTCGACCTTGGCTTGATAGAGAAAGACATGCAGACGTTGAAGATGCAACAGATTACCTGTTTCGAACTGTCACCATATGGCCAATGGATCCTAAGTATGTGGGGTGACACGGCCCCTTTGGGATCGTAGGAGCTATTTCCTGCACTTGTCAGAATTTAAAAAATATCTTATATGTCGAATTGTCCATATGATTAGGTTTAGATTTAGGTCGGAGTGGTAGCTTTGATATCACAAAGCTGACTTGAGCACGCATAGCGGCCCGTTGTGATGCCACGGGTGAACGCAGGGCTCCACAGTTCATAGTCTGTACTGGTCACTATTTCATATGGTGCTTTTGCACCGTAACAAAACGGTGGTTCTTTCTTGTTTCTGTCCTATTGTTGTTGTTGCTTTGTCGTAGCTGGCTCCGGTTTTTCTACCAGTTTTTGGTCTATACCATGAGTAAGACCAGCAAACGAATCAATATGTGGGATTCTTAAATGCAATTCAGATAAAAAAGTGATTTCTCTTCTAATGACCTTTTTTGTGGCGGAGGGGAACATTGCTCGATGATGAGACCATTGTCAAGAACTGGTTCCAGCCAACAAAAGCCGGGGGACGTATGTATTAGAAAATAAACTTTAAATTAAATAAATGAGCTTATCGGAGTCATTGAGAGATCAAGTCCAACGTTGACTAAGAAAGAAAAAGAATACCGATTGAGGTCCTGAAAAAAAAGCAGAAGATATTCGCAAACACCTAAAAAATAACGTAGGTTAGGTTAGGTTAGAGGACATGTACTTGTTAATTAAGACAAGTACAGTACCCGTAGGTCGCGTACTAGTTTCCTAGTTTCTCACACCACTTATGTTGTGTGTGTTAATTTTTATACATGAGTGGCGAGACCTACAGTTTAACGTCGACTCCGAACGACAGATTTGTGAGAAACTTTTTCGTGGTAATTTTATTTACTCTCAGAGTTTTTGCCAGAAATCTGCTGAGAGGAAGTCACCGAAGAAATACTTTTTGTATTTTGTCTTGATGTCTGGCCTAGGGCTCGAACCCTGGCTTTACGTCTAACGTCTACCTGCTAGACTACGGCGACGTAACGAGTTAGTACATGCATACATACATCACTTTACATTACAACCCTTCAGTCAGGACTACGACCTAACTTTTCGTGCCACTTATATATTGTGGGTGTTAATTTTATTCATGAGCACCTACCACCAGTTTACAGTCGACTACAAACGACAGATTTTTGAGAAATTTTTTCATATTTGAGAGAGGAAATGTTGAGAGGAAGTCGCCGAACAAATATTTTTTTAATATTTTTTCTTTTGGTCTGAGCTGGGGTTTGACTACGGGGTAGTCTACCTGCTCCACTACGGCGACTTTTTAAACGAGTTACTACCGAACAAAACAAACGCAGTGCGGTATTATCATTGCCTTAATTACCCATACTAATGTCACGAAAAAAAATCCAATTCACAAGAACTGTGTGTAAATTTTTCGTTTTTTCTCTTCTACTTTCTTGCCCCATAGTGCAAGTATCATATTACGTGCTGAACATTAAATATTTAAACAATTTAATTAACGTGTATATTTTATTCGGAGTATGGGAAAATATTAAACATTTCTTGCTTTTTTTTAGTTTTTTTTGTACTGAAACAATTAATTTAATTTTTAATTAACCTGTACTTATAAAACAGGTCCGTCCTGTATTCTAGACGACGCAACATTTCATACCCAATTAAACTGTTTAATATTAAAGGACAAACGACAAACACACAAGCTTACAAACCACATTCAGATGGTATGTTGTTGCATGTTGTCCTGCCATAACAAATAAAAAAAAAATTAAAAATAAAAACAAAAACAAAATACTTGTACTTATGGTCCGATGTGTAATTTAATATACACCAATGACCGACCGACCACCAACAGGGAGAACGAAAAATTAAAAAAAAAAAAGAAAACGAAACAGCCCCAGAAAATATTTCAAAAAAACAAAAAAAAACTGAACCTGAGACTAATAAAGCAAATGAAAAATTATTCTCAAGAACAAAATGTTTAAATGAACGTAAAAAAAGTACTCAGTGTTGTTTATTACAAAAAAGGACATCAATTAACAGGAGGGCAACAAAAATCCAAATGAATTTATTTCATACCCTGTATTACTGACCACCTGAAGTTTAAATTTTCATTAAATTTTTCAATTTTTTTTTTTAATTTTTTTTACACAAAGCCTTGCATTGCCACGTTTATATGCCAGATAGTAAGGACGACACAATTATTTTGTTTCTCTACGTCATTGAGATGATGAGTAAAGAGAGACAACGAGGTGGACATTTAAAATAGCTCAGTAAACTAAAATATTGGATGAAATAATGTTGAAACACACACATAGACACACTAAGCCGGCCACTTATTATCCTACACAAATTTAAACTTCGACAAAACCTAAAGGATTTTTATTTTTGGCTCACAGACAGAAACGGGAATTTATGCTTTCAGACTCTCTCTCAGATTGGCCAACAACTGCGCTATCTTCCAGATATGCTCTTCCAGGCATGCTTTCAGGGTCTCTCTCAGATTGCCCAATAACTGCAGACAGAAGTATACATAATTGAGAGTGCCGTAAAGATGAAGCTTTGGTTATCGATAACTACATGGATTAGCGCTCTCAACTCTAACCCAATTAGACCACAATATCTACTAAACTGCATTAGCTTAGGCGACATTTTATCAAACTAATATGGACCGTAGTCTAGTAGGTAGTATGTTGGATTATTAGATGTGAGACCATGGTTCAAGACGCAGATCAGACATATCCAACAAATAGAAATAAAAAAAAAATATTTCTTCGGCGACTTCCTCGTAGCAGATTTCTGACACAAACTCCGAGAGTAAATAAAATTGTCAAGAAAAGCTTCTAAAAAATCTGTCGTTCGGAGTCGACTTTAAACTGTAGGTCCTGTCACTCACAAAATTAACACACACAATATGAGAGGATAGGTCGTAATCCTAACTGAGGGGTTGATATGACGAATAATGTATGAATGTATGTAGGTATGTATGTGTGCATATGTGTATGTAATATAGGCCTCAAGTCATTCAGGCATCATAGGATATAACATTTTTTTTCGAACGTCCCCGGCCCCACACTAACCCACCCTCACCCGACCGCGGAGGGCTCGTCCCCGTTACGTAGGGGCATGTACACACTACAGTCCGGACTGTAGCGGGTAAGGGAAAAGTAAAGACAACGAGAACATAAATCAGCTACAGAACTTAATCACAAGCTGAATAAAGTAACATTGCTGAAGAGTTCGCTACTAAGGGCTCTTCCCATAGGGTGGCTTTTGTAAGAGGAACGTATTTACTTCATCACTTTCAATGTTAGTGGAAAGGACAAAAAGACGAAACGGCATACTTAGTGGGCATTATAGCTTCGCGAGTATGCTCGAACGCAGAGGCTACGGATTTATTGTTGAAGCTGTCAGAATAAAGAAAAGGGGGAATCGATATAACATCTTCCCTATGATTGCCCCGCTCTACGGTACCTAACACTGAACTGTTTCAATGATATTTCACCTACAAATCAGGTGAATTTTGTTACATGGATTGTTATTAGCTGAATATCTAAGATTCTCTGACCTACTCTGGCAAGACAAAAAATAATCTTTTCTGGCTCTTAGAAGGAATTCAAACATTATTCTTAGGGTTTTAACATTGTATGACTAGACGTATGTCTCAGAGTATGAGCTATCCACACTACTACCATTACATAGAAGCTGTTTAGAAGAATCGTTACAGCACTTACTGGGAAACTAGACTTAGGCACCTCTGCACAGTTAGTTCGGAAATATGTCACTGTAGAATCGAATAGAATTTGGTTGGTTAAAGATAGAGGTTGGTAGAGGGAATACCCGGAATGGGATTGCAATTAGTTCTAGGGCCTCCAAATGAACTCGCGAGGTAATCTTACGAGCAATCAATGCAACATAACCTTACATAGTCAATAATGAAATTGGATTCTATTTAAAGGGTCCGCCAAATAACTTTTTTTTTAAAATGCTTTAAAAAAAACTACGGAATATTTTCTCAAATTTCTTTTTTATTTGAAAGTACAATCCTTCCGGTTAATAATTGAAATGGCTGCCTCGGCTGGCCATGCAGTAGCCTACACGATCGGTCCAATATTTAAGCACATTATCGATTGTGTGCCGCTGTATTTCACCAATGGCTTCACGAATATTGTCCTTTAAAGCGTCAATTGTCTCTGGCTTGTCGACGTAACACTTATCTTTGACGGCACACCACAAATAATAGTCCAACGGTGTCAAATCGCAGCTCCGAGGCGGCCAAACGACATCAGCTCTGCGGCTGATAATGCGATCTTCAAAAACAGGGCGCAAAACATCGAGTGTAGCTTCGGCTGTGTGGCACGTAGCGCCGTCCTGTTGAAACCAAATGTTGCCAATATCCTCCTCTTCAATTTTTGTGAATAAAAATTCGTTCAACATGGCCCGATAACGATCGCCATTGACTGTAACGGCCAGTCCTTGCTCATTTTCGAAGAAAAATGGCCCAATTATGCCTCTGTACCAAAATCCGCACCAAACAGTGACTCGTTTTGGGTGCGTCGGGTTTTCAATGTATGCGTGCGGGTTTTCTGTGCCCCAAATGCGACAATTTTGCTTGTTTACATACCCGCCAAGGTTAAAAATGAGCTTCATCTGAAAAGATGATTTTTTTTGGCCAAAATCGGCATCTTCTGGTGTAGGCTACTGCATGGCCAGCCGAGGCAGCCGTTTCAATGAAATTATTTTCCATTAGAAACCGGAAAGTACAATCCTTTCAAATAAAAAAAGAAATTTGCGAAAATGTTCAGTAGTTTTTGTTTAAGCATTTTCAAAAAAAAAAGTTATTTGGCGGACCCTTTATAAGAATTTTATCACAGTAGATATGCATTACTTACATACATGATTGGCCATTACAACCCTTCAGTCAGAATTACGACCTAGCTTCTCACACCACTTATGTTTTGTGTGTTAATTTTGTACATGAGCGGGGGAACCTACATTTTAGGGTCGACTCTGAACGCCAGATTTTTGAGAAACTTTTTCATGGCAACTTTTTATTTACTCTCAGAGTTTTTGCCAGAAATCTGCAGGGGGGAAGTCGCCGTAAAAATATTTTGTTTTATATTTTGTCTTGTTGGAGCTGTCTGACGTTGGATTGAGACCAGCGGCCTCACGTCTAATAAGCCAACACACTATCTACTAGACTACAGCGACTACTTCCCTAATATCCAGAGCCGAAAACTGGCTTATTATCTACACTAACTTATTATGCAAATCGTTTGAAGTTAGATTCACCGAGGCAACTCAAAGTGGAGTCTGAACCCACAACATACTTATGTATGTCGTGCTAAATCTTTGGTCATGAAGAACTTGCTGAGCAAAGAGTCTCCTTTGAATACTAAATAGAAAATTATTTTCGGAATTTAATTCGAACCTGTATTCCTATGGTAGAAAGGGAAAAGTATGCTGCTACGGCTGTGGGTTGATACTCTGGCATATCTGCCAGACGACTGCATATGCGAATTTTAATTGAATTCTACTATCATTGAGACACTGTATTTATATCGGGTGGATCATCTATCGGTTTAAATTTGAAACATCGGTTATTTCAAATATGGGAATACTTATGTCATTCTATTCTGTTACAAAACTCAGTATTCGATCTCCACTGAACGTAATGAATCGATTTACGCTTGAGCAACGTTGGGATTTATTGGGCCAACGTGAAACTACACGATGATGTTGTTTCTGCCAAAACAAAAAATCATCTTTTCGGATGAAGCTCAATTTCATCTTGGTGGGTACGCCAATAAGCAAAATTGCTGCATTTAGCGCCCAGAAAACTTACACGTGGTCTTACAGAAGCCTATTAAGAGTGACTGTTTGGCATCATCGGCCCATATTTCATTGAAATTGAGGACGGCACAATTATTACGGTCAATGGAGGTATCTATCGCACAATGATAACCGATTTTATTGTACTCGCTCTACATGGTATCGATGTGAACAATGTTTGGTTTCAACAGGATGGTGTAACTTGCCACATATCTCTTGCCAGAATCGATTTATTGTGTCAAACGTTTAATGGCCGTTTAATTAGCCGAAGTGGTGATGCCAATTGGCCGTCAAGTAGTTGCGATTTGACACCGTTGGACTATTTTCTGTGGAGCGCCGTTAAAAAATGTGTTATGCCGACAAACCAGAGATAATTGCGCATTTAAAGGCCAACATTCGTGATGCAATTGGCGAGATTTATTGCGTCAAACGTTTGATGGCTGTTTAATTAGCCGAAGTGGTGATTTCAATTGGCCGCCAAGAAGCTGAGATTTGACTTTGTTGGACTATTTTCTGTGGGGCGACGTTAAAGAGAAGTGTTATGCTGACAAACCAAAGACATTTGAGCATTTGAAGGCCAAGATTCGTAATGCCATTAACGAGATACGACCCCATACACTCGAAAAAGTGCACGAAAATTGGTCCGATCGAATGAGGTATTGTGAGGCCAGCCGTGGCAGCCATATGAATGAAATGATATTCCATTTCTAATCGGAACAATTGTATTTCAGAACAAAAAACATAAATTTGGCAAAATTTTAAATCATTTGCGTTTTATTGCATTTTTAAATGAAAACTTTTAAATCAGCCACTCTATATGGTTAAAAACCAATTCAAAGTTTGTGGAACGTCTCCAGCTATGAAGCTGTAGAGAAACGCTACGCTAGATTGATGAATATTTAGTGATGATGTGGTAAATAAATTTAAAAATCTTTCATAATCCTTTAAATAATTTTGCAAACTGCAAATGTCACATACTATAGAGTGTTTGTAAAAATAAATTAAAAATTAATTGAATTTTGTATGCAGCCTTCCTTTGGCATTAAGCCAAGGGTAAATCCCTTGATTGCTATGCCATCCATCATATAAGCTTTGTTGGTTTAACTTGTAGTATTTTATGGAAAATCAAAAACAAATTGTCAACTCACCTTAAACACTGAAACTTGTCTGCAATATGAACACAAATTTTGGGTTTTTCTTTGGGGCCTTTCTTAAGCCCTCAATGATCAGGTTGATTTGGCTCGTAACGCTTGTAGTTGACATGTAATATGTTTTGCCAATTCAAACCAGTAGAAGATTTATTTTACAAATGCCGTTAACATATGTATAAAATATCATGGCATGGCTTTTAGTCACCAAAGAGCCACACTGAGCCAGTATTGCAGATGTGGTGTTGGTTTAATGAATTGCTGTGCCTGAAGAGTCTGACCTGAAATGCATTAAAGAAAATATTTTTTGTTTTAGTTTTTGTTTTTATTAAAGAAGATCACGTTTTACATAATTAATGATAAACCATATACGTTTTGATAAGCATTTTATTTTGGTTTCTTTAAAAAAGACTAAAAAAACATTGTTTTTCTTATAAATTTGGAACAAAATGCCGTGGGATTAAATTACTGATTAAAACAAATTAACATGCAAATCAAGCAATCCACAGCTTTAAGGTTTAAGGGAAGGAATGCCAAGAGAAACAATTTAACAAAAAATAAAGAACATCAAAAAGTCTTAAATCCTGTATCACTAAAAAAAAATTAAGAAAAAAAGACACCAAAAATATATACAGTCAAAGAAAAAAGTCTACATACACCGGTGTGTATTTATCAAATTAGAAAAGAGCAAAACGAATATGAAAAAAATATAACATAGAAATTATAGGAAAGAGAAATAAAAATTAGCAGAAACAAAGGTGTATGTAGACTTTTTTCTTTGACTGTATTTTTTTCTAAAATCCATTGGAGACGTTCTGATGCAGAAAGAAACGAAATAAGAGGACATGATAGGGCCTTTAATGGGAGATAAAACAGTGATTTTTAGATTCTTTGGAATTACGCTCTTGTTGCTGGTATTGGCCTAATACTCACAAGGCCCATTGTTTCAAATCGTTGACACAGTATATCTTACGTAGGTTTTTCCTCCCCTTATCAACACAGATTCGGCATATGTTTTTGCCCTAAACAACCAGTTCTTTGAATTTCGATCTGCCTTAACACATTCTTACGGGCGCCTCTGCTTATCATGCACCTTTACCAGTGGGTCACACCAATCGATGGCAGGGCTTTCTCGATTTGATTTGCTGCCAACGCAGACCAAAATTCTCTATGCCGACTTCCGCTAATTCCCGCATCAAATACCCATCTCGCGGGAACATTCACTTTCAGCCAAACGACATGGATGAGCCAGCACAGCCACTAGATGTGAATGAGCTACACAACATCCAAGCCGTTGAGGAGCTCATATAGCTCTTTTTTGGATCGGATAGGAACTAGCACTGCACCGAAGATCTTATCTACATATGTACATAATAGGACGCTAGGATATGTTGTTATGGAATCATACATACATACAGGATTACAACCTAGCTTCTCACACCACCTATGTTATGTGTGTTAATTTTAGACACGAATGGCGGGACCTACAGTTTAAAGTCGACTCCGAACGACAGATTTTTATTTATTGAGAAACTTTTCATGGCAATTTTTATTTACTTTCAGAGTTTTTGCCAGAAATCTGCTGAGAGGTAATCGCCGAAGAAATATTTGTTCATGTTTTCGTTGTGTTGGAGATGTCTGGCCTGACGTTTGAATCGTGGCCTTACGTCTAATAAACCAACATACTACCTAGTAGACTGCAGCGGCTTGATAGGTCTTAGTAATGACTTTTCTCTAGAATACTCTCAATGTTGTTCCACCGTTGCCTAACAATGTCCAGAAAAGAAAATAGAAAAGTACTCGGGCAGTATGATTGATTCCAAAATCCAAGGTTATTCACATATGATTTTAATTTCTAGCCATTCATCAAGCATAGGCAACCAATGCCTACCAGATAGATAAACAAGCATTGACCAGTTTTCTAAAAACTATGATCGGTGAGAAGTTAACTTAGTACGATGTCAGGTCTAGATCAATTATAGACATCTAGAGATGCCAAATGAAACAAACTAGCTTGTGGACAAGACGAGCTAGTCTGCCGTGGCTAGCCTCACAGTATAGCATTTGATCGGAGCAATTTTAGGGCACTTTTTCAAGTGTATGGAGTCGTATCTCGGCAATGGCAGCACGAATGTTGGCCTTCAAATGCTCAATTGTCTCTGGTTTGTCGGCATAACACTTTTCTTTAATGTCGCCCCACAGAAAATAGTCCAACAAAGACAAATCTCAGCTTCTTGGCGGCCAATTGACATCACCACTTCGGCTAATTAAACGGCCATCAAACGTTTGACGCAATAAATCGATGTGACATGAGGTGTGTGGCAAGTTGCACCATCCTGTTGAAACCAAACATCGTACACATCAATACCATGAAGAGCAGGTACAAAAAAATCGGTTATCAGATGCTATCGGGTCACGGATATTTTAGAAAATATCTTCTTTATATAATATCTGTCTTTACGAGGAAGGGGAGATAATTGATGACGCAGAGCACACCGTTTTGGAGTGTGCACGCTGGCAGAACTATCGCTCTGCACTGACGTCGATAGTTGGGACGATCACGGCCGGTAACATTGTCGGGGTTATGATCGCGAGTAGAGAAAATTGGACCTCAGTGGCGAATTACGTGGAGAGCATTCTAAGACTGAAAAAGAGAGAACTTGAGGCTGCGGAACATGTGGGCACGCCGGAATAGATGAAACACACACGTGGCACAGGTGTCAGGCGAAATTCGAAGCAGGGACCTGGACGAAAGGAATAGTGGAGACACTTAGATGTCTCTTCAACTTTCGACACGCAATCTGGACGCGGATATGAACACGCAGGGGCCAAAGGGCCGAAGGGACTCCACTCCGAAGTAATACCACCGTAGTTCCGGAGTGGGCACAACAGGTCCACGAGACGAGGGGGATTTAGTGGGTGAGGGCCCCACACAGGGAGGACGTGACGACTTCCTCTATGGTGCGGTTAGGTACATTTACCCCTCCTCCGCGTGAAAAAAAAGAAAAAAATGCGACAGGTGTCTCCATTAACAGTAATGGTGCGCCGTTCTAATTTTCAGAGAAATATGGGCCGATGTTGCCTCTGCTCCACAAGCCGCACCAAACAGTCACTCGTAGTGGGTGCATTGGCGTCTGTAAGACCACGTGTGGATTTTCGGAGCTCAAAATACGGCAATTTTGCTTCTTAACGTACCCACCAAGATGAAAATGAGCTTCTTCGCCATAATTGTGCAGTTTCTCGTTCTCGGCCCAATAAATTCCAATGTTGCTCAAGCGCAAATCGATTCATTACGTTCAGTGGAGATAATATACTGAATTTTGTGACCCAAACTAAGTTTAAAATAAACTAAACTTTGTAACTTATTTAGGTAGACTTTCCTATACATTGGCACTACCAAACTATTTCTGTTCTTCTTTTGAAGTTTTCATACATTTACTTCACTGTTAGCGGTAGTAGAATAGTTTAAAATACAATGACGAGAAAAATACTAACATTATACGGAATTAACAGTTATAATAACGAAAACCGGTTGCAATGAAGCGTTTATAGCCACGAACCGAAAAACACTTTTCCCTTTTTGGTTTCCATATAATGGGATGCCTTCAGTTGAAATGCAACGTGCTACTCACGTCTGATCGGTTTTGTTTTTTAATTTTTTGTTTTCCTTTTTTTCTTTTGTCTTATACTGCGTATCAACTCCTGCACAATTACCGTTGAATGGTTATTTTGAATGACTGACGGAATGGAATGACTGACTGGCTGTCTAAGCGAACGGCTACAAGTTCTTAAGCTTTGGCTGCGATGTCAGCATTGCCAGTCCCCCCATCGTCAATTTCATCACATTCAAATAAATTCTCCAGTGTTTGCATCACTTTTTCGTATGTGAATCTTAAGAAGGCGTTTAAATGCAATAACTTACCAACTCACTTGTGCTCTATTAAACGTGTGTAGACGGAGAGATGGATGATTGGTAATGGTATGGTATGATTGCAGGATGTTTAGTTGGTTCATTGATTCTCTCCAACGATCATTATATGGCAGCAGCTACAGTAAAGAAGGAATACAAAATGAAGCAAATAAAATACGGAAGTTTATTTTTAGCATACGAACGAAGTCTTGTTAAAAATGTAGAAACAAAAATTTAACAACATCATCATCATCATCATCAAGGAATGGTGTATGTACAGCAAAAGTAGAGGCAGCATCAATGCAGTGTCTTTGAACACAATAATTTTCGCTTCCAACTAACACAAATTACAACAACAAATGCTAATTTTACTTCATGTTGTATGTGATTCTTCTCGTGTCTTTTTTTGTTTTTGTTTTCAACTTAAGCCTGTTGTAAGTTTTATAAATTACCTCGGGTCTGGGGTTTCTTTTTTTTTTTTTCTTTCTTTGAATGCCATTGCCCGTGTGTCCATTCCTGTATTGTTTGTGAGACATTTTGCCAAAAAGTGAAAGAAAACCTCCGATTCTTGATCGTTGTTCACAAATTTACGCCACCGTTTCTTTACAACATGCGTCTTCGTTTGTAAGGCGACAATCTCTGGTCGTTTAAGAAATTTATTCCATTTCACTTTGGCATTAAATGTTGCATGTTTCTGTGTATGTTGCACATAAAAGTTTTTAATTTCCTTTTTCTGTTATAATTAAAGGGTTTTATTTCGTGGTAAAGGGAATGCCATACCATAGTTTGGAAATTGGGACACACGGTTAATTTATGATGATTTTTTGGCACAAAATTGATTGTCAGAATTTCGAAAGCAAATTATTGAGAAATCTTTTTCTGTAATGCAGTGTGCTGCAAAAGTATGTTAACACATTATTTTTCGTTAAGGCTTTATGCAAATAAATATAGGATTTTCCAACAGTTACTTTGACACCTTTAGCTGCCAAATAAATAAAGCATCAAATCGTCAAAAATTAGAAAAAAATCGTCAAAATCGTCAAAGACGTTCATGGAAATCGTAGAAAAATCGTCAGAAAAAATAAATACATAAATTAAAAGCTAAAAAAATTGTGGTGAAACATATAAGTCAATGTACATATTTTAGTTCAAAAATAAATATAAAAAAACATTTAACAAACAAATTTAAGAAGTCCTTTTAACGCTGTAATTGTAAAAATAATCTTTAAAAACGAGTGTTTTATATGTTTAAAAACATAGTTTAAATATATATATTAGAATTAAACATTTTAATCAAATCAGATACGATATTAAAGTCGAAGGAGTTATTATTGCTAAGTTTTAAATAATTTTTTTATATAATATTGCTTCTAAGGAATTGAGTTTAAATTAACTTGGCTTAATACTCTCTCTCTACATTAGCTAAAGAATGTGATGATGCTAGTATTTTTTAATAAATTTAGCCAAGGTTGGAAATTAAAAGCTACCATCCCTCATTTTCATTTCTAATTTTTTTTTTTCCAAAATTGAGAAGTTTTATATAATTTTCAAGAAAAATTTTTTTAAGGTTTAAACAGTCTATCCCAGGGTTGTTTATTGATACAGAAGCGCAGCAATAATATTGTATCATCTAAATTTATGGGTGATGTAAATATCAGGGAGTCAAAAGTTCTCGACATTCTGAGCCTGAAAATTAAGTTTGATGTTCGCTGGAACCGACACATTTTTCAGTGCCTTAGCTTCTTAAGACGGTATAAGAAATACTTCACTTCATCTGATCTTCTTACTATTTACACCGCTTATATCTGAAAGAGAATGGAATACAACACTCTTATGTATAGGCCGGTGCCTCAACTTCTTTTTTGAGACTTCTCGACTGCGTACAGGAGAGGGCGAAGTGGCTCGTTAATGACGTTAAGGTATCGAACTCTATTGATTCATTGGGGCATCGTTGCAATGTGTTTTGTGTTTCACTGTTCTATCGCTATTACAACGGATTTTGCTCGAGCGAAATAATATAACTTGTTCCCGAGAATCATATATTTCTATATAACACTCATCTTTCTCGGCGAGCACATACGTACTATGTGGTCTATTGGTAACTTAAAAATGTAATACTTCACTCCTTGTTATTACTAACCTAAATTTGCAATAGTAACAATTGCAAAATTAACACAAAGTTTAATGTGAGCTTTTAATGTACTAAAGTAAACAATATGATGTAAATTTTTCATTTCCAAAAATCGTCAAAATAAGTGAATAAATCGTCGTATCGTCAATATGATATTTTTGAAGCTCAAAATCATCAAAATGGTGATAAATCGTCAAACCAAGCAGCCATGTTTGGCACTTTGGCAGTTGAACCTTTCAACTTAGTTGCCATTTATTCAGTTTGTTTTTACAGATCACCATCAGTGACCAAACACAATAACATGTGTTCGCTGAATGGGATCCAGAACCGTTCGCAACAAGAACTAATTTTCAAGTGATAAGGCCGTGGTTATGAAGTCGCCGTAGTCTAGTAGGTAGTGTGTTGGCATATTAGAAGTAAAACCAGGGTTCGTATCCCAGGTCAGAACAACGATATATGAAAAAAAAATATTTCTGCGGCGACTTCCCCTCAGCAGATTTCTGGCAAAATCTCTGAGAGTAAATAAAAAATTGCCACGAAAAAGTTTCTCAAAAATCTGTCGTTCAGAGTCGACTTTAAATTGTTTGTCGCGCCACTCATGTATAAAATTAACACACACAACATAAATGGTGTGAGAAACTAGGTCGTAATCCTAACTGAAGGGTTGTAATGGCCAATTATGTATGTATGTATGTATGTTATTTCTGGGCAACGATAGATGGCAACCCTATCATCCTAGAACCTGCTATTGTACGCTCATCATCTGATTAGCTCAAAAGACTTGATAAATAAAACTGAAATTAGGATAAGATCGAACAAAACCACATCTGTTTCCCTAACCACTTCAATTCAATGCTGCACCTGCTTCTAATGACACGTTTATTCTGGCTACAGCAACTGGAGAGCATATTCAGGAGTATGGGGAACCTAACCCGTATGTCTGGAATATAAAACTCTACGACAGCTACACACTTCGAATCTTAACTTTGAAAGTCAATTCGAAATAAAAATTTCTTCCAGCTTGTGATAGAATCGGTGTGACCACCCGCTTTGATTTCTTTATTAAGGTTGTGTAATAATAGATTAAAGAAAAATTTTGGTGTTGGATCTGGTGTTGAAAGTAATTCAATTCACCGCTCTGAGAGTAAATAAAATTGTCATGAAAAATTTCCCAAAAAGCCACACAACATAAGTGGTATGAAAAACTATGTCCTAATACGAGCCTAATACGGCCAATTATGTATCCTCTAGCTAGTAGATCTGACTCAAACGGGATTATCGCATCTCAGTGGCGTCTTACTTAAGGATTCTGCTTGAGAAAGTCAAATTCCATGAGGATGGCAGTTAAATCTTTCAAGAATTTAAGACATTCATGACTGTTGAACAATCCACAGCCGTTTATCGCGGTAACTGGTTTAAGCATGCCATCGCAGAGATGATCCGGATGATATCCTTAGATTGTCCATATCTAATAAACTGACGCGCCAGGATATGTGGTGCCTTTGTTAACCAACCTATTAAAGCAACCATCAAACCTAGAACACCATTTAACTGGAATTTTTATAAGAGACTAGATATCTATACAGCGTTCTGTACTCAAAGAGTACATGTAAGAAGAATTTTTATCGCTAAATTGCCCTGCTTGTGTAAACAAATTTGTCGGGTGACGGAATATATGCTGGAATGTTTGACTTTTTTTCTGACAACAAGAAAGTCTGTAGCATTACAGCTTCTTTTGACACCACTGCCATCGTGGTCTAGTAAGTAGTGTGATGGCATATTAGACCTGAGGCCTCGATTCAAACTCCAAGTCAGACATCTTCAACAAAAACGAAATATGAAAAAATATTTCCTCGGTAACTTCCTCTCAGCGGATTTCTAGGGAAAAGTCAGAGAGTAAAATAAACTTGCCATGAAAAGATTCTCTGTTGTTCGAAGTCGGTTTTAAACCGTAGGTCACGCCAGTGATGTATAAAATTAACACACACAACAGAAGTGGTGTGAGAAGTTAGGTCGTAATCCTGACAGTAGATTGTAATGACCAATTATGTATGTGTATATGTGATAATGAAAGTTTTAATAAAGCTGAGGCTCAGAGATGGAAGTGACAGCATAGCTCTGCATGATAATCCCCACATTGTTCTGACTTCCAGACGGCAGGCTAAGCTATAAAAGCAGAGGCGAATCTGGTTTTGGACACAATAGAAATCGTTATTTTTGCCGATGGGCACGAACAGATTTAGGTTTTCTCTTCTTTTACCAAAATATCGAAACCCATACAATATGCGCTCACTGAATCGACTAGCTGAGGTAGAGAAAAGCAAATTCGTATTCCAAGTTAGACTGACTTCCAAAATGTATCAATACAAAGTTTGTATGCAGTTCTGCTGCGGTATATTAATTTTGTAGATATACAAAGTTACCAAACAATGCATCAACTATAAATCCGATGCCTGATTGCTTTTTGACTGCGTTAAAAATACACATTTTGAACGCGTTTTGAAATAGTATACATTGTGAACATTTTGTACAGCGGCTTTATGTAACACTATACTTTGTTCAAACACAAAGCAACTAACATTTTGGAAGTCATTTTCATTGTAATTCAACAGTTCTAAATATTAAAGCCATACAAAAAGGCATGTATTACTACCTAATGGGAACGTGGCTACTTATTGAGCTCAGAAGGAATGGAAACAGTGGTGGTTGCCGGAATACCTAAGAGAACCATAACATTTTTTTAGTGTAACAATGTGACTCTGTCAGTTGGATGATCAGACGATGCTTGAGTGCATCAAACTTCTGTGCAACTGTCCGCCTCAAAAAGAACTCACATACGAATAGAAACACTGAGTAAATAATTTATTTCGGCTTCATTGCGTTTGTTGGACTTCACATATGAGGACTGATAAATTGTCGTAGTTTCCTGTATATTTGAAAAGCATCTTAAAACACAAATCTTCGTCAAATCAAGTACTTGAAGTTTCCCTATGAAAAATTCGTAAATCACCAAGTGTTCTCCAATCCCTTTTGCATTGCAGGCAGGCATCATTTATAACCACACTTTCATATTTCATTAAATTGTCAACTAAATTATCAACTGTATTTCATGAATAGGGTTGAGTTATTAAAAATAAATTTCCAATTTTTTTTTTTGCGCATTTCCATCACAATATTTTGTCACATTTGAGTGGGATGTGTTGTGTATACAATCGCTTAATGAAATCAAATAAATTTTGTCTAAACAAACCAGCAAAAAAAAGTGGAAATGAACTGCTTCAACTCAAGTCGTAATGAATGTGAAAATTTTTGGCATAATTTGCTCTTTATTTAACCTTCTTTTCTTTACTTCTGCCTTTTGAAGGAAAGTAAAGGAAAAAAGGAAAAGCTTTGCCAAGCCTTTTTGCAAAAAATATGCACTCGTTGACGCCTCTTTGTAAGCGTTTAAATGAAAAGAAAAGCAGAAAAATTGAATTGAATTGAATTGGTTTGAATCAAATGCAGACAGTATGACGACAAAACCGCACGGCACTGCACGGCACAGCACAGCGACACAACACAAAACAAAACAAGACACATTTTGTAACACCACATGCATGCATGCATGTTGTCGTTGTTGTTGCCGCTTAGATGTGAATGAATGATTTCGTTGCTCGTTTGTTTGTTCATGCATGTATGGTACCGTCGTACTCGTATGTATGTTTAGTAATGAAAGGATAGATCAAAAGAAAATCATGTGTAGGATTTAAAAGATATTCTTCATACAACTACAACAGCATGAATAATAACATTTGAGAGTCGTTGTTGCTGTTGTACTCGGAACACGTTAATGATTTGCCGCATTTAAATCAGTGAGAAAAACGAATGAATTGTCAACTTTTTGTTGAGAATATAAAAGACTGATTGCCTTAAAAAAAAAGAGAAAAAGAAAAACAGGCAGTTTAACACTGAAATTAAGTGAACGAGAGACCAATGCGATACCCTATACACTGTTAAATAAGGATTCCAAAGAAAATTTCAGATGATTCCTGTAGTTTTTATTTTTAATCCATCATCTGAAAAACTGCAGCATTTGTTTGAACCACAATATTATTACCCAGGCCAAGTAAAGCATTATACGGTGTTCAGGTATTTCATATAAAGTTTCAATTAATTATTGCGCAATAAATACGCAAATTGTTATAATATTGAGTAAAACTCAGAACGCAGCACTGTCATAAGCGTGTTTAGTGAGCATATTACAACTAACCGAACACTTTTTGTTGATATTTGACAACTCAAATGTCAACAACGACCAACAAAAAAAAAAAAAATAAATAAAAAAAGACAAAAAAAATAAAAACAATGTTGATACCAGCTATCAAATGTTTACCAGCTATTAAATGAATATTGAATAAGCAGCAAAACTGTGTATATTATTATGCCTGAACACTTAAAATATTAGACTCAATAAACCGAATATTGACTCAATAAAAGTGCATATCTGAACATAGTATTATTACAGCCTGAGATCCACTGACACCAGTAATCACCCTTCACAGTGGGAAACCAACCAATGTTGGAAACAAAAATTATTTGAAGAATTTAATCCTAAAACACCGCATATCATATACCGACTAATGGCATCGTACAAATCTGGACAGCATTAGGAAGACCTGATCTCCACATAGTATATTTGATGTATTACGGATGACCTATGGTCTTGCATCTGGTATTTTCTGTATTGTTTGAATCACCACTAAAGTCTTTCCTATAGATTTAGGAGGAAATGTACGTCATTTTTAAAGCGCCTGTTCATTATTATCTTCTTATCGCGCTTGTGAAAGTATAAAGAGGCGGCTCTCCTTGTAAGTACGCAACAGTCCATTTGTCAAATATGGCTGACAGAATGAAATACAAGACTTTGGATAAAAACCTCTTTATTTTTCAATAAACTCCTAGAAAACCTTGAATTCTATACAAGGCTGTCTGTCCCAACCTTTCTTTTCTGCTTCCAAAAAAAAGAAAAGGGTTTGTTGAGGTCATCAAAAAAAATTGTTAGCGAGATGATTTCATTGCTGGCGGTTTTATCAGGTTTAAAAATAAACAATAATTACACGTCATTAAATCCACAGAGTACACAGGCAAATGAGAAATCAATTTAGCCCACAATTCATTGATTTTTGTAATAGAAATTACAGATGTGCTCTGCCTTACATTGTCCGGAAGTGCAAATTAACTCTTAGGTTCCCCAAATAAGGTGTTTTTTAAATATCACATCAAATTCTAACCACGTTTACCTTCTGGGACGCCGAGAAATCCATTGTTTTCACTGATGTTTGGTGTCTGCTGTATTGTGATGGAGCCGCTGTTACGAAATCCAGCAAAAACTTGTCCATATTGCGGAGAACTCCTGCAAAGTTGTTATAATTCATATCATTCACACACACAATGGAAAAGACTGAACCAGGGTCTAGTAGATAGTGTGTTCCTCTATTAGACGTGAGCCCATGGTTCAAATTCCAGGTCAGACATCTCCAACAAAACGGAATATGAAAAAATATTTCTTCGGCGAATTCCTCTCAGCAGATTTCTGGCAAAAACTCCGAGAGTAAATAAAGTCGCCATGAAAGGTTTCTTGAAAATCTGTCATTCGGAATCGACTTTTAACTGCAGGTTATAAAATTTAACACACACAACATAAGTGGTGTGAGAAACTTGGTCGTAATCCTGACAGAAAGGTCGTAATGGCCATCTATGTATGTACACTCAGCCACAAAAGTATAAATGCGGTCAACAAATTTCAGAAATTTTTTAATCACTCCGTTTTTGTTGAAAATCTTTATAATTGTCTGACATCTTTCTTCGATTTTAAGACGGTCTTTTGCATTGGTTCAGAAATTTGTGAAATTTGTTAATCGGACGTATACTTTTGTGGGCCTGTGCAGGACCAGAATTCAGTTCAATTTCAGAAATTGTTTAACCAATGCAAAAGACCGTCTTAAAATCGAGGAAACTATAAAGATTTTCAACGAAAACGGATTGTTTAAAAAATTTCTGAAATTTGTTAACCGTATGTATACTTTAGTAACTGTGTGTATGCATGTATGAACTATGTGAGATGCCTTTGGCTTCTACAAACTCTCGTACTATCAATCTGTGATTAAACAACAGGCTTCTGTTTTTTTCCAATTCCTTTGGGTGTTAATAGCTTGTACAGTCACAGCAATACTCAATAGATCACCGTTCCCACCACTGAGATTAGTGTTTGAAAAAGATCTCATAGCACTTATCAAGCTTAACCTTCACTTTCTTCGATTTTCTCCTCAAATCACTCAGTAGTGTGCTATCAAGGACTGTGAAACATTAACCAAATGAAGCTAAATTGTTCAATTGAGAGAAGTTTTATTGTCCTCTCTGTTAAGAGAGGAACAATTTCACCCTCGTAGTATATGTACGATATATGAAAGGGAAGTGAAAATATTTTCACGATATTTTAAGTAAAAGTTCTCATCTTTTTATACAAAATAAGCTCATAAGTTTGGTTCTTTAGGGTTCTTCTTATAGGTCTTACAACGTTAAAGCAATAAGGCGAACAGTCCACAACTCAAGTAGCCTATGGCGGAATGAACCGTTTAGTCTAGCATAATGGCCAATGATTTCTATAAAACTGTTAACCGTCTGTTAAACAGTGTAGCCTCGAGTGATAATCTATTATGACTATTTATTTTATGATACTCATCCTGTAGGGTATTCAAAAATTTTAGTCACATAGTAAATCGACTGGGATTTTTTACAATTGCTGGTGGCATTAGTTGTACAATTTTTAAAGTCATGATCATGTTCATGTTTTTTCCGATGACAGAACAACAACAACAACGTTCGCGCAATTGCAAAGACATTGGATGACAAACAGACAGCCAGACAAACAGAAAAACAGCCTGTTATCGTTAATTTTGTTGTTGCTGTTGTTATTTACTTGTAATGAAAGTAAAAACTAGCAACAGCAACTAATAATCACTTGTAAAGTGATTAAAAGCCAAGCCGAAGAAAAAAAAGAAGAAAATTCAATCTGTTAAGTGCTAAAAAAAAAAAAAAAAAAAAAAAAAAAAAAAAAAAAAAAGATGAGTCACAAAGGATTTTCGAGAAACTTCATTTAGTTTACCGTGGTTAATTGATTTTTGAAAACCATTTCATTTTGATTGCACTAATTGTTTTAGTTGTTGTTTTTGTAAAGTTTCATACAATGTTTTGGAAAATTGTTTTGATATTCTGCAAAATAAATCACGTGAAATTAAGGCTTACATAAGTGGATCGCTTAAAAATTTCTGTCTCAAAGCACCAGGCCAACTATAATTACGAGCACCGTGACGCTCTATCATCCTGAATAGTTTAAAGAGCAATAGAGGAGCAATGCTACTTACATAGTAAACGACTTAAATGGACGCAACAAGGCCTAACATATCTATTATTTCCTTACCTACACACGCAATTGGTCATTACCACCCTTTAGTCTGGATTACAACCTAACTTCTCCCACCACCCACGGCAAAATTTTAAGCAACATTTAATGGCAATTTTATTTTATTCACAGAGTTTTTCCCAGATGTCTGCTGAGAGGAAGTCGCGTAAAGAAATATTTTTTTTCATATTTCGCTTAGCTCGAAATGCCTAAGCTGGGGATTGAACCACGAGCCGATATACTACTTACTAGACTACGGCGGCTTTTGAATTTCCAAAAATTAGTAAAAAGCCTTGCAGAGAACAGTATATTTGTGTCCAAGCAGCCCATCTACAGGCTTCTTGCTCCTTTAGAAATCTCGCTTTTAATCTCTACTAGAGAAGAGCATGGTTCTTGAGCTTACACGATAATACCAAGGCAGAAATTTTGTCGCGAATCATGGTAAAACGAGGAACTTCTTTACTCTCGCAGTCTTTGCCAGAAGGCTGCCTGCTGAGAGGAAGTCGACAAAGAAATATGTTTTCATATTTCGTTTTCGTCTGAGAGCTGGGGTTTGAACCACGGACTCTCGTTTAATACGCTACATAATAGGCCACGGCAATTGCATACTCTGTTGCACAAATAGTAGAACCTGCCATTATCTACAGAATAGCTTCTGTGTTAGTTCTTGAAGCGAAGCTATTAAAAGTAAAAAATTAAAATACTTGTCCTGGCTTCGGGATCTTTAGCAGTAATCGATAGGATCCTTTTCTAAAGAATGACATTTGAAATCTATATTCCGCGTAATATAACTGGGAGTGGAATACAATAGGTGTGCGATGCTTACCAAAAGTAAGCACCAGAGAAGAGAAAATAAGACAATAAAGACAAAAAGGCAAACAAGGCTGCAAACTCGGCCATGATAGGACCATAAACTCTGCGCATGTTTGTGAAGAAGTGTGCTACAGAATTACAATGCCCTCTTAGAGTTAGAACTTTGGTCACATGAGCGTTTTAGGAAGCATTCCAGATCGTAAAATTATGTGTTGGAGCACAGGTTAGGTTAGGTTAGAGGACGTGTACCTATCAGTCAAGACAGGTACAGTACCCGGAGGTCAGATTGACCCATTGTACAACGTCCTAAAGGAGGGAAGGATAGTGTAGGGGGTGGGATGAAAGGAGGGTATATGGGAAAGGGGGGGATGGATAACAGGTTACTTAAATCCTAAACTAGTTTCCAATGTCGGATACCTTACCGCCGGGAATAAATATCAGATGAGCCATGTGATAAGCACAGGATTCTGACAGCTATGGATAAATAATGTCTTTAAAGCTGATTTTTAAGCTACACTGCTTTGTTTTCAATAGAATTGCAGCTGGTTGAGGAATGCATTCATCATATCCAATAACTCAATACGTTGAACAAAGTTGTATTTTGCTTGGCCTAGGATTATTCCGGCATCACTGGAAACAAAATTACTGAGGAAGGCATTTATTTGTCTAGATCCTAAGGCTCCTTTCCTTTGAAGTATGAGTAAATAAATTACGGAAACTGAACATTAATAGATTAGGTTAGGTTAGGTTTGAGGACGTGTACTTATCATTGGGACAAGTACAGTACACAGAGGTCAAAATGACCCATTCTAACTTCGTCCTAGAAAAGAGTGAGAGAGAAAAAGAGGATAGCGAAGGAGATAGGGAAATTGAAAAAGGAGAAGAGGTAGGAAAGGGAGGATATGAGAGACGGAAGAAAAAATATGCACCACAAGCATACAAGAGAGCGCGCCTACAACCTTGATAACCTAGCACTTCTCAAGTGCAGCCCTTGCGCTGACCAACTTCTCCCTCCTTAGTACGGAGGAACTTCGTCAGTACAAAGACTGCGTTCAGCTGTGGCGTCACAACGGGCCGCTAAGCGTGCTCAAGTGAGCTTTTGGTATGAAAGCTACCACACTAACCTAACCTAACCTAGCACTTCTCAACCAGCTCAACCTATTTATGAATCTATGGAGAGCCCTAATGTCGACTCTCGACAGAGTGCAAACCTTCGAAGAAGCCTCTGCCCAGGCTCCTCAACTTTAACCTACTAAGGACTGGACAGTTGAAGAAGAAGTGTTCGAAAGTTTCCAACTCCTTCTCATCGCAACATACTCTGCAATAGTCCGGCTGGGATCGGTTCTAGATCCTTGCCAACGATCTAATCTCGCAGTGCCCTGTAATGAAACCAATAACTAAACTCAGGCTGGCCTTATCTAAGCCCAGCAGCAAACCTGTTCTATCACTGTCTATAGCAGGAAATAGACACTCAGACACATATCATCCCGATCCATACCCCAACGCCTCTGCTCTTCCCCCTAACCCATCCAGTGATGAGGTCATAGAAGTGGCGCTTTGGGGAATGAGGACCAGCTATCAAATCGCACAATTCTATCAAAACACTACACCATCTCAATAGTTTACCTCTCCTGAAAGGGACAACCAACTGCCAACTGTCGCTTTAAAGGAGAATGAAATCACAAAACAAATTTTGTGCAAATGGATTGACGATACCGGACCTGGATTGCACATTTTCAATCAGTTTCAATTGGATTCAGGAGAAAACAAAATCTGTGCCTATAACAGATCAGTTTCGGCCAAAAGCGGAATATAATTCGCAAAACAATTGTGCTTTTACTCCTGTGTTCCTCTTCTCCTCCCCTTCCTTTACTTTACTGCATGCGTGCGAACATTTCTACGCAGACAAATGGCACGAAAGTGAATGTCAAAAACCGTTTCACTAATTAATCTGTCGTCTAGTCGAAAACAATTTTTTTTTTGATGACAATTAAACAAGAAAACTTCAAAAAACAACAACAACAACGACACAAACAATTATTGTATTTTGAACGACAACATGATTTAAGTTTTTAACTTGATTTTCTTTAATTTTGTTGTTATTTTTCTTTCGTTTTTTTTGTTTTCTTGCAGACGTCACATATGCGTGCAACAACGCACAGTCACAATGCCCGTTAAATCCACTGAAGTCTATACCCGTCCCATATGGAAGCATGTCAGTACACCATGTCAACCACAAACGCATGTGAATCAAATGTGTACTCGTGTCCAGCTGGTACACGAACAGGCATTTCGCGATGTTATACGTCACAAATCAGCTCAACAGGTCACCTACGATTGTTGCACGGGTTGGATGCGTGATTCGCCGCATGCTGATGGCTGCATGAAACGTAAGTTGTAAAGTTTTTACACACACACACTTAATAGAGAAAGAAGTTTTCTTTTGAAAGTATGGAAGGAAAGAAAGAAAGTTACGATAAAAGAATAGATTTCTTCGAGTGTTAATCCTAACAGGGGATGCGTATATGTATGTATGCATGAGAAATAAAAGAAATATGTTCGTATCTCGCTATTGTATTTGTATTGCAACACATTCAGAGTGCATTAGTTTTGGGGAATCATATCCTGAATAAGATTCCAATCACCAAACATTCAGGGGAAGACTCCTATTCATGGCAAACATTGCGTTGGAATACAGGAAAGATAGTCTATAGGAGAAAGGAAAGAGGGTGACTGGTGTATACAACTTCGTGACTTTTTTTAAGAAAACTGCTTTTCAGTAATAATTCTCACTTCCTTCTTTCTACGCCGTAGTCTAGTAAGTAGAGTGTTGGCTTATTAGACGTAAAGCCAGGGTTCGAGCCCCAGGCCAGACATCAAGACAAAATACAAAAAGTAACGGGTGATTTTTTAGCTATCATCTTTTTGGCAACACTGGTTTAAACAGCTCATGCACGTTTCGTGCTTTGTTTCACTGTCAAACATCTTCAGTTTGGTCTATAATTTAACCATGAATCGTCTTACAAACGAACAACGCTTGCAAATCATTGAATTTTATTATCAAAATGCGTGCTCTGTTAAGAAAGTTCTTCGTGCGCTTCTTCCATTTTATGGTCACTTTAATCGACCCACTGAAGCGACTATTCGGGCTATTGTGACTAAATTTCGCACCAAATTTACATTGTTGGACATTAAACCACCAACACGCTTACGTAGAGTGCGAACTGAAGAAAATATCGCAGCTGTATCGGCCTGTGTTAATGGTGACCATCAATTATCGATTCGTCGCCGTTCGCAGCAATTGGGCCTCTGTTACTCAACAACGTGGAAAATTTTGCGAAAGGATTTAGGTGTGAAACCTTTCAAAATACAGCTGGTGCAAGAATTGAAGCCGAACGACCTACCGCAATGCAGAATTTTTAGTGAATGGGCTCTTGGAAAGTTGGCCGAAGATCCACTTCTTTAACGAAAAATTGTGTTCAGCGACGAAGCTCATTTTTGGCTCAATGGATACGTAAATAAGCAGAATTATCGATTTTGGAGTGAAGATCAGCCAGAGGTATTGCAAAAGCTACCAATGCATCCAGAAAAAGTCACAGTTAGGTGGGGTTTATGGACTGGTGGCATCATTGGACCGTAATTCTTCAAATATGCTGCGAATCGTAACGTAACTGTGAATGGTGAGCGCTACCGTGAGATGATATCCAACTTTTTTTTTGTTCAAAATGCAAGAGCTTGACTTGCATGACATGTGGTTTGAACAAGACGGTAACACATGCCACACAGCACGCGTAACAATGGACTTATTGAGAGGCGAGTTCGGTGAACAATTTATTTCACGTCCAGGACCGGTCAATTGGCCGCCTAGATCATGCGATTTAACGCATTTAGACTATTTTTTGTGGGGGCTATGTTAAAGCTCATGTCTATACAGACAAGCCCGCTTCAATTGACGCATTGGAAGACAACATTTGCATGAAATACTCTTCAAACATTAAATTATATGGACCGTACTATCGATTCAAATAAAGATTTCATGCATTTTTCTGAATTTTATGTGCTTTTTTTTGAAAAACTTTCCTATAGCTCTTAAAAAATCACCCATTATTTCTTCAGCGACTTCCTCTCAGCAGATTTCTGGCAAAAACTCTGAGAGTAAATAAAATTGCCATGAAAAAGTTTCTCAAAAATTTGTCGTTCGGAGTCGACTTTAAACTTTAGATGCCGCCACTCATGTATAAAATTAAAACACACAACATAAGTGGTGTGAGAAACTAGGACGTTGTACAATGGGTCAATTCGACCTCCGGGTACTGTACTTGTCTTAATTGACAAGTACACGTCCTCTAACTTAACCTCCTTTTTTCTCTTGCGAGCAATCACATATAATACCAGACAAACAGTCAGACAAACACAAACACCCAGAGTCTCTGGCGGGAATCGAACCCTTGGCCTCGACAGTTGAAGTTCTGCACACTACCACCCAGACCATCGCGGCAACAACAAAAAAATGGCGCTTTTGCTCCTAAACTGCCCTGATATTATCGTGTCAGTTCAAGGGCTATGCTCTTCTCTAGTAGAGATTCAAAGCAAGCAATCACAGGCTTCTAAAGGAGCAAGGAGTTTATAGATGAGGTTCTTTGATACAAAATACATTGTTCTCTGAAAGTCCTTTTACTCATATTTCGCATTTCAAAAGTAGCCGTGTGCGCGCAAAGCGAAATATAAGAAAAATATTTCTTTCCGTGACTTCCTCTCAGCAGACTTATGGCAAAAACTCTGTGAATAAAATAAAATTGCCATGAAATGTTGAAGTCGCCATAGTCTAGTAGGACGAGAGGCCACGGTACAAACCCCAGATCCTACATCTCCAACAAAGCGAAGAAAAAAATTGAAAAAATATTTCAACGGCGACTTCCTCTCAGCAGACATCTGGCAAAAACTCAGAGAGTAAATAAAATTGACATGAAAACTTTTCAAAAATCTGTCGTTTGGAGTCGACTTTAAACTGTAGATCCCGCCCCTCATATATAAAATTAACACACGCAACATAAATGGTGTGAGAAGCTAGGTCGTAATCCTAACTGAAGGGTTGTATTGACCAATTATGTTATGTATGAAATGTTGCTTAAAACTTTGACATGGGTGGTGTGAGAAGCAAGGTCATAATCCTGACTGCAGGGTTGTAATAACCAATTAAGTAAGTCAGTATTTCAAAAGCCAGTTCTGTAAGAATTAGAGGCAGAACATAGAAAAATTAATTTAGAAATTATGAAATACATATGAACCACGTGTTTCGGATCTGATCGAACTTAAGGCATCTTCGGAAGGACATTTTTTTTTATTTTCTCATTTCCGAGGATAGGAAATGGCCAAATTTCAAAGTGACCTTTCAACTTGATTCCCTTTTATAATTATTAACCGGCATATTTTGTTTTGATTTCAAACTAGCAATTTGTGCGGCACGCTGTCAAAATGGCGGCACCTGCTTGGGACCGGATACGTGTAACTGTCCAGCTGGATTTAGCGGCCGTTATTGTGAACACGACATAAATGAGTGCAAAGAGGAGAAACCGTGTGACCAAACCTGTATTAATACATTGGGTTCCTACTACTGCAAGTGTCGTGAAGGATTCACACTGCAGGCGGATCAGCAAAGTTGTAAAAAAATTGGTAAAAAGAACAAAACAAAAACAAACAACAAATTTAAATTTTAATTACTTTCTTTACCTTACTGCCCTACTTTCAATGCAGACTTACACCATGACGATGCATTCGAAGCACGCGATTTGGAGAATGAAATTGAAACCCAAGAGGACATTACAGCCCGATTACAGAAGATTGAAAAGCAATTAGCCAATGAAAGAGTGCAATCGAATGAATTGCATAAGACACTGCAGTCAACATATACGATGGTCGATCTACTAAAAAATCGTTTAGTGAATTTGGTAAGTAGATCTCATGGATGGAATGATTTTGAATTCAAAATTTAATGCCGAATGTCTTTTTAGGAAAAGCAACAATTGGATTATAATCGTTTGCAGACCAATTTATTTAATACCGAATCTCGTACCCTTAAACTGGAGGGGATGGTCAACCTATTACTGAAATGTCGAAATGCACCAAATGCTCATTGTCCTTAGGAATTAATTGCAATTCATTGGAAATAGTTTTAATTATTTTTATTTCATAGGCAACATACACACACACCCACACACACACACATACACATAATCACTTAACCTCACAAAAAAAAAACACCCCACACATACATATTCTTAAGAAAAGCATTTCACTCCCCCGTTTAGAAATTATTTCTCACTTGAATTACTTTTTTTATTTGTAAATCTAAGTTAAGTTTTAACGAGAAGGATAAATAGTTTGAGAGGAATCGTACAGGGTTCTAGAACATGCCTAAGATTCTGACTATACAGTCTTAAGTTGCCACTTGTGCTTTACGAGATTCTTCGTTGAATAAAAACAAAGCATTGGGAACAATCAACAATACACTCTAGAGTTGACAGCTCTGTTAAAGATGTTTCTATAACCGTGTTCTTTGGTAGCAATCTTTGAATCTTCTTTCAAATTTTCCTGTCTTCCAAAAAGCCCTAAGAAATTAAACTGTTAACCGTAACAATGAAAGAACAAGAAATCCAGAGGAGTTGTAAACATCTGCCTGAATGTCCCTGGCGCCAAGGGGAAATCAGTAACAAAATTTATTTATCCAATCAGCACAGGGCAACTGATTTGACCTTTTTCCCCTATCTGACGAATAGACCAGCCACAGAAAACTTCTTTTCCTATGAGTTTATACTTTGAAAATGTGCAGCCCTTGCGCTGACCAACTTCCCCCTCCTTGGATCGGAGGAACTTGGTCAGTACAGAGGCTGCGTTCACCTGTGACATCACAACGGGCCGCTATGCGTGCTCAAGTGAGCTATTTGGTAAATTAAAGCTACCACGCTAACCTAACCTAACCTAACCTATGAGTTTATACACAAAATACATTTCCAGACTCCTTTATGTCTGTTCTTGAACTCAATTTCTTTTAGAGTAGCCTCACCCCGTCCTTAATCATTTCCGAACCTAATCTCTCTGTGTTTCAATTGAATTCAAATTCAAATAGAGGGGTAGCCATCCATTCTCAAAGTAGATAAATACTCTCAAAAAAGTGTAACTATCCTAGAGATATTGAAAAATACTGTGACTTGAAAGTCTATCGAATATTTTTTCATGGGATAGTCTTTCGATACAATTTACTAAAGGCTGAAGCGCCCATTATCGCACTCGCCCCTGGATAAACATTTGTATTACACATGCCCCCCCCCCCTCTGGTGGAACTGTAGAGAACAATGCTGAAGTATTACTAGTAAATTTACTGTGCTGGTGTTCATTGCTGGCTAGGAAGAGGAAAAGATTTTTGAACTCAACGGACTTCCATAGATTAAAATACATCACAGACAATTATTGGCTTTATGAACCTGTTGGGTTAGCTGTTGCAGTTTCGGATCAAGCCAAAATAACATACAAAATGGCATCAAAAGTTGTAACAAGTTTTGTGGCCACAACATGACACAAATTGCTTCACCAAACCAATCTGTGAATATTCCAATTGATATCTAATTTTCAATTCTGAAATTTAGACCAGTTTTTTCACTATGATGTCATATGCATACTGCCGGGATTGCCATCTGAGTTCGATCTGAAATTTAGAGCAGTTTTTTTCACTGTGATGTAATATCCAGGATGTACCACCACCTGTGTTTGGAACTGTATGGTAAAATCTTAAAAAATTAATATGCAAACTTCTGAATGTTTTTATTAAAATTAGCATCACTTTAAAAATTAAACCCTATATGACTGTACTCTTTATTTTAACGTGTTGGCCACCTTATTTTATTTCTTTTTCTAATATTATAGGATTGCCATTCCACTGTACTCCTTCTTCAATTTTTTTTTCTACATTTTATATCCTCGTACTTATAACCTAAACATTGCCTTGCCCTTTGTTTGAATGTGTCATTCCCCCTATAACATTTCAATGTATTTTTTAATGATTTTTTTATAAGAAATTATACTTAATTTTAAACTAAATTAATTTAAAATATATACGTATGTATACACTTAGAAAGCATACAATATTATTATATTTTAAATTGCGAAAAAAAAGAAAAGGAAAATAACCGTTGTTGTGCATGTTATTTGTAGTTTTATTGTTAAGGTTACCATATGTCTCCCAATTTTCTACTCTAAGGGGAAAAATGAAAAACGATGATAAAAAGCTTTTTTTTTTAAATAATTTTAGAAATCATTCTTATTTTTAATGTATATGTACTTATTTAAGTGTAAATAATTAAATAAAATTTAAATTTTTAATGTAAAAAAATAAATTAATAACAGATTTATGTCTCTCTCACTCTCTGCCTGCTTTCTACAATTACTTCTCAGTTAGCCAAAACCCATATACGACAATTTTGCTTAATGCCATTACCACGAAATTTTCTTTGAAAAATCAGCAAGCCTGCCAATCAGTCGGCTTTAATTGTTGCATGAATTGGACTTTATGTGAAAGTACGTGCAAATCAAAATTCACCAAATTTTATGTATTTGGCTAGTAAAATGGGTTCAGTTTCTGAGAAGTTCATGCAATCGCTAAACACACTGAAGTCGCCGTAGTCTAGTGGGTTCGAGCCCCAGGCCAGACATCAAGACAAAATACAAAAAGTATTTCTTCGGCGACTTCCTCTCAGCAGATTTCTGGCAAAAACTCTCTGAGTAAATAGAATTGCCATGAAAAAGTTTCTCAAAAATCTGTCGTTTGGAGTCGACTTTAAACTGTAGGCGCCACCACTCATGTATAAAATTAACACACACAACATAAGTGGTGTGAGAAACTAGGACGTTGTACAATGGGTCAATTCGACCTTCGGGTACTGTACTTGTCTTAATTGCAAAGTACACGTCCTCTAACCTAACACACTTTCACTCAAAGGAATTGACCATGATCATTCTAAAATGCTCGAAAAGTGATCACTTTGCCCATTTTTTAAAATTGACAAGAATGAAAAACATTATTTTTGTTACTTTCTCTCCTACAAACTCAAAACATTGCGAATGGGCAAAAGAGCTCTAAATTTGCAATATGATAATCAATTTTATTGAAAATTAATTGCAATTAAAGGCTAAAATCATAAATATTATCTGGAAAAATCAATCAATTAGGCAAGTTAAATAATAGGCCGTCAACGAAATAGAAAAAAATTCAAATAACCGTTAATATATTACTTCAAAGAACAATTGTACATCTGGTCACTCTAATAATAAACAAATCCAAAACATCTGTTTTTAAATGGGCACGAATAAACTGCAGCCAGCTTCGGGATTATTATGTTGACAAAGAACAAGGAAAATAAAACGTAAATTAAAATGAAAAATAAAAACTAATGAAAGAAAAACTACCTACCACAAAATATACTACCTACGGAGTTTAGATGAAGAATACGAAAAGTGTGCGAGTGAACAATAAATACGAAATGAGGGAAACCCATTAAAAACAAAAGAATACAAGTTTGTTCTAAGAAATTATTTAAAAACAGTCTGCAATAACCAAAAACAAATTAACAGTAGGTATAAACAGAGTACGTTTCGAAACATAATTATTGCACAAAAACAACACCCTCTCTCCTCGCAGATTTCATTAATGGTCTGCATCGTTACACAGAGACTACAAAGCTAAACTTCAATACAGAAAAGAAAATCAATAAAGAAGTAAAGTGTAGTAGTTAATATTGATAAAATAGATTTAAAGAAAATCGATTTTCCTTTAAAATATCAACAAACAAAAGAACTTTCCCGTTTTTGCCATGATGACAACATCACCGAATGCGATTTGCCCGAAAATTCCATTGAAACAGGCAGAAATTGCCGTCAGACGTTTCAATGACATGGCCATACCCCATCATCTGGGTCTACTTAAGAATCATCGCAGCAACATTGAAAAGAGTCTGGCTTTGGGGGATTGGAATAAAATTAAAAAAGAGGAGATCAATGCCATGAGAGTAATAAAACAAGTGAAGAATCTGCTCTTGGAAATGGATGCCCTCAGAGATAAGGTCAAAGAAGAAGATTTAGAACGTTTCGATGCCATGATGGAGGTGGGTAAGCAGAAAGCATTCGAGGGCATGAAAGAATATTTGGGTAAGTGATAACAAATACTATTATGTTTACGTGTTTGTTGTTGTTTTCGTTTTCATAATTTAAATTTCGCGCTGTTCGTTCATAAGCGATAATAAAAGAGAGAATATTTTTGACTCTAGTTACCAGGCCAAGGTTGAACGAACCATAGAAATGCTGATTTTGTTAAATATTGCAAAAATTTCCAAAGCGATTGCATTAAATTTATTGACTTGTATGCATGGCTTGATGTTAATCAAGAAAACAAAGAGGATATTATTTCAAAATGCAGCATTAGTCACCCTGGGAATCAAAATGTGGCCGCCTTTGCTATACTTTTTTTATGACGTTTGTCTATATAAAATGCTTTACTGAAAAGTATGGTTTTGGCGTTACAACACTATTGCAGTTAATAAGCGATTTGTTCGCTCATCACCATATTTTCTTTACTTTTTATTGATCCATTATTGAATGATTAAACGGACTTTCCAATCCTTCATTCAATTTTTCTAAATGCAAGAACAAATCATTAAATAAAAGCACTTTCGAAAGCAGTTTAATAAAGCTGGATACAGAAATATGCCACAAATAACTTTTGAAACGCATCCAAACCGACATATTACTGTAGTAGATGGTGACTGGTAGTGAAAAGCACAATCACTGAAGATATTTTCTAGCAAAAATACTGGTTACCGCTGGTAAACCTGTCTTAAACAGTTACTTCGCCAGCACTACCGCTCAAAACGGTTTTGACCATCCATCCATTTCTAGGTGAGACTCTTCATTCGAATCTACACAGTGCACAAGAGTATAGGATTGCTCAACAGGAGAGATATCGTCAATCTACGCCAGATCACACAGATTGTTATTGACTCTTCTAAAGCTCAGTATGACTGGACTGTAGACGGACTTGGGGCTTCAAGTGATTACATTTGTGCTGAAAATCGATTGATCCTTTTCCTTTTTGCAAATAGAAACAATGTAATCTATGAGATTGGCATATTGAGTTAGTGAAGAAGACCAGGATATTCTAAATATACTTTCCCTTTTTGAATCTTAGCTTCCCTTAACATATTTGGGTATGGTTTCTTAAGCATCTGAAATATTTCTTGCAGTGTTGTTATTTGACACTTTCAGTGTCTAATTGTGTTATAAACAGCAGTTACTGGTTGCCATTGACCATTGAAATGTAAACAAGAGATCACTGTGGCGTTATCAGGGTATTTCGATAAATATTTGTTCAAAAGCGTCATAAAACCATACGTTTTTGTAGATACATATACAAAGAAATGAATATGCGGTCAATAGCATGTAATTGACAACGCTGTAAATACTGTATCTTGAAGAAAATATAAATCTCCAATTACTTTCGAATTTAATTGAAAAAATTTCCTTCTTGATTTCTAGAACTGCAATTGAAATCACCAACAAATACGGTGCGTAATGGCCAAAGCCCCTCTGAAGACGATGATGAGCAAGAGCACTTGAATGCGCCCGTTGAAATTGGACAAACTCTAGCGCATCAGGAAACTTTACCTCATATTAAAGCGGATTTTGAACCACAGCAACATTTGCTAGCACAACGACAGTCATGTCTAGAGGAATTGGAAAATCTACAGCATGAAATACGTGATTTGAATGGCATGTTCCACTGTATGCATGAACTAACGCATGAGCAAGCGGAAAGCGTACAAATAATAGCCGACAATGCCGAAGAAGCTTTAGAGAATGTACAAATAGGAGAAAGTAATTTACGCAAGGCTTTATCCTACAAAAAGGCCATGTATCCCGTTGTGGGAGCTTTGCTGGGAACGTGTGTTGGTGGACCGATAGGCCTGCTAGCCGGTCTCAAAGCTGGTGGTTTAGCTGCAGTCGGCTGTGGCATTTTAGGTTTCACAGGTGGTTCGGTATTAAAAAGTAATCCCGCCATCATGCAGGGCAACATTGAAGAAGAACAGATAAGCCAGACGATTTCAAACAATCAAGAGGAGATAGAAATGAATAAAAAGGACGACTGACAATTAGAGAATACCAATGCAAATCGTTCGTTAACTGTTTGGTCTGCATCGACTAGGCAACTATTGAATTTGCCCGCCTCGGCTGCAGCTAGACTTGATCCGGTTGCACAAGCCACAACCGGGGTGCTGTGCAGCGTTAAGTCATATTGTTCCATACAATAAATTTATACATTTACCAACCAAACATGTCGTAACAGTCATGTTGTGGTGTGTCAATAATAAACTAAATTAATTGTTCTTTTTTTACATTATTTTTTAAGCCTTTTTTATGATACATATTTCCATTAGATTTTAAGTTTAAATTAAGCCACCAAGCATAGTAAATGATATAACAAAACGATTTAATTCATCTTTCTTGTAGATATGGTTCGAAAGATGAAAAAAACACGAAAATTTTAAACATTTCTTGTTTCATATTTAAAACCAAAACCAAAATTGATATTTTAATTTAAATATTTTAGCGTAGTGTATGAAATGGTTAAGAATTTGTAAGGTTTAGCAAAATATTTACAATAAAAATAAATGCAAATTTAATGTTTACCCCCCTCCCTTATTCTCTTTGCAAGAAAATAAAAATAAAAATTAAAAATAAATTATTTATTATACAAATATAGTGTATCTATGTATGTATGTGTATGTGTGTGCGTTTATTTAAATAAAAATGCCTTTGTTTTCTTCTAAAGAATGTGAATAATCATGTAAAATTGTTTGTCTTCTTTCAAATTATTAAGAACAAATAATAATTTGTTACGAAGAGTATTTGGGTCATTTGTAGCAAGTGTATCAAGTGTACATATGTATGTATAAAGTGTATTAAGTTGTGAATTGTATGATTTGTTATCAATTTTGAAACTTACCCGCCACCACCATAATAAGAAAGTTAATGAAGTATGAATATGAGTTTGTGACAATATGTAGGAAATGAACTGAAATTTAAAAATAAAATAATACGTCAGAAATGTTAATATTTTAAAAAAGAAATTCAATAAAAATTAATTTTAATTAATCAAGTCAACTGCATTAGCATATCTAATGCATAATTACATCTAAATTTTCTTTACATACAGTTACGGCCAAAAAAATAGGGTCAGTATAATTACATATAGAATTTTTGAAATTTTAAAAAAATGTAAAAAAATTGAGAAACGTGTTATGGTCGGACGAAAGTAAGATTAATTTAATTGGTAGTGATGGAAAAACGTGGGTAAGACGTCCCAAAAATAAAGAACTTTGTTCCCGTTATACAACAAAAACTTTTAAGAATGGAGGAGGTAGTATTATGGTTTAGGAATGTTTCTCCTGGCATGGCGTGGGACTGTACTGGATTATAGAAAACATGGACAAAAACTTATACTGTCACATATTAAACGAAGTGATGCTACCATATTCCGAATGGGAAATGCCAGTCAAATGGATATTCCAGCAGGACAATGATCCGAAACACACTTCGTATCTTGTGAAAAAGTGGTTTCTGGATAACGGTGTGAACGTAATGCAATGGCCAGCACAATCCCCGGACTTAAATCCGATAGAAAATTTATGGAAAATCACTAAAATCAAAAAATAAGTAGGAGTTGTGGGAGAAAATTAAATACGTTTGGTATTCTATTCCAAATAAGACTTTTTAAGCTTTGGTGGAATCAATGCCAAAAAGGTGCAAAGCTGCTCCTAGAAGTAAAGGTTACAGTACAAAATATTAGCTTTAGAACCTAGATTTTAAATCTAAAGTTTTTTTAATCGTTTTCGTTAATGACCCTATATTTTTGTCCATTAAAAATCAATGATATTTACGAAATTAAAATTTTTTTTTTTCATAATTAAATTATTTTGAATTTTTAATATAAATGGTAAAGACATATAAACATAGCAATAATATGAAATAAATAAACACACAATTACATTTTAATTTTTTGTTTATTTCCGCTTTATTCTTACTAATTTTGAGTGACCCTATTTATTTGCCCGTAACTGTATAAACAATATTTGTTATTAATATTCCGTTAGCCATAAGCCAATCGCTATGAAGATTAATGGCTCTTAAGAGCGTTAGTAGTGTTAATTAGCAGAAAAATTTAATATTTTTTTATCGAGAGAATGAAATTGTATGTGCACCAGAGCCACCAAATTTTTTAGGTTCAAGCGTCTTAGTATACAATACCTTACTACACCTCCTTCCTATTTGCACCACCACCACATACATATACCCAACGTTCCCACGACAATCAGATCTTCGCTCCGGAACGACCCAATTCATCATCGGCCAAGGATTGTCAACCCAGCGAAAGCTGTATTAACCGGAAGTTTTTTTTCCCAAGGAAAACAACAACAACAACATACACCCAAGCCGAAATTAAATACAAGTTTTATGCAACTCCAATTCTATTTTAAAGCAGGAGATAGCGGAAAATATTCTTTTTGAAAATTGAAAAAAAAAAACAGAAACAATAGGCTGTCATTAAGGATTATCTCTTGTATAAACAAGTGATTTTCCCTCTTTTCCAATACCATTTGGTCTGTTTTTATCCACATTTGAAATTGAGAAGCAGCAGTATGCCCATAAAAAATAGTCCAAGTTGTGGCATGTAAATATTGCACGATACCTTGGTTATCCAATATTCCGCCAACGCACAATCCTTACCAAACGGTGCTTTAGTAGTTCCTCTGCTACCTGAATGAATTCTGTGGACATGCCCATCTTCTTGCTGAAGATCATTTTTCAATAGAAACACATTTCACATGCAGCATGATTTTTTATTAATAAAACCGTCAGTATATTTATAGTAAAATAGCAAAAAAAAAAGCGATTACGGTTTTCTTTTTACACTGAAAAATAGCAAAAAAAAAATGTCGTACGTTTTATAAACAAATGTACTTTTGCGAAACCTGCCCCCCAGAGAGGATAAATTTAACAACGTACTCTATAGCAAGTTCGTGCACCGCCACAGCTCCTAGAAGAATAAAACATAATGAACATAAGCTCCTCACCACAATATAACCAACATAGAGAATGTTAGTTCTAGGCAACTACAGATAGACCTGCTGTCATAGTAGAAACCGCTACAGTAGGAAAACTAAGTGCTTAGCTGAAAAAACTCGAATAATGAAATTGATACAAGGAAGAAAGAAAAAGGGAGCTCCTTAAGGGAGCGATAAAAGAATAAAAAAGCTTTTTGTTTTTGTAACACTCCGTCTAATATTTAGTTTTTACTTTTTCTCCATTCTTTTTCCAAATTCCAAATTGCACAGGCTTAGTTGTTAATAGCAAAGAATGTACAATTAATATGATCCATCCATCCCCCCCTTTGGTTTTTTAAGCTTATAAAATTTAAGAAATTTTAATTATTTTTCTATTTCGTTATATTCAACAAGTGAAATAAATTTGCTGGCCAAACTTTATAGATGACAGCTTTTTTTTTTCTTGGGTTTTATACAAATTATTGTACATGTTTATTGTTATTATTTTATAAATGACCCGTTAAGAGTTTCAAACGCGAATTTGAACTCAAAGAAAACCCCCCGAAAATTTAGAAGAAAAAAAAAATCATCATGAATATTTAAAATGTTAAAGAACTTAAAAACTACCTGTATTCACAGCTTAAAATATAAACACAAGACCTTAAGGGCTTTAGATTTGCGACCCTTTTCATTACAGCGGCACATTAGTGACAGTCCAGGCTTGTTTGAACTTGAGTTTACGTGCGTGATTCTTCTTACGCATACGCTTTTCCGTTTTGCGTGGCTTATACCAGGGTGGATAAGAGCCATGCTGATCTTTAAGGGTTTTGCTATTGTAGACGTGTGTCTTGCCGCTCTTTTCATTAACAATCGTAACCTGTTCACCCCTGTCACGCTCTTCTTGCAATTCAAATTCCAATTGTTGTTCCTCTTTTGTTTTTTTATCCTACAAAAGAAATTTCATTTAAGTCCCAAATTTATTTTCAATGCTACGACGTATTAAACTTACAAGTTTTATATCCTTAGCTGATTTCATAGTGGCCACCTCCGATAGATCAGCCATTTTCTCTGCATCATCTGTGTCCACAATGCCTAAAGTTTTTTTCAGTCGCGCCAATTCTTTAACGTCATAACGTGCCTTTTTGGCTTTTGCATTTTCCATGCGTCTTCTGTGCGATTTATTTGTCCGTCCCATGGTGTTTTAAAATATTTTTGGCGAATTTCTTTTTAAATTTTTTATTAAAAATTGCAATTTTCACTATTTTTTTCTAACACGTGCTGTTTAGTTTAAATAAAAACAATAGGAGACGTAAAATCACCGAGTAAAATGTCTGCCAATATTGACAGTTACCGGCAGTGATGCCACATCAGCAGCCTGTAAGTAAAGAATGCTGCCAGATAAACTAGTTATTCGTTAAATTCCACAAATCGGAATAAAAAACGGTCAAAATTTTGAAAACGTTATTAAAATTTAAAATTAAAAACAAAAAATTGAATCAATCTTATATGACGTATGAAGAAATTGCCTCCTCTTCCTTTCAGGATCTTACAGCTCCACTATTGAGCTGTATTTTCTGCTATCCATAGCAAGTAGCTTGGTCAGATATGGTTTCAATGTACCCTCGAACGACTGCTCTGGGGATTTCTTTCAATAGCTGATTACCTGCGCAAAAAATGCACATCAGTTCTGACTGCAAGTCTCGATTTCTTTTGGAGTTTACCCACCTCGCAAAGGGCTCCGTGCAAATTTACACCGACGGCTCAAAATTGAACGGAGGTGTTGGGAGTGGAATTTTTTCGGAATCGGTCGGAATAGCCCAGTCAATTTCAGGTGGAGGTTTTGGCAGTTAGCTTAGGTTGGGTTAAAGGACGTGTACTTGTAATTAAGACAAGTACAGTACTCGTAGGTCGAATTGGCCCATTGTACATAACGTCCTTAAAATAGGAAGGATAATAGAGGGGATAGAAAAAAAAGGAGAGGAAGTAGGAAAGGGGAGCATGGGAAGCGGAGGAGTTACACAGACCAAAACAAAACAAAAAGGGAGAGCGCGACTACACTGATGAAGCCCTAGCACTTCTCAACCAGCTCAAGTTACTGATGAATCTGTGGAGAGCCTTGATGTCGGCTCTCGATACAGAATTCAAACGCTCAAAGAAGCCCGTGCCAAGGGTCCTCAAACTCAACCAGAGGAGGTGCTCGACAGTCTCCAACTCCTCCTCATCGCAACATACCCTGCAATAGTCCGGTTGGGATCTGTTCCAGATTCCCGTCAGCGACCTAATCTCGCAGTGCCCAGTGATAAATCCGATAACTAATCTTAAACTAGCCTTATCCAAGCCCAGCAACCAACCTGTTCTCACACTGTCTATAGCAGGCCATAGACATCTAGAAACATAACAGCCCGATTCGTTCCCCCAACCCTCTGCTATTCCCCCCTGACCCATCAATCGAGGACCAACTATTAAATCGCCCATAAGGTTTTGACAGTACAGGCGAGAATTATTGGAGGCGGAAACATCTCCAAGCGATACATTACCATACTTTCTGATAGCTAGGCGGCTCTAAATTTCAACGTGATGAACTCCAAGACAGTGTACAGCTGTTACAGATATCTCAACGGGTTAGCAGAACGATATGATGTCCATATCATATGGGCACCGGGGCACAGTGATATTCCGGGTAACTGTAGAGCTGATGAACTGGCCAGGCGGGACACAACCATCGAACTGTCCAATGAATTCTCGGCTCATAATTGATAATGCTATCTTCGATTCCGTCGACGACAGATGTTGGGACCCGGGCACGGGTAGAACACCGCAGAAAATCTGGCTAAGGCTGGATGAAGGGCGCACGATGTCTGCTTAAACAACACAGGGGCACACTCAGTATGGTTGTGGGGGTCATTGCGCGGCATTGCATTGTGGGTACACATGTGAGGTGCATTGGTCTTGGACATCTTGCTAATGATTTCTGCAGAAGCTGCAGAAATAAGGAAGCGAAATAAACTATCCTCCACCTGCTGGGTTCATGCCCGGCACGTTGTCAAAGGAGAAAAAAGTACTTGAGTGCTTACTATATGGATGATCTGAAGGAACTGTCATGGATTCACATTGGTAGTCTACGTCGCTTCATTGTCGGCTCAGAGTGGTTCGGAGACTGGGCGATAGTGAAAAACTGTGGTAACACAATGCGCCCTATGTGGGCTAAGTGTGCCCATCCAACTCTCTTAGAGGGACAGCCACCTCTACCTTCCTATCTACCTTGGCCGGTTTGCTGAAAGCATTAAGTCAGGAATCGGTTGTCAAAAATATTCTTGGTCTATCTCCAAAAGCTATTATCACAGCTTAAAAAAAGGATCGCAGTAATCTTGAAGAGATTTTCAAACCGATTTACTATCAAACCTATATTTGCAATTTGTCATCGGAAAGCATCACGTAAAGTTTAAATTAGTCTTATCAATATCTATCGTCTTATCAATATGATCGTTGATTAATAACAAGTTCGTAATTTTTTGTTTTGTTTTTTTTCCTTCTGTTTAGGATAAATTAATAAGCAATATCAATGTAATATCAGCCAGACCTGTTTATTATATGTATACCGTATAATAAAGATTTTATAAATAATTGGAAAACAACAACAAAAGAAAGCAGCTAAAGATGGAGGCATGAGGTATAGAGTAGTAAAAATGAAATATGAACAGAATATTGAAACTTACGGCATGGTTGCCAAATAACTTGTTAAATAACGTGGAAAATTACACAAGAACTATATAAATAATTTTAAACAAAATTCTTATAAAATTGTGAAATAAATACTTGCATAAGTAAGTATATATTGCTCTACGGCAACATTGTATCCGATGGTTCAAATATTTGATGTAAAAGTAAATTCAAAAACGTGAAAACCCTATTTGTAAGTTATGTTTACAATCAAGAATTCGAATTTCTACTGCAACTACGTAGTATGTCCACACTGCTTTGAACTATTCTGCTCCCCACTGTATTCAGTGAACGAATCAAGTGTTTCATATGGCCGCCTGAACATGCTAGTAATACCAATTTGTGTTCTTGCTTACCTACTACATATGAAAATAAAACTGAAGTACTTTAATAGAAATTGCTTTCAAATGTATCAATCTGCGCAGTTCTGAACCACATTTGACACTAAGACTGTGGCTCTGTGTTTATTTTTATATTGAACACAGGTTTTTATATTGAATATAATTTTATTATTTTTATTTAGCATAGCCAGTCTCCAGTAGTTTCCCTAAACACCTTGCAAAGGTTTCTCAAACTTTTTAATTAAGATTGTTTGTGAGGTAACATGGCAACTCTTAATACAAAATTTTCTTATCGCAAACATATGTTGAGAGTTTGCGTATACTTGTTTAGATCGTTATAAACCGCATTAGTACTGAGAAGACGGCAGTTGTGAACGCAAATTAATAATTTAATTGGAGTGCATTTAATTTAACTGGTAAGTTATAATGAAAATATTATTTCTTTAGCATTTATTATAAACATTTTAACATTACTTTAATATTTATTGATCATAAAGATCGAATTTTAATATTGATTAGATTATGCTACGTACAATGTTGGCAGGGAATTTATTTCAAATATTTATAACATTTCAGTTAAAAAAAATAAAGAATTTATACTCAGTGAATGACTAATCCATACAGCATGCAAGTAAACAATAATAATTTTTGTTTATAATTTGCAAAACCGAACGCTAAATACGGAAAGAGATAACAATTCTCTCGCATAGCCATTTCATACACTCTTTAAGTATTAAGCGCTGGTTAGCCAAACGTTCATGGAACGTACGCCTTTGTCTTTTTGAATATGAAAAGCAATGAGAGGGATTACCGAACTGTAATGCGACCCATACACGTTGCGATAAGTTGTACAACAAGTTGAATCAACGGTTGGTCGTCTTCTTCACTCGTTTTCAAACAAATTTATTTATAAATTGTTATTGTATTGCATTGTTATCGTCTTTTTCGTCGATTGAATGATTTTTTTTAAACTTAAACTAACCGATGACCTTCCTACGGCCATTCACCATCAGAATTGTTTGTACCAGTGTTGCAAAATTGAAATTTTGAAATGGTACTGAACGATAACTGAAAGAGTACTTTTTTGCGTCAATTGGTACTTTTGTAAAAGAAAATATTTATTTATACTTACTACACGTATGGAATGGAATAGAAAAACTAACAATTTATACATGTTTCTCAAATACAATACAAAAACAGCTGATTCGGAACGTAATACAACGTAAAAGGCCCGTTAAGTCAAATGTCGAAGGAACGTAACGGAATGTACGCTTATTTTAGCATATGAAGAGCAAATTAAATAGTTACCGAAATTACATTACGGGTCGGCAAGCGTTCTTATTGCTTTTCGTATTTTAAAAACGAACGAACGTTGCGTAGACCTTGGACTAACTGGTGCTAACGACTAATTCAACCTTTAGCATGACGTTGAACATGTTGCTAAAACATTAATAGTTGAAAAGCGCAAACCAAAAAAATATGTAATGATAAAAAAAGTACTGAAAGTGTATCGGGGGTACTGTGGTATTTTTGAAACGGAAAAGTACTGAAAAAAGTACTAAAGTACTGAATTTTACAACACTGGTTTGTACACAATTACAAAGTTGTACAAACCGAGCTGCTTCTACTAACCAGACGACACATTCCGATCGAGATCGAAATCAACATAGACGATTTGGTTATTCCCACGAAGAAATCGATTAAATACCTTCGGGTTAGACTGGACTCAAAACTGACCTACTCAGAGCGGATAGAGTATGCAACATCGAGAGCAGCTAGAATAACAACTCAACTAAGTAGACTGATGGCAAAAATTGGTGGACCCATCCCAAGAGGAAGCTACTCATGGAGGCTGGAAATAGCATACTCCTCTATGGGTCTTAAATCTGGGCTACTACTTTGGAAACCCGGATCAGGGCTAGAAAACTACTGTCTGCGCAGAGAATAGCTGCTCTACGAGTGACATCCTCGTATTGCACGGTATCAACACAAGCTGTTCTAGTTATAGCCGGAATAGTTCCCATAGACCTACAAGCATATGAGCATCGGATGATCTTCAACGCCAGGCAAAGTACGACTCAACCACAAAGCATAGAAGCGATAAAGCACGAAGTCTTCCTAAAATGGCAATTTCGCTGGGAAAATGAACAGCATGGAAGGTGGACATATAAACTGATTACCGGGTTGCAAGTGTAGAAAAACAGAAAAAACGGCGAAGTAGACTACTACATAACCCAGATGCTGACCGGTCACGGATATTTCAGAAAGTACCTGCATCGCATGGGGAAATGCCGCTCGCGATTCTGTATCTATGAAGAGCAAGAAACGTTAGATGATTCCGAACACACTTTCTTCAGCTGTCGTCGATGGGCCGAAAGCCGTCAGCGACTCGAAGCTGAAATCGGCGTCATTAGCCCTACAACCGTCGTGCTGAAAATGATAAATAGTAAAGAGTGCTGGAACGCAGTAAAACACTTTGTAGAGCACGTCCTGCGAAGGAAGAAATTTGACCTAGACGCAGCAGACTGAGAATAGAACGGAACCTGGACGCAGGCTGACGACGATGGAACTGGAACATATGCCAGGAAAGGGTTCCACCTCGAAGTAATACAACCGTGGTTTCGAGGTGGAATGATTCCCCGGTGAGGAGACAAGGCGGATTTTTAGTCGGTATACCCAGTGGGAGAGTCCGACATATCATGTATGGTGACGACCATCATGCAAGCACTTTCCCTCCTTCCCGCAAAAAAAAAAAATATGCTAAAAATGAACGTACTTTACGTGGACGTTTGGCTAACCTGGGCTTTATGAACATCATGAACGTTTGAAGGCCGAGATATCCACTTAACCGAAATATTCGAAGAAGAGAAGAACTTTTTTTTGGAGAATAATACCGAATAACTTCTTATTGTTATTTGACTATGTTCGTTGCATACAAGTACATTTTCGGCCTTTTTCATATTCAAAAATATGTACTACCGACATCAAACATGTCGAATATAATGCGACCATTAAACTTCATGTAGTACTAGTTGCAAAACTGAAGTTTTAAAATGGCACTGAATTTAACTGGAAAAGTACTTTTTTGAATAAAATAGTACTTTTGTCAAATATAACCCTTCAATCAGTATTAAGAAGTCGCCGGAGAAATATTTTTTTCATATTTCGTTTTGATGGAGATCTCTGTCATTGGCTTTGGATCGTGGGCTCACGTCTGGCAAGCCAGCACATTACCTACTAGACTATTTATTTACTTATATTTAATACACATACAGGAAGATAAAAACAGCTGTTTCGGAACGTAACAAAATGTAAAAGCCCCATTTAGTGACGTCTATGCAACGCAATGTAACATACGTTCGTTTTTAGCATATGAAGAGCAATGCAAACGCTTGCCGAACCGTAATGTAATTTCGGTATTCTAAAAACGTACGTACGTTCCGCTGACGTTTGGCTAACCGAGGCTAAACCCTAATTCTACTTAAGAATTGCGTTGAACGTGTTGCTAATACATTTATAGTTGAAAAGCGCAAGACATAAAATATGTAATAATAAAAAAGTATTAAAAGCGTAGCGGGGGTACTGCGGTATTTTTGAAATGAAAAAGTACGGAAAAAAGTATAAAAGTACTGAATACTGCATGAAGTTTGGTAAAGAAAAAAATCTACATTACGAAACTAGACTGATAGCGTTTCTCTTCAGCCAATGTACATATGTCATTAGTCATATGTGACTAATCAACTAGTCAACTGTGACTAGTCAACTGTGACTAGTCAACTATACTTGACTATAGTCAAGTGTAACCAGTTAACTAGTCAAATGTGACTAGTCAACTATACTTGACTATAGTCAAGTGTAACCAGTTAACTAGTCAACTATACTTGACTATAGTCAAGTGTAACCAGTTAACTAGTCAACTGTGACTAGTCAACTATACTTGACTATAGTCAAGTGTAACCAGTTAACTAGTCAACTGTGACTAGTCAACTATACTTGACTATAGTCAAGTGTAACCAGTTAACTAGTCAACTGTGACTAGTCAACTATATTTGACTATAGTCGAGTGTAACCAGTTAACTAGTCAACTGTGACTAGTCAACTATATTTGACTATAGTCGAGTGTAACCAGTTAACTAGTCAACTGTGGCTAGTCAACTATACTTGACTATAGTCGAGTGTAACCAGTTAACTAGTCAACTGTGACTAGTCAACTATACTTGACTATAGTCAAGTGTAACCAGTTAACTAGTCATTTGTGACTTCAAATAGCGCAAGAGTGAGCAGGTTAGATATATGTTTTACAGTCGAAAGAATTCATATGTTAGAAAGAGAGGCAAAATCACATGTACACGAATGTTTACGTCAAGTTTTTCACATTGCCCTTAATAACTTGATGGGAAGTTGTGACTAGTTTATACGTCACACTTTATGGTCAAATAACTAGTCATTTGACTAGTTATGTTCTGGTAGGGTATATGTGTTCTTTTGTTTACAAATAGCAAAACGGTGAATATTGCTATAAACACAATAAACGCAACGCAGCAAGCGCAACAAATTTGCTGAATGCGTATTAATTATAATAAAGACTGCAGCACCGAAACAAATAAACAATTTAGTAATTCTTTATCAATGGTACTATACCAATATTTTTGTCATACCGAATCCGATATATTATAACATGTAACCTAAATTAATTCCCAAAGCTTATTATAATTTTTGAGGCACTTTTCTATCGAATTCGGATCTGATGAAAATGCGAGTCAGTCTAATACACTGATATGTTATCGTCATCTAATTTCTTATTGCACTTTGCAGTATATTTAGAGTCATTATACTACTGGAACACGTATCGTAGTCTAGTAGATATTGTGTTTGGTTATTAGACGTGAGGCCACGGTTCAAACCGCAGGTCAGATATCGATAGATTTCAGGCACTTTTCTAATGATTATTATCGTAAAATAGGTTTTCGAAAACTAAACATAAACTTCATATATTAAAACAATTGTAGATCCTGTAGATCGAATAGCCAGAGACATTACATCTACATTATGGCCGGGAGACATGTAGTAGAGCCAGTTTCAAGTTTGACTTACAAATCTATTGGATGTTGGATAACGGTACGAGTGGTTTACAAGTCCGATTTGATTTCTTGTAGAAATGGAAAGAAACAATTAATATTACATTTAACGGATGCTTCTGGCACTGTAAGTGCTGTTGCTTACGCTGGAGAAGCTGAGCATTTTTTCGAAACATTCGAAATTGAAAAGGTTTACAGCATATGTGGCTTTAGCGTTGACAGGGCTAAAAAGCAATTTACCCATTTGGAACACGATTACGAAATAACATTAAATTTTAAATGTACAATAAAGTTGCATGAGAATGATTCCCGTGTACCAGGGATCTCATATAATTTCATAAACATAGCTGACATATATAATATGGCAGCAAATCAAAGAGTTGATTGTATAGCTGTCTGTCGAGACTCGCATTTAACAACAGGTGTCGGTAAAAACAATAGAGGATATGATAAGCGTGTCTTACAACTGTTTGACAATAGTAACGCTTCAATAGATTTAACTCTGTGGGGTGATAATGCCTGTAGATTGGACAACCAACCACCGTTTATTGTTGCTGTAAGAGGTGCCATCATAGGCATTTACAACGAGTACATATCATTAAAAATAAGCAACGGATCTACTATCAAAATAGATCCCGATCTTCCCGAAAGTCATAGTTTAAAAAACTGGTATATATGTTTGATACGTATTTATTTACGAACTTAAATTAATTTTTTTTATTGCTTCGTTTATTTCAGTCTTGAACCGGAACATTGCGATTCTTTGTTGTTCCGCAATGGCAACATTCAGAGGGGATCGCTCAGTATTAAAGGCACTATTTACTGTATTGATTGCAAAAATCTTTATTACATTGCTTGCACAGGCTGCAATAAAAAAGCTACGATGGCCAATGATGGATCAGTTTGCTGCGAAAAGTGTCCAACATCACCGAACAACAATTTTAAATATCAACTTATGCTGAAAGTAAGTAAATCCTTAGAAATTACTAAAGAGTACTTTTTTGCTTCATAATAAACAAACAACAAATATTTGTCAGAACTAGTAGTAGTAGTAGAATAGTAGTAGTAGAAATAGTAGTAGTAGTAAAATAGTAGTAGTAAAATAGTAGTAGTAAAATAGGCTGTGACAGGAATTAGCACTTATGAATATTCGATTTGTATTTGTTTATGTGATTGTGACTAAAGAACGAATTCACTCTGATTTGTCAAAAGACAAAGCCGAGTATTATGTAATGCAATAGACAAGTTTCAGAAACAAGTTTCCTTATTACGCTGGAGTTAGAGTGTTGTAGGAAAAAGCTTAAGTAGGCTCTACTTTCGTCATTTTCTTTAGTCTTTTTTGAGACGATGCAGAGTAGCAGATTAGGGAATTTACTACTCCATTTTAGGTACTAAAAATAGCATAGTTTGTTGCCCCAAATAGCATAATAAAAATAGCATTAAATTTGTATATATGTATTGCAATGAAACTTGCAGATAACCTACAAGTCATTTGATTCATTCAAATCAAAGAGCGGCAAGCTAGAACATAACCTTAAAATTACGCTATATTTAATCTAAACCGAACTGTTGGAGTACCATCTACATGGTGGGTGATTTAAATGTTTAAATTAAAAAACGCAATAAAATCAAAACGGATTGCAATTTTTCCAAAATTATTTTTTTTTTTTGTGAAATTCAATTGTTCCACTGCCGCGACTTGCCTCACAGTACCTCATTCGATCGAAGCAATTTTCTTGATTTTTTTTGAGTATATGGGGCAATGGCATCACGAATGTTTATCTTAAAATGTTCAATTGTCTCTGGTTTGTCGGCATAACAATTTTATTTAACCGCGCCGCACAGAAAATAGTCAAATGGCATGAGACGTGCTACAAGTTACACCGTCCTTTTGAAACCAAACATCGTTCACATCAATTTCATGAAGACATAAACATTATGGTGTGATAGGTGTCTCCACTGACCGTAATGGTTAAGCCGTCCTTATTTGCAAAGAAATATGGGCCAATGTTCGCTCCACAAAACGCACTAAACAGTTACTCGTAATGGGTGCATTGGCTTCTGTAAGACCAAGCAAAATACTGCAATTTTGCTTATTAACGTACCCACCACCCGAAAAAATGACTTTTTTTTTTTTTTTTTTTTTTTGCAAAATCGGAATCATCATGCAGTTTCTCGTTGGCAAAAACGAAGCGGTTGGTCATGCGGCTTCAACTCTTGAACCAATTGAACTTTATAAGGCGTCATACCGAGATATTTTCGCAAAATTAGACGTAAAGTGGTGCTTGAAAAGTTAAATTTTTAAGAACGATGAAGGTGACGAACTAGAACCACAAACTTTAGCAATAAACTTGCGTACACCGGGCACTGTTGGTTCTTCTCTGCGTGCAATTTCAGACCAATTGTCTGTGCTATAGAAATATGTTTTCAATAAGTCCCTACGTTACTCGAGCTAAAATCGATTCATTACGTTCAGAATAGATTGACATGAGTATTGCCAAATTCGAAAAAATCGATGCTTCAAATTTAAACCGATATATGGCCCACCTGATACATATAAATCCGCAGAATATAGAAAAGAAAAATAATAACAATGTCAGTTCTAGAAGTTGTCCTACCGAAAATAAATGAAGTATGCATATATAGAACGAAAAGTAATGTGTCCAGGAGTTGAATAAATCAACTGTAGCCTACAGTGCAGTTTACAATCATTGAACCTAAATTTACCGTTCCATAATATAGTCCGAGACAATAGTAAGGTATAATTGGTTTAATAACTGCGTTTTAATTTGTCGGTCTTTAATTAAAACTAATGCGAGTGTCTCACTATCCTTTGTAATTTCAGATGTTTATTGGCACACCGTTTGCCGAACTGGAAGTTGTCGGTTTTAATGAATTCGTTACAAATATCCTTGGCCAATCTGCGAATTCTATTGCCACAGCTCTAGAAGAAGACCCCTCTAACGCTGAAGAGATTTTCAAACCGATTTACTATCAAACCTATATTTTCAATTTGGCTTCGTCAAGAAAAAGATCACATGAGGTACGAGTCTCCTGAATAACTAATTTTAATTGAATATAATTTATTTTGGGTTTCTTTCTGTTTAGGGTGAATTGGTGAACAACATCACGGTGAAATCGGTTAGGCCTTTGGACTATAAATCGTATAATAAATATTTAATAAATAATTTGAAAAGTTTAATACCAATTGAATAAAGATTCTTTTGATTCTTGTAAACAATCGCAAATACAACTCATTTAATTGGCGGGATATTCTGGCCTCTTTCTGATGTCTTTTTGATTTCACCTATAGAGGATAAATATGTTTTCATTTAGTGAAAGAAGCATTCTTTTATTAAACTCCCATTCGAGCGTAGCTGAGTGATATTAATTTAATGCACGATATGCCAGTTAGCCATATAGACTGGCGAAAGGATTCCATCGAGAAGCTTGCAACGTCTTTATTGTCATTTAAAACTACAGTTTAAAGTCGACTCCTAGCGACAGATTTTTAGTAAACCTTTCATGGCAATTGTATTTACTCTCAGAGTTTTTAGCAGAAATCTGCTGAGAGGAAGTCGCCGAAATCATATTTCGTTTTGTTGGAGATGGCTGATATGGGGCATGAACCGTGGCCTCATGTCTAATAACGAAACACACTACGTACTGGACTACGATGACTTTATAAGTCTGTTGCATATGGTAGTAAAAGTCGGAGGCATAGAGGCTATGGTTAGTTATGTAATGTAATTTCGGTAAGCATTTAATTTGCTCTACATGTGCTAAAATTAACGTCCATTCCGTGCGTGTATTAAGTATAACTAAATACAGTGTTGGAAAATAAATAGAAACGCATCAAAAAACGTTGAAAAAGTCCCCATATCATTAGGGACCCGCCACCCTGTTTGACTGTCTTTTTTATGCATTTTGGATAAAACTCTTTATTGGCAGGGCAACGTCTGAAGGAGCACTTTGTTCCAATTTTTCCGACTTTGGTGTTATCTGGCAAATTGTAACCTTTTTTGTATATTTTTGTTTTAGTTAAAAGAGGTACTGACCTTGGACTTCGACCCTGTTTCTTATAGTACTGCTTGTTACTGGAGCATCTAGTATATTTTTAAGCCCATTAGATAACTCATAAGAATTTTTTTTGGAATGACGTACTAAAATTTGATCAAAACGCGTGGACGTTTTCCTTTTTCTTTCTCTAGTTTCGATATTTTTTGTATAGTGAATCACTTAAATACTTTATATTTAGAACACTTCATAATGTGGGCTATTTTTCCAAGCGATAAGCCATCCGATTTTAACTTAAGGATAACATTTCTTTCAGCATCAGTGGTATGAACACCTCGACCCATTTTTTAACAGATTTAAAACATACACTCAACACGATAATTTTGCAAATGGTCCAAAAAAAAAAGTTATTTTAACTCAATTTTTACCACTTCTATATATTTCATGTAAAAATTTTATTTATTTTATATTTAAACATGGTTTTAGAAAAACGTTCCTATTAATTTTTCCAGCTAAATTACGTATTTTCTTACTTTTTCCTGAAAACTAATAAATTAAAAGAGAAGAAAGCAATAAAGAAAGCAAATAATAAAATCCCGTTACATTAGCAAGAATTTGACAGTAATTTCCAACTATAAAATTTATAACGAAAAAGTATACAATATTTTAATGACGAACTAGTAATCGTTTCTATTATTTTTTCCAACACTGTATTTTTTGATAAAAGTACCATTTGATGCAAAAAAGTACTTTTCTCAGTTATTGTTCGGTACCATTTAAATGTTTCTATTTTGAAATACTGCTAATAAATATAAATTTATTGCTGGTAAACAAATATTAAATTTGCAGAGGCAAATTAAAAATAAATTAAAAATTAAAAATAAACAAAGGAAACAATATGAAAAGTACAAAAAAATTAAATTTAAAAATATTTAGAATATTAAAAAATATTTAAAATATAAAGATAAAAAAATTAAAAAAGAACTTTTGAACACTTCTTAAAATCTTTAACTGGCTTGGTGTGCAAGTAAATAACCTTGAAATCACCTTAACATTACTGCAGTATTACTTTTTCAACAGTAGTGTTAGTGTTTTCTGATCACACAGCAGGTTAGTTTTTTGTACCACCAAACACAACACTTTCTCTCTTTCCTACAAACCACAATGCTACAGCATTTGTTTTGCAAGCATCGTAACAAATTACATTGATTGTGTTGGTCTACAACTAATTTTTAAACTCACCTCACACCCTCTCTTTCTCATCGTTGTTGCAATGCAATTTACTTCCCCACACATCTTTGAAAATACGTGCCAATGAAACATGCGTGTGCATTGATCAAAGCACAAAAAAAAAACACTTTTACACACTCAAGACCATGCACTAACAACACAACATTTATTTTTTTTACTCGGTTACTCTGCTTTTGTACTCCAGCTATGGAGTTTTCTTATTTTATTACGTATTAAAACATTTTTTTGTTGTTGTTGTTGTTTTGATTTTTACACTCATGGCCTTGCACAATCAACCACACTTCACTTATGATTTTTGGCTATTTTTCTTTAACGTACGCCATTAGTGATGTACGCCATTTTATAAAAAAAATTTTCAATCATTCCTATTGAAAATCTACACACAACAAAAAACAAAAATTACAACCTTTTTATTCACATCACGCTTATTTTAACAAAACACATATGTACATATGTACATTATTTAATTAATACAATTTTTCTATTTTTTGCCTATACCGTAACTTTAATTTATTAATTTTACTTTAAATTTTAATCCACAAACACTTTCACTTAAACCTTCTTACACTCCACAAAATTTACCACTAACCGGCTGCAGGCTTTGTAGTTCTTTTTAAAGCAACTGAAACAAATAACATCAATTAATAACATAATGATAACATGACAATAACAACAACGTGCATTTACTTTGGCGACAAAAACCTCGTAACATTAATAACACAAATAACATTATGATAATTCAAAAAGCAACAATAAAAACAAACACAACAGGTCGATTGCCTGTTTCATAAAAACTTAACGAAATGTAAGCCAAACTACAATAAAGTTCAACATGCTTTATAATTTACAAACGCATTGTTATTGTAAATGGAAAGAATAAACAAATCAATGTTATTTTTTGTGGTCAAACAATGTAAGGAGATTTCTTGTATTCTACACTGCATAGAGCAAACAACACTCTTTCCTCTCGTTCATTAGTCACAAATGCATGATGCATAACAACAGAAAAACAAAACCAAACAACAACAAATACACTCATGTTATATTTCTGTCTCTTATTATCCCTTTATTAATAAGAAACAAAAACAATTGGAAGAACAACATATTTATACTCCACTCGCAAATTATGTAGTTTTACCAGATAAGCATACAGACTCCTTAAGCATTAATAATTTAATTTAGTACAATGTGAGTTGAAAAACTGTCATGCATCCGCTTTCATGCTTCTTCAATCAAAGTCCTAATGTTCTTCACCCACAGTTTTAATGCAACGTGTGTGTACAAAAACAAAGCAGACAACAAAACTTGGACTTCATGCACACACAAGTTCCTTCGCTCTGTTATTCATTTTTCATTCATGCACTCATTCTTTCATTCATTCACAATACCACATAGCACACAAACCATATTTAATACAATGTAAGTATGTATGTATAGTGCGTGCAAAAAACTTCATTGCATTCGGCTTCATGCGAAAATGCTTTTTCGATTGTTGTGAGGCAAGAGAGTGTTAGTTGTTTGCTCTATTAAAGGGTTTTAAAAACAACAACTCTTTTGTATAAACACACACGCTTTGTTTTTGTATGAACAGATATATGTACGTATATTAATTGCCTTGAGAAAGAAAAGAAACAGCATGAGTGCATTGATGGATTCTATAATATTTTACAAGAACAATTGTATTGTTTTGGCTTTGCTACAGTTTTTGTTTACATTTTTGGACATGAATACTACTTCCACTCTCCCACCTTGCTCTCTTATAAATTAATGCATGAGCAAAAAAAATTTGAATTGCACTCGAGAGAGGAAGAATGTGTAAAATGTAGAATGCAAGAAATCCACTTAAAATTGTTTGACAACAAAAAAATAACTTTGATTTGTTGCAATAACAATGCGTTTATAAAATATAAGGCATGTTGAACTTTAGTGTAGTTTGGTTTACATTTCGTTAAGTTTTTATGAAACAGGCAACCAAACTGTTGCGTTTGTTCTTATTGTTTTTTTTTCTGAATTGTCATAGTGTTATTTGTGTTATTAATGTTACGACGTTTTTGTCGCCAATATAAATGAGAGCATATGCACTCAATTCCATTTAAATATGCACATAATTGTTGTTGTTATTGTCATGTTATCATCATGTTATTAATTGATGTTATTTGTTTCAATTGCTTTAAAAAGAACTACAAAGCCGGCAGCCGGTTAGTGGTAAATTTTGTGCAACATAAGAAGGTGTTAATGAAAGTGTTTGTGGATTAAAGTTTAAAGTAAAATTAATAAATTAAAGTTTTATTATAAGCAAATAATAGAAACAATTTTATTAATTAAATAATGTACATACATATGTGTTTTGTTAAAATAAGCGTGATATGTATAAAAAGATTTTAATTTTTTTTTTGTTGTGTGTAACTTCAATAAGAATGATTGAAATTTTTTTATAAAATGGAGTACACCAGTAAGGGTGTACGTTAAAGAAAAATAGCAAAAATCATATGTGATGTATGGTTGTTTGTACAAGGCCTTGAGTGAAAAAATCAAAGCAACAACAACAAAAAATGTTTTAATACGTCACAAAATTTTAAAACTCCCTTGCTGGAGTAAAATAGCAGAGTAACCGGTTTATATGTGAAAAAAAAAATGTTGTGTTGTTAGTGCATGGCCTTGAGTGTCTGTGAAAATGTTTTTTGTGCTTAGTTTCATGCACATGCATGGTGTATAGCCAAATATTTTGTGTGTGTATAGGTGTATGGAAGTATGGATATTGCATTGCAACAACGTAGAGAAAGAGAGGGTGTTGGTGGATGAGCAGTTCTTAAAAGGTGAGTTTCATTATTTTTGTTATTGTTACGATGCATGCAAAACAAATGCTGCAGCATTGTGGTTTGTTGGAAAGAGAGAAAGTGTTGTGTTTTGTATTTTTTATTCTTATTGTTTCTTTAATTTATATAATTTTTTTTATTCTAAACTGTTTTCTTTTTATGCCTATGCAAATTTATTATTTATTAACCAGCAACAAAATAGAATTTTATATTTATCAATGTTTGTGTGCCTCTGTCTGAGGAGAAATATAATAATTTTAGTCTTCTTTCTCAATTCTCCTACAGACAGTAATCTGTTACAACGTACAGCATCACAAATAAAAACAACGAAGTTATCATTTAGTGAGGGGGGGAGGTATGGTAGCAGTGTTGAAAAATTCAGTACTTTAGTACTTCTTCATTTCAACAATACCACAGTACAACTGCGACGATTTCAGTACTCTTTTCATGTTCAACGTGATGCTGTTCTAGAAACGTACGTTTGTATTCAGAAGGTGAAAAGCAATGAGAACGCTCTTCATATGCTAAAAATGAATGAACGTTCCGTGACGTTCCGTCGAAGTTTGACTAAACGGAGATTTTACTTTCTATTACTTTCCGAATCTGAAGTTTTTGTTTTGTATATGCCGTTAGTTTTTCTGTTCCGTTTTCTACGTGTATTAAATGTAAATAAATATTTTTTACAAAAGTACCATTTAATACGAAAACGTACTCTTCCAGTTATACGTTAGTACTATTTCAAAATTGAATTTTGCAACACTGATAGAAATGAACACATACAATATGATTTTCTGCAGGGCGAACTCAATGAATGAATGAATTCGCCTTGATTTTCTGTATATAAACAAAAGTCAGCTGTGTTATACAGAAAAAGAAATGGGAATCTAAAGCAAAACAAAGAGAAAGATGCAAAAGAAGGAGAAAAACAATAAAAAAAAATATCGCCGTCCCCTAAAGGCGGGTTCACCCACAAGTTTCTGAAACATTTTTGGTTCGCACAAAATTTTTTTTATATGGAGTTTGACGTTTCTCTCAGAGAGCGAGAGAAATTATTTTGTGCGAACAACTCTCAGTGTGAATTAAATTAATTTTAAATTTGGTCCGAACCATTTTAGAAAAGGTTGCCACACAATATGAAATTTATACAATACACAAATATTTCCAGAAGTTCATCGAAAGTCCCAGGGTCCATGCGATGAAAATTTATAAATGAATCTACGTCATTTAAACGCATTTCGGGAACTAGTGAGTGAAAATACCCTTTGGCTTCTCTTTGTTTCAAAAGTGGTCTTACAGCCGTCCTCTTTTTTATCTTTGATTTTCGTTTTTCATAAATATATTTTGCAAGTAATTTTACTTTGGTCACTTCAATGGCGAACAAGAGTTGCAAATGATTTATATCCATTTTATCCATCGCAGAACAAGATGTTTTTATTCTTACCAAATAATTCACCACAAATACTGTTTATTTTTTGTTATAAGTCTAAATTTTTTTATTTCTTTATTTTGACACAAATATAATTAACTTTCTTAAGGTTATGCACATATGTATTTACGTCATTTTCAATTAAATATGGCTGCACTGTTTTTACGAACAAAGTTTCTGAAATGGGTGAATCATGTTGCAGAAAACTCTCAGTAAACAAGAAATTTCTCCGAACCAAAAATGTTTCAGAAACTTGTGGGTGAACCCGCCTTAAGAATAAGCGTATCGAAACAAGTTGTAGCAAGAAAAAAAAAATATAAAAACAAACAAAAAAGAGAGCAGAGCACTAAAAAAAACAGAAAAAGAAAAGAAATAAACCAATGCACTCTTTACACATACACATATGTATGTACGTAAACATATAAAAAGAACATACGAAAACAGAGTTGGGACTTGTATTATGATTCGAATTGAATGCGTACAAAGCATATTTTTTTTTGCCTTGAGCCAGAGGTAAGAATTTTTAAGACATTTTTATTCCAACAAAAACTGTGCCCGTTTTACAATCGCTGGCGCTTTAACCGCTCTTCTTCCGCCGCATTGCCGTAAGGTATTATTTTGCGGAGAGCTGGTTAGCCTTTTTACATAAAATTAAATTTCGCCTTCGTACCTCTAACCTTTGGAGTTCCAGCGTAACCTCAGCCATTCTCTGGCGGTATTGGCTGCATAAAATTCCAGAATTCAACATCTCCTCCAGTTTAAAATATGCTCCTTATCTTCCTCCTCGTCTATACAGTTTGGGCATATAGGGGAGGTTTCATGTCCAAATCTGTGCAGATCTTTCCTGAAGCATACATGACCAGTTAGAAAATGGGTCACCTAGAAGTTCAGCTCACACTGTTCGTGCTCCATCCAAGGAGTTATATTAGGGACAAGTCGAAAAGTCCATCTTCCCTTTAGACTGTTCTCCCATCGTGACTGTCATTTGTGGATGGAGGTTCTTTGTTCTTCCCGTTTTATCGCTGTTGTTTGTCCTGGGTTGTCAGGACGACATATATTCTTCTCATCTCGTCCGCTCTATATGTTTATCGGTATTGTTTTCGCCAACATCAGTGTCCTGAAACGACTTAGCTGTCTAATTGCGCTTAGAACAGTTTCCTCCTTGTCGTCCCCACGGAGACTGCTTCTGACCATATTGGACAATCGTATAATATTATCGACGTCATAACCCTCCTCTTAAGTGCATTTGGTCCTCCAATATTTAGCATCATCCTCGTTAGCGTACAAAGCATATATATTTCTTCTAATATGCTGACGACTGAAGGTATCTACACGTCTTTATGGTTTAAGTTGACATAAATCGTTATTGAAACATAAGATCCTATTTTCTGATGAGTGCCGGAGCACTGATGCCCGCAAAAAAAGGATTGTCGCCACATTAAGCAGTTTTTAAATTGGAAAAGACTGGGGTACCTCACGCGGCAATATGAAACACTCATATTGACCGCAGGTCGTGTATCGTTCTGACAGTTCCTTTCGATGCACATAAAAAAATGGAATATTTGTCGCGATTTTCGTTTACTTTCCCTTTCGATTTTATAAAATGAATAAGAAGGGAAAGTAAAGATTATTTATTATCTTTCCTTTGTTCTCCAACTTATGTTTTGTTTTTGTGTTTCCAGCTAGATCAGGAAATCTAGTGATAACCGATTATTCAAATTAGAGAAGGCGATCGATTCGCATGATTCGCTTTCAAGATTTTATATGCCGAAATATGTGGTTTCATCCAGGCTTCGGCTCCGAATTATAATTGAGACAGCGAAACATGAGTTATGTTAGCCGTGCAAATAAATATAAACACTCCTGGAAAAATTTCAGATTATTTGCCTCCCAGAGCAGTTAATGCAGCTTTGGCAGTGAATTGTTTAAAGCCTAAGCCAAGCTTTCCAATGTACGGCGGTTGATTTTGAAATGCTTCAATGTCCTGCCACAGTCTTACCGAGACTAGAGCGATCGGGAGGGAGTAGTACAGCAAGCGATGAGGAGAACTCCATCTATTCTTTGTCCTCCCATGGGAAAAATCCACAGATTATCGCTTTGATAGTAGATATCAGAATAGGAGGTAACAAATTCCATATCGACAGAAATACTTTTAATAAGTTCATTAGCACTTTTGTTTATAATGATTTATTATGTCACTGTGTCTTGGAATCCAAATTTAGAGACTGGTACTAGCATTATGGAGGACCTTTATCTCCTTGTAAATATAACAAGTACGGTTAAGTTGGTACCAGGTGGCAAAGCGTCCATGATAGCAGCTTGACTCTTTGCGAAAACTCAATCCAATATCATATTATATGTTTGTGGTACTATAAATACAGCCGCTAAAAGAACGCTAGAGATCTCCGGTAATGTAAAGGATGCCGCTAAGTAGTCACATTCCGCTCACATACCGGATGCCATCAGGGAGTCGTGTTAATTTTATAGGTGAGTGGTGGAACTTACGGTTTAAAGTTGAACAGATTTTTTGAGAAACTTTTCATGGAAATTTTATTTTATTCTTAGAGTTTTTGCCAAAAATCTGTTAAAAGGAAGTCGCCGAAGAAATATTTTTTCATATTTCGTTTTGTTGGAGATGTCTGACCTGGAGTTTGAATCGTGAACTTATATCTAATAAGCCAACACACTACTTACTAGACTTCGGCGACTGAAATATCAAGAACCGTAGAAATTCCACTCCTTATCCAGTCTTTCCTTTCGGAAAATAACGCTTTTATGTACTCAGCAAAATCTAGTTGGTGGAAGGTTCAATGGATGGATTCCTCTGGTTTCTAGTCAACCACTTTAATTACTACTCTGTGCCATATTTTATTCTTGCCTTTGCCTAAATTTTTGAGGTCACAACCATCATTTCCAAAGGATTGGAGTGCTTTCGACTGTTCGCCATAAATATAACTGAGGAAAGGCAAGTATAATGAGATCTTCGCGGTTGAATTACGACTATAAATGAGAGTGTTTCCTCTATAAACACTTTAATAAACTGAAGAGATTCATATTTACCAGCTCTGTACTGTAGTGCACGTGTGTATCGAAACTTATACATACGCAAATACTTACTTATAAGTATGTACTATACTTTGCTCTGTTATGAAAGTAATAACAATCCGATTTCCTTTTGAGAATCCACTTTTAATGACTGTCTGTCTGTCTGTCTGTCTCCTTAGCTGTCTGGCAAAAGTACCCTTGAATATTGTGTATCCCGGGAAATTAAAAGAAACATTTGTTAAGCATTACCTGTCAATTGAACTACAATTAGACGATATTGCAAAAGGAAAAAGAGCAGAGCAATACATGCCAAAGCAACAAACAAAAGTTAACAAACTCAGAACGTATATACAGTGTGGAAAAGAAGTTGATGTACTATATATGCTTCCATTTACATAAAAATATTTTTATTTTAAACAAACTCTTAAGCAATGCAATGAGTTCGAATATCGGAAAGTGAGTTACAGGTCAAGAGAAAGTGTAAGTAATGTGCTGCATCAGCATTGTCCACATGGGGGGAATAATTTTATGGTGTATGAATGGTTCGAGGACAGATATGGAGACAGAAAGATTTTTTACCTTCAGAGTATAGGGAAACTCGCGGATACCCTTTAAGCGGAAGTCCACTCCATGGAAAGATAAGTTGAGTTCAACTTCCACAAAGAAAACAAATGTCGGGATATAGCAACACTATCCGACAGTCAGATTATTAGACTTGAGGTCACGGTTCAAACCCCAGGTCAGGCATCTCCTGCAAAACAAATATGAAAATATTTCTTCGGCGCTGCCTCTCAGCAGATTTCTGGCAAAAACTCTGAGAGTAGAAAATAAAATTGCCATGAAAAGTTTCTCAAAAATCTGTCGTCCAGAGACAACTTTAAACTGTAGGTCTCCCGCCTCTTTTGTATAAAATTAACTCACGCAACATAATTGGCGTGAGAAGTCGTAATCCTGACTAAAGGGTTGTAATGGCCAATTATATACAGTGGCTCCATCGCATAATCGGACAAGCACTAGTCTGATATGTATGTGCTTAAAACTTAAAAAGAAAATATTAAATATATGTTTTTTTTTGCTTTTATTTACACTCTACATTATAGACTTTCAGATTAATAAAAAAATAACAACATTTTTCATGATAACGGTAATTTTATAAAGAAAAAGAAAATTAACTGAATTTTTTGCGCTCAACGCATAATCGGACAAAGAAGGGCACCATTGCTAAAAATGACAAAAGAGAACAATTAATACTTTGTGGCATATCCTTTGTTCTCAAGAACGGTCTGTAAACGTTTTGGAATTGATTTTACCAAATTGTAGCATTCCTCAGGTTCTGTGGAGTTCCACGTTTCCAGTAAAGCCGCCTTAAGCTGATTCAAAGTTTTAAATTGTTGTTGGTATACTCTTCTAGCTAATTCTTCCCAAAGATGTTCAATTACGTTGAGATCAGGGCTCTGTGCAGGGGTTTCTATAAGTTTGGAGCAATTATGGATCAACCAAAGCTTTTCCATACCCGAAGTTTGCTTGTGATCATTGTCCTGGTAAAAAGCAAAATCATTCGCAATGCCTAAGAACTAAAAATATCTTTAAAAAACAGCAGTGGAAAAGATGTTTGCTTAAATACTATTCGTAATATATTACACAAATATAACTACCATGGTAGAGTTACCAGAAAAAAGCCATTTATTAGGCCTAAGAATAAAAACAAGAGAATAAAATTTGGTAAAGAGTATTTGCTTAAAACAGAAGATTTTTGGAATAAGGCAATTTGGTGTAAAGATATCTTAAAATACATTTTTGCTGATAGTTTTTGTTCGTTACAAGGTTCTGTTCACTGACGAGAGCAAATTCAATTTGCATGGATCAGATGGCAAGATGTTTGTGTGGCGTAAACCAAATGCAGAATTTAATCTTCAAAATACAAAAGCTACTGTTAAGCATGGAGGATTCTCTGTTATGGTTTGAGCCTGCATGTCGAGTGCTGGGATGGGCAATTTGCATTTTATTGATGGTAAAATGGACAAATTTGGCTACCTCAACATTTTGAAGGAAAATGTAAAGCAAAGTGCCGAGAAATTAGGCATTGCGAATGATTTTGCTTTTTACCAGGACAATGATCACAAGCAAACTTCGGGTATGGAAAAGCTTTGGTTGATCCATAATTGCTCCAAACTTATAGAAACCCCTGCACAGAGCCCTGATCTCAACGTAATTGAACATCTTTGGGAAGAATTAGCTAGAAGAGTATACCAACAACAATTTAAAACTTTGAATCAGCTTAAGGCGGCTTTACTGGAAACGTGGAACTCCACAGAACCTGAGGAATGCTACAATTTGGTAAAATCAATTCCAAAACGTTTACAGACCGTTCTTGAGAACAAAGGATATGCCACAAAGTATTAATTGTTCTCTTTTGTCATTTTTAGCAATGGTGCCCTTCTTTGTCCGATTATGCGTTGAGCGCAAAAAATTCAGTTAATTTTCTTTTTCTTTATAAAATTACCGTTATCATGAAAAATGTTGTTATTTTTTTATTAATCTGAAAGTCTATAATGTAGAGTGTAAATAAAAGCAAAAAAAAACATATATTTAATATTTTCTTTTTAAGTTTTAAGCACATACATATCAGACTAGTGCTTGTCCGATTATGCGATGGAGCCACTGTATGTAGGTATTGACGGTCAGCTCTCCATCCATTCACTGGCCTCTTATAAAATTAATTCGAAAATAGTATGGAATTATCGGGGGAATATGAATCAAGTGCTTATAAGGAAATTGGGTTACCCTCCGTTGAGTCCCACATCATGTGGGAATTTAGGTTAGGTTAGGTTAGGTTTGTGTGGTAGCTTCATACTAAAAGCTCACTTGAGCGCGCATAGCGGCCCGTTGTGATGCCACAGTTGAACGCAGTTCTTGTACTGACCAAGTCGGTCAGCGCAAGATCTGCATATCCAAAGCACGACTACTCCGCGCTGGAAAACCAGCCAGAAAGTTTGATAAACGAGGCTATATCCTTGACATCAATGGACGATAGCTCCGCGTGTCTACCCATAACACAGTGACCTGTAAGCATGGTCACTTTGATTAAGATGATGCCGCCGCCAATTGCAAGTAACTGGTTGGTACGCTTGCTATCCATCCGGGGCCAGGTGAGTCTAGCGGTAGAGCAGGAATCCTCGTTGATCCAGGATAGGTTGGCGTCTCGGAAAAATTTCCGCGCTATGGCCAGTTTAAGCGAGGCATGTGGCATTCCTAAGTCGATTGAACAGGATTCTGGGAGTAGTGCGCCAACTCTGGCTAGCTCGTCGGCTCTCCAGTTGTCCGGAACTAAAGGGCCCAGAGAGAAGGTTGAGGCAACGGCGACATTCCCTGATGATCCTGGAATTATTCGCAATGTTCGACAGACACAGCAATGATCTTCCAGGGAAAGGAGCTTCCACGAAGCTCCTGAAGCCAAAAACTCTGTGTAAAGCGGCAAAAGTTATTTGGAACAGTTTACTCAACGAAAGGCAAGATAAAGAGACACAAATTAATTTTTGTTGGGTAAATATTATTCAGATTACGAGAGCCTTTTCACAGGGCACTGTTAACTTAAAAAACTCTTTTTCGGAATCTAATACGAATATTATGTAATGGCGAAGAAAAAGAAGAATTAGAACTTATGCTTTAAGCCTGGGCAGCGTTAATGTATACCAGGATGCATATCAGGCACAGGCCAGGAAATTGTCCTTGTTTGCATAACATTTATGTTATGACATGTTATGACGTTTTATTAGTAAAAAAAAATGCATACACATATGACGGGAGCGAGAAATTCTAGAGGATTTCTCGTCAATTGTCTTTTTCTCTAGGTTAACAGTAAGCTTATCTGTTTTCAACTAGCTTACCACATATTCCAGATATTCAGACAAAGTTATTCATTGATAGGTATCAGAGATCAGCAATGAATCGTTTTTTTGCTACTCATAAATACTCATGAAATTTTGGAGGTTGAGTGAGTCAACAGTATTGAAATTCAACTACTCTGATTCATTCGTACTCACTACAACATTGATTTATAAGTACAGGTTGCAATGAGCATGAGTACAACGTTGACATCAAACTCATAACATTCGAAATATGTTTCATACATACGCCTACTCATTCAGATTCATAAATTTAGAAAAGTACTTATAATGTACTCATAAATGATTCGAGTGATTCGAATCATTGAGCAATCACAGATGAGAACAATTATGCTGGCACAAAATGGCAGCTTGTAGGCAAGAGAGGTGAGGAGAGTGGTTTTTTGCTGTCATAATTTTTCAATCAGCTTCTACCCCGCACAAACCAATTCATAAACAATACAAAACCAATACACATACATTTATAAAGCAAAAGGTTCAGAAAATTTTTTTTTTATAGAGCATATTTAGTCTTTCGTTGAGTAGTGAAGAAAAACTAATACACACAAAGCAGAGTACATGTATACAATTTTATGCCAGATGAAATAGTCTCGTGTGTGACTGAAATAACAAAAATTGTGCGGCTTAAAAAATGGTCTCGTGTGTGATAGCACATTCATCAAAATTTGACAGTCTTAGTTGTTGTTGCTTTTACAAAGAAAGAAGACGACAGCAAACAGAGCAAACACACAACCTTCTTGTGAGTATTGTAGTGTACGTATGCGGATCATACTTATTTTGTGATTCGTGTATACGATGAGTGATGGAGAGTCGAAATCAATAACATCAGGCGTATTGTTAAGTACGAGTACCATGAGTATTTCAAACGTTGAGTATGAGTAGTATGAGTATGACATTAAAATAAGTATGAATGCGTATAAATATCAGAAATCTAGTCATCTATTTGAATACTCATTGCTGATCTTTGATAGGCATCTACTTCTCTTGGTTTTTCTTTCAAACGTAAACCAAATGATTTACTTGAACTGGTGGCAACGGCTTTTCCAAAAATGTTGAATATTTTTAAACCACACTGTAGGCACCACAATCCAATCAATAATAGAAATTCAAATTAAAGAATAAAAACAACAACAACAACAACAACAAAATAAATTAACAAAATTTAATTAGTAATACAATTAACAGTTATTAAAATGGATTAATTTTGAAAAGCACTTGTAATTAGGTACGGTATGCATGTATGTATCGTGCATACGATATTAGAAAGCGGAAGTGGTATTGTTTATATGTTTAATTGCTTAAAAATGAGGTAAGTTTGGTAATATTTTTGTTGTTGTTGTTTTTTTTTTTCATTTGCATACCTAAATGAAATAAAAAAAATTGAATTTTTGTCCAACCAGCCAGTAAAGCTAACATTGTACGAAAGTATTTAATTTAGTTGTCAATGTTTTATAATTTTATTCTTTCTTTTATTCTTATTATTGTTGTTGTTACTGTTGTTGCTGTTGTTGCTGTTGTTATTGTTGTGTTTACATATTTATTTTATGCTTCACAGTCTCATGACTTTAAAATTTCAGATCATTCTGCGAATCCAACAGGAAATCATATGCAAATATGTATTTCATTTGTTATTATTATTATTATTGTTGTTGTGTTGTTGTTTTTGTATTATTAGAAATACAAAAGAATATTTATATACTGATATACATACATATGTACGTACATACATAAATATGTATGCCCATTAACAAGTGTACAGAAAATGAAAATGCATTTAAAGAAAGGAAAATATATGCACTACATATGTACCTACACACATATGCATGTGTGTATACATACTTACATACATATCTATATACAAAAGAATTCTTTCAAACATTAAATAGGAAAGACGGGCTATTCTAAAGAGCTATCCTCAGCGTCATAAAGGCAGAAATGAAAATTACAAATGAGAACTAAAAAAAAAATTAAATTCATTACAATGCTGAACACATGTGGTCATGATGCTTTAGTGTTTAGTAATATGGACTGTGTGATACTCAGGCTCCTTACTCAAATCTACGTGTCTCAAAAAAAAAAAACTTTCATGCGAAATAATTCCATTCCATTAACAGCACACCAGCCCTTATACTTATGCAGACGCACTAGAAGTTCCTGGTAGATTGCTTGGTTTATTCCCATTCCTAGATTTTAAAGTACGAATCAAAAGAGTCTTTGGAAAGAAATTTGTTGCTACAGCATTCACTCAATTTCTTGAGCCCATAAAGATCGAATTTTCGAGTTTTTTTCAAATTTAAATTCAACTGTCAAGTTATAGAACAGAAAACGTTGCATAGTTCTGCCTAAGAACAGAATGCAACTGCAACTTCAAAGGAAAACGCTGCCAAAAAATACACATAATTGGCCATTATAACCCTTCAGTCAGGATTACGGCCTAGTTTTTCACACCACTCATGTTGTGTGCGTTAATTTTTATACATGAGTGGTGGGACCTACAGTTTAAAGTCGACTCCGAACGACAGATTTTTGAGAAACTTTTCATGTCAATATTTATTCAAGCTCAGAGTTTTTGCCAGAAATCTGCTGAGAGGAAGTCGCCGAAGAAATACTTTTTGTATTTTTTGATGTCTGGCCTGGGGCTCGAACCCTGGCTTTACGTCTAATAAGCCAACACACTACCTACTAGACTACGGCGACTTAACAAAAAAATGTAACCCCTAATTCGTCAGACTTTGGTAAGGTTAGCAGGCCCTATGACCTATTTTGATATCCCGAAAATTTCATCTGCCTAATGCAGCTCCATGTACATACATATATTCCATACACTTCATTTGAGAATCAAAAAGTTCCCAATCATCTGCACCAGCAGATTCGATAGTGAGACATTTCAAAATTAATATTCCATAGAGCCCACAAGTACCGATACTTTTCTCTTTTCCACATTCAAAATAGTGTCTACAATAGTGGTGATCTAGCTATACAAATGCGCTTGAAAGACGACGTAGTCTAGTAGATAGTGTGTTGGCTTATTAGAGATGAGGCCACGGTTCAAACCTCAGGTCAGACATCTTCAACTAAACGAAGTAGATTTCTGGCAAAAACTCTGAGAGTAAATAAGAATTGTCATGAAGAATGTTTCAAACATCTGTTGCTCGGAGTCGACTTTAAACTGTAGGTCCCGCCGCCACTCACGTATAAAACTAACACACACAGCATATGTAGTGTGAGAAACTAGATCGTAATCCTGACTAAAGGGTTGTAATGATCAATTATGTATGTATGTATGTATACTTGTACTCTTAGACATCGATTCATACAGTGCCCGTTTAATAAAGCCCCAAGGAAATTTGATTAAATTCTTGTCAAAAGCCAAGGGAGCATTCTATATACCCACAACGACAGCAGACCATCTGAGTTAGGTTTTCCTTCGCTTTGTTATGGATCAAGTCATAAGAATATAAGAACTAGCACAGAATAAATCTTCTAAACATCATAACATTCTGCTAAGGCTTCCTCCTCTCTATTATGACATGGTTTACGCAACGAGACATCCTACATAGACTACGTGTCATACATACACGTTAGGTTACATGGCGGTCCCCCTCCAATGAAGAGGTCCCACATAGTCCAGCATTTAGTCTCCTTGTGATATTGAGCAGGTAAATGAGTACAAATTTCTGCACATATCCGTGGATTTTGAGAGATTTTACAGTATTATTGGAAACAGCATTTATAAAGACCTAGGGAATCCTAGGAATCAATAAAAGACATCATAAAGTTATACACTAAAGCACTTTAATTCAACATGGCCATACACCAGAGATGTGTTCTTTGCTCTTTTCTAAACCATGCTAAACCATGTCCTGAAAATGAACAACATCAAAGGGAACAAAGTATCAAAGGGCTTTCAATGGACTTTCGTACTTAATTAGTCGTTACAATACCTTAAACAGGTAGGTTGTAGCTTCTAACGCCACCCATGTTGTAGGCATTACAACATAGGCCATCAGTGGCGGGACCTAAAGTACATCATCGACTTCGAACACCATCAGCAACAATCCTACAGGACATTTATTCGTTATAAAACAATACACTACGCCTACAAATTTTTACCAACCGCTGCATACGGCGTATAATCAGTTCTGTCCCAACGTTATGATAAATATTGTGCTGCCATTAAGTTATCTTGTCATAAATATGGCATACATTGAGATCCAACAATATTGTCGCCAAGGTGGCATACATAATTGGAAGGATTATAATGCCTTTAGTTAGGATTACCACTTATGTTGTGTGTGTGTTAATTTTTTTATACATGAGTAGCGGGACCTACAATTTAAAGTCGACTCCGAACGACAAATTTTCGAAAAAAAATTTTCATGGCAATCTACTGAGAGGAAGTCGCCTAAGAAATATGTTTCCATAGTTTGTGATGTCTGACCAACACACTAGCTGCTAGACTACGTCGACTACAAGGTGAAACAGCACTATGACCGATACGACTCCCTATGACGCGGACGCTTCAAAATATATTACCGCTCTCCATCAACATACGGCTGCTAACAGTCTCCGATGGCAGTCGGTCGTTGAGGCCATTTGCGTTAGAATTGGAGAGTAAAGCCAGACGATAATGATAATTTCGAATTGAAACTACTAGCAGTTCGTCCGTCATACATACATACATAATTGGTCATTACAACCCTTCAGTCAGGATTACGACCTAGTTACTGACACCACTTAAGTTGTGTGTGTTAATTTTATGCATGAGTGGTGGGACCTACAGTTTAAAGTCGACTCCGAACGACAGATTTTTGAGTAACTTTTCATGGCAAATTTATTTACTCTCAGAGTTTTTGCCAGAAATCTGACGAGAGGAAGTCGCCTAAGAAATATTTTTTCAAATTTTGTTTTTATGTCTGGCCTGGGGCTCAAACCCTGGCTTTACGTCTAATAAGACAACACACTAGCTGCTAGACTACGTCGACTACAAGGTGACACAGCATTATGAGCCTCTTTACGTCGTGGACGCTTCAAAATATCTTATCGCTCTCCATCAACGCTGCTAATAGTGTCCGCTGGGAGCCAGTCCATGAGGCTGTTTAAGCCCGAATTGGACGGTAAAGCCACATGATGATGATAATTTAGAGTTGAAAGTATTAGCAGTTGGTCCGTCAATCAATAAAAATAGAAACTTTCGATTTTAAGAGAAGAAAAATAATTACTCTATCCTACATGTGTAAGAATTTGTTTCCTTTTTTTTCTTTATTTGTTAGGGGCGGTGGTGAATATGTGGTGCTTAAAAATTGTTGCTCGCTAGCTTTATGGCTCATTTCGTTATGTTACGAATTGATTTTTCTTTGTCAGGGTCACATTTACATCTCGTCTAAACGAGAAATCACCTCTCATTGCTTTGTGTCTTGACAAGCCAAAGCAAACATAAAATAAAATGGCTTTTAAAAATAGCGTTACATGACCTTAAGTGAAAGTCATTTCCCTCTTAAATTCTTTTTTGGTCTTCCTTTAAAAAAAAAAATAAACAACTATGTATGTATACTTCTTAACAGCAGCAGCAGTAGCAGCAGCATGCAAACCCTTCTCCTTCCTACCTGCTTAAAAATATTGTTGGACGTGAAGTGCCTTAAAACGGTTCAAGGTTTTCTGTTTTTCATTTTCAAAATTCAAAATTCAAATTCTATTCATTAAAATATTTTTATTTTCTATTTTTATGTTCAGATTTGATTTTATTTTTGTTTAGAATTTCTTTTTTCTTTTATTAAATTCATCTTAATTTGTATGTACAGCAGACGTACGTAAATATGTATTTATTTTCTCCTTATGAGTTGAGTTCTGCCACCATAAATCACTTGTGAGGTGAATTGGCTGTTCCGCCTGATATTCTTTAAAAACATTGGCAATATGTTCAAATAAATTTAAGAAAAAAAAAACAACAACAACAAACAATTTCAAATAATAAATAAGGAACTCAAAACAACAAACGAAATTTTTTTGGCAAAATGCCTCAAAGTGTTCAAAATTAATTGAATTTTTAGTTTTTGTTTCTGTTTCTGTTTTTTTTAATGACTTTCGAAATAAGTTGAAAATGTTCTTAATAATGTTTAGTAAATCGAAAACACCTGCGTGTTTCTCGCAGGGAATTCCCCCTACTAAGCTAAAGGCAAAAATCAATACCGTATTGTCTCGCTAAAGAGTCCAATAAATCCTGGCACAAAGTAAAATCTTGCATCACTGCCAGATCCGTTAAAAGGGTACCAATCAACTATTTAAACTGAACTGTAGGGCAATCTATGAAACCGCCATAGTCTAATAGATAGTGTAGTGTGTTGGGTTATTACACGAGAGCTTGTGGTTCAATATAGAAGTAGTCTAGTAGGTAGTGCGTTGGCTTATTAGACGTAAAGCCAAGGTTCGAGCCCCAGGCTAGACATCAAGACAAAATACAAAAAGTATTTCTTCGGCGACTTCCTCTCAGCAGATTTCTGGCAAAAATTCTGGAAGTAAATAAAATTGCCATGAAAAGTTTTCTCAAAAATCTGTCGTTCGGAGTCGACTTTAAACTGTAGGTCCCATCACTCATGATAAAATTAACACACACAACATAAGTGGTGTCTGAAACTAGGTCTTAATCCTGACTGAAGGGCTGTAATGTCCAATTATGTATGTATGTGTGCTTGTGGTTCAACTCCCAGTTCAGACATTTTGAAAAAAAAAACGAAACGTGAAAAATATTTCTTTTGGCAACTTCCGCTCAGCAGCAAAAACTCTCCAAGTAAATAATTTTGGAGGGACCCTTGATGATTCAGATTAGTGGCAGGGTAGGCTGTGGTATCTTTATTAAGGGTTCTGATATTAAACTATCTTATAGGCTGTCTGACCACTGCAGTGTTTTCCAAGCAGAGGTTGTGGTAATTTTGAAGGCGGCACAATTCTTGCTGAGTGGCGGGATTTACCCTGATAATCTCCGTATTCACTCTGTCAGTCAGGCTGCGATTAAATCCCTAACGAACGTAGTTTCAATGCCTGACCTTGTTCATGAACGCCTAGGGTTTCTTCGAGAAATTTCGGGTCATTCATAAGGTAACTCTTATATGGGTTCCGGAACACAGGGATATCATTGGAAATTGCATTGATAATGAGCTGGCCAGTGCCAGTATGGATCTACCATTTTGCACGGCCTAGGCTTCCTTTCCTTTGGTTAATTTGGATATTATCCACTCATTCTACGAGGTGGCTTAATATTAAATGCTGGCCTAAGTGGAAGCTCTTCCTTCGACGGGGTCCCTCAGTTAACCTAGCCTGAATAATTTGACATGAAAAGTTTCTCAAATCTGATGTTCAGAGTCAATATTAAACTGTGGATTATTAACACACACAACATGAGAGGTGTGTAAAAGTAGTTTGTAGTGTTAAGTAAAGGTTTGTAACGACCAATTAAGAAAGTAAGTAAGTAGGAACATCTCTGCCATTGATCCATCTGCCTCTCACAACCTCTCTACCTCTCAGCGTAATGGGGAAGTGAATTCGCTTAAGTTCTTAAGACTTTCGCAGAAAATGTTGATTGGTTGAAGATTAGCTAATGCTGCTAATGTCCTCCAGTCTTTTTTTATTTGGCTCATTATAACCAGTGAGTGTAACGCAGTTATTGTTCCATGACTACAGGTCCGTTCAATGCATCCACTGAATGACATTTCAATTGAAGAAAGTCACGCTTTTACGCGAAGTCGTTGTGCTGCTTATGCTTTCATTTGCACTTGTTAGTTCACTTTGAAGCATTGCTTCATGTAGTACCACAACTATGTGTGTTCAAGTGAGCTTTGTCTCAAAGAAGGTTATCAATTCCCCCTATTCTGTCTTAAATATCGGGCTTAAAGTCTTTCATTTGAAGTGTCATTTACGTTCCACAGACGTAGAACGCATAACAAGAATTAAAACCAACTATAAACGTGGTGATTCAGTGCAATTTTTCGAGCACTACCTGTGATTATACTGTTCATTATCGATCTACTGCGGAAGCAATTTGCAAGATTATAAGAAAATTTTAAAAGCATTACAGATGTGGTCAGGCCTGTGCATCATCGCAAAGAGTGCTTTGTCGGAAATATCGTTTCTGTTGAAGAATCTTTGACTCGGATTATCTGTCTCTCAGCAATTGAGCCTACCTTGGGCTCAGTATAGTTTTGTTTGCATTTCTGTCCGCATACAGACCAACTTACGCCACAATTAAAGTTTTCTAACCATTCACAACACCGTAGATGTGCGGTTTGGGTGTGAAAATAACTTTCAATGCCATTTTTTCGAATTCATTCTTCAGCTCATATCTTATCCGTTGGTGACGTTAATTATCAAAATTGTCGTATATGCCCAGAAATAATTGCAATGCGCATTGTACCGCCCGCTTTTGGAAATGATCCTAAAAGAACCGTTATTAATTCATTATGACCTTATGATAAACCACTTTCTTTGGCCCGCCATTGGAGCTTATGAACAGTTCATAATTCATCGAACAATTTTAGTTCTATTGCTTGAAAAGTTTCCCGAAAGTTTAATTTCATGTTTCGGCAACGTATTTAAATTGGCTACAGCGATTATCCCACTTGACACTATTAAATATTTTTTTATGGTACCGTAAGGTTAGGTTAGGTTAGGTTAGAGGACGTGTACTTATCAATTAAGACAAGTACAGTACCCGGAGGTCGAATTGACCCATTGTACAACGTCCTAGTTTCTCACACCACTTATGTTGTGTGTGTTAACTTTATACATGAGTGGTGGGACCTACAGTTTAAAGTCGACTCCGAACGACAGATTTTTATTTATTGAGAAACTTTTCATGGCAATTTTTATTTACTCTCAGTGTTTTTGCCAGAAATCTACTGAGAGGAAGTCGCCGAAAAAAATACTTTTTGTATTTTGTCTTTGATGCCTGGCCTGGTGCTCGAACCCAGGCTTTTGCGTCTAATAAGCCAACACACTACCTACTAGACTACGGCGACTTAAAAGAATGGTACCGTAAGACCATCCAGCGTCTTGATTCGTACTGTAGACATTGCCAAGGTATTTACTAAGCATTTTTAGCATTGCCACAAGTCACGAATTCCTTTTTTATACTCAAAAAATTATCACTGGAAAAATACAATTCAATTTGCTTGTAATACTATGCTCAGACATGCACTTATATTGAGTAAATCGCAATAAGCGGCATTATGGATCTCAATATTTCATATAAAATGTCAATTAATTATTGCTCAATTAATTCATAAATTGTTATAATATTGATTAAAACTTGAAATACAGCACACTGTCATAAGTACGTTCAATGAGCATATTAGAATTTTCCGAACACTTTCTATTGATATTTGACAATTCAAATGTCAACAACGACAAACAAAAAAAAAAAACAAAACAAAAACAATGTTGTTGAAACAACCAGCTGTTTTGTTTACCAGCTGTCAAATGAATATTGAATAAGCAGCTGAACTGTGTATATTATTATGCCTGAACACTTAAAAAATTGTACTCAATAAACCGAATATTGACTCAATAAAAGTGCACGTCTGAACATAGTAGAAATGCAGAAAACTGATACAAAATTAAAGTATGGTAACCCTGCCCTTTTAACGTTAAATGGATTAACTGTGTGAACAGTTGTATGCATGCATCATGTACCTGCTATAAATTGAGTACCTGTTCAACTCACACATATATGCACACACTTGCGCAGAAACGAAATGAACATGTTTTGTATACAGTATTGACAACTTCACTGAGGATGGCGAAAATAATAAAAAAAAATTATTGTTATACAAAGAACAGCTGATGGCTGACGTAAAACAATAAAAAATGACATTCAGAACTGGTTTAACAAAATTAAAAAACAACAAAAGAATGAAAGAAAAAAAGTGGAATAGAAAAAAAACCACAAACAATTGCAGTCACAAAGTAATCGTAAATAAAGAGAATCTTTTTGAGAAAAGAAAAAAATAAGAGATAGTGAGAGAGATCCATGTGTGGTGGTGATCATATGGTTGGCTATACAGTGGAGGGCATAGAACGTTCAATATACTGTTTATAGCTTGACAAATAAATGTAAAACAGAATACGATCATCATGACGTTTTCCATGAAATTGAAGTCTCCGTAGTAAGTATTGTGTTGGCTTATTAGACGTAAAGCCAGGGTTCGAGCCCCAGGCCAGACATCAAGACAAAATACAAAAAAAGTATTTCTTCGGCGACTTCCTCTCAGCAGATTTCTAGCAAAAGCTCTGAGAGTAAATAAAAAATTGCCATGAAAAAGTTTCTCAAAAATCTGTCGTTCGGAGTCGACTTTAAACTGTAGGTCCCACCACTCGTGTATAAAATTAACACACACAACATAAGAGGTGTGAGAAACTAGGACGTTGTACAATGGGTCAATTCGACCTTCGGGTACTGTACTTGTCTTAATTGACAAGTACACGTCCTCTAACCTAACCTAACCTAACCTGACGTTTAAAAAATGTTAGTAAAGAGAGATTAAAGCGCCGTTGAACCAAACGTCCACTGAACGTAATGCTTAAATGCTAACCGAAATTACGATTACGGTTCGGTAATCGCCCTCAGTGGTTTTCGTTGCGCTACGTTTCGTAAACGTTTGGCTAATTGTGGCTTTAGACTATCACACTAGACTTACGATATGCCAAGTTTTCATATAGATGAGAACGTATACTATCGTGTAAACTCAATATGTAATGAGGACGTAAGGCAGAAAATATGGATGGGATTTGTTTGCCGTACGACTCTCTTCGGTTTTTGAAATTTCTCAAAAGCCAGCACACTTCATTAGATCAGGGATGCATTCATTTTATTTTGTCTTGCTAACATACTAATCGTGAAAACAAATGAGAACTCTGACGTAAGACAGATGAAATTCTGTTACATTCCCTCTGAATTTACCTATGTACGTAAAACCTTAGACCAAAATTCAGATACTATTTCGGCAACGTTTTTACTTATTTTTTCAACTGAATGGACTTGGTGACCAAAATAACATAAATTTTCCATGTTTTATCACATCGGCAGTGTTTTCTACTGAAGTTACGCTCGTATTCTGTTCTTCCACTAAAATAAACCTATTGCAATAGCCATTAGCAAAATATGAGCGAATTATTTTGCCCGACACTGCATCTGGGCAGAAGTATCAAATACAGGAACCGTGTTAACTCACTAGTATTTCGCTTTGCTTGTAGTCATATTCGTATTTTTAAAATGAAATGTAAAAAAGAACTCGCGCGCGGTTACTATTTTCACAATGCGCTGATGCAATATAATGAAATTCGTAGCGTTGTGTGATTGAAAAAATATATTTCTTTAGGCCCAAACAAAAAAAAATAAAAGCCATTATGATGAAATAAAAGATTGTGTAATTATTTAATTACGTACACCCTTGCACTTGTAGAAACTTGTGAAAGTATTTGTAGAGCTTGTACGACGACCACATTTTCGTAATCTTTTCACAATAATTTGTAATTTTTTTTGCAAAACCTTTCTGTATGCCCTTCATTGACAAAAAATCATTTTATTATTCGTCTCTTTTTGGGCTGTAATATTTACTCCTAGTTTCCAAAAAATAATGCGTATTGGAGGCCTTCTAAACGGGGTTCATTGACGTGGTCTAATATCTTTCCGCCGTCTTACTTCTTCGGTTCTAAAAATAATCACTCGGGCCTAATTCATAAATTTTTGTCATTTAAACGCGTGTTTCTGCCCGTAGGCTGGTACAAATATGGTAATTTTCTTCCAAATCCTCATAAAATCCACACCATAAGTTATTCATGGCTTGTTTTAGTCTGACAAACCCACTTAGAGTTCATGGACACCGCTACACTTCGAGAAACCCTCCCTCATTTCCTTTTTTTATTGAGACCAACACTCAGTAGATGCCTCCTATTCATTCAGTGCATTGTATTGGAATATATGAAAGGTAGTTTATAAGAGAAAGGCTAGAGGGGGTAGTGTGCTATAATTTTTAAATTATTATCTGAAACAATTCTCGCTTTGTTTTTTCTATTGTGGGTAATCACATGTAATGTCAGACAAACAATCAGACAATCACAAACACCCAAAGTCTCAGCCCAGAGGGTGAGAATCGAATCCACGGTCTTGGCACTTGAAGTTAAGCACACTATCCAACTATGCCATCGGGACACCCGATGTTCGGTGGTTTACGGTTCATATATTCGTCGATATTGCAATCAAATGATCATTAAAAATTGATACCACTAAGCCTTTTGAGGCACCATGTGTTCAACACCATATCGTATGCTTGCAACTTAACGTAGATATTTTTATAATTTTTGTCGGTTGTAACGATCTCAACTATGTCTTCAGGAAGTTGTACGTCGTATATGCTTTCAAATTTCGATGTGACCATATCGTTGAATCGAATGGTTCACCATTCTCTTTATAATATACTTTCGACAACACCAGGATGTAGTTTTTTCCATTTCGTTCTCAAACCATATTTCTATTTTCTTTTAATTTTTGACTCTATTCAGTTTCAGTTTTTTATATCGTGGCCTTATTTCAGTTTCATTAAAATAAAGTTTCTCTAGTTAAATTTAGATTGTCTATTGTTGCAGGACCAATATTAATAGTCTTGCCATCTGTGATTGCCTAGAAAAAACAGCGCCCTCTGTAAGATATAAGCGCGAGAAAACAAAGTCCTAATCTATTCGAAAGCTTGCGCCATCTGGCTTTTTCATGATATTCAGTGCTGATGTTATTTTTCCTATTGAGGACAGAACGCTTCTGGATGTAAAATTGTTTGTGTTGTGCTGTATTTGAATCTGAAATATTAGGGTCTAATGGTAACATGAATTACAATTTTTGCTACATAACATAATTGGTCATTGCAACCCTGCAATCAGAATTACGACCTAGTTTCACACACCACTTATGTTCTGTGTGTTAATTTTATACCTGAGTGATGGAATCTACAGTTTAAAGTCGACTCCGAACGACGGATTCTTTGATTGGAGATGTCTGGCCTGGGTTTAGAACCGTGACCTCACGTCTAATACGTCCAACACACTACCTACTAGGTTACGGCGACTGTTATTGATACCCTCAGCAAAAAAATAAATTTTTATTTACACATTACAGAGCTAATTCATAAGTAGAGTTGATGAAAGAAGATGGTAGCCTTATTAGTTAAAATGCTGGCACCCAAAAGAGGATATGCTTTAGAAACTTCTGCTTTGAATTTTATTCACAATAAGAACTTTGATTTCCTAATTCTTTTGCCGATTGGAAGAAGAGCATATACCCTAGCATTCAGACGCTAGGATAAATCCTTAATAAATAAAATAAATCCTTAGGATTATACAGTATTTCTCGGATATAAACACCTCGTATATAACAATTCCTCGCTTAATAGCACTGAAACATATACAATCTTGACTTTTCCTTCAAAATGTAGTGCAACTATTTCGATATATGTATCCCGCTTTTAAGCATTCTCCGCTTATAAACGTGAGAAATTGAACTTCATATCTCAGAAGTCGCCGTAGTCTAGTAGGTAGTGTGCTGGCTTATTAGACGTAAAGCCAGGGTTCGAGCCCCAGACCAGACATCAAGAAAAAATACAAAAGTATTTCTCCGGCGACTCCCTCTCAGCAGATTTCTGGCAAAAACTCTGAGAGTAAATAAAATTACCATGAAAAAGTTTCTTAAAAAAAATCTGTCGTTCGGAGTCGACTTTAAACTGTAGATCCCACCACTCATGTATAAAAATTAACACACACAACATAAGTGGTGTGAGAAACTAGGACGTACATTGGGTCAATTCGACCTCCGGGTACTGTACTTGTCTTAATTGGCAAAGTACACGTCCTCTAACCTAACCTATATATGTTAAGTCATTGGGTTATGCTGATAAAATCACAACTATTGAGCCATTGGAAGTCAATATTCACCATTAACGCGATCATTTTCGAAAGTGCTTCTATCCTGGGAATACTGTAATATAACCACTAATATAGAAGATATTAACACAGCTTTTAATTGATTTTCTTAATCGTATAAAGTATTCTTGTGAAATTGCAATCGTTTACCTACTTTTTATTTCGTAATATTATTTTATTTGACTTGTTTCATACATACAAGTACAATAAAACAAAAGCACCAAAAGCTGCCTACTTTACTGATACGAACTACTATTTAATCAATATAATCATTTGGAAATTGCGAAAATCTTAAAAAATTCAAACTTTCTCTCTTTCTCTCACTCTCTCTCTCTGTTTACACTTGCAGAAATATCTGTAAAATAATGATAAAAAATAAAAAAAAATAAAAAATATTCTTTGCAATTTATTTTCTTCTTTATAAGAATAACATATATACATACAGTGGACAAGAAAAATCTTAGTACGGCAATATAATTTGTCAAAAAAAGTCCCCACAGGCTTAATACTCTTGCACAAAGTCCTGATATGACTTCAAGAGAGTATTTAGGATATCATTTTAAAGAACGGTTACGTAATCGCTAAACCTCAAACAAAAGTCAACCGAAATACATGCTCATGGTGCCACCAGAAAACACTAAACAAAACGTGTACATTCAATACCAAATGGGTTAAATAGAGTGCTTGACCTTAAGGGATATTTTACTAAATACAAGGAATAACATTTTCATATATTCTTCCTTTGAATTTTAAATTCACTCAGGGTTCTCCTTGGGGGTATGTACGGAGTCATCTGAAACTTTTCCTTATTTTTCTCTTGTTTTATAAAAAAACATTAAAAAATTATTTGTTTTATAATAAAACAGAAGTAGTATATTTATGGGGTTTCTGGGTCACTTTCTCCATACAAATTTGGGAGCATGTGTACGCTACAGTCGGTAGTGCTCGGTTAGTCGATAGGTTTGTAACACGTAATGTGTATGATAGTTTTTTGGGATAATAAATTCTTATCACATTTAAAATGAAAGTTCCTTCTAACACAACAACAACACCACGTACAACTATATTTCTATTTCTTGAACAATTGACTATGATAAAACGTGACAAGAATTTATTATCCCGAAAAACGATCATACACATTACATGTTACAAACCTATCGACTAACCGACCACTACCCACTGTAGCGTACGCATGCTCCCAAATTTGTATGGAGAAAGTGACCCAGAAACCCCATAAACATACTACTAACAGAAATAAATTTATAAAATAAATAATAAAAACTTTTGGCTAAAATTCATGAAATTGCTAAAATATATTACCGTTCTACGACTTTTGCTGTCCACTGTATATTCAGCCTATATTGCGTATGTACGACATAAATATTACGTGTTCAATATTTTTTAATTTAATTGTTTCCCTTTTAAAATGCGTGCAAATTTTTTAAAGTATGTGCTGCCTAAAATGTATGTTTTGTGCTATGTCAAGATGTGTTAGAAAGCACACGCACACATACCCATCCATCATGAACCTTTGGTGTGTAATACCACACACACTAGGGATGGGAAATTAATCTTAACAAAGTGTACTAACTTTCACAAAATATTGTACTTTTTTCAGCCCAATTGTACTAAATTCACTTTTTTTCTTTTCAATTTTTTTTTTTATTAAAAATTAAATAAATATATAAATGGGAATTCATTTTACATATATTTATGTACATATATGCCTAAAAAACATAAAAATTTAAAAAAGGTACATTGCAGTTTCTTTGTACTACGCACTAAGTATATAAAGGGTCCGCCAAACAACTTTTTTTTTGAAAATGCTTTAAAAAAACCTACTGAATATTTTCTCAAAAATCTTTTTTTATTTGAAATTACAATCCTTCCGGTTAATAATGGAAAATAATTTCATACAAATGGCTGCCTCGGCTGGCCATGCAGTAGCCTACACGATCGGTCTAATTTTTAAAGACATTATCGATTGTGTGCAGCTGTATTTCACCAATGGCTTCACGAATATTGTACTTTAAAGCGTCAATTGTCTCTGGCTTGTCGGCGTAACACTTATCTTTGACGGCACCCCACAAATAATAGTCCAACGGTGTCAAATCGCAGCTCCGAGGTGGCCAAACGACATCAGCTCTGCGGCTGATAATGCAATCTTCAAAAACAGGGCGCAAAACATCGAGTGTAGCTTCGGCTGTGTGGCACGTAGCGTCGTCCTGTTGATAGCAAATGTTGCCAATATCCTCCTCTTCAATATTTGTGAACAAAAATTCGTTCAACATGACCCGATAACGATCGCCATTGACTGTAACGGCCACTCCTTGCTCATTTTCGAAGAAAAATGACCCAATTATGCCTCTGGACCAAAATCCGCACCAAACAGTGACTCGTTTTGGGTGCGTCGGCTTAGGCTACTGCATGGCCAGCCGAGGCAGCCATTTGAATGAAATTATTTTCCATTATTAACCGGAAGGAGTGTACTTTCAAATAAAAAAGAAATTTGAGAAAATATTCAGTAGTTTTTTTAAAGCATTTTCAAAAAAAAAAGTTATTTGGCGGACCCTTTATAATAGGTAAACTTAACAACTTAATTTAATACTTAACTATAAAGGAACACAAAAGTTTATGAGATCTAAATTTAAAATCACTATTTATGATATTTTTCTTTGCTAGCAAACTATTTGTTATTTCAAAATTGTAGCAACAAGAATTAAATGACTTCAATAAATCCCTTGTTTGGATTAAATTGGAGACAGTCGAAGCAAACAGTCTGTTACTCTCTTTGGTTTTTATTAAATTTTGGTACGAAAATATCCTTTCTACATTTGCAGATGAATATTCGTTTTATAACCCTTGAAATGACATTGAACATTGATTCATTTAGTTCATTTTTTATTTCTGATACCTTCGACCAAAAAGATACATATGTTCTAATTTTTGAAAGCTTTAATAGTTTCTAAGTCCGATAGCGCACGAAATTGATTATTTATTGATTCAATATTCTTAATTTCATTGGGAAACATTTTGAATATAAACGGTACAATACTTGAAGTTTTACCTGAAACAACGTTTTCTGGTGTACATTTTTTAAACCATAGTAATATTTCATTATTTAAATCAACTTTTGCTTTTAAAACTTCACAGAATTTTAAATAAAATTTCTTTGCTATTTCTTTAAGCTTCAAAATAATACTGTGATCAATATTATTTATGGATATGTATATATCTCGCCAATAGGAATAGTGTTTTCATTGATATTGATTTTTAATATATCATTTTCATCTAATGTATTTTTTTGTATAAAATTGCGAGCTATTTGACTGAACAAAAATTTTAAGCGGTCTAAAAGTTAGCATCGAGTGGCAATATGAAAATGAAACAAAAAATGATACAGTGATGAGACAGAATATTTGAGTAATGTAATAAAATAGGGAAAAATTTTAAATAGTGCTAAAATTTTTATAGTTGCTATGGTGTTTTTGACTTCCAAATAGTGCTAAAAAAGTACAATTGTACCAACTTTTCCATCCCTGACACACACTGTGTTGATAATATGGAGAGCGAAACACACGCAATAAATCTGATGCAATGAACATACACTCTTATTTAATGCATGAAACGAAAATTATCGAACAACAACAACACAAATCCTTTCGTTTTCCATCACTGTTAATTACAATAGCGGATGAAATCAATGCGCAAAACAATAAAAAACATGGAAATATCGTTTGTAAACAAATTGTTTACAAAAATAATAACAGTAAAAATAATGAAAGAATTTAAGTACGTATGTTTACACGCATATGTATGTACATACATACATATGGTTTACGTAAACAAAACTTTCTTTACATTTATTGGGCAGTTAATCGAAAGCGTTAAAAAAATGAACTAAAGAAAGTGAAAATTATGGCCGGCCGCACTTAAAACTCTACTAACACTGAACTTTTTCATTTCACCGAGTTTTCTATGCTTAATGGTTGGTGAAAACATTTTTTATGCTGAAATTCGTTTCAATTCGATTTAACATGGGTGCCTACTCTACTATATAAATTGGTAGCGATGGTTCATAATTGTTTTTTTCTTTTTTGACTTTAAACCATAAACACATGATAGACACCAAATGCCGATTGACGCTTTTGAAATTAGTTCAGCATGGGTGTTTATAGATGCTCTGTCTTTAAAATAAGCATTCTGTTATACGAGTTTGAGTTAAGCATTTCTGTTTAATATAGAATCTGAACAAAGCATTTGAGAAGCTTTGTCAAATTTGTAGAGTTCAAGTTGTTTTCGGCAATTGGGTCTATTTTACGTCATACTATGGTATATTTTGCATGTGGTTTTGGAACAGCTGACCTATTATAGTGTCGTAGATTTTCTGCGTTGATTTTTTAAACAAAATTTTCTTCAGCAATGAAGCTCATTTTTTACTCGGTAATTTTAGCAACAAGTAAAATTGTCACATAAGGGACTCGACGAATCTAGAAGTTATTTGTGAAAAAGCCATTGCTTCGGCATAAAGTGACTGTTTGTTGTGCATAATACTCTCTACTGGTGCCAATGGTAGGTAGGTAGAAGTGGCTGTCCCCTCGATGGAGTCATGAGCGGACACACTTAGGCCGCACACAGGGCCCATTGTGATGCCACAGTTCCTCATTTCCCCTATTCCAGGAACCATTCGGAGCTTCCGATGAAGCAACTCAGGCTGCCAATATCCATACATGACAGTTCATCCATATCCTCGATGTAGTAGGCACCCAGGTACCCCTTTCTCCTCTGACTAAGTGCCGGACATGTGCACAATAGGTAAAGAATAGTCTCATCTTCCTCTTCATCTCCACAGCTTCTGCAGAAATCATTTGCAAGGAGCGAAAGCGTTCCTGTAACACAATAGCCCGTAATAACCCCGATAACAGTGCTACGCCTACTTCTTTGGAGTTTAAGCAGAGTCGCCGTGCGCCTCCTATCCAGCCTCGGCCAGATATTTTGCGCCGCTCTGCCCTTGTCCGAAGTTGCCCACATTCTGTTGACGAGATCTACGGTTGCATTATCAATTATAAGTTTGCAGGTCCCCGAAGGGATCCCCAATGTAGAGAATTCATCAGAGAGTTCGATGGTCGTGCCTCTTCCGGCCAGTTAATCTGTTCTGTCCCGGTACCCATGTGATACAAACATCATATCGGTTCGCCATCTCATTGAGATATCTGCGACAGTCGTACACCGTCTTGGAGTTTACTACACTGGAATCCAATGCCCTGATAGCCGCTTGGCTATCGGAAAGTATGATGATTTTCCGTCCGTGAACATTTTTGTCCACAATAATTTTCACCACAGCCTGAATTGCTGACACCTCCGCCTGAAAGACGCTGCAATGATTCCGAATAGATACCAATTCCATATTGGTGCCAATAGAGTTTTATTTTGAAAATATATAAAAGAATCGTTATCGTCATTCACAGTGCTAATCTATAATTGAAGATTCCCAACTGAACGGTATGTGGTTTTCACAAGACGGTGCCATAACATGATCGATTGCATGTAAGCTATTGTCACGTTTTGGCAATATCAATTGTTCACCGAGATCATGCGTTATGCCACGATAATACTTTTTTCTGTATTATATGAACAGGAACAGAATACAGTACTTGCAGTGGAAGCTGAAGCTTACGTCGTAATGCAGATAGAAACCATAAAAACAGAACGGTGAAGCGAAATATATTTGTTGCGCGACAAATTTCAAAAATTTTAATTTTGCACTTTAGCTGCTACTACAGCGACCTGTCGTAACTACTTATCCTATTGGCACGAATTTGAACTGCTATTTTTAACTTTTGATAGCTTGCAACGTTACGCGTTACGTTATACTGCAGCGACCATTCTGTTTCTCATTTAATATTAATTTTTTAATCAAAAATTCAGTTGTTGTTGTCACATAATTTACAAATATTTCCTGTAATAAAATAAACCATTTTCGTCAAATTTAGTAACAATTCTGAACCATTAAAATCGAATAAAAAAAAATATTCCCCCACAATTGGTTTTTGAATTTGAATCACTGCCTAACACTGTCGTCCGCCTCGTAAGCTTGATTTGGACATGAGAACTACTATGCCTGCAATCGTTTAAACTTTTTAAAAAGAAAAACTTTTTTTCATTTCATTGTTTCCATTACAATAATTGTGTATAATTTAGTCATTGTTTGTTTAAAAATATACTCTTTTTCTTCTACTTTAAGTTTGTTTTTCTTTATTTATTTTTTTAATTGAAAACGTACCAATTCATACCATGCAGACGACAAGTTATGTTAAATGCCAGAATATCAGTGTTTGTTTACCTACCTTCCGCTGTGCCAAAACGAATAGGAGGAGTCATGTGAACTTTAGAGAAAAAGAAAAACAGACTGACTGCATGGAATGAAAACAAAAATAAATAACCGTTATGTTTACATTTTATTTGTTGTTTTAATAGCAAAACTAAACATTATGCATTAATAACAGACACTAATTAAAGGGGACGAAAACTTCAACAGAAAAAGAGAGAGGTAGAGGGAGAGGCCAGTGAGTGAGATTACCATCGTCGATTAACCAACTTGAAAAGTAAACTTAAGGAACATATCAAATGCCATTTGTTATCTTATGGAAATACATAAATTTCTTGGGTCAGAGTAGAAACTAGCTTTTGAGCTCTACTGCTTCCAATGGAAATGTATTGCAAATGTGGCAGAAAGAAAATCTGTAACGAATGGATGGAAAGATAGTAGGAACGTAGATCTATCACAAAGCATTTCTTACATATTTGGTCATTACAACCCTACAGTAAGGATTAGAACCTAGTTTCTCACATCACTTATGTTGTGTGTATTCATTTTATACATGAGTTGCGCAGAGTTGAACAGTTTCTGCTCATATCCGTGGATTTTGAAAGATTTTACAGAAGAAGACTTTAAACTGTAGGTCCCGCCGCCACTCACGTATAAAATTAACACACACAGCATATGTGGTGTGAGAAACTAGGTCGTAATCCTGACTGAAGGGTTGTAATATCAATTTTGTATGTATGTATGTATACTCGTACTCTTAGACATCGATTCATACAGCGCCCTTTAATGAGGCCCCAAAGAAACTTGATTAAATCCTGTCAAGAGCCAAGGGAGTATCCTATATACCCACAACGACAGTAGACCATCTGAGTTAGGCTTTCTTTCGCGTCATTATAGATCAAGTCATAAGAATATAAGAACTAGCACAGAATAAATCTTCTAAACATCATAACATTCTGCTAAGGCTCCCTCCTCTCTATTATGACATGGTTTACGCAACGAAACATTCTACATAGACTACGTGTCATGCATACAAATAATAATTCATCAGATAAGTTAGGTTACGTGGCGGTCCCCCTCGAATGAAGAGGTCCCACTTAGTTCAGCATTTAGGCTCCTTGTGATATTGAGCAGGTAAATGAGAACAAATTTCTGCACATATACATGGATTTTGTAAGATTTTACAGTATTGTTGGAAACAGCATTTATAAAGACCTAGGAAATCCTAGGAATCATTAAAAGACATTATAAAGCTCTACACTAAACCACTTCAATTCAACATGACCATACACCAGAGATGTGTACTTTGATCCATGCTAAACCATGTCCTGAATATGAACAACATTGTAGTATCAAAGGGCTTTCAATGGACTTACGTACTTAATTAGTCGTTACAATACTTTAACCAGATAGGTGTAGCTTTTCACACCACCCATGTTGTAGACGTTACAACATGGGCCATGAGTGGCGGGACCTACAGAACATCAAGAAGTCTCCGTAGTCTAGTAGGTAGTGTGTTGTCTTATTAGACGTGAAGCCAGGGTTCGAGCCCCAGGCCAGCCATCCCGACAAAATACAAAAAGTATTTCTTCGGCCACTTCCTCTCAGCAGATTTCTGGCAAAAACTCTGAGAGTAAATGAAATTGCCATTAAAAAGTTTCTCAAAAATCTGTAATTCGGAGTCGACTTTAAACTGTAAGTCCAGCCAGTCATGTATGAAATTAACGCACTCAACATAAGTGGTGTGAGAAACTAGGAATTTGTACAATGGGTCAATTCGTCCTCCGGGTTCTGTACTATGTCTTAATTGACAAGTACACGTCCTCTAACCTAACCTAACCTAACCTACAGAACATCATCGACTTCGAACATCAGCAACAATCCTACAGGACGTTTACTCGTTATAAAATAATACACGACGCCTACAAATTTTTATCAACCGCTGCTTACGGGGTATAATCAGTTGTGTCCCAACATTATAACAAATATTGTGCTGCCATTAAGCTATCTTTAGAAGAAAGTTGTCATCAATATGGCGTACATTGAGATCTAACAATAATGTCGCCAAGGTGGCATACATAATTGGAAGGATTGTAATGCCTTTAGTTAGGATTACCACTTATGTTGTGTGTGTTAATTTTTTTATACATGAGTAGCGGGACCTACAATTTAAAGTCGACTCCGAACGACAAATTTTCGAGAAAATTTTCATGGCAATCTACTGAGAGGAAGTTCCATAGTTTGTGATGTCTGACCAGTAGCTGCTAGACTACGTCGACTACAAGGTAACACAGCACTGTGACCGATAAGACTCGCTACGTCGCGGATGCTTCAAAATATCTTACCGCTCTCCATCAACATACAGCTGCTAACAGTGTCCGATGGCAGTCGGTCGTTGAGACCATTTGCGTTCGAATTGGAGAGTAAAGCCACAAGATGATGATAATTTCGAATTGAAACTACTAGCAGTTCGTCCGTCGTACATACATACATACATAATTGGTCATTACGACCCTTCAGTCAGGATTACGACTCACACCACTTATGTTGTGTGTGTTAATTTTATCATGAGTGGCGGAACCTACAGTTTCAAGTTGACTCCGTACGACAGATTTTTGAGTAACTTTTCATTGCAATTTTATTTACTCTCAGAGTTTTTGCCAGAAATCTGCTGAGAGGAAGTCGCCTTAGAAATATTTTTTCGTATATCATTTTGTTGGAAATGTCTGGCCTGATGTTTGAACTGTGGTCTCACGTCTAATAAGCCAATAAACTACCTACTAGACTACGGCAACTTGCTGGTAATAAAAAGGATTTCTTATGAATTTTCCATAGTACTGTCCATTTAAAGGATGAACCCCTTATTTTAAACGGAAAAAAGGTTTGATGACTAAATTTCACATAATTTCGCCTTACTTGGCTACGGTAAACTGTTGCAAAATGTTGCCAAGTTATTGACCCAGAGGTTAATAAATTATCAAAAACCACCCTTTCTATCACTCTATTGGGGTCATTTAACCAAATTTGTATCAGTTTCGTACCAGGAAGTTCAATACACATTCATATACTATGTGTATATGTATGTATGTATGTATGTATGTTTGTAACGCATAGATTTTATTTTCATATGGGGTTATACAACAAAATACCACTTACCCACTTAGAAAATGAACGAACGAACGAATTCAATCTAAAAGGGAAAACTACAAAAGAAAGTATCGAAACAAAATCAGAAAATAAACGAAAATTAAAAACAGTGTTGCAAACAGCAGCACATTGAAATCCTTTAGAAAAAACGTCATTTTGTTTAGACATGGCAACACTTAAATAACTTGCAAAACCACAAAAGAGGTGAAAGAGAGTGGGATTTGTGAGAGCAAGAGAGTCCCAATAAAATTCAAATTTTGTTTACAGTTTGCTAATCAAAACAAACAAAGAAACGTTAAAATTATCAGAGTTTTAAAGCAAGAGAGAGAGAAAGCGAAAGCCTTAAATGAGAGAATCTCTACAGCGCAGGATTATGTTTACAATTGCAAAAAACGAAAGGAAAATATAAGGAAATGAAAATAAATACCAAGAAAAAAAAGAACGAACGAACGATGGAATGAAAATAAACGAACGATAATAATACTTCCGTTATAACTGCGGGGGGTATAAAGATTGACAGCACCGTCTACAATAATAGGACTATCAATAACCACACAAACCATTACAGGGGTGTTTAGATTCGTCAATGAAAATATGGTTTGAATGAAAAATAATTAAAATGGAAAAGCAGAATAGATAGGGGGTTGAAAGATTAATTCTCCGTAAAGAAATCATATGTTTTTGAGCCAATTCACACGAGAACAATTGTGCTGGCGTAAAATGATAGTTTATAGGCAATAGGGGTGAAGAGAATAGTTTTTCGGTGGCGTAAAGTTTCAACCAGCTACAACCCCGCATTACCAGCACAAAACTAATACATGCACATTTTTAAAAATCAGCCAAACATCAAATGAATTCAAAAACACTAATAGGTATACATTTCATGCCAAACTAATATTCATCCCGTGTGTTTTGAAAAGAACAAAAATTGTGGGACTAAAAATTGTTCTCGTGTGAATTGGCTCTTTATTGTATAAAATAAAGAATTATCAATTATTTGATTTCAAAAGTAAAGTTAAATGAAATCCACACTAAAATGACAGCCTTTGGATTAATTGCAGCAATCGCTCCTCTTAATGTAAGTTTCGTTTTGGCCTGTTTTCGAATGCTGCTACGTTCCAATAGTACAAAATCTCATGGTCCTGACAACCAATTGGCTTTGCACTTCCCAGGCAAAAACTATAAAATCAGTAGTATTGTGTAGCTTGTAGCTCGGTTTTGTTGAAGCCATATACAGTCCAGATCATAATCTTCAATTGTAGCTCAAAAAAAAATCGTCTCTGTATTCACGGTAAGACATCTTCCAGGATCGCTTTAAAAAACTGGGCACAGTCACATTCCAGGCGATTGCAGGGTCGGCGAGCTCGCCAGAGCTCGTGTCTCCTTCCGGAACCGTTGTCAATCGATTTGGTCATGCCACTTAACTCGTTTAAATTAGCCATTGGACAAGAATTCTTTCGGGACGCCAACCTATCCTATCTATGTCAGTGAAGAATTTTCCTCCACTGTCGACTTACATAGACCTCGATGGATAGAAGGCGCACCAACCAACTACTCGGACTTGGCAGTAATGTCATCTCGATCACAGTGGCCATGCTTACAGGTCATTGCGTTATGGGGAGACATGCAAAAAGACTGCAGCCCCCATCTAACGACTTCTGTCGTGGGTGTAGATCTGCTGAAGAGTAGGAAACTGTTATTCACTTTCTTTAAATCTCCATTCCTTGTCAGCTTAACGGAGTTATCATCCATTGATGTCAACCATGTAGCTTCGTTTATTAAACTTTCAGGCTGATTTTTCAGCTTATTTTAATGTGCAGCCTTTGCACTTTACACCAACTTCTTTCCTAGTTTGATGGAATTCGGTTAGTACAGGAACTGCGTTTAACTGTGGCGTTGCAATGGGCCGCTATGCGTGCTCAAGTGAACTTTGGTAATCAAAGCTACCACATCTACCTAACCTAACCTAAAAATTTTAAAAATTCACGAAATAATGTTGGGATGATAGAGGCCGCAAGTAACACTCTTGGCTCAAAGGTTTCAATTATTAAATTATTACTTGAATGTGGGAAATCCTGCAACAGGCACAAACGCAGATTTGAGACAACTTTGCAAGAGAGAAGGAACAAGTTTTTGCTCCATTTCGCAACCATGCATCTACCGCCTCGCAACATACCCAAGACCAAATATTAAATATGATTCAACAAAACGGATTTCTCAGAGTTGTTCAACAGAGTAACTAACAAAGGACGTGAGACCTCGGTTCAAACCCCAGGTCAGAGATCTCCAACAGAACGAAATATGAAAAAATATTTTTTCGGCAACTTTCCGTCAGAAGATTTCTAGCAAAAACTGTGCGAGCAAATAAAATATCCATGAAAAGCTTCCCAAAAATCTGTCATTCGGAGTCGATTTTAAACTGTACATTCCGCCACTCATGTTAACAAAGACACCATATGTGGTGTAAGAAGCTAGGTCGTAATTCTGACTGAAGGGTTGTAATGAAGTGTAAATAAACATGGGAAAAATGATGTGGCGGGAAAAGAATAGACGCCAAAGATAGAATCATCTCACAGACAAATTCCTATTTTATTGATACGTATAAATTTTATTTTTTTTGAAAGGAGTAGGATAATTTTATTAACGTTAGTTGAAGGACTCTGTGGTAAAAAATAAATTAGTTTTTATCCAGTCACGGCCTTCTTTTTATAGGCCCTTGAATATTTTTCTTTATAAATGTTTTTTCTTATTAATGGATTTCCTTTGTTTCTATTTAGAGAAGATTTTTTTTAATACAATCATCGATTTAAAACCGCAGTAAAACCACAATACATATTAATTTTAAAGAAAGTACACACGCAACACATGTCATACGGTTTATAAGACAAAATTAAACAATTATACTTGGGTTTACATGTTTCAACGGTGAAATATTCAAGGCTTCGGTGTATTTTCCATTTCACTGCATACAGTGTTATAAGAATACAAGTAAAACGCAAATGTCAACTGAAAGAGAAAAATCAATAGAATGCATTTATGGCTGACAACATGCAACGGTAATTAAGAACAATGTGTAACTAACAAACATACACATCTGTTTACATTGAGAAGTTTATACGCAGTATTAAGGCAAACATTACAATACACTGCATATGTATGTACAGGGTGGGCCATTTAAAAGTTTAAATTTAAAAACGCAATCCAAACAAAAATGGTTTAAATTTTGCCAAATTTTTTTATTTTTTTTTTTTTTGTTGTAAAGTACAATTGTTCCGGCTAGGAATGGAATATTATTTCAATCATATGGCTGCCGTGGCTGGTCTCATAGTACCTCATTCAATTGGACCAATATTCGTGCACTTTTTCGAGTGTATGGGGTCGTATCTAGGCATTGACATTACGAATGTGGGCCTTCAAATGCTCAATTGTCTCTGGTTTGTCGACACAAAAACTTTCCTTTAAGGGGCGCCTCACAGAAAATAGACGCTTCTTGACAGCCAGTTGACGTCACCATTTCGCCTAATTAAACGGCCATCAAACGTTTGACACAATAAATCGATTTGGACATGAGATGTGTGGCAGGTTGCATCATTCTGTTGAAACCAAACATCGTTCACAGATGTAATGTAGGCACGATTCCAAATTTGTAAGGAAAAAGTGGTCCAGAAAGGCCATAAACATTCACATCAATACCATGAAGAGCGTGTACAAAAAAGTCGGTTATCATGGTGCGATAGGTGTCTCCATTAGCCGCAATTGTTGCGGCGTCCAATGATGCCTCCGCGCCACAAGCCGCAACCAAAAAGTTACGCGTAATGGGCTTCTGTAAAACCATGTGTGGGAATATTCGTGCACTTTTTCCAGTATATGGGGTTGTATCTCGGCAATGGCATCACGAATGTTGGCCTTCAAATGCTTCGGAATAACGTCGCCCCTTTAGAAAATAGTCCAACAGTGTCAAATTGCAACTTCTTGGCGGCCAATTGACATCACCATTTCGGCCAATAAAACGGCCATCAAACGGTTGACGAAATAAATCAATTTTGGCATGAGATGTGTGGCAAGTTGCACCATTCTGTTGAAACGAAACATGGTTCACATCAATACCATGAAGAGCGGGTACAAAAAACTCGCTTATCATGGTGCGTTAGATATCTTCATTGACCGTAATGGTTGCGCCGTCCAAACAGTCCACAAGCCGCACCAAACAGTCACTCGTATTGGGTGCATTGGCTTCTGTAAAACCGCGTGTGCGTTTTCTGAGCCCCAAATACGGCAATTTTGCTTACTAAAGTTCCCACCAGGGTGAAAATGAGCTTCATCCGAAAAGATGTTTTCTTTTAGGCAAAATCGACATCATCGTGCAGTTTCTCGTTCTCGGCCCAATAAATCCCAAAGTAGCTCAAGCTGAAATTATATTCATTACGTTCAGTGGAGATCAAATACTGAATTTTGTGACAGAATAGAATGACATAAGTACGGCCAGATTCAGACTTAATTCATACTTAAATCGATAGATGGCCCACCCGATAGTATACAACATGTGTGCATGTGCATGAGTCAATATAAAAATACTGAAATTTATTTAATCCCTTCAGTTTTCATACTGATATTCATGCCAAACAAAACAAAAGAAAGAGAGAGAGAGACAGAGAGAGAGTATGAGTAAATATTAAAAGTATATTTACCGTTATTGCAAACTTCCATTACAAATAACCACAATAAATAAGAGAGTACTCGTATGTGTTTGTATTTTAATTGTTCTCACATGATTTCTTAATAAAAACAAGTTTACCAAGCTCGTGTTGATAGGACGTCAATTGAATTTGAAATTTTTGTTTTTGAATTTTTTTTTTTTTCAATAGAAAAATAATCTTGTTTTTGTTTATGTTTTCGTTTTCTTTTAATGTGAATTGTTGTTGTAAATTGTATTATTTTTAATCATATGGGCAATTCACACGACTTTGTATCGTGTATGTTGTATTGAATACATTTGTTTGTTTGTGAACGCTCAATGCTATGCTGTATTGTGTATCTCGTGGCATTCAAACAATTTGATAGCCCGAAACCAACATAACTTTTTAAAAACATATGAAAACATATACACATTTTTTCATTCACACAATTTGATAGCACGAAACCAATACAACTTTTAAAAACATATGGAAAAAATGTGTATAAGTGTATCGGATTTTTATATGCAAAATATCAACAACTATCATACACTGTTGTATGTTCTTCCAACAATACAATGAATACAACGATACAACGGCTTGTGTGAATTGACCAATAGTTTTTTACGCACGTGTATTGCGTATAGTTTGTTTACCTTTAAGACCGAAAACGTTTCAAATAAATGTGGGCCAAAGTTATTGATCGTTGTTGTTGATCATTGATCGCTGTTAACATTTGTTGTTGTTATACAATAAATCAAATTTTGTTTATCGAATTCTTGTTTAAACAAATAACAAAAAATAAAAATTATTTCTGATATTATATATGTATTTAGTAACAACACAAACAAACATGTGTTATTTTTTTATTTTATTTTTTGGGTAAAATAGGAAGAGAAACAAAAAATAGTTGGGAAATTTTTTTCCGTACAATTTATTATCAGTAAATAAACAATACATATATACATACGGACATTCATATATACATACATATTTATTTATATACAAAGTTTGTTAAAAATGAGGTGATTCTTTGTAGTAATTTTTTTTTGTTTTCCTTAAAACACATTTTTTTATCGATCAATACGCAACTGCTTTATGTGTACCTTTCAAATTAATCTGCCAGTGCCAGGCTTATTTATTTAGCTTATATAGGGTGGGTTTAATTTTAAACCATCGGTTATTTCGAATCTGGTAATACTCATGTCATTCTATTCTGTCACAAAAGTCAGTATTTGATCTCCACTGAACGCAATGAATCTAAAGGGTGTTTTTTATAGAGGTATAGAACTTTAAGTTGCAATAAAACAACGATGGATTATTCGATTGATATGAATTTTATTTATCCGAAAGATAATCTTGTGGCATTACATTTTAAATATGATTTCTGGCATATGACCGCCACGGCTGGCGCGGATGTAGTCCAATCTGGACGTCCAATTTTCGATGACTTCTTCCAACATTTGTGGCCGTATATCGGCAATAATACGGCGAATGTTGTCTTCCAAATAGTCAAGCGTTTGTGGCTTTACCGCATAGACCAATGACTTTACATAGTCTAGCGGTGTTAAATCACAAGATCTTGGAGGGCAATTCACAGGTCCAAAACGTGAAATTAGGCGGTCACCAAACGTGTCTTTCAATAAATCTACTGTGGCACGAGCTGTGTGACATGTTGCGCCGTCTTGTTGAAACCACATCTCCTGGACATCATGGTTATTCAATTCAGGAATGAAAAAGTTAGTAATCATGGCTCTATACCGATCACCATTGACTGTAACGTTCTGGCCACCATCGTTTTTGAAAAAGTACGGACCAATGATTCGACCAGCCCATAAAGCGCACCAAACAGTCAGTTTTTCTGGATGTAACGGTGTTTCCACATACACTTGAGGATTACCTTCACTCCAAATGCGGCAGTTTTGTTTGTTGACGTAGCCATTCAACCAGAAGTGCGCTTCATCGCTAAACAAAATTCGCTTATGAAAATCGGGAACAACGGTAATCTCGTTTGGGAAATAAAATTGCACTATTTGCAAGTGTTGTTCAGGCGTGAGTCTAGTCATGATGAATTGCCAAACCAAACTGAGAATAAATCACTTGACAGCTGTTAAATCGGTCGCCATCTTGAAAAGTAATGCCAACTTAAAGTTCTATACCTCTATAAAAAACACCCTTTATTTATGCTTGTGCTTAAAAACGAGAAACTGCACGATGATGTCGATTTTGCCCAAAAAAATTATCTTTTCGGATGAAGCTCATTTTCATCTTGGTGGGAACGTTAATAAGCTCAGAAAACCCACACGTGGTCTTACAGAAGTCAATTCACCCATTACGAGTGACTGTTTGGTTCGGCTTGTGGAGCGGAGAAATCATTGGTCCATATGTCTTTGAAAACGAGGACAGCGCAGCCATTATGGTCAATGCAGGCACTTATCGCACCATAATAACCGCTTTTTTTGTTACCGCTCTTCATGGTATTGATGTGAACGATGTTGCCACACATCTCATGCCCAAATCGATTTATTGCGTCAAACGTTTCATGGCCGTTTATTTAGCCGAAATGGTGATATCAATTGGCCGCCAAGAAGCTGCGATATGCCACCGACCTGCATTTAGGGGAAGGCTCCTATTCCTGCAATGCATTGTGTTGGAAATGGAAAAAGGGGTTATGGGAGAGAGAAAATTGGGAGTACTGTTTATGGACTTTAAATTTGAATCTGCACAGAGAAAACTGAACCTAATAAATACATAGTAAATTAGAACAAAGTTTATAAGATTTCTCTATGGTTTTTTTTCAAGAAGATATTCTTATTATTTTTATAAGGAAAACCTTTTTGAAAAAATCAAGAAGAAATCTTAGGGATTTTACTAGACAGTCTTCTTGATTTTTTTAAAAAGGGGTTCTCCTTAATTTTATTAGGCTTTCTTTTTGTTTTTTTCAAAAAGGTTTTCTTCTTGATTTTATGAGGCCCTCTTTTTGTTTTTTTCAAAAAGATTTTCTTCTTAATTTTAGAAGACTATCCCTTTATTTTTTTAAATGATACTTCTTGATTTTGATTGATATTATTATAGATTTTTTATTGAAAAATATTCGTCAAAGATTTGGCATTTTGTATCTCATCAATTCTATTTTTCTTTGTTTTCCTCCAGAAAGAAAGCACCTGTTCCCATGGACTGCAATTGTGCTGCAAATGACGAGCTTTTACTCGAAATATTTATCGTTGAAAGAGAAAGATAGACGTATAAAGATGTACATATATTAATTTAAGGAGTTTTAAATATTCATACCATTATTCAAATCTTTAAAAGATTCGTCCGCAGTGACAGAATAATCATCGAATTTTTCCTTTTCAACATTAGTCCAACGAGAAAATTTTCCTGTTGAATTTTTCTTCCCGTCTTTCCGTTTCAAAAAGTATGTTTCGTAGAATAACAAAAACAAATTTGGTTTAGATTTTTTTACCGGTTTTTCGTTAGGGAATACTTCGCAGATAGCATAAGACCATTGGACCATTTTTGGTCCACCTTCTTGAATAAATTTTCAATGTCTTCGATTTTCATTTTTTTTAATATATTTGTTGATTTCATCACGGAGCTCCGAGGATTTAAAAATTGGGACAATATCTACATTTTCTGTTAAAATACTTTGATCGGTCATTACTTAAAATTTTATTTGTTTTTTATAACACTTTTTTTTTGAAATTAAAACAATTCAATTTTTTTATTTAAGTTTACTTTGATTTTTTTTTTAAGAAATATTTTTATTACTTTTTTCCACTTCTTTACTTGTCACTTATTTACTTTCAAGTGTAGCCTAATGAAATCTATAAGAAAAACCTTTTTGAAAAAATTGATTAGGTAGCCCAATGAAATTAATAAGAAATTCTTGTTTTATACAATTTAGAAGAAAACACAATAGAATCAATAAGTTTTTCTCTATGGATTGAATTTTTTGTGGCAAAAATGACGGAATTTGAGTAAAAAAATTGTAAATAACAAGTTTTCTTCTTAAATATATGTGTTTTACGTCTTCAAAAAATTAAAAAGATTTATCACATAAAAATAATAAGAAATCTCTACGAAAAAATCTTCGTTTCTTTCTGCTGTAATACCCCTCACTCCAAAAACGTTTCGTAGAGAAAATCTTCTTGATTTTATTAGGCAGTTTTCGCTCTGTGTGTTTATATTGAAAGTGACAGGAAAAATGTCTGCAAGAAGAAGAGAGTTCGACATGTGTATGTACATATACAGCGAAAAAATATCAATCCAATAGCCAATCCACCGCAAAGGAATATACTTTACGAGAAAGGCGAGTGCTACATACAAAAAAGCGTTTGAGATTTTTGGAAACAATTCCCTTTAAATACTGAGAACAAGTTGCCTTAATTAACGGAAAGAACTATCTTATGTTGCCGCAGTCTAGTAGGTAGTGTGCTGGCTTATTAGACGTAAGGCTAGGGTTCAAATCCCGGAACGGACATCTCCAATAAAATGAAATACGAAAAAATATTTCCTCGGCGAATTTCCCTCAGAAGATTTCTGGCAAAAATTCTAAGAGTAAAATAAATATTGCCATGAAAAGTTTCTCAGAAACTTTAAACTGTAGGTCCCGCCATAATAAGTCCCGTCGTAATCCTGACTGAAGGGTTGTAATGACAAATTATGTGGAAGCGTTCTACAGCTCATTAACTTTGGGCTTAAGCAATTTGCCGGCAAGTCATCGGGACCAGCAGCTTTATTATGTTTAAAACGCACGTTATGACTGTCCGCTAGAATCTCCACATCGCCAACATTTATTGGATTTGAACAACATCTTCTCTTCAATTCCACAGCTTCACAATCGATTTCATAATTGTCATGAAAAGTAATTGCCATCACCCTTTAATCAGGTTGCCGTTTACATCCACGCTTGGCCTTATAAAAGTAAAATCCTTTAAAAAAAACCACAAATTGAAGTGTTTATCAAAGACTTGTGACTGAAATAGCTGACTCATCCCCAAATGCTTAGCTAGTGTTCGAAACTTTTTTAATTTTAACATTTCCTATTAAAATTATGGAAGTCGCCGTAGCTAGTAGGTAGTGTGTTGGTTCAAACCCCAGGTCAGGCAGACATCTCCAAAAATTCAGAGATTAAAATAAAAATTGCCATGAAAAAGCTTCTCCCCCGTCACTCATGTTTAAAAATTAATACACATAGCATAAGTGATGTAAGAAGATAGGTCGTAATCCTGACAGAAGTGTTGTAATAATCAATCATGTACAGCGGTGGCTTTATAATTAGAAAAGACTTAACAACGCGTATGTTTGTTAATTTGTTTTATACTATGTTTAGACATGCACTTTTATTGAGTCAATATTCGGTTTATTGATTACAATATTTTAAGTGTTCAGACATAACAATATACGCAGTTCAACTGCTTATTCAATATTCATTTGGCAGCTGGTAAACAAAACAGCTGGTTGTTTCAACAACATTGTTTTTGTTTTGTACGTTGTTTTTTTTTTGTTTTGTTTGTCGTTGTTGATATTTGAGTTGTCAAATATCAATTGAAAGTCTTCGGAAAATTGTAATGTGCTCACTGAACGTACTTATGACAGTGCTGAATTTCAAGTTTTAATCAATATTATAAAAATTTATGAATTTATTGAGCAATAATTAAATGACATTTTATATGAAATATTGAGATCAATAATGCCGCTTATTGCGATTTACTCAATATAAGTGCATGTCTGAACAAAGTATTACAGTTTTCACTGTGCATCTGGGATCAAAGGCTTTGATTGGAGGACGTCTTACATACGTTTTTCCATCAGATTGGGACAAATTAAACTTAGATTCGTCACTCCAGAGAACTCTATGCCAGAAACATTGTTTCTAATTATAAGGTCACCACTGTAGGTGTATTGAAATTATGAAATAAACATTTTCAACTGATTTTATTATTTGAAAGCCTTTTCATATTTAAAATTTATTTTTAATTTTTTGTTTGTTTGTTTTTTTTTTCTTTTTACTTAAAAATATTTCAAAAATATTGCGCATTTATTTAAGAATAGAAATATTTGAAACAACAACAACAAACAATATTTTAAAAATTACAAACAAAAAAATAAAATACTGGCCAAAATCTGAGTACAGTCAGTTAAAGTCATTGGCATTTTTTTATTTTATTTTTTTTTTATATCTTTTTAAATTACAAAGAATTGTTCGTTCAGAAACAAAGAATTTTATAAAAAATAATTTTTTTTTGTGAGCATAGAAGTCATATTTGCTTTGTGATAAACAAATAAAAAATAAATTTAGGCACTTAATTAGGAGGTTTTTTTTGTTTTTTATATTTTATTTCTTATATATACAAAAATGCATACATATGTATGTACATAGATTGTATTAAATTTTTATTATCTTGTTATATTTGATTTGTTTTTAAATTTATTTGTTTTTGTTTAGAAAGTGTATAAAAAAACAAGTAAATCTCAAGCAAAATAAAAAAAAGCCTGAAGTTCATTGAACTCAATTTTTTTGTGTGTTGAAAGTGAGTGTTTAAAAAATAATGAAAACAACCACAAAGTTTTTTTTTTACTTTTTTTTGCTGAACATACACCGCTCCCCTTTTACCAACCCAATAGAGCTTACAAATCCAATTCCTTTTTATTTTTGTTTCCTTTTCAAATAAGTTCCTTAAGGGATGAATATGAAAAATATTGAAAAATACCACACCACACCACACCACAAGTATTAATGAAGAGAAGAAAAAAATCAATTTTCTCTTAACAACACCAACAGGCACTGTTATCGACTACTACTGCAATTCGAATTCGTCTACTTACTTAGCCTCCCACAACATATGCATGTACGATGTACATCGTTTTTCTGTGATATTTCGTTATAACATGTCAATTTCTTGTGGAAGTATGGCCATGAACGATAATTTGTTTTTAAACATTATTTTGTCTCTGTGTGCTCTTCTGTCAGCTGCTCAATATATGTGACTAGCTGTACCCTGCGCGTGTTGCTGCGCCACCAACTAAATAAATTTGAAGGAAAGACATTACATTACACAAATGTCCAATTAATTTTGAATCATTTTATTGATTTTGTTTCCCGTTTTCCTGATGATTCAGATGAAGGGGCCTGAGTAGTACGCATTCGATCAGTTTCTAATCTCACTTCTCGTTGTTCAAGTGGTTCAAGTGAACGAGTCTCAGCGGCATATACACGAAGATTTTCCAGCCTCAATCAATCGTCTGATTCTAAGGCTCGTAATGCTCTTTTCTTCCGTGCTTGAGGTGTAGGTTGACCAATTGCTTGTCATTCATTTTGAATAGTTTTCAGTGACGCCATCCATCGGAAATTAATCGCACCAACCTCCGTCGACTCATGCGCAACAACTTTGTTAAAGAAATCACAGTTTACGATTTAATTCATTTTGAGTAATTTTCAGTGGCGCCACCTGTCCGAAATTGGTCATACCAACTTAGAAACCTTCGTCGGCTCATGCGCAACAACTTTGCTAAAGATCATAACAAATGCACAGTTTACGATTTAATTGATTTTAAGTAATTTTCAGTGGCGCCACCTGCCGGAAATTAGTCATAACAACTCCGAAACCTTCCCCGGCTCATGTGCAACATGATCAAATGCATAATTTACGATTCTCTAAGGTACATACAAACAAACATTCATTTTTATATGGGTATGTGGGCGTGCCACCTTGAAATTTTAAAATAAAAAGTAGCCTATAGTTCCCTCCAGACGTACAGGAAGGTACTGTTAAAATTTCAAGAAAATCGGTCCAGCCGTTTAGCCGTCTATAGACTTCTAACAAACAAACCCACAAACAAATAAACACACTTTAATTTTTATATATAAGATAACATCTTATGGTTTGAGGATTGGACTTTCAGCAATTTTTTTCCTCTAGTATTTCGCCAAAAGTCCTGTGTTCTCTATAACAGGTTTTATAGGATTACCTACACTCTCCTCGCTATTTTTAGAGGTTTGATATGAAAATATTGGTCCTATAAGTTCCTCTAAGTTGTCAAAATCTCCACAAATTCTCGATATGGGCAATTGTTTCCGTTCATTGTTTTGAAATTATGTTCAGCAATCAATAAGTCACCGTAGTCTAGTAGGTAGTGTGTTGCCTTATTAGACGTAAGGCCACGGTTCAAACCCCAGGTCAGACATTTCCAACAAAACGGAATATGAAAAAATATTTCTTCAGCGACTTCCTCTCAGCAGATTTATGGCAAAATGCCATGAAAATTTTCTCAAAACTTTGTCGTTCGGAATTGACATTAAACTGTAGATCCCGCCACTCATGTATAAAAACTAAGACACATAAGATAAGTGCTTTGAGGGCGCTAGGTCGTAATCCTGACTGTAATGACCAATTCTGTATGTGCATATGTGTTCAGCAATCCATTTTTTCACAATCATGGCCATGTGCTTTGGGATAATCATCGCGCTAAAATGTTATTTCTGTTGCAGGATAAGGGCACTCATTAATAAAAACGGCCGAATTGTTCTACAAAATACTCAATTTCTGCTTCATACTCATAATGCCTTCTACTTTAACCAGACGACCAGTGACCAAGCTGGTAAAACATAGGCACACCATTACATTCCCACTATCGTGTTTCATCGTCTGCTGCGTGTCTTCCAACAATATTGCATTATTTCAGACTGGAAACGATTAACCTTTGTTTCAGCAGTTGTGCCTTTATACTCCTGTCAAATAGTGCAGGTTCACAACAGACACAAGTCCATGCTATTTTTACTGCTCAGGAGCTATTTTTCGCTCGCTATCGTATTTGGCTCCACCAAGCGCTCATCTCCCTTAGTAAGCAAACTAGGCCTGCCCACTTTGTTAACAGTCCAAGCTACATTTTGTCGTTTTCTTACAAGGTTGACTGGGCGAAGGCACACGGTTAGATTTTTTACACGATTTACCGTTATCGTTCAATCTTGCAACTTCATATGTCTGCGCCTTTTGCAGCAAAAATAGATAGAAAGATGGAAAGAAGAGTTTGGGAAACAAAGGAGAGGACTTATCTCCGCTCACAAATATTGCTCGACTATAACGAAAACTGTTTTGAAATTCTAATACTCAAGTGAGGTGTACCGCCGAAACCCAACAGAGTCTGCTACCAACAGGTCTAAAGACTTTTATGCAGTCCTCAGAGTCAAGAACCACTTGCGACTTATGCCAAACCGATCCTATCAATCTCTGGACATACATACATAACTAGACATTGCAATGCTCCAGTCGGGATTGCGACCTAGCTTCTAACAGCATTTATGCTGAGTGTGTTAATTTTATACCTGAATGGTGGGACCAACAATTTAAAATCGATTCCTAACGACAGATTTTTTATTTTTTGAGAAACTTTTCATGGCAATTTTAATTACTCTCAAAATTTTTTGCAAGAAATCTGCTGAGAGGAAGTCGCCGAGAGAAATATTTTTTCGTATTTCATTTTGTTCGAGATGTCTGACCTGTGGTTCGAACTGTGGCCTTACATCTGATAAGCAAACTCACTACCTACTAGACTACGGGGACTTGCTTGCTCTCCGGACATTTTCCATTTAGTTTTTAATGAGCCTTCAGGATTGGCTCAATCCGTATTCCAAAGTGTCATATCTTGAATGAGAATCTTCAACCCAGAGATAAACACAGCATCGAAAACCAAATAATCGATGAATCCATTCATAGATTCTTTGATTACCAGCGAAGAAAAAAAATTCAGATTGTCGGAGATATTGCTCGAGCGGTCAATATCTTATATATAAAAATGAATGTGTGTTTATTTGTTTGTGGGTTTGTTTGAAGTCTATAGACGGCTAAACGGCTGGACAGATTTTCTTGAAATTTCAACAGTACCTTCCCGTATGTCTGGAAGGAACTATAGGCTACTTTTGTTTTCAAGTAGGCGAGGTGCCACGCCCACATACCCATATAAAAATGAATGGTTGTTTGTATGTATCTTATAGAATCGTAAACTATGCTTTTGATCATGTTATGATCTTTAGCAAAGTTATTGCGCATGAGCCGGGGAAGGTTTCTAAGTTAGTATGACCAATATCTGATAGGTGGCGCCACTGAAAATTACTTAAAATTAATTAAATCGTAAACTGTGAATTTGATCATGTTATGATGGTTAGCAAAGTTGTTGCACATGAGCCGACGAAGGTTTCTAAGTTAGTATGACCAATTTCCGACAGCTGGCGCCACCGACAATTACTTGAAATGAATTAAATCGTAAACTGCATTTGATCATGATATGATCTTTAGCAAAGTTGTTGCGCATGAGGCTACAAATGTTTCTAAGTTGGTATGACCAATATTCGATAGGTGGCGCCACTGAAAATTACTTAAAATCAATTAAATCGTAAACTGTGCATTCTTTAACGAAGTTGTTGCGCATGAGTCGACGGAGGTTGGTGCAATTAATTTCCGATGGATGGCGTCACTGAAAATTATTCAAAATGAATAACAAACAATTGATCGACCTACACCTCAAGCACGGAAGAAGAAAGAGCATTACGAGCCTCAGAATCAGACGAGCATTGATGCTGGAAAATCTTCGAGTATAGTTCGCTTGAACCACTTGAACAACGAGAAGTGAGATTAGAAACTGATCGAAGGCGTACTACTCAGGCCCGTTCATCTGAATCATCACGACAACGGGAAACAAAATCAATAAAATGATTCAAAATTAATTGGACATTTGTGTAATGTCTTTCCTTCAAATTTATTTTAGTTGGTCGTTAGTCGTTTTGTTGTGATCGAACTTAATCTGCACGAGGTTGGGCTTAGAACCTTTATGTTGGATTGGCATTGTCTCGTCTCTTGAATGCTCTGCTGGTCAGGTTGACATTGAGATTGACATTGGTGTGGACATTGGTGATATTGGTGGGTACATTTTTGTATAGAGTCTATGACAGATATTCATAGAATAGGTTACGAAAAACCCGTACAAATGTAGGGCAAAGTGCAGAAAGTACGATGTTCAGGAACATAATTATCACAAACTTTCTGTAGCACCCTCGTAGGTAAGGAGGTCTATTTTGCATATTAAATAATTCTCTTCCTACTTTTTTCTTTAAAATTTTTTTGTATTTTTTTTTTAATCTGAATAATTTTCATTATCATCTGTTTGGCATTTAATTTTTTTTATAATTTTTGTTTGTTTATTTGTTGCCCAATTTGTTTATTTTCAATGAAAAATTTGCATTTTTATTACACTTCGTATGCCATAAACAGACAATTCGCGTTGCATTAAATATTTGAATTTTTGTTTTTGTTTTTGTTTGTCTTCTTCAACTATAAATAGTATGAAATATTTTATATAACAATTGTTTAAACAAATTTAGACACTCGTTGTCGTTATAAAAATAAAATAAAAAAATTGCAATTGAAATTGAAATTCTAAAACGGCGAACGAACGCAAAGAACATTGGACGGTGGATGACACATGAGCGGAATTAATGTCTGAATTGATATTGAAATTTAGGAAAAAAATAGAAACTAAATTTCTATTATTATTATTAGAAAAAAGGAATAAAACATTTTTTATTTTTATTTAATTTTTATTACAAATAAAAATGACTGGCAAAAATGTTTGAACAGACGAACGAATTGTATTTGATCGCACACTCACGTTTGTTTCACTCCAAATTAAAATTGAATACCAAATTCTAGAGGCTAACAATAAAAACAATAAAAAAAATAATTAAATTTTGTTAAACAAAAGCGTAAATAATTAAATTTAAAAATAAAATGCAAAAAATAACACTTTTTAAACAAATATTCTACGTTACACAAACGTTTTCTAAAAGTTTAGGAGCAATCCTTATATGAAAACAGATCAATAAGTCCATGACATTTTTAATAAAAATACAGATTTTTAAATAAAAGCAACAATTTTATTTGTATTCTTCAACCCAGTCTATTTGGGTCCACCACAAGCCTTGTGTAACGTCTTTCAAATCTTGACATCCATTCAAAACAAAAAATAAAAGGATTTGTTGAGGCCATCAAAAATCCTTCACTAATGAGCAATTTTACCAACAGAAAGTTAAATTCCGAGAGACAAACGGATTTTTAACATGAAAACCGAATATCTACACACTCTGGCATTGACCTGGAGTAAAAGCAATTAAATTCTCATTAAATTGATCCAAAACATACAACCATAATTGGTCATTACAACCCTTCAGTCAGGATTACGACCTAGTTTTTCACATCACTTATGTTGTGTGTGTTAATTTTTTTATACATGAGTGGTGGGTCCCAAAAGTTTAAAGTCAACTCCGAACGACAGATTTTTGAGAAACTTTTCATGGCAATTTTATTTATTCACAGAGTTTTTGCCAGAAATCTGCTGAGAGGAAGTCGCCGAATAAATACTTTTTGTATTTTGTTTTGATGTCTGGCGTGGGGCTCGAACCCTGGCTTTACGTCTAATAAGCCAACACACTACATACTAGCCTACGGCGACTTCAATCAAATTCTCATTAAATTGATCCAAAACGTACAACCATAATTGGCGAATATAATCCTTCAGTCAGGGTTACGACCTAGTTTCTCACACCACTTATATTGTGTGTGTTAATTTTATACAGTTTTAAAACGATTCCGAACGACAGTTTTTTTTTTGTTGAGAGATAGCATTTCCCCAAACGGTCGGGGCTTTTATTCGCAATAGCATCGTGTAGCAACTTCGCAAGAGTGTTTGGCGCAATGTGGATGAATATTTGAGCCACGTGCAAAGTCTAACTTCACCACAATATACCAGCCGTCAAACAACAATCAAACCGGCTGTATGTTTTTGATACCCTTTTATGTGCATCCCACTCTATAGCCCTGTAGATAGGGTGTTGACTTATTAGACGTGAGGTTCACACCACATCTCCAGCAAAACGAAATATGAAAATATATTTCTTCGGCGACTTCCTCTCAAGAGATTTCTGGTAAAAACTCTGTAAATAAATAAAATTGCCATGAAAAAGTTTCTCAAAAATCTGTCGTTCGAAGTCCACCAAGAACGCGAACAGGGTCGATTTTAATGCGCGCAAGACCCAATGTTGTTTTTTGACACACCGGCATGATGCTGGTGCTGGTGTTCTGTCATCTGTGTCTATGGGTAATGTAAATATTGAGGAGACGGATGCTCTTGATGTTCTGGGCATGAGAATTAGTTGTGATGCTCGTTGGAACGATCACATTTTTCGAGTGTCGAAGCAGGCATTCAAGTGCCTTGGTTTTTTAAAACGGTGCAGAAAATACTTCACTCCATCCGACCTTCTTACTATTTACAGGACCTTTATCCGACCTCGTATGGAGTACAACTCTCATGTATGGGCCGGTGCTTCAAAGTCTATATTGAAGCTTCTCGACCGCGTACAGGAGAAGGCGAAGGTGCTTATTAATGACAGTAGGGTATCCAACTCTATTGATTCGTTGGAGCATCGTCGCAATGTGGCGTGTGTTTCATTGTTCTATCGGTACTATAATGGGAGGTGTTCTCGAGAGATAGGGTGCTTGGTTCCCGATAATCACATATTTTTACGTGGTACTCGTACTTCTCGCAGGGCACATCCTTTTGTGGTTGATTGTCCAGTGAACCGCACAATGCAATACAGAAAAAATTCATTTTATGCCCGCACTGCTCGCTTGTGGAATGATCTTCCTGCAGAAGTGTTTCCTGTCAGTTACGATATTGGTAAGTTTAAATCAATTGTCCACAAGCACTACTCCCTCTTTCCACCTTCCTATAACCTATTTGCCTAAGCCTGCACAATGCACTGCATGAGTAGGGGCCATCCCCTGAGTGCTGGTTTTACAAAAGAGAAAAAAAAACTATGAACTGTAGGTCCCGCCACTTGTTTATAAAATTAACCTAACGTAAGTGTTGTGAGAGGATAGGTCATAATCCTCTCTGAACATTTGGCTACCTCATCATATCCGTAGGATTACTGAAGCCTCTGGTTAAAACATTGATTGGACCTTATCAGTACGGCTTCCAACCTGGCAAGTCCACCATTGACCAGATAAACAAAATGGTGTGAGTCTAGAGATCAAGCGCAGGATCACTCTTGCCAACATGTGCTACTATGGTCTCAATAGGCAATTGAGTAGCAAACTTATACTCTACGACACGCTAATCATCCCCGTGCTTCTTTATGACGCAGAGGCATGAACATTATTAAGCACTCATGCAGCAGCCTTGAGAGTATTCGACAGTAAAGTCGCACGTAAGATCTTCGATCCAGTGAGAATTGGCGATGATTTCCGCATCCGATCCAACAATGAGCTTCTCAATGGCATGGACGTTGTTTAGCTTATTAACATTAAACTGATGCGCTGGCTCGGCCATTTCGTTTGAATGGAGGAGGATGCTTCGGCGAGACCGATATTTGATGCGGGGATTTGCGGAAGTCGGCAAAGAGGACGACCTGTTATCGATTGGTGTGACCAACTGGACGCGCAAGAAGCAGATGGATGTGTTAAAACAGTCCGAAATCCATGAACCGGGTTAAGGGGCAATTAAAGAAGAAAGATGAACTGTTAGAGAAAGTAATTTATCTGTACCAGAATGTTTGGTTATGGAAATCAGTTTTTACCTTGTCATACGGAAAGCATAGATACGGTATTCATTTGGATTTTTAAATAATTCGATTGAATATATGACAATGAGAAGTTATTTTGAGTTTTGGCTGAGTCCAAATGGACAATATTACTAAAAATTTTAAAAAATTCGAACAATATTGACAACACTAATGCCCTTGCAAATGTTTGATTAGACGTACATAAGTATGTAGGGTGCTACGAAATGCTTTTTTGTGTTTAGAACTACTGGTACTGGAATTCATTCAACACAATAATTGTACGTGCAGTTTTAGTCTTTTTTCAATTTGCTTTCCTTTTTGTTTAAATTCTGGAAACAAAAGTGGACTTTGAAACTGTGCAATAAAAAATAAATTTTTTTACTACAGCAAAGGAAATTAAAAAAATAAGGCAGACGTTTTAGTTTTTAATTTATTTTTTTTCGTCCATTTTCAACACAATAGACACAAAGAAATAAAAAACAACGATCAGCATTAGAAATAAAAAGAAAAAAATATTTTTGTTTCTTCACTAACAACAGTAAAACCAACTAAAAATAGAGGGAAACTAAATGCAATCACTTGAGAGTAGAAATTAGTCACTCTTAAAACAACAACAAACAAACAAAAAAAGCAAGAAATGAAAACGAAAATAGAAATAAACAAAGAATACGAAAATATTTGTTTACATTTTATGCGTTGGTTTTTATTTTTTCCATTTTTTTTTTTTTGGTTAAATTTAGCCACTTCTGCTAAAAAAAAATAAAAAGAGTTTCACTGTTTTAGAAACAAAAATAAAAATAAAATCAAATACGCATTAAAAAATTTTAAATGCCATTAAAAAATATATAAAACAGCTGATTTATATAAACAAAAGATATGCACACACACATACATACTCTTTTAATATACTTTGCTTTGTTTATATCTTTTATTTTTGTTTTTAGCTTCACATACGTGAGAGATATACTTGGTATTGCGATGCGGTGGTGTGGTGGCTATTGTTTATTATTTCCACTCTTTCATTATTATTGCTTTTGCTGTCGTTATTCGTACGTATGTACTTCTTCGCCACGGCAAATGTATGTCATGAGCGTCATACATAGTTTAAAATGTTAGTCAGCCATTAAGGCGTTCTGTCAGCCATCATCTATTTCGTTGTTGTTTGCTTTTGTTTGTCGTGTCGTTTTGTTTATGAGTGTTCGTTGTTTATCATTTCAAAAATGTACACGAGCGCACAAGCACCAGCACTAGCATAAGCAATTGTAAACAACAATCCCCACTACAATGTTTTTGTACGTCTCGTTGTTGTTGCCTGTTTGGCTTTCTCGTCTTTTAACACTTTTTTTGGCGTTTGTTTACAAACAAAAATGAATTTATGTTTTTTTTTTTTTTGGGGAAAAACAAGAAGTCATCATCATTAGCATTATATTTGTTGTTGGTTGTTTTTGTTTTTTAGAACACGAAAACATAAACTGATCGTTTTGATATTGTTTTTGGAAAAAACTCGCACACACACACATACAGTGTAAGAGAGAGAGAGGGATATTAAGTGGTAGGAACAATGCCTATAAAAGAGGGATTTATAATGAAAATAATCTGTATTCAAGGCTGCCAGATGAGTTTGTTAGTAAATCCTTATCTTTTCTATGGAATTTTCATTACATGCAAGAAATTAATGCTGATTATTATTATTTCGTTGTTATTTAAATAAAAATTTTTTGTATGTAGATAACATTGTGCTTAATCGTTGATCGAACCTTGGAACGGAACTGTTGAACATGAAATTTGTTTTTCAATTTTACTTATCAACTAATTTGTATTGCTATCATTAGTGATTCGATACATATTTAAACTGATTTCAAAATTTTTGTTCCACAGAATTCCACGAATACAAGTACATTGAAAAATGCTTGCATGACCACTGTACATAAGCAGGGAATTCTTATATTGAAATCACGCACCTGAGCGATAGATTTCTATTTGTCTCATAGCTGTCAATGGCTTCTTATTCGATGGAAAGCCAGCTGGCCGGAGAGGGCTTTGATCATCTTCCACAGTTCGGTGTGGCGAACAAGATTGTTAAGCTGGAGGTCCACACCACGCGTTTTCGCGTCAAAGCGTTGCGTGCATTTCATACCTTCTTCGCATTCTACGCTTCAAGTTACATGCAACGCTTTTTACGCGCCAATGTTTGTTTTGATTTAAACAAATTAAAACAAAACAACCTGTCAAAATCAGCTGTTTCGTATGCGCGCCGCTTGTGATGCTTCCAAAAGTAGAAAGTAGATTTACTTTACGCGTTCTCTGCGTCATGGCATCCTACGCTTTTGTGCGTGTAACTTGCACCAAATAAATACATTAATTCTACTTTTTTGACAGCCGCGTAGAATGCGAAAACGCGTAGAACGCGTGGTGTGGACCTCCAGCTTTATTTGCAGGGTCCCTTGTCACCTCGGAATCACTGTGAAGAAATTGCCGAAGGAGATAGATCTGCAGCAGACAAGAGTCCAATGGTAGCATTAACTACGTAGAGGATCAGGCCGTTGCTTGCCCTGCACCAGGTCAGATTAGTAGAAGAATAGCTTTACTAAAGGCGAACTTTTGTGGATTGTAGGTTTTTTTTTATCAGAAATCAATTATCTAAAATTGCGTTGCCTCAGTTGGTTATGTCTTCTGAATGGGATAGAGTACAGTCTCTGCCTCGAAAAGGATGAAACCATAAAAAACATTGTATGGAATTGCATTACTGTGGTCAACTTCCTATTACTTTTTTCAATAAAACTGTCGTATAGCGTTAATGGTGAATATTGGCCTCCAATAGCTCAAGAATTGCTATTTTATCAGCGTAACCTAATAACTCCACATATCGCCATAAAAGAAATCCAGAAACGTTAAAGCGCACGAACGCGGGATTTAGTGAACAGGATCAATTTTGGAAAGAAAGTTGTCACAAAACGGGTGCATATAAACGTATTTCTTTAAAGTAAATTTAAAGTATGAAGAGCAATGAAAGCTTTAAAGCTGGATGCACATATCGAAATAGTTTCAGTACAATTTAAAATAAAATTCAAGATTGCTCAATATTCACAGCTCTTGTGAAGTTAGCTCAGCTGAATCATCGAGGCAAAGGAAATAGCGTTACAACACAATTCTGGAGATCAAGTCATGTGGACATTTGTGGCAATGAGAACGCATATCAGCTTGCTAGGAGCAGTAATGAAGAATTTTAATGCGGCAATTTGGCAAATTTACATTTAGTTATGGTCCTTAAGTTATAATCGATGAACTCCATTGAAAAATGTTTTTTTTCTTTCTAAAAATAAAACATATTTCCATATACAAAATCCATTTTTCTATTTCTGTGAGTGTGCAAGCAGGCAAACAGTTTACAGGTATCTTTCGGTATACATAATTTATGTAGACCCTAGTACATATACATACATATGTACATATATAGATGAATGTAGTGTCCCTATGTACATATTGTTTATCAATAAATATCATAAAATTCCGTTCCATGTGTGTGTTTAGAACTCGAATTATTCTTTATTCTTTAAATACGTACGTGTGTACATTTAAATAAATCTTAATACCTTCAATATTTTCCATCCCTGGCATGTTTGTGTGTAGTATGTTTGTGTTTTATTAACAACTATTTTGGTTTTCCCCTAAATTTATATTTAATCCCATATGAGAATCTCAATAGCTGTAATAGTGGCAATCAAATTTAAGGGAACATACATATAAAAATAATGCAAGAGAGTGAGTACGAAGTAGGGGAGAGAGGCCCATAGTTTTAATCTCTCTGTTTTGTTGGTACCTATTTTTTTTGTTTGCCTCAATTACTCTTCTCTGCTGTGTATAACAACAAATACTCATTGTTATTGTTTTGGTTTTCATATGAATTTCGTTAGTATTTCTCTGTTTTGATTTGTATATAAATTTTTGCTTGTTTCTTTTCAACGTACCTTCTATATTTAAGCCTTACATATACACAAATTATATAGAATGTACATATGCACAGGCCATAGATAGCAGACTAAGAAGGAAAAAGAAGAGCATATGATAATAACAACAGTGGGGAAAAAAGCAAAACAAAACAAAGAAAAACAAATTGTTGTGTATAGCTTAGAGAGACATTTGAAACCGTTCCCCTTGACATTCATAAACAAAACTTACAAAAGAACACAAGTCTCGCTGGAAAGAAAATTAATTTTTTTAAAGAAATTTAAATTAAATTTTTAAATAATTAGAAAAATTATAACAAAATAAAGAAGAAATAAAAAGGCCAGAATAACAAAAAAAAAAAAAATTAAAATAAAATTTTAAATAAATTTATTTGAAATAATTAAAAAGCAACACAAGTGCAACAACAATTTTGAAAATTTATAAACAAATCGAATGTGAAAAAGTAAGATATGAAAACAAAAAAAAAACAATAATTTTAAGAAATTTTAAAACAAAGAAAACAAGAATTTTAAATAAAAAAAATTAATTTTTTTTATTTAATTGCAAAATAAATATTCTTTTCTTTATTATATTTTGTGTATACAATTTAATTTTTATATTTTTTTTGTTGTTTTGTGTTAAATAACCACCACCATTAACATTTTAATTTAAATTCTGTTGTATGTACCAACATTTTTCTGCGAGTGTACCTTTACTTTACAAATTATTTTTGTTTTATTTTGTTTTATTATTTTTCTCTCTATTTTCCATTTCTGTGTTCTATATTGCATTTTAGTGTTCCTGCTTTTGCTCTTTATTTCTGATTTCTGTTTTCTTTATACTACTAAAGCCCTCCTAATATTTATTAGTATACAACAGTGTATGTGTGTGTTTAATGAATTTATTTTCGGGGGACTTTAACATTTAAAAATTGTTTCTGTTGTTTTTAGTTGGCAATCAAGTGTCGACTTTACAATATCGTTTGTTGTGGTAATTTTTCTTTGCTGAAAATAATTTTATTTTATTTTTTTGTGTGTAAATTTTCTCTCTTTGACGACCGTCTGTCATAATATCTCAGCTGTAAATTTCGTGCGTGTTGGTGCGTGTGTATACAACTTGTTCTTGTAATAATTTTGCTACTCCTACAAGTCGTGTTTTTTCATTCTGTTTCTATTTGTGTAAGTGTTTGTGTGAATTTCAACCCCCAAAAACGACACACATAGTCTTAACATCTTACTTTACCAACACTAGCACACAACATAGTTGTAAAATTTTGTAATCAGAGTTATTGCTCCTTTTTGTATTTTTTTTTATTTTGAAGTGTTGAAAAAGGAAACGAAGTTAAAAAAAACGAAATTAAGTGTTAAAAATATTACAACAACTGTAATAAGAAGAGAAAAACCCGATAATATTGGTTTACAGGCAGTATTGTGACAGGAAACGAGTTAATTTTTATTTGTATTGAAACCTAAAGGTTTTGAAAATTATTTGTGAAACTTTGATAAGCGAAGATAATGAATTCAATACAAATTAAATGAAAAAAAAAATCGGTAATTAAAGAAGGAATAAATAACAATAATTTTTTCTTTGTTGATTTTAAAGTTTTTTTATATAATTTTCGTAAATAATTATTAAAAAAAATTCATGTTGACAATTTAATGAAGTATTAGGGGAATAAATACAAAATAAATACCTACACAAATATTAATTTACTTCTTATATTTTTATTTGGTGTGCTGCACCTCTAGATTAAAATATTTTTTTTTATGGAATTTAAAAGTCTATTAAAGGCCATTTGTTTTCTAAATATTTTTGCATTATAAATTATACAATTATTTTAAATTATTTTCTACACAAAAATTAAAGAAAATCCAAAATTTTTATTTATTGCACCTTAGGACAGGATAATAATTTTTTTTTTATAGATTTTTTTGCAATAAAATATTTTTAAATTTTAAATTGAATTATAAAAAATTATCTTTACTAAAATTTCAAAGAAAATTAAAATGTTTTATAAATTTCGTATTTAATTCAGAAAAATTGAAAGTGATGAAAAATTGGTTTTTCGATAAAATACAAAAAAAAAATATATATGAAAAAAAGTTTATATTTTTAGGAATTTCAAAAAAATTAAGAAAAACTAATACATAATAGTAAATGCATATTAAAAACTAAAACTCTATTGATTGGGAAATAACAAAAAAATATAGGTATAGGTAAAAATAATAATAAATATAGGTATATGCATTGAACAAATCAAGAAAGGATCATAAAATTCCGTTTTGATCTAAATCGTTTTTTTTTTTATTAATTTTTAAATAAAAGAACAACATAATTTTTTTATTAATTTTATTTTATTTTTATTTTTTCTTTTCGTTATTATTAAAAACAACATAATTTTTTTTATTAATTTGTATTGAGAAATTTTGTTTTATATTGTGAGAATTTTTTTTTCAAATTTTTAGAAAGAATAAAAAATGTTTTTTTTTTAAATTAATTAATTAAACTTAAATTTTGAATTACAGTTATAAAACATTTTTTTTAATTTAAAAAATTTTAAAACTGTTAAAAAAATTTCATTTAAAGCAGAACTATGGTGAAATAAAAAAAATACCATTGAAATTTGAAGAAATAACTACAATTTCTTTTGTTGATTTTATAAATTTAAATTAAAAATTGTGGTTTGCTTGTTTTTTTATTTAGAGGAATTAAAAGTGCTTTTAAAAATTAATTTTTTTAAAAATTAATTTAAAAAATAAATTTTTAATTAAAATTAAATTAAATTAGTTTTTAATTAAAAATTTTTTTTAATAGTTTTTCTATTTTTTACTTACATATGTCTGTAAAAAACTTCATTTCTAAAAAAAAATAATTTTTTTTAATTGTTATTCTATTTTTAATTATTTATGTATGTAAAAAATTTATTTTGAAAAAAAAAAATATTTTGTAATACATAGTTTTCAAATTTTTAATTATGTATGTATAAAAATATGTAATTCATTTTGAACTGTGATTTTTGTTGTTAATATGAATAACGTACATATAATTTTTTGATTGTTTTTAAAAGAAGTTTTAAAAGGAATAAAAAAAATTTAAATTTAAACAAAATTTAAGAAAAAATATTAGGAAATATGAAAAAATATTCCAATTGAATTTTAGATGAATACCTACAATTTTTAAATTTGAATTACATTGTTTTTTTTCAATTTAAACAAATTAAATTAAAGTAAAGTGTTAAAAAAAATTTGTTTTATTTATTGCAAAATGTATTCTAATAGAAAAGAAAGGATCACTTTTGGTTTTCTTTAATTTTTGTTTTTATAATGTCCAAAAAATATAATAAAAATTAAAATAATCCGCATGAGTATGCTATACTACAGAATTTCTTTTTTGAATATTTTTTAATTTGTAAGAAAAATTGATTAAAAAAGTAAAGTAAAGAATAATGAATGATTTAGTTGACACAATAGTTACGCATTTAAAATTAATTCATTTTGGAATTTTTTTTGGAGAAACTGATTAAAAATAAAATAGCATTTTTTAAAAATTTTTTAAGTTAAAAAATTTTTTTTTCAATTTGAATTAAATTTTTTTTTAATTTTAAAATTAAAATTATTTTAATTTATTTTTTTTTTAAATTTAAATTTTTTTTAATTTTAATTATAAAAAAATATTATTAATTTCATTTGAAGTAAACATTAATATTTTTCTTACTATAATTTTAAAAATTAAAAACAGTAAAAAGAGAAACACATTGGAAAACAAGGAAATAATACTTGTTTTAGGTTTAAAATTGAAATATAAAATGAGCATAATTTTTAACATGAATTTATTATTTAAATTAAGCAAAAACAAAAGTACATATAAATTTATTTGTTTGTTTATAATTTGCATTTGTTTATATTTTCATTAAAATTCCCAAATATTTTTCATTATTCTTTTGAGGTACTACAGAATCATATGTAGAATACAGGGCTGTATTTTTTCGCATTGACTGACAATCCTATATTTTTGTAATCATTTCTCTTGCTCGCAGATATGTGCTTGCAATCAAATTAAACAATAGGTTCTATAATGTAAGGGGACTTGTATAATCTATTTTAGAATATTATTACGTAGGATGTGAAATAGAAGTCAATACAGTCATTTGGAGGTCATGGCACCAATTGTGCTTATCACAGAACAAAAAATTGAAATCATTAAGTGAAGTAGAAAAGAGAGAGAAAGAAAATAAAATGATCAGATGTGCCAACATGGATGCAAATAGTAGCTAACCTTAGGTTAGCTTGACTACCAGCTCTCGACAAGAATTCCAAATTGTCAAAAAATTAATTTGCTAGAGCATTAAACTTCTTCTACACTAAGAAGTGGTGAAGGTGTAGCACTGGCCATTATATAGTCACCTAGAAGCAACTCGTTTCCTTGCCGTTCGCATCTTGAGTTTAAATCAAATGTCCACAAACACTACTCAACCTTTCAACAATGCACTGCATGAGTAGGGGCTATCCCCTGAGTGCTGGTTTAACCAAAAAAAAAAAAAAGCCGGACAAGCACACAAGACTGTTTATTGTCTCCATCTGCTTCTCATTTTCCCATACCTAGCAGCGAGCCTGTTCTGCTACCATTTATCGATGGCCAAAAATCACTGAGCATCTGTCCCCTTATCATGTTTTCCAGTTTCTGCACATAGGCAGGCAATTAGTCTACTATTAGCATGTTGTAGTATGCTATATAACATAATTGGCTTTCGTAATCTGAATAGTAATTACCCAACAAAAATTAGTTTGTGTCTCTTTATCTTGCCTTTCGTTGAGTAAACTCTTCCAAATAACTTTTGCCACTTCACACAGAATTATTGGTTTCAGCAGCTTCGTGGAAGCTCATCCTGCAAGCTCATCTACCTGCTCATTGCTGTGAATTACCACATGATGTGGGACTCCACGGAGGGTAAACCAATTTCCCCATACGCACTTGATTCATGTTCCCTCGATAATCCCATACTATTTTCGAATTAATCTTATAAGAGGCCAGGACACGGATAGAGAGCGGACTGTCAATACATACATACATAATTGGTCATTACAACCCTTCAGTCAGGACTACGCCCTAACTTCTCATACCACTTTTGTTATGTGCGTTAATTTTTTACATGAAAGGCGGGGACGTACAGTTTAAAGTCGACTCCGACCGACAGATTTTTTCTTGGGAAACTTTTTATGCCAATTTTATTTACTCTCCGAGTTTTTGCCGGAAATCTGCTGAGAGGAAGTCGCCGATTAAATATTTTCTTCGTATTTCCTTTTTTTCCTGGGGTTTGAAACTTGGCCTCACGTCTAATAAGTCAACACACTACCTACTAAACATTTCATGACAATTCTATTAACCCCAGAGTTTTAGCCAAAATCCTCTGCTGACAGAAAGTCGCCGAAGAAATATTTTTTTCATATTTAGTTTTATTGGAGATATTTGTACTGCGGCTTGAACCGGGGCCTCACGTCTAATAAGCCAGCATAGTACCTATTAGACTAAAGCGATGATACTGTTGCGTCCTATTATTCTCTAGCAGAAGTCGCCGTAGTCTAGTAGGTAGTGTGTTGGCTTATTAGACGCAAAAGCCTGGGTTCAAGCCCCAGGCCAGGCACCAAAGACAAAATACAAAAAGTATTTTTTTCGGCGACTTCCTCTCAGCAGATTTCTGGAAAAAACTCTGAGAGTAACTAAAAAATGCCATGAAAAGTTTCTCAATAAATAAAAATCTGTCGTTCGGAGTCGACTTTAAACTGTAGGTCCCACCACTCATGTATAAAATCAACGCACACAACATAAGTGGTGTGAGAAACTAGGACGTTGTACAATGGGTCAATTCGACCTCCGGGTACTGTACTTGTCTTAATTGACAAGTACACGTCCTCTAACCTAACCTAACCTAGGCGAATAGCAATAATTTTCTTTAGCCTTTTCGACAATTTGTCTTTAGTACGTTAACAGCACTCTTTGCAAAATTTGCAGCTTCCTTTAGAGCGTTATTTTACTTCCTGTTGAATAACCAATTTTTCTTTCAAATCAAGTGATTTGAAGATCTTTAAAGCAGATTTATTAGAACGAAATCTTTTCTTTCTAATGCCATTACGACGCTATGTTCCAGAGAATACAAAGAACTAAAACTACAATTCCTTGATAAGAAATTTCATTGAATTGTATGGCCATATCGATGTGATTTTCCATTTATTCAAAGTAAATTAAATTGTGCATCCCATTGAAATCAAAGATTCTGAATAAATTTCTAATTTTTGTTTATAATTTCATTTTAATTGCATTTGTATTGCCACTTTCTTACGTTTGCCCCCTGCCCCTGTTAACATAAATCACCTTGAAAGATTTATTGCCAGCATCATCAACCAACCAGACCAGCCAGCCATCAGCATTATTTCTTTTTATGCAAAATAAATTTGAAATTCTTGGCAAAAAGAACAAACTTGTCTCTGACAAGCAGCAAAATTTCTTGATCGAAATCTAAGAATTTATTTTTCTAACGAAAACCACAACAAAAAAAAAAAAGAAAACAAAAATCAGAAATCAGAAAAGGAAATTGTTTATCATTTCAAAAGAAAAGATGAAAAGAAAATTCAAATTTTTGTTTTTAAATGAAGTGAGAGGTAGGGCGCAACCCTTGCTTTTATTCGTTAAGTATAATAGAGGAAACAACGTAAACAATTAATTTTTTTTAAATGCTAAGAATTCGTTTCGTTTATTACATTTCTTTTTATTTTTATTGTTTATAAATTTCAGTTTGCATTTCACAACAAGAATTTTAATGCATTTCAACAATAACAACGAACAACAAATATGTATACACTGTAGTATTTTTTAATACTTTTTAAACATACTGTATATGAGTCCATACTGTTATAAACTCTCTTACTTATGTACAACACATACCCACATGCATGCATGCTTACACTTACGAAACCTGCATGCAGTACCCGCACAGTGTTTAACAAAATCAAAGAGAAAGAGATGAGAGAAGATGCCATTTGTTACTGTTTTTTTTTATTCTTCCTCCTTCTTCTAAAATGGTTCTTTGCATTTCAAGGTCAATATTGACGTAAGCTGTGGGCATATACCAGCTATTGTATATACACCCATACATATATCCATGCCTACATATGTATGTATAAATATGTGTTTATATATTGTTATTGTATATAAAACCACAAAGAAATCTATAAACAAGGCAAGCACAACTCAATAGTACCTCTACACAGTTTGTGTTGCTTAGGCAATAAAAGCGAGGAATTGTTTTAAAACTGGGAGACAAGGGGGAATGATAAATTAAATATTATCTCATTAAGGTTATCGACTTCAATTAAGGCATTGTTTGCTTTACTCAATTTACTTTTGCTTGAATTTTTATTGAAGCAAAGGACTGAGAGCTATGGACATGTTGCAATTCTGGGCATCACTGGACATATTCTTGTCGTTTATAAGGTCTTTTGATAGATTTCTCTTCAAAATTTGAATTAGGAACCTTTAGCCTGACGATTGTGACATATATGTAGGTATACCTGGCGTAATGTTTGAAAATCTCCTGGATTAGTCCGTCAGCCGGTATTTTTTTTCTCGCCGAGGAGGGGTAAATGTACCTGTGGCCTCTCCATGTTCATATCTGCGTCCGGATTGCGCATCGAAAGTTGAGGAGACATCTAAGCGTCTCCACTATTCCTTTCGTCTAAATCATCGTTTCGGTTTGGCATGGCGCTTGTGAAAGTATCACCTACGCCGACATGCTTACTTGTTCTGCAGCCTCAAGATCCCTCTTTTTCCGTCTCAGAATGCGCTCTACGTAATTCACCATCGAGGTCTTGTCGTTTATAAGGTCTCTTGATAGATATGTCTTCACAATTCGAATTAGGAACCTTTAGCCTGACGATTTGAATGATGTGGACGATGAGGTTTATATGTATGTATACCTGGAGTAATGTCTGAAAATCTCCTGGATTAGTCCGTCAGCCGATATTTTTTTTTCCCGCCGAGGAGGGCTAAATGTACCTAACCGCACCCCATAGAGGAAGTCGTCACATCCTCCGTGTGTATAGACCTCACCCACTAAATCCCCCCCCCTCGTCTCTTTGGACTGGTTGTGCCCACTTCGGAACTACGCTGGTATTACTTTGGAGTGGAGTCCTTTTGGTCCTTTGGCCTCACCATGTTCATATCCGCGTCCGGATTGCGTATCCTAAGTTGAGGAGACATCTAAGCGTCTCCACTATCTCCACTTTCGTCTAAATCATCGTTTCGGTTTCGCATGGCGCGTGTGAAAGTATCACCTACTTGTTCTGCAGCCTCAAGATCCCTCTTTTTCCGTCTAAGAATGCGCTCTACGTAATTCATCATCGAGGTCCAATTCTCACTACTCGCAATCATAACCCCGCCAATGTTAGCGGCTGCGATCGTTCCAACTAATGACGTCAGTACAGAGCGATGTGCGTGCTCATCCGTCCGTCAGCCGGTATACCATCAGCTGGTATACTATCATTGTCCGTGGGTTTTTCAGAGAAATTTTGAATAATTTAGTTCTATTGGTTCCAGGACATAGCAATCGCATTGGAAATTACATTACTGATGATCTGATCAGGGCTGGTATAGAGCTGATGTTCCTATCGTACATACATTCATACGTAATTGCACATTACACCCTTCAGTTGAGTTTACAATCTTGTTTCTCACACCACTTATGTCGGGTGTGTTATTTTTTATACATGAGTGGTGGGACCTACAGTTTAAAGTCGATTCCGAACGACAGATGTTCCTATCAGCTCTATTAGATTGGAAATTATCCGGTCATTGTAGCAACATGTGGGCATGTGCTAAAGCTCTGTTTAAGTCATCTTGATGAGAAGGGATTCGATTGTCTTTTATCTTTAAATCCCATTATTACGGTTCTCACAGGCTACTGGCTTATCGGAAGGCATGCTGATAAATTTGGGGACCATTTTTTTACCTCATGTGTCAGTATGCGGCTCCTGTTCTCTTTTTCTGAACTCTTAATCACAGAAAATTTAAAACAAAAGTTTTATTTTGGGATGATTTCCTACAGGAACTGGATGATGCCGGGGTTGGATATTTATTTGTGGTATCACAATGGTTATATCTTCTGGCCTAATTGCGACCTTACATAGCCTTTTAGATGGGTGTTCCACCATATATACATATTCCTTTTGCTCCTATGAGGAAATTGCACACATTCATACGTAATTGATCATTACAACCCTTCAGTCAGGATTACGACTTAGTTTCTCACACCACTTATGTTGTGTGTGTTAATTTTGTACAAGAGTGGCGGTGGACCTACAGTTTAAAGTCGATTCTGAACGACAGATTTTTTTGAAAAACTTTTCATGACATTTTTTTTACTTATTCTCAGAGTTTTTGTCAGAAATCTGCTGAGGGGAAGTCGCCGAAGAACAAATTTTTTTATATTTCGTTTTATTGGAGATGTTTGACCTGACGTTTGACCCGTAGATTCGCGTCTAATAAGCCAACATACTACCTACTGGACTATGGCGACTTCAATGGGTATATCTTCTGGCCTGTTTGGGATTTTAGTCTTTAAGGAAGGTGCGCCTCCATATATAAATTTTTTATTGCTCCTATGAGGAAATGAGAGCTTTATTTACTTTTATCCTTTGACGCCTAGAGCAATTGCAATCCTCTCTCGGTTGAATAATTATCTGCGCAGATCACCTTCACTTCCATATTCAAACCTCGATTTCAATTGTAATCTGCCTTGGTTTGTGCCTAAACTTGATGTTTTGGTGTTTGGCAAGAAAATGCGCTCTATTCGTCTTAGACATCGGTTGACAAAGCTCTTGATCATGAGATAACAACGTGCTACATTCTATGCTTTGCATTCGTACCAGGCAGCTCACTTCACTTAGTAGTTAATTAGTTTAGTTTCGTCTAACTTTGTTAAAGCGATTCTAAACATGCTTTCGAGAGCCAGCGTTGTGAAAGTGCACTTCAGAGAGCAAAGCAGCCGTATGATTTCTATGCGCTGGTATTGCAATGTGAAATTTTGAGTATTTGCCGTGATAAATTTTTATATGGAGACCATATCGTGCCGCTTCAGCCTCCAATTAGTTGAGTCTAAACGTCGTAATAGTTTCGATTTCTTCTAGGACCTCTACTTTGATCACACAGTGTTAAAATTGTTAGCAATACACTGTCACATAAAATCAGTTAAGACAAGAGAAAAGGAATGAATTTCGATATCCACACAAATTTAATACATGTATATTAATATTATACCTAACCATACCAACACCACCTATACTGTAATGTAGGGTACACAAATCTACGAATAATAGATATGTATCCATATATGTACATATATATGTATGTATGTAAACTTTTATAATATAAAAAAAGATAAAATATTTTTATTCATATTATTTTTTTATATTAAAAATGGTCTCAAAGAAATATTTATTTTATATGTATGTATGTATGTATGTAAACAAAATTATTACATAACTTTAGATATTATTTGTTGTGTTATTGCAGTTGTTTTTATTGTATTTTTCTTTTTGTTTGTTTGCTTTGCTTGTTGATTAATGAGCAAAATTAACGGCATTATGTCAGTCTTTAATTTGAAACAAAAACAATATAAAACAAATACCCCCCACGCACATACACATACGAATACGAACACAAATACACAAAGCAATTACTCATTTACTCTTTAAATGCAATTAAAGGAATTTATTAAGAGAAAGAGAGCGAGAGAGAGAGAGAAAAAAAAGAAAGTGAATAAGAACATGAAGTATAATAATAACGGCAACAAATTAAAAGTTTTGTTACAAATTGCTTAAGGGTTAAAGAGAACAAGTGTAAGAGAGTTGAAGGACAGTAACCTTCAAACTTTGAATGTATAGTGTAAGCGTGTGCTTGTGTTTATATGACTGCTGGAATGTTTAAATACAGTGTCGCACAGAAAATTAGTTACGATTGAATGAATAAAAATTAAAAGTGAGAAAATACATTTGTATAAAGGCTTATCCATTTATTGATTTCAAAACAGCCATAAGGCTGGGATTTCAATGAAACTTTTATTTGATTAAAAAGCTTGGCTCTTGCCTGAGCAGATTTCTGGCAAAAACTCTGAGAGTAAAATAAAATTGCTATGAAAAGTTTCTCAAAAAACTGTCTTTCGGAATCGACTTTAAACTGTAGTTCCCGCCACTCATGTATAAATTTAACACACACAACATAAGTGGTGTGAGAAACTAGGTGGTAACTCTGGCAGAAGGGTTGTAATGACCAATTATGTATGTCTTGTCATTGGTCAGGATACAATATGTTAGTTTTCTATCGGATTTGCGCATTTAGGGCGATGTGATGACGTTCACTAGAAGAATATTGGTTTTAAAACGCTTCAACGTTAGGAAATCATCTGCGTAGCCTTGTTTTCTGGTGTAGTATTATAGAAAGCGTCTAAAAGCATCAAATCACATAATCTTGGTGGCTAATTGACGTCCCCACTTTGTTGAAATACTGTTTCTGGAAGCTTGTAACGCTATAAAGTCACAATTCGACATGTTGAGTGGTTCGAGACATCATTTCGCAGAAACTATATGCTTTCCAGTTAATTACCTTTAATTGCAGGCTAAAATTGGCTCTGAGGTTAGATGGTAATTGAAGTCGCCGTAGTCTAGTAGGTAATATGTTGGCTTATTACACGTGAGGTCACAGTTCAAATCCCAAGTCAGACATTTTCAACAAAACGAAATATGAACAAAATATTTCTGCGGCGACTTCCCCTCAGCAGATTCTTGATAAAAACTCAGAGTAAATACAATTGTCATGAAGGGTTCCTTAAAAATCTGTCGCTCGGAGTCGACTTTAAACTGTTGGTCCCGAGCCACTCATGTATAAAATTAACACACAACATAAGTGGTACGCGAAGCTAAGTCGTAACCCCGAGTGAAGTGTTGTAATGACCAACTATGTATGTACATATGTGCACCAAAGAGAGTCTTTTTCTGGTAGAAATTGCTTTCCACAATCACTTCTCGATTCTCCGGCAACCATATGCAATAATTTTGCTCGTTAATGCACTTAATGAGAGAGACAAATATGCTTCATCAGTAATGAAGATTTTGTTCGAAAAATCAGTATTGAAAGCATGTTGCTCTACCCATCTAATCAACTTTTCTATGGCGGGCTTTAATTCTTATGTGAGATGGAAGAGATGAATATAGTCGCCGAAGTATAGTAGGCAGAGTGTTGGCTTCTAAGACGTGAGGCCACGGTTCAAACTCCAGGTCAGACTTCTCGTACGAAACGCAATATGAAAAAATATTTCCCTAGCGACTTCCCCTCAGCAGATTCTTGACAAAAACTGTGAGATTAAAATAAAATTGCCTTGAAAAGCTTCTCACAAATCTGTCATTCGAAGTCGATTTTAAACTGTAGGTCCCGAGCCACTCATGTATAAAATTAACGCACATTAGTGGTGTGAGAAGCTGGGTTGCAACCCTGCTGGAGGGGTTGTAATTGACCGATTACGTACGAATGTACATACGAATGTACATATGTATGGAGTTACAAAATACATAATAATCGCCCTATACTTTCTTTAAAAGAAGCAATATTTTCAGTGGTATAGACATTACAATGATACCCGGACCTCACTACAACTATAATCCGCTCAGTTACTTCAAATTTATTTACAATTTTGGGCATTCCATGCACAGTAGATCGAGAGTACTGTACACAAAGTGGTTAATTTTTATTTTCTTACGGTTTTCTATTAAATTGGTTTCAATTAGTCCAGATACGTATGAGATATGGGTTAATAGAACATTATAAAATTGGGTCATTAAATCTAAATATGTATGTAACTACACAAGTAATCTGTATTCATTATCATTATCAGCACATTTACTAATTAAGCACAACCATTGATTGCCCTGCCCTAGCCAATATTCGTTGTATAGAAATTTCATGAACAAAATGAAATCATTTGTGTGCCATGATAATCACAATGATTATTTTTTTTTTTCTTAATAATAATTTTGTTGTAACGAGAATAACAATAACAACAGAATAAAAGCAAAAATATAGTTTGTCATCCTAGTTAATAACGAGTACATATTTGTCTAGAGTCTAGACCAAAAGTCTAATGCGAGTAAGCGTGTACGCTCGTGTTATCTATCAGTCAAGGGGTTTTATTAATATTGTCGTTGTTGTTGTCGTTGTTGTTGTAGTCGTTTTATTGCAAATATTGATTGTAAAACAAAAACCAAATTGTTAAAGTATTTTTACTCTAATTATTGTTATTTTCATTAATTTTTGTTTCTTTGTTTCATTTTAGGTAAGTTTATGGCTTAATTACTATAAGTGAACAGAAATAATACATACGAGTAAGTGTTTACAAATAGAATTTTATTTTAATGTAGTTCTTCCATCCCTCGTACATTTTAGATGTATAGCAATAGGCTTGCCAGATGCTATTCTAAATATTTATTTATTTATTACAATACAATTACAAATTATATTTACGATCTGAGTAACTTGACCATATGCTCGGTGTAGTGTCACAGACCAGAGTCTCTGGTGGGAATCGAACCCACAACCTTCACGCTAATAGTCTAGCACACTACCCACTAGACTACCAGGGCACCCTGTTTTAAATAACATGTTAACTTTTCCTTGAAACTTTATAAGAAAAATTAAAGTCGTCTACTGGGTAGTGTGTTAGACGTGAGGCCACAGTTCAAACCCCTGGTCAGACATCTCGAATAAAACGAAATATGAACGGAAATATTTCTTCAGTGACTTCCTCTCAACAGATTTCAAGCAAAAATTCTGAGAGTAAAATAAAATTTCCATGAAAAAGTTTCTCAAAAAATCTGTCTTTTGGAGTCGACTTTAAACTGTAGATCCCCCACCGCTCGTGTATAAAAACTAACACACTTATGATAGGAAGAGAAGAGAAGCTAGGTCGCAATACTGACTGAAGTATTGTAACGATCAGTTATGTGCATATGTATGGATGTAAGAAAAAAAAAAAAGAAATTCGATTCACAAGTGTTTACTGAAAGTGACCCAGTAAATCGACATAACCTCGGTGTAACTGTTAATATACATGGTTTCCGAAATCTAGAGTTCTTTTTCTAATGATTTAATGATTATATTTGTACAATGGGTCAATTCGACCTCCGGGTACTGTACTTGTTTTAATTGACAAGAATACGTCCACTGACCTAACCTAACGATCATATTATTATTAGTTCCTGTTGCTTCTATAAGCAGGGTTAGGCTATAGATTAGGTTGCGAATCCTCTTTGAAAGTTGAGATCCCAATCGCTATTGCGTTAATTCTTATTTCGGTTCCTTATATTATATACCCTTGTGCCATAAGTCGTACATTGCTACCTGAGGCATTCTTGCGATCCACAGCTGCAACAGAAATCATTCACAAGAATGCCGCTTTGCTTTCCAATAGGGGATCAGCCTCTGAGATCCGCAATAGTGTGATGACTATCCAAGTGGTTTAGGGAAAGAAGACAATCAGTTCTCTTCCTTTTTAATATCAGTTTCAGTACAGTTCCATATCAGTCGTACTCTCCTGCTGCCAACAAAATTGAACCTTCCGGTGGTAATCGAAAAACCTTCACTCTGTGATATGTCGGAGGTTATGAGCTCTTTACAAGCCTTTACCAATTTATCAGAATTGTTGTTTTTCACGATATTGTTCTGGAACTTATATAAGAGTTACTTACGTTTAAATGATCCAAAATTTTCCTATGAAATCTTTTGGGTTTAACAGAGGAGGAAGGATGTCGTGAGGGACTTGAACGTAGCCCAGTTGTCAGGGATTTCCTAGATGTCAGCTAATTTATGCTTTAAAAAAAAACTACTGAATATTTTCTCAAATTTCTTTTTTTATTTGAAAGTACAATCCTTCCGGTTAATAACGGAAAATAATTTCATTCAAATGGCTGCCTCGGCTGGCCATGCAGTAGCCTACACCAGAAGATGCCGATTTTGGCAAAAAAAAGTCATCTTTTCAGATGAAGCTCATTTTGATCTTGGCGAGATTTTTTTTTTTTTGGTGCGGATTTTGGTCCAGAGGCATAATTGGGCCATTTTTCTTCGAAAATGAGCAAGGCGTGGCCGTTACAGTCAATGGCGATCGTTATCGGGCCATGTTGAACGGATTTTTGTTTACAAAAATTGAAGAGGAGGATAATGGCAACATTTGGTTTCAACAGGACGGCGCTACGTGCCACACAGCCGAAGCTACACTCGATATTTTGCGCCCTGTTTTTGAAGATCGCATTATCAGCCGCAGAGCTGATGTCATTTGGCCACCTTGGAGCTGCGATTTGACACCGTTGGACTATTATTTGGGGGTGCCGTCAAAGATAAGTGTTACGCCGACAAGCCAGAGACAATTGACGCTTTAAAGGACAATATTCGTGAAGCCATTGGTGAAATACAGCTGCACACAATCGATAATGTGTTTCAAAATTGGACCGATCGTGTAGGCTACTGCATGGCCAGCCGAGGCAGCCATTTGAATGAAATTATTTTTCATTATTAACCGGAAGGATTGTACTTTCAAATAAAAAAAGAAGTTTGAGAAAATATTCAATAGTTTTTTTTAAAAGCATTTTCAAAAAAAAAAAGTTATTTGGCGGACCCTTTAGCCGCTGACGGCAATTGGCAATTGGTTAATTGCTTGACTTGTCGTTCAATATAATTTTGGATTTCAAAAATTGTCAGGAAACCGTTGGCATTCGAGGATCCGTTGTAGGTTTAAATTCGAAACTGCTGTGTGTGTCCGACACTATAACAGCACAAAAGTTGCTCCGTATATTTGGGAACGCAACCTATGTAATCTCATTCCAATGTTTTGTTCAATCTACATTCGAAGGATTACAGAGTCCGTACCGTAACCTCAACTTGAGAGAAAAAATCTTCAAGTGGGAAACTTCCCAAGCAAGAAACTAGGTTTAAGACTACAGGAATAAAGAAGTAGTCCTGCGAGTAGTTTGTCCTGCACTAAAGTCTTGTTGCCAAATTTCTTTCTCTCACTAATCAATGCAAAGCATTCGAGCATATTGTAGAACCCCTTTTAAGACAAGCATAATGTGGGTCGCCCAAGATCAAGCTGACGTAGATCACTAGAAGGCAAAAAATATTCGTAAAATCTCTACAACTCGGTAAACAGTGTCGAATGTTTTCGTTTCTACAACGGCTCACAGTCATGTACCATAAAAAGAGGTGATTAACTGTCGTTTCGTTTATTTCGGAAAGTATTACGGTTCGTATTTGGTAATTACAAACGGAACCAGTTAATTTTGTCAATAATAATTGTTATTAATTGTTAATCAATTATTCAGAATGTCAATTAAATCATTTTCGTTTGTGTTTCAATTTGAATTTCAAAAACAAGTTTCTTAATATGGCCATAACAGGCCATGCCTGTCACTGTGGCGTCTATTAAAAATAAAATAAAATCAAATAAAAATAAAAATGTTTTGTTCATTTCAAATAAAAATGAATTCATGATGGAATTTAAATATAAATAACGATTTAAGAACTGGTTTAATTAATCTTTTTTAATTATTTTAACGTTTTTTTTTTGTTTTCTCAATGCCCTAAAAAGGTGAACTTTAGACCAATTTTGTGTGAAACATTTGAGGTGACCAAATTTTTGGTGTACCACTTAATTGTCATAGATTATTGGTGAAATATTTGCCAAATGTGAAAAACCTTTATCCACAATTGATGTTAATTGTCGTACATACTTATATGCATAATTGGCCATTACAACACTTTAGTCAGGATTAGAACCTGGCTTCTCACACCACTTATGTTGTGTGAGTTAAATGTATATATGAGTGACGAGGCCTACAGTTTAAAGTCGACTTCGACCGACACATTTTTGTGTAACTTTTCATGGCAATTATATTTACCCTCACAGTTTTTGCCAGAAATATGCTGAGACGAAGTCGCCGAAGAAATATTTTTTCATATATCGTTGTATTGGAAATGTCTCACATGGGCTTTAAACCGTGGCCTCACGTCTAACAAGCCCACACTATCTGCTAGACTACGGCGACTTCACAATTTTCATGTTTAAACTAAAACTCCCGATTATTTATTTGTCTTGTGAAAGCAGCCACAATATTGCATTCCAAAATTATGGAAGCGACTTTTTAAGGCTCTCTCTCGATGGAGTCAGCTACTATGTCGGCCTATCTATTCAGTAGTTTGAAAACTGCCCATCTGGCTAGGCTGTCAGTTGTTAAATGTCTTTCATCTGAAGTCTGATTCATTTAGTAAGAGGTTTATCGTTTGCGAATATGGACCGTTTAACAACCGGAGAAAGATAGTTGAAAGCGAATACAAAAGTGATCAATTTTTCGAGTATTACGGGACGATTTTACTCGTCATGAGCGATCTGCTGTACAAGGAATTGACTGGAAGTATTACAGATGTAATTAGGTTCGGTCTGGTGAAATATTGAACTTAATTAATTAATTTCACCGTGTTGTCAGTGTTTGTTCCCATCTTTACGGCTCCATTCTCATATAGTGTGCAGGTCACGTAAAAATTAAAGCCTGTGATATGGTGATTATGCTAACTATCTCACTCGAGAGTTATGTCACATATACGAGTATACATATATAAGTGGATTACGACCTAGCTTCTGGTGAGTGAGTAATGTTTATCCATAAGTGGCGGGGGATGTACAGTTTAAAGTCTCAGAGTTTTGCCAGAAATCTGCTGAGAGGAATATATTTTCTTATTACGTTTCGATTGAGATGTCTGACCTCGTTTTGTTGAAGATGTCTGACCTGAGGTTTGAACCGTGGCCGCATGTCTAATATAGCTACGGAGACTTCTGTCAGTAGTTATGTCAACAAAACAAACAAAAATGTTGTACATTTTTGCGTATGGGACATGGAGGACCCAAATGTGATTGTGGTAGAGGCACTGCATGTGGAAAAAGTTACTGTTTGGTGGGGGTTATGATCTGAAGTTGTCATTGGCCGCATGATAATGAATTTGTTTTTGACTTGCAATTGTATGTTATCAAAGCGTGCTCCAAGCCCCATGTACAGTCACAGAGAAAAGTCTACATACACCGTTGTTTGTAGACTTTTTCTCACAATTTTTTTTGGTTTTTTTTTTAATAATTTCTAAGTTATATTATTTTATGGTCGAATTTGTATTCAGACATTCTTAATTGTAGCTGCCTTATACTATGTTCAGACATGCACTTATATTGAGTAAATCGCAATAAACGGCATTATTGATCTCAATATTTGATATAAAATGTCAATTAATTATTGCTCAATAAATTCATAAATTGTTATAATATTAACTAAAACTTCAAATACCGCACTGTCATAAGTACGTTCTGTGAGCATATTACTATTTTCCGAACACTTCCTATTGATATTTGACAACTCAAATGTCAATAACAAACAAAAACAAAACAACGACAAACAAAAAATGGAAGGCCAGTAGAAAGGGATGAGAAAATATTTCCAACAACTAATTTTTAACCCTTTCGATCCCAATGTTGTTTGATGAGAATTTCTAATTTATTTCGAAAAGTTATTTATAATACCTTGAACTGAGATATTACTGGGAATCCAGTTCCAGCTTCTGTTTCTACCTGTCTTCTCCAAGTATGGCTGACCTTCTAGGTCTTGACTGATAATCTATAACAGTTCTCGTAATTTCATCCTCGGGTTTATGCAGAATATGTTAACTGACTGGTATATTTTGAAATTACGACGTATTCAACAGTTAACACATTAAGACCTTTGAGTTACATTTTCCTCTAACAGTGCCATAAGCAAAAGCTTTCTTTTCTGTAAGCTATGCAGTATTATCAAATTTTTCTTTCTCACCCTTCTGAGAGAAGCCACTTTGGAGTCAGAAATATTCCCTACTAACCGCAACAGCTCGGCGTTTCGGTAAAATCATTAGAAAGACCTTTTCCAAAATGTTAAATTGTTTTCCATTTTTTCTCAAATTTCATTGGTACTAATTTTCGCGATTAAATTAGAAGCATTGTTGTTGAGGCAATCAGCTGTATTGTTTACGAGCTGTCAAATAAATTTTGTGTACTAAAAATATTGTTATCAATAAACCGAATATTAATTCAATAAAAATACATGTCTGAACATAGTATTAAAGAACAATATAACACCTTTTTTATTTAAAAAAAAATTACCTCTGTATGTAGACTTTTTCCTTGACTGTAAGCTTAGATGTGACATTGTTTTTGTTGAGCTACGTTAAAGAAACTACGACAACGTCTTTGTCATTGAGATACCATTCGAATTGTTTGAAAAAAGTGTTTAAAAATCAACTCATAAAGGATGGGACTGCTGCCAATCTATCACTCTAGAGAGGGATTGTTTAGCGTACTTTATGAGAATCTTATTATTTCGTTTTGTGGTGTAGGGCAGTAACATTTAAAATTTTTTTATGGTTTTTGCTATAAAATTTTCAAAGTCAATAAAACCTTTTGATCCCACTGTATGTAATTTATAACGTTCTTCTCTTAATTAAATTTATAAATACACTACAACAACAACAACAATAACAATAAATAAATAAAAATAAATTACCAGTTTAATGGGTTACTGTGTTTTTCCTTCACTGCAGTATGTACTCATTTACGTTATAGTTTTTATACAATATTTTAATTGTTTTTTACTTGTTGTTGCTATTGTTGTAATATTATTAGATCGTTTATATGTACATATGTATGTATATATGTTTTAATTTAAATTTATTTAATTCTATTTGCCAATTGTTTATATTGTACAATATTTTATAACAAAAAAAAACAAAAGAAAAAAAAATTAAATAAAAACGGTGGTGGTGACTTCACGTGAATTAAAAGTGATCGCATACAACACTGGCGTTTAGCGTTATTTAAATCAGCACAGTGAACTACAACACCCATAACAAATAACAAACAATAACACACAGTGGATTTCAATGGTTGAGAGGAGGGTGTGTGAGAGAGAGAGGCAGAAGAAGATCAACTAGAGTCTACAATAGCAACAACAATAATAAACAATAATAATCATGTCAATAATTGCAATTTAATTACAAAGAGAACAAAGAAACCCCATTGTTTGTTATACTTACTCCTCCTTATACATATCTATGTGTGTGCTTGTGTGCTTTTAAAGCTTTTTCTAATACATACACTGTTAGAAAAAAATAATTCCAAATAATTTTGCCTACAAAACAATTGACATTTAAATGTTTTAACGAAAATTAAAATGAATTTTTTTTTGTTGCAAAAAATTTTTATAAAAAAAAACCTGAATTGAATGAAGTCTGCTTATCTGCTACAGGAGTCCATTATTATCAAAACTTTTCTGTTTTTATTTCTTTTGTATTATTTTAATCAATTGGTGTTTTCTTTGTTGATTTATTTTTAAATTAAAGAAAGAAAAATAAATTCTTTAAATTTATTAATTGAAAAGGTTATTGGCTTTGTGATAGTACTTAAAAGTATTCAATAAATTTTATAACGACAACATTGTTGTCTGTTTGAATGTCATTTTGAATGCCTCTTCATAAAACACGATGTTTTCAAGTAGATTTGTGCGATAGACTAACACCGTTAGGCTTGTGTGTAGGCCTACTTCTCGGGGTAGTGTTCTTTGTGCTCTTCTATGTTCAGTTGCTACAAACAAAATTTTGTTTTATTTGAATTAAAGTTTAAGCTGAGGGCGTGCTCCTGCTACTTACATACATACATACATATATAAATGGTCATTACAACCCTTCAGTCAGGATTACAACCTAGCTTCTCATACCACTTATGTTGTGTGTGTGAAGTGGTGGGACCCACAGCTTAAAGTCGACTCCGAACGACAGATTTTTATTTTTTGAGAAACTTTTTCATGGCAATTTTATTTACTCCCAGAGTTTTCTGCCAGAAATTTGCTGAGAGAAAATCTTCTCAGAAATATTTTTTCATATTTCGTTTTGGTGTAGATATCTGATCTGGGGTTTGAACCGGGGCTTTATGTCTAATAAGCCAACACATTGCCTACTAGACAACGGCAACTGTAAGTAATCCAGTGACTTGCCTCAGTAATAAATGAAATTCTAGAAGAGATTTAACATCGCTTTGTCTCGGATATAATCTTGATAATCCCGCAAATCTATTGTCGTCCTCAAAATAGAACATCAAACCACTAAGCAATAAAGAATGCGGAATTTTGCGTGTTTAGGCGCTTGCAGGTCCTTGCTGTCCTCTCAATGTCATGCAATTGCTGACCATTAATGTTTAAAACTTATCAGTTTCCGCTCACATTGCAAGCAGACTAAGAGCGTTAGACTTCTGGCCAAAATCTTTGTCATCCACAAATTGGATTTTATTTTTTGATACGCCAAAATTTTTTTTCACTGCGTTTGGAAGAATGTTGGTGAAGTAAAATTTTTGTGCATACTGTTAAAAGGTCTTCATAGACGAATCAAAAAAGGTTTCCGGTGCTTTGTTTTCGAATCTGCCAACTTCAAATTTATCAAGAAGTTGCCGTTGTCTAGTAGCTAGTGTGTTGGCTTATTAGACAAGAGGCAAGGGTTCAAACCTCCAACCTCTATCTCCAACAAACCGGAATATGAAGAAATATTTCTTCGGCGACTTCCTCTCAACAGATTTCTGTCAAAAACTGAAAATTTCCATGAGAAGTTTGTCAAAAAAATTTGTCGTTCACAGTCTTCTCCAAACTGTAGATCCCCCACAGCTCATTAATAAAAACTAACACGCTTTAGATATGTAAGTGGTGTGAGAAACTAGGTCCTAATCCCGACTGAATGATTGTAATGACCAATTACGTACATATGTATGTATGCGGCTTAAAATATTTTTCAAAGGAAAGTTATTAAGAATTTATAGAAGGTTTCATATTTTCCTGGTAGAATTTAGGTTTTCTGTGCTGTGATCTGTAAGGAAGTCGCCGTGGTCTAGTAGGTAGTCTGTTGGCTTATTAGACGAAAAGCCAGGGTTCGAGCCCCAGGCTAGGCATCAAAATAAAATACAAAAAGTATTTCTTCGGCGACTTCCTCTCAGCAGATTTCTGGCAAAAACTCTGAGAGTATATAAAATTGCCATGAAAAGTTTCTCAAAAAATCTGTCGTTCGGAGTCGACTTTAAAACTGTAGGTCCCGCCACTCATGTATAAAATTAACACACACAACATAAGTGGTGTGAGAAACTAGGTCGTAATCCTGACTGAAGGGTTGTAATGACCAATTACGTACGTATCTGTAAGGAAACATATTTGAAAATGAAAGTGCTAATGAACCAGTAGAACCTGGTAACTGACATCTGCTCTGTATTTGAGTGAATTGAACGAATTTTTAACCTCCTAGGCATTTCAAGAGTCCACTGGCAGCACCCTTATGGCAGGGGTGATATATGTGGCATATATTCTCTTTAATGATGTCCATTTCTGACTCGAGCTCACATAGTATTGAGTTATACAAACGAAAAATTGTGAAAGAAGAGTTTTTTTACTACAAAATCTTATCTGATCTTACGCGGATTACAAATTTGATTGAAAAACAAAAAATAAATAATGAACTGCTAACATTAAAACTACTCTTAAAAAATAATACAATATTTTCCTAATATTTTAGATTAAAAAGAAAAAGCCAGAAAAACTTTTATATCTTTAAAGAAATTTCATGACATTCAAATAAATCCTTTACCATTGACCTGTTTTCAGTAGTTTAGCAGTTTAGTAGTTGCCATTGTGTTTATATACACTCATGCACACAATGAGGTTGCAGGAAAACATTTCTAATCAGAATGTGCAGTAAATTTTCCCTTATTGATGCGATGGCTGCTCTGCTCTTTTATATCTCAAGTCACTGATCGCAAATTTATGATTATTGCCAAAACATGACAACAACAACAACAGCAGCAATAACAAAACATTAAAGTTTAACGGTTAAAATAAATATGCAGCCATATGCTTACAGAGATGGAGAGCAAGTAAGAGTGATAGTGAGAGAGAGATGGGGGGGGGGGAGAAGGAGAATGTAGCCAATTATCGAATCACTGGTAGTGGTAGTAGTGAAGAGACATTTAAATGCACAATGAAGGCAATTGACACACATCTCGGTCATGTTTAATGATGACAGTGACATCTTTGTTGTTTTGTTTGTTTGTTGGTTTGTTTCAGTCGTTAAGCTTTGCAATTGAAACCAAAATAACAACGACAACAACAACAATAGCAACAAAGAGTAAAATGTTATAAAGTTTTGAAAATAGTTATCATGCATGCATGATATGTACATATAAATGTATGTATGTCTCTAAGTTCGTGTGTATTTCTAAAGCAATTTTCCCGCCAATTTTCTTTGTCAGTCATATACAATGGCGTTTAAACAAAAAATAAAAAAAAAAGCTTTTGTTTCTATTTTGTATTGTGATTGTTTTTGTTGTTGTTATATTTTTGCTTTTGCAAGATTTCAATTTCAAAATACAGTTTCTATTTGATTCGTTTCTTTGTTATTGTTATAGTTTCTGCTTAATTTAGTTGGTTTTTTATTTTTATTTTTTTGTTGCTTTACTGCTGTTTATTTTGTTTGTTTTGTTTCGTTGCTATTGTTGCTGTAATTGCCATTGTTCAATCACGTTTTTGATTTAAATTCTCTCATATATTATAGCATGTTGCTGTCTTTGTTGTTGTTGTTGTTGCCATTTAAAGATTTCTAAGCAATCTAATTTTCTATTCTTCATTTATTTTCTATTTTTTTTTTTTTGAAAACTTTTCTGTTGATGCTGCTCTTAGCTGATTCAGCTGTTTGTTGATGGTGGTGTTGTTGTTGTTGCTGTTGTTGTTGTTGTGTATTAAAATTGTTAATTTTTATTATAATTTTTCAACTACAATGACCCATATTTGTAATGTTTTGTTTTGCTATGAAGAGAGAATTACCGTTTGATGTTGATGTTGTTTTGCTTCTTTAATTTGTTATTTAAAAGAGGGGTATTCACCGTATTACGTTTTACTATAAAAGAAGTTAAATTTCAATTGCATTGCCCTTTAAGTTACGAAACAAAATTTTCTTTTTTCTACAAAATAAATTCGAAAATATTGATTATTCTTGCGCACTTACACACTTACTTACTTACTAAGAATCGGTTGTCATATAGTAAAGGGTGGGCCATTTAAAAGTTTACATTTCAAAATCCAATAAAACAAAACTGGTCTTAAATTTTGCCAAATTTATTGTTTCGTTGTGGATTACAATTGTTCCGTTTAGAATATAATTTCATTCATATGGCTGACGCGGCTGGCCTCACAATACCTCATTCAATCGGACCAATTTTTGTGCACTTTTTCGAGTGTATGGGATCGTACCACGGCAATGTATCACGTATGTTGGCATTCAAATGCTCAATTGTCTCTATTTTATCGGCATAATAGTGTTTTTTAACGACGCCCCACCGAAAACAGTCCAACGGTGTCACATCTTAGCTTCTTGGCGGCCAATTGACATTACCATTTCGGCTAATTAAACGGCCATAAAACGTTTGACGCAATAAATCGATTGTGGCATGAGGTGTGTGGCAAATTGCACAATCCTGTTGAAATCAAACATCGTTCACACTAATACCATGAATAGCGAGTACAAAAAATCGGTTATCATTGGTGCGATAGGTGTCTCCATTAACCGTAACGGTTGCCCCGTGCTCATTTTTAGAGAAATAAGGCCCAAAGATGCCTTTGCTGCACAAGTCGTACCAAACAGTCACTCATAATTGACGCATTGGCTTCTGAAAGACCACGTGTGGGTTTCCTCAGCCCCAAATACGGCAAATTTTGCTTATTAACGTACCCACCAAGATGAAAATGAGCTTCATCGGAAAAGATATTTTTTTTTTTTGGTAAAGTCAACTTCACCGTGCAGTTTCTTGTTGGCTCAATAAATCTAAACGTTCTCAAGCTTAAATTCGACTAACATACATACATAATTGGTCATTACAACCCTTCAATCAGGATTACGACCTAGTTTCTCACACCACTTATGTTGTGTGTGTGGTGGGATCTACAGTTTAAAGTCGACTCTGAACGACAGATTTTTTTGAGAAACTTTTCATGGCAATTTTATTTACTCGCAGAGTTTTTGCCAGAAATCTGCTGAGAGGAAGTCGCCGAAGAAATACTTTTTGTATTTTTGTTTTGATGTCTGGCCTGGGGCTCGAACCTTGGCTTTACGCCTAATAAGCCAACACACTACCTAATAGACTACGGCGACTTGCCCTCAAGCGTATATTCGACTAAGTTTAATTAGAATTTGTCTCAATTGTTAAAACTCTGATAATGTTATTGCATCTGGCAACACTATAGCTTGTTTGAGAGCTCCCATTTCAGGCTATATCTTGTTACATTCGAACAGTTTTCTGCATTTAAAAATCTGTGCTAGAAAATGTAAGGAACCTATGCAGACTCAATGTTTGGGTGCCACATAAATTAACAGCGAAGGATTGCTGTCAAAACGGAATGAAATCGAAAAGCGTATCACGTACATATAATAATGTCTTGCGGTAAAGATCTTGGGTGAAGCAAGCTGAAGGCTCGCCAGTGGCTAGATACCAGCAGTGGCAATGCTTTTTTGGAAAGGCAATTGTTCAGTAGGAGTTTGTACGGTTGATTCTGATTTAAATGGCATTGTCAACATTTATCGAGCAATTATATTAAAATAAACAGAATAGATCAACTTGAGAAATGTAGAGTTCCATAAAGATAAATCCGTACTGCACACGTCTTTGATGAGTCAATCGGCCTTTTTGAGGTAGATTTCGATCAATTTCATTCACATTTCTGGCGGCAACACGGCGATAACTTGACAAACGTTGATTTTTAAATGCTCACATGATAGGAGGATTGTCCATGTAAACTTACTCTTTGTTAGCCCCCACAAAGGAGTCTACATACATACATACATACATACATACATTGGTCATTACAACCCTGAGTTCGGAATTACGTCTTAGTTTCTCATACCAGTTTTGTGGTGTGTGTTAATTTTATACATGAGTGGCGGGACCTACAGTTTAAAGTCGACTCCGAAAGACAGGGTGAACCTCAACTTTTGATTGCACCCCATATTGAATGCTCCTGATGTGCTTTCAATTTTAATTTATTTTTTATTCTCCAATTTGTTTGTTACCAATTGTGTTTAGTGATCAATAACAAATTTCACTTGCAAATCAATTGCAACAACAATACAACAACAACAAAAAAAGAGAAACTTAATATTTATTTTAAACAATTAGAAAAAATTATCGTTTTATTCGTAAATGAAAATGTTCAAGTCTTTTAACAAGTGAAAGAAAAACTTATTTTGGCATGACCAACTAAATTTATATGATGTCTGGTAAAAGATACGAATACATTTGAGAATCCAATAAAATTTTAGTCTTAAACATGACACGCCTGAAGCTTTAATGGATGTACTATAACTAATCAACTAAAACCCATAAATTTTTTAATTCAAATTATTGTGTGAAGCTGTGAAAGAGGATATGCTACCAGTAGAAGATATCGTCATTAAACAATTCCTCTTCCAATATTTGAATTTTATTCGAATGTGAAAGTATTCACTACAACTGCGAGAAATAATTTGGCTTGACAAGATTTCATTTCGCAATGTTAATAGAGGTCGCAAAAGAAAGTGTGTCTAAAGCGTTCTTTCTCCTAAACGAGATGCTGTAATAATTCCAAGAAGTGATACAATGTCATATTTGGTAAGGTTCTCTTGTGATCCTGTCAGATTTCTATGTCTCTGGTTTCCCTCTCTTTTGTTCTTTCTGTTGCAGTTTTTATTTCCTTTTCGAAAGTTTTCTAAAATGTACATCTGCTTGCCCCTTTAGGTAATACCTGATTAGAATTTCTCCAACTTCAGTTAATATGCAAATGTTATGTTGTTTGTGGACTCTGCTGTGAAACTGTCCACAATACCAATACTAATAGCAATAGCATGGGCAGTACCATAGCAATACTAATAGCAATAGCAGTACTAATGCAATAGCAATTGTAATAGTAATACTAATAGCAATAGCAATAACGGTAACAATAGCAATAACAATAACAGTGTCGATAGCAGTAGCAATATCAATAGTAATACCAATACTAATATGAATACTTATTGCAATAGCAATAGCAGTAAAAATAGCAATAGCAATAGTAATGTAGTATTACTAATACTAATAGGAATAGCGATAGGAATAGGAATATCAATAACAATACTAGTAGGAACACTAATAGCAATAGCAATAGCAATAACAGTAGCAAGAGCAGTAGCACTAGCAATATCAGATGCAGTAGCAATATCAATTGCAATACTAATGGGAATACTAATAGCATTAACAATAGCAATAGCAATATCAATACTAATAGAAACACTAATAGCAATAGAAATAGCAATAACAATCGCAAAAACAATAGCAATAGCAAAAGCAATATTTAGTGCAATACCAATACTAATAGCAATAGAAATAGTAATACTAATACTAATAGAATAGAAATAGCCATAGGAATAGTAATAGGAATGCTAATAGCAATAACAGTAGCAATAGAAATAGTAATATCAATAGCAATAGCAATATCAACACTATGAATACTAATAGCAATAGCAGTAGCACTGGCTATAGCAATATCAATTGCAATACCAATACTAATAGGCATAATAATAGCAATAGAAATAGTACTGCTAACACTAATAGGAATAGCAATAGCAAGAGGAATAGTAATAGGAATGCTAATAGCAATAACAGTAGCAATAGTAATAGTAATAGCAATAGCAATAGCAATATCAATACTGATAGGAATACTAATAGCAATAGCAATAGCAAAAGTAATAGCAGTAGCACTGCCTATAGCAATATCAATTGCAATACCAATACTAATAGGCATACTAATAGCAATAGAAATAGTACTACTAATACTAATAGGAATAGCAATAGCAAGAGGAATAGTAATAGGAATGCTAATAACAATAGCAATAGTAATAGCAATAGCAATATCAATACTAATAGGAATACTAATAACAATAGAAATATCAAAAGCAATATCAGTAGCAATGGCAATAGCAATAGCAATTTCGTCCTAAAAATCGTTTAGTAGTGGGTGGATTAGTTTATGAACATACAGATTTTGAGGAAAATACAAGAACCTTAGCCACATTTAGCTGTGATCTGTACCTAAATACTAAATCAGCGAGGTAACGCGTTCCACTTAACGTTGTTTCCTTCATGCTGTATAAAGTTCACGACCTAACGTTCTTAATGTATACCTCAGGCATAGTCAAATGCTGGTAACGGATTTTTAGCTTAGCATTTAAGGGATCCAATTATAGGATATGATGGCATAAAGCTGAGCAAACTAATAAATGGGATTTTAGCATCCATATGAGTTAAGGATCTAGAAATGAATTCCATATCAACAGTCATCGCAGTATGATCCTGTCTCAAGCGATACGTACCATATGTTCACATTGGCACGTATAGTCAAACCAAAATATAAATACCCGTTCACCAGGTAGTATTTGGAATCCAAAACGAGTTAAGATCTTTATATTACGTGGCGTATTGGTTAACATTTTTTTTGGCTACAAAGTAGAACAAATCAAATTTGAATCCGTGAGAAAGCGAGGCTTAAATACTCTTCGAGAGAAAGACAGCAAGACAACATTAATAACGGATATCATACGGATAGCATGGTCAATCAATCCCAGGTTCCCCACCACAATATCTAACAACAACAACAAAGCAGTGAAAGTCTATTATTCTACCACCTTCTATAGTAGAGCAATTATCTGCTTAACTGGAAAAGCTTTATTAAGGAAATCGAAACAAATGCAAAAAAGGCTTGGAAGGGATATGCTTTCTAAGAAAAATTAACCTGCAATACCATAAATAATGGAATGGGATGCACAGAAGTCGAAAAACGTACGACATGTAGAGTTGATATCAAATCGATAACATCCAATCCGCCACGATAACATATTTTATTTGTCTTAGAACTGCTTTAGTGAATATATTTATTTCCTCTTGGCATTCAGGGGAGCTCTTCCCTTCTCTCTACATGTTAAACAAAAGAAAATCTTTTTTCAAGTGGTCTTTGGCTGATTCTTTCTTCTGCTTTCGTGACTTATGATTTTCCAATGCTTATCGGCGTGATTTTCCTGATAGGTGTGTGATTTATTTCCGCCCCCTAGAGCATAGGTAGCTTTTGCTTACGATATTTGGAGTTCAAGTTTTTAATTTTTCTTCAACTGACTTTTCAAACACAAAAGATTTGTAATAAAATTTTACACTTTTTTGAATTTTTTTTATTTGAATTCGTATTGAACATTATGTAGAGCACCTCATCACAGCTGTGTATAACCATTTGCATTAACTCTGTGGCCTTCCATATTTATTTTATTTAATTTTCTTACGTAATGTTGAGAGAAAATTAAACAAAAAATATATCACCTGAGACAGCTTGGCGTGTGGTTTTGTTTTGTGGGTTTCATTAAACCTTAAAGTGGCAATAGGGGTCGTTTAGGGAGCAAAGATTCGATTGACTGTAGCGGCTGCTCCGTTGTCATTATCAAAGAAATATGGGCCAACGATGCCTACGCTCCACAAGCCGCACCAAACAGTCACTCGTAATGGCTGCATTGGCTTCTGTAAGACCACGTGTGGGTTTTCTGAGCCCCAAATATGGCAAATTTTGCTTATTAATGTATCCTCGAAGATGAAAATGAGCTTCATCCGAAAACATGATTTTTTGGCAAAATTGGCATCATCGTGCACTTTCTCGTTGGCCTATCTATTCCATTAAATCCCAACGCTGCTCAAGCCTTCAAATGCTCAATTGTCTCTGGTTACACGGCATAACACTTTTCTTTAAGGGGCGCCTCACAGGAAATAGATGCTTTTTGGCGGCCAATTGACATCACCATTTCGACTAATCAAGCGGCCATCAAACGTTTGACACAATAAATCGATTTGGGCCTTAGATGTGCGGCAGGTTGCATCATTCTGTTGAAACCAAACATCGTTCACAGTTGTAATGTAGGTATGATTCCAAATTTGTAAGGAAAAAGTGGTCCAGAAAGGCCATAAACATACTACTGTTCACATCAATACCATGAAGAGCGAGTACAAAAAAATCGGTTATTATGGTGCGATAGGGTGTCTCCATTGGCCGTAATGGTTGCGCCGTCCAATATTGCCTCCGCTCGACAAAGCGCACCAAACAGTTACTCGTAATAGGTGCATTAGCTTATGTAAGACCAAGTGTTGGTTTTCTGAGTCCCAATACGGCAATTTTGCTTATTGATGTACCCACCAAGGTGAAAACAAACTTCATCCGAAAAGATGGATTTTTTTTTGCAAAATCGGCACCGTCGTACAGTTTCTTGTTCTCGGCCCAATAAATCCTAACGTTGCTCAGGCGTAAATCGATTTATTACGTTCAGTGGAGACCAAATACTGAATTTTGTGACAGAATAGAATGACACAAGTATTGCCTGATTCGAAATAACTAAAATAGCACGATATTTTCCTAGGGTTTCAAAGAGTTAGAAACCTTAACTTTATTTATTTAAACTTTTTGAAGACTTGAATCTGGAACACATAGAATGCTTTTTTTTATAAAGCCATTTAAGGGTTAAAACAAAATCGCTTTTAATGTGCAAATTGGAAAATCGTGCATGCGTCAAAACAGAGAACACGTCAGAACACAGAGGAGAGAAAAAAAAACGCGAACAAAAATCATTTCATACACGTTACCGACAATAATTGAAAACAACATTTGTTGTTAAAATATGGCACACATTCAATGTCATTAACTGCTCGCAGTGGTTTACATATACAAATGCCACCGAATTCAAGGTTAAAATTATTAATTCAGTTTTTCTTTTTTGTTTCGTTTCGTTTTGTTTTTGTTGTTTCTTTTTTCATAAATTAATTAAATTTAACACAAAAAATATTTTTTTATTTTCTTTACAGTTGACTCATTTAAACAATTAAACAGAAACAAAGAAAGAAAACAAAATTAAGTTATTGAACCAAACAACCCAAGCAACTTAACAAAAAATACGCAATAAAGACTGAAGAAAGAGCAAAAACAAGTTCAACAAATCTACACAACAACAACAACAACAACAACAAATAAAGAAGAAAGAAATTCTTGTTTTAAAGGATTCTATTGATCTCACAAAACTTCTAAAAGCAATACTTTAAAGCAGCAGCACAACTCCAGAAACTCCAGGGACACCTAACGGGCTCGCTCCATTTAAACGTGATAATAATTTGCGATATAGTTTTATAAGTGATAACACAAACACAAACCCAAACCCAAGCCCCAGCTGCGCTTAAAAGCTCTCTCACACGCACACACGCTGCTCACACACTAAACACTCGACTCGACAGTACACTCTCTTAAACACTTCCATTCTAACCGTCTCGTATAATGTTTAGTAGTCTTGCATCGTTTCTCTTTGGATCGAATACGAATTGTGAGACGAATAGTGAAACGACTGCAACTGCTAACAAGGACGGAGCACAAGTTAAGGAGAATACTGCACGTGATAAGCAACAAGTTGGACAACAACGTGATCAAGCCATTAAACGTGGCAAAAATCGACGCAACAACGCTCGCCAGCAGAATAAACGCAACGATCCTAAGGTAGCAACAACTAACGCAAAAGCGACATCGCCTTTAAGATCCAAACAAACGCCACAGAAACTTCCATCACCATCTAGCGATAGCGGTGACGAAGAAATCGACGAGAACGAATGGTTTATAGTTGATAAAGACGGTGAGTATGTTATCCTCATTAGTAGATTAATCTATCTAAACATGATTAAGTGGGCGTGGCACTACTGGGTGTTAGAAGAAGCTGTAAGTTTAGGTTCTTAGCTTTCGTTTGATACCAAATTTATGAGAATTGTTGGTAAACAGGCAAAGTTATAAGAGCTTACATATAATTCACTTAAATATTTTAAAGTGGGCGTGGCAAACAATGTAAAATCTTTGCTTATACATCTTCAATATGTCGCATATTTGGTAGCAAATAAAAGCTATGAACCCAGACTTTCATTTTCTTACACTATTTGCCATGCCCACTCTTCTTCTTCTTATTCTATAACAATACATGCAAAGTTATAAGCTAATACATTTAGTCTATCTAAACATGATCCAGTGGGCGTGGCACTACTGGGTCTTGGAGGAAAATGTAAGTTCAGGTTCTTAGCTTTCGTTTGATACCAAATTTATAAAAATTGATGCTAAACAGGCAAAGTTATAAGAGTTTACATTTAATTTGCTTAAATATCTGAAAGTGGGCGTGGCAAACATTGCAAAATCTTTGCTTGTGCATCTTCAATTGTCGCATATTTGGTAGCAAATAAAAGCTAAGAACGCAGACTTTCATTTTCTCAGATTATTTGCCACGCCCACTCTTTTTCTTCTTCTTATTCTACAACAACACATGCAAAGTTATAAGCCAATACATTTAAAATTAATATTCGGTATTCTAATAAGATCGGTACGGGGCACTGCATAACACAAGTTAATGTAAGGACTGATGACTTTGACAACATTGGCTCCGCTTTGTGGTGCCTGTTGCCCTCTCGCAAACTCCACAAACTCCAAATAGACACTGGGAGTGACTGCCGCATATCCAGATAGTTATGACCCTATCTTGACAGGGTTCCCTGATAAATGCTTGCTAACTTGCGTCTGTGATTACATACATAATATAATTGGTCATTACAACCCTCCAGTTAGGATTACAACCTGGCTACTCACACCACTTATGTTGTGTGTGTTAATTTTATAAATGAGCGGCGGGACCTACAGCTTAAAGTCGACTCCGAACGACAGATTTTTGCAAAAAATTTTCATGGCAATATTATTTACTGTCAGAGTTTTTGGCAGAAATTTGGTGAGAGGAAGTCGTCGAAGAAATATTTTTTCTTTTTCCATTTTGCTGATGATATCTGACCTGGGGTTTGAACTGTGGCTTCACGCCTAATAAGCCAACACACCACCTATTAGACTACGACGATTTCAGTCACTACCAGACATTATATCATTAAAACACATCCAAAGAGCTTGGGCGTAAGATCTGACGACTACTCTCGAAGCTGCGGAGATGATGATGGATAGAAGAATATGGAATATTCGCTGTATCCTGCTTTCGCTAGTTAGGTAACAGGTGAAAATGTGAAATATGTACCTCTGCCAGGTATTTGATGGGCCTGAATTGAAACTGAAGAGCATTTTCAGCATTGTAAAGTATATGGGTAGTACAGCGGAGATTTTGCTTCCTTTAGGCAATACGAACTAGGCAGGCTTAGCTAGTATTAGGAGTCGTTGTGTGATAATCCTCTATCAGGTATCTGATGGGTCAGACTTGAAACCCAAGAGCATTTTCAGTACATGGATTGGTTTGTAGTACAGCGGAGATTTTGCTTCCTTTAGGCAATACGAACTAGGCAGACTTAGCTAGTGTTACGTGTCGTTGTATGATAATCCTCTATCAGGTATCTGATGGGTCAGACTTGAAACCCAAGAGCATTTTCAGTACATGGATTGGTTTGTAGTACAGCGGAGTTTTTGCTTCCTTTAGGCAATACGAACTAAGCAGGCTTAGCTAGTGTCTACATGTTGTTAGAGGATTATAAGGAAGCTTTATCTGTATAGAGAAAAGTTCACCAATTTGACACTATCGTGTATGATGTTGAATTAAACGGTCGAAACGATGTAATGAACTGCTGACTACAGCTCTATACTGTTACGTTACCTTTACATTTAAATTCGACAGGTTAAATCCAAAGAAAAGGGTGTATGAGTGAGCAACCTGCAGCCTAATTTATGGAATTTATCTCCTATAACCTGTAGATCCATACACTCCTGATGCAAAAGAATTTATTTTCTGGACCAAATGTTGGCGTTTTTTAATCTTCAACCCATTTTTTCCCCCATTACCCCTCTAGGGAGCATATGGTTTCCACAAAGCATCTCCATCTGACACAATTCTCCGTTGATGTTTTTACGTCTTCCCATGTCAGGTCATTAAGCCTTAGTTCTTGTTGGTCCGCTCGTCTCCAGGTGTTTTTTTTTGGTCTGCTACGGTTTCTTGAGCCATTCTTGTAATACTGTCGGGCTTCTTTCTCAATGTATTGCCGATCTACCCCCAAGTTTTCTTTTTGATTTGCTTCTGTATGGCTTCCTCCTCTATGAAGAGTCCAGAAATCTGCATTGCTGATGGTGTTGGTCCAGCATATTCTACATATGATTCTTAGGCATTTACTGATGAATACCTGAAGTTTTTGCGTATGGTGGTAGATATAAGCCAAGTTTCGCTACTAGATAGTAACGTTGACTTTACACAAGCATTGAATATTCTTAGCTTGGTACGCCTAGATATACATTCATACATATACGAGCTTCTTCATACGGAGTTCAGTTGCCCGAATGCTGCTCTTGCTCTATTGAGTCTGTTATCTACGTCTGGTACTGCGCTGCCGTTTGTTGCCATAGTACTGCCTAGATAGCAGAAACTATCAACGTACTCGACTATTTGACCCTGTAGCATGATCTTTTCGGTGCTAGTGTTGTTAATTCTCATGGCTTCGGTTTTCTAGATATTTTTCTCAAGGCCAACATTGCGAGCCAATCTTTCTAGGTGTTCGAGTTTTGACTGCATGTTGGAGACCTTGTGCGAGACTAGACAAATATCATTTGCATAATTCAAATCCTTGAGTTCGACCCAATAACTTACTTTAATGTCCGTCATTGCTTGTCCCAATATCTTTATGGACTGACTTACGCCTTTTGACGTTCTTTTGGCTGAGAACAATCACTTGACAGCTGTTAAATTGGTCGCCATCTTGAAAAGTAATGCCAACTTAAAGTTCTATACCTCTATAAAAAACACCCTTCAAACGATCATCAAGTAAGGCGTAGATTCGTCGAATGGGCCCAAAACGAGATTACCGTTGTTCCCGATTTTCATAAGCGAATTTTGTTTAGCGATGAAGCGCACTTCTGGTTGAATGGCTACGTCAACAAACAAAACTGCCGCATTTAGAGTGAAGGTAATCCTCAAGTGTATGTGGAAACACCGTTACATCGAGAAAAACTTACTGTTTGGTGCGTTTTATGGGCTGGTGGAGTCATTGGTTCGTACTTTTTCAAAAACGATGGTGGCCAGAACGTTACAGTCAATGGTGATCGGTATAGAGCCATGATTACTAACTTTTTCATTCCTGAATTGAATAACCATGATGTCCAGGAGATGTGGTTTCAACAAGACGGCGCAACATGTCACACAGCTCGTGCCACAATAGATTTATTGAAAGACACGTTTGGTGACCGCCTAATTTCACGTTTTGGACCTGTGAATTGGCCTCCAAGATCTTGTGATTTAACGCCGCTAGACTACTTTCTGTGGGGCTATGTAAAGTCATTGGTCTATGCGGTAAAGCCAAACGCTTGACCATTTGGAAGACAACATTCGCCGTATTATTGCCGATATACGGCCACAAATGTTGGAAAAAGTCATCGGAAATTGGACGTCCAGATTGGACTACACCCGCGCCAGCCGTGGCGGTCATATGCCAGAAATCATATTTAAAAGAGTAATGCCACAAGATTATCTTTCGGATAAATAAAATTCATGTCAATCGAATAATCCATCGTTGTTTTATTGCAACTTAAAGTTCTATACCTCTATAAAAAACACCCTTTACTTCAATAAAGTGTTTCGATCCTGTATTGTTTATTAGTATACCCATAGAATTTAATGCATAGAATAAGATTTTTAATATAATTGCACTTAAGAAGCGTGGCCTTCGATTTAAGTAACTCGAATAACTGTCACGGATAATTAATTGAACTTAAAAATATGGAGGACCCTTGATTAATAATAAATTATTTTATTTTTTTACAATTATTTTTAGACAAGGAGTTTGACGATTCCCCTGTTCGTGGTTATCCCGAGGGGGTCAAACCTATAGCCCAACAGCGACATCTACAACATATCAATTCGCATTCCCTCTATAGTGGACCACGACCACACAAGCAACGTAATAATTTGCAAAAATCCCGCAACTACAATAACAAACGGAATAGTAGCGGTTTAAGTGTATCATCATTAAGCCCATCACGCACAGTCAACAATGGCCGCAATGCGAGCGGTCAGAACGACCTGGCAACAGCTGATGATGAAATGATCCGTTCGGTGTATGTGGCTTCGACAGGGCACAAGTCAAGTGATGATGAAATGCCCGAAGCGGCCGCAACAGCGAACGGTTTAGAAACAAGTAACAAAATGGAGGAATCATGGTTCATAACACCACCACCATGTTTCACTTCCGTTGGACCCATCCATATGGAAACATCGCCCTACGAGAATCTATTGATAGAGCATCCAAGGTAAGTAAAATGTTATGATGTAAATAAGGCAAGTGAAGCAATTCTTATATTTTTTTTTTGGAATTTACAGCATGTCGGTATATCATAGTATTAAAACGGCTCAAGAGGCGGCCGAGAGTTTCATTAAATTGGATATTGGAGTAAATGATGTGCAAAAAGAAGAGCAAAAGGCCGATGAGAAGACCATACCCAAGAAGGTAAGAATGTTATTTCATATAAAGAATGATGAAAGAAAAGAGAAACAGATTAATAATGAATACCAATTTTTTTCTTTGTTTTTCTTTTTAATTTAAATAGAATATGCAAACGATTCAATCACGTCAAGCAGGCGCTGGTTATCGTTTGGATCGCCAGAGTTTGGTCCAATTGAGGCAAGAGCTAATGGCCCGCAATGTACAAAAGGTTAGAACTGCTGATAACTAAATTAAATTAGTTTGAGGCTAACCATTCTATTTTTGTGTTTTAAGATACAAACGAAAAAGGAACGCAAGGATATTTGCCGTACCGCTATTAATCGCGCCAATAAAGTGCGTGATGTCCAATCTAGAAATCATACACAACGTCGCTCTGATCGCCAGCATAGCAAAATATGCAGCTATGCCAACAATAACCGCAAATCCAACAACAGATATTAAATTTTGTTTCAAATTTTTTTCTTCTTCTTCCCCAAATCACGGCAACACTACTTGCAAGTTTCGAAAATAATTTCGTTTTTTTTTTTAGACACAAACAAACATACAAACAAAATTATACTTTTTAATTGAAATTGAATTGAAGAGAAATAGAAAACAATCATTAAAAATTAAATAAAAAAAAATTAAAACAACAAATTTTAACAAAATAATTTAAAAAAATAAATAAATAAAAATATAAAATAATTCTAAGATTTTAATGGAGACAAAAAACAAAAAATAAAAATTAAAATTAAAAGAAATTAAATGTATGAGAAATAAATATAAAAAAAAAAATAATAATAAAAAAAATTTAAAAATTACAAAAAATAAATTAATTAAAAATAATAAAACATATAAAACAATAACAACAACAACAACAATAACATAAAATATGTAGTTTTTAAATGTTCACAAAAACCTTTCTTTTTTTCGAACTTGAAACAATCTTTTTTAATCTTAGAATTATTATTAAAAAAAAAATTAAAAACAAATTAAACAATAATTTAAAAATTACAACAACAACAAAAAAACACAAAAACAAATACAATATTATATTACAATAATAATTTTTTAATTAAATCGAATTATTTTTTTTTGAATTTTTCTTTTCATATTTAAATTTTGAATATTTAACAAATTTTTTTTCTTTTTTCTTATTAATAATGTATTATTTATGAACATATTATTTTTTTTCATAAATAATTTACAAATTATAAAAAATTATTTAATTTTCCATTTTATTATTTTCAATTTTGAAATTTCGTATTATTTTAAAATTTTTTTTAAATTCTTATTGAATTATTTTTATTTTTTTTTTCTTAATTAGAAATAAATTTTTTTTCATAAATAATTTACAAATTATAAAAATTTTTTTAATTTTCCAATTTATTAAATATTATTTTCAATTTTCAAATTTCGTATTATTTTCATATTTTTTTTAAATTCTTATTGAATTATTTTTATTATTTTTTTCTTAATTAGAAATAAATTTTTTTTTATTATAAAATTATTATTATTTTTAATATTTGTATTATTAAGTACACATTTTTTTAATTAACGGAGCGCCAGTCTCACATATGATTTCATATTTATTTAATTTTTATTTTTCGTTTATAGTACATCAATATGTCTATGAATTACGTTTAATTATATAAAAAAAAACACAAAAAAAGGAAATCGAAAAAATATTAACAAAAATAATAAAAAAAAGAACAAAATGATGAAAATTAAAAAAAAAAATACAATAAAAAATATTTTAATGTTTAATGCAAATGAGAAAAAGCAATAAAAAAATATTGTGTTGAATTTATTTCTTTTTTTTTTTCGTTGTAAACTTATGCAAACATAATTAGTCATTACAATGCTACAGTCAGGATTACGAACTAGCTTCTCACATCACCTATGTTGTATGCATAGCTGCCAGATTTGACGTTTTATCGTCATTTTGACGATTTTGAGCTCCAAAAATATCATATTGACGATTTGACGATTTATGCCCTTATTTTGACAATTTTTGGAAATTAAAAATTTACATCATATTTCGAACTTTTGGACATTAAACTTCGCTTTAAGTATCATATTTTTAAGCTGCTTTCGAATACCTTTGATAATTTTTTTATATTTAATTCCTTTTTAATCCCTACTCCTAAATAACCTCGTAGTTGAGAATAATTTATCATTGTCGTTGCAGACAATTTTATAAATACGAGTATAGCTTCTAATATTACCATCGGAAGAACAAAAAACAAGCGCCGTTATTTTTGCTTGTACGACCAACACTCAGGGGATGGATGCCATTGTGTTTGGAACTATGAAAATATGTTTTTTTTTTTTTTTTTTTTTTTTTTGTAAAACCAGCACTCAGGGGATGGCCGCTACTCATGCAGTGCATTGTGCAGGTTTAGGAAAATAGGTTATAGGAAGGTGGAAAGAGGGAGTAGTGTTTATGGACATTTGATTTAAACTCAGGGGATGGATGGCATTGTGTTTGGAACTATGAAAATATGTTATGGGAAGAGGAAAAGAGATAACAGTGTTTATGGACACTAGGCTTGTATATTTTTATACCATAAGTAACAGGAAAGACCTCTGCAGGAATTGAGTTCCACATACATATGAATAGTCAGACTAAAAAACATACTTTTTCTGTGTGCGATCCAAAATCAAACGACCACATACGGATGTCCTGGCCGAGAAAGACGAGCGTTATGTAGGAATATATGATTTTCGGGCACAAGTCCCCTTACTTCGTTCGAGCAAAATCCTTTTGTAGTAGTGATAGAACAGTGAAACACAAACCACATTGCACCAATGATTCAATGGAGTTGGATACATTACCGCCATTTACGAGTTACTACGGCCTTTCCTGTACACGGTCGAGAAACCTCATGCTTAGAATGTCAAGAGTTTCTGACTTCTTGATATTTACATCACCCATAGATTAAGATGATTCAATATTATTGCTGCCCTTGTGTGTCAATAAACAACATATACTGGGATAGATTGTTTAAATCTTAAACAATTTTTTCCTGAAAATGATAAAACATTTCTCCATTTTTGGAAAAAAAGTAATAAATAAAGATGAGGGACGCTAGTTTTAATTTCTGACAAATTTTTTTTAAATGTTTTGTTTTTGAACTCAGATATGTACATACATTGACTTTACATGTTTTACTACAATAGAAATAATTTTGGTTTTTAATTTATTTAATTATTTTTTCTGACGATTTTTTCCCAAATATTTGACGATTTGATGCCTCATTTATCTGGCAGCTATGGTTGTATGTGTTAATTTTATACATGCATGGTCGTCTTTCGAACGACAAATTTTTGATGACAATTTTCAATTTGTTCTCAGAGTGTTGAGAGGCAGTCGCCGAAGAAATATTTTTTCAGATTTTGTTTCATTTAAGCTGTCTGAACTGGGATTTAAACCGTGGCCTTACGTCTAATAAGCCCACACACTACTTACTAGACTACGGCGTTACGTTACTCTAACAATAGTAGTTCGGGAAAAGGCACCGATTCAGTCCAATACGTAGAATCTGTAATGACGTGAACAAGATACCAAAACTCATGCTTTCAATCCAGACAGCTTCCCAGAAGGAAATACCGGGATGTTTATCAAGTATGAAGTGTCCCTTCGAGGACACAATAAATATTAGCGCCATTTTACCATTTTTAGAATACGAATTGTCTGTCGGATAGCCTTTCGATTGCAGCACCAGAGTTTGATTGGCACGAATAAACTCAATATTGTTGTGGGTTATCTTGTGAGATAATAAATTATCAAATCACACGATCGGCATTTAAAATAAACCGAAATTATTGTTAGTTATGATCTTTTTACCCGCAAAATTTAACCTTGAAAGTGTAAAATAGGTTTTAGTCGGTAAATAGAAATGTTTTACCTCTAATAACTCTGGCTCCATGGGACCTATTGAAATGAAAGGGCCGCCATTGAAAAGATCAGAAGTCGTACCTTAAGATACATGTCCAAATCCAAGATTAAGTCTAAGTAGGACCCAAAAATTTAACCTTGGAAGTGTAAAATAGGTTTTATTCACCCACGCAGAGAAACAGTTTTTCTATGCAAAATTCTCGTCAATATTTTTTGTCAAATACCAAGCCAACAGAATCAAACAGCAAGCAAATGTCGGTAAATGGAAATGTTTAAACGCTTATAACTCCGGATCCATGGGACCTATTAAAATTAAATGGGTGTCATTGGAAAGGTCAGAGGCCAAACTTTCAGATCGTGCCAAAATAAAATTACCAGGCAAATGTAATCGTGCAGCAAGCAAATGAAATGAAAGGGGTGCCATTGAAAAGATCGGACGTCGTACTTTAAGGTCCATTTCCAAGTTCAAGTGCAAGTCTATCTAGGACCCGAAAATTTCAAATATCTTTTCGACCTTTTTTTTTTGTCAAATACCAGGCCAACAGAATCATGCAGCAAGCAAATGTCGGCAAACAAAAATGTATAAACGCTTATAACTCTAGGTCCATCAGACCTATTGAAATGGAAAGGGGTGCCATTGGAAAGGTCTGAGGCCATACTTTCAGATCGTGCCAAAATAAAAACGATCAAGTCCAAGGCCAAGTCCAGAAAGTCGAAAGTTTAATAGAAAGGTTTAAACGCTTATAACTCTGGACCCACCCGACCTATTGGAATGAAAGGGGTGCCATTAAAAAGATCGGAGGTCGTACTTTAAGGTCCATGCCTAAGTCCAAGTGCAAGTCTATCTAGGACCCGAAAATTTCAAATATATTTTCGACCTTTTTTTTGTCAAATACCAGGCCAACAGAATCATGCAGCAAGCAAATGTCGGTAAATAAAAATGTTTAAACGCTTATAACTCTGGACCCACCCGACCTATTGAAATGAAAGGGGTGCCATTGGAAAGGTCTGAGACCATACTTGCTGATCGTGCCAAAATAAAAACGATCAAGTCCAAGGCCAAGCCCAAAAAGTCCACAGTTTAATAGAAAGTTTTAAACGCTTATAACTCTGGACCCCCCCGACCTATTGAAATCAAAGGGGTGCCATTAAAAAGATCTGAAGTCGTACTTTAAGGTCCATGTCCAAGACCAAGTGCAAGTCTATCTAGGACCCGAAAATTTCAAATATCTTTTTGACCTTTTTTTTGTCAAATACCAGGCCAACAGAATCATGCAGCAAGCAAATGTCGGTAAATAAAAAAGTTTAAACGCTTATAACTCTGGACCCATCCGACCTATTGAACTGAAAGGGGTGCCATTGGAAAGGTCTGAGGTCATACTTTCAGATCGTGCAAAAATAAAAACGATCAAGTCCAAGGCCAAGTCCAAAAAGTCCAGAGTTTAATAGAAAGTTTTAAACGCTTATAACTCTGGACCCATCCGACCTATTGAACTGAAAGGGGTGCCATTGAAAAGATCGGAGGTCGTACTTTAAGGTTCCATGCCTAAGTCCAAGTGTAAGTCTCTCTAGGACCCGAAAATTTCAAATATCTTTTCGACCTTTTTTTGTCAAATACCAGGCCAACAGAATCATGCAGCAAGCAAATGTCGGTAAATAAAAATGTTTAAACGCTTATAACTCTAGGTCCATCCGACCTATTGAAATGAAAGGGGTGCCATTTGAAAGGTATGAAGCCATACTTTCAGACCGTGCCAAAATAAAAACGATCAAGTCCAAGGCCAAGTCCAAAAAGTCCAGAGTTTAATCAAAATTTTTAAACGTACCTTAAGGTTCATGTCCAAGTCCTAGTGTAAGTATAAGTAGGATCCGAAAATTTAACCTTGAAAGTGTCAAATAGGTTTTATTCACCCACACAATTTTGCTTTTGCAAAAACAATTTTGCTTTTGCAAAAACAATTTTGCTTTAGCAAACACAATTTTGCTTTTGCAAAAACAATTTTGCTTTAGCAAACACAATTTTGCTTTTGCAAAATGAAAGTCTGGATTCATAGCTTTTATTTGCTACAAAATTTGTGATGATTGATGATGTATAAGCAAGGATTTCACCATTATTGCCACGCCCACTTTAAAATACTTAAGCTAATTAAATGTAAACTCTTATAACATTGCCTTTTTAGCATCACTTTTCATAAATTTGCCAGCAAACGAAAGCTAAGAACCTAAACTTACATTTTCTTCCAACACCCAGTAGTGCCACGCCCACTGAATCATGTTTAGATAGATTAAATGTATTAGTTAATAACTTTACCTGTATTGTTGTAGAATAACAAGGAGGAGAGTGGGCGTGGCAAATAATATGAGAAAATGAAAGACCGCCTTCTTAGCTTTAATTTGCTGCCAAATTTATGACAATTGAAGCTGTATGGGCAAAGTTTTAAACATTTAAATTTAATTTTCTTAAATATCTATAAGTGGGCGTGGCAAATATAAATATACTTACGCCCTAGAAAGAAAGAGCACGTTTCTAGCTTTTCTTTGATACCAAATTTATAAAAATTGCTGCTCTACTTACAAAGTTATAAGAAGTTAAAGAAAATACTTTCTTTACACATCCAAGACAAAAAATTTTTTGAGAAAATTTCATCTCAAAAATTTTGGCTGTTCTACCAGGCGAACAGAATTCTGTAGCAAGGGGGTGTTTGGAATTTTCTTTAACGTCCTATAACTTTATAACGCAGGCACCGATATATATAAAATTGATATCAAATGAAAGCTACAAACATATACTTTCAATTTCACTGTAAATATTAAAATTTTTGCCACGCTCACTTTTAGATATTTAAGCAAATTAAATGTAAACTCTTATAACTTTGTCTGTTTAGCATCAATTCTCATAAATTTGGTAGCAAACGAAAGCTAAGAACCTCCACTTACATTTTCTTCCAACACCCAGTAGTGCCACGCCCACTGAATCATGTTTAGATAAATTAAATGTATTAGATAATAACTTTGCATGTATTGCTGTAGACTACGAAGAAGGAGAAGGGTGGGCCTGGCTAATACTATATGAAAATGAAAGTCAGCGTTCTTAGCTTTTATTTGCTATCAAATATGCAACAATTGAAGATGCATAAGCAAAGATTTTACAATGTTTGCCACGCCCACTTTAATATATTTAAGCAAATTGGATGTAAACTCATAACTTTGCCGGTTTAGCATCAATTCTCACAAATTTGGTATCAAACCTAAGAACCTAAACTTACGTCTTTTTCTAACACCCAGTAGTGTCACGCCCACTGAATCATGTTTAGATAGATTAAATGTATTAGTTCGTAACTTTGCATGCATTGTTGTAGAGTAAGAAGTAGGAGAAGAGTGGGCGTGGCAAATAATATAAGAAAATGAAAGTCCGCGTTCTTGGCTTTAATTTGCTGCCAAATTTATGACAATTGAAGCTGTATGGGCAAAGTGTTAAACATTTAAATTTAATTTTCTTAAATATTTATAAGTGGGCGTGGCAAATATAAGAATACTTACGCCTTAGAAAGAAAGAACACGTTTCTACCTTTGATATCAAATTTATAAAAATTGCTGCTCTACTTACAAAGTTATAAGAAGTTAAAGAAAATACTTTCTTTACACATCCAAGACAAAAAATTTTTTGCGAAAATTTCATTTCAAAAATTTTGGATGTTCTACCAGGCAAACAGAATTGTGTAGCAAGGGGGTGTTTGGCAAAGTATTTCCTTTAACTTCATAACGCAGGCACCAATATTTATAAAATTGATATCAAATGAAAGCTACAAACATATACTTTCAATTTCTCTGTAAATATAAAAATTTTTGCCACGCCCACTTTAAAATATTTAAGCAAATTAAATGTAAACTCTTATAACTTTGCCTGTTTAGCAACAATTTTCATAAATTTGGGAGCAAATGAGACCTAAGGACATTAAAGGCATTAAATTTTTCTTTGTGGAACTCGTACAGCTTTAAGTAATTAAGCTTTATCGACCATGATTTCGTTAATTCGGACATTATGCTGATACATCTTTCATTAAAAATTCATTTCTTCTACTGAATTGCTTAAAAATTAATAAAGTACTACGTTATGCCCATAAATTACTATTTCAGATTCAAATTAAAAACAAAAACAAAAAAAAAATGCGATACTTTGCAATACATTACCTGTGTTGTCGCTTGCTCACATACTGCTTTGCAATGAAACAGAATCTAAAAACATAATGAAATTTCAGTTTCATAGCAGGCCTGGGTGAAAAAACAAAAGGGGGAGGAGGTGTAGAAGAGTAATAGAAATTCAGTTTTAATAATGCTTGCATTAATTGGGTCACTTTGAAAAAATGTGTCACTTGTGGCTGCAGTTGCAAGCAGCGATAAATTGTTCAACCCAAATTTTTCTGCTTTAAACGATAAACAAAAAAACACTTCGTAATAACAGTTAGAAAGAAAGAATGAAAGACGGGAGAAAAAAAACTAACTCACTTGTATACACTCACTCACCCACTCTACTCAGTCACTTACCTACTCACTCCATTTATGTATGTTTGTGTGGTATGGTATGGTGAGTAATTATTTTTATTAAACGCAAATACAGATGATTATTTAATTTGCAACTTTGTTTAATTAATAGAACACTTAAAACGATGACAAGACCTGTCTGCTATTCTTCTGCCTATTAACCCTTTGTAGGCAGCATATTATTTTTCTATCACTTCAAAAAAGAAAAAAAAGAACAAGGATTTCTTCACTTAGTCTGGTCGTAAGTCATGCCATGTTTTTTTTTAATAAAAAAAAAAAAATAATTTTCAGAAATTTTTTTTTAAAAAATATTTTTAAAAATTGATGTTGGTGCCTTAAGGTTTAATAGCATTACGATTCTAATGTATTTTGATGCACGTATTTGAAAAGCATTTAAAAATGTAACGAAGCGTTTATCGTTTAAAAAAAATTATGTTTTTCGTTTTAATTTTTCATAAATGCAGAGACTGAAAGAAAGATACGTAATGCGTTACGTTTTTTTTATTTGAAAACTCTTTGAATGCACGAATGAATGAAACCGTGTTGCTTAATTAATTAAATTACCATCATAACCGTACCATACAGTCTATAATTTATTTGTATTTTGTTATTAAGAAGCACATGGTGTTGCTGGATTTTGAATGACGAAGAAATCCGTTCGACAAATTTTAGGAGCAGAGTCATCAATATTTTCCCGTTGTATGGTAGTAGTAGCCTCTATATTACTTTGTATAACTGAATCAGGTTGCATGACGTTAGAATTTGCCACTGTTTTATGCAGCTTGAAGTCGCCGTAGTGTAGTAACTGTGTGAAACAGCTACATCCAAGGTATTTAAATCCATAAATACATCAATTTATTGTAAAGGGTGTTTTTTATAGAGGTATAGAACTTTAAGTTGGTATTACTTTTCAAGATGGCGACCGATTTAACAGCTGTCAAGTGATTTATTCTCAGTTTGGTTTGGCAATTCATCATGAACAGACTCACGTTTGGTGACTAGACTACTTTCTGTGATTCATTGGTCTATGCGGTAAAGCCACAAACGCTTGACCATTTGGAATACAACATTCGCCGTATTATTGCCGATATACGGCCACAAATGTTGGAAAAAGTCATCGAAAATTGGACGTCCAGATTGGACTACATCCGCGCCAGCCGTGGCGGTCATATGCCAGAAATCATATTTAAAATGTAATGCCACAAGATTATCTTTCGGATAAATAAAATTCATGTGAATCGAATAATCCATCGTTGTTTTATTGCAACTTAAAGTTCTATACCTCTATAAAAAACACCCTTTACTTTACTGCATGTGTCCTCTTCGCCATGGCAGTTGTTGAAAGCCCACAAAATTTTTATTCTTACGACAACAGTTGACATCGGATAGTGACAGCATGAATGGTCAGAAAACTTTTACTGAAATTGTCTGGGCAGTCATTTATTATCGGCTTTTTTGCTACAACTAAACCATATGAAATAGGAAATAGGCAGTCAGGGATGAGGCGTATAACATCTGGTGTTCCACAGGGGTCCGTGTTAGGCCCCCTGCTATTTTGTATGTTAGTCAATGATTTATTTTCAGTATGCAGGTATACTAAGGTACATGCATACGCAAACGATATTCAGCTGTACATCTCAAACCGTATTGGTCTGATAGAGGATACAAGTTACAAACTTAATTATGACTTGAGGTCTATTTTAAAATGGGCTGAGGATAATAACCTTACGCTCAATCCTGGAAAATCTTACATTTTCCCAATCAGTAGATGGGAATATGATTTAAGTTATTTTCCGACCATTTACTTGGGGAACACATCTCTTGTGTACGTTAGTAAGATTAAATACTTAGGATTTTGGATCAATTCCACCTTGTCATGCACTGACCATATTAATCATGTTGTGCGTAACGTATACCTCTTGCTTCGTAATTTACGAATGTCGTCTAACTTCACACCAGTTGAAGTTAAGAGGAAACTTATAATTCAATTAATACTTCCACTGATTCATTATTTTGCAGAGGTTTACAGTAAATTGGACTCTCTCTCACTACATAAGTTGCAAGTGTCTTTTAATAATGCTACGCGGTATGTGTATGATTTAACTAGGTTTAGCAGTGTATCGTCCTGGAGGAAAATGATCTTGGGCTGTGACTTGATCGACTACCTTAAGATGCGAAATATTATATTTTTATATAATCTTCTTTATCGAAAGAAACCACCCTATCTCTTTGAGAAGCTTGTATTTGGCAGATCCACTAGATATACAAATCTAATTATACCTAAATACACTTACATCAATACTAGCAGATTGTTTTTCGTCAACGCAATTAATTTGTGGAACTCCTTACCAATGTCTATTAAAAACATTTCGAGAAAGAGCAGTTTTAAGAAGTCACTTCTTGACGATATGTCCTCAAATATTTAAAAAATTTTATTTTATTTTTATTTTAGAAATTTTGTGTGAAATATAATTATTGCCTTTTTGTGTATTAGTTATATATATTATAAAACAATTGCAATATAATTTAGGGAATACTAATGACTAATGTAATTTGTGTATATCCTCTACTGAGCTATAAAAGAATAACATTCTTAAAGTTCTTGTAAGTTCTTGTAAGCAAATAAATAAAAAATAAAAATAAAAATAAAATAAATAAAATTTCCCCCTTGGTTAGGAGCGGAGCCTATCTAAAACTTCTTCCGATCTTTGGGTCACGGCACCCGGTTGAAAATGCAACTCCACACCGAGCCTACTGACAAGACTCTTTCCGCGATTTGTGCTCTACGTACAGTCTTGACTAGGTGCTCTCTAAAATTAGATGGATTGCAAGGACCGCTTAACTAAAATGACTACAGAGTGATATTGTACTGAAGTCGCCGTAGTCTAATAGGTAGCTTGTCGGCTTATTAGACGTAAGGCCACGGTTCAAACTCTGGGTGAAACATCTCCAATGAAAAATATTTCTTAGGCGACTTCCTCTCAACAGATTTCTGTTGAAAACTCTGAGAGTAAATAAAATGCCATGAAAAGTTTTACACAAATCTGTTGTTCGAAGTCAACTTTAAACTGTAGGTCCCGCCATTCATGTCTACAATTAACACTTACAACATAGGTGGCGTGGGAATCTGGGTTGTAACCCTGACTGAAGGGTTGTAATGGCCAATTATGTATCTATATAATGTCACGATGACGGTAAGACTGATAATAAGGAGCCAAAATATCTAGAATGTCTCAACAATTTGTTTTCTAAGAGGCGTGGTATACTGTGCGAGCTACTATATAATAGATGCCATAAGCTAGAAAATAATTTCAAAAATCAATAAAGGATGATCACTCAATGCCTTTTGAGAGACACTAGGCCATACTAACACAAAATCTCCATATAATTTCTCAGAGGGTATTGCTTCCAGACATTGACAGGGATGGCAGCTCTGCCGTCTTAATGTTTGCTACTAGAAAAAACTCGATTAACGAAACTAATGACTTCGAAATGCAAAATTAGCTGCTTGAAGGACACATGAAACTCTGAACTAGCTTTTGCAAGTGAGTCAGCAATAATGTTACCTTCAATGAGTATAACCGCTGAATGTCTCGTCGGCAATATTATGTGGTGCACACTACACGATATACTTTAATACTGGATTTATACAACAGCTGTTTTTATAGTCATTATTTCAGTCTGAGTAGTACTCTCTGAATAGTACCAATGGTACCAATTTCACAAGAATAGTGAACAATGATGTTATCATGATCGCTACCATCGTTATAATAGATTCACGATGATAAGGTTTGATGATTGCTTTTATACAAAGCCGACTACTAGATCTTGGCATCGTAGAATACAGTTTCTGTGCAGTCAGTATAACGTATGCTGACTGCACTGACATCTCAATTAAGGGCAATTGCTTTCTTATAGTCTTAAAACTCGAAGCTTTTGAGGAAGCTACTTGGACTAAAATGTTAATGCATGGCAGTTCCTCCAGGTCATGTACATATTTAGCACCAAGGTGTTTTTTTCTCATTTGAAATAGTGCCGGAAAGGTACCTAGTTGGTAAAGAACAGTCTCCTCTTCTTTCTCATATCTGCCGCTTCTGCTGAAATCATGAGCAGGGCGCCCAAGACCAATGCACCTCGCATACATGCATACATACATAATTAGTACTTACCAGAGGTCAGCAATGGGTATTCAAAACGATGAGTGGATTCGAATCATACTTCTAATTTCTGATACTTATACGCATTCATACTTATTTTAATGTCATACTCATACTACCCATACTCAAAGTTTGAAATACTCATGGTACTCGTACTTAACAATACGCCTGATGTTATTGATTTCGACTCTCCATGACTCATCGTATACACGAATCACAAAATAAGTATGATTCGGGTACGAACACTACAATACTCACATGAAGATTGTGTGTTTGCTCTCCTTGCTGCCTTTGTCTTTTTTGTTTTTGTGTCTTTTTTCTTTCTTTGTAAATGCAACAACAACTAAGACTGTAAATTTTGATGAATGATTCGAATCACTCGAATCATTTATGAGTATTATAAGCATTTTCCTTAAGTTATGAATCTGAATGAGTAGGTGTATGAATCAAACATATTTCGAATGTTATGAGTTTGATGTCAACGTTGTACTCATACTCATTGCAACATGGACTTATAAATCAATGTTGTAGTGAGTACGAATGAATCAGAGTAGTTGAATTTCAATACTGTTGACTCACTCATACTCAAAAATTCATGAGTAGTTATGAGTAGCGAAAAAACGACTCATTGCTGATCTCTGGTATGCATATCACTTTGTATAACTAAAAGTCAGCTTAACTCGGTATTGTTTTCGCGCGTTTTTTATTCTTAAAAAAAGTTGTTAAATAAAAGAGTATCTGCTATCATGATAGCTAGGTTACAATACTTTTTACGATGAGGTTTGATGATTGCTTTTATCCGAAGCTCACTACTAGATCTTGGCATCGTAGAACACAGTTTCTGTGCAGTCACGTATAACTTATGCTAACTGCACTTACATCCCAGTTAAGGCCAATTGGTTTTTTGCAGCAATAGAGGGCAGTTGTAGCCTTAAGACTTGACTCCGGAGGACAAATTTTTGAAAAGCTTTGCGTGACAACTTTACTTTACTTGCAAAGTTTTTGCCAGAAATCTGCTGAGAATAAGTCACCTGAGAAATCCTTTTTCATATTTTGTTTTGTTGGAGATGCCTAACCTGGGGTTTGAACTGTGGCTTATGTCTAATAACTACTAGACTACGGCGACTACATGCGCCTCGCATGCCTCTTAATTACTCAGAAGTTGGGTTGCAAAATCCAAATGTAAAAATTCAGTCAGTCTTGTGTGAAGATGCGTTGTGTGTGAAGAGAATAATCGTGGTTTGAAGATCCCCGTTGTAAAGATCTAACGAACAATTGTTAGTGTGTACACGCGGAAGAGTGTAAAGAAGAATAACAAATAAAGCAAATTGTTGTTGTTCAAAACAAGTTGCGAACAGTGTGGCACACGGAATTGTGCTAACAATAAAGAATTTATTTAAAGGTTAGGTTAGGTTAGAGGACGTGTAGTTGTCAATTGAGACAAGTACAGTACCCGGAGATCGAATTGACCCATTGTACAATGTCCTAGTTTCTCACACCACTTATGTTGTGTGTTAATTTTTATACATGAGTGGTGTGACCTACAGTTTAAAGTCGACTCCGAACGACAGAATTTTGAGAGACATTTTTTCATGGCAATTTTTATTTACTCTCAGAGTTTTTGCCAGAAATCTGCTGAGAGGAAGTCACCGAAGAAAAACTTTTTGTATTTTGTCTTGATGTCTGGCCTGATGCTCGAACTCTGCCTTTACGTCTAATAAGCCAACACACTACCTACTAGACTACGGCGACTTCTTTATAATTTATTTAAAAGTAAACATAAATTTATTATTTTTATTTGCAATCTACGAACTCATATTTTAAATGTTTTTGAAAGGGTAATAAACGTAACAATTGAGAATGCCTCTCTGGAGTTGCAGCAGATTTGTCGTGAACTCTTCATCTAGGATAAGCCAGATTTGCAGCACCATTATTCCGGTGTCCGGGGCAGCCCATCTATTGTTGTTGAAATCGGCAACTGCACTGCCAATTATGAGGCTGGAGGCTTATAGAGGGATTTCCCAACCGCCTGGCTAATTCATAGGCTCTATAACTACCCGGTATGTCATTGTGTCCTGGTACCAATCAGAGATCAGCAACGCTACTCATAAATACTCATGAAATTTTGAGTATGAGTGAGTCAACAGTATTAAAATTCAACTATTCTGATTCATTCGTACTCCCTACAACATTGATTAATAAGTACAGGTTGCAATGAGTATGAGTACAACGTTGACATCAAACTCATAACATTCGAAATATGTTTCATACATACGCCTACTCATTTAGATTCATAAATTTAAAAAAATACTTATAATACTCATAAATGATTAGAGTGATTCCCATCATTCATCAAAATTTACAGTCTTAGTTGTTGTTGCATTTACAAAGAAAGAAGAAAGACACTTAAGCAAAAAAGACAAAGACAGAAAGCAGAGCAAACACAAAACATTCTTGTGAGTACTGTAGTGTTCGTACGCGAATCATACTTATTGTGTGATTCGTGTATACGATGAGACATGGAGAGTCGAAATCAATAACATCAGGCGTATTGTTAAGTACGAGGACCATGAGTATTTCAAACTTTGAGTATGAGTAGTATGAGTATGACATTAAAATAAGTATGAATGCGTATAAGTATCAGAAATTATAAGTATGATTCGAATCTACTCATCGTTTTGAATACTCATTGCTGATCTCTGGTACCTATATTTTTTAAACATCATATCGTTCTGCTATCTCACTAAGATACCTGCAACAGCTTACTAATTGAAATTAAACTGTAACAATATACACTGTGCAGGCTTTATTTCATTGCCTTGTTTGAAATGATAGAATTCCAGTCAAACATTCAATGCCAATGTGAAACATATTGACCGACAGTTGCCATATGCTGAGTGCATGTCCATTTCCTTTATCTAATTTTTAATTGAATCCCTTATAAGCACGAGTCCTTTTCGGATTATCCTTTGCAACTCAAATGGATTCAATATGTTATCGTATTGCATAAATTAAGGGAAATAATTTATTTAATTTTTAATTTAAATTCTTCTCTACTGAACGACCATTGCGATTTAATATTTTCAACTCGGCATGAATGTATGAATGCATGCACATATGTATTGTATGTGTTTGAGGGGTAAATAATAAGATTTTATTCATATCACCTGCACTATTGACCAGTTCATTAAGTGTTTAATGGTTTTAGTTTTTGGTAAATAATTCACTTCCATTCTAATTTACATGATGAGTATCAGCATTATCATTAGCAAATATCTGTAAACAAATAAATTTTCATTCTCAAGTACATACCTTATTATACAGAAGACTTACCATGTGCTGTTAACAATACAACTTAGAGAAGTTGTTGTGTTTACTTACATAACAAATACATACATATGTCTGTTTGTGTGGTATTAACATAAATTAACAAATTTACACATTAATTTTGATATTGTAATAAAAGGATATTATTTTCTCTCTCGACCACTCTCTCTCTCTCTCTTTGCTGCCTTTATTTAATTTTATAATTATTTACCTTGTGTAAATCATATACATACATACATACTTAATAGCTTTTCAAGCTCACACACACACACACTTACACACTTACAAACAAGTCACATACACATACGCAATATACTTACCTGTATGTCTGTATTTTCTATGTATTAATGAAACCATAAATATTCAATTTAAGAAAATAATTTTCAAATTCGAAAACTTTCTTCTTAACAATGAATAAAACAACATCTCTCCCTACTTACAGTCAACGCACACAGAATCTATTTTGCAAATTTTGATAATTGTATTGGGTATGGGTAAACATTTTTTCTAATATTATTGGGTATTCGAAAACGTTCGGAAGTCATTGATTCAAATTACATTATTCTGTAGAAAGTAATCTGCATTTTAAAATTCAGAACATTGTCGTCGAATATATGGGTGTTATGGGTATTAGACGTGAGGCCTCGGTTCAAACCCCAGGTCAGGCATCTCCAATTGAACGAAATATGAACAAATACTTTCCTCTTCCTCTCAGCAGATTTCTGGCAAAAATTCTGCGAATAAATAAAATTTGCCATGAAAAGTTTCTCAAAAATCTGTCATTCAGAGTCGACTTTCAACTGCAGGTCCCGCCACTCATGTATAAAAATTAACGCACACAACATAAGTGGTGTGAGAAACTAGGTCGTAACCCTGACTAAAGGGTTGTAATGACCAATTATGTTATGTATGTATATATATAGGGTGGCCCATTTAAAAGTTTAAATTTAAAAATACAAAACAAAAACGGTTTGAAATTTTGTCAAATTTATTCTTTGGTTGTGAAGTAGAATTGTTCCGTTTAAAAATCCAATATAATTTCATTCATATGGCTGCTGCAGCTGGCCTCACAGTACCTCATTCGATCGAAGAAATTTTCGTGCACTTTTTCGAGTATATAGAGTCGTATCTCAGCAATGGCAAAGCGAAAGTTGGCCTTCAAATGCCCAATTGTCTCTGGTTTGTTGGCATAACACTTTTCTCTAAAGGCGCCTCACAGAAAATAGTTCAACCGTGTCCAATTCCTGGTTCTTGGCGGTCAATGGACATCACCATTTTGGCTAATTAAACGGCCATCAAACGTTTGAAGCAATAAATCGATTGTGGCATGAGATGTGATGCAAGTTGTACTATTCTATTGAAACCAAACATCGTTCACCTCAATACCATGAAGAGCGCGTGCAAGAAAATCGGATATCATGGTGCGATATATTATATTGCCCGTAATGGTTTCGCCGTCCTCATTTTCAAACAAATATGGGCCAATGATGCCTCCACTCCACAAGCCGCACCAAACAGTCACTCGTAATATGTGCATTGGCTTCTGTAAAACCACGGGTGGCTTTTCTGGTGCTCAAATACAGTAATTTTGCTTAGTATCATCGGAAAAGATGACTTTTTTTTGGCAAAATCGACATCATAATCTCAACGTACAGTGGATACTGAATTTTGTGACAGTAAAAATGGCATAAGTATTTCCAGATTTGAAATAACCGATGGTTCAAGTTTAAACCGATGGATGGCCCACCCGATATTTCGCTTTTCTATTGCTACGACGCCATCATTCTGCTATTAAAGATGCTCTTCATTCTAATCGAGCAATCACAAGGAAAGTAAATTAAATTAACAAAAAAAAAAATCAGCGTAGATTTCGCTTGGACTAGGCGTTCATCAATAAACAGATTGAATACACAGAGAAGATTTATGTTTTGGGTGCTATATCGGTAAACAGTGAACAAATTTAGTTGACCGAATTTCTATATCGATTGACTGTTATACATAATTGGTCATTATAACCCTTCAGTCAGGATTTGTGTGTTAATTTCATATATGAGTGGCGGGACTTACAGGTTAAAGTCGATTTCGAACGACTGACTTTTTGAAAAACTTTTTATGGACATTTTTATTTACTCTTAGAGTTTAATGCCAGAAATCTGCTGAGGGGAAGTCGCCGGAGAAATATTTTTTTTTATATTTCGTTTTGCTGGATGCGTCTGACCTGGGGTTTGAAGAGTTGACTCGTGTGTAATGACTCAACACACTATATATTAGACTGAGATAACTTACCGAAGGTCTGGTAGTCTTGTAAATTGCGTTATGGCCACCTATTCTGAAAATTCTCCAATACCTTGTGTTCCATTTAATTGAAATCACTCTGAATCTGAAAATCTGAACGAAGTCTAACGAGTGCCTTGTAATGCTTTTACAAACCTCTCATCTCCGAATGCATGTTTTGAATTTTCTAAAGATCATCGCTCGATGATTTTAAGTGCATTTAATTCACTGGCCAGTTGCCAGTGTGCTTACTAGTCTTAACCTCGAAGCCTATGTAATAAAGGTTTAGCAGAAGAGGCAGCATGAACGTAGTTGTAGTACTCTAGGCACCACTAAAAATGATTCAAGAAGATCTCTGTATTCGTCATATTAGATTTGAGCTACTTGTCCTGTTAACAGCTACGATACGACAATAAACGAAAAACGACCATAAACAAAGCCAGGATAACAGGAAAGGTAATACTGTATGTTTGTTGAAATTTGGAAGCGAATAGTTTTTTATGAACTTCTACATCCCGTTTGAACGTTTGAAATTTATCTCGAATCCAATAAATATCGATATTGAAGCAAGACTGTTAATGAATATATAATGGGTGATCTTTTAAGAGCTATAGGAAAATTTTTCAAAAAAAAAACCACATAAAATTCAGAAAAATGTATGAAATCTTTATTTGAATCGAGAGTACGGTCCATATAATTTAATATTTGAAGATTATTTCATGTAAATGTTGACCGCGACTGCGCCTCAAATGGTCCATCCGCTTAGTCCAATTTTGGCATACTCTTTCCAACATTTCGGCCGGTATCTCACGTACAAATACTTCAATGTTGTCTTTCAATGCGTCAATTGAAGCGGGATTGTCTGTATAGACATGAGCTTTAACATAGCCCCATAAAAAATAGTCTAAAGGCGTTAAATCGCACGATCTAGGTGGCCAATTGGCCGGTCCCGAACGTGAAATAAAATGTTCACCGAACTCGCCTCTCAATAAGTCCATTGTTACGCGTGCTGTGTGGCATGCGGCACCGTCTTGTTGAAACCACATGTCATGCAAGTCAAGCTCTTGCATTTTGGGCAAAAAAAAAGTTGGATATCATCTCACGGTAACGCTCACCATTCACAGTTACGTTACGATTCGCAGCATTTTTGAAAAAGTACGGTCCAATGATGCCACCAGCCCATAAACTGCACCAAACTGTGACTTTTTCTGATCTTCACTCCAAAATCGACAATTCTGCTTATTTACGTATCCATTCAGCCAAAAATGAGCTTCATCGCTGAACACAATTTTTCGATAAAGAAGTGGATCGCATTTTGATAATAAAATTCAATGATTTGCAAGCGTTGTTCGCAAGGCGATTCATGGTTAAATTATAGACCAAACTGGAGATGTTTGACAGTGAAACAAAACACGAAACGTGCGTGAGCTGTTTAAACCAGTGTTGCCAGAAAGATAATAGCTAAAAAATCACCCGTTAGAAGTCGCCAGAGTCTAGTTGGTAGTGTGTTTGCTTATTAAACGTGAGGCTGCGGTTCAAACATCAGGTCAGACATCTCTAACAATACGAACAATACGAACAAATATTTCTCTAGGCGAGTTCCTCTCAGCAGATTTCTGGCAAAACTATGAGAATAAATAAAATGCCATGAAAAGTTTCTCAAAAATCTGTAGTTCGGAGTCGATTTTAAAGTGTAGGTTCCACCACTCATGTATTAAATTAGCACACACAACATAAGAGTTGTAAAGACCAATTATGTGTATATTATCGAATATGGTAGAGTTGATTAAAAGAAATGCTGTTGTAACCCATCATGAGAAATCTTGACCAGATCTTGTACCTACACAACAGAGATCAGCAATGAGTATTCAGAAAGATGAGTAGATTCGAATCATACTCATAATTTCATATACTTATACGCATTCATACTTATTTTAACATTATACTCATACTACTGAAATTCAAAGTTTGAAGTACTCATCATACTCATAATTTCTGATACTTATCCGTATTCATACTTATTTTAATATCATACTCATGCTACTCATATTCAAAGTGTGAAGTACTCATCGTACTCATGCTTAACAATACGCATGATGTTGTTGATTTCGACTCTCCTTTACTCAACATTTATAAGCATCACAAAATAAGTATGATTCGCTTACGAACACTACAATACTCACTAGAAGGTTGTGTCGTTTGCTTTGCTTGCTGTCTTTGTCTCTTTCTTTCTTCTTTTTTATTGTAAATGCAACAACAACTAAGACTGTAAATTTTGATGAATGATGGGAATCACTCGAATCATTTATGAGTATTATAAGTATTTTTCTAAATTTATGAATCAGATTGAGTAAGCGTATGAATCAAACATATTTCGAGTGTTATGAGTTTGATGTCAACGTTGTACTCATACTCATTGCAACCTGAACTTATAAATCAATGTTGTACTGAGTACGAATGAATCAGAGTAGTTGAATTTCAATATTGTTGTCTTACTTATATTCAAAATTTCATAAGTATGAGTATGAGTATGAGTATGAGTATGAGTATGAGTATGAGTATGAGTATGAGTATGAGTATGAGATTATGTGTAGCGAAAAAACGATTCATTGCTGCTCTCTGCTTCACAAGCTTAGAAGTTCTAAACGGATGGAATAGCTGGCCTTTATCCCAATAATGTCAAAATAATTTTCAGCACACATTTCCTTGTTGATGTTAAATTTTTAGTCCAATTTGATAACCGAACTTAACCTAACATTTCATTGTATATTGTTGTGCTACATTATAATGGAAATAAATCGTAATACATAATGTCTGTATTAAAATATATTTTATTTGTTGTATTTATAATACAAAATACAACACCACACAATACAATACAAAACAATAAAAGTCATGCAAAAGGAACTCTTTTATTATGATAAATTTATGATATTTCCTTGTCTATTGCTAAAAATCAAACCCAATCTCTCACTCTCACACTCTTTCTCTCTCTCTCTCTTTCGCACTCTGTACATTCTATTCTATTGTATTTTATATTGCCCATAACTACAACAATAACAATAGCAGTAAACAATAAAAAATTTTTGTGTTAAATTACTGAAGGTTAATTAATTGACTTATAACGACTTCTTCATCACCTTAATATGCCACTCATTCAACAGATAATATGCACGCACACACTGTCAGTCAATGTATTCTTAAATGAAGAGCATAACTGAATCGAATCATTAGAAACGAAATTTATTCGAATTAGAATAAGAATTATTGTTTTATTGTATGGAATTGTGGTTTCTAATTATTGCAAACACACACACACAAAAACACACACACACATGCTGATACTTCTCAAAACAATGTTGCAGGCAAGCAACAGCAGCTCATAGACGCGCATTTCTGAGCGTATAATTTATAGGGTTGGTGAAAAAGTAGTTTCCAGACATGTGAACAATTTAATATTCTTGTTATATTTTAAAATTTATACATGGCTTGGCCTTACATAGAGGCATTACAAGCCTTCTTGCAGGATTACAACCTAGCTTTTCACACCACCCATGTTGTGTGTGTTAATTTTATATATGAGTGGCGGGACCTACAGCTTAAAGTCGATTCCGAACGACAGATTTTTTGTGGAACTTTTCATGGCAATTTTATTGTCTCTTAAAGATTTTGCTGAAGAAAAGTTTCTTCATATTTCGTTTTTTTTTGTAGATGTCTTCTGACCTGTGGTTTGAACCATGGTCTCACGTCTAATAGGCTAAGAAACTGCCTACCTTATCATATTTATTGTTTTTTTACGGTGGGATTAATTTTTTTAAACTGTATGTGGGCTATAAGCAGCTTGAAAACCCCAAAATATAGAGAACGATCTAGGGAAACGGAGTTGAATGCTGTCAGACGTGTTCTATAGTCAATGGAAAATTCGTTGTAAAGGGTGTTTTTTATAGAGGTATAGAACTTTAAGTTGCAATAAAACAACGATGGATTATTCGATTGACATGAATTTTATTTATCCTGAAGATAATCTTGTGGCATTACATTTTAAATATGATTTCAGGCATATGACCGCCACGGCTGGCGCGGATGTAGTCCAATCTGGACGTCTAATTTTCAATGACTTTTTCCAACATTTGTGGCCGTATATCGGCAATAATACGGCGAATGTTATCTTCCAAATGGTCAAGCATTTGTAGCTTTACCGCATAGACCAATGACTTTACATAGCCCCACAGAAAGTAGTCTAGCGGTGTTAAATCACAAGATCTTGGAGGCCAATTCACAGGTCCAAAACGTGAAATTAGGCGGTCATCAAATGTGTCTTTCAATAAATCTATTGTGACACGAGCTGTGTGACATGTTGCGCCGTCTTGTTGAAACCACATCTCCTGGACATCATGGTTATTCAATTCAGGAATGAAAAAGTTAGTAATCATGGCTCTATACCGATCACCATTGACTGTAACATTCTGGCCACCATCGTTTTTGAAAAAGTACGGACCAATGATTCCACCAGCCTATAAAGCGCACCAAACAGTCAGTTTTTCTGGATGTAACGGTGTTTCCACATACACTTGAGGATTACCTTCACTCCAAATGCGGCAGTTTTGTTTGTTGACGTAGCCATTCAACCAGAAGTGCGCTTCATCGCTAAACAAAATTCGCTTATGAAAATCGGGAACAACGGTAATTTCGTTTTGGGCCCATGGATTTTGTAAGCACGCAAACCAAGATCCTTCCGCAAAATCTTCCATAAAGTGGATGGACACAGATCCAATTCCTGTGCTCGATGGCGGATGGACTCATTCGGGTATTCCTCAATGCTACGCTCTACACCAGCAATAGCTTCTTCTGTACGCACCGTACATCGTCTCTGGGGATGCGAGTTATCAATAAGAGTAAACGTGGTGCGAAAACATCCATGGTTAATCGAATTAACTGCTCTGATGGACGATTTTGTCGACGATTAAATGGACGTAGTGCGCGATACGTTTTCCGCACAGAACCATTATTTTCGAAATAAAATTGCACTATTTGCAAGCGTTGTTCAGGCGTGAGTCTATTCATGATGAATTGCCAAACCAAACTGAGAATAAATCACTTGACAGCTGTTAAATCGGTCGCCATCTTGAAAAGTAATGCCAACTTCTATACCTGTATAAAAAACACCCTTTATATTCTGTAAGGTAAGGATAAACCTGCTCAAAAAACGTTGAAGTCGTCGTAGCCTAGTAGGTAGTGTGTTGGCATTTAGAGTGAGGACACTGTTCAAACCCCCAGATCAGACATCTCGAACAAGATGAAACATAAGAAAATCTTTCTACGGCAACTCCTCTCAGCAGATTTATGACAAAAATTCTGCGAATAAATAAAATTGCCATGAAAGCTTCCCAAGAATCAATCGTTCAGAGTCGAATGTAGGTGCCGGCATTTATCATACAACACATGTGGTATGAGAAGCTTGGTCCTAATTCTAACTGAAGGGTTGCAATGACCAACTAGATAAGAGCACACTTTCGCGATCCGAACGGAAGAAATATGGTGCCACCACATAGTTGTAATGGAGGCCTAATTTTTCTGTGTACATTTTTTCGTAATAAAAAATGATTCGTGGAGTGTGTCGATACCAAAAACGCACAGTAGGACATGCTTGCAAATTATGTGCGAGAAATGTGATTCGTAACTTCGTACGAATTAAATTTAGTATCAAGCAGGTAAAAGCTTCTAAAGGGCTCTGAAAGATGAACGCTGGTCCAGCGTCATCCTTGCGTTCTGTTGTTACAAGAACTTCTAAAAGAAAGATGAAAATCTCAGCATTACAGTCAATGGAGCAAAAAACCGTGTAATGAACGCTGATGGTTTGTGACGCTATGTAGGGTGACATTGACTGTTGAGAGGATATATTTTGTTTTCCTATTTCTTTTACTATGTCACTGTCTGAATATGAATTGACTGACTTTCGTAGGGGTTAGCTAATCTATTCTGTAATGCCACATTCGCCGTGGTCTAGTAGATAGTGTGTGGGCTTGTTAGACATGCGGCCACGGTTCAAGCCCCAGTAGGCTGACATTGACTGCTGGCAGGAAATATTTTGTTTTCGTATTTCTTTTACTGTGTCACTGTCTGAATATGAATTGACTGATATTCGCAGGTAAGTTAACCTATTCTATAATGCCACATTCGCCGTAGTGTAGTAGATAGTGTGTGGGCTTATTAGACATGAGGCCACGGTTCAAACCCCACGTCAGACATCTCCAACTGAACGAAATATGAAAAAATGTTTCTTCGGCGAATTCATCTCAACAGATTTCTGGCAAAAACTCTGGGAGTATAAATAAAATTCGTCATGAAAAGTTTCTCAAAAATCTGTCGTTCGGAATCGACTTTAAACTGTAGATCCCCCGCCGCTCATGTATAAAAACAAACACACTTAAGATAAGTGGTGTGAGAAGCTAGGTCGTAAACCTGATAAAAGGGTTGTAATGACCAATTTTGTATATATGTATGTATGTGTATATTGCTCTATGTGTAGTGTTAATGCGTTTTAATGACTCATTATTCTACGAAACTGTAAGAAAAAATTCCTATGGCCCAGTATTAATGGACTGCCTTAAGTAGACCTAGTTAACAGCTTATTGCATGAGTGTCTGTCTTTTTAATGCTAAATTCTTTGCATCCTTTATTATTTAGTTCGTAGTCTCTGGTCACCAATTGCTTATAACTTAGCCAATAAGGATGACTTTTAAAATTGCATTTCCTTTCGAATTTCTGGTGAAAAGTTAAAGAGATTTCTTCTTAATAATATCCAATACCATAAGGCCAATTTAATTGCTTTCAGAGATTATTTGTTCATCTGTTTTTGCTCTTTTATTTCAGTGTTAACAAGTTATTGGAAATGTATTATACTTTTTCTGGGGAGGAGGTGATGGTGATAGTAAAAATTACAAAAAAATTCTATGAATTATTGATTCGTTGTTATTTTTAGTAATTATTGTTCCATTTTGATAATAATAACAGGCAATTAAATCAATATTATATGAAGTAAAAGTGCATATTGCATGTAAATAAATACACAAAATAAATATCGGGTGGGTTATCTATCGGTTTCAATTTGAACTATCGGTTATTTCGAATCTGGCAATATTTATGTCGTTGTATTCTGTCACAAAATTCAGTATTTGATCTCCACTGAACGTAATGAATCGGTTTTGCGCTTAAGCAACGTTGGGATTTATTCGGCCGAGGACGAGAAACTGCACGATGATGTCGAATTTGCCAAACAAAACTCATCTTTTCGGATGAAGCTCATTTTGGTGGGTACGTTAATAAGCATAATTGCCGTATTTGAGCTTCAGAAAACCTACATGTGGTCTTGCAGAAGCCAATGCACCCATTACAACAGACTGTGTGGTGCAGCTTGTGTAGCAGAGGCATCATTGGAGCATATTTCTTTGAAAATAAGGACAGTGCAACCATTACGGTCCATGGAGACAGCTATCGCAACATGCTAAACAATTTTTTTGTACCCGCTCTTTATGGTATTGATGTGAACGATGTTTGGTTTCAACAGAATTGTGCAACTTGTCACACATCTCATGCCATAATCGATTATTTCGACAAATGTTTGATGACAGTTTAATTAGCCGAAATTGTGATGTCAATTGGCCGCCAAGAAGCTGAGATTCGATGGTCATTACAACCCTTCAGTCAGGATTACGACATAGCTTCTCGCCGTAGTCTAGTAGGTAGGGTGTTGGCTTATCGTAAAGCCAGTGTTCGAGCCCTAGGGCAGACATCAAGACAAAATACAAAAAGTATTTCTTCAGCGACTTCCTCTCAGCAGATTTCTGGCAAAAACTCTGAGACTAAATAAAAATTGCTATGAAAAGTTTCTTAAAAATGTGTCGTTCGGAGTCGACTTTAAACTGTACGTTCCCTGCCACTCATGTATTAAATTAACACACACAACATAAATGGTGTGAGAAACAAGAACGTTGTACAATGGGTCAATTCGACCTCCGGGTACTGTACTTGTCTGAATTGACAAGTACACGTCCTCTTACCTAACCTAACCTAACCTTCTCACACCACTTACATTGTGTGCGTTAATTTCATACATGAGTGGCGGGTCCCAACAGTTTAAAGTCGGTCGATTTGGAACGACAGATTTTTTTTTGCAAAACTTTTCATGGCAATTTTATTTACTATCAGAGTTTTTGCCAGAAATCTTCGGAGAGGAAGTCGCCTAAGAAATATTTTTTTTTTAAATTTCGTTTTGATGTCTAACCTGGGGTTTGAACCGTGAACTTACCTACTAGACTACGGCGACTTCAACCGCCGACAAACCAGAGACAATTAAGCATTTGAAGGTTAACATTCGTGATGCAATTGCCGAGATGCGACCCCTTACACTCGAAAAAGTGCATGGAAATAAGTCCGATCAAATGAGGCACTGTGAGAAATGATATCACAGCCCTGCATGAGTTTTGCAAATAAGATGGCTCCAGGTGTTTCCGAAGGTATTTTGCGCGCTGGAATATGGGTTCCAAAACTTTCCATCACGTCAGGTTTTCGAGAAAAAGGTGGTTGAAACCTCTAAAAATAGCATTTTTGGCCATTTTTGAAAAATTGTAGAGCTAAACACTGACGTGCTAGAACCATCGCTATTGTCAGAAATTGACAATTGATCTTTGCTCTTTAAAATGAGCCCAAAGCCAAATTGTTTGCATGCATCCTTAAAGTAGGGGGTGGGATTATGTCGAGGGGTGCAAGAGAAAAAGAAACATATTACGGAGGTCCTTAAAAATGAATCAGATTTTCTTGAAAATTGCTACTCAGAGGTTTTTTGGGTCGCTGATTACAGATCTTCAAAATGGCCCATCCAATATGGCGGTCGAGGTTTATAAAAATTAATCAGATTTACTTGACAATTGTTACTCAGGGGTTTTTGGGGTCGCTGATTATAAGTAAAGTAAATCTGATTAATTTTTATAAACCTCGACCGCCATATTGTATCTGCCATTTTGAATTTTTTAAATCTGAATGAAGATCTGTAATCAGCGACCCCAAAAACCCTTGAGTAACAATTTTCAAGTAAATCTGATTAATTATAGAAAGTTTTCGAACCCAGATTAGTGTTCAGCGCGTAAAATGCCTTCGGAAACACCTGGAGCCATTCTATTTGCACAAAAAAGTCCAAAGTTGCAGGGCTGTGTATTCCAATTCTAACTGGAACAACTTCACAACAATTATTGTTTTCAAACCTTTTTTGTTTAAATTGCATTTTTAAATTTAAACCTTTAATTGGCTCACCCTATACAAATACATTATTTAAATAGTTTATTACAGGTTCAATAACAAACATAAATAAATACAAAGAGATTATATGAAATAAAATGAAATGAAATACTCTATTCTTCTATTGTTGTTAAGTATACTACGTTTTCTCCCCCTACCCAATACTTAGCCAATACATAGTATGATATGGTATGGTACGGGTATGTATTTCAATAAAGTGTTTCATAAACTTCATCAATGTTCCGGTGAAGTATTCAACAATATTTATTGATGGATTACTTTATTACTTTTACGTACTTTAATGAACAGAATAAGGAAGAAATGTAACCAGCAAGGCAGCAACTAAGCATATAAGAACATACATTTACTTCCTCTAAATTCTATTGAATTTGTTTCATCATGGTTTTTTCAGATTCACATACATACATACAACCAGTATTCATAAAAGTTATCTTACTTTTGTTGTTGTTTCTTCGATTTTATATGTATGCATGTACGTTCGAAACAAACAATAGTTTTTGCACATAACAATAGAATTTTAAATAATCATCATCATCATACAGAATATTTTTATCATTTATATGAGAGTTAATAACAACAACAACAAACATATTAAAATACACTTTATTTTTTACTTCCGTTAAACATTTGAAGTAAATTTTATTACTTGAACAACCAACTAAAACTACTTCAGCCCCGGCTTCATCCTCTGCTTGTTCTGCTACTTCTCTATTGAATTCCGTTGATAATAATTTTGCTGACGACAACTAAATATCATCATCAATATAGAAATCAACTTATAGGGCGACAGGCCTTGCGACAAGTGAAGGGGGGCCATTTGTCCCCTTTTGAAATTTATCATCAGACGATAAGAAGAAAATTAATGTGGCTGAACGAAAATGTTGACTGAAAATATTAAAAAAAAAAAAATTAAAAAAATAGAGAAGAGATAAACTATCATGTGGTCAATTGTTGTTGGTCAGCGATAATTGAAATTCCAAATTGATTGAAATATATTTTCATTTTCATTTTCATTATTGTATTGCTGCTGCTGCTGCTGCTGTTGACTGAATTATTTATTTCATCAAATTTGTTAAAAGTTTTCTAATATGGCTTATGTCCTTAACAGCATACAGGATTAAGGCACTGAAATGTTCTTATACACGGTTCTGAATGGTCATTACAAACCTTCATTTAGGATTACGATCTAGTTTCTCACACTTTTTATGCTGTGTGTGTTTTAATTTTATATATGAGCGGCATGTCCCAACAGTTTAACATTCGGAACAACAGATTTGCTTTGCGAAACTTTTCATGGCAATTTTATTTAGGTTAGGTCAGGCTAGAGGACGTGTACTTGTCAATTAAGACAAGCACAGTACCCGGAGGTCGAATTGACCCATTGTACAACGTCCTAGTTTCTCACACCACTCTCGTTGTGTTTAAAGTCGTCCCCGAACGACAAATTTTTGACCAGAAATGCTGAGAGGAAGTCGCCGAAGAAAAGCTTTTTGTATTTCGTTCAGTTGGAGATGTCTGGCCTGGGGCTCGAATCGTGGCTTTACGTCTAATAAGTCAACACACTACCAACTAGACTACGGTGACTACCTACTAGACTACAATTTTATTTACTCTGAGAGTTTTCGCCAGAAATCTGTTGACAGAAAGTCGCCAAAAAATATTTTTCGTAGGAGATGTTTCACCCGGGGGTTGAATTGTGGCCTTACGTCTTATAAAGCAACAATCTACCTACTAGACTACGGCAACTTCAGTACAATATTACTCTGTAGTCATTTTAGTTAAGCTGTCCTTGCAATCCATCTAATTCTAGAGAGCATCTAGTCAAGACTGTACGTAGAGCACAAATCGCGGGAAGAGTCTAGTCAGTAGGCTCGGTGTGGAGTTGCATTTTCAACCGGGTGCCGTGACCCAAAGATCGGAAGGAGTTTTAGATAGGCTCCGCCCCTAACCAAGGGGGAAATCATGTCCAAATACCTGGTTTCGAATTGGTACTCAGGTGTAGCAGTCTGCTACATTTGGGGGCGTTGGTAGACGCATTGTACTTCACCCTGTGCGAATAGCACCCTGGGATTAGGTCCACGAGGACAGGTACCCACGTAAAATCAATCGTCGTTGTACATAGAGCAATTTTTTATCAAAACCGGCAATTGCAGTACTTGACATTATCGGAAATATTATCGGGTTTTTGGCAAATGTTTTCATTCAGATGGTTTAGTTGTAGCAAAAGGTATGAATGAATGTATGAATGTCCATACAATTTCAGTGAAAGTTTTCTGACCATAAATCAGTGTCAGAAATCTTATGAGAGAGAGGCAGTAGCCGAAGAAATATTTTTTCATATTTTTGTTTTGATGGAGACGTCAACCACTATCTACTAGACTACACTACCTACTACCCAAGACGAATACAGAAGAATAAATAAGAGAATCATTCACTAGGCTTTCGGAAATATCTAAGTAGGTAGTTAGGTAGGTAGGCGGAAGAAGTATAGACCAATCAAAAAGCCCAAGATCTCGTGCCTTAGGGCATGCACTTAAGCCAAGATGAGTTATGTCTAGTATAGTGACTTTCCCAAAATGTTTGGGATCTTGAGCTTAAGAAATCTGGACAATGAAATACAAAATATTCCATCGTTTCAATGTTTTCATTACATGTCTTGCAATCATTATTATCTACAAGGCCTATACGGCTCAGTTGCACTGGTAAAACAGAGTGTCCCTGAAAGTATGTCTATCAGTGTACCCAAGTTATCGTTATTCAGTCTCGACATATGCATGGCTTTCCTTCAATCACAATCGTAACAGAGTATGTTCACAGTTCTTCCTACTGTATCATGGCGCGTTTCTTACCACTTTTACAGACCGGCTTTATTAGTCAGATTATGCGCTTCGATCACTCCCTACTAGACTACGGCGACTTCATATTGTCTTCATATTGTCTTGATATAGTTCGTAAATACATGTTTGACCAACAACTGCACTTACTTATCCTCGGTTCAATTTCAGAGTATTAGGGAACAAAGCATCAGACTGATATGCATATGAATAGATTTGCAGCCGTAATAAATGAAACTGGAACGGAGATGCTATTGAGAACGAATTTGAGATATATTGCTACATGGGAGGCCATAGGTCGAAATTAGTTATTTCATTGAGAGGGGTCGTCGAAAGAAATATTTTTTTTAATGTCAGTTTGAATTCTTGAGTCCATTTTTGGCAATAATTGTCAATCATTTTCGGGAAATTATCGTTTTTCCCTCTGGATTTTTGACTGCAGTATGAAAACACTCTTGAATGTCTTCTTAATAACTCAGTTTAGAACAGCAGAGAAGTTGTAGGAGCCCAGTAGGTAGTGTGTTAGCTTATTAGATGTGAGGCCACGTTTCAAATCCCATGTGAGACATCTCCAACAAAACGAAATATGAGAAAATATTTCCAAGGCGACTTCCTCTCAGCAGATTTTTAGCAAAAACGCTGAGAGCAAATAAAAATTGCCGTGAAAAGTATGTCAACAATTTGCTGCCGAACATGTATAAAATTAACACGCACAAGATAAGTGGTGTGAGAAGCTAAGCCGTAATCCCGACTGAAGGGTTGTTATGTATGTATGTAAGTGGTTAGTGGATAGTACGTACGAAAAACTTGACCATGAATGAGACATTTTGCTTCGAGAATGTTTAGAATTTTATTCTTGAGACAGTGTGCCAAAGATTATCCGTAAATTTTATTAAAAAAATATTCTATTGAATTAAGAGATTAAATAAAAATTTATGAATCTTCAAGGCAGAGGATACATTTTTTGATTTGCCACAACTTTGTTTAGTTTTATTGGATTTTTTTATCTTTCATTGTATTAAGAATTTTGCCAGAAGGAGGTGGGTGGTCTTTTCCAGCATAAAAATCGCAAATAATCCTCTTCATAAAGGGACTTTTTGGTGGACAGTCATCCATTAAAATTACGATACAAAACTGAATGGAAAGTGAGAAGATGTGCTTCAATACAGATTACACTACCCGTATATATTTGCAAGAAGACAAGCTATGCTTATCGCAATGCCTCTTAACGCCCTCTCACGCTAGCAAGTTAAACTCTCTTCGTATTATTCTCTATCCTATACGAGTTTCCCTAAACTTGAATAGAGTATGTCAAACTAGCATCACAACTAGAGTTGACTGGTCCTTTGACATGCTGATCTCTTTGGATTCAATGTAAGTTTACAAAGATGATTTTAAACTTGAGAACGAGAAAAGTTTTATCTTAATCCGTCTTTCAGACAAGAGCCGGGGTTTCCACACCATAACCATTAATCATGGAGTGAAGCTAAATCTAAGTAGGGGAACTCCTACTTTCAATGTCTCTAACTTGTCTGTCGGCCTGGCCGCAATCAGTGTATTCTTGACGAAATTTTCAAATCAAAACTGGTTGGCACATTCCGTGATTGTCTTGATCTACTCCTTTAATAGTTTTGTATCAATCTACTGTACGTTTCTGCCTGATCACAAGGACATAACGAGTAATTTTGTAGCTGATAAGCTTGCTAGAACAGGCACATGATATAAAATGTCAAGGCGATTATGACAAAAGGTGTATCTTAAAATCCAAACGTACATATGTATAACATGTCCTGGCTTGTGAAGAAATCTTGCAAAGAATTTCTTAAGAAGAAATCCCTATCAGTTTCACTATATTTAAAATATTTAAATGGGAGCGTGCCTCTGCCATATATTTCTCGGCATCAGAAGAAATCCCTACCAGTCTCACTATACACCCAAACCTGTTTTTACGCGAATTTGAAATAACACGGTTTTTTTTAACAAATTTACCATTTTTTTTGTTCGCTCCTTTTTATACGGATAAAATCGTTTAATAAAATAAAAACTCTGTGTATACTATTCAACTAAATCTGTGCGTTTTTATAAAGTTATTCAATTTTATAGGCATATGTAGGCTGCTGCATCAATCCTATGTATATTTTTTCAGTTTGTTTATACACTTACATACATACATAATATTTGACTTTTTTTACGCGTTTTTTTTTACACGGTAACCACTGGAACGTATCTACCGTGTAAAAAAAGGTTTGGGTGTATTTAAAATATGTAAGTGGGAGCGTGCCTCTGTCATGTATTTCCTGGCATCAGAATTTCTTAAAAGCTTAAGGAAGACCTTCAAATAACAACCGAAAAACTGTTTGATTAACAAATTCTTGAGTTGAGGGGTTTTTATTTTTCTACACGATAATTTGCCAGCTGGTTTATGGCTTTAACCCTTAACCCTTTAAGTGGCTTTTATTTAAATGGCAAGTCATGTTTGCTTAAATCTTCTTTGAAATATTTTTGGCGCTTAAAATAACGAAAAAACAAAAAATGCATGTCACTTTGCCAATTTTAAAAGAAAAGAGAAACGACTTTCTTTGCTCAGCGAAAAGTGAAAGAAATCCGCATATTTGTTGCAAAAAATATTACCAGTCAACCAAACCTCGTATAGACAAATTGTATGGAGGCCAAAAAGACATTCTCGATTTTTTTTTCAAGATTTTATCCTTACACACACACACATATGCATACACTCGTTTGACACTTTGCACTCATACACACATACACACACTCATATACATATATGTATAAACATAGACATCATACAGCCTTTAATCAATCTTCTTTATCGCCAACTCAAATCTCTCTTGCCATAGTTATACAATCAAGAAAATGCACCAGATTCTGTGTTTTTTTTGTGGTTTTTTTTGGTTTTTTTAATTAATTTTTTTTTTGATTTTTATTTCGTTTTTTATTTTCTTTTTAAATAATTTTTCTTTTTTTTTTTGTAGGTTGAAATATTTTTTTTTCGGTTGGTTTTTTTTGGGGGGTTTTTTCTTTCTCGCTTTACATTTAAATTAATATTTAAATTTATTTAATGATTTCCTTTTTGTTTTCAATTATAATTATTATTAATTTATTATTAATATTAAATTTTTTGTTTTTGTTTTTTTGTGTTTTGGTTGTGTAAATATTATTGGCGATTGATTTTTTGTTTTTTTTTTAAAAAATCCATCCTATAATTGGTCATAACAGATATAAATTCAACACTAAGATAATGGGTATATTGATGACATATGATGTGATTTTCTTGGTACCTTGAACGGCGGCTGGATGCTCTCCCTGCAGTATGTGTACGGTTACCGATTTGGGATTGGCATTCGAGGGCAGACAGGTATAGATGCCGGAATCGGCTATCGTTGCACGTTGTATCAGCAGATAAGAGGTTGTGATGTCACCCTTTTCCGTTATCACGGAGACACCACCGCGCGGTGAATCATAATTGATTTCCTCATTGTTATGCGTCCAATGTACTGATGTGGGTGGATCGGGTAGATGCTTAACAATGCACGTCAGATTCACCGTTGAGCCGACATCAATGTATAGCTCTGGACCGCCGGGTATTGTTGTGATGGGTTCGACCACCGAGAAAACCATGGTATAGCCAACGGGCGGTGTTGTAGAGACCTGACATTCATATGTGCCCGAATCCTTGATTTGAGGATATTTGATTTGCAACGACCAATCCTCGGAGAGTTTATTGTATATACTGGTAAAACGTTGGTCCGATGTGTATGTGGTTTCACCCACTGTTAACAAATGCAAGTCGCGATGGCGTATCCACGACACCGTCTTATTGCCTAAATTCTTAATGCGACAGTTTAAATGAGCCGTTCTGCCCACTAGCGAGGTAACATTTTTGGTGGCCGATGTATCGAAATACGGTCCCCGATCGAGGGGCTTATTGGTTTTATAAATATCCTGATTTTGTTGCTCATGCTGCTGCTGTTTATTATACAGCTGCTGCTGTTCGTCTTGGTTCATGGTGAAATCGCTCTCTAGCGTTTTATATTGACACTCGATACCTCTATAGAATAGTATTGCCAGTAGAATACGTACGAACATCATTATTTAACTTTAAAAATTTTTTGGAATTTTTTCTCTTTCGTTCAAACTCATTTAAACTGTTTTTCTTTCGCTTCCTTTGGTTTTTTTTCTAAACTTTTAACATATTTTTTAAACAAATTTTTTTTTGGTAAATTTTTTGTGTTAATTTTTCTTAATTTTCTTTTTTCGAAATAAATTTTTTTTTTATTAAAATTGTTTTAATTTTTTCCTTCGTTTGGTTGTTCTTTAAACGCTTATAATCAACAGCAAGTGAAATAAAATACAATAATAAAGCTTGTGTTCACGAACAGCAGAAATATCTGTTTCGTTTAAAGTATTATTTCCACTTTAATCTTATGCTTCATGTACTTGTTCTTCCTCTTCTTATGCTTCTTCTTCTTCTTCTACTTTATAGAGCATCATTATGCGCAGGTCCTTAAATTTTTGGTATACAAGTATCTCAAAATTTGTATGTTATAATTGTATGTATGTATGTATGTATGTGTATGTGTGCATGTACTCTACATATGTATATGTATTTAGATAATATAGCTGGAAGAAGAAGAAAAAGAAGAAACGGCAATAGTACACGATGAAATTAATCAATAAAAAATGTTTTGCAACAGGAATCGGTGGTTGTATGTCATGAATATGTATTAAAAATGTATTTATATGTGTACATACAGGTATGTACATATGTACCTACATATGTATATGTATGTATGTATGTATATATGTATTTGGAAAAATATGAAATCGTAGATGTTAAGGAATCCTGTTGGTATTGTTTATCTAACATTTATCTGCAGTGTTAACGTTTACGTTTAACGGTATTTATTTGTATACGATTAATTAAATTGTCATACAATACTTATCGACTGAATCGACAATTTAAAACGAAATTCCTAATCAAAGGCATTCGAATGTAATTTTTGTATGCATAATAGCCTTGAAATTTAGAGTCCTAAACCAGATCGTTAATTAGCAGGTAATAATGCTTTAAAATGTAATGTAACTTAGGAAGAGAACTGAAGTCGCCGTAGTCTAGTAGGTTGTGTGTTGGCTTTTTAGATGTAAAGCCAGGGTTGGAGCCCCAAGCCAGACATCAAGACAAAATACAAAAAGTATTTCTTCGACGACTTCCTCTCAGTAGATTTCTGGCAAAAAACTCTGTGAGTAAATAAAATTGCCATGAAAAGTTACTCAAAAATCTGTCGTTCGGAGTCGACTTTAAACTGTAAGTCCTACCACTCATGTATAAAATTAACACACGCAACATAAGTGGTGTGAGAAACTAGGACGTTGTACAATGAGTCAATTCGACCTCCGGGTACTGTACTTGTCTTAATTGACAAGTACACGTCCTCTAATCGAATCTAACCTAGGAACAGGACTTGAAACCCTAAGGAATTTAGTCACAAAATTCCGCCGCTTTGGAATCGGACTACTGTTCAATTGAAATTTTTTCGAGAAGCCTGAAGCTTTTCATGTTTCCCGGAAACTTTATTCAGGAAATTCTAATGTTTTGGATTTTAAAACTACAGCCCATTTGACCTGCTCGTACACTCTATTATATACATACACACATAATTGGTCATTACAAACCTTCAGTCAGGATTGCGATCTAGCTTCTCATGTTGCGTGTGTTAATTTTTATACATGAGTGGCGGCTCCCAACAGTTTAAAGTCGACCTGCGAACAACAGATTTTTGAGAAATTTTTCATGACAATTTTATTTACTTTCAGATTTTTTGGCCAGAAATCTTCTGAGGGGAAGTCGCCGTAGAATTTTTTTTTATATTTCGTTTTGTTCGAGATGTCTGAACTGGGGTGTGAACCGCGGTCTTATGTCTAGTAAGCCAACACACTATCTACTAGGCTACGACGACTTCAAACACTATTCCGAACCAAAAGTAAATGCAACACTTAGGGCCGGAGCCTTGAAGTTTTTCTGAGTCAAGATGAACACGTAAATGAGAAAGTAAAATGGTTTTTAAGGCTATGAAGTTGTTGTAGTCTAATAGGTAATGCGTTGGCGTATTATACGAGGCTCAGATATCACGAAAAAAAACACAGCCTTCCATCAAACATTCAGAGAGTAAAATAAGATTGTCATGAAAAGTTTCTCAAGTTTGACGTTCGGAGTCGACATTATCCTCCATTTATGTATTAAATTAACACACACAACAAGAGTGATGTGAGTGTTGTAATCCTGATTAGAGGCTTGAAATGACCAATTGAAGTCGTCATTGTCTAGTAGATAGTGTCTTGGCTTACTAAACGTGAGACCATGGTACAAACCCCAGGGCAGGCATGTCCAACTAAACGAAATATGAAAAAATATTTCTTCGGTGACTTCCTCTCAGCAGATTTTTGGCAGAAACTCTGAGAATAAATAAAATTGCAGTGAGAAGTTTCTCAAAAAAGCGGTTGTTCAGAATCGACTTTAAACTGTAGGTCCCACCATTCATGTATAAAATTATCACGCACAAGTGGTGTGAGAAAAGTAGGTCGTAATTCTGACTGAAGGATTGTAATCACCAACTATGTATGTATGTCTGTCGTTAACTGCAATAAGCAACTTGAAGTCTCTAGGCGAGTAACGTGCCTGCAGTGCAGTAGTTAGGTTGGGTTAGGTTGTTCGCAAAATTTTGCAAGTTTTAACGGAACTCTATGGTCCATTGTGATACCCTGAATATTTCGCTGGAAAACTAATCAGTGCTTCTGACAAATACCATCCGTGATAAGTTTTTTAAAGATAAACAGTTCTTGAAAACTGCCTGTTCAGTGGAGGCTTAATCTAGTTTACAGTAGATCCGGCTCTTCTTTTTTCTTGTCTAAATAGCCCTTGAAGAAGCCGTAGTCTAGTAGGTAGTGTGTTGGCTTATTAGACGAAAAGCCAGGGTTCAAACCCCAGGCCAGACAACAAAATTAAATACAAAAGGTATTTCTTCGGCGACTTCCTCTCAAATATCTGTCGTTCGGAGTCGATTTTAAACTGTAGGTCCCGCCAATCATGTATAAAATTAACACACACAACATAAGTGGTGTGAAAAACTAGGTTGTAATCCTGGCTGGAGGGTTGTAATGACTAATTATGTATGTTATGTAAATAGCCCTTGTAATACTGAAAATGTGAATACGATTAGGCATACGTTCAATACGTTTACAGTGTCCAGTAATTACGCTCATAAGAAACGTGATTGAAAATACTAGGCAAGAGCTAAGAGAGTCTCTCGGAGTAGGAATTATTCTGCAATTAGCAACATCAGACCATCTCAGATTACTGATAATGCGATCTGGTGCCATCTAATCGGACCAATTGAAAATAACTGGAATTTAGTGTATTAATCACTGATCAGCTGTTCATGTAGGTTAGTGTTAAGACCTGCAGCTTTACAATTCCATTCTCAAATGATTTCACCTCGTAAACAGACATTCGTTTAAAAAACTGTACATATGTTAGGAAATATTGGTTGAGATCTCGACTATGTCAGTGCAAAAACTTGTTCCAGTCATTGGCCTAGTCTTTGCGCTATCGGCATATAATGAAATCGTGTTAGCTAAGCGAACAACTTAAATCTTGATTTCTAGAAATATCTGGAGATCCCATTTTGTGTAAAATGATGCCGCCTAGAGAGCAATAAAACAGAAGCCTATAACCATATTAAGGTTAAGCAAACATCGCGAGTTTCCATAAGCTGGAGTTATTACCGGTCTGTGTTTAGAATTCATATTTCTAGCATTCAGAAATTCAGAAACTTCTTCAATAAGAAGAAAACCTGGAGAATACAGCATTTTTGTGTGACTATTTGGCAAAGGAAAAATTTTAATGAAAATTCTTGGGTTTAACAGGCTTCAAGCGAAGCTGTTAATAGAGAGTTATCTGTCTTATATAAGCATCATATGGTAGGTAAGCGTTTAGCTTGCCATTCACAGGCAAGTTCACTTGGTGTTCATATGGCTCATGGTGTTACCCAGTGTGAGGTTAGCTCTCTCGTTATGATCCCTTAGTGGTGGTTTTGAACCACCTCGAGCTCCGGATGCAACCGGTCGTTTCCTTCGCCACCATTCCCAGATCTTCAAACGTTCTGTTACCCAAAAAACCGATGACGTCTGTTCTGAAGTGCAGTGCACTCGCGTAAAAGGTGTTGCACCGATTCCGTTTCGTCCACATCATAGCAGCTTCTGTTCTAATATTAGCATGGCAGACCGAGCTTGTCAGCGAAACTGCCATTAGCTCAGTGTCCCGTAAGAATTCCTGTTAGAATGCGATCCGAACTACTCAAGTAGTTCTCTGGTTTTCCCCCTGTCCACTGCTGGACACAGCAGTTTTGAAATTCGCCAACCATATATGTTCGAGCACCAACGGATTGTTGAATGCCATCCTGCTTTTTACAATTTGGAAAAGTATTCCTGTAGAGGCCCATATATCCCCTCTATTGTCTTCTCCTCAGACGTTGCCGATCCTTTCCGTGTCAGTTGGTTATCTTTTCGCTTTCCTCTATGCCACAGTGGCCCGGAACCCACTAGAGGCTGGTGTTGTGTGTCGACCGCATACGGTGTAGAGAGCCTATGCAACTCCTAACGAGATGTGATTCCACAGATCTGATTGCTGCTTGATTGTCCATACATCTGATCGTGGTGGCTGTAGTTTGGACCCAAATCGCGGGAAGAGTCTAGTCAGTAGGCTTGGTGTGGAGATGCATGCTCAACCGGGTGCCGTGACCCAAAGATCGGAAGGAGTTTTAGATAGGCTCCGCTCCTAACGAAGGGGGAAGTCATGTCCAAATATATGGCTTCGAATTGGTACTCAGGTGTAGCAATCTGCTACATCTGGAGACGTTGGAAGACGCATAGTATTTCACTCTGTGCGAAGAGCACCGTGGGATTAGGTGTACGCGGACAGGTACCCACGTTAAATCAATCGTCGTTTTCCATACACATGAGGCGCATTGTTTCCACCCGTGCTTTGAGCACCGTGGTGTATGCCGTCATGGCGAAACTCACGTAAAACCCTGGACTAATGGAATGGACATATGACCGAAGGAAATAAGTCTCCATTTCAATCATGCGTGCAGCTTGTTCAATAGCAATCATGTAGGGTATACAGATTACGCATCACAGCTAACTGAAATTTAATTTCTCTTTCTTTCAAAAGCAATTTCAGTTCAAATAAGCTGTTCTAGGAAGTAGAATTTTATTTGCCTCTTGTTCTCTGCAAATAATATGCCGTTTAAGAAATTGTGGAAAATCTTTAGTACTAAAAAAGTACTTCTTTTTTCTTTTTGTACTAAAATCTTATATGCTCTCAAGCAACCAAAAAAAACAACCTTTTTTCCGCTCCAAACCAATACAACTGAAGGCTTCTGAGTTTACGCAGACGACCGAACGAACGGCAGCATTAGTGAGCAACTGTGCAGTTTAGTATGGAGGAAAAACTCTCTGGCTGGCATAAAGAAAATCTTTATAAATTAAGAAAATTCTGCGCTTCGTTTCACACTTAAACGGTACGTGCCAAGAAACGTTTTCCAATTAAAAAATTTCAAAGCGGAGCGCATTAAATGCTAACAACAACAACAAAGACATTAAGATCAGAAGCTAAAGAAGCAAAAACAAGGCAAAAAACTAAATGAATTTAGAGAAACAAAAACAAAAACAAAAAAAATTTTAAATTTTCAAAAAATAAAACAACAACAACAACAACAAAAACTTTAATAAAATCAACGAATTTTTTTGTTTTTTTTTTTTCGTTAAAAGAAAACAGTGTTGCAGTGTAGAAAAGTTACATAATCTTGTTTAACAAAACAAACAAACAAACAAACAAGCAAATATAAGTGCAACAATAACAACAACAACAACTATAACAGTAACAATAACAAGAAATAATGTTCAAAATAATTCGCTAACAAGTGTGGTCAATTCTTAAAAACAAATTTTGTACGAGTGTAGGTGTATACATACCGTACATACATACATATGTATATATAAGTGTGAGTTTTTTTTGTTTTTTTTTTTGAAACATTTTCACTTGAGTGATTTTTCCAAAAATATTAAAGAAGAGGTTTTGTTTTGTTTTGTTTTCGTTTTCGGGTTTTTATTTTCAAACCAAAACTCTTAAAACCACCAAAAATTTGTAAAAATAAGAAGAAGAAGAAGCAGAAGAAATATTGAATGTTTCTTTTGTTTTTAATTGAGAAAAGAATTTCAGGAATCGTTTGCTACGATATTTTCTTATTCAACAAACTTTTAAAAGACATTTTAAGCAATTTTTTTTGTTGAACGCATTTCAGTGGTAATTAAAGGTCATCAACGTCTAATTAACGTATTTAAATTTGAAGCATTTTTAGCGATAATTACACCACAATGGGTTTTACATCGAATTTCGTTTCATAAAAACACAAAAAAAAACTGCTGAAAAACTTCATTTCAATAATTGCTTCAATAACATCCATCGGTAAGTCTTTTAAACATAATAAATCTCTTATTTTAATGTATAACAACAACAACAACAACAGCAACAACAAAAACAATTAAAAGGACTCTAAAATTTTTTTATTTTTTATTTTTATTTCGACGCCCAGCTTCACTCAGTTTTGTGTTACTGCGCAAGCTGCCTGTTTTATTAAAGCTCACAACACTTGCGCAGATTGGGAATTTTAAATTTAATTTCCAGTTATTTCTCATAGTGTATGTATGTGTGTAATTTTTTAAGGACGAAATTTTAAATATTTTTTAGGTTAGGTTAGGTTAGAGGATGTGTACTTGTCAATTAAGATAAGTACAGTACCCGGAGGTCGTGTCCCATTGTACAACGTCCCAGTTTCTTACACCACTTGTGTTGTGTGTGTTAATTTTATACATGAGGTGTAGAGTATCAAAGCAAACATAAGCTTTCAATTAAAATTTTCTCTTGAATATAGGTGATCAGAGAAGTCGCCGTGGTCTAGTAGGCAGTGTGTTGGCTCATAAGACGAAAGGCCAAGGTTCAAACCCTGCTCAGACATTTCAAACAAAACGAAATATGAAAAAATATTTTTTCGGCGACTGCCTCTCACCAGGTTTCTGGCAAAAACTCGGAGAGAGTAAATAAAATTGCCATGAAAAGTTACTCAAAAATCTGTCATTCGGAGTTGACTTTAAATTGTAGGTTCCACCACTCATGTATAAAATTATCTCACACAACATGAGTGTTGTGAGAAGCTTGGTCGCAATCCTGACTGAAGGGTTGTAATGGCCAATTATGTATGTATAGGTGATCAGATGTTATTCACAGTGGGGTTTTATAAACAGAAGATCATAGCATTTATGCTAATTACGGTGACTAAATCTCTTCTCTTTAATGTCTCTCTGTTGGCAAGATTATGTCCTGATGATTTATTCCCTTTCAAACAGAAACTACATGTTAGATCCGATATGATCCTGTTACTTATTTCAGGTTATCCCTGGATAATCTATTCGATGAGGATTTCGCCGTACTCAAGTAGGTAACTTATTAGACATAAGGCCACGGTTCAAACCCCTGGTCAGTCACCAAAACGAAAATATGAAAAAATATCTTTTCGGCTACTGCCTCTCAGCAGTCTTCTGGCAAAAACTCGGAGAGTAAATAAAATTACCATGAAAATGTTTCCCAAAAATCTGTCGTTCAGAAGCGACTTTAAACTGTAGGTCCCGCCACAAATTAACACACACAACTTATGTGACATGAGAAGCTAGGTCGTAATCCTAACTAATGTGTTGTAATATCCATTTTTTTAAATCTTCTCTAATTTCAAACCAGTTTAAAATCCTCAGAGCTATCTGACACGCAGTAGCCCCAAGAATGTTTAACTGCTTAGTTCTACTTAAAATATGTCACTTTCGTGGCATAAAAACTAATCTGTCAATCTGGCTGCTGTTAGAATTTTGGAGGTCTTCATTGTGACTGCTTATCTTCGCTTTGTCCCCGTTTCGTTATTTCCATTTAATTTTCACTTGATATACCTGCTCTACAGACATTTTCTTGTTGTCTCTTTTATCCTTTGATTACATGTTAGATTAGATTTTTTCTAGCTTCGTCAATTGCATTCCAAATGCGAATTAGCAGTTGTTAAGAGATGTCAATAATCACGAATTCTTCCATCTTCAGTACAATCTTTTGAATTTATTGGGTAAGTCATCTTGTTTTAGGGATTACCGCCAATACCGACAATGTGTAAAGCATTCGATTTGCTGTGACTGCTAGCATTTTAAAAATTCATATTCCTGAGTCCTACAGAGACAATCCTAAATCTGCTTTTCTGGAAACTTTTTCCACTTTTTTAGTATTCCTTGCAGTTTTTCTTTTTATAGTATATCACGCGGTTTTCACAAACGTATCCTTTTCTATTGCATACTTACGAACAGGACTATAAAGACACGACTATAAAGATTCTTTTCCTAGTCAAGTCTTCAAGGACATTTTCGTGATTATCTGTCACTAGGTATACCCTCACGAAGTTTAAGAACGCATTCAAATCATAGTCTAAGATTTTAAATGTTAGACTGATGACTTTTGTTTGTGAGCACAGTATTGAGCTCTGAAAAGGCATTCTCTAGGAGTATTTTCACAAAGATTAAGACCACAACCACAACAAAGAAGGTTTGTTCTTCTAGACCCTTGGCTATTGTCCTTGGCTGGCGTGGTCAATAAAGAATTATAAAATAACATTCAAGAAGATTCTGCTCCTTTAATTTGCTTTTCATAGCTTTCAAACATACTTCTCATGCGTAAACAGCAGATACGGAAGAAACTGTGGACAATATTTTTCGAATTTTAAAATTCAGACTCTTTATCGCTGAGGCAGCACCATCTCTTGAGAAAGAAAAGGCCTCAACCATCGAATTATTACGCTGAAGTTGGCAATAAACTAAGTCTCTGAAAACTGACCTTTTGATCTGCTGATCAACTCACAAATTATCTTCCAGAAATAGCAGGCTATAACGTACCTTTTCTTTTCGGATTCTACTTGTAACTTATCTGCTTCAAACCTGTTGCGATAGGTGTCTCCATTGATCATAATGGTAGCCTTGTTCTCATTTTCAAATAAATATGAGCCAATGATGCCTTCGCTCCACAAGCCATACCAAATAGTGACATTGGGTGCATGGGCACATGGGTGCATTGGCTTCTGTAAGCCAACGTGTGTATTCTGAGCCCCAAATACGGCAATTTTGCTTATTAACGAAGACAGCAAGATGAAAATGTACTTCATTCGAAAAGATGAAGGTGCCCAATAAATTCCAACGTTGCTCAATGTGGTCGCCGTAGTCAAGTAGATAGTGTGGAGTCTTATTAGACGTAAAGCCAGGGTTCGAGTCCCAGGCCAGACATCAAAACAAAATACAGAAAGTATTTCTTCGGCGACTTCCTCTCAGCAAATTTCCGGCAAAAACTCTGAGAGTAAATAAATTTGCCATGAAAAGTTTCTCAAAAATATGTCGTTCGGAGTCGACTTTAAACTGTAGGTCCCGCCACTCATGTATAAAATTTAACACACACAACATAAGTTGTGTGAGAAACTAGGTCGTAATCCTGACTGAAGGGTTGTAATGACCAATTATGTATGTATGTATGTATGTTGCTCAAGTATCGTTGCTAGATTCATTAGGTTTAGTGGAGATAATCAACTGAATTGAGTGACAGAATATGATGACATAAGTATTGCGTCCTCTAACCTAACCTAACCTAACCTAAGTATTGCCAGATTCGAAATAACCAATGATTGAAATTTAAACCTATAGATATCCCACTCGATATCATTAACATAAGATTTCTAATTCAGATTTGTGATCAGAGATTATTTTGATAAAATGTCCTGCGTAAATGTGTAAGTCTTAACTATTTCATGTTTCATGTTATGTTAGGCTAGGTTAGAGGACGTGTACTTGTCAATTAAGACAAGTACAGTACCCGGAGGTCGAATTGACCCATTCTACAACGTCCTAGTTTCTCACATCACTTATGTTGTGTGTGTTAATTTTATACATGAGTGGTGAGACCTACAGTTTAAAGTCGTCTCCGAAAGACAGATTTTTGAGAAACTTTTCATGGCAATTTTTATTTACTCTCAGAGTTTTTGCCAGAAATCTGCTGAGAGGAAGTCGCCGAGGAAATAATTTTTTGTATTTTGTGTTGATGTCTGGCCTGGGGCTCGAGCCCTGCTTTACGTCTAAAAAGCCTTACTATTTCATGTTTCATATACGATTAGGATTAGATTTTGTGTTACACTAGTTCTAATCGAAATGTTTCCAGCCACGTTATAGTCTAATTTGACTAGTTCTACTTCGTTAATGTTGTGTGCGAACTACGAATTTATCATCCTAAAATCTGCTGCAGGAGATTAATCACCTGCTTAATGAATTTTTTAAGTAAAGCAAAGAAATAAAAAATGGTGGGAGGGGATGTCCTATGCGAGAGAGCCATATGGTCATAGTAGTAATAATTTGTATGGAATCAAATTGCGATAAAATTACTCTGCATTAACATCTCCATTAAAAAGGGAATTTGTTTAGAGACTAATTGTTCTTTATAAGTATCTAGAGGGTATAGTTAATCATTTTACTGTTTTCGTTTTATTTTTTTTTTTCATAAATCTAAAGACCTTTTCTAACTGCTACGGATAGAACCTTGAATAGTGTTGTCAATACGCAGTTTTCTTGCTTGGCCATTAACCTTCAACATGACTGCAAAACAGCAACAGGTGATGACACTGAAAAGTACAAGACAAGCAAGAAGATAAACTTCAATAAAAAAAATAAAACAGAAGATTTAAATTTGTGATAACAAAAAAAAAAAAAACGGCAAATCGTAAAAGAAAAAAAGAAGAAGAAAAAATCATTCATGAGGGGCATGTGTTACATTTATGACACATCAGTGGCAATCACAACTAAAACTTAAATTATGTGTGTGTGTGATAAAACACATAACAAGAGAGATAATAAAACACTCAGAGACACACACACATACACACACACAGAGAATAGAATAATAAAATGCCGTTTAATAAAAGTGTATAAGAGTGTGTTGTAGAGGGTACATATGATAGCGTTAAGTACCAACCATACGGGGAAAATCATATCTTTGTACGTTTTTATGTTGTATGTACATACAGAAAAATCATGGTTATCAATAATTTGTAGTATGAGGGAGAGAGAGAGAGAACGAATGAGATGAATGCTTAAGTTAGCCGTTGTTTTTATGGCAAAAATAAAAGAAAAACGGAAACGGAAATTTGTAAAAACATAAAAAACAAACAGAATCATACACACACAATACAAGTTTAAATGCGTTTAGCCAGCTAGCAATAATTGAATTGGTTTTGTTTTTTGCTGCTGCTTTAGAAAATGTTAAACTTTAAATAATTCATTAAGGCTTGAAAGCCAAGGTCACACACATACCCATAATGATATCCATTAATTTTTATAACCATAATGAAATTATTTTTTAAAGCCTCCAAAAAAAAAAGAAAAAAATAATGGAAAAATGTATGCGGTTTTTTTTTGTATTTTTGGTTAAACAACATTTAATTTTTTAATGCTTTTAAAAACTGTTTTTATTTCATTTTAATTTAAAAACTAAAATAAAAAAAAATCTTTTCTCTTTCTGTTTCAGTTTTTTAATAACGAAATTCACTCAGTCATCCAGTCATTCACTCATTTATCTCAATTTTGTATTTTTTTTTTTTTTGGTATTTTATTTTGTTTCTTCTCTCCCTTCTTCTTTTTAAGGTTAAATTATGGCATTTTTTAAAACATTTTCTTTATGTTTCCATAAATTGTTGTTTTTCACTTGCTGCTCTTCTTGCGGGTAAATTAAAATTAAAATGCTTCAGTGCCTTGGTACCGTTTCTATGTTTCTTTTTTTGCCGCAGATTCTTTCTTATTTTCAAAGCCGTTTTTCATAATTTTTTTCTTCTACTTCTACTTCAAATTTTATTTATTCTTGTGTGCGTTTTAATTATTGTTATAATTAGTTTTGTCTACAACGATTATGTAAGACATTTTAGGGAAAAAAAACGTTTTTTTCTTTCTTTTTTTGCAACATTTTAACAATGAGCTGAACAGCTAAGCAGTGAGTTACAATATGCTAGGCATGCATGAGATACCAAAAATAAATTCTCTTAGAAATCAGGAATCAGGTTAACGCATTCAAGTACTTTTATAAACAATTTATGAAACATTTCTTGAGTGGCATTAAAAAGTACCAAGAAGAACACCAAGAACTTTTGAAACAATACTTCCTTACTAAATAGGTCGTTACAGCCCCTTTAGTCAGAATTACAACCGAGCTTCTTACACCATTTATGCATAGCTGCCAGATTTGACAATGTATCGTCATTTTGACGGTTTTGAGCTCCAAAAATATCATAATGGCGATTTGACGATTTATGTCCTTATTTTGACGATTTTATACTTTTTAACCCCTTAAAAGTAAAAAAATTACAACTCCTAAATAACCTAACAATTTTAAAAATTCGAGTATAGCTTCTAATATTACCATCGGAAGAACAAAGACAAGCGCCGTTATTTTTTTTTTTCGTACTACCAACACTCATGGGATGGATGGCATTGTGTTTGGAACTATAAAAATATGTTATGGGAAGAGGAAAAGAGGGAACAGTGTTTATGGAAACTAGGCTTATATATTTTTATACCATAAGTAACAGTAAATATCTCTGCAGGAATTGAGTTCCACATACGAATAGTCCAATGGCCAACCGACCACATAAGGATGTGCTCGAAAAGCGAGCGTTACGTAGGAATATATGATTTTTGGGAACGAGTCCCCTTATTTTGTTCCAGCAAAATCGTTTTCTAGTAGAGATAGAACAGTAAAACACAAACCACATTGCAACGATGCTCCAATGATTTAATTAAGTTCGATATATTACCGTCTTTAACGAGCTACTACGGCCTCTCCTGTACACGGTCAGGAAACCTCAAAATCGACGTTGAGGCACCGACCCATACATGAGAGATGTATTCCAATCTCGGTCGGTTATAAGTGGTGCAAATAGTAAGATCAGATGATAAGATCTTAAGAAGGAACTGAAGGAACTGAAAAATGTGTCGGTTCTAGCCAACATTACACTGAATTTTCATGCTCAGAATGAGCTTCTGATTAATATTTATACGACCCATAGATAAGATTAAGATGATGCAATATTATTGCTGCGCTTATGTGTCAATGAGCAACACTGGGATAAATTGTTTAAATCTTTAACAATTTTTTCCTGAAAATGTCATAAAATTTCTCCATTTTTGGAAAAAAAATTAATAAATGAAGAAGAGGGTCGCTAGCTTTTAATTTCTAAAAATTTTTTTTTTAATATTTTATTTTTGAACTGTACATACATTGACTTTATTATATGTTTTGCTATATTATAAATAATTTTGGTTTTTAAAAACTTTTTATTTATTTATTTATTTATTTGTATAATAACAAACAATAAACGTCTTCGACGATTTTGACGATTTTTTCACAAATATTTAACGATTTGGTGCCTCATTCATCTGGCAGCTATGCATTCATGTTGTGTGTGTTAATTTTATACATAAGTACATGAGGACCTACAACTTAAAGTAGACTACAGAGTTCTGAGAAACTTTTCATGTCAATTTTATTTACTCTCAGATTTTTTTGTAGACATCTGCTGAGAGAAAAAGTCTCCGAAGAAATATTTTTTCATAATTCAACATGTCCACGAGACGAGGGGGGATTTAGTGGGTGAGGGCCCCACACATGGAGGATGTGACGACTTCCTCTATGGTGCTGTTAGGTACATTTACCCCTCCTCGGCGAGAAAAAAAAATACATAACATAATCGGCCGTTACAACCCTTCAGTCAAGATTAAGGCCTAGCTTCTCACACCACTCATGTTGTGTGCGTTAATTTTATACGTGAGTGGAGGTATCTACATTTTAACGTCGACTTCGAACGACAGATTTTTGAGAAACTTTTTCATGGCAGGTTTATTTACTCGCAGAGTTTTTGTCAGAAACCTGCTGAGGGAAAAAGTCGCCGAAGAAATATTTTTTCATATTTCGTTTTGTTTGAGATGTCTGACCTGGGGTTTGAATCGTGGCCTTACGTCTTATAAGCCAATACACTACCTACTAGACTAAGACGACTACATTTATAACAAATCCAACATTATGGATAAATTCTCTCTAATCAGGCTCATCTAGTACTATAGAACATCCTTGTTTTTTCCAGTGGTGGTGCCAAATGATCGACTGATGCTCTCGTTATGAAGGATACAGATTTCGGATTTAAATTATTGTCTGGGGAACGCTTTTTTTCCTCTATAAAAGCTGAGCTCATTCAGTTCAAATATGGGCGGTTTTGTTTGATAATCTTTACTGTTTTAATGGCATTCATAGAAATCTTCGTCCTTGTGCGCAAATAACTGGTACTGCCAGCGATTTTCACAAGTCGCTATTGAGGTGAAGTTAGTAATCAATGCACCAGATTCGGTTTATAAAGTTAATGCCTAAGAATATTACTGTCTACAAGTTGCCGAAAAAATGTTACCTTAAAAATACGAAAACTAGAGGGGAATACATTGCCATGGCTAATAAGCTTTAGGATTATAGTGGAACAACCTACTGATTGGCGTTCAACACTTTATTTAGATTTTGAGAAGGTTTTCAACATTCTATCACATAAAGCCGTCTGGATGGCGTTATGTTGTAGGGGTGTTCCCTAAAAATTAACTCATGTTACAAAGCAGTCGTTCTTATAAATTACTTTGTCTTACGTGAGAGCCTACTTGGCTCTAAAGAGTGGTAGAAGAAAGGTTATCTCTCACCATTGTTTTAGACAACATTATAGCAAGAGCGGGACAGTCTTTGCAGGTATCTCAATAACAATTGACGAAGTAAAGTGATCGCTTTGTTATTGAAATACAATTAATAGGAATCAGAGATCAGCAATGAATCGCTTTTTCGCTACTCATAAGTACTCATGAAATTTTGAGTATGAGTGAGTAAACTGTATTGAAATGCAACTACTCTGATTCATTCGTTCGCCCTACAACATTGATTTATAAGTACACGTTGCAATGAGTATGAGTACAACATTGACAACAAACTCATAACATATGTTTGATACATACGCCTGCTCATTCAGATTCATAAATTTAGAAAAATACTTATAATACTCATAAATGATTGGAATCATTCGAATCAAAACTTACAGTCTTAGTTGTTGTTGCATTTACAACCAAAAAAAAGAAGAAAGAAAAAGACAAAGACAGCAAGTAAAGCAAACACACAACCTTCTAGTGAGTATTGTAGTGTTCGTACGCGAATCATACTTATTTTGTGATTCTTTTAAATGTTGAGTAAAGGAGAGTCGAAATCAATAACATCATGCGTATTGTTAAGTATGAGTACGATGAGTACTTCAAACTTTGAATATGAGTAGTATGAGTATGACATTAAAATAAGTATGAATGCGTATAAGTTTCAGAAATTATGAGTATGATTCGAATCTATTTATCTTTTTGAATACTCATTGCTGTTTTCCGATAGGAATACAGTTCTCGCTTAAATCAACATTTCTTCTAATAACACTCTGTCATCGTTGTATTGGTCCCGAAAATTCAATGGATCTAGACCATTTCTAGTGTCTCATAATATCGACATGCTCTTCTTCGATGTCGATATACATAAATAGACAAACCGATCAGGCTTACAGATCTCTAAAAAGTGGGAGTCGCCGTAGTCTATTAGGTAGTGAGTTGGCTTATTAGGCGTGAGGCCATGGTTCAAACTCCTGGTCAGACATCTCCAACGAAATATGAAAAAATATTTCTTCGGTGTCTTCCCCTAAAAAGATTTCTGGAAAAAAACTCTAAGAGTAAATAAAATCTCCAAGGAAAGTTTGACAAAAAATCTGTCGTTCAGAGTCGAATATAAACTATAGGTCTCGCCACTCGTGTTTAAAATTAACTCACATAACATCAGTGGTGGACCCTGATTGAAGGATTGCAATGACCAATGATGTATGTATGCATGATCAGGCTTACATATCTTTAAAAAGTGGGATTTAGGCCAAACTAATCTCTTCGTTATTGTTTAATATTACCCCTCTTCGTTCATATGCCTTCCAGAGAGCTCCTCCCAATTCTTGGTGTATTGTACGTCTTTAGGTGTTTTTTTGGGCGATCTAGCTCATTTAAGGCCATTATTACAACTTGCCGTTAATTAAAGGAAGGATTTTAAAGGGCAGATAAATTGCTTTTCATTATTATAAGTGGACAATAAGGTAGAAGTGAGCATTAAGCTAAAGGGAGGATCATCCTACCCGTAATTTTTAAAGTTAACATTATGTTTGAACTTGCCATATTATATATATATTATTTTCAATATGGCAACTTCAAATGTAAACAAAATGAGCAAATACAACAAAAAAAGAAGGCCGTCGTTGCCACTGTGTTAAAAAAGAACTTGTATAATTTGAGCTATGTTATCGACATTGTTCCGACACTGCCATATTTTTAATAAAGTTAACTTTATTTTATCATTAGGTTGTAATAAAGAAAATAAGTTAAAGCTGACTTTAAAGTTCACTTTAGCTAAAGCTAACTTTAACTAAGCCCTACCTTAACGGCAAGTTGTAATAATGGCCCTGAACGTGGTATGAGAAGCTAGGTTATAATCCTGGCTAAAAGGTTGAATTACTTATGTTGCTGACTAATGTTGAATTACAGAAGAATTTCTTAAAAGAAATATGGATACTTATTAAGGTCAAGTTACACGTTAATACGTTTAATTTGCTTTAGTAAGGGAAGCTGGATTCTGGCTAAAAGGTTGTAATGGCCATGAAGGCATGTAAGGCTGACAAATCTCTCCTTACGCTACAGATTAAGGGTCCGCCAAATAACTTTTTTCTTTTGAAAATGTTTTAAAAAAAAACTACTGAATATTTTCTCAAATTTCTTTACAATCAATCCTTCCGGTTAATAATGGAAAATAATTTCATTCAAATGGCTGCCTCGGCTGGCCATGCAGTAGCCTACACGATCGGTTCAATTTTTAAGCACATTATCGATTGTGTGCAGCTGTATTTCACCAATGGCTTCACGAATATTGTCCTTTAAAGCGTCAATTGTCTCTGGCTTGTCGGCGTAACACTTATCTTTGGCGGCACCCCACCAATAACAGTCCAACGGTGTCAAATCGCAGCTCCGAGGTGGCCAAACGACATCAGCTCTGCGGCTGATGATGCGATCTTCAAAAACAGGGCGCAAAACATCGAGTGTAGCTTCGGCTACAATATCCTCCTCTTCAATTTTTGTAAACAAAAATTCGTTCAACATGGCCCGATAACGATCGCCATTGACTGTAACGGCCACTCCTTGCTCATTTTCGAAGAAAAATGGCGTCTTGCGGAAGCAATAAGAAGAGGCTTTGGATTACTGAAGGAGTTCTTTTCAACATTAGTTTCTTGCTTATCATATAAGTATTCTATACATGTAATAAAGGACGAAAGACGGTGTATGATTGTGTTATATTAACCTCTATAAGGAATATAGGGCCATAAAAATACTTATATGGTGCCTAACCAAACCTCCATGACTGTATAGAGATCATTTAAAATCATTCGATCAATAGCAGACATTGGCAGCCATAAAGTTTCTACCATACTTGTGCGAAAGAGCGAAAGAGAAAAACTACCGATTATTTCTTAATTAATTCATATCGTGTTTAATTCTTGTGTAACATTTTATTTAAAGTTCTTTAACTTGTTCAAAATAATTTGATAAAGTTTTTTTGACCTTGACAGCATGTTTTTCATTTTTTTATATTCCACTTCACAGTTTATTTTTCTTGTTGTTCTTGTTTTGTTTTTACATTTTTACATGAGGATTTAATGACTTCAAATGTAAAAGAAACAAAAAAAAAAAAAAAAAAAAAAAATACAAATAAATACTTAGTGGTTAAAACATGTACTACTAATAGTGGGTAATTAAAATTTTTAATGCCAATGTATGTGTATTGTACGGATGGTTGTATTGGTTGTAATGCCAGCTAAATACTGTAACCATGTATTGACTGAACGAACATCAACATGATGTCTATGCGACTACATTGGTAAGCACTTGTATTTAACGGTTTATTTGTTATGGTTGTGAGTGCCATTACTGAGTACTTTACTACGCATACACATAGAAACAACGTTTTTTTTGTTGTCAAAATGGTTTTTTTTAGTTTTTGTTTTTGTCAAATAGAATTATTGTTACACGGGAAAAAACGGCTACACAAGTAGTAAAAAGTGATTCCACAATAGCGTCTGTGGAATAGTGAATCAAAATTCGTTACATGAGAGGCATACTTAGTATTTGATTTGTAATGTAAGGTGTAGTAAAAAGGAACTTGATTTTTTTTTAACATATGGCTGTAGAAGTCTTTATGATGCAGCTAATTAGCGTATGAAAAACATCAATTTGTACAGAAAATAACTTCTTTTTCTTCGAATTAGGAAAAATGGCTATAATTTACGGTTTTACATGCATACAAATATACCGGGTCCGCCATCTAACGTTTTTTTTCAACTAGTGCTTATTTCGTGAACGGTAACACTTAGCTCATGTCTGATTTGACAGATAATTAGTTTTATCCTTCTGCTGAACGAATATGCGTTCCTTCCAATGCGTTTTCGCTTCGCTAAGTGGCCCTGCGATCAACTTACAGAAGATGCCGATTTTGGCAAAAAAAATCATCTTTTCAGATGAAGCTCATTTTGAGCAAAATTGTCGCATTTGGGGCACAGAAAACCCGCACGCATACATTGAAAAGCCGACACACCCAAAACGAGTCACTGTTTGGTGCGGATTTTGGTCCAGAGGCATAATTGGGCCATTTTTTCTTTGAAAATGAGTAAGGAGTGGCCGTTGCAGTCAATGGCGATCGTTATCGGGCCATGTTGAAGGAATTTTTGTTCACAAAAATTGAAGAGGAGGATATTGGCAACATTTGGTTTCAACAGGACGGCGCTACGTGCCACACAGCCGAAGCTACACTCGATGTTTTGCGCCCTGTTTTTGAAGATCGCATTATCTGCCGCAGAGCTGATGTCGTTTGGCCACCTCGGAGCTGTAATTTGACACCGTTGGACTATTATTTGTGGGGTGCCGTCAAAGATAAGTGTTACGCCGGCAAGCCAGAGGCAATTGACGCTTTAAAGGACAATATTCGTGAAGCCATTGGTGAAATACAGCTGCACACAATCGATAATGTGCTTAAAAATTGGACCGATCGTGTAGGCTACTGCATGGCCAGCCGAGGCAGCCAGTTGAATGAAATTATTTTCCATTATTAACCGGAAGGATTGTACTTTCAAATAAAAAAAGAAATTTGAGAAAATATTCAGTAGTTTTTTTTAAAGCATTTTCAAAAAAAAGTTATTTGGTGGTCCCTTTACATAATTGGTCATTACAACCCTGCAGCTAGGATTACGACCTAGCTTCTCACATCACTTATATTGCGTGTGTTAATTCTTATACAGTTTAAAGTCGATGCCGAACGACAAATTTTTTTGAGAAACTTTTCATGGCAATTTTTGTTTACTCTCAGAGAGCTTTTGTCGTTGATCTGCTGAGAGTAAGCCCCCGAAGAAATATTTTGTCGTATTTTCTTTGTTGGAGATTTCTGCCTTGGGGTTTGAACCGTGGCCTCACGTCTTATGAGCCAGCACACTACCTACTAGACTACGGCGGTTTTATTTTGCTACAAATGTGAAGGGTGTTTATTTTTCATGATGTCTAAAAGCCAAAAGCTTTGAAAGTCAAATTGTCATAAATGCTTGTCAAATGCCCAGAAGCCAAACATATACAAAAAAGTTTGGAACCAATTAGCCCTTTCATGCCCGATGTTGCCTATAGGCAACATTGTACATTTTTGTTCATAAATTCCGTAATTTTTAATTTTTTTAAAAGATTTTTTTTGCAAACAAGCTTGGTTAAAAACGTGTAAAACCAGAATACGTAGGACTTTGAATTTAATATCACTTTATCTTTAGGCCATGACTAACAAACACATGTCCTTAAAAAATTTTTGCTCTGGCCCAAAAAATTCGGGCATGAAAGGGTTAAGTAAGACTGCGTACAAGATACAAGAATTCACCGTAGTCTAATAGGTAGTGTTGTGGCCTATTACACGTAAAGCCCGGGTTCGTATCCTAGGTCAGGCATCAAAACGAAATATGAAAAAAAATATTTCTTCGGCGATTTCCTCTCAGCAGATTTCTGGCAAAAACTCTGAGAGTAAATAAACCTGCCATGAAAAAGTTTCTCAAAATTCTGTCGTTCAGAGTCGACGTTAAACTGTAGGTCCCGCCACTCATGTATAAAATTAACGCACACAACATGAGTGGTGTGAGAAGCTAGGCCGTAATCCTGACTGAAGGGCTGTAATGGCCAATTATGTATGTACATATGTATGTATGTATGCATACTAGATTAAGTGATACAATTTCCACATGTATTTACGCAAATCAGTTTTTTGTATTCCTTTCTAATTTTCGTAGAAAGTGTTGAATTTATGAAGAGAATCAGTTCTGAAAATTGGATCATTCAGTTCAACCTCAAGCTGACAAAGTCTTCTTAAGTGTTTTCAATTTAATATCAAATAATTTATTATCACCGTATTTTTAATGGGAACCTACGCCTTCAAATCTTAGGCCGTAAGTTTTCAGCTAAGCTTCAATTCCATATGTTGGGTTTACTAACTCAACTCTGAGCGGTGTATAGTTACAGTAACTGCATAGCACTTAACTTTTTCTCATATCAAGTTGTCATAAGCCTGATGCCAATAATTTGTTTCCAGGAAAGATTTGAACGAAGGCCATAAAGGGTGATCTGCTTGATAATTTTGCAAACAGTGCTCCTCCCAAGAAAATAGTAGGTTAGGTTAGGTTAGGTTAGAGAACGTGTACTTGTCAATTAAGACAAGTACAGTACCCGGAGGTCGAATTGACCCATTGTACAACGTCCTAGTTTCTCACACCACTTATGTTGTGTGTGTTAATTTTGTACATGAGTGGTGGGACCTACAGTTTAAAGTCGACTCCGAACGACAGATTTTTGAGAAACTTTTTCATGGCAGATTTTATTTACTCTTAGAGTTTTTGCCAGAAATCTACTGAGAGGAAGTCGCCGTAAAAATACTTTTTGTATTTTGTCTTTGATGCCTGGCCTGGGGCTCGAACCCAGGCTTTTGCGTCTAATAAGCCAACACACTACCTACTAGACTACGGCGACTTCAAGAGAATAGTAAATAAAGAATTTTTTTAAACTCGATAAAATAGGAGGAGGTTATTATTTATACGTCTTATTATCCAGCTTGTATACGAAATGATCACGTTAGCTCCTGTTTAAAAATTCGTCCCCTTAGAAGTTGTAGCAAATCGTTTTTACGCTTTCACAAAAGCGATGAGACTTTCTAAGAAAGATTCAAACAAAACCACTTACATTTAGCGAAATCAGGTGAAAATAGTAGTCTAGTAGTGATAAGAATATATTTGTTTAACAATATGGTACTTTCTCTGAAGTATTTTGTACTTTTTTCTGCTATACATGAAGTACTTTATTCAATTAATATGATGTTGAATTTATATGTTTTTATTTTTTCAAACCATTTGGTACTTGTTTCAAACCACTTCAAAGCATTGGGTACTAATTTTTTGAATGCATGATAAAAGGTCAAATAAGGTACTTTCAGAACTATTTGGTGCTAGTTTGCTCCAACACTATATTACTCATTTTGAAGAACTTAGAAGCTAGTATGGTACTTTTTTGAACAACCTAATCGTTTACCCGAGCCATTCTTTAAGCCCAATGGCCTTTTTTCGAACTAAAAGTATATGATAGGTTCGTTGGTAGGTTACTTGAGTAGTTAATTGAAAATGGTTAATGGTTAACTGAGTACGGTTTTGAAAACAAATCATCGGTGAGCAACTACCCAAAGAAAGAAGTAGAAAGAAAGGATTACATTCACCCATTGCTGTTTATCAAATGGCAAAGGCAAACCATTGAAGAAAGAAATCGCAAAAAAAAGATAATAATCTTCTGGCTGTCATATGCGAACATTTATTCTTCCTCTGTGGTAAAGGTTCATTTTTAGGAGTACGTGCCAATTGTACAATGGCCAATGTACCCAGCTATGGCTTAGATAATAGAGTGGCAGAGGATTTTCAAAAGTTCCAATAACATGTCCTAATGAAATCGAGTCAAAAGTTATTTTAAAGTAGTATCGGAGTGGCAGGGGATTTTCAGAATTTTCAGTAGCCAAGTCAAGTCAAGCAAATCTAGGCAAAAGTTCTTCAAAGTAGCATCGATGAAAATGGCAGCACATCTGTTCCGTACAATGATGTAAAAAAATTTTCTGTGAATAGTTGAATAGCGACAGGAAAGAAGATGTTAGATAAAATACCATCTAAGCTCGCCTAGCTAGTTCATAAACTCTTTTATTTTCATATCACAATGTCTCTGTTTTTTAAGAGGCAAATGAAGAGAATGCCTGATGAGCGTTATTTTCATTCATTCATTAGAGAGTCAGGATTAGGCTTCTACTAGGCCATACCAGAACCAGAAAAATTGTTGATACTGCATGTAGAAGAAACTGAGGACTAAGCACTTAGCATTTTACATCTCTACAGAATTGGAAAAAGTTCTACAGGAAAAATGCTAGTTGTCAGCGAAAACACAAGCTCCATGCTGGATATAATCTTAGATTCCTCAGAACATGAAATCTTTTACATTCTCTTCTGTGCCAGGGATGGAAAATTTAACATATCTATCCAAACCATGTACAGCGGTGGCCTTATAATTAGAAACGACTTAGCAACATGTATGTTTGTTAATTTGTTTTACAGTTTTCACTGTGTACCTGCGCTCAAAGGCTTTGTTTGGATGACGTCTTACATACGTTTTTCCATCAAATTGGGACAAATTAAACTTAGATTCGTTACTCCAGAGAACTCTGTTCCAGAAACATTGTTTCTAATTATAAAGCCACCACTCTATATAGTTGAACTTGATGGTGCTTTTAACGAATAAATAATTAATTTTTAGATTATATGGTACTTTTTTAACCATTTTCCAACTAAATGGTACTTTTTCAAAACATATGATAGTTTGTGAGAATACATGACACTTTTCCCGAGCCATGTGATTAAATATTTATTGCTTATTTTTATTGCTGTTCCGAATATTTTACTTACATTTCCGTACTGGTTCGTAAGCAACATGTAGGTTGCTACCTTACTACGCATTAAGCATAATAAAGAACTCAATGTTTGAGTGCGGCATAAATTAACAGCGAAGAATTGCCACTTGCGCTTCACTGTTAAAAAGGTATGAAATCGAAAAGTGTATCGAGTGTGACAATGTTCCATCACGATGAATCCAGACTACACATAGCATCAATCGTCGCTTTTGATTTAGTTTTCGATCAGTTTTATACAAACCCATGTCAGGCATCTCCAGCCAAACGAAATATGTACCTAACCGCACCATAGAGGAAATCGTCACATCCTCCGTGTGTGGGGCCCTCAACCACTAAATCTCCCCTCGTCTTGTGGACTTGTTGAATTATGAAAAAATATTTCTTCGGAGACTTTTTCTCTCAGCAGATGTCTGGCAAAAAGTCTGAGAGTAAATAAAATTGCCATGAAAAGTTTCTTTAAACTGTAGGTCCCGCCACTCATGTATAAAATTTAACGCACACAACATAAGTGATGTGAGAAATTAGGTTGTAATTCTGACTACATATTTCAGGCGGCAGCACAGTGACAACTTGACAAACATTTGTTTTAAAATGCTCCTATGCTAGGAGGATTATCCGCATAAACGTGGTCTTTGATAGTCCCACAAAGACTCACTACACATAACATCATTGGTCATTGCAACCCTTGAGTCAGGATTACGACCTAGCTTCTCACACCATCCATGTTGGGTGTGTTAATTTTTTACATCAGTGAAGGGACTTACAGTTTAAAGTTGACTTCGAGAGACTTTTCAGGGTATTTTATTTACTCTCAGAAATCTGCTGAGAGTAACTCGCCAAAGAAATATTTTTTTTCATATTTTCGTTTTGAAATCTGATCTGGGGTTGAACTTCGGTCACTCGTCTATTAATTCAATACACTACCTACTAAAGTAACGCGACTTCAAGATCTTTTAGTGATTTGAACTGGTAACTGGGCATTGAAAATTGAAATCATGAACATGGTCATTAAAACCCTTTAGTCAGGATTACTACCTAGTTTCACACACCACTTATGTTGTGTGCGTTAATTTTTATACATGAGTGGCGGGACCTAAAGTTTGAAGTCGACTTCGAACGACAGATTTTTGGAGAAACTTTTCATGGCAATTTTTTTTTTACTCTCAAAGAGTTTTTGTCGGAAATCTGCTGAGAGGAAGTTGACGAAGAAATATTTTTTCATATTTCCTTTAGTTGGAGATGCCTGACCTGACCTGTTTGAACCAAGGCCTCACATCTAATAAGCCTCAACGACTTCATGAACATATATTTCTTAATTTTACACTTAAATTTCTCTCAGTGTTTTTGTAATGTGGGTGTTTATTGCCAGGTAATAATATTAAAAGCAATTCTATAAAGTAAACACATTTATGAAGTCATTTTTAAGTGTCTTCAAGCACGTTTATTAATAATTTTATATAAGATTTCTTTTCTATTTTTTTTTTATTCTTTGTTTCATCAAAGTTTCAATGTGTATGGGGTTTTTCAATTAAAACCGTTAAACGTTTTAATTGGTTTCAGTTGTATTTCTATTTTTCTAATTGTTTTGTTCTTGTTCATGTTGTTGTTGCTATATTCTTAATTAATTATTATTAACCTTTAAAAAATATCGCAGAATATTTGTGTTAATTAACGAATATCCTTATTTATTATAGGCATTGTTTTTGTTTTTTTTTTTATTTTATTTTTTTATTGTTTTTGCTTTAAATGTGGCTTTTAATGGCTTACTCATTCGAAATGAATTATATATATATATATATATACATATATATATATATATATATATACATATATATATATATATATATATGTGTGTGTATGAATTCTATAATAATAAATTATTTTTAATTAAAAATAATAAAAATTTTTGTTTTCATTAAACATTTTTGTTTTTTTATTTCTATTTTCGTTTCAGTTTTGTATTCTTTTTACAATTTTAATTATTTTTTTTTTAATACAACAACAACAACAACAACAGAAAAAACAGCAACAACGGCAAATACATACTTATACATTGTACATACCAAATACATATACACTGCAAAACAATGTTAATGAAAATATTTTACAAAATTGGCGGTTGTCTGCGAAACGGATTTATTTGTGGCATTAAATGTCAGAATTATTTTCATTTATTGCTATTCGTGTCACAGGTAAGTTTTTGGGTAAATAACTGTGGCTACGGCCACAGTTACAATACCTATACATATTTATGAATTATTTATTGGCTTCAGGAAAAATTTATTTTAATTTAAATTAATTGTATTTAATAATTACACAACGTTTTTTTTAAAGCGTTACGTTATATTTTCAATTATTGTTTATGCTTTCTGTAATTAATTTAAAATTCCCAAGAAAATTAAAAAAAAAACAAAGAAAAACAAATGGTTTGTTAATTACACACTTTGTATATATAGGGTGAGCCATTTAAAAGTTTAAAATTAAAAATTCAATTAAACAAAAACGGTTTCAGGTTTGTTGTTCCGTTTAGAAATGGAATATTATTTCATTCATATGGCTGACGCGGCTATCCTCACAGTACCTCATTCGATTGGACCAATTTTCATAAAAATTTTCATTTCATTTCATTGTATGGGCTCTTATCTCGGCAATGGCATTACGAATCTTGGCCTTCAAATGCTTAATTGTATGTGGTTTGTCGGCATAACATACATACATAACATAATTGGTCATTACAACCCTTCAGTCAGGATTACGACCTAGTTTCTCACAACACTTATGTTGTGTGTGTTAATTTTATACATGAGTGGCGGTACCTACAGTTTAAAGTCGACTCCGAACGACAGATTTTTGAGAAACTTTTCATGGCAATTTTTTATTTACTCTCAGAGTTTTTGCCAGAAATCTGCTGAGAGGAAGTCGCCGAAGAAATATTTTTTGTATTTTGTCTTGATGTCTAGCCTAGGGCTCGAACCCTGCCTTTATGTGTAATAAGCCAACACACTACCTACTAGACTACGGCGACTTCAGCATAACAAGTTTCTTCAATGGCGCCCCACAGAAAATAATTTGTTTTCTAAAGAAACTACTAAACTCCTAGTACCCCATTTAATACAGGGTGGAAAATTTATATCTTTGTTGTGAACTACAATTGTTCTGATTAGAAAGGGAATATTATTTCATTTATATGGCTGATGCGGCTTGTCTCACAGTATCTCATTCGATCGGACCACTTTTCGTAAACTTTTTCGAATGTTAGGGTCGTACGGTGGCAATGACATACGAATATAAGCCTTCAAATGCTCAATTGCCTGCGGTATGTCGGCATAACACTTTTCTTTAACAAACCCCCACAAAAAATAGTCCAACGGGGTCAAATCGCAGCTTCTTGGCAGCAAATTTATATCACCATTTCGGGTCACTAAATGGCCATCAAACGTTTGTCGCAATAAATCGATTATGGTATGAGAGGTGTAGCAAGTTGAAACCACACATCGTTCACATCAATACCATGAAGAGCGGATACAAAAAATTCGGTTATCAAGGCGCGATACGGTCTCCATTGACCGTAATGGTTGCGCCCTCCTCATTTTCATAGAAATATGAGCCAATGATGCCTCCGCTCCTCAAGCTGCACCAAACAATTACTCTTAATGGGTATATTGGATTCTGTGAGACCACGTGTGGGTTTTCTGCACTGAATTATGGCAATTTTGCTCATTAATGTACAAATCAAGATGAAAATGAGCTTCATCCGAAAAAATGATTGAGTTTTCATACCAACTGTCTTTGTTTTGGAAATAAATTCCTAATAAATTCCAACGTTGCTCAAGTGCAAATCGATTCATTACGGTCAGTGGAGATCAAATACTGAATTTTGTGACAGAATAGAATGACATAAGTATTGTCAGATACGAAATAACCGATGGCTGAAATATAAACCGATAGATGGCAGTCCCAATAAGCTTGTATGCGTGTATATTTACAAGCAGTAAAGACAGCAAAAGTCTTAGTCTTAGTCACTACAACCATTCAGTCAGGATAACGGCTTAGCTTCTCATACCCACTCATGTTGCATGTGTTAGTTTTATGAATGAGTGGCGACACCTACAGTTTAAGGTCGAGTCCAAATGACAGATTTTTTTTGATTTTTTGAGCAACTTTTTCATGGCAATTTTATTTACTTTCAGAGTTTTTGCCAGAAAGTAATACGGTATTCAGATATGCACCTTTATTGCGTAAATCGCAATAAACGCCATTATTGAGCACAATATTTCATATAAAGTTCAAATTAATAACTGCGCAATAAATACGCAAATTGTTATAATATTGAGTAAAACTTAAAATGCAGCACTGTGTTTTATGAGCATATTACAATTAACCGAACACTTTTTGTTGATATTTGACAACTCAAATGTCAACAACGACAAACAAAAAATGGCGACCAAAATAAAAACAATGTTATTAAAACAACCAGCTGTTTTGTTTACCAGCTGTCAAATGAATATTGAATAAGCAGCTGAAGTCTGTATATTACTATGCCTGAACACTTAAGCTGGATTCACCCAGATTCACTGGTTCAGTTTTTTGAGAGTTGGTTCCGAGACGATTCACCCACTTCGAACAATTGTTCTGTAAAAACAAGGTTACCATATGAAATATTTTTGTAAACGATGCGTGTTAGTTTTACAATTAGGCAGCACAGTAGCAGATGATTGCAATTCGTTTGTTTTCTTGGCTTGAGTGTGATCATATTTTTTTATTGTGTTACAAAGAAATTGTAAATTAAAACAAAGCTTAGTGAAAAAAACTGGATAAACGTAAAGTGCTTCTTTTAATAGCCATTGAGTTGAAGGAAGCTCGTTTAATTGCAAATGTACATATAATATTATGTGGCAGCTCAGTTCAACTGTACTTAAAAAATTAATAACAAAAATTTTGTTCCGAAACGATGGGAGAATCCAGCTTTAAAATATTGTACTCAATTAACCGAATATTGACTCAATAAAAGTGCATAGCTGAACATAGTAAAAGGAAGTCGCCAAAGAAATATTAAAATTTCGTTTTGTTGGAGATGTCGGACCTGGGGTTTAATCCGTTTCCTTACTTCTAATAAGCCAACACACTAGCTACTAGAATAGGCCGACTTCACAAGACTATGTATGTCTGGGCATCTAAGAAATGCATTTCTCTGCAGTGATATATTCTCAAGAGATTTTATGGAAGTCTTCTTATGGTTTCTATACTTCTTCTAATATATAAAATTACTGCACAACCTTCTTAATAACAGCACTTAAATGCGCTAACTTTACCTCTATACGACTGCAAATGTCCAGTTAAACAAAATCGGAAACTCTTTTTCCATGACAAATTGCCGCCCAGACGGTATAAGTTGCATGTGCACTAAGGCCAGATAAATTTTTTTTATAAATAATGGAATGACAGTGTATTAAAGAAAGAAAAAAAAACGTGAAATTTATCCCTCTTGAATACGGTTAATAATGTAAAGTCTGTTATAAAGTTTGTTGCTTAAGTCTTTTGTATTTACACAGCTGATCGCTACAGTTAAACCAGTGAACAGCAGCCAGCACCCATTAAAAGCATTTCGTAATGTTTAATACAATTGTGAATAAGAAATGAAAACGAAGTCTTAACTGTAAAAAGAAGAGAAAAATAATAAAAGAATAAAAGACAAGAAACAGAACAAAACAAAATAAAATATTCTTAATCAGCAGAATAAATGAAAAATAAAAAAATAAAAGAACGTAACTGAGAATTACGTGAAAAATCGTCCATCAATAGGGTAAAACAAGAGATTTCTACTGTTCATTTCATGTTGGCATGTTAGCATGTTGGCTCTTTAGATTGGTATGGAAAACTGTAACAGAAAATAAAAGCAACAAGAAAAAAAAGCCAGCAAGAAATAACGAGTGAATGAATGAATGGACGAATGAATGAATGAAGTGGTCAGGTTAGGGCACATGAACCGTAACCAATATTAGCCAATCTTAAATGATTCTGTGGTTTCTGTATCTATCGGTTCCTACTTCTATCATCATCATCATCATCATCATCATCATGATCACCATCATATTTTTTCATATAACGGAAGTTGATATTGCGTATATTGCGATACGCGAAATAATACAAAAACTGTCTGCCAAGAAATATGACTGCTGCTGCTCTTGACTGCTGTGCTACACTGGACTGCACTTTATAACGAATTAATGATTATGAGAACGATAACAATGATGGCGATGACTGCCATGATGTTGATGATGATGATTCTCATCATAAATTCATCGTTTTCGAGCTGTTCCTATTGACTCAGCTGTAAGAGGCCTAGAAGTCAAATTAATTGCATTTTTCTAATCATTAATACATCACATCACTTCAATTCACTTCACTTCACTTTACATCAATTCAATTCACTTCACTTTGCTTTACCTTGCTGCCATTCTATTTAATACAATGATGGATTGTTTTTAATCTAAAAACTGAAATATTCAAATAATTTTGTCTACAAAAACTGATCGTTATTGTTTCTATTTTATGGCAATGTGTTGTTGTTGTAGTTGAATATCGAAAAAATTGTTGTACGCATTCAGCGTAAAACTGAAAATCACTTGCAGTCGCCTTTTTGTTTGTGAATATATTTTTATGCAATTTATGCGGGTTTTATTTTTAATTAAAAATGATAAGCAGATCTTGAAATATTCATTTTTATTTTAAATTGAGGGTTAATTTTATGTTCTTATATACATACAAACATATATAATTGGTCATTACAACCGTTAAGTTAGGATTACGACCTAGCTTCTCACACTACTTATCTTAAGTGTGTTAATTTTTATACATGAGCGGCGGGGGATATACAGTTTAAAGTTGTTTCCAACGGCAGATTTTTGAGAAGCTTTTCATGGCAATTTTTATTTATTTACTCTCAGAATTTTTGCCAGAAATCTGCTGAAGAAGTCGCCGGAGAAATATTTTTTCATATTTAATTTTTTGTTAGAGATGTTTGACCTGGGGTTTAAACTGTGACCTCACGTCTAATAATAAGTTAGCATACTTCTTACTAGACTACGGAAGAATTTTGAATTCTTTCTTATTTAAATACAATTTGAGCACGTTTGCGTGCCTACTAATAACACATTAAGGGGTCTAAAGTGTATTACGATAATATTACGAATTGGCACCTTGTCTAGAAATTTTAGGTATAACCCCGCCATTACTACTATGTCATCTGTATCGTTGCTGTTATCATCTTGAAGAGCTGCCATTGTACTGCCCTCAATCTATGCAGAGTAACCCTTTAATGTCTCTTCTCCAAACTTGACAAACTTCACAATGCTTTTCGGTGGCAACAAGCAACTGACATGCACCCAAATGAGACTTTTTGGAATGCATTAATGCCTCTCTGAAGTCGCCGTTGTCTAGTAGGTAGTGTGTTGGCTTATTAGCCGTAAAGCCAGGGTTCAAACCCTAGGCCAGACATCAAACAAAATACAAAAAGTATTTCTTCGGCGACATCCCCTCAAAAGATTTCTGGAAAAAACTCTGTGAGTAAATAAAATGAAAAGTTTCTCAAAAATCTGTCGTTCGGAGTCGACTTTAAACTGTAGGTTCCGCCACTCATGTATAAAATTAACACACACAACCTAAGTGGTGTACGAAACTAGATCGTAATCCTGACTGAAGGGTAGTAATGACCAATTATGTTATGTTATGTATGTATTAATGTCTCTCTCAGTCCCCAAGAATGCGTCCTGATGATTTATTCCCTTTATAACAGCATCTTCACATTAGGTTCGAGACGAACTACTTACAAGTCTCGGGTTATTTCTGGATAATCTATTCGATAAGGAAGTCTCTGTAGTCTAGTGGGTAGTGGCTTATTAGACGTGAGGTACAGACATCTCCATCAAAACGAAATATGAAAAAATATTTCTTTGGCGACTTCCACTCAGCAGATTTCTGGCAAAAACACTGGTACATAAAAATTGCCATGAAAAGTTTCCCAAAAAAATTTGTCGTTCGGAGTCGACTGTTTATAATAAATACCGCCACTTATGAATAAAATTAAGACACACAACATAAGTGTTGTGATGAGAAGCTAGGTCGTAATCCTAACTGAAGGATTGTAATGACCGATTAAGTAAGTAAGATGAGATGATAAATAAAGGGTCCGCCAAATAACTTTTTTTTTTGAAAATGCTTTAAAAAAAACTACTGAATATTTTCTCAAATTTCTTTTTTTATTTGAAAGTACAATCCTTCCGGTTAATAATGGAAAATAATTTCATTCAAATGGCTGCCTTGGCTTCGAAAATGAACAAGGAGTGGCCGTTACAGTCAATGGCGAGCGTTATCGGGCCATGTTGAACGAATTTTTGTTCATAAAAATTGAAGAGGAGGATATTGGCAACATTTGGTTTCAACAGGACGGCACTACGTGTCACACAGCCGAAGCTACACTCGATGTTTTGCGCCCTGTTTTTGAAGATCGCATTATCTGCCGCAGAGCTGATGTCGTTTGGCCACCTCGGAGCTGCGATTTGACACCGTTGGACTATTATTTGTGGGGTGCCGTCAAAGATAAGTGTTACGCCGACAAGCCAGAGACAATTGACGCTTTAAAGGACAATTTTCGTAAAGCCATTGGTGAAATACAGCTGCACACAATCGATAATGTGCTTAAAAATTGGACCGATCGTGTAGACTACTGCATGGCCAGCCGAGGCAGCCATTTGAATGAAATTATTTTCCATTATTAACCGGAAGGATTGTACTTTCAAATAAAGTTTAGTTGATGTGAATGCAGTACGTGTAGAGAGATTTTAACGTGCTTAACTTGAATGTTGTTTCCAATGTTTACACACTCGCTAGAATACTTTATGTTCAACCGTTTGGGATGCTTTGGAGCTACGATGCAGAAGCAAATATTGGTGGGAATAAAGACAAAGCCTCTATGGAGGTTGAAATTTTGGGTCGAATATTTTCTAGTATTCTTTGAATCTCTGACTGAAAAACATTAGTCTGTTGAGATTAATTTCTACATAAACGGCCCTAAACTTGCGGATAGCGTAGTGCTAAGTATATCTTGTAGAACCTGAAATCGGACAATTCAGATTCATTGAAATTATGCAAAACAATAAAACGCCAACGGGCTGAGGGGGTTGTTGAAGATGGGCTTAAAACAAAAATATATTCTGCCTTGGTTTTATAATCCAATATAATAATATATTCGTGCTGATCGTTGCATACATTGGTTATCTTTAAATCACTTATTTGTCACACAGCATTTTCATTTGAAGTTTAAGACATTTTCCCTCAATAAAGCACCTTGCAATGCGTTGTCATAAGGCAATGAATTCGTCTGAATCTGCACATAACACGATCTTCTAGGAGAAGATACAGCGCAATTTTCATTGTAATTTATAAGAATACTTTGAACGAAAGCCAGAAGTGAATTACCGTGTAGGTTTGACTACCTAACCACCATGGGAGTAGAAGTAAATAAAAACGCGATCGCATTAATTAAAGTTGAGAAATCAAGACCCTCAGAACCGACTTTTAAAGATGGAATGCTGTACATACATCCATACATAATTGTCACGCTTACGAGATAGCTTCACAATTTTATACATCCGTGACGGGACCTATAGTTTAAAGTCGACTCTGAGCGACAGATTTTTGAGAAACTTTACATGGCAATTTTTATTTGCTCTCATCATTTTTGCCAGAAATCTGCTGAGAAGAAGTTGCCGAAGAAATATTTTTTTCTATTTCGTATAGTTTGAGATGTCTGACTTGGTGTTTGAACCGTCGCCTCAATGTCTATAAGCCAACACTCCACATATTAGACTATAGCGACTTCATGAAACGATATAGAATAGTGGAACTGTAGGCAATGTTACCAGGACATCCTGGGGCGACCCAAATATGCCGAAATTTACAAACTTCTTAAGCCTTGATAGGAGAGAATTCGTAGGACACTTAGGGGCACCCGAGTACATATACCACATTTATGCAGAAAATAATAGCGAACACAGGACTTGTGAAAAAGACTGGACTTTAGATTGACATCTAAGGCATTGAAAGTGAAACTTGAATTGCAAAGCACAATTTGCTTTTGCATTCTGTGAAGGGGCTAGTGATAGCTCCTTACATTTTGAACAAAGACGCAACTGTGTTGATGAAGTCGCCGTAGTCTAGTAGGTAGTGTGTTGGCTTATTAGACCTGAGGCCACGGTGCAAACCCTATGTAAGAGATCTCGAACAAAACGAAATTTTAATATTTCTTCCGCGACTTGCCCTCAACAGATTTCTGGCAAAAACTCTAAAAGCAAATAAAAATTGCCATGAAAAAGTTTCTCAAAAATTTATCGTTGGAAATCGACTTTAAATTGTAGGTCCTGCCACGCATGTAAATATAACATGAGCATACACAACATAAGTGCTGTGAGAAGCTACGTCGTAATCCTGACTGAAGGGTTGTAATGATTAATTATGCATGTACGTTGATATGTTTTCGTCAAAAGATTATTGTCTCCTACATTACGGTGTAGATATTTTCAAATGTCTCTGGTAGAATATGAAATTGACTGAAGGTAGGTTTAATGCTGAATTAAAGCCTATTAGGTGGATTTTAAATTTTTCAAAAATATTCCAGTCTTGTAACAGCCAACCCTTGTACTTTAAACAATGATTTATTCATTGTTATGCCTTGTGTAAAAGGGTTGAAGCTTTCTACAAGTTTTCTTTAAGTAGAAAGACATCCTTACGAAGAAACTCTAGACAGGGATGCTTTTAATGTTCACGTATGCTGTTTCCATTACAATTTCTCATTTGGCACTCATTTTAAGGGGACTTAATTCTTTGTGAAATGATTGCGGCCATCATAACACAATAAAACTTGAATTGTTTTCTTCCTGCTCGAGAATTTGAAACAATTTTCTCTATGGTATGTACGTATGTAGTAATAGTCCATGGGAGGCATTTGAAATGTTATGAACATTTTGAAAACGACAATAACAAGTGAATAGTTTTCCTTGAAGTTGAATATATGTACATATGTACACCTGTATGTTATTGTAGTGTACGGGCATTTGTCGCTTGGAAAGTTTAGATGTTCGTTGTATGAAATAACAAATATTTTCAAACAAATTGAAATTCCCACATTGCCTTTTCATGTATCAAATTAAACATTTAATTTTCATTTAATTCGCACCTCAAATTCTCTTGCAAAAGAGCACATACACACACTCACATTACTAATGAATCCATTATTTCGGTTGTGTTTTTGGTTTAATGCCACAATTTTCAAATTTCATCAGAACAATACCAACAACACCAACAACGGCAACAACAATAACAATGAAAGCCATAAAGAAAACATGCGTATGAAAATGAAATTTCGAGCTGACAGCTACAAATACTTGAGCAAACAAATCATAGCCTCAACAAAAAAACTGGGGTGTAGGCGGGTGTTTTTTGTTCATATTTTCGTCATCAACACCTAACGCCACCGTTAGACCCAAAGACCGAGAGCCGAACGTCATCACCAACATCATGCGTATGCATAAACATTAAACTAATGAGCCATTGTTTTGCCACTGGGCTCTAAGCTTGGGCTCTAATACTTTGGCAACGTTAGCGGTAAATAACGGTGAATAAATGGAATCATCACCAATGCTGATAATGATCATAATGATGATGAAAACCGAGCTGATAATGGGTTTCATAGACAAACAAAACAAAAAATAGAAGAAAAAAAATTGAAAATTAAAAATCATTGGGGAAAAAAAATTCGTGAATAGTGGTATGAAACTGATTGCATTACTCATGCGGAAATATTGCGCATAAAACGCGTTAAAAATTGGTGAAAAAAAATGAAAACACTTTAAGATCTCTCTCAACAGTGTGTAATAAAAATATAAGACTCTTTGTAAAGATTTTGCAACACACTCATGTATTCATATTCCATATTCCATATTCATTTCCATTTCCATATTCAATAATGACACTTCATTTTTTTCTTGTTGCGTTTTATTTGGCATTTAGCTTGTGCTGTTGTTAACACTTCCAATACAATTGAGTCGACTGCCGACAGCAGAAGCTGCTGCCGCTGCCGCTGCTGCTGGTGCTACAACCATAGACTTAACCACCGTTTATACGCCGATAAGTAAAACAACAGCTTCAGCTTCGCTACGCACTGGCAAAACAAAATTATTAAAACAACCGCCACCCGCACCGCCAACACCATTGGCCTCTGCTGCTTTGCACGATAAAACGACGCTACAACATCAAGCCTTAACAGCTTCAAATGATGATGATGCCAATCTAGTGGTGGGCTCCTCTAAATCATACGTTTCAGAGCCCACCACTGATATACCGAAACTTTTGAAACGTTCCGGCCAAACAGCTGAGCTGAAACAAAAGAAACCTTTAATAAAAGGCCTACGTAATCGTACACTGGAAATTGAAAGATCTTCGAAATTACAGGTGGAGGTGGTAAGTCATGGAATATTAAATTCCAAAATGAAAGAAAAGAAAACTTTTTTAATTTCTTCTCCTTACAGCCGGATCATATACCTGACTCATCTGGTCACATACCCTATCGCATTAGTCGACCTCATTTGCCACCACCACCTTCTGGCTCTGATTATGATACAACCGGCTCGAATCCGCCCTCCTCTACCGGAAATGGTCCCTATCATGGTGCCCCACCATATGAAGCAGAGAAATGGCACAGTGAATACTGGGATCGTGATTATAGTAAACAATTTGGTCTCAATAATACCAGGGTACAACGTAAGTATTAAAGAGCAGTGCTTTGTTAACCTAGTTAATGCCTTAGGTTTGCTTTTCCAATTTATTTCCATTTCAATTGATCCTTAAATAAATAAATTTTCGAACTTATGTACCTGAATAAGACTACATGACAGTACTAAATGAAATAGAAAATGTAAAGGGTCCGTGTATGCAGCTGTATTTCACGAATATTGTCCTTTGAAGCGTCAATTGTCTCTGGCTTGTCGGCGTAACACTTATCCTTGACGGCACTCCACAAATAATAGTCCAACGGTGTCAAATCGCAGCTCCGAGGTGGCCAAACGACATCAGCTCTGCGGCTGATAATGCGATCTTTAAAAACAGGGCCCAAAACATCGTGTGTAGCTTCGGCTGTGTGGTACGTAGCGCCGTCCTGTTGAAACCAAATGTTGCCAATATCCTCCTCTTCAATTTTTGTGAACAAAAATTCGTTCAACATGGCCCGATAACGATCGCCATTGACTGTAACGGCCACTCCTTGCTCATTTTCGAAGAAAAAGGGCGCAATTCTGCCTCTGGACCAAAATCCGCACCAAACAGTGACTCGTTTTGGGTGCGTCGGCTTTTCAATGTATGCGTGCGGGTTTTCTGTGCCCCAAATGCGACAATTTTGCTTGTTTACATACCCGCCAAGATCAAAATGAGCTTCATCTGAAAAGACGATTTTTTTTGACAAAATCGGCATTCTCTGTAAGTCGATCGCAGGCCCACTTAGCTAAGCGAAAACGCATTGGATGGTCAATTGGCTTCAACTCCTGAACCAATTGGACTTTGTATGGCGTCATACCAAGGTCTTTATGCAAAATTCGTCTCAATGATGTCTCCGAAATGTTCAATTGTTGAGAACGACGGTGAATTGATGTTGATGGCGCTTCACGCACACTTTCTGCCACAGCAGCAATATTCTCGGGTGTACGTACTGTTTTCGGCTTTTCACACTTTGGTTTATCGATGAGGATGCCAGTTTCCTTCACTTTTTTCACAAGATAACGAACAAACGGAGCTGACGGTGCTTATCTTCTTCCAAAATCCGTACGCAATTTTCGCAGACATTCTACAACATTACCATGATTTTCAAAGTAATGTCGCAATATTTCCCAAGCGTATGTTCAAGCGTATACGCAACCATATTCGTTCAGCGGAAGGATAAAACTAATTATCTGTCAAATCAGTCGTGAGCTAAGTGTTACCATTCACGAAATAAGCACCAGTTGAAAAAGAAACGTTAGATGGTGGACCCGATAGTACGTTTCGAAAACCTCTCTTGATATCGAAGTTATTTTTGAAAGTTAAGTTTAAATCGTATTGAGTTTACCAGAGACTTGGTTTCTCGTCACCAACACGTTTTTATTATTTCCTTGCTTTCAGTTTCATTAATCAGGACCAGATGTAACAGTTTCTAGAATGATAGGGTTGCCAACTGTCATTTCATAAAAACAACACAATCCTTGTATTGGATTGTTTTACTTGGTTGAAGCAATGCAGAACTTGTCTTCTTGAATCCTAGACTTTATCAAGAGGTGACTTTGCCTGACTTTATGTATGATTTTTGAAGTTGATATTATCCTCCTCAGAGGTCAGAAAGTTTCCCCAATGAATTGTGTGGCAAGGGATTGAAGCTTCTTAATTTTTAAAATTTAAAATATATTACGGATCAGTACTTCATCAATCATTTTAGCCACTACATCATGCCACATATAATTTCTTTAAAAATAACACAGTGTACCTCCTGGAAGGTACCGCGGAAAATCCAGATTTTCGGTTTCGTAGCACAACACTTTAACTACTACTTCATGCTACCACCCCCTAGAGGGCTTCATTTGAATCAATTGTAGCTTCTCATGTAGAAGTAGCCCCTTTTTGAGGCATATGGTTGAGTTCGAGCTCTTGGCGAGTCGTAAATTCGCACCAGTCTTGAGTCACTTTGAGAAGTCAAAGCAATACCCATTACTGAAGTGGGTATGAAGATATTTAAGTTGAAAGGTTATTAGTTTTGGAGTTAAGCATACAGGGAAGCCCATCTTTCGACTTCTATGAGCGCTAAGCTGAATATATAATGACAACGGCTAAATCTATCCATTAAGACAATCAAAAGCCAGAAACAAACTGGACTTCTACATGATTGAGGTACTTGGATCAGTCGATTTTAAAACTCGAAAGCAAAAAATTTAGAGAAGAAGCAGTGATTCATACAAAATGGGACAAGTTATGTTCTAAAGAAACTAAAGAGCCTTGAAAGTGAAGGAGTATGTTTGTGTTCTGCTCAATGAAACCGAGCACTGAAGCAAACATTGTAATAGAAAAGGTAAATAATGTAGGCACGCCTCGTTTTAAAGCTTCTTGGAGATCTTGATGTTTCAGGGAATATTTGATTAAGCGTTTGTGAAATTCTTGTGGTACATGTAGCATATCGAAGAGAACTCTGTTGTGTGCAATGAAAGCGGGTACATAACCAATGTGGATACAGCTCGTTATAAACTATCTTAGAGATCCTGAAAGCGGGGAGGGACATTATGAAACACGTTTGAGAAATTCTTGTAGTACAAATCAATCAAGGCGCAATAATAAAATCGGGATTTAAGAAGATCTGAGTTCATAAGGCGATTATGTGTCGTATTAAAACGCTTTTGACAAAAAAAAATAGGATCACCTGGCAGTTATGTAAGATTCTTTGACCAACTACTTGAACGCAGAGTGAGGCATGGTCATACAAGAAGAGCAGTGCTCTTTAATTGAATTTTTTGAATTTAATTTTGCTCATTAGAAGCGAAACGCGTAGAAGGGCCATTCACTCCGTGCCTAGTAATAGTACGACTAAGTCGATGTGTGACACACTGCGGATAGGAATTATTATTGAACATCGCATAGATTTGTAGGAAATATCTGGATAGGCAGACCAACACCCACTGATATTACAGCACTTTATATACAACATGCCGGACCTGACACTTATCTGGGTCCCCGGGCACAGCAATATTCCCGGAAACTGCAAAGATGATGACCTCGCCAGGTGTGGTGCACTACTTCCGGAATACTTTTCCGTCGACTTGGGGATGCCACTTACCTCGGCCAAGCTGGCCATCGCGCGGAAATTCTTTCAAGGCGTGAACATATTCTGGGTCAATGAGGAGTCCTGCTTCACCGCTAGGCTCACTTGGCCTTCGATGGATAGAAGGCGCTCCAACCAGTTACTTGCACTTGACCGTAACGTCATCTCGAGCACAGTGGCCATGCTTACAGGTCATTGCGTTATGGAAAGACACGCGGAAAGAATGCAGCTCCCATCTAACGACTTCTGCCGTGGGTACAGATCCGCTGAGGAAGAGGAGACTTTATCTGCTTTCGTTGTCAATGCCCATTTCTTGCAAGGTGCAGATATAGGTTATTCGGCACTCCAATCCACCTTAATGGGGTTATCATGTATTGATGTCAAGGATATAGCTTCGTTTATCAAATCTTCGGGCCGGTTTTCCGTGTCGTGCTTTAAATATGCAGCCCTTACGCTGACCAATTTCTTCTTCCCCGATTTGGAGGAACTTGGTCAGAACAGAGACTACGTTCACCTGTGGCGTCACAACGGGCGCTATGCGTGCTCAAGTGAGCTTTTGCTATGAAAGCTACCACTCCAACCTAACCTAACCTATGCCGGACCTGAGTTCATATATAAAACTGAAAATTTTTCCACGACAAAAGAAACTAATCGGCTGTCTTAAGAGGAAATAGGGGGAGCGTTACAGAAGTATTGCAATTTTAGTTTACAAATTTATTTCAAAATCATTTGAGTTGGCGTTTACGAATTTGTTTTCTTTGCCTATATCTTGCAGATATCGAGGCTGAGTGTCAGGATGATTACATGAAGATACGTATCGGCTTTAATGGTTCCTTTAGCGGTTTGGTCTATTCCGCTGGCTATGCCTACGATCCCGACTGTATGTACGTCAATGGCTCGGGACGTGATTACTATGAATTCTACATACAATTGAATCGATGTGGCACTCTCGGCAAGAATGCTGTACACGATGAGAATCGAAAAAATCCCACGGTAAGGGCTTACAACATACGAGTACATACGTACAGGATACATAATATTTTCCATTTCTTTGCAGAACTTTATGTGGAACACTGTTACCGTACAGTATAACCCTTTGATTGAAGAGGAATATGATGAACACTTTAAGGTGACCTGTGAGTACGGTTATGATTTTTGGAAGACCGTTACATTCCCCTTCTTGGATGTGGAGTGAGTACAATAAAACTTTTTATTTTTCAATTTTAAATCAATACCAAGGAGAAACACAATAAATTGAATAGAAATTTAAATGAATTTGATTCACAACGTAGGGTGGCCACCGGTAATCCCGTTGTTTTCACTTTGAGTCCGCCCGAGTGTTATATGGAAATACAAAATGGTTATGGCATTGGAGGACCACGTGTTACAGGCCCGGTAAGAGTAGGAGATCCTTTAACATTGATTATCTACATGAGAAGCAAATATGGTGAGTAATTTGTAGCAACACAGTACAGTTTAAAGGGTGGCCATGTAATGGATTTCTTTTTAAAAAGATGGTTTCGATATTGTGGTCAATGATTGTTTTGCCCATAATGGCGCTAATAAACGCATACAATTAATCGATCAATATGGCTGTCCGGTGGATGACAAGCTAATCTCACGTTTTCGTGGTTCCTGGTCGGATTCGGGCGTATTTGAGACGCAGGTCTATGCTTATATGAAAACGTTTCGATTTACCGGCTCCCCCGCTTTGTACATTGAATGTGATGTGCGCATGTGTCATGGCAGATGTCCGGTATTTGATGAGATTTTTGATTTTTAAAAGAAAACCTTTTGAAAAGTTTTTATTTCTACTTTGTTTAGAGCCAACCCTGCCATTGGCGCAACTTGAAAACGGTTACCAAGCGAGATCTCAGCCAAAATATTACGTTTGATGCCACTGCAGTCTCGGAAATTGCTGCTGAAATTACCGAAAAACCCGACACACCTCTATCGGAAAATGTGAATTTGTTTCAGTCACTGCGTGTCCTACAGGAAGGTGAAGCCGACGATGATGGTCTGTATGCCCCCGCACGACGTTTAGAGTCTAATACCAATCAAACTTGCCTGAAGACCAGCACATTCTCTGCAATGACAGCCACATTTTCTGTTATGCTTTGCATTTTATCCGCCTGTCTTATGGTGGCCTGTTCACGTTTAAAGCAACGCAAAAAGGATTCATCACTCTACGATACGTATGTAACGCACAAAGGACAAATTGATTGATGGGCCAGCTACCACAGCGACACAGTGCAACTGCAAGTGCAAATGGCGGGGAAGGGAGGAGTATTTGCCCAATTTCTATTGTAAATATTTATCTTTAATGCCTTTAAGCAGCAGACTTAAGTTTAGTTTTAGCACGAGTTTGATGTTTAAGATTTTAAGCAGAATGCAAATAATTTTAAGGGAATCATTTTTTTAATTTTAATTTACTTTTCATTTTACATTTGAATAGATTTTTAACAATTTATACCAGAGTATTATTATTATTGATGTTAGAATATAAATGAACAATTTTTTATACGTAATAAAATACCATAAACAAAGAATTACCAGAAGTATTCAATTTTCTTGCGTATCTCTTCTAAAGAAATAAAAAAAATAAAAATTTTGTTCAATTAAATGTCATCTATTTGAACTCCTTATTGCTGCAAAACTCTGGTTTGTTAGCGAGTTAACCGAGAACATGATTAATTGTAAATTAAGGGTGGTCCCAACTATCGGTTTAACCTTGAACCATCGGTTATTTCGAATCTGGCAATACTTATGTCATTTTATTTTGTCACAAAATTCAAAATATTACCTCCACTGAACGTACTGAATACGTCGTAGTCTAATAGGTAGTGTGTTGGCTTATTAGACGAAAAGCCAGGGTTCGAGCACCAGGTCAGACATAAAAAACAAAATAAAAAAAGTATTCCTTCGGCGACTTCCTCTCAGCAGATTTCTGGCAAACACTATGAGAGTAAATAAAATTGCAATGAAAAGTTTCTCAAAAATCTGTTGTTCGGAGTCGACTTTAAAATGTAGGTCCCGCCACTCATGTATAAAATTAAAACACGCAACATGAGTGGTGTGAGAAACTACGTCCATAATCCTGACTGAAGGGTTGTAATGAAATTATGTTATGTATGAACGTAATGTATCGATTTACGGTTGAGCAACGTTGGTATTTATTTGACCAACGAGAAACTAAACGATGATGTCGGTTTTGCAAAAAAAAATCATCTTTTCGGATGAAGCTCATTTTCATCTTGGTGGGCACGTTAATAAGCAAAATTGCCGTATTTGGGGCCCCGAAAACCTAGACGTGGTCATACAGCAGCAAATGCTGCCATTACGAGTAACTGTTTGGTGCGGCTTGTGCAGCGGAGGCATCATTGGCCCAAATTTCTTTGAAAATAAGGACGGCGCAACCATTACGCTCAATAGCGACACCTCACTCACCAGGATAACCGATTTTTTGGTACCCGCTCATTATGGTATTGATGTGAACGATGTTTGGTTTCAAGACTTCTAACGCCATAATCGATTTATTGCATCAAACCTTTGATGACCGTTTAGTTAACCGAAATGGTGATGTCAATTGGCCGACAAGAAGCTGCGATTTGACACTGTTGGACTCTTTTCTGTGGGTCGCCGTTAGGAAAAAGTGTTATACCAACAAACCGGAGACAATTGAGCATTTAAAGGCCAATATTCGTGGTTCCATTGCTGAGATACGAAACCCGTATACTCGAAAAAGTGAATGAAAATTGGTCCGATCGAATGAGATATTGTGAGGCCAACCCCGGCAGCCATATGAGTGAAATAATATTCCATTTCTAACCGGAACAATTGTATTTCACAACAAAAACATAAATTTGGAAAAATTTAAACAATTTTTGATTAAATTTTATTTTTTAAAATTAAACTTTTAGATCACCCACCCTATATTTGTGCTTACTGAACACACACAGCAGTTAGGTGGTATTATGATTACTGCTTCAGCGGCGAAGATAAAAATTAAATGGAGAGCATCTTCTTCTTCTTATATATAAAAATGAATGTGTGTTTATTTGTTTGTGGGTTTGTTTGTTTGTTTATTTGTTTGTTTGAAGTCTATAGACGGCTAAACGGCTGGACCGATTTTCTTTAAATTTTCACAGTATCTTCCTGTATGTCTGGAAGGAACTATAGGCTACTTTTTATTTTAAAATTCCAAGTAGGCGAGGTGCCACGCCCTCATACCCAATAAGTATTTAATGTCGCATATATCATAAACTGCAACAGCTAGAGTCCTTAAATTTTGTATGGACGACTTTGACGTAAATATGAACAAAGTGGGTGGATTGGCTATAGTGGGCATGCCACCTCCCATAGTCTATATATATAAAAATGAATGTCTGTTTGTATGTACCTTATAGAATCGTAAATTGTGCATTTGATCATGTTATGATCTTTAGCAAAGCTGTTTCGCATGAGCCGAGGAAGGTCTCTAAGTTGGTATGACTAATTTCCGGCAGGTGGCGCCAGTGAAAATTACTCAAAATGAATTAAATCGTAAATTGTGCATTCTTTAACAAAGTTGTTGCGCATGAGTCGAAGGAGGTTGGTGCGATTAATTTCCGATAGATGGCATTACTGAAAATTATTCAAAATTAATGACAAGCAATTGGTCGACCTACACCTCAAGCACGGAATAAAAGAGCATTACGAGCCTTAGAATCACACAAGCATTGAGACTGGAAAATCTTTGAGTATATGCCGCTGAGACCCGTTCGCTTGAATCACTTGAACAACGAGAAGTGAGATTAGAAACTGATCGAATGCGTTGTACTCAGGACCGTATCAGGACAATGGGAAACAAAATCAATAAAATGATTCAATATTTAATTGGACATTTATTTGTGTAATGTCTTTACTTCAAATTTATTTTAGTTGGTGGCGCAGCAACACGCGCAGGGTACAGTTAGTATGACATAAAGTTAGAAACTGCTTTTTGGCACGCGTTTAAACATCCCAAGTTAAACGATTATTTACATTACAAAGTCGTATGTATTAATTCAACGAGCTGCTGCTACTGCGATCCAATCAGTGTTTTATAATATGAGACATGGGGCTATTATTTTTACCTTGACTGTTTGATTTGCGATTCCACTTAACATTTATAAGGCATTGCCCTGTAAAAAATATTTGGTTGATGAATTTACTTTTAACAAATCACAAAGCTGTAGCATGCTTTGAGGGTGAAAAACAATTCACAATACACAGAGAGAAATTAGTTTAATAACAGACATGCGCTTTAAGAGAAAAAAGTGATTTTTTTTTATTGTTCATAGAGAGCCTAATGGAAATAAACAAAAATCAGCTGTAATGCAACAAATCAAGCGTGTAATTTTGTAAACAAACCTTAGGGGGTCTTAAATGTAAAGAAAAAATAAATATTTGTTTACATTTTTTGGCAGAGGCAAAGAGAGAGTGAGAAAGAGAGAGAGAGAGTGAGGGAGAGAGAAAGGAAGCTTTTTATTTATAAACAGGGAGAAGAGATTTTAATTAAAGAACATGCGCTTGAAGAAATTTTCATTCACAGCATCCTTTTATTTTAAAATGTAAGAATCAGAATCCGAAACAGAAATTGATTTTCTAACAGAATCCTGGGTTACATTTCAAAGTACAGGATATACAGATGTTTAGTCTTATTTTAGATACACACAAAATGAGAAGCATTTGAAAGAAAAAAAAAACGGGGAAGCAAAAGAAAATTATTTTTCATTACAATAGAAAGAAAATTTCTCAACAAAAGGTAACGTGGAATAAATTAATACCAGAAAAAAAGTGTTTTTAATATAAAAAGAAAATGAAAGAAATTTAAATAAAATATTTTATTTGTGTATGTCAATTTTGTTTTTCTATTTAAATGTGAAAAACTTGAAGAAAAGGCGTAGTCCCAGCCCAAAAAAAATTGGAAAAAATCAATTTTTCTTTGAAATCAGGCAGAAAGAATTAAAATTTTTAACAAAAAAAAAATGTTGAAAGCCGCTTATTATTTTTGTTAAAAAAGCAGATCGTAAGTAAAGGATTTCTAAGGAAACATCATGGATTTCCTTAGGTACACGGGTATGGGCGTAACCCTGGCTATATTACTCTTGGCCCTTAGCTTATGTTCAGGTACGTAATACTTTTCCATAAAACGTATATAAGATGTATAATTTAGTTAAAGAAAACAGAAAATTGAAAAGCCTTTTCGTTTAAAACAAGTAAAATTTTTTTAGTTGTTACATTTTTTTGGTATAATTTTTAGTTTTTAGTTTTTCTTTTTATATTTTTAATATAAAATATTAATTTTTTATTAACTCCTTACCCGATTTAGCGAGTTATGTAACAGCTTCCCCCAAAGAAAAAAAAAACTCATAATAAAACTTCAACAGAAAACTGAACAGAATATTTTGACAACTTAACTTATATCAAAATGAGTAAAGAGTAAATCAAGTAATATATTCTAAACTAAACTAACTAGCAAAAGAACCACCACTATAATGATTTGATTTTTTTCTAAAAATTTTTACAAAACTAAAGAAAACTTTGACAATTTTTTAAAATCGCCTTCAGCCACATTCATCACAAAATAATAATAAAAAAAGCAATGAAATGAAACAGCGTTTTACGATAAAACAAAACAAATCGACCAGGCAACACATCTTAGTATAGTTTTATAATCGAAAAAGGCATTTTAAAATTTGCCAAAGTTTTCGCAAAGCATATGAAATACAACAACAACAACAACAACTACTTTTATAACTTTAAATAAAAAAATTTAATAGAACACCATTTTCAAACAACCATCCCAAAGACCTTGCAAAAGTATAAGCTTTTATTAAATAATTAATCAATTAATTAAATAACTTACTTACATGCATACATACTATTTTGAAAATAACAATTTTTTTGCTAATTTCTTACTGCATTTTATAGTTTTGCTTGGTAAATCGAATTTTTAATAATTAATAGAGCCTTTAAAGCATTTCAGTTTTTTTTTAATTAAAAGAGCCAAAAAAAACCCCCCAAAAATATATTTCTTTGGATATACCAGCCTTAAATACATATTTATTTAGACAACTACTGTATTTCATTACTGTTCTAAGCCAAACCAATTAATATTGGCAAGAAACATTTTTTTGTAGAATCCCTTCCCATTTTTTTGAATACGAAACAAAAAACTAAATCCTTTAAACCTGGTACTTTTTTCCCCAACTCACTTCACTTACTTTTACTAAATAACAGCTGCCATCTAAAGTTTTAAAATGGGTGGCCCAAGAAACAAATATTCTACAATCTCTTTTTTTTTAACAATAAAATATTTTATTTTATAACAGAAAGAAAAACCAACAAAGATATGAAAAGTAAATTAGATTTCTGTATCAACAGCCGAATCTTAATTCATACTCCTTCTATTAACTAAAAAAAATAAAGAAAGAAAGAAAAAAAAATATAAAAACAACCAACCAACCAACCAAACTAGTCAAACAAATTAAAACATATTTTTTTTTATTTAAAAATAAAACATTTACAGCCGTAATCAAAACAAAAGAAGAAGAAAAAAATTCTTAAAGAAAAAATTAAATTCAAACATAGTGTCACAAGCACTTCTTTCAGTGTAACGTTCATTTACTCTTTATCTCTCTCTCTCTCTCTCTCCCTACTTTTCTATTTAACTTGAATGCTATAATTTTGTTTTTCTTTAAAAGCATCATTATCATTCTTTACAATAACAACAACAATAACAATAACTTGAATAAACAGCAGCCATTATTAAAACTCTAACTGTATATAACAAAAAACACTCTGTTAAATAACATTTAACATGTACAACAATCAACTCTCTTGATAAAAAATTTTGCTCTCTGTTTACAATGAAATTCCTGAAAAAAAACACCAACAAAACTCTCACATGTAAACCCCGTTCACTCACTTACTCCTTCAACACTTTAGCAACAACGCACAGAAAAACTCGAACTAAACATAGCATAACATGAACACGTTTGATTTTCCTTAAAAGCTCGTTTGTTTACATTTTGTTTCACATACACATACGAATACTTACATACACTATTTATTACACACATTAAGTTTCCCTTTTCTTATTATATTCTCTGATATTTCTTTTCTCACACTCACTCTCACTTTCCTTTCTTAATTGTTTAATCTTTTTTAAACTGGTAATGCTCTCTCTTTCTTCCTCTCTCACACCCACACCAACTGTCTTTGGCTCTCTTTTACCATTTGTTTGTTTACTTATGTTTTATTTTTTGTAATAAAATTTACAATTTCAATTACGATTGTAGTTAACCTCAACGCGTTTGGATAATTTTACTCCAACTTCTCTTTGTTTATTACACTCTCTCTCTCACTTTCACGCTTTCTCTGTATCTCTCTCTCTCTCTATACATGTGCTCTATCAAAACTCCTTCAAACTTAGATAATTATCGGCATAATCACAATCTTTGATACATCACAAACTTTTGAGTTTAACTTCGCTAAGACATAAAATTACACTTTCCGCGAAACTTCTCACGCAATACAGGCAAAATCGGGCTAGTTGTGCGGCTCATGATGCCCTCTTGTTGAAATCACATACCGTTTAGTTCATAATCTTCAATTGAAAGACAAAACAAACAAAAAATAGACGTTATCCACGGCCATAGTGCTCTGAATACGGCCCTACCCGCATAACCATTACTTTTGCCGGCTGTAAGGAGTTGTTCAACAATCCCCTCTAGGTTCATCGAGCTCCGTATACGACAACTTTACTTATTGACGTAATCAACGTGTGAGAATTGTGCTTGAAATCCTGTTGCTCTAGCAACCAGTCAATATATTTACGGTGTTATAAACGGTCAATCGGTTTTAATTGTTGCGTGACATTGACCTTATAAGCAGCGAATGTGATGATGTGTGATGGGCTTAATTGCTGAGAACGCCGTGGAATCGATAAATTCTTGTTTCCCTTACGTACATTGCAATGATGTATAATCCTAACCACATCTATAAAGGCTACAAACCCTTCTAATATCTTGTCAATTCCGCAGTAGTTCGATTATGGCAACCAACATTTCTCTGTAGTCCTCGAAATATGGTCACATTTAAATCAATGTTCGATCCATGTTCTTACACGATAAACCTTTCACTAAATAAATCCACCAGAATGGTGAATTTGCAACCACTGAATTGACAATCTCCGTCGTCTAGTAGGTAAACTCTGGGAGTAAATAAAATTGCCATGAAAAGTTTCTTACAAATCTGTCGTTCGGAGTCGACTTTAAACTGTAGGTCCCGCCACTCGTGTATAAAATTAACACACACAACATAAGTGTGAGAAACTAGGTCGTAATCCTGACTGAAGGGTTGTAATGACCAATTACGTACGAATTGATAATCTTCTATGTAAACAAGCCAGCAACCGGAACATGCAGTGCCCCTGACACACATCGGGGTATGGTAATTTGAGGTTCAGCAAAGCTTTGCTTAAGTTGGAATGGAATTAAAAATCATGCAATGAATGGCTTAAATTGTTTACGACCCCATTCTTCTCAAAGGAGTAGAAGAAGAAGGATTGGCGTGTGCTACCTGATTAAAATCGACTAGGAATTCATTACAAGCGTAGTTGGTTAAGTGACCTTCATTACCGCCAAAGTTATAAAATCGAATATTCGTGAAGGCAAGAAACAATAATAGTAAGCGATCAATGCATGATTTTAATTGATGTCGGTGGCGATCTGTACCAAAACGGTTATACTAGGTTTTAGGAGCTCGCTGTATATCACGCTTCCTGGTCCCAACATGTCACACAGCATTGTTTGCCTGCCGAATCGATCTGGTTTTACAGCCGAAATTGAGGGTTGTTCCGAATTAACCCACAATTTTCCGTTTAGGTTTCTAAAATTAAATCCATTTGTCATTCCGAGTAACAATTTGTTGCAACACTGATTTTCTATCGCGTCTTTGAGGCAAACTTTCACAAGTGGCTTCTCGGTTTTTCATCTGCCTGTCATTTATTACATGTGGCACCCCTTTCTCAGATCTTTTTCATCATTCAAATATTGTTTGTTGTGCAACATTTAATCTTTGTGCCACTTGTTTCTGAGCCGAAATGTCATCTTCATTGCATATTGTTTGCAATGCGATTTCTTCAAACTTTTCTGGTGGGGTTTCACGTTCTTCATTGCTGGAATCAAAATCGTTGTCTCTGCACTGTCGACACCATCTTCTGCGTGTTGCTTCTGATAGAGCATGATCAGCATATGCCACGTCAAGCATTTTTTCTCATTTTCTGATACAAAATTCTCGATCTTTGACCCGATGAAACAACATGATTTTATTTGTTCGCTGATTTGATTTGTATACTGAATATGTTTACAGATATCATCGCCAACACACGAAAAAGTGATCAACGGTGTCCAACGGTGTTAAATCGCAGCTTCTTGGCGGCCAATTGACATCACCATTTCGGCTAATTAAACGGCCATTAACGTTTGACGCAATAAATCGATTGTGGCATGAGATGTGTGGCAAGTTACGCCATTTGATTTGTATACTGAATATGTTTACAGATATCATCGCCAACACACGAAAAAGTGATCAACGGTGTCCAACGGTGTTAAATCGCAGCTTCTTGGCGGCCAATTGACATCACCATTTCGGCTAATTAAACGGCCATTAACGTTTGACGCAATAAATCGATTGTGGCATGAGATGTGTGGCAAGTTACGCCATCCTGTTGAAACTAAACATCGTCCACGTCAATACCATGAAGAGCGGTTACAAAAAAAATTGGTTATCATGATGCGATAAGGTGTCTCCATTGACCGTAATGATTGCGCCGTCCTCATTTTTAAAGAAATACGGGCCAAAGATGCCACCGCTCCACAAGCCGCAACAAACAGTCACTCGTAATGGGTGCATTGGCTTCTGTACGATCACGTGTGGGTTTTTCTGAGCCCCAAATACGGCAATCTTTGCTTATTAACGTACCCACCATGATGAAAATGAGTTTTCTTCGAAAAGATGATTTTTTTTTTTTTGAAAAATAGACATCATCGTCATGCGGCTTGAACTATTGCAAGGCGCCATACCGAAATCTTTTCGCAAAATTCGACGTAAACTGGTGCATGAAATGAGCTATTCTTAAGAATGATGACGAGTTGATGGACACTATCAGCCACTCCTTGGCGCAGCAACAATGAAACCAGTTTCACAAACTCTATCAATAAACTTGCATATACCGGGCACTGTCCTACTCTGTGACCAAATTTTGTAAGATATTTTCATGCAATTTCAGACCAATTGTCTTTGTTTCGGAAATAAATTTCCAATAAATCCCAATGTTACTCAAGCATAAATCGATTCATTACGTTCAGTGGAGATTCAGTGGATACTGAATTTTGGGACAGAATAGAATGATATACGTTGTACAATGGGTCAATTCGACCTCCGTGTACTGTACTTGTCTTAATTGACAAGTACACGTCCTCTAACCTAACCTAGCCTATAGAGTGATATAAGTATTGCCAGATTCGAAATAACCGATGGCTTAAATTTAAACCCTTAGATGGCTCACCTGATATCTTGATGATCACTTCATATGGCTACTTGTGCAATTTGTTTGTTTTCAACAATAAAAAAAAAAATTTTTTTTGAGTATACGTTGTTAAGTGATTCTATTGAATGACAAATTATAGGAGGAGAAAAAATCATAATATCATATACCATACATAAGGACATACATACATACATATGTTTAAATGTTCAAAACCTTCAAAATCCATAACAAAATCTAGACACACTTTTCGAAAAAATATTATTTTTCTGTTTTTTTTATTCTGATTGAAATTTAATTCTCATAATTTCCGTTTCAGTTTCATTTTAAACTTTTCAAACGTTTTGGCTCATAAATAAATTGAAATTTCTTTTAAGTTTCATTCATTATTTCAATAAAAAAATTGATTTTTTATTAAAATTAAAACTATTTTTTGCATCTCTATACAAAAACTAAAAAAAAAATATCAAAAAATATAAAAAAAAAGAAATTAAAACGAAAAGAAAAAAATACGAATTGTTTGTGTTTTTGTTTTTATATATTTTTATGTTCACATAAAACAAACAAATCCAAAAATAAAAATTAAAAACTGAAATATCGAAAAATCGAAAAAAAATACATGAAATGAATTGCAAAATCATATGAAATGAAAATGAAATGTATGAATGATTGAATGAAAATGCAGTAAATGCATCCGAAGATGAAGAGCGTTTGGTACGTGACCTCTTTCGAGGCTACAATAAACTCATACGACCCGTACAAAATATGACACAAAAAGTTGGAGTAAGATTTGGTTTGGCGTTCGTACAGCTAATCAATGTCGTAAGTGTTTCAGATCTACTACTAAATACTTATAATAATTACTACTTATTACTTTAAAAAAATTTAAAAAAAATACAACAACAACAAAAAAACAAATTCAAAACCTTAAAAAAATTGTTGCGTAATTAAACGATTTTTTTGCGGTCAACTTAATATTTTTTTTCTTTTTTTGTTTAATTTTAATACGTTTCGTTTGCCTTTAAATTTTAAAATACATTAGTTGTAGTGTCAGCCCCTAAAATACTTCCTCTATAATTTCTATGATTTTTGTCCATTACCCTGCCCTTACAAAAGTGTTAAGAGCCTCATCCTCCCAATAGCAACTTGTAAATAGAACCCCTGTCTGCCAATAATTAGAACTCGCTAAACTTTTTTTGCTTTCCAATGTATTTCTGTATGCTATTTTATGAAATATTATCACACCAGCTTTGTTTTGAATTTTAAACAAGAGAAGATAACCAAAGGCTTGATAAGATTCTCTTTAAATAGAAATTTCTTTTATAATGTTTCAAATGTAACAATAAATTGGCGGGGACTTCATATAAGTAATGATTTATTTCAATAATGATTGTTGTAAATAATGATTGATGTAAATAATGATTGATGTAAATAATGATTGATGTAAATAATGATTGATGCAAATAATGAATGATGTAAATAATGATTGATGCAAATAATGATTGATGTAAATAATGATTGATTGTTTGATTGAAGCATACAAAAAGAACAGTGGTCCGTGAGAATCGCTATTTAGCGTTGGCTGGTCAAAGGATGGTTAAGGACAGCAAATCAGTCAATCAGTCTTCTTATCTTATCTTATGTGTTCAGCACAGTCTAGCAATCTTGCACGTACCCTCTTGCTTTCAATGCGATAGAATGATAGAATAACTGTGGATAACATTTAACTTATCACGCAGGTTTTGTTGTGAATTTTAAACAAGAATAGATAACCAAAAGCTTGATAAGATTCTCTTTAAATAAAGATTTCCTTTATAATGTTTCAAATGTAACAATAAATTGGAGGGTACATCATTGAAGTAATGATTTATTTCCATAATGATTGATGTAAATAATGATTGTTTGATTGAAGCCTACAAAAATAACTGCGGATAACTTAACTGATGCGATCGGAACAGCTTTGTCCTGTAGCATGTCGGGGATTACGTGCTCCATACCGGCTCTGGCTAGCTCATCAGTACTGCAATTCCCAATGATATCCCTATGTTCTGGAAGCAATATAAGTTACTTTAAAAAGATCTGTAATTTCTCTGAGAAAGCCTGGGCATTCGTGGACTAGAACAAAAGTTGAAAGTATGTTCGTTAACGACTTACTTGCAACCTGGCTGTTTACTCATCAAGCATTGCGCTACTTTCACAATTGGCATTACTGCTGCTGATAAAATACTATTCGATATCCGAATCTCATCAGGATTTGCGGTGTCTGCAGGTAGTATTGCGTATGACTTAGGCGTATGAGGGGATTTGATCATTGCGGATACGGCGGAGTTGTACCACCGATCATAATTCCCCAAGTTCCTCAATTGCAAGGATGAAAGATCCTATGAACGTTGGTCTTTACAGGCCATTAATTTAATCTTCGTACAGATACCATCCTGCATCATGGACATGCCGGGAAGGATCAGATTAAGCCGAAATTATCTTTAATTATGACCAAAGGAGTGCCTTCCAATTGGTCGGCCTGACAGATGCTTCAATATGACTTTGTTTCATTATAATGTGCTAGGCGACAGCTCTAAATGACCTGGCTGCACCGATATTAGACTCTCTGCAGGCATTTGCAGTTTAGACGCCAATTTAGCAGTGCCCGAGAATTTGTCGTAGGGTACCTTAGCATCTTTTTCCAGCGGGAAAAATGCAGGTCTTGAGGAACGAATTCCCCCACATTGGATAACTTCAGATGTGGGATCATGGAAGAACTTTTAAGGAACTCTGGGAAGGAAAGAGGCCTTAAGTCTTCTTAAGCAGTATGTTGTATGTTGAATTTGCCATTGGGTACCTTACCATCATTTTCCAGGTGGGACATTTTTACATGCCTATCATCCTCCGTTTGCGTTTAGACTATTTTTGGAAGGGTCTCTGGTCTGGCTGATTATTGCTACGGATCGCATAACACCGTGATTCAGCGCTCTATAATGTTGCCATGGTCAAGTGCAGGCAAGTGGATAACTCCAGATGTGGAATACTGGAAGAGATTTTAAGGAACCCTAAGAAGGAAAGCGCCAGTAAGTTTTCTTATGCCCAGAGCTGTTTTCTGATTACTGATTAGATTGTGTTAAATTGGCAGCCACTCCAAACGCGCAGCTACTGTGAGGCATACAGTCAATTATAATTTTATATTTTTTTCCTCAATAAGTCGATAAAATAATGAGAACTTGGTAAAAACCTCTTACTCACTGAGGCGACCAGGTATCTAATGGCCGCTTTACTTTCAGTACATACGTAAATATCTTTACACGATATTCTCTGGTAATGAATTCGCCAAAGAGCCGTCTTTGTATCCTGAATAGTACTACAGTTATAGGTTAGGCAAACGACTTTTTCTGTGATCTGAATCTATCAGTGGACCCGTTAAGTAATTCAATATTGCATTAAACTAAAGTTTGTTTAGAACTTGCCGAGAAAAACCGCGGTTTAACCTCCAGTGCAGGAGTAAATAAAAAAATATTTCTTTGGCGAATTTTTTTTCTCAGCAGTCTATTGGCAAAATCTCTGGATAAAATTAACACACACAACATGAGTGGTGGTGTGAGAAGCTAGATTGTAATCTTGACTATAGGGTTGTAATCAGAGGTCAGCAATGAGTATTCAAAACGATGAGTAGATTCGAATCATACTCATAATTTCTGATATTTATACGCATTCATACTTATTTTAATGTCATACTCATACTACTCATATTCAAAATTTGAAATACTCATGGTACTCATATTTAACAATACGCATGATGTTATTGATTTCGACTCTCATTTACTAAACATAAGAATCACAAAATAAGTATGAAGACTACATTACTCATTAGAAGGTTGAGTGTTTGCTGTGCTTCCTGTCTTTGTCTTTCTTCTTTTTTTTTTGTAAATGCGACAACAACTAAGATTGTAAATTTTGATGAATGATTCAAATCACTCGATTCATTTATGAGTATTATAAATATTTTTCTAAATTTATGAATCTAAATGAGTAGGCATATTTATTTATTTATTTATTTATTTATTTAAGTCAATGGACAAATTCCTTACTGACTAATAACAACAATAGGTACGAATAAAATTAAATAGAATAACAATTAGTCTCAACAAAAATACAAGCAATTGTTACAATGAAAATATGAAAAGTTATGTATTAAGAAAAACAATAATGTTCCGTTTTACAACGCAAGAATTTAAAGAAAAGTCGATAATGTCTGACAAATTATTAAATTGATGGCAAATTCTAGTTAACGGATCAGCAACAGCATAATTAGTTCTGCAGAATTGAATATAAATAGGATTATAACAGCGGAAGTTACGACAAGGAACATTGAATTTAACAGATCTTAACAAAAATTCACAGCAAATATTACCATTGATCAGATTAATCATGAAGGATATATTTAACATTGTTCGACGACTCTTAAGGGTAGGCAGTTTTATTAATGCCAGTCTGCTAGTGTATGAAGGCATATCCAAATAATTCCAACCAAGGCCACGCAAACAGAAGAGTAAAAATTGTTTCTGCACAGATTCGATGTGATCGCTGTAAACAGTATAGTGAGGATCCCATACAATGGATCCATACTCTAAAATTGGTCTGACAAGTGATACATAGAGCTGTTTCGTAATATATGGATCAGAAAATTCTTTTGCCCAACGTTTTATGAAGCCAAGAGTGCTTCTAGCCTTATTTACAGTCAAAGTGACATGATCATTAAAGTTTAATTTTGTGTCCAATAGGAGCCCCAGATCAAGAAAAGAGTCCACTATCTGCAATTGATGACCACCAAGCAAATAATTAACCTTGATAAAATTATTTCTTGAGAACCGCATACATTTGCATTTTTTAATATTCAGCTCCATCATGTTGTACTCGCACCACGAAAATAAATTATTGAGATCATTTTGAAGATAAATATGTTCGATGAAATTATTAAACGAGAGAAAAAATTTTACATTTTTACTTTTAATCAAACATATTTCGAATGTTATGAGTTTGATATTAACGTTGTACTCATACTCATTGCAACCTGTACTTATAAATGAATCAGAGTAGTTGGATTTAAATACTGTTGATTCACTCATACTCAAAATTTCATGAGTACTTATGAGTAGCGAAAAAGCGAATCATTGCTGATCTCTGGTTGTAATAACCAATAAAGTATGTAATGTATCTTATGTTATAGTCCACTAAATCGAATTCTACCTAAGAGGGTGTTAATAAAGATGTTGAGTTAGTTCAGTTGACAACCATTTTATCTATGAAATGCTAAATGAGATGTTACATGATGGGCAATACAAAAATGATAAATTTTTGGATAGTTTTTCAAATTGTTGCTGACGTTATTACTCTTGTTTAAAATACATTATTATGCCGGATAATATTTCTTACGATTGCATAACAAAAAAAAAAAAAAAATACAAAAAGTTTAACCAGCTTCCCAATTAATTGTATAATTTTCGTTTTTGGTCCCATTAACTTAAAATGTAAATAAGTTTTCTTTTTATTCCAAGAAATTGTATATAAAAAAACGTATTAAGAACACAAATATGGTAGAATTTTTTTTTCTTTATCATGAATTTTTTTTCATATATAAAAAACCGAATTAATTTGTATAAAAATCAAAATTTGTTTGATTCCTTAAAGAATTTTTTTGAATCCCTACCACTGTACTTAATTAAAGTAAACTTATTTGAAATTAGTATTTTAGCATTTAATTTTTTTTTATCTCTCAAATATCGTATTAAATCACAAAATAATCTCTTTTCTTTAGAAAATAATAGAAAGAAATAATTTTTTTAATAAACAAAACACTGATATTTTTATTGTATTTGTTTTGTTTTTTTTATAAACTTCTTCCTCCTCAAACTACTTTAAAACGAATACCTCGTTAATGTATTTAAATTTTGAACACTTTTTTAAAATTAAATTTGAAAAAAAAAATTAAAAATAAAAAAAAAAATAATTTGTCCCTCCCGTTATAACTTGAACACAAAAAACTAATTAAAAAATTTTTAACTGTAAATGTTATGTAATGAAATTTTTTTCCCATTAAAAATATTTTTTTTTTTAAATTTGCTACTCCGTACCCTGCTACTTAAAATATATATATAAAAAAAAAAAATAAACAAAAAAAAATTTTTTTTTTATAAACCACCATCACAATTAAAACCTTTAAAAAACAAAAAAACTTTTTTGACTTTCGCTAACCCTCGACCACGCCCACGCCCACAACCACGTCCACGTCCCCCCTTTAAATCAGAATGAGAAAAATCAAATTATGAAATCAAACGTTTGGTTACGTTTGGTTTGGTATGATTATCAATTGCAATGGGATGAAGCTGATTATGGCGGTATCGGTGTCTTACGTTTGCCGCCCGATAAGGTTTGGAAACCGGATATTGTTTTATTCAATAAGTGAGTACAAACAACATTATCGATAACACACATCACACACACCCATACACATATATACCATATACAACAATTAATCATTATGACCATATTTCATGACACACACATACACACTCTGTCATGTAATCATTTACAATGAGATTCATAATGTAGAAATTGAAGGTTATTTTAGAGGGGGAAACATCTTCATTATTGGCAGGAGATCTACTCAATTTTGAAATATCAATCCTTACAGGAAATTAGTTTTTGTTTAATTTTGTATAGATGATCTCATTCGTGAACCATTTAAAATAAATCATAGTCGTGGTTTCATTCTATTTGAGCTGCTCCAACATAGTTGCGCACTACAAATGCTGCTATACATAGTCAATGGCAAAACATGGCTCCAGAATATGACACACTTTATTAATTCATTCGATATTCATAGCTTTTTTAAAACTACGTTTGAGGGTTTCAAGAAGACTTTCAAATATAAGGACAGCAAGATTGCAGCTGGTAATGTTTGTAGTTGAAGTGCGATCGAAGTGTTTCTTCGGCGACTTTATCTCAGCAGATTTCTGGCAAAACTCTGAGAGTAAATAAAATTGCCACGAAAAGTTTCTCAAAAATCTACCATTCGGAGTCGACTTTAAACTGTAGGTCCCACCACTCATGTATGAAATTAACACACACAACATGAGTGGTGTGAGAAACTAGGTCGTAATCCTCACTGAAGGCTTGCAATGAACACAAAAAAAAACCAAGTGTTGAACGCTTAAATCGGATGGTCTTGCCAGCTAAAATATGAAATTATGTGACCCATATTATAAATGATATAATATGCGCCGTTATTCCATTATTCACCTGCACAATTTATCCAGTGAAGGTAGAAAAAGTCATTGACCATTTCTATGTTAAGTTAGATAAGGAGATAGACGCCCTCTTAAAGAAAGAGGCCATCATTTTGGGCTCATTGTGATGCCACATAATCAACTCTACCCAGGGATCAAACTTTCCATAGAGAAAAATAGCTAGAGTCCAAAATAAATTTACAGCTCTTCCAGAAACCTCCACCTCTTCGTGACAAAAGCCCTGCTTTGAGGCAAAAGGCAATTTCTTCCTCCTCCTCAGGTCCACAGCTCCATCAAAAGTCTTTTGCCGGAATATTGAGCCTTTCGGCTCAATGTAAAAATCGTTATTGTCCTGTGGATAGCCATACGATTTTAAAAACAGAAGTGAGTCGGTACTCCTCTTATCCATACGTGTCCAGTAGAGAGTACAGCAATTTTGCACGTATCCTTCTGCTGTTCTTGGCATTCATGAACAAAGACGAATGTTGAAACTTTGTTCGTTAAGGACTTAATCGCAGCCTGGCTATTCGACTAAATCGAAAAAAAATCCTGCCACCCAACAAGCATTGTGCCGCTTTCAAAATTTTCATGACGTCTGCGTGGAAAACACTACAGTGGTCTGAGAGAAAGTTTAATAAAACCACGTACTAAGAAGATCATACGATGATGCAGCCAGAATAGCAACTTAATGAACTCATCAATTCAGCAGGAGATTTATTAGCACCTGGTGAAGGCAGATTGTAACTGAAACTAGCTTAAGGGAAATAAATTGGTCAGAATTAAAATTATTGCTTCTTGGAAAACTTTTTTGTTTTTGCCTTTTGTTCTATTTTGGAACCATTAGAATCAATATTAGTTAGTCAATATGGTACATAACTTTTGTGATACAAATGCAGCTACGCACTGCATGTAGAATTCATTTTTTCATTCTTTAATGAAGTTGTAGGAAAGCCTTATCTTAAACCATAGAATGAATAAATCTTGGTGTAATTTGCAGTTTGCCGTAGTCTAATACAGGGTGGCTGATATGTATTGCAACCAACTTCAGGTTGTTATCATTTGTAAACCGCTCGTCTAACAGCTGACAGATTTATTCCAGTGACAGTTCATTTTATTATTTACAAGCTTACAAAAGCATTTTGATCAATTGCATTCAGAAAAAAAATTATTCGTGATGGAATTCAAGCGTGATAGTGTGATTGCTTTATATTTGGCTGGAAAACCACAGGTGGCTATCGTTAGAGCCCTCCAGCATTTAAATGTGAATAAATCTTTTGTTTCACGTACCATTGCTCATTACCGTGATACTGGCAGTGTTGGATCGCGTCCAAAAAGTGGACGAAAAAAAAAAACGGTAACAGCACCAGAAATGATCCGAAAAGTGAAGGCCAGATTCGATCGAAATCCACACCGCAGTGGTAGAAAAATTGCTCGTGAGCTGAACACATCGCGAGAATGGATGCAACACATATTGAAAAATGAGCTTGGGCTAAAGCCATTGAAGTTCCAAAAAGTGCAAGAGCTCACCGATGGACAAAAAAAGTTAGACTGGAAAGAGCCAAGGAGTTACTTCACTTGCACGAAAGTGGCCAGTTACCGAATTTGGTTTTCTCCGATGAGAAGCCATTCCAAATTGAGCAGTTTGTGAACGAACAAAATGATCGGGTTTACTTGCCAAAGAAGTCAGCTGAAAATTTACACCTGCGATTGGCCACAACAACTCAAGCGCCGCCGATGGTAATGGTGTGGGCCGCCGTAACGGCCGATGGTCGCTCCCCGCTCATATTCATCGACCGTGGGGTCAAAATAAATGCCGAATATTATCGGGAAAATGTCTTAAAGACAGTATTGAACCCCTGGGCAGACAAACATTTCGGCCGCAGACCATGGACATTCCAACAGGACTCAGCATGCGTCAACCAAGAATGGCTTAAAAGGAGGTTCCTCGCTTCATTTCTACCACACAATGGCCACCAAAATCTCCGGATCTCAATCCGTTGGACTTTTGCGCCTGGGGCATTTTGGAGAGTAAGGTTCTCACTAAAAAATACTAAAGTGTCGATCATCTCAAGACTGCGCTTCGACGGGAAGGGGCCTAAATACCGCAGAGCCACTTTCGTGCAGCCTGTGATGGCTTTGTCGGCCGTTTGAAGGCCATAATTCGTACCAAAGGTGGCCAATTCGAACAAATCTAAACTGATTCTAAAATTTGATGCTATTTCCAACATTTTTTGCTTTTGAACAATAAAATTAAAAAAAATTAAAAAAATATAGCGCTTTACTTTGTTGCATTATATATCAGCCACCCTGTAGATAGTGTGTCGGGATTTTAGACGTGAGGCTAGGGTTCAAAACGCAGGTCAGGCATCTCCAAGAAAATGAAAAAAGTAAAAATATTTCTTCGGCAACTTCTTCTCAACAGATTTCTGGCAAAAACTCTGTAGGTCACGCCGTTCATATATAAAATTAACACTTATTAGACGTAAGGCTACGGTTCAAACTCCAGGTCAAACATCTCCAACAAAACGGCGACTGTCTCTCAACAGATTTCTGGGAAAAACTCAGAGAGTTCTGTCGCTAAGAGCCGACTTTAAGCTGTAGGTTCCACCACTCATGGATAAAATTGACACTCACGATATAAGTGATGTGAGAAGCGAGGCCCTAACCCTGACTATAGGTTTGTAATGACAAATTAAGTAAAACACGAGAAAGTGTCTCTCATTCCCTCTTTCTGTTTTAAGTCCAGATTCATTCGAGAACTAAATAGAGACGATCTACTTAATAATCCTTTGCTCACATCATCTTAGTTTATGCGCGAACCAAAGTATTAAAAACTCGTAGCTTTGATTTCGTTTAGTCAAGAAACCATATTTCATTCACGGCTGTAGTAATTGTTTGACGTTTTCTTAGTTTAATACGTTTCAGACTCATGCAATTACAACTGGATTAAGCATTATATTGGTGCAGTAGGAACTGAAGTTCTTTTCTCACATTTTCATTTGGCAAGAAGGCTTCCTCCTTCTCTGAAATTCTTTTCAGTAACCATAGGGTGTAGGCAGTAAATCTTACTTCATGGCTGAATTATAATGAAAGGCTTGCCATTATGATTTCATTTAATTTGAGTAGCCAGCCAAATCAACATGTTATTACGTCAGATGTCCCTCTTGTATAACATAGCAATAGGTGTTAGTGTTTGAATGTGAATCAAGCTTTATAGAGAAGTCTTGACCAAAAATTCTGATTCAATAGGACCGAGTTATCAGTACGTTACTTTATAGGAAACAATGAGAAATCCATTCCATATGTGTTGTCCTATGCTCATTGCTCCATTATTTGTTTTCATTAAAAAAAAATTCAATCTTTTTACCAATTTCTAGAGAATTTTCCTTTTTTCATAACGAAAGGAGAAGTTATACCGAACTTGATTTTCTTGTTTTGTTTGAAATTAAAAAACTTTTAAACGAATTACACCCCTGAGTATTGAGTAAAAAATCGTTGGACTTTGTTTGTACCAACCATCACAACTCTGTTTTTGTGTATTTAATAAACAAAGTCAGGGATTTTTTCCGTAAAGGGTTTCTTCACAGCAGCTTGTATTACTATTAGTGGCCCGGCCGTAATTAAAAGCTCAATTTTCCTCCTGTAAAAACTGCTTCTTAGAGAAACTTTGTTAAGAAGTTTATATAACCTGTAGCTTGCTTTCGTCTCTGTACCTTTATACCTTAGCGTAACACCTTGAACCTAAAATGTATACTTCCAAGACCCTATAAGAACCCGCTTAATTTTTTGTTTTCCTTTTGCTTTTTTAATATTAAACAGGTGAGTCTTAAGAGTGTTGCTGTAGTTAAAAAAGGGGTTTTTTTCTCTCAAATTTTATCTTTTTTTTAAGGATCTACGTACAGATTCTAGGACCATTATTTAGGCTGTCATTTTCTATACAAACAAACAAACAAACCATTCAGTATTGAAACCTTTCAAAATCATTGTCACTGAATAATAATAATCGCCCCCGAGAAGTGTAACTCTAGAGGAACCAGGACTAAAGCCTTTAATAAACAATTTCAGTATTTTTTTTTATTTTAACAAGAAAAGATTTATTCTCTCTCTCTCTCCCTATAATGCAAGAGTGTGTATTAATAAATTTTCTCTTTTTTCTGCAATTAATTTAATGCCGCAATCCTATGCTATAGTGCTGATGGCAATTACGAGGTGCGCTACAAGTCCAACGTTTTAATTTATCCTACCGGTGAAGTTCTATGGGTGCCACCAGCCATTTACCAGAGTTCATGCACCATTGATGTCACCTATTTCCCCTTTGATCAACAGACCTGTATAATGAAATTTGGCTCGTGGACATTTAATGGCGATCAGGTGTCTTTGGCCTTGTATAACAACAAAAACTTTGTCGACTTATCGGATTATTGGAAATCGGGTACCTGGGATATAATCGAAGTGCCCGCCTATCTTAATATCTATGAAGGTGATGGTAATCATCCCACGGAAACGGATATTACCTTCTACATCATCATAAGACGCAAGACCCTATTCTATACGGTGAATTTAATTTTACCCACTGTCTTGATTTCATTCCTTTGCGTTTTAGTTTTCTATTTGCCAGCCGAAGCCGGAGAAAAGGTGTGTTTTAAGCAAACTTCAAGCAAACTTTTATAAGAAAAATTTCTTTTAAAAATTCTTTCATTCATCTTCCACAGGTTACTTTGGGCATCAGCATTTTACTGTCACTGGTTGTGTTCCTGTTACTTGTATCGAAGATTCTGCCGCCTACTTCTTTGGTGCTGCCACTCATTGCCAAATATTTACTGTTCACCTTCATCATGAATACCGTTTCGATTTTGGTAACGGTAGTCATTATCAATTGGAATTTCCGAGGTCCCCGTACCCATCGTATGCCGAATTGGATACGTCGTGCATTTCTCCAATATCTACCTGCAATACTTTTGATGAAACGTCCCCGCAAGACACGTCTACGTTGGATGATGGAAATGCCTGGCAGTAGTGCCCAAACATATCCCACATCGTATGGTTCGCCAGCCGAAATGCCCAAACAAATCAGTGCCATTGGTGGCAAACAATCGAAAATGGAAGTCATGGAATTGTCCGATTTACATCATCCGAATTGTAAAATAAATCGTAAAGTGAATAGTGGCGCCGAATTGGGTATGGGCGATCATGGCCGGCGTGAAAGTGAATCTTCAGATTCCATACTATTGTCGCCGGAGGCGAGTAAGGCCACCGAGGCAGTAGAATTTATAGCAGAGCACTTAAGGAATGAGGATCTATACATACAGGTAAGTTGGCGAAAGTTTTAAAGTTTTACGAAAATCATAAAAAAAATCTAGCAGTGTAGTGTGTTGACTTACTAGACATGAGGCCAGGGTTCAAACCCCAGCTGGAGACTTCTCCAGCAAAACAAAAATATGCAAAAATATTTCTTCGGCGACTTTCTCTCAGCAGGTTTCAAAAATTCTGAGGATAAATAAATTTGCCAAGAAAAGTTTCTCAAAACTTTGTCGTTCGTAGGTCCATTCAGCACTGTGTGTGGACTTTTATCCTTGACTGTATGTAACCTGAATTTTTAATACCATTATTGACCGATTGAATTTGTCTTAAAAAATTTGCCTTTCTTAATTTGAAAAAAATTGCCGGAAAAAAAGTCGATATACAGCAGAGTATGTAGACTTTTATCCTTGATTGTATGTATCCTTTATTGAAGGAATAATTTTGTCTTAAAAAATTTTGCCTTAAAGAGAACTAAACACCTTTTTTAATTTGAAAGAAATTTCCGTGGAAAAAGTCGATATATAGCGGTGTCTGTAGACTTTTATCCTTGAGTGTATGTATCCTTTATTGAAGAAATAATTTTGACTTAAAAAAATTTGCTTTAAAGAACGCTAAACACTTTTTAATTGGCAAAAAAAGCCGCGAAAAAAGTGTACATACAGCGGTGTGTAGACTTTTATCCTTGACTGTATGTATCCTGTATTTTTAATGCCATTATTGAAGGAATAATGTTGTTTTAAAAATTTGCCTTTAAGAACACTAAACACCTTTTTTAATTTGAAAAAAATTGCCGGGGAAAAATTCGATATACAGCGATGTATGTAGACTTTAATCCTTGACTGTATGTATCCTTTGTTGAACGAATAATTTTGTTTTAAAAAATTTTGACTTAAAGAACGCTAAACACCTTTTTTAATTTGCCAAAAAAAGAAACGGGGAAAAATGTACGTACAGCGGTGTATGTAGACTTTAATCCTTGACTGTACGTATCCTGTATTTTTAATACCATTATTGAAGGAATACTTTTGTCTTAAAAAACGCTAAACACATTTTCTAATTTGCAAAAAACCGGAAAAAAGTGTACATACAGCGGTGTGTGTAGAAATCCAAAATCATACACTGCTGTATGTAGACTTTTACTTACACTGCTGTATGTAGACTTTAACATACACTGCTTGCTGTATGTAGACTTTTACCCTTGACTGTATGTATGCTGGATTTTTAATACCATTATTGAAGGAATAATTTTGACTTAAAAAAATTGCCTTAATTTGAAAAAATTGGCGGGGAAAAAGTCGATATACAGCAGCGAATGAAGACTTTTATCCTTGACTGTATGTAATTCTCTATTTTTAGTGCCATTATTAAAGAAATAATTTTGTTGTTGTATTGATTTCTAAAAAAAAAATTTTTTGTTCTTTTTTCAGACCCGTGAAGATTGGAAATACGTGGCCATGGTTATTGATCGTTTACAGTTGTATTTATTTTTTATTGTTACCACTGCCGGTACCATTGGTATACTTATGGATGCACCACACATTTTCGAATATGTCGATCAAGATCGTATTATTGAGATCTACAGGGGAAAATAAATCAGAAGAAAAGAAAAAAAAACAACAACAACAAGGAAAGAAACTCATGTTTTTATATTCAATTTAGAGAGAGAAAAATTTAAAAAAAAAAACTCACAAATTAAAGTTAAACATTGCAAATTGCAACAATAATTAAATAAAAAAATTAAATAAAATAAAAAATTAAATAAAAACAACAACACTAATACAATAAAAGCAACATTTATTCCAAAATCAAAACACACACACACACATGCAAACCGATTTAAATAGAAAATTTTAGTATGAATTGTTATATTTTTAACAAAATAAGAGAAAAATAAGAAGAAAGTTTATCAAGCATAATAATAGTTTTGAATTTAATATAAACAATTATAATTAAAAAAAAAATAAAATAAAAATAATAACAATAAACAATATGAACATGATTTAAAGAAGAAGAAAAAAAAATTAAATTAATTTTTTTTTACTATATTTCTAGTACAACAAAACAAAAATTTTTTTATATAAAAAATCAAACGTCATCAATCATGTTACATTTGTTGCATTTGATTCATGGAGATCATATTTTATTTTTTTTTTCTAAAAACATGCAACATGTTGTGCAAACTATTTGATCTCAATTCCATTTTAGTTTTGTTTTAAATTTTTAAAGATTAAGAAACTTACCCTGTTTTTAGATTTTAAGAGCTTTAAACAATACCAAGAAGTAACCTAAAAAAAAAAATTAAACAAAAAATTACTCAATTTAATAGAACAAGAAATTGAAAAAATTTAAATTAAATTTGTAGTAAAAGAAATTGAAAATGTTTGAAAAATTTATAAAATGAAGATGAAAAAGGCTCAAATTCATAACAAAAGAAGCAAAGAAAATAAAGCAAATGAATTGAAAATGAAGAAAATTTTTATTATTTATTTACGATATTTTAAAAATGTTTTAAAGATCCCTTTAACCCTTTAAATGTTTAATTTTGTTTCAATTAACTTCTAGGAATTATGCTACAAACCGTATATATGTACAACTAACTATTTAATATTGTATTAAAAATTGTTTTCTGCCTCTTGCAATTATTTTGCCGCTATGACGAGTATACTCGTCATTAACGGATTAAAATGTTTCTGCCTTTAAAAGAAGGTAATTAAGACTAAAAATCAAATGTTGCATTAAAGTATATATTTTTATTCGTTGATAAAAAGCAACATTTATTTATTAACAGTACAGGTATCCCTCGTATAACGCGGTACTTCTACAACGCGTTTTCGATATAATGCGATTAAAAAAACAGTTTCATTACAACGCGAAATTTCGACTTCTATAACGCGAAATTGAAAATGGCAATGCTTTTTATTTTTAATGAAATAATATATGAAGCTGAAGAATTCAACGAAGAAGAGTTGATTCTATTAGCAACCGGATCTCAAACTGCTTCAAATATCGCACATGACAATGAAGACATTGATCCTGAGGAAGATATCTGTGAATCAATTCCAGATTTCACCCTAAAGCGCATACGAGAGGGCTTTAATTTGGTTGAGAGATTGAAATCTTTTTTTTTCAGATAATGATCCATCAATGGAAAGATCAAGTAAATTCAAGAGGCACATAGAGATGAATCTAGCGCCTTATTACGAAATCGAAAAACAGTTAGAAAAAAGCAAACAAAGGCTGATAGCTGATTTCACAATCGCACAATCACTGGAAGAATGTCCAACAAAATGTTTTTTATCAAATGCCGAAAACTTTTTCGAGCAAATTTCTTCTGATGAAGTTAAACGCCCAAAGCGCTCACTATTTCGACGTAATATGATGTTCGAAGTAAGTGACACAGACTAGTGAAAGCACAAAAATTAAATTAGTTAATGAATAATATTTATGTTTTCCGATTGTTTTTTAATTTTTTTTAATAAAGTATGAATTTTGATTTTTAGTTGTAAACGTACATGCACCTTTAATTTAGTACCTATTTTATTTTGGAAAAATCTTATTGAAATATAACCCTCATACTTATATGACAGCTAAGTCTCCTATAGCGCGAATTTCATAACGCGGAATTTTCCTGGAACGTAACCACCGCGTTATACGAGGGACACCTGTACTTCCTTTTTTTTTGCGGGAAGGAGAGAAAATGCTTTATGTATTCATGATGGTCGTCCCCAGACATGATATGTCGGACTCTCCCATTGGGTATACCGACTAAAAAGCCGCCTTGTCTCCTCACCGGGGAAACATTTCACCTCGGAACCACGGTTGTATTACTTCGAGGTGGACCCCTTTTCTGGTATGTGATCCAGTTACATTATCGTCAGCCTGCGTTCAGGCTTCGCTCTATCCTTATTCTGCTGCATCTAGGTCAGATTTTTTTTCGTAGGACGTATTCCGCAAATTGTTTCACTGCGTTCCAGCTTTCTCTACTGTTCATCATTTTTGTCACGACGTTTGTTGGCCTAATGACGTCAATTTCAGCTTCGAGTCGTTGGCGGCTTTCGGCCCAGCGACAGCAGCTGAAGAATATGTGTTCGTCTAACGCTTCTTTCTCCTCGTAGATACAGAATGGCGAGAGGCATTTACCGGTGCAGATACTCTCTGAAATATCCATGATTGGTCAGCATCTGGGTTATATAGTAAACTATTTCACCATGTTTCCTGTTCTTCCACACTTTCAATTTGGGAATCAGTTTGTATGTCCATCTTCCATGTTGTTCATTTTCCCAGCGAGATTGCCATTTTAGGAAGACTTCCGCTCAATCGCTTCTAAGTTCTGTGGCTGGGTCATACTGTTCCTGGCACTGAAAATCATCCTTTGAACAGTACTTCCTTAGAATTTATTATTTCGGCTTAATACAAGCAATTGTTTAGTAAAGTATATAAGGTTGCCAAGCTAACAACCGTTAAAAATTGAATTTTTTAAAGGCTTTTTTTATTTGACTTGTTACAGGGAAAACAATTTCCATTAATACGAATTCGATTTTTTTATACTAAACACTGCGAAAAATATTTGTTTTTTTTTCTGACGAGTACATAAACAGTTAAAGGGTTAAAGCTGGCTTTCACGCAGCCCGAATGATTCCTGTTGTTGGGTTGGCTTAAATGGTCACCGTTAATTATCACCAGTATCAGAAAAAATCATGAGATACTGTTCTGAGTATTAACTTATCCGTTTAATTGGATCATCAAGTACATAGGAAGGTTTACGGGAGATTTCAATATATGAGATCCTGGTGTTGTTATTTAAAAACCATTCTACATTTAACACAAATACAACTGGAATCACTAAAAAATCAATTTCGAAAAAAGTGTGAGTTAGGGCCTTTCTACATGAGACAAACGACATAGTGGTATAGTGGCATCGCTACTGTTACAACAATAGCCATTAAAGTGTAGGTTTAGCTGTATCGGGTATAAATTCCAATCGGTCAGTGGCATCAGCTATGCCTAATATAGAGCACTTCAATTTTTGTATTTGAAGCGAGAAAAGACTTGAAGCCTACAGTCTGCAAGATTCCAAAAGGCAAAAAATTCACTGTATTATCTCCACTGAACGTAATGAATCGATTTGTGCTTAAGCAATATTGGGATTTATAAAGCCAACGAGACAACATTGGATTTATTGACTTCTGAAGTGTTCTTCAAGCTAAATAAGCGTCATTGGATAAAAGAGGCTGACTGGACAGTGCCTAACCAAATGGAGGCAGCAACAAGCTATAAGGGGCAAAATTAGTTACCTGGCAGTCAATACGAATAGGCCTACATGTTTCGACCCTAGATAACAGTAAGCATATTTCAAGAGTTGCGTTTGAAAGACCCGCAAGACCCGCAAGACTTGAGGAAGACTGCCTTGGTCTATGTGGGAATAAATCTTGATTAAGGTTATATTAATATTGATAAGCGTAAACTCCCATTTGCGTTTATTAAGCAGTAGAGGAGAAGTTCTACTTCTCGGTTCTAAATAGATGTCAAGAATTAGTCTCTATGTCTTGGGAGAATAAGAACATTGAAATTTATTTAATAAGAACATTTAAATACATTAGAAAAGTTCCAGCTTGTGGTTAAACTTAATAATCTACTGGACACCTTACCTATTTACCCTGTTGCTATTTCGTTCAGCCATCTATAGGTTTACAATTGGACCATCGATTATTTCGAATCTGACAATACTCATGTCATTCTATTTTGTCACAAAATTCAGTATAGTATCTCCACTAAACGTAATGAATCGACTTACGCTTGAGCAACATTGGGATTTATTGGAAATTTATTTCGAAAACAAAGGCAATTGGTCAGAAATTGCATGAAAATTACGTACAAAATTTGGTCACAGAGAAGGACAGTGCCCGGTATAAGCAAGTCTATTTCTAAAGTTCGTGAAACTGGTTTCATTGTTGCTGCGCCAAGGTGTGGCTGAAAGTGTGCGTGAGAATAGATCAACTCATCATCGGACATTTCACGCACGACGCAGTTTACGTCGAATATTGCGAAAAAATCTCAGTATGCCGCCTTACAAGAGTTGAAGCCGCATGACGATGATGTCTATTTTGCCAAAAAAAAATCATCTTTCGGAAGAAGATCGTTTTCATCGTGGTGGGTACGCTAGTAAGCAAAATTGCCGTACTTGGGGTTCAGAGAACCCACTTGTGGTCTTACAGAAGCCAATGCAGCCATTACGAGTGACTTGGTGCGGCTTTTGGAGCGGGATATCAGACATCATTGGCCCATATTTCTTTGAAAATGAGGACGCCCGGTCAATAGAGACACCTATCGCACCATGATAACCGATTTTTTTTTATCAGCTCTTCAGGGAATTGATGAGAACGATGTTTGATTTAAAGAGAATGATGCAACTTGTCACACATCCCATGCCACAATCCATTTATTGCGACAAACGTTTGCTGGACGTTTAATAAGCCGAAATGGTGATGTCAATTGGCCGCCAAGAAGCTGTAATTTGCCACCGTTGGACTATTTTCTATGAGGAGCCGTTAAAGAAAAGTTTTATGCCGACTAACCAGAGCCAATTGAGCATTTGAAGGCCAATATTCGGGATGCCATTACCGAGATATGACCTCATACACTAGAAAAAGTACATGATAATTGGTCCAATCGAATGAGGTCGAGAATGACAGTGAGGTTTGCCGCATCAGCCATATGAATGATGTGATATTCCATTTCTAATCGAGGCAAGCGGAAGTCGCAGTAGTATAGTAGGTAGTGTGCTGCCTTATTAGACGTAAAGCCAGGGTTCGAGCCCCAGGCCAGACATCAAGACAAAATACAAAAAGTATTTCTTCAGCGACTTCCTCTCAGCAGATTTCTGGCAAAAACTCTGACATGAAAAAGGTTCTCAAAAAATCTGTTGTTCGGAGTCGACTTTAAACTGTATGTCCCACCGGTCATGTATAAAATTAACACACACAAAATAAGGGGTGTGAGAAACTAGGACGTTGTACAATGGGTCAATTCGACCTCCGGATACTATACGTGTCTTAATTGACAAGTACACGTCCTCTAACCTAACCTCACCGAGGCCATTGTACTTTACAACAAAAGAATAAATTTGGTAAAATTTTAAATCGTTTTTGTTTAAATTTAAACTTTTATATTTCCCACCCTATACCTACACTGACACTTGTGGAACTTTATTAGTTTCTATGTCTGTATATGGGTATACAAATTGATTGAAAATGTAAACCTATGTATGAGTATGTCAACATCAGTTCAAATGTCAGACAATCGTGAATCTTTTGTTTTTGTATTTAAATTTTCAGACACACTTCTTAAACATACGTTTCCTATTAAAAGATTTCATAACGGAAATCCGTCATAAATCTCGATTTTTCATGCTAAAATAGCCATTTAAATTATAATCACGATTTTTATTGAGTTTGTCTCGATGATGCTAAAAATAAGATTTTACGTACAAATTTTACATGGATTGACAAAAGTTCAATGCATTAAAAAAAATCCCACATGAGCTAAACAAAAAAAATTAAGAAAACCTATTTAAAACACAATCCATAGAAAAAACAAAACTTAAAACCTCATACCATAAAACCGAAAAGTGTAATTTCAAGCTTAGTAACCTAAACGGCCTGACTGAATGCGACACCAAATACCGGCTAATAAGTCTACGAAATGACAAATTAAACGAAACTACTTGTTTGGCAATATTGTCGCTGCTAAACGATTCAATTTATTTTTGAGTAACTAAAATCTAAAATCGTTTCCTTATAGCATTTTACATACAGTCACAGAAAAAAGTCTACACACAATGGTGTAATTTTTTTGTATTTTTTTTTTGTCTTCAAACATTCTTAATTGCAACTGCCTTAGACAACGCTGTAACACCTTTTTCAATTTGATAAAAATCACCAAGAGAATAGTCTACATATAGTGGTGTATGTAGACTTTTTTCTTTGACTGTATTCGGCCCATATCCAGTCACCTGCGTTTTCTTTCTTAAATATGCTCTAGTATGTAGACTTTTATTTTTGACTGTATTCGGCCCATATCCAGTCACCTGCTTTTTTTTCTGCTTAAATATGCTCTTCATTAACGCTCGCTTTTAAGGTTTATGACTTTGACTTATATTTGCTTATGCAAACATGCCCACAAGACAGTTTTCATTTATGCCTTGACTCTATGGCAACAATTTTCATTTTTACTAACGTACTCACTCACAATCAGTGAGTGTGTCAGTATGTGCGAGTGTGTCATTAGCCACAGAATAGTTTGTTAAAAATGCAGATTTGCATTTAACACCTTTGCACTCAATGGCCATTAACAAATCAGTTATAAAGCCAAGAAAACATAGATGTTTTAACATTTTAACGTCTAAGAAGAAAAAAAAAACAAGCATGTTGTGTAATTCGTTTGCATTGGTTAGCATTTGTTATTTAAATGCTAAACAAAAATCATACTCTTGTCAATACGTTAACAATTAATTATTTTGTTACTTTTTTTTTTGGTAGCACTTAGGCATCAGGTAAGTAAACAAAGAACTGGCACTAGAGACTCGGGAAACGGTGTAAGACTAATTTTTATATCTGCAATGCCGCAGCATGTGACACAACTAAGATGATCCACACGTAACCTGGTCTATATTTAACGCTACTTTGAAACAAACCTAAAACTTATCCACGCGCTGGCCAGAAAGCATTTCATTATATAGGGTGGGCCTTTTAAACGGTTTGAAATTGTGCCAAATTTATTTTTCTGTTGTGAAGTACAATTGTTCGGGTTAGAAACGGAATATTATTTCATTCAGATGGCTGCCGTGGCTGGCCTCACAGTACCTTATTCGATCGGAGCAATTTCCGTAAATTTTTTCAAGTGTATGGGGTCGCGTCTCGGCAATGGTATCACAAATTTTGATCTTCAAATGCTCAATTGTCTTTGGTTAGTCAGCATAACACTTTTCTTTAACGGCGCCTAACATAAAATAGTTCAACGCTGTCAAATAGCAGTTTCTTGGCAGCCAATTGTCATCACCACTTCGGCTTATTAAATGGCCATCAAACATGGGACGCAATAAATCCATTGTGGCATGACATGTATGGCAAGTTGCACCATTCAGTTGAAACCAAACATCGTTCTCATCAATACTCTGAAGAACGGATACAAAAAATCGTTATCATGATGCGATAGGGCGTCTCCATTGTCCGTAATGGTTGCGCCGTCCTCATTTTCAAAAGAATTATGGGCCGATGATGCCACTGCTCCACAAGCCGCACATACGGTAATTTTGGTTATTAACGTACCCACCATGATAAAAATGAGCTTCATCCGAAAAGCTGATTTTTTTTCGACAAAATCGACATCATCGTGCAGTTTCTCGTTGGCCTTATAATTCCGAACCTTGCTCAAGTGAAAATCGATTCATTACGTTCAGTGGAGATAATTTACTGAATTTTGTGACAGAATAGAATGACATAAGATTAGGTTAGGTTAGAGGACGTGTACTTATCAATTGAGACAAGTATAGTACCCAGAGGTCGAATTGACCCATTTTACAACGTCATAGTTTCTCACACCACTTATGTTATGTGCGTTCATTTTACACATGAGTGGCGGGACCTACAGTTTAAAGTCGACTATGAACGACAGATTTTTGAGCAACTTTTCATGGCAATTTTATTTACTTTCAGAGCATCTGCCAGAAATCTGCTGAGAGGTAGGCACCGAAGAAATACTTTTTCTATTTTGTCTTGATGTCTGGCCTGGGGCTCGAACCCTGGCTTTACGTCTACCTACTAGACTACGGCGACTTAGAATGACATAATCTGGCAATAGATTCGAAATAATCGCTGGTTCAACTTTAAAATGATAGATGGCCCACTTGATAAAATTCGAAGATTCTTAAAAACTTCTTCTACTACGCGAAAAATCTCAAAGAAGGATTTAAAGAATACAAATTTAATGGTAGTAAATTTTTAATTAAATATTGTATGGAAATAGTTTCTCAATTCCTTTAATCCTGCCAAAATTCTTTGAAGTCAAGTATTTTAAACCTTAGTTTAGTGGTTTGTTTCCTATATTTCTATGTTTTGTTTTTAATTCGTTGAATACTTTCTATTTTCTGTAGTTCATTTACTTGTGAGTGTATGATTTCCTATTTGGGGAAGATACATACGTACATACATAATTGGTCATTACAACACTATAGTCAGGATTATGACATACATGAGTGGCAGGAACTACAGCTAAACGAAGACTCCGAGCACAGATTTTTTAGGAAACTTTTTCATGGTAATTTAATTTTCTCTCAGAGTTTTTTTTTCAGAAATCTGCTGAGAGGCAGTCGTCAAAAGAATGTTTTTTCGTTTTATTAGAGACGTCTGACCGGGGAACCGACATACTTCCTACTAGACTACGGAATATACATACGTACATACATAATTGGCCATTACAACCCTTCAGTCTGGATTACGACTTAGCTTTTCACAGCACTCATGTTGTGTGTGTTAATTTTATACATGAATGGAGGGACCTACAGTTTAAAATCGACTCCGAACGACAGATTTTTGATAAACTTTTCATGGCAATTTTTTATTTACTCTTAAGAGTTTTTGCCAGAAATCTTCTGAGAGGAAGTCGCCGAAAGAATATTTTGTCATATTTCGATTGCATTACGTCTAATAAGCCAGCACACTACCTGCTTTCCATTATTCTTTTCTTAATACTTCTTTACCTTCTTACAGCATTGTCATGTCTTGCCTTGATTGTTTAGGCGTATTAGTCTTCGGTGCAAGACTTTATTTTAATGTCTTGTAAACCTTAAGAATATCTGTGAATCAAAGTTGGTTGCTAAAGTCTTTTATTTTTTATGAAAACTTTTATAATTTTTTTTAAACGACTTCCATTATTTTCCCCCATTGTTGCTTTGTCTTAAATACCAATCTGAATACCATTCCATACAACTGTAAAGTGAGGCTGTAAACCCAACTAAAACGAATTACTTTATGCCGTCCATTTAGACTTTAGTGTAAGATTTGATTTTTATGCTTTATAAACTCGATGTGAAAATATGCACCAAAGTTTGTTGCTTAAGTCTTTTGTTTTACTATTGCTTATTGCCATCGTGTGCTGATGCTTTTTTTTTCTTTTTTTATGTTTGTTTTATGTTTTGTTTAAGCAATTAGAATAATAATGTTTCTTAATTTTTGTTTTTTTAAAGCTTTTTTTTAAGGAGACATGCTAAACATATTAAAAATTATTAACATGTACGATTGCATTATTTAGTGGAGACTTAATAGAATAATATTTGAATCTTTTAGATGCTGTGGGTTAATCAAATTTAAAGGCAAAGAGATTTAAAGATACGTCTGCTTATGAATATTAATTTAAATGAAAAAAAAAAAAACTAAGAATTGCTTAATAATATCATATGATATTAATCTGCCTTTTATGGCTTGTAATAGTGTTAAGGGCTTAATACAATTAAAGTCACCATAGTCTAGCAGTGTAGTGTGTTGGCTTATTATATATGAGGCCTCAGTTCAAACCCCAAGTCAGAAATCTGATCAACAAAATGAAATTTGAACAAATATTTCTTCGGCGACTTCCGCTCAGCAGATTTCTGGCAAAAACTCTAAGAGTAAATAAAATCGCCATGAAAAAATTTCTCAAAAATCTTTCGTTCGGAATCGACTTTAAACTGTAGGTCCCGCCACTCATGTAGAAAATTAACACACACTTCGTAAGTGGTGTAAGAAGCTAGGTCGTAATCCTAACCGAAGAGGTATATCATTATGTATGAATGAAGTCCATTGAAAGTCGCCGTACTATAGTGGGTATTTTGGTGACTTATCAGACGAGAGGCCTCTGTTCAAACCCCAGATCAGATATCTCGAACAAAACGACAAATACAAAAATATTTCTTTCGCAACTTCTTCTCAGCTCTCTTCTGGTAAAAACTATGCGAGTAAAAAAATTGGCATGAAAAATTTGTTAAATCTAATGTTCGAGGACGACGTTAAACTATAGGTCCCGCCACTTATGGAAAAAAACACACAACATGAGTGGTGCGAGAAGCTGGGTTGTAATCTTGACTAAGGGCTACTCTCCTATATCTCATTCTCGTGTATCTCACTACCTCCTGATTTGGTTTTGATTCATTCGAGAACCAAAGAGAGACAGCTGTGTTGAACAAACTACTCAGTAATCCTTTGTTCAATTCAATTAATTCAATTAATTTTTAGATTATGTTAGCTATTGGCATAGCTTACTTGGGTTTTATATAGTCCGGTTTTAACACCGATATTCCGTCATCTAATTATAGCCTTTGGCTAAACATTTTTTTTGCCGCAAGAATTCTTTTACTCAGGTTTCCAAGCGCCGGAAATGGATAGAGAAGAGATGGTCTTCTTTTCTTCTTCGACATAAAGTCGCCGTAGTCTAGTAGGTAGTGTGTTGGCTTATTAGATGTAAAGCCAGGTTTCGAGCCCCAGGCCAGACATCAAGACAAAATACAAAAAGTATTTCTTTGGCGACTTCCTCTCAGCAGATTTCTGGCAAAAACTCTGAGAGTAAATAAATTTGCCATGAAAAGTTTCTCAAAAATCTGTCGCTTGGAGTCGACTTTAAACTGTAGGTCCCACCATACAACATAAGTGGTGTGAAAAACTAGGACATTGTACAATGGGTCAATTCGACCTCCGGGTACTGTACTTGTCTTAATTGACAAGTACACGTCTTCTAACCTAACCTAACCTTTCTTCTTCGACATTGCAGCTTCTGCAGAAGTTGTCATGTAATATTCCCACTCTCTTGGCGTGAGCTCCTAGACTTCAGTATTCAATTGCTCTGAGTTTCTTCAGATGGAGCGTTGATAGATTTAATCTACATTCAGTTCTACATACATCCATATAGGATTTGTATTGTATCCCTTTAAGTGGATTCATTATCCCTTCTTATCTTTCCCAATGAATGTAGTTTTTGTGTGACTATTTGTTTGTCTCTCTGAAGAGGAACTTCAATCTTATGTAGGAACTCATTTGAATTTTCCCTGATGCCAGCTTTAGCAAGAACGTGGTCATTGTTGTTCTCTATGTCCCCGTGTTCAGGAATTCAAATGAGGGTAATCGTTGAATGTTTCGCTGTCTGCTTAAGTGACTTGCGGCATTTTTGAATAATCTTGGATGTGGTGTACATACTCTCTAAGGATCATACTGTCATTTGTACTGCAAGTAAGTATTACAGTCTTTCCATTAATTTTTGTATAAAAATAGAATTAAATGAGTCAAAGCACTTAAAGAATTTGATGATGGCATACATACATACATACATACATACATACATACATACATACATACATACATACATACATCGAAAGGGCGAATACTGTCCTCGGTGTATCGTCTACGCGCGATTAGACGGATAAGTGGCTTCAGGACAGTGTCTTATGAAGCGGTATTGGTATTGGCAAAGACATATTGGCGGATGAGATGAGGAGGATATACCTTCACCGTCTCGAGTACCCGGGGCAAATAGCAGCTATAAAAGCGGAGGAACGAAGGACTCCCATGCACAAATGGGAGTCACTATGGGAGAACAATTTAAAGGGAAGATAGACATTTCGCCTTGTCCTTGATGTAACCCTTTGGATGAGGAACGAACATTGCGAGCTGTACTAGTAAGTGATTGGTCATGGGTGCTTCAGGAAGTACCTGAACAGATTTGGTCATGACTGTGTTGATGAGGAGGAAGATGCTGAGCATATTCTAACATGCTGTCCCAGATTTAGATGGCCCGGAGAAACGAATTGAGGACTAAACCGGTTAATGGAAGAGCTGTTGAATTGTAGGATTCTATGGAGTCAATATAGTCAGGGAATGGCTGAAGTTATGCTAGAATTCCGAAGATTGAAGGTACGGAAGCGAAATTTGACTTAATGTGATAAAGCTTTCAAGCTAACCAGCCTTACTCCAGTCCCGCGTGGCAGAGTGGTTGAAGTGTGTAGGTTTAGTACGTAGGCACCAGTGATGGTGAATCGTGCACTCTTTTGTTGGAACAAAAGTGTCTTCCGAAGATTCCCACCTCCGCCTCAAGACAAAAAGAAAACACATACATGGGTGGGTTCTGAGTGAAAATCCAATTGAATACCACTGCCGACAGGATACCATTAAAGCGATTTTTTTTCACTAAGCTCCCCATCACTTCGATAACTGATGATGAAGTTGAATAGAACGAAAATCGCTAGTCAAGTTTCACTTGAGCCGCAAAGTTTCGGTTCTCTGTAGATCTTGATTTGTGGATATTTATAGGTGGGAATTCTCTACTAGTCGCCGTAGTCTAGTAGGTAGTGTGTTGGCTTATTAGACGTGAGGCCTCGGTTCAAACCCCAGGACAGACATTTTCCAACTAAATGTTCAGTTTACGGTGTTCCTGCGTTCTTTGGCATCACAGGAATGGATTCGTGCTGTTATCACTGGCACTTTGGTTACTGATATAAAATTATCGTGGTTTGTGTGTGGTTCGCAGCTAGCCAATGGACATAAGAACGGAGATGAAGGAAGTGTCCACAATTGTATTACACATACATAATGGGCCATTACAACCTAGCTTCTCACACCACTACTGTTGTGTGCATTAATTTTATACGTGAGTGGCGGGACCTACAGTTTAACGTCGACTCCGAACGACAGATTTTTGAGAAACTTTTCATGGCAAGTTTATTTGCTTTCAGAGTTTTTGTCAGAAATCTGCTGAGAGGAAGTCGCCGAAGAAATATTTTTTTTCATATTTCGTTTTGATGTCTGATTGGGATACGAACCCGGGCTTTTACGTTTAATAAGCCGTACCTACTAGACTATGGCGACTTAATTGTATTACTGCAACATAATTTCTTGTATCCGTACATTACATATATATTTAATATTTTTAAATATGATTGACTTGATTTCCACTTCTATTTCTAATGATATTATAATAGAGGCATTTAGCTTATCTAAGCTTAACATCTGCTTTGTTAGCTTACTCTTAAAGCTTTTGAATCAAAATTGATTATGACAATAATACGGTTTTAATTTCATTTTTAATGTTTAATTGGAAACCCCCGCAGATGATTTACCATTAAATAATTACAAAATACAATGGAATCATAATTATTTGTTGAATACAATTCTTCTGCCACAATTAACATAAATGCATACAAATCAAATTGAATAAAATTTTAAAAATATGTTTGAAAATATATTCGAAGAGAATCAAAACCAAATTAGAAGAAAAACTACAAAACTTGTGTGATTAATTAATTCCACAGATTATAATCAAGACACGTAATGGAGTTATTAACAATCAAGCCAGACTTGTTGATACTCTACACTGTAGTTTGACTCTGAAATAATATTTATTCAAGACAATATAAACAGATTTTTTCATTTCATTTTCGAAATGGTGAAAGAATTTTTTCATGGCAATTTTATTTCATTCTCAGAGTTTTTCCTAGAAAGCTGCTGAGAGAAAGTCATTTGTTTGAGATGTCTTAAATCGTACATACATAATTGGTCACTTCAACCCTTCAGTCAGAATTATAGAGGAAGCTTATCACACGACTTACGTTGTGTCTGTCAAAGACGCTGCATACATAGACTACGGCAACTACGAGATGTCTTAGTTGTGGTTTAAACTATGGGCTCTCGCTTAATAAGCCAACGCACTTGCCTACTAGGCTACGGTCAACATAAATGGCAGACCCTACTTGAAGGATAAGTTCAGGTCAAAGGTTAAGTGCATTTTAATATTGCAAGCTAATATCAAATCAAGGAATCAATCTGCTCCTACATGAATCCATTCCAACTTGGAATACATACATACATACATAATTGGTCATTACAAGCCTTCAGTTAAGTTTACGGCCTAGTTTCTCACACAACTTATGTTGAGTGTGTTAATTTTATACAGACAGATGCTTGAGAAACTTTTCATGGCAATTTTATTTTTACTCTCAGAGTTTTTGCCGAAAATCTGCTGAGAGGAAGTCGCCGAAGAAATACTTTTTGTATTTTGTTTTAATATCTGGCCTGGAGCTCGAACCCTGGCTTTTACGCCTAATAAGCCAACACACTACCTACTAGACTACGGCGACTTGGAATCTTCTTATTGGTGGGAAATCTTGCTTTTATCATGACATAAAATTAGGTGCGAAAAATCTTCGCCTTTTCATGTCAAGGGATTAGAAAGAAGAGAATGTTAGCCTTCTTTTCAGGTTCACAACTCCAGCAAATGACATGCCCGCCAAAAAGCCTTCCCACAAAGATGACTTCCAATTTCATTCCATTCCTTGAACATACAAATACAGCTGAAACATTGGCAAACATACATACATATACAGTCAGGATTACGACTTAGCTGCTTACAATACTTATGTTGTGTGTTTTAATTTTATATGAGTGGCGGGCCCTACAGTTTCCGATTCCGAATGACAGATTTTTGAGAAACTTTTTCATAGCAATTTTTATTTACTCTTAGACTTTTTGCCAGAAATCTGCTGAGACAGTTGCCGAAAAAATATTTTTTCTTTTTTCGTTTTGTTTGAGATTTCTGACCTGGGGTTTGAACCATGGCCTCACGTCTAATAATCCAAGACGCTATCTACTAGACTACGGTGACTACAAGTGTTGGCAAAAGTATGCCCAAATTGAAGCTTGTCAATGGAACATTTATGACGCAGTTACGTCAATTGAAAGAAATAATATTTAGATGCCGTAATCCCGAAGTCTGACAGGTAGTGTGTCGGTTTATTAGACGTAAGGCCACGGTTCAAACTCCAGCTCAGAGTTCAAAATTCTGAAAGTAAATAAAATTGTCATGAAAAAGTTTCTCAAAAACTTTTTGTTCGAAATCGACTTTAAATTGTAAGTCCTGTCACTTATGTTTAAAATTAAAACGCACTCAACATTAGTGATGTGAAAAGCTAGGTTGCAATCCTGACTGAAGGGTTGTAATGACCAATTTTGTATTTATGTATGTATGTACGTAATCCTTAGGAGTCATTTTTATTATTTATTTATTTTATTTTTATTTCCTTTTTTTAGTCTCTCCTTCCAATAGTGAAATAATTATGAGCCACTTTTTTCGATTGGTTTGAAACCCAACTAACCCAACGATCAGACATCAGCAATGAGTATTCAAAAAGATGAGTAGATTCGAAACATGCTCATAATTTCTGATGCTTATAAGCATTCATAGTTATTTTAATATCATGGAACCTCTACTCATATTCAAGGTTTGAAGTACTCATCATATTCATACTTAACAATACGTATTTTATTTTAGCATTGCCTGCACACAGAGATTGATAGAGAGACAATTGGTCATCCCAACCCTTTGTTCAGGATCAGAGAGTAGTATCGAATCATACTCATAATTTCTGATACTTATACGCCATTCATACCAATTTTAATATTATACTCATACTAATGATATTCAGAGTTTGAAGTAATCATCGTACTCATACTTAACAATACGTATGATGTTGTTGATTTCGACTCTCCATAACTCAACATTTGTAAGAATCACAAAATAAGTATGATTCGCGAACGAACATTACAATACTCACTAGAAGGTTGTGTGTTTGCTTTGCTTGCTGTCTTTGTCTTTTTCTTTCTTCTGACTGTACATTTTGATGAATGATTGGAATCATTTATGAGTATCATAAGAATTTTTCTAAATTTATAAATCTGCATGAGTAGTCGTATGAATTAAACATATTTCGATTGGTATGAGTTTGATGTCAATGTTGTACTCGTACTCATTGCAACCTGTACTTATAAATCAATGTTGTAGTCAATACGAATGAATCAGAGTAGTTGAATTTCAATACGCAAAATGTCATGAGTACCTATCAGTAGCGAAAAAACGATTCATTGCTGATCTCTAACAACGATCTGCAATAGTGTAGGGTATATCGTATGAAAGAAAAAAAAAACCAAAATTAACAATTTAATTAAAAATTAATCATTAAATTTTATACTTAAAAATTCATTAAAATTCAATGGAAAAACAAGACTCCAACCAAGATGAAGATGGTTAAAATGAGAAAAAAAAAGAAACAAAGAAACAATTTGAAAAATAAAATAAAAATTAATTATAATTTAATAATATTTTAGCTCTTTAACAAAAAGAAAATCATCTTGAGAATCTCTTGGTTTTTTTTATATATTTAAAGACTTTTTTTGCGTACCTTACGTTTAAAGATTTGGTACTTTTGTAATTGACACAGTATTTGCAAGTTTTTTTTGTTTGTTTTTTGTAATAATTTTGAAAGGTTTTGTTTTCCACTTTTTTTGTTTAGTTTCAATTTGGCCATGTGTATTTGGCTAATAATTGCTTGCACAAAACTATGCTTTAAGGTCGCATAATATTTTCTTCTTTGATTTTCTGTACTTAAAAATCAAGTGATCACAGTCAAGGCTAAAAATTTTCGTACACCCTTGAACTTCTTGGTTTTCTTTTAAATGGCATTTTGAGTTTCAAAAACGAATACTTTAATTGATTACAATTAAATACAACGAAAGAATATTTAATTAAATTTTAATTTAAACAATTTAAATTAATGGAAAATTTTTTGTTTTTTCTTGCTCGAAATATTTACAATTTTTGTCTTCACTGTATCATAATGAATACATAGTTTCATATTTTTTTTGTATTTTTTTTATCTTTATTGTCACGTATGTATATATGTATGCCTGTATGTGTATGAAACATATTGAATGATTTAAAAATACAAATGATGCCAATGGCTTTGATGATGAATTGATGGCGCTGATAAGAATTATGATGACAATAATAATGCTGCATAGGCGTTATTTGACAGTTATATGTAAGAAACTGCAACAACAACAACAACAAAAATCTGTACTTCAAATTTATCTCGTTGACAGCAAGTGCTTTACAGTTTTTTTTTTCTAAAATTATAAGTTTTTTCTTGAAGGACAAAATTTGTGCAACGGATTTTGTAAAGCTTCGATTATAAATTAAAAATAAAAGAATTATTTAAACTAAATTTAATATGCAGTGAACGTGAAAAGAAACTGTACCCTACAGATAAAATTCTAACAATCACCTAACTTAACTTGTACCACTTAAGGAGAGTGCCCGAAAAAATTTGATATTTCGTAATTTTTTGTTAATTTTTTTTTGTTTCAATTTTAAATAAAAATAACGGTAATTTATTAATGTATTTTTTTTTTAAACGTACACTCTTTTTTGACGCTCACTGTACATATAATAATTTATTTATTATATGCTGTTATAATGCAATAATAATAAGAATCTTGTAACATAATTGAATCTCTGTAAGAAGCCTTATAAAATCTAACGAAACATGACAAACATCTTTAATGCCCCCAATGATAATTATGGGTTGATGTTCGCTTAGTTATAAAATTTTACGTCCACTGAAATTGTATGGGTAGGAACTTGAACTCAAGGAGGAAGCGCGCTTCTTGGGTCTCATCCTGGATAGGAAGCTATCATGGAGACCAAATATCACGGAAAGACAGAGGGAAGCTTCTATCGCCCTATACGCATGTAACAAAGTGTTGGGGAAGAAGTGGGGCCTGAAACCTAGGATGACTCACTGGGTCTCCAAGGCGGTGGTCAGACCTATCCTTACCTACGGATGCCTAGTGTTGTGGGAATCCCTGAATAGGACAACGAACTTGAACCTTGTAGTCAGGTTACAACGATCTGCTTGTATAATTATCAGTGGTCCTTTGCGCACTACTCCTACGATCGCTCTGGAGATAATCTTATACCTTCTACCACTTGACATCTTCTGCAGGAGCGTGGCGGTTAAGGTTAGCAGGGTGTCTCTGGGCTACTGGACAATGGCATGCAACAGAATGTGGGCAGAATGTGGGATAAGGGCAAAGCGGCGCAAAATATCCGGGCGAGGCTAGATAGGAGGCGCACGGCGTCTCTGCTTAAACTCCAAAGAAGTCGGCTCAGCACTGTTATCGGGGTTAATACGGGGCATTACATTATAGCAACGCATGCGCGGCGTATTAGTCTTGGACACCATGCAAATGATTTCTGCAGAAGCTGTGGAGATGAAGAGGAAGATGAGACTATACTTCACCTATTGTCCGGCACTTAGTCGGAGGAGAAAAAGGTACCTGAGTGCCTACTACTTGGAGGATATGGATGAACTATCGTGTATGGATATTGGCAGTCTGAGTCGCTTCATCGGAAGCTCCGAGTGGTTCCTAGGGGAGAATGAGAAACTGTGGTATCACAAAGGGCCCTGTGTGCGGCCTAAGTGTGTCCGCTCATGACTCCATCGAGGGAACAGCCACTTCTACCTACCTACCTATAAAATTTTATCAATTGTCCATAGTGTATGAGGTAAATTTCATTTTAGTTTAAATTAAAACGGTTTTAACTTTAGGTTCTGATATAAAAGTGTCTCATAGGCTGCCTGATCACTGAAGTGTTTTCCAAGTAGAGGGCATGGAAATTTAAAATGCAGTGCTAGGATTGTTTAAAAATCTCTTGATCTACTCAGACATCCAGAACAACCGAGAATTTCTTAGAGAAATTTCTTAACATTCCAAAATAACTTTCATATGGATTCCGGTTATAGGGATATCATTAGAAATTGCATTGCTGAAGAACTGGTAACAGCCGGTACAGAGATAGCAATCTCCGACATGTTACCGGGCATAGTTATTCCGATTACATCAGTTCTCATGTATGGATATACATACATACATACATAATAGGTCATTACAATTCTTTAGTCTGGATTATGACGTAGTTTCTCACACCACTTATGTTGTGTGTGTTAATTTTTTACATGAGCGACGCGGGACTTAAAGTTTAAAGTCGTCACCGAGCGACAGATTGTTTGAGAAACTTTTCATGGCAATTTTATTTAATCTCAAAGTTTTTGACAGAAATCTACTGAGAAGAAGTCGCCAAAGAAACATATTTTCTTAATTCGTTTTGTTGGGTATGACTGACCTGGGGCTTGAACCGTGGCCTCAATTGTAATAAGCCATTACACCACCTTACAGATTATGGTGGCTTTAAATTCGATAATTACAGTGCATAAGTATTGTGATTGCTTCAGTTAACTTGTATATCATTTACGCTCAATCTCGTTGACAGCAAGAGTGTACGTGCAATATTTTTAGACTCTGCTGGACTCGTATGGACATGTTGAGGACTGTCTCACATCTGTTTTCAAGTCACAATAGCGTTGTTTGCAGGTCACTGTGCTTTTGGTAGACGAGCTGTGAGTCTGTGGTGGAAGGAACTGTCTTGCACTTCATGTGTAAGTTCGCTGAACTTGTCATAAGGAGACGAAGGCTTTTTAATCGCTAACTTTCTGACATAGTTGACAGAGCTCTCTAATATAAAGATGGCTGTAATAACAAGATTCGAGATGGGTTTCTCAGGAGAATTTTTGTTCATGCATACATACATATATAATTAGTCATTACAACCCTGCAGTGAGGATTTCGACTTAGTTTCGCACAGCGCTTATGCTGTGTGTGTAAATTTTATAAACGAGTGGCGAGACATAAAGTCGACTCCTTACGACAGATTTTTGAGAAACTTTTTGTTAACTCTCAGAGTTTTTACCAAAAATCTGCAGAGAGAAGTCGCTGAAGAAATATTTGTTCATATTCCGTTTTGTTGGATATGTTTGATCTGGGGTTTGAAACGTGGTTTCAAGTCTAATAGACCGACATACTACCTACTAAACTACGGTTACTTCCCCTTTACGACAGATTTTTGAGAAACTTTTGTTTACTTTCAGAGTTTTTGCCAGAAATCTACTGAGAGGAAGTCGCAGAGAGAAATATTTGTTCATATTCCGTTTTGTTGGATATGTTTGATCTGGGGTTTGAACTGAGCCGTCAAGTCTAATAATGGCGACTTCATGAAAATCAGTGTTGCATTGAATTGTTACTGGCTTGGATTTATTTTCAGAATCCTAAATGAAAACGACCATCAAATTTAGTTACAAAAGCAAATCGTTTCGGCAGGAAGACAATGCTGTGTGTCAAGGAGAGGCCAGAATGATGTTGTGCACCACGAACTCCTAAAATCTAATGAAATCATTAATATGTATCGCTAGCCGCAACAAACCTTCATTTTAAACAATGCATTGAGCGAAAAATTACCAAAATCGGCTACAAGACACGGCAAGGGAATATTGCAACATGGCATTGCACTTGCACACAAAGCAAAACAGAGTCAGGTTACAACCAAAGCATTAGGCTGAGAGCTGCACTCCAACTCGCCGCATTTACCAGACTTGACTGCTTCCTACTACTACTTGTTTTCATTAATGGGTTATGCATTGCCTGTGTAGCATATCAATTCCTATGAAGAAGTCGAAAATTGAATGACTAATTGGTTTTATTGACGTGGAATTGCCTGAAAAATTAAAAAAATATGAAGCCAGCAATGGCCAATACTTTGAATGAAAAGGTCTTTACTTTTCCATTCAAAATTAAGGTTTAATTTTCATAAAAACTGCTTATTCCTTATCGGTTCATCTGGTATTCTAATACGTTCTATTTTAGGCATGCATAAATGAGTCTCAGTCTTGAAGCCTTAAAGCCGACGTAGTCTAGTAAGTAGTGCGTTGGCTTATTAGACGTGAGACCACGTTTCAAACCCCAGATCAGACATCTCCAAGAAAACGAAATTTGAATAAATATTTCGTGGGCGACTTCCTCTCAGCAGATTTCTGGCAAAAACTCCGAGAGTAAATAAAACTTGCCTTGAAAAGTTTTTTAAAAAATCTGTTTTTCAGAGCTGCAGGTCCAGCCACTCGTGTATAAAATTAACACACACAACATAAGTGGTGTGTGAAACTACGTCATAACCCTGACTGAAGGTTTGTAATGCATAGTTATGTATGTAAATTAGGCTTAAAGAATGCTTCTAAATACTTGCTTACGTAAGGCAAGTGGGATGGTAGCATTGGTGTGAAATAAAAAATATTTTTTTTTATCAAGATGAACTATTAACCTGTTAAAGTATAAAATTATACAAACAATACAGTGTACATACATTAATAAACATAAGATTTATTCATTAATATGCTTGAAAAATTAACAATTCAATGTCCGGTATGGACGGTTTCTCATAATAAATCATTTGTTTTGCATGAATTGGCCATTAACTGCCATTGACGTTTGTGTATTGATGTTCTATCGATCGATGATGATGATGATGATCATGATGATTCCATCAATTAAATGAATTTGATTTTCAATAATAACAGCTTAAGGGATATATGTCAAAAGTATTTGAGAATAATTATGATTTAAAAAAAATAAAAAAAATTTTTACCATAAAAACATAGCCACGGTATACCACGGTGTAGAAAACACAATTATTTGTTGAGATGAAGCAAATAATACTTGTGAACGTGTTGAATATTTATGAGAGCATTAAGTGATGATTACAATATAATTATTTGCGGCTTTAATTGGCTATTATTTTCAAAGCGGCAAAACTGTATATAAGAATTAATTGTTGAAAAATAAAAATTTTATTCTAAATTTATTGCCGCCATAATTTTTGTCTTGATATGCGCAAAAAAAAGAGCCGATGGAAAACCCATAGCCATTATAAGGCCACAGAGTCAAAATAATATTTTTCACTATAAAATGGGCGTGGCAATATATACTATAAGCCACAAACTGTGCAATAAAACATGTAAACTTAGCTAAAAGTCAAATAATTTCAATGCATATAAAAACTTTAACTGGCTTACAATTCTTATCCAGGTTTGTTGCTTAAGTCTTTTGTTTTTTGTTTTTTGTTTTTTTTTTTATTATTGGAATGCTAAACAAATAAAACTAAAAACACTTTATAAATAATACACATGTATTTATTTTCATTCATTTTATTTGTAATATTTAAAGCATCTTGAATGAAACTCCATTTACGTATCGTGGGAATATCTTTTTTTTTTTAGCATACGTCAACTCACAATCGTAGCCTTGTTCAAGGCTATGAAAACATATTTTAAATGTCTTCAGGTAGTTTATTAAAAGAAAAAAAAAAGCCAGCAAATTTCCTTGTTATTAAAATTATTATAAGAGTATAAATTAAATCCGCTTTGAGTAAATAAAAAATCAAATTTATGATGCTTGTTTGCTTTGGCTTAGCATCATGCCACACCATAATACAGAAACGTGAGCAACTGTTTATTTAAAGTAATTTAATTCAATTTAAATTATTTTATAATGTTTTAAGCAAATTATAATTACTGCAATTAAAATTAATTGCCCAAAGCAGTAAAAAAAGCTACATTAACTTGTTTTTTCTTAGTTTGCAAGAAGAATCATCTTAAAGTTATCAGTTGGATTATAAGTTGTAGGCATATATCGTATATTTAATTCAGTGGCAAACTGATTAGCTATTCAGATTCATTGAAATTATGCAAAACAATAAACCGCCAACGGGCTGATGGGGCTTAAAACAAAAACATATTCTTCCTTGGTTTTATAATTCACAGTACAATTGGTGCTGATCAGAGATCAGCAATGAATCGCTTTTTCGCTACTCATAAGTACTCATAAAATTTTGAGAATGAGTGAGTCAACAGTATTTAAATCCAACTATTCTGATTGACTCGTTTTCAGTACAACATTGATTTATAAGTACAAGTTGCAATGAGTATGAGTACAAGGTTGATATCAAACCCATAACATTCGAAATACGTTTGATTCCTAAGCCTACTCATTTAGATTCATAAATTTAGAAAAATACTTATAATACTCATAAATGATTCGAGTGATTCGAATCATTCATCAAAATTTACAGTCTTAGCAAGAAAAAGACAGCAAGTAGAGCAGACACACAACCTTCTAGTGAGTATTGTAGTGTTCGTACGCGAATCATACTTATTTTGTGATTCTTGTAAATGTTGAGTAAATGAGAGTCGAAATCAACAAATTCATCTATATTATTAAATATGAGTACAATGAGTGCTTCAAACTTTGAATATGAGTAGTAGTATGAGTATGACATTAAAATAAGTATGAATGCGTATAACTATCAGAAATTATGAGTATGATTCGAATCTACTCATCTTTTTGATTACTCATTGCTGAACTCTGGTGCTGTTCTTTGGTTACATTGGTTATCTTTAATGCACTTATTTGTCACACAGCATTTGCATTTGAAGTTTAAAACATTTTCTCTTAATAAAGCACCTTACAATGCGTTGTCATGAGGCAATGAATTCCTCTGAATCTGAACATAACACAATCTTCCAGGCGAAGATACAATGTAAATTTGATTGTAATTTATAACAATATTTTTAACGATAGCCAGAAGTGAATTAATTAAAGTTGAGAACTCAAGATCCTCAAAACGGGCATTCAAAAGTGCACAAAAATATTTCATGGCATGCTATACATACATACATAATTTATTATTAAATTCTACTCCAATCCTGACTTTACTTTTTCAATAGACTGTACCAAAGCCATACAACGACTTAAACTAAGCAAAAGAAATTATTTCTAAATTAGAAAAGAAGAAGATAAGAACATATTACAAAGGGGAATGAAAATAACTGTAAGGACTACAACTTAAAGTAAGAAAACGAAACTGCAAGTTTTACTGGCTCAAAATCCCTCTTTTACAATTATAAAAGCAAGGCATAGTCAGGTATTGTAAGTGTGCAAATGTATAGCAGTCGCCATAGTATCTTACTTTATAGCCTTTTTGTGTGTGTATATTCCAGGGAAGGAAAATAAGTCAGGATTAGAACATAGCTTCCTACACCACTTATTTTGTGTGTGTTAATTTTATCCATGAGTGACTGGCAGTTTAAAGACGACTCCGAGCTTTTCATGGAAATTTAATTTCACTCTCAGAGTGAAATAAACCAGAAATCTGCTGAGGGGAATCGCCGTTTTATTAGATATGTCTGACCAGGGGTTTGACCCGTGGCCTCACATACATAATAAGCCAACAAAGTCTACCTACTAGACTACGGCTTAAATAAAATCAAATCAATGGAATCCTTTAACGCTTTTTAGACTAAAGCACTGTGTTCAGCTCTCATATGGCATCGGGGAAAAATAAACGAAAAATAAAAACTTTTCCTTTTAGTAGCTTGTCAGAACCATCGCTCGAAGGCTATAAGAATTGTGTAATAAACTGTTCCTCATTGAAGACATCGAACCATCCAAGTTTTTTCATTATCAAAAGTACCCACAAGTTCCACATTCTTCTGGCTCGTCGTTGAGCCGTATATTTTATAACCCTGACAAAAGTGTAACAAAAGGGGGCCAATAATGAAAATGTGTATGTACAGTATGCATTAAAAGAAACTGTACATTAAAAAAAAAATACTTTAATAAATTACCGTTATTTTTATTTTAAAATTGTTTCATTGCCAGTTTAAAAAAAGAAAAATACAAAAACTTTCGAAATATTGTCAAATTTTTTCGGGCACTCTCCTTAAGTAATAGAATTTTATCCATAGTGTACTGTTTCTTTTGACACTCACTGCATATGGTTATCAAAATAGGCCATCACGAATATTATTTTCTCAATAAAATTAAAACACGATCTACAATATTCCATTATTGAAAGCCAATAAAATTAAAAGACTTTTTTTAAAGAAATTCTCTACCAGAAATTCATTCAATAAATAAAATATTGCTAACGACCTTGCCATATAGAATCGTTTAATTCAGAACATTTATTGCAAAAGTTTAACACCTTCTTACCAAGCCGGACTCTCTTACACAATCGGCACATGCTAATTAAGTATGTATATGATGATTTTATAGTCAAACTTAAAAACAAATTGAAACAAAAAAAAAAAAAAATAAAAATACAAAAAATATTAAAGACTCTCGTGACTTAATTCTAAATGACTAATAAAGAAAAATCCCATTTTGTATATATGCATGCATGAATGGATTAATATTAATCACAAGCATGTAATATTAGCATATGGATGAATAGTAAACGAATTATTCTTGTGCTATAAGAAGGTATTAAAAAAATTATTTTCGTTTTCAATTTTTCCTTTAGAGAGGTATTGTAATCAATGAAGAAAAGGAAAATGCAAAAGTAGCCTGAAACTTAAATAAGAATAGCTACATACATACATACATAATTGGCCATAACAACCCTTCAGTCAGGATTACAGCCTAGCTTCTCACACCACGCATGCTGTGTGTGTCAATTTTATACATGAGTGGCGGCACCTACAGTTTAAAGTCGATTCCGAAAGACATGTTTTTGAGAAACTTTTCGTGGCAATTTTATTTATTCTCAGAGTTTTTGCCAGAAATCTGTTGAGAGGAAGCCGCCGAAGAAATACTTTTTATTTTTCGTTTTGATGTCTGACCTGGGATTTGAACCTTGACCTTACGTCTAATAAGCCAAGACACTACCTACTAGACTACGGCGACTTCAAGAATACGTAGTTAGCTAATGATAATTTAATAATTAGTTTAATCATAAAGGGTGGGCCATTTATAAGTTTAAATTTAAAAATGCATCAAACTTCTATGTTGTGAAGTACGATAGTTCCGGTTAGTAATTGAATATTATTTCATTCATATGGCTGCCGCACCTGGCCCTACAGTACCTTATTCGGTCGGACAAATTTTCGTGCACTTTTTCACGTGTAGGGGTCGCATCTCGGCAATGGTATCAGGAATGTTGGCCTTTGAAAACTCAATTGTTGCCCCCACAGAAAACAGTCCAACAGTTTCAACTCGCAGCTTCTTGGCAGACAATTCCCATCGTCATTTTAGCTACTTAAACGGCCATCAAGAAGTCGCCGTAGTCTAGCGTAGTTCGAGCGCCAGGCCAGACATCAAAACAAAATACAAAAAGTATTTCTTCGGCGACTTCCTTTCAGCAGATTTCTGGCAAAAACTCTGAAAGTAAATAAAATTGCCATGAAAAGTTTCCCAAAAATCTGTCGTTCGGAGACGACTTTAAACTGTAGGTCCCACCACTTATGTACAAAATTAACACACACAACATAAGTGGTGTGAGAAACTAGGTCGTAATCCTGACTGAAGGGTTGTAATGTATATATGTATATAAACGGTCATCAAACGTTTGACGCAATAAATCGATTGTGGCATCAGAAGTGTGGAAAGTTACAGCATCCTGTTGAAACCAAACATCTTTGACATCAATACCATAAAAAGCGGATACAAAAAAATCGGTTTCAATAGCGCGATAGATTGCTCCACTGACCGTAATTTTCATTCATTTTCAAAAAAATATGGGCCAAAGACGCCTACGCTCCACAAACTGCACCAAACAGTCACTCGTAATGGCTGCATTGGCTTCTGCAAGACCACATGTGGGTTTTCTGAGCCTCAAATTCCAAAATTTTGCTTATAAACGTACCCACTAAGATGAAAATGATCTTCGTCCGAAATGTTGATTTTTTTTTTTTGCAAAATCAACATCTAGCGAAGTGTAAACGAAGCGGATGATCATATGGCTTTAACTCTTGCACCAACTGAACTTTGTAAGGCGTCATACCGAGATCTTTTCGCAAAATTTGATGTAAGCTGCTGCGTGAAATGTTCAATTCTTGGGAATGATGACGAGTTGGTGGTGATGGATTCTCACGTACACTCTCAGCCACAGCTTCGATGGCTTCGGGTGTACGCACAGTACGAGCAAGCTCACGTATTGATGCATCAACAATGTAACTAGTTTAACGAACCTTAAAAATACATTTGTGTATAGCGGGCACTGTGGGTACTAATGTGCGACCAAATTTTGTACGACACTTTCGTCTAAATTCCGACCAATTGTCTATGTTTTGGAAGTAAATTTTCAATAAATCCCAACGTAGCTCAAGTGTAAATCGATTCATTACGTTCAGTAGAGATAATATACTGAATTTTGAGATATAATGCAATGACATAAGTATTGCCAGATTCGGAATAAGCGATAGTTCAACTTTAAACCGATAGATGCCCACCCAATGGCTTTGGTTCGAGAAGAAAAAATCCTAAAAAAATGCTAATTGTTCAGAACTTTCACACTGAAAGCTATACCCAACTGTGATAGCGGGTAACAAAAGAATACTGCCACAGTGGTCACCATGCTTGTCGTAAGAGGCGACTAAAGGTGTTAGTGATGTACTGGGAGATCGGTACTATGTGCTGAACTCTCATACATTGCAAAAACATGCAGTCACAGTTGCTAAGTTGGAATTTGCAACATATTTTGTATGTACGAGTATAAAAATTAAATCATTGTTGGAGTCGACATATGCCAATTTGGTTTTTGATGCCTGGTCTTAATCTGGTACCATGGGTGCCGGGAGGCCCAGAGACTTGTCTCTGCCCGGCAATTTGTGAGGGCCCCTTGTGGGAGTAACGTGGTGGCTGTGATTTGGACCCAAATCGCAAGGACTGCGAAAGTACCATGTGGCGTTACACTCTTAACGCATTGAAGGAGTTTAGATGGTCCAACACAACATGGCTTCGAATTGCAACCCACATATGGTGATGTGATACGTGGCACGGCACGTGATTGCATCATTGTTTGTGGGGGCGTTGGTAGACGCATTGTATTTCACAGTGTTTCAGACACCGTGAGATTTGCCATCGTGGCAGTGCTCACGTAAAGCTGGAATTCAATTGCAGGTTCTATGGAATATTAAATAAAATATTTCATTTTGTGTATGTTGTACCACCGCATTATTTCTAATATTTTGTAGATTTCATGTTACATGCTTCGCCATAAAAGCAAACCTCCTCCCAAATAAAGTAATAACTTTTAGTCATAAAAATTTTACGTTAACTTTTTTCTGAACAATAAATATTGAAAAACTGAAATAAATTTAAACAAAATCCTGTAATACAAAAAAATAAAATAAAATAAAAACAATCTGACACATAATAATTAAATAATTTTGCATAATAAATGTAATTCTCTGCATGAAATCAAAATCAAAATCAAAAATTGAAAATAAATAAAAAATTAAAAAAACGAAAAAAACCACAGAAAGTAAAATAAAAAACTCTGCACGTATAAAACGTGCGCCAAATTAATAATAATTTTTGTCTTTAGTTCAGCAGAGTGGTTGTCCGCAACAATGAGCCGTAGCTGAGAGAAGACGATAACAATGCCACCACATTCAAATAAACTATTTTATCCATTTACAACAATAAAAAACGGAATAATTTCATTTTATTAAAAAATGTAAAATCATTTAAAAAAAATAAAAAACATTTATTCGATCAAATACGACAATCTGATGTCCTACACAATGCGAGCACTTTATAACTTCAAAAAAACTGTAATAAATATGGTCTTGCATTCGTTCATTTATTATATCAAATGTCAATTAGAGGCCTATCACATATGAAACTGTGTTTTAAAGTTGAAGTTGCCGTAGTCCAGTAGGTAGTTTGTTGTCTTATTAGTAGTGAGGCCACGGTTCAAACCAGAGATCAGCGATGAATCGTTTTCTCGCTACGCATAATTACTCATGAAATTTTGAGTATGAGTGAGTCAACAATATTGAAATTCAACTACTCCCTACAAAATTGATTTATAAGTACAGGTTGCAATGAGTATGAGTAGAACGTTGACATCAAACTCATAACATTCGAAATATGTTTGATGCATACACCTACTCACTCAGATTCATAAATTTAGAAAAATACTTATAATATGTACTCATAAATGATCCGAGTGACTCGAATCATTCATCAAAATTTACAGCCTTAGTTGTTGTTGCATTTACAAAAAAAGAAGAAAGGAAAAGACAAAGGGAGCAAGCAAGGCAAACACATAACCTTCTAGTGAGTATTGTAGTGTTCGTACGCGAATCATACTTATTTTGCGATTCTTGTAAATGTTGAGTCATGGAGAGTCGAAATCAACAACATCATGCGTATTGTTAAGTACGAGTACCATGAGTATTTCAAACTTTGAATACGAGTAGTATAAGTATAATATTAAAGTAAGTATGAATGCCTATAAGTATCAGAAATTATCAGTATGATTCGAATCTACTCATCTTTTTGAATACTCATTGCTGATCTCTGGTTCAGACCCCAGGTCAGATATATCAAACAAAACGAAAAATAAAATAATGTTTCATCGGCGACTTCTTCTCAGCAGATTTCTGGCAAAAACTCTCAGAGTAAATAAAATTGTCATGAAAAGTTTCTGAAAAATCTGTCGTTCGGAATTGACTTTAAACTGTTGGGACCCGCCACTCATGTATAAGATTAATACACACAACATAAGTTTCTACCAATTAGTCCATAAATTTCAAAAAGTTTCAAACTGGTTTGTGCTTTATTTTGCTTCTTTGTAAAAATGTGAATGCCTTGATATTTTACAAGCGAATATTGAGGCGCAACTTGACTATTTATATGAAAATGGGGTCATGTTTGACGACGTAACGTGATTGTTGCGTGTACCAATTTTTGTTCGTTCACTTTAGTCTATATATTCAATATGGCTATATTCAAGGAAAAGTTTTGTTTCAACTCTCGAATGAGATATGCTATGTTGTTCCTCAAGCGAAATTGATTATCTGGAAAGCACCTGCTCGTATTTAATATTGTCATGAGTTTAGTATTCCAAATAGTTTTGCTTGTGTTAGGTTTAGGTTAGCGGGTAGCTTGCCGTTTACAGGCAAGTTCACTCGATAGCCATATGGCCCATTGTATTTCCCATTGTGGTGGGTTTGAACCACCCCGAACTCCGGATGAAACCAAATAGTTTTCCTATTTGAGCAGATTTTCAAACGTTCTGTCACCCAAATATTAATGACGCCTGTTCTGAATTGCAAGGCACTCGCATAAAAGTGTTGCGCCGATTCCGTTTCCTCCACATCAAGGCAGCTTCCGCAGTAATCCTGGTGTAGCAGATCGAGCTCGTCAGCGAAACTGCCAATAACGCTAGCTTAGGTACCATTTAACAAGGGAGACCTTCCATTCATGTTCTAGTAGTAAAATTGCATTGAAGGTAAAAACAAAAATAATCATGACTTTACCGAACATTTCAATGTTTCTATGCTGATGTTAGCAATTCCAGGATAGAGTTGGGCTCGAATCTCAGCGATTCTTAGTGTATTTTTTAATCTGTTATCTCTGACATCCATTATACCAGGCTTTATTGCAAGCTGTTTAACAGACGCCATGTAATCAGCAGTTTGATCTTTGTAGCTCAGCATTAATTGATTTTTTTTATGTTCTAGCAGGCGTACAACTAAAACGCTTGTCCACTAAGGTTGCCAGTAGGCTTTCGAAATGTGAGGGATATCTACTGACTTACCACCGCAGGAGAAGGATATCATTGCCTTTTTGTATGTGATTCGGCCACCATATTTTTGTAAAGATTTATTTGTTTTATGGGCCACTGTTCTTTTGGTAGGCATACTGCAAAACTTGGTATATCGACAAATGATTTTGCAGGAGCTGTAGGTCTGAGGAGGAGAAATAAACTGTCTTTAACTGTGGTATCAGTATCCTGCTCTTGGCATAAAGATGCGGAAGCATGCCGAAAAACTTGGTATTCCGACGAATGACTTTTGGAGGAGTTGTAGGTATGAGAAGGAGGACGAAACTGTCTTTAACTTATTTTTTGAACTTATTATTTTATGACATCCTTGATCGAGCTCTCTAATATAAAGATTGCTGCAATAACAAGATTTATTTTGGATTTGGATTGGATTTCTCTAGGAAATGTTTGACCTCCGGGAAGAATAGTTTATGGTATCACAGTGTTTCTAAATGCTGGATTAAGTGGAATCTTTTTCTTTTGGGAGGGAAGTGCTTGTTAAGTAGTCAAGTCTTTTGTTTTTTGCCTTCAACTCTTTTAAAGGGCATTTGGGGGAGCTGTGTAAAGCAATTTCAAATTTGTGTACGGTTTCCATTTTCCTCTCGGTACCTAATTTTAGTTTTATTAGAAGAAGTTTTTCGACCACTCTAACAAGTTCTAGAATTATAGGGTTGCCATTTGGTTTTTGTCTGAAAACAATACAGTAAGTCCCCGCTTAACGTAGGAGATACGTTCCAGTAAGTTCCAGTGTTAAGTTAAGTTTCTCACACCACTTATGTTGTGTGAATTATTTTTATATATGAGTGGCGTGACCTGCAGTTTAAAGTCGATTCCGAACGACAGATTTTTGAGAAACTTTTCATGGCAATTTTTTTGCTCTCAGAGTTTTTGCCAGAAATTTGCTGATAGGAAGTCGCCGAAGAAATATTTTTTCATACTTCGTTTTGTTGGAGATGTCTGACCTAAGCTTTGGCCCGAGATCTCATGTCTGTTAAGCGAACGTGACTACTACCTACTAGACTACGGCGACTTTTAAGAATTTCGCTGTGGTTAATCTTTATATGACCTTTTGTAATAGGCAGGCATTGTTGTTTTACATGAGATAAGGTTAAAATAAAGTTTAAAGTGTATGGCCTTTTTTAAAAAAAGCTCATTAAATCTATTATTATCGTGATATTTGATTTTAATTATGAGGTTGTTGGTAATGAATTTTTTATTGTTTTTGGATATTTGTATTGAGAAGACATTACCAACATTTTTGGGCATAAAATTAACGCAACACCAAGATCTTTTTATGCGTTTTTGTTTTATGGGCTATTAAAATATAATTAGTTTTACTATTTGAGACGATGTTTGATGGCTAAAATCTTTAATAAATGCATTGAGCACACTACACACTGCCTACTACACACTACATTGAGTTCTTGACTACCATGCCATTGTATACACTACACACTAACAACACTACATACTACACACTACATACTACACACTACATTGAGTTCTTGACTACCATGTCAGGCTTTTGAATTTAAAATTGAATTTTAAACACTGTGTAACATGATTTTAGAAAGTTTTTTTTATTATTTAAAAAGTATTTCTAATTAAAAAACAAATTTTATTAATAAGAATTTTGATTTTTTTTTTGATCATAAGCAAGCCATTTACTGAAAAGTTTCAATTGAAATATTTCAAATCTCTTTCCCACATTGTATGTATTATAGAAATTCAATTCCGTTTCAATTGCATTTTCTGTTGCATCATATTCTCTATTATTATTCATATTCATATTCTTTTAGCATTAATTATTATTATTTGTCATGCGAGCAAACTCTACAAGGTATACCTATGATGTGTATTAGCAGAATTGCGACCCTGTTTCTCACACCACTTATGTTGTGTGTGTTAATTTTTATACATGAGTGTCGGGACCTAAAGTTTAAAGTCGACTCCGAACGACAGATTTTTTTAAGACATTTTTCATGCCAATTTTATTTATTCTCAGAGTTTTTGCCAGAAATTTGTTGAGAGGAAGTCGCCTAAGAAATATTTTTTCATATTTCGTTCAGTTGGAGATTCCTGACCTGGAGTTTGAACCAACTACCTATTAGACCACGGCGACTTAAGGCTATTGCTCTGACAATTCCCCACGTTTCAAGATTGTGCTCCAATGATTAAGTCTTATCACAGAACCTACATGTTAAGCTTGAGACAACGACCATCCTGGGTAAATGTACTGTGAGTCTACTCTACAGTGCCCTAACAAAGCAATGTTTATTAACCTCAGTCTTGAGAGTTTGATGCATGACTTATGGGAATTCCCATGGCCTGGGAATATTTATTTCTGCAACCAAAACTACGTGCTCCTACTACAAAGTAGTTGCTAGTTGGCTCATTAGATGTGAGACCACAGTTTAAACCACAGATCAGACATCTTCAATAAAAAACGAAATAAGAGAAAAAATAGTTCTTCGGCTATTTACCCTCAACAGATTTCTGGCAAAAATAAATAAAATTGCCATGAAAAGTTTCTCAAAAATTTGTCGTTCGTAGTCGACTTTAAACTGTAGGTTCATAGATAAAATTAACACACACAACATAAGTGTTGTTGAGAAGATAGGACGTAATCTTGACTGAGGAGCTGTACACATAGCTGGCAGACAAATGAAACACCAAATCGTAAAATATTTGAAAAAAAAAATCGTGTAAATCGTCAAAGACGTACATATACCTATGGGTGGTATAAATATTAGGGAGTCAGACGTTCTGGACATGAAAAGTTTGATGTTCGCTAGAACCGATACAATTTTTAGAGCCTTGGCTTCTTAAGACGGTCTAAGAAATATTTCACTTCATCTGAGCTTCTCCCTATTACACTACTTATATCCGACCGAGAATGGAATACAACTCCCATGTGCGGCTAGTGCCTTAACGTCTATTTTAAGACTTCTCGACCGCGTACAGGAGAAGGCGAAGGTTCTCGTTAATGGCAGTAAGGTATGAAACTTCATTGATTCATTAGAGCATCGTTCCACTGTTCTATAGCTAATACAATGGACTTTGCTCGAGTGAAATAAGGGGACTTGTTCCCGAGAATCATGCATTCTTAAAAGGTTTCAAATCTAGTGTCCGCAATGTGCAGCACTTGCGCTGACCAACTTCTTCCTCTTTCCTGATTTTGGTGGAACTTGGTCAGTACAGGGACTGCATTCACCCGTGGCATCACAACGGGCCGCTATGCGTGCTCAAGTGAGCTTTGTGATATCAGAGCTACCACTCCAACCTAAACCTAAACCTAGTATCGACAAACAGTACTCTCTCTTTCTCCTTCCCATAATATATTTTATATTTCCAACACAATACACTGCATGAGTAGGGGGGTCATCCCCTGAGTGTTGGTCGTACGATAAACAAATTATGGCACTTGCCTTTGGTCTTCCTAGGGTAATATTAGAAGCTACAATGCTTAAAGTGTCTTTTAATTTAGTAAAAAAATGAGGTTATAAATCGTCAAATCTGGAAGCTATGGTTGTACAGATCCATTAACTAAGTAAGACAGATGTACCTGTTTTCATACCTATTCAACTAAAATAAAGCAAAGAAAACCAAAAAGATTTTGTGGCAGCTTTCTGTTTTCCAAAAGAACGAAAATCATTAATTAGAACCAAGAATTTAGAACATTCGTAGAATTAAAACACATTAACTGTACAACCTTACTTTTGCGCCGTCGGGTACTTGTGTTGTTCAACAAAAGACTTAAGCAACGAACTTGAACATAACAATTTTTTTCATGTTCATTTCTTATAATTTTTACAGAAATTAATTTTAATTTTAATTTCATATCTTTTCTGCCATAAACTTCTAGTTACATAAGCAAACTTCTTACACAATATTTCCGAAAAAAAAATTTTGTTTCTTATTTGTTTTTTTTTTGCAATTCTGACCAAATCTCATGCTAAATAAGCGGTTAATTCTCATTTGTTATGCTATGTTTTAGCCATCAATAGTTATTGTTTTAATGCGATTTTAAGTACAAGTGAGATAAATAAAAAAATATTAAATTTAAGACCCTCGAAAACATATAATTTTTTTCTTCTTAATTTTTGGCAAAAAAAAAGGTTAAAAATGAACTAAGCTAGTGAAACTAAACAGAAAAAACTACGATTTTAAAACTTCATTAACACATAAAAGCGCAACAAATAATAAATTTACCCAGAGACAATGGATTTTGAACCAATAAATATGCAATGAATGAGCAGAAAACCTCTTCATTTCGTTAGTTTTTTGGCAATAAAATGTTTGGCATTTAATGGTAAATTAAGCCGCTATAATAAATTTTATTACAAACAATTTCAGCATGCTATAGAAGCTTACCAAATCAAATATCAGTTCTGGTGGGAATTTTAACATTTTTAAAGAATCTAAGTTTGCGTAATCCACATGAGACTCATCTTTAAATGATTCACTATTTTCCTGACTTCCTTGTGATTCAATAAATAACTAGACTGACTGTTTAGGTCACGATTTTAAGGGACTTGATTGCAGTCTTGAAGTTGAAATCGCCATGGTCTAGTAGGTGGTGTGTTGGCTTATTAGACGTGAGGTCTCGCTTCAAACAGCAGGTCAGGCCTATCCAACTGAACGAAAAAAAAATATTTCTTCGGCGTCTTCCTCTCAGCAGATTTCTGACAAAAGCTCTGAGAGTAAATAAAATTGCCAAGAAAAGTTTCTCAAAAATCTGTCTTTCGGAGTCGACTTTAAACTGTAGGTCCCACCACTCATGTATAAAATTAACGCACACAACATAAGTGGTATGAGAAACTAGGTCGTAATCCTGACTAAAGAGTATGTATGTGATTGCAGTCTGGCTGTCCAAATAAATCAAAAGATTTTTGGAAAAAACGCAATGATAAGTTACCTCTGGCGGCCCAGTTCTTGTGAATTTTATGAGGCAAAATCCAAAAATTGTTTGTTTGTACTGCAGCTCTTAAAAGGCGGATAATCAGTCCTTTTATGTAAGAACTACTGTTATATGTCTACGTTCTAAGCCTACTAGGCCTGAGATTATCCATCATATCTCTTCTGTACTCACTCATTTGTTAACGCAAAACCTTCAGGTATTCATCAATAAATGTCTAAGAATCCTATGTAGAATATGCTGGTCCGACACCATCAGCAACGTAGATCTCTGGACTCTCCCAGAGGAGGAACCCATACAGAAGCAGATCAAAAAGAAAAAATGGGGGTGGATCGGCCATACATTGAGAAAGAAGCCTGACTCAAGGGCTCAAATAACCGTAGCAGACCCAAAAACTCCTGGAGACGCACGGAACTACAAGAACTAAGGTTTAATGACCTGACATGGGAAGGCGCAAAAACATTGGCAGAGAATCGGCTTTGTGGAAGCCATATGGAAAAAAAATATCTAATAAAACTAAAACGATTTGAAATTATGTCAAATTTATTTTTTTTGTTGTGAAGTACAATTGTTCCGTTTAAAACTCCAATATTATTTCATTCATATGGCTGCCGCAGCCGGCCTCACAGTACCTCATTCGATCTGACCAATTTTCGTACACTTTTTTGAGCGAATTGGGTCGTATCTCGGTAATGGCATCAAGAATATTGGCCTTCAAATGCTCAATTGTCTCTGGTTCATCGGCATAATGCTTTTCTTTAATGTCGTCCCACAGAAAATAGTCCAACCGTGACAAATCGCAGCTTCTTAGCGGCCAATTGGACATCACCATTTCGGCTAATTAAAAGGCCATCAATCGTTTCACGCAATAAATCGATTGCGGCATGAGATGTGTGGCAAGTAGCACCATTATTCTGAAATTAAACATCGTTCACATCAATACCATGAAAGTATTGTGCTCCACAAGGCCCAATAAACAGTCACTTCTAATGGGTGCATTGACTTCTGTAAGACAACATGTGGATTTTCTGAGCTCCAAATACGGCAATTTTGCTTATAAACGTGCTCAATCAACATGGAAAAGAACTTCGTCCGAAAAGATGTTTTTTTTGTCAAAATCGACAGCATCTTGCAGTTTCTCGTTGACCCAAAAAATCCCAACGTTGCAAAAGCGTAAATCAATTCATCACGTTAAGTGGGGAATCAGTGGATACTGAATTTTGTGACAGAATAGAATGACATAAGTATTGCTAGATATGAAATAAGGGATTGTTCAAATTTAAACCGGTAGATGACCCACCCTATTTATATATTCGCATACAAGAACTCGCAGTAATTAATTTACTTAACATAATTCGTCATTACAACCCAATTCCACATACATACATAATTGCAACCCTTCAGTCAGGATTAAAGCCTAGCTTCTGACACAATTCATGCTGTGTGTTAATTTTATACTTGAGTGGAGGGACCTACAGTTTCAAGTCGACTCCAAACGAGAGTGAGAAACTTTTCATGGCAATATTGTTTAAGGAAGTTGGAGTTGAGGAAATATTTTTATTGACCAGGGGTTTGGCTCGTGGCCTCGCATCTAATAAGCTAAGATATTACCTACTAGACTACGGCGATAATCGTAAATCGATATCATTGAAATCAATTGTTTGCATAATAGAAAGCTGAAGGTTGAAACTCAAGTTGAAACTCTAGCCTTCAATATTCGGCTTATTGATTACAATATTTTAAGTGTTCAGACATAACAATATACGCAGTTCAGCTGCTTATTCAATATTCATTTGACAGCTGGTAAACAAAACAGCTGGTAGTTTCAACAACATTGTTTCTATTTTGTTTTTTTTTCTTTTTGTTTGTCGTTGTTTTTTTTTTCGATTGTCGTTGTCAATAGAAAGTGTTCAGAAAATTTGTAATATGCTCATTGAACGCACTTATGACAGTGCAGTATTTCAAGTTTTACTCAATATTATAACAATTTATGAATTTATTGAACAATAATTAATTGACATTTTATATGAAATATTGAGATCAATAATGCGGTTTATTGCGATTTACTCAATATAAGTGCATGTCTGAACATAGTATCAACATTCTCCAAATGAATACCAGTGTGCCCCGATAGGAACACATAATATTTTATTACCGTCCATAATATGCAATTTGATCCTAGTCAGTGTAAAACATTGCACAAAATAACCTTTTTGGTTTCACTCTGCTTTAAAGGAAGGCGAGGACGACTGAGAGTCTTAGGCAGGACGATACCTTAGGAAGGCACTTTCTCGAAAATGATTGCTTGATCAAGAGTGCTTGAGTTTTATTGCTTTACAAACTGTCTTAGACAAGCTTTATTGTTTTTTGAACATTGGTATGTGTAACTTGGTACGTGTCAAAGAGTTCTACAAGTTTCTAAGCCAACAGAATGTATTCTGTAAACCAATCATGTTTACATTGCGAACATAATGGAACAGAACAGAAGCAGAATGAGACAATTCATGCTGACTTGGGTCATTCCTTTGTTTTCATGCTATAGGGCATCGGTGACAACATAAGCATACACGTACACATACACATACACATACACAACAACAGTGTATTTGTCATATGGCTATGGACAGCAACAACAATAAGAAAACAAAATCAAAAACAATGTATATAAGTATTGTTTAAGGAACAATAATTGTAGCAGATATGCAACAAATGTTAAACAAAATAGCAAAACAATAACAACAACATTTATGGCTTAAATGGTGAGTAAATTTTAAACAAAAAAATTTCATTTCATTTTCAGAGAAATATTGTAGAAAAACAAAAACAAATAACAAATACAAAGGCAAAGATACAAAGAGTTAGAGACTGAGACAGAGAGATGTTAGAAACTATTGGAAGTAAAGTTAAGAGCCGAATGAATACATCATTATGATCATTATGATCATCATCATCATTGTCATCATGAATTAAGAGATGATGTTTAACGTTTAAGTACGCTAAAGCCAACTGTGAGTACGTACGTCTGTTTAGGAACATACATATGTACATACACATGCTTAATTTTAAATGAAACAAAAAAAAGAAAAAAAAAACTTGAGTTTGGTTGTATGCGAGATGAATGAATGAATGAGTTGTGGCTAGAGACGATTTTTGGTTTTTTTTAAATTTTTTTCTGAGCCATAAAGTAGAAAAAAATTGTTAATTTCATTGTTGTCGTTGTATCGTTGTAGTTGTGTTTTTGGAAATTCCTTATGACAGATTTTATATAAAAGTAGCAAAGGGAGAACTTTAGTGCATCATTTAAACAATACAACTTAAAACGGCAACATCAGGCGTTTTATAAACAGATTTTTTTTCAATTTTATTTTAACAACGAAATATTTAAACGAACGCTTTTAAATAAAAAATAAAATAAAAAAATTAGAATTCGAAAAAAATTCTTAAAAATGGTGAGTGCGGCTGCAGCATATAAACCGAGTGACAAATTCTAAGATGCGTGCGAGAATTTCATAAAAAAAAAAATAAAAATAAACAAATAAACGCATTTAATAATCTATAAAACAAATATTACAAAATCCTCTTAAAATTTTTTTTGAAAACAAAAAAAAAATAAACAAAAATCTAAAATGTCTAGGCTGTCATACTGCCTAGACAGATACCCAGTTAAGTCAGTTAAAAATCGAAAAAAATAACAAAAAAAAATAAAAAAATAAACAAATAATGAGAATTTGTTGTTATTGTTAAGTAAAGTTTTCTGAATTTATTATAGCAACCCATTGCTGCTGCATTTAGCAACCCATCATCTAAAGTCGTGACAAATAAAAAAAAAAATTTTTCTTTTTTTTTTGGAAATCTTTTTAAACTGCAACAGTTTTTGTTATTGTTTTTGTTTTTGTTTTTTTTTCGATTTTCTTCTTATGGTTGCAATTGTGTAAAGAGGTGATTTAATGATAATTTCAACAGTAAAACAGTTTTTTTTTGGTGGCAAGCATCTTAAGCCAAGCATCCCATGCAGCTAAATAAGCAGACAGAAGGGCTTGTTGCCTAAGTTAGTAGAGCCAGTACAGCCAATGTTTTTGATGATAATAATGATGATAATGATGATGATGGCATCATCATTTGTGTATTTAATACAGTCATTAGATAATAAATATTTTTCTAATTTGAATTTGAATTCAAATTTGCAAATGAGCGGCAATATGACTTGGATAAAAATCTTAATATCGTTATGATCGCCATAATTCAAGTAAAATTTATGGTTGACCAGAAAAGGTTTATAAAATGTCTACAAGGGATTTATGAACACTTAAGTTTTTGGGTCAATTGTTAAGCAATAAAGACATTTTAAACAGATTTCTGCAAACAATTGCAAGTTCTAAGCTCTACTGGGTAGATGTCAAAAAAATTTAGAAATTGATTTGAATTCTTTTTTGAATTCTATTCCTTCCTTAATCTCAACAGTGATTTCATGAAATTGTTTGAATTTTTCTTCCTTTGCTTGTCTACTTGCAGAAATTATTTGTTGCGCTGATAGCGTTCTTTGCCGCTGTCGGTGTTTACGCTGATGTGTCGCATTTGGATACAGATTTGCAAGAGGATGGCTATCATTATAAGATGCCAACGGTGCCATTTCCCCAGCCGCCTTCCGGCAATGGTATAGATGATTATCAACCCTCAGGACCACAGCCAGGTGCACCAGCACCTGGTCAGCCTAGTGGTCCTAGTGGACCTGCTGGTCCGCAACCAAGTGGTCCAGGTTCCAGTTATGTACCGCCAGAACCTTCACCCGGCTATGGACCACCTCAGACACAACCTGGTACACCCGGTCGTCCTTCTTATCAACCAGGACCCGCTCCAGGACCTGCTCCCGGTGCAGCTCCCGGTCGTCCTTCTTATCAACCAGGACCCGCTCCAGGCCCTGCTCCCGGCCGTCCTTCTTATCAACCAGGACCCGCTCCAGGACCTTCCCCCGGTGCAGCTCCCGGTCGTCCTTCTTATCAGCCAGGACCAGCTCCAGCACCTGGTCAAGCTCCCAGTGGTCCTTCTTATCAACCTGGACCCGCTCCAGCACCTGGTCCAGCTCCTGGTTCTCCTTCTTATCAACCCGGACCTGCACCAGGTCAAGCACCCGGTAGACCTTCTTATCAACCAGGACCCGCTCCAGGACCCGCTCCTGGTCAAGCACCCGGTAGACCTTCTTATCAACCAGGACCCGCTCCAGGATCTGCTCCTGGTCAAGCACCCGGTAGACCTTCTTATCAACCAGGACCCGCTCCAGGATATCCAGCATCAAGACCAGTCCCGGGACCTGCTCCTGGACCAGCACCAGGAGGTGATCTAGATTGCACACCGAAAGGACCTCAAAGGCCAGGTGGCCCTGCTCCTCGCTTGCCGCCCGGCTGCCCAGATACTGGTGCCACACCTGGCTTGGAATATTTGCCTCCCGATCAGCAACCTTCAACTAGACCACAAACAAAACCCGGCCAAGGGCCAGGCTCATCTCCAGGACGTTTCACTCCAGGACCCGTAATTGAACCACGGCCTCAACAACCTGGTTGTTCCATACCCGGTACACCTGGTTGTCCAGGTTCAGGACCCGACTGTACTCAACCGGGACAACCTGGCTGTCCATCCGCCGGACCCGGACATAGACCTCAACAACCTGGTGGTAGACCCCAACAGCCTGGAGGAAGACCAGCACCCGGATATAGGCCAGGCGGTCCCGGTCAGCCAGGAGGTCCCGGTCAGCCAGGCGGTCCTGGTCAGCCAGGCGGTCCCGGTCAACCAGGCGGTCCCGGTCAACCAGGCGGTCCCGGTCAACCAGGTGGTCCCCGTCAACCAGGCGGTCCCGGTCAACCAGGCGGTCCCGGTCAACCAGGCGGTCCCGGTCAACCAGGCGGTCCCGGTCAACCAGGCGGTCCCGGTCAACCAGGCGGTCCCGGTCAACCAGGCGGTCCCCGTCAACCAGGCGGTCCCGGTCAACCAGGCGGTCCCGGTCAACCAGGCGGTCCCGGTCAACTAGGCGGTCCAGGTCAACCAGGTTTAGAATATTTGCCGCCCCAAGGAAATGGAGCAAAACCTACAAATGGCCAAAGACCAAGGCCTGGTGGTAAACCACAAGGACCTACAGCTGGACAACCAAAATATCCTGGACCAGATTGTTCTCAGCCCGGCACACCGGGTTGTCCTAAGCCCGACTGTTCACGACCTGGCACACCAGGTTGCCCTCAACCTGATTGCTCACAACCTGGAACTCCAGGCTGTCCTCAACCAAACTGCGCGGTACCTGGAACACCAGGCTGTCCACCACCAGACTGTTCAAGACCAGGACCACAACAACCAGGCTGTCCAGCACCTAGACCACAGCCAAGGCCGCAACCACCAGCACCAAGACCACAACAGCCAGCATCTAGGCCAGGTAAACCAGATTCAGAATATTTGCCACCACAAGATAATGAAGTTGGGACTCCAAGTGGCCCTGGAGCAAGACCTGGTGGCGGACCTCAGACTCAACCCTCATATCCAGGATCTCAAGGACCATCGTCACCATCTTCGCCTGGAGGCAGACCTCAGACGCAACCATCACAACCCTCATATCCAGGATCTCAAGGACCAACAGGACCATCTTCGCCTGGAGGCAGACCTCAGACACAACCATCACAACCCTCATATCCAGGATCTCAAGGACCAACAGGACCGTCTTCGCCTGGAGGCAGACCTCAGACGCAACCATCACAACCCTCATATCCAGGATCTCAAGGTCCAACAGGACCATCGTCTTATCCTCAACAACCAGAACAACCTTCATATCCCGGTGGAGCACCTGGTACCGGTGGAACACCTGGTGGACCTGGCACCGGTGAAGATGCTGGCTCTTTAGGACCCGATGGCTACAACTACAACAAACCCAATAATCCCTTTAAATATTAGAAAACTTTTTTTTAAACGAAATACTCATAAAATATTAACGAAAAAAAATAAAAATAATTATTTTAATGATTAAAGAGAAAAACCACAAAACCAACAATATAAAATTATAAAATAATTATTAAAATAAATAAAAGTATTACAACAATAATAATAAATAAAAAAAAAAACTTTAATAATAATTATAATTGTTAATAATTCAAGTACCTTGACCTCCCCCACTCTCTCTTCAACACAATTACGAGATGAATAAAGAAGAATCATAAGCAATGAATTGTTAATAAAAATTTATAATTTTTTTTTTATAATTTTGTATTAAAAGAATAAAAACTATTAATAGAGATATTCAATAAAAAAACAAATAAATAATAAAGAAATAAAAATAAAAAATTAACAAAAACAAAATATCTTGTCTTTATTATGATGAAAAATAAATTTCGTAAGAAAAATAAACAAAAATTCTTGACCTTTTGTTGGGAATTTTAAGAAATCTTTTTTTTTACTATGACAGCTGTCAGATATTACGATGATTTAGGAGATACATACTCTTAGTGGCCATTAACAAAAATTCTTTTTACTAGGTTTTCTAGCGACTATGTTTGCCTCCTTTCAGAAGCAACAATTATTTGTTAATTTTTTTTTTTTTTTTATAAAAAAAAATAACTCATAATTAGCAATTTCAAGATGTTTTTTTCTTGTTGTTGTGTTTATAATTTAAACAAAATATTCGCATCAAAAAAAAAAAAAAAAAAAGAAGACCCCAATGCTGTTCTTAACCTCCAATGCCGTTTATATTAGAACTTGACGCGTTTCATTTGCAATATTAAGGCTGACTGACGACGTCTGCTACTCATCGTTTTTAAAAGTCTAAACTGCCAACAAAAATTATGACCAGTTTCAATGGTCAGTGGGGCTATTTTAAATAGGCACTATGATGCAAAAAAAAAAACAAAAATAAAAAACAGAAAAAATAGAAAAATCTGTAGGTCATTAAAAACCACATAAAAAATCTCATTAAAATGATGTCTTTGTAATAAAAAACCTCAATAAAAACAGGAAATACTCATAATTGTTGCTGTATTTAATAATTTTTCATTATTCTAAAATATTTCTTCATAAAAACAATGTTACTTGCATAGCTAACTGAATGAACAAGTTTTCCTAGACGCTTGACATTTACCGGCTCCATTGGGAAATTTAATTTCGAATTCATGTCCACATTTCCTTCCCTGGTGTCCGAAAAATTGATTTTCATTATCAGAAAATTTGTCATTTGATTAATTGTTATATGTCAACTTTGATTTACCGTCAAGGCAAAAAGTTGTCATACACTAACGAAAATACTCCGCGTGTGTATTTGTACACTAAATGCCAATGTCATCTGGAATGAAAAGTTCAATTTCAAATTGAATTTAAAATTGTTAAAAAAAATACAATGTTTGGTGATTTGGAAATTTTAATTGAAATGTTTAATACCCCTACAGTTTACATTGAATTTGTACAGTGCTTTAAAAACCATACAAACCGTATGTTATCGACAAGTAGAGATGCGCCGCGTATTGATTCTCAGATTACGGCCGATAACCATACTTTTGATACGGTCAAGAAATTTATTTATCTTGGCTCCGCTGTTACCACCAGAAATGATGTCAGTCTGGAGATCAAGCGCAGGATCACTCTTGCCAACAGGTGCTACAATGCCTCAATAGGCAATTGAGTAGCAGAGGCCTCTCTTGTGCGACAAAACTAACACTTTACAACACACTCATCCTACCCGTGCTTCTTTATGGCGCACAGGCATGGACGCTATTAAGTACAGATGCAGCGGCCTTGAGAGTGTTCGAGAGAAAAGTCCTATGTAAGATCTTCGGTCCAGTGTGAGTTGGCGATGATTTCCGTATCCGATCCAACAGTGAGATGTATGAGCTCCTCAACGACTTTGACGTTGTACAGCGTATTAATATCCAGCGGCTGCGCTGGCTCGGCCATATCGTTCGAATGGAGGAGGATGCTCCGGCGAGACGGGTATTTGATGCAGGAACCTGCGGAAGTCGGCGAAGAGGATGACCTTGTATCCGTTGGAAAGACCAAATCGAGGAAGCCCTGTCATCGATTGGTGTGACCAACTGGCGTAGGCGCGCACGAAGCAGAGGCGCTTGGAAGGATGTGTTGCAGCAGGCCGAAATCCGCTAAACGGGTTGTTATGGCCAATTAAGTAAGTAAGTAAGTTTAGAAACCGTAGGTTACTTTTTTTTAAACAGTTCCTAAGTATATTAGACATTAGCAGAGAATCCTTCCATTGTTCTCATTGCTTTGATGGCTGCAATATTAAACGTATCAGTATTTTCCAGACGTTGTCTAGAAGGTAGTGTGGTGGCTTATTAGACGTAAAGCCAGGGTTCAAGCCCCAGGCCAGACATCAAAACAAAATACAAAAAGTAGTTCTTCAGCGACTTCCTCTCAGCAGATTTACTCTGAGAGTAAATATAATTGGCGTGAAAAGTTTCTCAAAAATCTGTCGTTCGGAGTCGACTTTAAACTGTAACTCAAGTGTGAAGACGTTGTAGTGTAGTAGGTAGTGTTGGTAGACGTAAGACCACGGTTCCAAACCCAGTTCAGATATCTCCAACAAAACGAAATATGAATGAATAAATATTTCTTGGGCGACTTCCTCTCAGCAGATGTCTGGCAAAAACTCTGAGAGTGAAGAAAATTGCCAAGAAAAAGATCCTCAAAATTTGTCGTTCGGAATCGCCTATAAAGCTCTAGGTTCCACCACTCATGTATAAAATTAACGCACACAACATAAGTGGTGTGAGAAACTACGCCGAAATCCTGACTGAAGGGTTGTAATGACCAATTACGTATGTATTTGCCAGACTATGGTATTTTTTTCCCCGCTGAGGAGGAGTAAATGTACCTAACCGCACCATAAGGGAAGTCTTCACTATCCCCCGTGTGTGGGGCCCTTACCCACTAAATCTCACGCTCCTCTTTTAGACTCTGTGACCACTCCGAAACTAGTGTTACTTCGAAGTGGAGTCCCTCTGGCTATTTGGCCCCTAAATAAGCATATCCGCGTCCGGATTGCGCAATAAAATCTGAGAAGGTGTTTAAACATCCAAGTCAAGTTTCTTAGATTTCAGCAAGGCTTTTGTGTAACTGGCTCTGCTATTCCAATTTTCTTCGCTGTTCAGAAGTTCGAATATATCGCAGAAGTTTTCGACAGTACAGACGACGACTTTGGCCTCAAAATTCGTTCTTTCTAAACTCCATCTCCCGCAATGAAAGAAAGTGTGTTACGTCTTCTCAATCAATGCATCATCATAAATTCAATTTGGTTGTGTCATCTTCCCCATTTTAAACAGATATTTACAAAAGTCACCGTGTCCGGATAACAGCTGTGTTAAATAGTAATTAATCTCACCAAATTTTCTCTCAATCCAGCTGGTAATATTTGGGAGAAGTTTTGCCATCCATCTATCACTTGTTTCAATGTTCCATTTCTCTTGCCAGTGTTGTATGATTCGCTTTCTGGCGTCGTCGACATTTACTGTCTCTCCGTGCACCCATACCTTCTTCCGCTCGCTTGCCTGTATACCTATAGGTATTACACCACTGATTACCAGTACTGCTGACTTAGATACAGTCCGATATGCCGATGCCACCCTAAGTGCAACGGTCCGTTGTACCGAAGATAAAGGCCTTTAATGCTTCTGCCCAGATCTCACCGCCGTAAAGCAGAAAAGAGTAGCTAATTGCCATCATCAAACTGCGTCTGCTGTATACAGACAGAATATTGGCCATAAGCTTAATAAGTAAGGAGGTAACCTTAGCCCAAGGTGTACATTTCTGTTGTATTTTTCAGACCGCTTTGGTTAGGTTAGGTTAGAGGACGTGTACTTGTCAATTAAGATAAGTACAGTACCCGGAGGTCGAATTGACCCATTGTACAAACGTCCTAGTTTCTCACACCACTTATGTTGTGTGCGTTAATTTTTATATATGAGTGGTGGGACCTATAGTTTAAAGTCGACTCCGAACGACAGATTTTTGGGAAACTTTTTCATGGCAATTTTATTTACTCTCAGAGTTTTTGCCAGAAATCTGCTGAGAGGAAGTCGCCGAAGAAAAGCTTTGTATTTTGTCTTGATGTCTGACCTGGGCTCGAACCTTGGCTTTACGTCTAATAAGACAACACACTACCTACTAGACTACGGCGACTTGATACCCTTTTAAATTCCTCTTCTTATTCTACTGAAAGGTTCTGAACAGATCAGCATATAAAGCGTGCCTTCCCTTCTTCGCACGCCCATATGCTTGAATTTTCACTTAACTGCCTAGCTAATTCAGCTTTCTCAGATAGTCTTATAGTCGTCGATGAAATGGTTGCGAACTGAACTCTACATCAACCCATCGTGTTTACTTAGACAGAATTCGGTTTAGTGGACTAATCATATACATACTGCAGGTCTCAGAGATACATTACCTACTTACTTAACTGCTTATTACAACCCTTCAGTCAAGATTACAACCTAGTTTCAAACGCCACCCATGTTGGGTGTGTTAATTTTATCTATGAGTGGCGGGACCTACAGTTTAGAGGGACAGAGTTTTGAGAAACTTTTCATGGTAATTTTTTTTACTCATCAGAGTTTTCTGCCAGAATTCACCGAAAATATTTGTAGTTTTTTTTTATTTTTTAATTCGTTGTCAATTATTTCTAACATTGAATTTATTTGAAATTTTTTTTTTATTCGCATTGACAATCATCTTGAAGTTGTTCTAACAAAATTTACAAAAACGAAACGATAAAATACTTTCGTTGCCAAAAACATGATCTGAATAAAAAATATGTTTCAATTAAACAACCATGTCAATATGAAGATATTTTTCTAAGTCTCACTAAAAAATTCTTGTCAAATATTTATTGTTTGACATTTGTTTGTAGTGATGATAAGTTAAAACAAAAACAAAGCATTGGTAATGATAGAAGCTTCAATATAATATTCGTGAAATGAATACATACTCAACATTTTAAAATTATTCACGCATAACGAAAAAAAAGTTTCGTTAAACGAAACACTTTTGAAAATTAAATGGAGTTCAGTGTAGATGACCATAAAAATTTGAGTTACATTTCCTTGTTTACATAATGCAAAATGTATGAGTGGTACAGGTTGCGGCCAATTTAGGAATGTTGGCCGCCTGATTGGTAACAAGAAAGATGAATTCCAAAGTACTTACATAGATGGCAACACTAATGTCATTGTATTCTGACACAATATTCCGTATATTATTTCCACCGAACATAATGAATCGATTTACCCTTGAGCCACCGTTGGAATTTATTGGAAATTTATTTCAAAAGCAAAAAATGCCGTACAAAATTTGGTTGCAGAGAATTACCAACAGTGTCCGGTAGACGCAAGTTTATTGCTAAAATTCATGAAAGTGATTCATTGTTGAGGCGTCATGACGTGAGGTTTGCGTTGCCAGATTTAAAATTCACAAGAAATTTTCCAGAATACATGCTCATTACAACAATATTTAGAAGACTTTCAATTCACTTCTCCTTACAGTATGAAGATTCAATGTTAAGTACCAGCTGGGCCATCTATCGGTTTAAATTTGAACCATCGGTTATTTCGAATCTGGCAAAGCTTATGTAATTCTATTCTCGTCACAAAATTCAGTAAATTATCTCCACTGAACGTAATGAATTAATTTACGCTTGAGCAAAATTGGAATTTGTTGGGCCAACCAGAAACGGCACGATGATGTTGATTTTGTCAAAAAACAATCATCTTTTCGGACGTAGCTCTTTTTCATCACGGAGGGTAAGTTAATAAGCAAAATTTCCATTTTTTGGGCTCTGAAAACTCACACGTGGCATTACAGATGCAAATGCACCCATTATGAGTGACTGTTTGATGCGGCTTGTGGAGCGGAGGCATCATTGGCCCATATTTCTTTGAAAATGAGAACGAAACAGCCATTACGGTCAATGGAGACACCTATCGTAACATGTTAACCGATTTTTTTGTATCCGCTCTTCATGCTATTGATGTGTACGATGTTTGGGTTCCACAGGATGATGCAAATTGCCATACATCTCGTTAATAAGCAAAATTGACACTTTTTGGGCTCAGAAAACCCATACGTTGTCTCACAGATGCAAATGCAGCGATTATGAGTGACTGTTCTTTGAAGTGAGGTGCACCGTGATACACATCTCATGCCGCAATCGATTTATTGCATCTAACGTTAGATGACCCTTTAATTAGCCGAAATACATACATAATTGGTCATTATAACTCTTCAGTCAGGATTATGGCATAGCTTCTCACACCATATATTGTGTGCGTTAATTTTATACATGAGTGGCGGGGCCTACAGTTTAAAGTCGACTCTGAACGACAGACTTTTGAGAAATTTTTCATGGCAATTTTATTTGCTCTCAGAGTTTTTGCCAGAAACCTGCTGAGAGGAAGTCGCCTTAGAAAAGTTTTCATATTTTCGATTTAATGTCTGACCTGGGGTTTGAACCACGGCCTTACGTCTAATAAGCCAACACACTACCTACTAGACTACGACGCCTAAAGATTATTTCTTGTAATTGACCGTAATTGCGTCGTAAATTATCCGTTGGTGAGCTCCAATTTCGGCATATTTTTGCCAACGATAGTCACCATAGCCTAGTAGACTTTGTAGTATTTTCTGTGGGGTGCAGTTATAGAAAAGTGTTATGCCGGCAAACCAGAGACAATGGAGCATTTCAAGGCCAACATTCCTGATGCCGAAGATTTTCAAAGAAATCTGTTGTTCGGTTTCGACTTTAAACTTCTGGTAAGGATCTTCAAGTATAAAATTAACACACACTAAACACTATCGTACATGGGCTGTAATATGAAACGCCTCTTGAAATATGAGATCATCCTACACTTCCACCTGTGGCGTCAAACGCGCCGCGATGCGTGCTAAAGTGAGCTTTTGGTATCAAAGCCATACACTTTTAGTTTCCATTCGTAAAAATTTGAACGCCGTTGCAATTAACTCAGCGAAGTGCTAAACAATATCAGACAAAATGGAATCGATTTATAATTTTTCTAATTCAAACTGTTCATAATTATATGGCCTCAGCCTTTTTTTGCGTACTTTAAAGTGCTTTAACAACAAATGAGTTCTCTACCATATAAAAGCATTTGCAATTCATGAGTGTTTTTTCTTTAACACTCGCATATAAAATTTGGCGCGAAAAGATTTCTGTTTTGCATATTTAAAGTATAACACCATCCGACTGGGGCATTAGACACGTAACGCACTTTTAGTACAAAAAAAAAATTATTCATGCTTCAGTAAGTTTAATAAAAATAACGACTTTTAGTTTCTAAAACATTTCTAATGTATACAAATGCTTTTTGCACACTCGTTAGGTATGTACAGTGGACAGCAAAAGTCTTAGTACGGCAATATTTTTTGACAAAAAAAAGTCCTTAATACTCTAGGGGATCGTTTGAAAGAACAGTTACGTAATCGCTAAACCTCAAACAAAAGTCAACCGGAAAACTTGTTCATGGTGCCACTTGAAAACACTAAACAAAACTTGTACATTTAATTCCAAATGGATTAAATGGTGTGCTTGACCTTAAGGGGTATTCTACTAAATATAAACGATAACATTTTCATATATTAGGCCTTTGAATTTTAAATTTACTCAGGGTTCTAATTGGAGGTACTTATGGAGTCATTTGAAACGTTACCTTATTTTTCTCTTGTTTTACAAAAAACATTAAAAAATTATTTGTTTTATAATAAAACAGAAGTGGTATATTTATGGGGTTTTTGGGTCACTTTCTCCATACAAATTTGGGAGCATGTGTACGCTACAGTCGGTAGTGGACGGTTAGTCGATAGGTTTGTAACACGTAATGTGTATGATAGTTTTTTGGGATAATAAATTCTTATCCCATTTAAAATTAAAGTTCCTTCTAATACAACAACAACACCACGTACAACTATATTTCTATTTCTTCAACAATTGACTATGATAAAAAGTGACAAGAATTTATTATCCCAAAAAACGATCATACACATTACGTGTTACAAACCCATCGACTAACCGACCACTACCAACTGTAGCGTAAGCATGCCCCCAAATTTGTATGGAGAAAGTGACCCAGAAATCCCATAAACATACTACTAACAGAAATAAATTTATAAAATAAATATAAAAACTATAAATTTTTATACAAACTGTTGGCTAAAATTCATGAAATTGCTAAAATATATTGCCGTACTAAAACTTTTGCTGTCCACTGTATGTATGTAAATAAAAATAATAAATATTTTTAACTTATTTTTGTTTTTTGTATTCATAAATCTATGTATAGATGTGTATATAGTATTTGAAACGAAGTTTGAGTAACATGTGCTCCACTGTTATGTGAACGATCCCTGACCTATAATAAGATGCTTTAGAAAATATTTTTTAATAACTTTAAACAGCCAATAAGTAATTGGAATAATTTTTAAATAATAAAACAATATGTATGCACGTAAACGATAATTTTTATACAATTTTGCTTTGGTTTTAGTCCTAATAGCTCACGAGCGAGGTTTAGTCAAAAAATATGTTGACTGCGATAATTTAATTTTGTTTTAAAATAATCAGATTTGAGCAGATTTCAGATGACAGAGTTTTAAGAAAGTTTTCATGGCAATTTTATTTACACGCACAGTTTTTGGCGGAAATCTGCTAAGAGACAGTCGCCGAAGAAATATTTTTTTCATATTTCATTTTGTTGGGGATGTTTGATCTGTGTTTTGAATGGTAATCCCACGTCTAATAAGCCAACACACTACCTATTAGCCAAAGGCGACTACATGTCTATGATATCTGGATCAAGATTAGCTTAGATAACGTTAGACGGTGAACCTACGTAATAGTTTAACCATCGATACCACAACGAATATCAAAAACAGTGACCGATACATTCCTACTAGTTATTGATTCCATCTTTATTTGCAAGACTAAAGACAAATAGGAAGTCGCCGTGGTCTAGTAGGTAGTGTGTTGGCTTATTAGACGAAAAGCCAGGGTTCGTGCCCCAGGCCAGACATCAAAACAAAATACAAAAAGTATTTCTTCGGCGACTTCCTCTCAGCAGATTTCTGGCAAAAACTCTGAGAGTAAATAAAATTGCCATGAAAAAGTTTCTCAAAAATCTGTCGTTCGGAGTCGACTTTAAACTGTAGGTCCCGCCACTATGTATAAAATTAACACACACAACATAAGGGGTGTGAGAAACTAGGTCGTAATCCTGACTGAAGGGTTGTAATGACCAATTATGTATGTATGTAAAGACAGAGAAAAAACGGAGAAACTAAAAACATACACATTTTCATAGCAGGACTCTAGACTCGGACTCTGAAACACGAGTTGAAAGAACAATGGTAACCTTAGCGCACCTAACACTAAATTGCATGATACGCTTAATTAAGATAATTTTGCGAAAGGAAATGGTAGTAGTTTAGTGGTCTCAAAAATCTGTCGTTCAGTGTCGACTTTAAACTGTAGATTCCGCCAGAATGAACAAGAAAACAACGCTAATTACGCTTACACATTAATTCCTGGGATGTAATAGCTTACTGTGCCTTCAGTTTGTTAACTCGAACGTGGTTTCGATAATATTTAAGGAGATGCTCTTTGGACTTGACTGTATTGGAAAGCATTACCAGAAATAACAATGAATGTGATCCGCGAACAGTATTTATTCTTATTCCTTTGAATGACAAAGAGAGTCTTCCCTTTTCTATCGACAAATATGTATTCTGCCACCAATACCCCTTCGTAGTTTTTTAACTTAATTATTTTCCAGCGAAGACGAGTATACTCGACATAAAGAGAGTGAAATGTTTGTGACATATGAGACAAACGCAACTGACTGGCGCATAGCATAGCGAAAGTGGAGCTTAGATCTTTTGTTATCACAATACAATTTACTTAATATCCTACAATTTAATGTTGTAAAGCATGACATCTATAACTCCACTGATTGGAGCATAAAGATTCAATGCGATATTCGCTAAAATCATAATTTTTGGGATATTCTCGATCCCAGAAATACTTTACATACAATACATCTCATCTCCTTAATTTTGTATATCCGACCAGAAGTGAAATACAACTCTCATGTATAGATCGGCACATCGAAGCATATTATGAGGCTTTTTGATGTCATAAAGACAGGGGTAAAGGTTCTTATTAATATCAGAAGAGCATCCAACTCAATTGGTTTATGGGAACACCATTGTAATATTGCTTCTGTCTTATCGTTCCATTGCCATAATAAAGAATTGTGCTTCAGTGAAAGAAAGAAATTTGGTTTTATGTACTACGCGTCTGCCATGTACAACATATTTGTTGTCCATTCGGTAACATAAACAACATTGCATAGACCATTCTGTCTTTAGCTCGATAATATGTATCGAAAATGCTTTTCCTCTCTAGCCACAGTATTACAGACATAATTTGATCATTACAACCTTTCAGCCAGGATTACGACCTGGTTTCTCGCTTCACTTATGCTGTGTGTGTTAATTTTAAATATGATTGGTGGGACCTACAATTTAAAGTTGACCCCGAACGACAGATTTTTGAGAAACTATTTCATTTTATTGGAGATATTTGACCGCGAACTTAAGTCTAATAAGTCACCACGGTACCTACTAGACAACGGTGACTTCCGTCACAGTATTAAAAAATTTTTAAAACAATGTTTACAACAATGTTTCTAAAATCTATTTCTTGAAGCTTTAACGGTTTAATTTATTTTCAAAAAACTTATTTATTTTTTAACAATGAAGACGTGTATACTCGACACAAATAAAGGGAAATGTTTCTACTGTTTCTGCCTGTAAAAGTAGGCAATCATAACTAAACATCTTGCGTTGCATGTTAATTTTTTGGAAAATATTTATTTATTTATTAACATTACTTCATTAGAAATTCTTATTTCAGCTTAATGCAGGCTATTATTTATTAAAATAATAATAAAATAAGATTGCCAAACTAACGAATGTTATCAAATATGTATTTTTTAAAAGACCTTTATTTGATCTTTTATAGGAAAAATTCCCATAAATTCTTTGAATTATAATATGAATGCGATCTTTTTTCCTTCAAGACGAGTATACTCGACAATATGCGAAATATTGTCATTTCGCTATGAATATACTCGACATTATGCGAAATATTGTCATTTCGCTATGACGAGTATACTCGACATTCTGCGAAATATTGTCATTTCGCTATGAATATACTCGACATTATGCGAAATATTGGCATTACGCTATGACGAGTATACTCGACATTCTGCGAAATATTGTCATTTCGGTATGACGAGTATACTCGACAATATGCGAGATATTGTCATTTCGCTATGACGAGTACACTCGACATAAGCAGTTAAAAGGTTAAAGTCTAATACAATACACTTTTCATGTAGTTCGTTGAATATTAATGTGAATGCGATTTGTTTGTAGAAGACGAATATAATCGACATTATAAGAAAAAAATTTTGTTTTGTTCTGACATGTATAAGTTGGTAAAGGATTAAACCTTTTATGTAGGAATCAAGTCCCCGAATGTTGGTTGTATGAACTGCAATTAGACGAAATAACGTATTTTTGCTAATAAAAAAGAAACTGATAAGCATTTAAAATAATAATTATACCAGTTTAAATAAAACAATTTGACTTGAAATGTCATTAACCGCTGTGATAACTTTATTAAAACAATGTTTGGAATCATTAATTATTAATGCGTTGAAACAGAAGAAGAAACTGTTTGACGTACATATCAATTATAATGGTTTTGAAAATTAAGAGAAGAGAAAAAAATTAATTAAAAAAAATATAATAAGTAGCTGTTAAATTAAACAAAAAAAAAATAGAAATAAATTTTATGTGTAGAAAAAAACCATGCAAATCAGTGATTAATAATATTTTTTTCAAAATTTAATTATGAAAACATCATGGTTTAGAATATTCTTTGAATTTGCCAGCTAATATTTGTTAAATACAAAATCTAATTAATTTATAACGTTGATATGATAAAGTTATCGGCCATATAAAGTTTGATAAGTTATTAAATTTCAAAAAAAAAAAGAAATTTTGTTGATATTCAATTTCAATAACTAAACTTAACAGGGATCTCTGCATCAAGTTTATATTTATTTATTTTATTGAAAACTGAATATAGTTCGTTTGCTAAGACTTTTGTTTGAAATTTAAAAATGATTATGTACGAAAATCAATTTTATCACATTAACTTATCACACTACCCTCGTTTGAAATTAGCTAAAAATAAATATGAATTATTTTATTTAAAATGCAAATTTTTATACGCTTTTAACGATGTTAACAAAAAATAAATAACTTCTAATTAAAATTAATAAAAATTGGCGGGAAATTACAACCGGATTAAAATGTTGTTTTGTTTTTGTTGTATTTTGTTTAATTAATCGTTGAATTTTTTTTCTCCTCTCATCAACTTGTCATGTTTGTTTATAAACATTTGCCCTCTCATTCGATAAACTTGCCTGTACAATACCTAACAGTTTTTATTTCATTTAATATTAACGTTTAACAAATTAAATAATTTTTTTTTTAATATTTTATTAGTTTCCGTAAATGTCTTGTGTGTACAAAAATCGTAAATTAGTTTTTAAACACATTTTCTTTTGTACGTTTTCGTCTTCCTATTTTCTTAATACATATTTAAATAAACATTTCACAAAAAATTTTATTCTTTTTATTAATATTATGTTTTTTTCTAAGATTATATTAAATACCATATGTTTGGCTGTGATGATAAATAGAAATTCTCATGTTCATTAAATATTATTTCCGAGTTTGTTGCTTAAGTTTTTTGTTTTCCTTTTCATTTTGATTGACTTACAGCTTGCCGTTAAAGTTGGGTTTAGTTAAAGGTAACTTTAGCTAAAGTGAACTTTAAAGCCACCTTTAACTTATTTTCGTTATTACAATCTACAGATAATATAAAGAAACTTTTTCAAAAATGTGGCAGTGCCGGACATCGACATACACTGCTCAATTAAACAAGTTTTTTTTTGAACTCAGTGGCAACGATGGCCTTCTTTTTGTTGTATATGCTTATTTTGTTTATATTTGAAGTTGCCACATTGAGGGCCATTATTACAACTTGACGTTAACTAAAGGGAGGATTTTAACGGGCAGATAAATTGTTTTTCGTTATTATGAGTACCCAATAAGATAGAAGTGATCGTTAAGCTAAAGGGAGGATCATCCTGCCTTTAACATTTAAAGGTCACTTTATGTTTGAACTTGCCAGCATATTTACTACTTTCAATGTGGCAACTTCAAATTTAAACAAAATGAGCATATACAACAAAAAACTAAGCCCGCGGTTGCCACTGCGTTAAAAAAAACTTGTATAATTGAGCAGTTTTACCGGCACTGCCATATTTTTGAAAAATTTTATCTGTAAGTTGTAATAACGAAAATAAGTTAAAGGTAACTTTACAGTTCCCTTTAGCTAAAGGTACCTTTAACTAAACCCAAGTTTAACGGCAAGTTGTAATAATGGCCCTTAAAGTAGTATATATACTGGCAAGTTCAAACATAAAGTTAACATTAAAAGTTATTGGCCGCTTATAATAATAAAAAACAATTTATCTGCTCTTTAAAATCATTTCTTTAGTTAACGCCCAGTTGTAATAATGGCCCTTAAAATTGCGAGAAGGTAGGTAGACATTCTTAAAAAATATTTTATTTCGTGACATTGTTTTGCTTTCATAAAAAAGTGTTTCCATGCAGAAGATGATGATAGAATTGTCATCCATATTTAGGCTGACTTCCAAAATGTTAGTTGCTTTGTGTTTGAACAAAGTATAGTGTTTCATAAAGCCGCTGTACAAAATGTTTACAATGTATAATATTTCAAAACGTCGTCAATGTGCACTTTTAACGTAGTCAAAAAGCAATCAGGCATCAGATTTATAGTTGATGCATTGTTTGGTAACTTTGCACACGTATGTACAAAATTTATATACCGTAGTAGAACTGTATACAAACTTTGTATTGATACATTTTGGAAGTCAGCCTTACTTAGAAACAATACAAACGACAAAAATGTATTCAATTTATTGATTCCATTGCCATTCAAAGACATACATAATTTTTACTTTGGCGAATGTAGTTCTTTTTATATACGACCACCACAGAGGATAGCCAGCCCTATTATGTGAATTGTTTTGAAACTAAGAAAATCGGTTGATGGATGGATGAAAGAGGTTGGAATGTTGGATAAAATAAAGAATAATTTGGATGAAGAACAGTAAACGCCAGGTCACATATCAAAACGAAAATAAGAAAAAATAATTCTTCGTCGACTTCCTCTCAGCAGATTTCTGGCAAAAACTCTGAGAGTAAATAAAAATTGCCATGAAAAGTTTCTAAAAAGTCTTTAAACTGTAGGTCCCGCCACTCATATATAAAATTAAAGCACACAACATGAGTGGTGTAAGAAGTAATCCTGACTGAAGGGTTGTAATGACCAATTATGTAATGGAATGCTGTTCTAATCAATAGAGTTGTAAACCGCAATTAAATTAATGAACATCTTTAGTATATGCATGTGCAGCATTGACCAACTTCATTCCTAGTTTAGTGGAACTTGGTCAGTACAGGGATTGTGTTCATCTGTGGCGTCTCAACGGGCCGCTATACTTGCTCAAGTGAGCTTTTGGTATCAAAGCTACCACTCCAACCTATCTACCAGTACATGGACGAGTCTATTTATATGATCAGTTGTGGTCTCATAATTATCAGATTCATCTATATGAGCTTTTTCCAGTAACAAACGAAGGAGAAATCTTTCTTCAAAATTTATTTAAGGACAGTCAGTTGCCGCAGTCTAGTAGGTAGAGTGTTGAGAGTGTCTGAGAGTACATAAAAAAAATTGCCATGAAAAGCTTCTCAAAAATCTGTCGCTCCCACTTATGGATAAATTTAACATACACAACACAGATGTAAGTGGTGCGAGAAGCTAGGTCGTAACCCTATGGAAATATTCTGTGGAGTATACTTAAGCGATGTTTAGAGTACAGGGAACTTCAATAAAATAATTTCACAATAAATAACACTTTTGATATAAAAAAACAAAAAATTGCTTGTTCACATAATTAGCACACGCCCGTTAAAGGTGAACAAAGATAAGACGATCACTGTATATTCATACTTGTATGTATGAATGCAAAGCGCATTCGCATATTCAAAGCGTTTAAATGGGATGACTGGCGTGTCTTACTCGGCACCCCATTAAAGACATTCGATATGTATGCGTGAGTGATCGAGTACTATGATCAGTACTATGATCACCTATTAACGCATTAAAGGGTTCTCCAAACTTAATCAAACGCTAATTTTCTTCCATCAGGTTATCATTAGACATCTTTATCCTATCATTGTTTGCGCTATCTCTCGGTACACTGTTAACTAAAATGAATTCCTTTTCACGACACTTTATACCAACATTTATATAATTTTGATCCTTACAAGCCTTTAGTCAAGATTACGATATGGCTTTTCACACCACTTAGGTTGTGTGGGTTAATTTTGTACATAAGTGGCGGGACCGACTCCAAACGACAGATATTCGAGCAACTTTTTCAAGACAATTTTTTAATTGTCAGAGTTTTTGTCAGAAATCTGCAGAGAAGAATTCGCGGAAGAAATATTTTTCACATTTCTTTTTGTACGAGATATCTGAGCCAGGAGCTCATTCACAGTGAACTTGTATATTTCCAAATCCTTAGGTATTAACAACATCTCCACTGAGCTGATAAAAACTAAACCACGAACTAATTAGCAAAGTTGTTAAAAAATGACGCAAATTTAATCAGTAGTAGTAGTAGATTCAAAGGAAAGGCTCATTATCATGCAAGAACTAGTCTTAGGCGGTAAAGTTGGATTCACCCATCGTTTCGAAACAAAATTTTTGTTCCGGGACTAAAGCGTGGTCCTCCTTTCTTTCTTTCAGCAGCTTCCTAACTTCAATTCTCCTCATTTTTAGTTTTTTTTTATATGTATATACTTTGCAATTGAACGAGCTTTCTTCAGCTCAATGGCTACTAAAAGAAGTATTTTACGTTTATCCAGTTTTTTTTTCACTAAGATTTGTTTTAATTTACAATTTCTTTGTACATAACACAATAAAAAAATATGATCACACTCAAGCCAAGAAAACAAACGAATTGCAATCATCTGCTACTGTGCTGCCTAATTGTAAAACTAACACGCATCGTTTACAAAAATATTTCATATGGTAACCTTGTTTTTACAGAACAATTGTTCGAAGTGGGTGAATCGTTTTGAACAAACTCTCAAAAAGCTGGGTGGATCCAGCTTAATGCATAGGTCACGTAAACTGACTACGGATCGTAATAGAACAATCAATTATTAAGTCGGCACACTACCTGTTAGACTACGGCGTCTTCTAATAGACTACAACGATTCTAAATTTTTTTCAAAATTCCTTTCCCAAATTGTATTTCTTTAAAAAACTTACTTTATTTCCTTTAATAAGTTTTTGGGAAAATTTTATGATGAGTTATTGTATGCACGTTGAGGTTGTATTCAAATTTTGACTGGCATGTTGAATGCTTTGTATGTTCGTGATTCATTTGTATGAAGCAGAAGTCTTTCCTGTTTTCAACAGCTTAAACTTAAAAAGTGTGATTTTATAAATTGTAAAATAGTTTTGGTTTCGTTTTATTGCCCAAACAATTATGTTTTAATTATTAAAGCTGCAATTGCATGCACGCGCGTCAATTAAATAATTTTTTTTTTTTAATGTGGGAGTTTAAAAAAATTGAATGAAAAAAAAATTGAAAATTGAAAATGATTGCAAAAATATTAATCATAATGGATCATTTTGTCATCAGCTGAATGAATAACATACAAAAAAATTTAACTAAGAAAAAAGTCACATTTAAACCTAAAGATACGAAACCGAATAAATTAATAATTGGTGGTGGCAGTCATTTTTCTTTAGACTGTATTCAATAAATTATAATTACTAGAGAAATAATATTTCATAAATTAGAAAAAAAAACCAGCGACATGCAAGTAAAACAAAACTTAAATATTCAATAACAAATGAACGAATGAACACTTTCGCATAGAAGACGACAAGACAATACAATACTCAGAAAATAGCAGCAGCAGCATCTCTTATTCATCTTCAGAAATCATAGAGAAAAAATAGCAAAAAAAAAATCATAGAAAAATAAATGACAAAACATGTTAGCATTTCAAATTAATAAAAATATCATATGGATTGGAAACTATGTTGCACATACGTACATAGATGCCAACATTTATTTACCACTACACATACACATTTACTAGATGACACGCACGCTTGTTTCAATGCAAGAGGACACATGCAATCTCTACTGCAACAAAAATTATTCATATCGAGTGAGAGAGAAGGAGAAGGAGAGAGAGAGCGAGATACGAAATATGAAATAAATGTCATTAAATCAGTCAATATGGCGACATCATCAATCTTTTGACATGTTGTTCCTCAAAGCGTCAGATAAGTTCAGAGTGATGGACGGACAGAAAACAAAAAAAAAATTTATATGCAACAATAAGTTGCATAGAAAAACAAAATAAAAAAACAACAAATGGAGTTTGTTATTAATAAAAATAAAAGTGCAATTTTTTAATGACAAATAAATAAAATTTATTATGCAAGTAACATAAACAAAAAACAGAAAAAAAAGAAGAAACAAAAATTTGACAAAGGTACACATCACATCTTCTGTTCTTATGTCATTATTTTGGTTGTTTCTTTGTTACTCATGATGGGCAGAATAATAAATAAAAGAAGGTCTGTGGGTACTTAGGTACCAGATTTGGACTTGGCTATGTTTACCAGAGAACTAAAGGAGATAATTTCAAAAACATCGAGTTAGGACTGCATTTAACATAGGACGTATACAAGTATAATAAGAAATTTGTTCTGCACCTACATACATAATTGGTCATTACAACCTTTCAGTCAGGATTACGACCTAGTTTCTCACACCACTTATGTTGTGTGTGTTAATTTTATACATGAGTGGTGGGACCTACAGTTTATAGTTGACTCCGAACGACAGATTTTTGAGAAACTTTTCATGGCAATTTTATTTACTCTGAGAGTTTTTGCCAGAAATCTGCTGAGAGGAAGTCGCCGAAGAAAAACTTTTTGTATTTTGTCTTGATGTATGCCCTGGGGCTCGAACCCTGGCTTTACGTCTAATAAGCCAACACACTACCTACTAGACTACGGCGACTTCATTCTGCATCGAACAGGTTAAAATGATTAAAGCAAATTATTTTTCTCTCGGATGAACGAACCATAACGAATCCTCAATCACAACCTCATATTCATTGGCAAGACCATACTCTTCGAAATTTTTTACACTAATTTTGGGTAAGCCTTTATTATAAGCATTGTTTAAGGATATACTGGTTGTTATGTATGGTAGCTATATTGGGTAGGCCATCTATCGGTTTAAATTTGAACCATTGGTTATTTCGAATCTGGCAGCACTTATATCATTATAATCTGTCACAAAATTCAGTATATTTGGTCAGTTCACACAAGCCGTTGTATCGTTGTATTCATTGTATTGTTGGACGACTATACGATAGTGTATGCTTGTTGTTGATAATTTTCATGTAAAAATCCGATACACTTATACACATTTTTTTCATATGTTTTTAAAAGTTGTATTGGTTTCGTGCTATCAAATTGTGTGAATGCCAAAAATTATGAAGAAGAATACGACATACACAATACAGCATAGCATTGAGCGTCCACAAACAACCAAATGTATTCAATACAACACACACGATACAAAGTCGTGTGAATTGGCCACATATGTTTTTAAAAGTTGTATTGGTTTCGTGCTATCAAATTGTTTGAATGCCAAAAATTATGAAGAAGAATAAGAAGAAGACATTTGGAATACGACATACACAATACAGCATAGCATTGAGCGTCCACAAACAACCAAATGTATTCAATACAACACACACGATACAAAGTCGTGTGAATTGGCCAATTATCTCCACTGACCGTAATGAATCGATTCACGCTTGAGCAACGTTGGCATATATTGGAAATTTATTTCCAAAACAAAGACAATTGGTCGGAAATTACACGAAAATGTTGTAAAAAAATTAATCGGAGAGAAGGACCAACAGTACCCGGTATACGCAAGTTTATTGCAAAAGTTCGTGAAACTGCTTTCATTGTTGATAAGCCAAGACGTGAGCGTGTTCGTACAGTGGGTACACCTGAAAATATCGAAGCCATGACTGAGAATGTGTGTGAGAGTCCATCACCACCAACTCATCATCGTTGTCAAGAATTGAACATTTCACGCAATAGTTTACGTCGAATTTTGTGGAAAGATCTCTGTATGACGCCTTACAAAGTTCAAAAGTTGAAGTCGCATGACCATCTACTTCGTTTTCGAATGAATTTCATTTTCATATTGGTAGGTACGTTAATAAGCAAAATTGCCGTATTTGGGGCTCAGAAAACTCACACGTGGTCTTACAGAAGCCAATACACCCCTTAGAATAATTTTTTGGTGAGGTTTGTGGAGCGGAGGCATCATTAGCCCATATTTCTTTGAAACTTAGGACCGCCTAACCATTATGGTCAATAGAGGCACATATCGCACCATGATAACCGATTTTTTTGGATCCACTCTTCAGGGTATTGATGTAATCGATGTTTTATTTCAACAGGATGGTGCAACTTGCCACACATCTCATGTCACAATCAATTTATTGCATCAAACGTCTGATGGCCGTTCAATTAATCGAAACGGTAATGTCGATTGGCCGCCAAGAAGCTGCAGTTTAACACCGTTGGACTGTTTTCTGTAGGGTGCCGTTCAAGCAAAGTGTTCAGCCGATAAATCAGAGACAATTTAGTTTTCGAAGGCCAACATTCGTGATGCCATTATAGAGATACAACCACTTACACTCGAAAAGGTGTACTAAAAATGGTGCAATCGAATGAGGTACTGTGAGGCCAGCTGAGGCAGCCATATGAATGAAATAATATTCCATTTCTAACCTGAGCAATTGTACTTCACAACAAAAAACTAAATTTTGGCAAAATTTCAATCCGTTTCTGTTTTATTGCATTTTGAAATTTAAACTTTTAAATGGCTCTTTATGTAATTACGAGTAGGATTCTAGAGAAGATGAAGTCGCCGTGGTCTAGTAGGTAGTATGTTGGCTCATTAGACGTGAGGCCTCGGTTCAAACCACATGTCAGGCATATCCAACTGAACGAAATATGAAAAAATATTTTTCGTCGGCGACTTCCTCTCAGCAGATTTCTAGCAAAAACTCTAAGAGTACAGAAAATTGTCAGGAAAAGTTTCTCAAAAATCTGTCGTCCAGAGTCGACTTTAAACTGTTGGTCCCGCCACTCATATATAAAATTAACGCACACAACATAAGTGGTGTGAGGGTTGTAATTACTAATGATGTATGTTTACTAGGGAAGACACGTTTTTTTTTTTTTTTTTTTTTTTTTTTTTTTTTTTTTTTTGTAGAAACAATATATTAACTTATAGAGTTACCCCGAGCTTTTTTTAAATTTTAGTTGTTTTAATATTAAAAATTAACTGCTTTAAGGATCTAATTTGTAATGATTCAAAAAAATTTATTTTCAATAAAATTACAGAAGTCTTTTTCAGATTAAAATCAAATCTATGAATAAGTATTTAATATTTTTATTTGTTAAGAAGCCAATAATCTTAAATTACATTTTTATTGTAATTTTTCATTCCTCAAAATTTCAAAAATTTATTGAATACATTCTTTAATACCTCTGAGTATAAGCTCAACAAGTGCTTTTAATGGCAGATATTGATTGCTTGGATATATGAACATACATATATGCCATCGATAGTGTATTTAAGCACTTGTATGTAACATTCTAATTATCATAACAAAAGTCAACGTCATCGGCATTATTATTATTTACAAACGGAATGAAAAAAAAAACGCTTGTAATCAAGAATTTTATTCGTATTTATTATAGAAATGCACGTAACCAACGAAATACAAGTAACTTTTAAAGAAGATTTTTTTCTCAATATTCACATGCCATAAAATTATCCACACAGTGTACAGATAATTTATTGTTTATGCTTCTACTCCACGATGTAAAATAAATACATTGTATGGTTTATTGTCTTATAAAAATTAAAAGCTTTTTAATTAAAAACATCGGTAGTGGTTGTGGTACCTACCAATACCTTTGGGAAAAATTGTTTGACATTTTTTTTAATTATTATTTTTTGTTTATAATTAATTTATGCAAATACTGTTATTGAACAATTAAAATCATATCAAATAATTTATGCAACGATCAATTAAATAACATGTTAAAAACAGTTTGAGTTTCATTTAATTTGTTCACTTGAAACGTTGTTAACGCGCGTCAATTATAAACAATAAAAAACTGAAGAAAAAAAAACAATGTTAACGCCAGGCAGGCCTTAAAAAGAATGAATTCAATACCAATTAAAAAATTAAATAATTAATACGAGGGATTTCGAAATGCCTAAAAAATATTTAAATAATTAAGTGTTATTTAAATTTTCAATTTCTTAAAGGCCTTTGCTTAACCAAAAAAAAGGTGTTGATATGAGTGAGTAATTCATTTAATACTCTGGACTGTACTGTATCAACATGTAATCTATTCGAAGCTTCTGGCTGGTGATTCTTTTACACGTTTGGCTTTTGAAAATTGAAATGAACGCAGCATATTTGCAAAAGTGAATGGTTCAAATGCCAAAATATTTATTCTCTAAAAGTAAATAAAATTGCAGTGAAAAGTTTTTCAAGAATCTCTTAGTATGTTGGTTTATTAGACATGAGACCACGATTCAAACCCCATGTCAGACATCTCAAGTAAAACGAAATACATATATCAACAGATTTCTGGCAAAAACTCTGAGAGTAAATATAAAATTGCCCTGAAAAAGTTTCTCAAAAATCTGTCGTTCGGTGTCGATGTTAAACTGAAGGTTCCGACACTCATGTATAAAATTAACACACACAACATAAGTGATCTGAGAAGCTAGGTCGTAATTTTGTTGAAAGGCTTGTTATGGCAAATTATATATGGATGAATTATGTGCTTGCACGATAACTTAATACTTGCCATGTAGTCATGTAAATACTCATGTAAAAGCGGCTAAGTGGTCCATGCATATGCTTTAATTTTGCCAGCAGTGAAGTTGTCTTCCAGACTAAATTTGCAGTTGACTTATTTCTGAATTCAAAAGACCCGACACCAAACAAACATGGTTTAGTAGCACTTAATTACAAAATTTTGTCGGCCAATATGCTGCTCCTAAGGTTAGGTTAGGTTGGCGGTGAGCTAGCCGTTCGCAGGGAAATTCAATGGACCATATGGCCCATTGTGTTGCCCAGTGTGAAATAAGCCCCCTTGTCATGAGCCGTTAATATTGGGTTTTAACCATCCCAATCTTCGAATGAAACCGTCCAGTTCCCTTAGCTGCACATTCACCATCATGACCAGATATTCAAACGTTCTGTCACCTAAAAACCGATGACGTCTATTCTGAAATGTAGGGCACTTGCATAAAATATGTTGCACCGATTCCGTTTGCTCCACATCATGGCAGCTTCTGCAATAATACTGGCGGAGTAGACCGAGCTTGTCAGCAAATTTACCAATAGCGCAGAGTTCACGTTAGAGTTCCTGTTAGAATGACATCCGTTCTCTTATCGAACTCAAGTAGTTCCCTGGTTTTCTTCTGTCCACTGATGGACACAGCAGTTTCGCAATTCAGTAGTGAGGTTTGTTGGACCACCCAGGGTTTGTTGAATTCCATGCTGCTTTTTCCAATTTGGAAAAGTATTGCTGTAGGGGCACATATTTTTTACGTCTCCTCCTCAGACATCTCCAATCCATTTTGTGCCAGTTCATCCGTCTTTTCGTTCCACTCTATGCCCAGTAGAGGCTGATGTTGTGTCACGTACACGGTGTAGAGAGTTCATGTAATTTCTGACATCCTTTGGTTTGACTACGTGCTCGCCAATATATATGTTTCTTTTACTCCTCTAGGGAGTATAGGGCCACTGGTTTCGGTAATAATAGTTATTTAAGACGTACAGCTTATTAGGCTATAGCGTCCGATCCTGGTGATGGGGTTGCCAACATCGTGCAAGTATTAAGGTTATACCGCCCATGGTTGGTCGTCAGAACCACGTTAACCTGACAGGGGACACCAAGCCCTTGAAGGACAAGGTTGATTATTGGAAAGGATTGGCTATGTGAAAAAGTACGTGTCTTTTGTATGCTTCACGTGCCCTCACTCGCCTCTAAATAGACTCAAGGTATAGTCCGTTATGTAGCATGTTGCTTCGTCGTGTGGAAACCATATGTCAACCCAGACAAATACTTTAATTTCAAACAAGAAGCGCGGAATATCTTGATCCATTGATTGAAACATTGCGATTTGCATCGATCTTGAAGAAGTATGAACCAATGATACCGCTGGGCTCTTGCAAACAGCTTCAAACACTACATGGGCAGCCCTTCCAACTTAAGTTGACAGTTCTGATGATATGAGCCACATGGCTGAAAAAATTGTTTGATCAAATGGTGGTATCAACATGTTGGTATTAAATTCAATGACTTTTAAGTGTCGTCGTTTACGCTGTAGAGACGTAAATACGTAGTAAAGAAGCGAAAGAAAGATTGCGATAAGAACGATGTAAATATTTATTAACAAAGGCCCACAATGCCTCTTTTCGTCAAAACCAATCACCCATAAACAATGGAAACATGGCAGTTAACAAACAAAGACCCAAGCAATTAAAATTTATTGCGAACCCCATTAGTTTGGAAGTTTTTTACTCTGGCGTTCACGAAAATTGTTTCTCCAGGTTAAAAAGTTTGCATATGTCATAGGAATTTACTTTCTCTCTGAACCAACATTTAAAATTTTCATACAAAATTACGCAATACAAGATCAACATTTCGTTTCCTTGCATGCATACGCTTAACATTTATCGCTGAATAATATGTTGTCGCCTTTTATGTTTCAAGTCAAGTTTTTTGTTTCTGAACTGAACTTTCCATTTCACATATCGATGGTGTAAATAGACACGACATTGCCTATCAAACATGATTTATGAAAAATATTTTCTCATTTTCGAATGACGTTTTTTCCATCACAGGAATCATGATGTTCAACGATAAAAACATCAAAGTAAACATTCAAGTGAAATGTTATGGGAAAAAAGTTTTTTCAATCAGTTTTTTGAAAAAAAAAAAAAAAAAAAAAAAAGTATCATGAAGGAAACTACGAGGTGATGCATAAATAATATGAGTGCCTCACGAGCATAAGTATCTGGCTGGCTACACCAAGCGTACCGGTATAAAGTAAGCGTCAAGGCGCATGTAACTCCATTGGGAATATTTATTTTGAACGAACCTTAATTATTTTTTTTTGCGCTGGTAACGACATCTGTCAAACGTATTGAGTATACACCAAATCAGTAAACAAACGTCATCATATTGTTTCATAGTGTTTGCGAAAAAATAATTCTTTGCGGAAAGCATTAATTTTTTATATTCATTTGAAGAAAACTGCTTAAGAGCCGCATGGAATGGCTGTCGAGACATACGGTGAACATGCTCTTTCAGAAGCAACATCAGAAGATGGCTTCATCGTTTCAGAGATAACGATTTTAATGTGAGAAATGAGAAAAAGAAGTTTGAAGATGACGAATTGTAAACAAAGTTGGATGAAGATGACACTTTAGAGTCAGAAACAAATGCAAGCCCTACAGTTTGAAGTCGACTTTGAACGACAGATTTTTTTGAGAAACTTTTTATGCCAATTTTTTATTTCACTCTCAGAGTTTTTGCCAGAAATCTGCTAAGAGGCAGTCGCCAGAGAAATATTTTTTTTTCACACTTCGTTTCGTTGGAGATGTCTGACCTGGGGTTTGAACTGTGGCCACTACCTTCTAGACTACGACGACTACAGATCCTTAAATGTAATTCACCACAAATCACATCAGTGCCTTGGCGACATTTGTTAATGCATACTACATAATCCATATATTGACCTCTTTCGAAAGGTGGAAACAGCTTATGGACCCTAGTTGGTCAAGAAAAATTTTATTTTGTCCCAAGTTATAGATGTACAGATGTGCAGCTGACAAGGCAAAAAGCCATGAATTAGGCTTTGAACTGCTCTCTTGTTTCTGAACGTAAACAAATGGCTCAGTGGACAGAGATTTCTCACAAACAAAAATATTTTGGAGATTTTGGCACAACTTGTTGAAGTCGCTGTAGTCTAGTAGCTACGGTTCAAACTCCAGGTCAAACATCTCCACCTAAGGTTAGGTTAGGTTAGAGGACGTGTACTTGTCAATTAAGACAAGTACAGTACCCGGAGGTCGAATCGATCCATTCTACAACATCCTAGTTTCTCACACCACTTATGTTGTGTGTGTTAAGTTTTATATATGACTGGTGGGGCCCGGAGTCGAACGACAGATATTTGAGAATCTTTTTCATGGCAATTTTATTTACTCTCAGAGTTTTTGCCAGAAATCTGCTGAGAGGAAGTCGCCGAGGAAATATTTTATTTATATTTCGTTTTGATGTCTGGCCTGGGGTTTGAACTGTGGCTTTACGTCTAATAAGCCAACACACTACCTACTAGATTCGGCGACTTCATTTCCATCGAAATGTGAAAAATATCTCTTCGGCAACTTCCTTTTAGCAGATTTCAGTAGTAGTAGTAAATAAAATTGCCATGAAAGTTTCTTAAAAATCTGTAGTTCGTTGGCTGAAGGGTTATAATGACCACATAAGGAACAAAAAAATTAGAGAAACTATCCGTATTTCTTTCATTCAAAACGTTATAAACTTTTAAACAGTGTGCACAGGCAACTGTCGTTTACAATTTAAAAAAGCTTTTAATTTGTCCGATATCAAAAGCTTTTGACAAAACTTTTCTGTATTTTTCGTATTTAAATCTTTTTAAATATTTTTTAGTAGTATTTTAAAACAAAATTTATTCAATTTTTGTTGCTCATCTTATAATTCCAAAAAAATTTTGTTTTTTAAGCTTCACTCTTAACATACTTCGCGGCTCGATTATTAGTCATTTCCGACAAAGATTTAAGACACGAACCTTATTATCTTAATTGTAACTTAACGAAGCATTTTTATTGTATTATTTTAAGCCACAGACATTAAATAATATGGAAACCTTAAAATGTAATTATTTATTTAAAATTATTTGAAATAATTTTATTTTAAACACCAACACACAATATAAAATAATTTTTTCAGATTCAGATTTTCAACAGTTGAATACTAATTTCAATGAATTTAGTTTTAGATTTCAAATGCAGTTCTAACTGGAGGCAGTTCTTTTGCTCATTTTTTCACTTAACATATATAATTGGTCATTACAACCCTTCAGTCAGGATTACGACCTAGTTCTTTTCTTTTCACTAAACACTCTGTAGTATTAATGCCAGCTGTACCGGTAAGAAATAAGCTTTTTTTGTGTGAAAATAAAACACTAAACTACACTATGCTACAAAATAAAAAAAATTAAGTACACCCAGCTAATGATACAGTGTAAGTTGTGAGTTTTGTTGGGTAGAACTCAAAAATATTTTTTTATGTCATGAACCCTCCAAACTTGTTTTATTTGACAAAAACTGTTTTTTCGGATTTTACGCATAAATTTATTGATTGCACAAACATTTTTAAACCAATGTCCAAAATTTAAGTCTTTTTAGAAAGGAGAGGGATGGGCTTTTAAAACGATAACATGTATATATATATATATATATTATTTGAATTAATATGCTATGTAGTTTGTAGTTTTTTTCATATTTTTTCAAGTTTGTCCGTTCATAGTAGCAAACTTTAATTAAAAAGTATGAAATAAGTGATGACATTCTGAAAGTGTATTATCTTGTAGAGAGTTTGACACTTCGTTTGATTAAATCCGACAAAAATTACCGAAGTTCTTATTAAAGAGTCTAACAGTCGAGTTATTTTTTTCATATATGTCATCTTATCAAATGAACCGATTTGATCGGAAAAAAATTACCGTAGTTATTATTTAAACAGTATTTATAACAGTCGTCTTATATTGTTTCTATATTGTCATCTTATCAAATGAACTTTCAGTTCAAAAATTTTCAGAATTTTTGATGAATCTTGTTTGTTTATCGGAAAATGTGTCAATTTCACGTTTGAGCGACCAATGTTTGGACAATGTTTACGTAAAGAGAAATACATACGTAATAACATTTGCAAAAAACACAAATATTTGCCGACTTCTGGTAGTCGTGCAAACGTGAAATTGACATATTTTGCAATATACAATTAAGGTCCATCAAAAAATTTTCAAATGTAAGTTCATTTGATAAGATGACATATATAAAAAAAATAACACGACTGTTATAGAATTTAAATAATAACTACGGTAATTTTTATACGATTTGATCAAACGAAGTGTCAATCTCTTCACAAGATAATGCACTTTCAGAATATATCGACTTATTTAATATTTTCGTATTAAATTTTGCAATTAAGATTGGTCAAACTTAAAAAATTAAAAAAAATAATATTTCCTAAGTTTAACCGATCAAAACTCATAACAAATAAATTTGAACAAAATGTCTATGTATAACATTTTAAAGGTTAATCTCTCCCCTTTCAAAAAAACTTTGGATTTTTAAAATAGGTTCAAACATATTTGGGTAATCAATAATTTTGTGTGAAAAGATCAAAAAAAACCGTTTTTGTCAAATAAAACATGTTTGGAGGGTTCGAGTGATATAAAAAAAATATTTTTGAGTTCTACTCAACAAAACTCATAACCTACACTATATCATTACATGCATACATACATAATTGGTCTATCTTTCAGTCTGTATTACAACCTAGTTTCTATGTCATTAGCTGGGTGTATTTTGACTGTCGCACCGTGTTATCAATGTAGCGCAATTGCTGGCAACACATTTTTGCCATCTTTGAGGTAATTTATGGATGCCACGTCAATAAAACTTTTCGACTTCATCGTGGAAATTGATGTGCTCCTCAGCCAATGCGTATCCAATCGATGAAAACAAATAATAGTCGAAAAGAGGCATGCCTAGTCAATACAGTGGATGGGGTAGCAGCCCTCAGACTAATGGTTTGATTGTATCCTGAACAGTTTTGCTTTGTGTGCAGGTACACTGTTAATTGCATAATTACCGTGCCGTGTCTTGTGTCTTATTCTGTTCATTTATCTATCAATGCATGATTCAAATTTCAAATTTTTGCAGGCAGCGATCTGTATTAACGGTTTGACCAGATGCTTGTGGTACATCTTTCAGGTCCCACCAGACACACAGTATTGTCTTTCTGCCGAATCGATTTGGTTTAGCAGCTGAAGTTGATGGTGGTCCCAGATTAATCCTTGATTTTATTTGCTTAGTATTGTGGTGATTAAATTCATGTGGCTCTTAAAGGGTTAGAAATTGTATGTTATGGAGCTTTTACCATTTCTTCCATTTGTTAGGTTAGGTTAGGTTAGAGGGCGTGTACTTGTCAATTAAGACAAGTAGAGTACCCGGAGGTCGAATTGAGCCATTGTACAACGTCCTAGTTTCTCACACCACTTATGTTGTGTGTTTATTTTATATATGAGTGGTGGGACCTACAGTTTAAAGTCGACTCCGAATGACAGATTTTTGAGCAGCTCTTCATGGCAAATTTTATTTCACTCTCAAGAGTTTTTGCCAGAAATCTGCTGAGAGGAAGACGCCGAAGAAATACTTTTTGTATTTTGTCTTGATGCCTGGTCTGGGGCTTCAACCCTGGCTTTACGTCTAATAAGCCAATGAATACGGCGACTTCTGCCAAAAACTAGGATAGTAAATAAAATTGCCATGGAAAAGTTTCTCAAAACTCCGCCATTTAAAGTTGACTTTAATTCCCGCCATTTATGGATACATTAACACACACAACATAAGTGGTGTGAGAAGCTAATGTTGTATTACTAACTGAAGGATTGCAGTGACCAACAATTAACTGCATTCATATCCCTACGCCGATCTAGTCGGTTGCAGGTTCAAATATTGGAACATAGCTTACGACATACTCATAAATACGGTATAGTTTCGAAAGTAGTCAAGAGCGAACGCAAAGTTGATCTATTTTTGAGAGTAAATTCTTGCGAAGAACTTATTTACATATGTACGCCGCTCAACGAACGGTGTGTAAAAAGTCTAATTATGGATTGTGTTGCTGATCATTCCTAGACCTTGGTCATATAAGATTTTAATTTATATCACAGGTTATGAAATGTAACCCAATTCTTTAAATTTGAAAAAAAATTTTGAGTTCATGAACCATTTTTTAAATATAATTTCAAGAACATTTAATTCATAATCGACAATATTAGTGAACGCCTTAGCTTTGAAATCAAGATAAACAAACTACTTTCAAAAATTCCACAAAAAAATACAAATAAAAATAAAATTCAAAATAAATAGTCGTACACAAAAAACAAGAAACTGCCTTCAAACCAAACTATTATTAATCAAAATACCTGTCCAACGGTATATAAAACTTTTTACCGGTACACATACCTACACATGTTTTAATTTGATGCCATTTTAACGAGATACGTTTACCCCACAGCTGCTTGGCTATTTATTTAATTAATGGAACACGGCATAGAATTTTTATTTGTGGATAAAAATTTAAAACATTTAAAAATCAATTTACAAGAGCAGCTATTCGATAAGAAAATAATGAAAAAACAAAAGAAGCGAAAATAGATTTTTTTAAACAAAATGCAATTAAAGTTGAATTTTATTTAAAGCTCTTATGGCTCCGATAAATTAATAGTGACAGTTATCGTAAGAGACAAAATTTTATGTTTTTTTAGATACCTACGTCATGATAGGCCTACAGAACGAGTTGGAACGTGGTGGCTGTTGTTTAAATAAAATATGAATTTTTAAAAATAAATTCGATATCTTAGATACTGTCTCTGTCTTTTGTCTTTAACAACCTGTTGATATCACCTTTTTAAACAGAAGTTTCAAAATATCATTAAAAACGAAGAAAGAAAAAAAGAAACCTGCGAGACAATAGCGCTAATTGTTGTTATCGATAAAGAAATGAAATCATGTTGCCAAAATGTCTAGTTTTGTTTATTATTGAATGGTTCAGCAGAGGGTACAGCAAACATTCGAGAATTTTTTTTAATGTTCGATTTGTAGACACATGTGCCGAATAATTAATAGCCTCCTCATAAACTTTTCATTTAAGAAACCAACAAAGAAAAATAAATACAAGCATAGACTGTCATTAGAGGCAATCTTTTAACCATTAGGACAGAAGCAAACGTACGATTTTACAAAAATGAAGCAGAAAAAAGAATCAAAAAAAAAGAACAAGAAAAAATAAAAATCAAAAGCCAGTGGTATCGATCAATATAATACACTACACAATCATAATATTTTCTAAAGAATAATTTAGTTTGTTTTAATTAGGAAATGTATGATCTGACCCAGTGATAATTAAATAAACTCGGACTAAGGGCTTTGAGCATCTTCAAATATCAATTAGGCCAACAACATCTAGAGAGACGGGATCAAGAACTGTCCTGGAATGTAAGAAGACGAATAAAATCAGTCGCGAGATGGCACGGAATGTTTAATATAGGGTAGACCATATATCGGTTTAAATTTGAACCATCGGTTATTTAAAACCTGACAATACTTATGTCATTCTACTCAACTGAATCTCCACTAAACGTAATGAATTGATTTACGCTTGAGCAACGTTGGGATTTATTGGGCCAAGGAGAAACTGCATGTTGCGGTCGATTTGGCAAAAAAATCTTTTTTTTCGAATGAAGCTTATTTTCACCTTGGGGGTGACCCACACGTCGTCTTACAGAAGTCTATGCTGTTTGCTGTTGCTTGTGGAGCGGAAGCATCATTGGTCCATATTTCTCTGAAAATGAGGACGGCGCAACCATTACGATCAATGGAGAGACCTATCGCGCCATGATAACCGATTTTTTTGTAAACGCTGTTCATGGTATAGATGCGAACGATGTTTGGGTTTAACAGGACATGACAACTTGCCACACATCTCATGCCGCAATCGATTTATTACGTCTAACGTTTGATGGCCTTTTAATTAGCCGAAATGGTAATCTCAGTTGGTCACCAAGAAGGTGCGATTTGACATCGTTGAACTATTTTCTGTTAAAGAAAAGTGTTATGCCGACAAACCGGAGACAATTAAGCATTTTAAGGCCAACAGTTGTGATGCCACGGCCGAGATACGATCCCGAAAATGTACCTTGTGAGATATACATTCTATATTATAGGTATAAGTGTATATTATAGGTATAAGTGCTAAGGAGAAGCTAGGTCGCAATCCTTACTGAAAAGTTGTAATAACCATTCTACACTACTGCGATATACTTTTCTTCTTTAGGATGTAATAATTTATTTTCTTCGATAGAATCGAATCCCATCATAAAAAATCTAAAAGTTTTTGGTCAACATAATGCTAAAGGTAGAATTATTCTTTAGCACCGGTTAGCCCAACGTCCATGCAAAGTACGTTCGTTTTAGAATACGAAAAGCAATGAGAATGCTTGCCGAACTGTAATGTAATTTCGGTAAGTGTTTCATTTGCTCTACATATGCTAAAATGAACGTAAATTCCGGTACGTTCCGTCGAAATTTGACTAAACGGGGCTATTACGTTTAGAATAAACTGTTTTTTGTTTTGTATGTACATATATGAGAAACATGTATAAGTCGTTAGTTTTTCTTTTCCATTCCGTACGTGTTTTAAGTACAAATAAATATTTTTTATAAAAGTACCATTTGATGCAAAAAAGTACTTTTTCAATTACAGTTCAGTACCATATAAAAATTTCTATTTTGCAATACTGCTAATAAATACAATTTTATGGCTTGTCAACAAATATTAAACTTGCAGAGGCATCAAAAGAAAATATTGTTGTAAAAATAAAAAAAATAACTATAAGTAGGTAACTATGTATAAAAGAAACAATATGAAAAGTACAAAAAAATTAATTTTAAAAACATTTAGAATATTAAAAAATATTTAAAATATTAAAAAAAATTTTGAAATGTTCTGAAAATCTCTAACTGGCTTGGTGTGCAAGAAAATAACCTTGAAATCACCATACATTACTGTAGTATTAATTTCTAAACAGTAGTGTTAGTGTTTTCTTATCAGATTCAGCAGGTTAGTTTTTTGTACCACCAAACGCAACACTTTCTCTCTTTCCTACAAACCACAATGCTACAGCATTTGTTTTGCAAGCATAGTAACACATTACAGTGATTGTATTGGTCTACAACAAATTTTAAAACTCACCTCTTAAGAACTGCTCATCCACTTACACCCTCTCTTTCTCTTCGTTGTTACAACTTGCAATGCAATTTGCTACGTCACACACAACACAACTATACACCATGCGTGTGCATGAATCTAAGAACAAAAAAAAAACACTTCTCACACTCAAGGCCATGTACTAACAACACAACATTTCTTTTTATGCATATATAAACCGGTGGTTACTCTGCTTTTGTACTCCAGCTATGGAGTTTTCATATTTTATTACGTATTAAAACATTTGTTGTTGTTGTTGTTTTGATTTTTACACTCATGGCCTTGCACAAACAACCACACTTCACTCATGATTTTTGCTATTTTTTTTACCGGTGTACTCCATTTTATTAAAAAAATTTTCAATCATTCTTACTGAAACTCTACGCACATCAAAAAACAAAAATTAAAACCTTTTTATACGTATCACGCTTATTTTAACAAAACACATATGTATGTATGTACATTATTTAATTAATACAACTTTTCTATTTTTATGCTAACGGAACTTTAATTTATTAATTTTACTTTAAATTATAAACCACAAACACTTTCACTTAAACCTTCCTACATTGCACAAAATTTACCACTAACCGGCTGCCGGCTTTGTAGTTCTTCTTAAGGCAATTGAAACGAATAACATCAATTAATAACATGACGATTATATGACGATAACAACAACAATTACGTGCATCTTTAAATGGAATTGAATGCATATGCTCTCATTTACATTGGCGACAAAAACCTCGTACATTAATAACACAAATAACACTATGACAATTCAAAAAACAACAATAAGAACAAACACAACAGTTTGGTTGCCTGTTTCATAAAAACTTAACGAAATATAAACCAAACTCCACTAAAGTTCAACATTCCTTATAATTTTTAAACACATTGTTATTGTAACAAATCAAAGTTATTTTTTGTTGTCAAACAAAGTTAAGTAGATTTCTTGCATTCTACATTCTACACATTCTTCCTCTCTCGAGTGCAATTCAAATTTATTTTTGCTCATGTTGTATTAAATTATACGAGAGCAAGGTCGGAGAGTGGAAGTAGTATTCATGTCCAAAAATGTAAACAAAAATTGTAGAAAAGCCCAAACAATACAATTGTTCTTGTAAAATGTTATAGAATCCATCAATGCATTCATGTTGTTTCTTTTCTTTCTCAAGGCAATTAATATACGTACATATATATGTTCATACAAAAACAAAGCGTGTGTGTTTATTCAAATGAGTTGTTGTTTTTAAAACCCTTTAATAGAGCACACAACTAACACTCTCTCGTCTCATACAATCGAAAAAGCATTTTCGCATGAAGCCGAATGCATGAAAGTTTTTTACACGCGCTATACATACATACTGACATTGTATTAAATACGGTTAGTGTGCTATGTGGTATTGTGAATGAATGAATGAAAAAAGAATAACAGAGCGAAGGAATGTGTGTGTGCATGAAGTCCAAGTTTTGTTGGCTGCTGTTTTTTGTACACACACATTGCATTAAACTTAAATACTGTGGGTGAAGATCATTAGGACTTTGAATAATTGACAATTGAAGAAGCATGAGCATGCATGAAAGCGAATGCATGATAGTTTTTCAACTCACATTGTACCGAATTAAATTATTAATGCTTAAGGAATGAATGAATAATAAATAAGTGCATGCTTATCTGGTAAAGCTATATAATTTGGGAGTGGAGTATAAATATGTTGTTCTTATAATTGTTTTTGTTTCTTATTAATAAAGGGATAATAAGAGAAACAGAAAAATAACAGGAGTTTATTTGTTGTTGTGTGTTTTTGTTTTCTTTCTGTTCTTATTGCATTTGTGGCTAATGAGCGAGTTGAGAGTGTGTTCTGTTCTACTTTAACATTGTTTGACCACAAAATAATAACATTGATTTGTTTATTCTTACCCTTCACAATAACAATGCGTTTATAAAATATAAGGCGTGCTGAACTTTACTGTAGTTTGGTTTACATTTCGTTAAGTTTTTATGAAACAAGCAACCAACCTGTTGAGTTTGTGTTTGTTCTTGTTGTTGTTTTTTGAATTGTCATATGTGGTGTTATTTGTGTTATTAATGTTACGAGGTTTTTGTCGCCAATGTAAATGAGAGCATATGCACTCAATTCCATTTAAAGATGCACGTAATTGTTGTTGTAATGGCCATGTTATTAATTGATGTTATTCTTTTCAACTGCCTTAAGAAGAACTACAAAGCCGGCAGCCGGTTAGTGGTAAATTTTGTGCAATGTAGGAAGGTTTAAGTGAGTGTTTGTGGATTAAAATTAAAATAAAATTAGTAAATTAAAGTTCCGTTAGCATAAAAATAGAAAAATTGTATTAATTAAATAATGTACATACATATGTGTTTTGTTAAAATAAGCGTGAGTGAATAAAAGGTTTTAATTTTTGTTTTTTGATGTGCGTAGAGTTTCAATAAGAATGATTGAAATTTTTTTTATAAAATGGAGTACAGCAAGGTGTACGTTAAAGAAAAATAGCAAAAATCATGAGTGGAGTGTGTTTGTTTGTGCAAGGCCAAAGTGTAAAGATCGAAACAACTACAACAAAAAATGTTTTAATACGTCACAAAATATGAAAACTCCCTTGCTGGAGTACAAAGCAGAGTAACCGGTTTATACATAAAAAAAAATAAATGTTGTGTTGTTAGTGCATGGCCTTGAGTGTGAAGAAGTGTTTTTTTGTTCTTAGATTCAGGCACACGCATGGTGTATAGCCAGCTTTTTTTTGTGTGTAGAAGTGTGTGGTAGTAAATTGCATTACAAGTTGCTACGAACGAAGAGGAAGAGAGCGGTTGTCAGTGGATCAGCAGTTCTTAAAAGGTGAGTTTTACAATTTGTTGTAGACCAATACAACCAATGTAATGTGTTATTGTGCTTGCAAAACAAATGCAGTGGCATTGTGGTTTGTAGGAAAGAGAGAAAGTGTTGTGTTTGGTGGTACAAAAAACTAACCTGCTATCTGATAAGAAAACACTAACACTACTGTTGTTTAAAGAGTAATACTACAGTAATGTATGGCGATTTTAAGGTTATTTATTTGCACACCAAGCCAGTTAAAGATTTTAAGAAGAAAATTTTGCATGAGTTTTATCAAAACGCCTGATTGAAAGAAAGGTTTTGTTTGAGAAAATTTTTGTACAAAAGTTTATTTTTAATTTCTTTTAAGCTTGTTGTCTTTATATTTAAAATTTTTTTCTTTTAAATATTTTGTAAAATTTAATTTTTATTATTACTTGTATTTTTCTTATTGTTTCTTAAATTTAATGAAATTTTTTTATTTTAAAATGTAAATAATTTTACTTTACAAATAAAATCAAAGAAATTAAAGTTTAGTATGCTAGCGGTGTTGAAAAATTCAGTACTTCAGTACTTTTCCATTTCAAAATTACCACAGCATTTTCTTTTTTTGTTTTGTATATGCCGTTAGTTTTTCTGTTCCATTTCATAGGTGTATTAAATAAAGTTCCAAAAGTACTATTTGATAAAAAAAAGTACTCTTTCAGTTGTACTTCAGTACCATTTGAAAATTTAAATTTAGCAGCACTGATCTCAACTAGCCACATATTGTGATCATTAGACGGATGTTTCGATTTGATTTTGAGATGGTAATTAAGCATGATGTTGGAATGAGTGTTATTTGATATTTTTTGGTGAAGCTTTACACGTTTGTATACGTACCAACAGTAGGGTATATTACAAGACTGTTATCATTACTTTCAGTTTCATTTATTGTTGTATGGTGATGATATTTTAAGGGCTTTTGGCAAACAAGTTTTAAATACCCTTTAACCTAAGTTTCTATATTTAAATATTTAACTGTTCATTATCTAAAAAAAAAACACACACACTACGGCCATGGCCAAAAACATCATCAAACGGGGCATTTTGTAAAACATTGATTTTCATGTTTTTTTGTTTGGTTTTGCTTTTGTTTTTAAAAATGATTGTCATCGGTTGTATGGTTTCAATGATGAGCAAAGAAACGTTTCTATTTCTTATTTTTGTTAAATAAAGTGTCGCTTATTACCTGTATTAAATAGGAAGACAAAACAATTGTTGTCTTGTCTTCAAAAAGTTATCAGTAGGATATGACAAGACCAGACAAGATGTTCGAGATATTTGACAAATTATAGTATAATTGACCCACATTAACAAAAAAAAAAAAACTCCTAACAATTGCTTTTTGTTTTAAAACCCTATTCAGATAAGCTGATGTTTTTGTCTGTTTTATTTTTGTTAGCCATGAAATATTAAATTGTTATCAAATTTTTTTCATAAATTTTAAATCGTCAACTATTCAAATTTTAATCGGTCGTGTGCGTATTTTAGTGGATTTTTCTTAACAAAAATTATATTCATTAACGTTTGATACATTCATTCATTCTTCCATTCATTAAAATCTCTTTTGATTTTCGTGTTTCTCTTTTGTCTTCTCCATGTATTGTTCAAAATTTGTTAAAACGTTTTCATTTTTTTATTACCAGTAAAGGCCATCCGTGTTTTGTATGTATTTAAACAACTTAACGGTTTTCATTATATTCATGCACAAAAACTGTTTCTTTATATGAAAAACAGTTAGAGGTGTATGGTAGATTTAATTTTAAAATAAAATTGTGATCCTGAATTACTCAAAAAGGTTAAATTTATTTCGCTTCCTATAAAGCGGCCTATTTTAGTTCATTCCTATTAGACCTTAAAGAAGTTGCGACATTTATGTTGTGTTTAACATGTATTGAGTCGAAAATATAACACATAAACGAAGTTTAAGCTTGTTAAGTACAATGGAAGTTGGGCACCATCAATAATGTCTTATAGCACTATGTCTTAGACGTACAAGTATGACTTATGTTGAACATTTTGTACGTCTAATTGATGTCTCTAAAGTTGAAACGATTCAAAGAAATTTACGAAACGGCGTAGCGCGCTTGGTGACTTAAAGAGCGGGTGATTGTGGAGGCTTCATGTATCTCATATGGCTCAGATGAGTGCGGCATTTACTCACACTCGACACAAACGTAATTGTGTGACAACCTCCCGGAAGTATTTATCAAACCGCATACGAAATTTTTTCTTTCGTTTTGTAAACTTGTAGGTAATGTGAAGCCACATCAAATTACCAGAGACTAAACAGTAGTCAAAAACAGTGGATTTGTCGTTGTGCACCGTCTCAATCAGTTTGTCAGCCAACTAAGTCATGTCGGCCATTTTGAAAATATCGCCCCAACTTATTTGATCAATTTAAAGAATTTGGCTAAAAACGCTGTAGTTTCTGTGACAAAAATCCATGAATGAGGCAAAACGAGCATACACAACAGTGTGTGTTCGCTGAATGAATTATGGACGAGTTAGCAACTGATTCCAATTTTCATAGAAACATCATCTTCAGCGATAAGGCCTACTTATAGATGAATAGGTACGTGAACATACAAAATTATCGAATTTGGCACGTTGGCAATCGACATGAGAACCAAGAGCGTCTAATACATTACGAAAATTTCACTGCTTGATATAGATTTTGTGCTGGAGATGTCATCGGTCCACATTCCTTTAAGAAAGACGTTGGCCAGGCCATCTTTATCAACGGTGAGTCCATGATTACAAAGTTCTTTTAGCCTAAATTGAATAATTTGAATACAAACGACAAGTGGTTTTAACACGACGACACTACGTGCCACAGCTCATGCCACATTGGATATCCTGTTAGTGAGATTTGAGGGCACAGAGATGCCCTCACATTGAAATGACGTGAATTGGCCACCAAGGTGCGATTTAACCGTGTCGGATTTTCGTAAGCGAAAGTGAATGCAAATAAACCACAAGCCACAGTGGTTCACAAAGCCATGTGTATGGTGAAAGCCATGTCATCGGTGAAATTCTACTGGATTTATAAGCCAGTGTCATGGAATATTTGACATTTCGGATGTACTCTAGCCAGATAATCGGATCGATTTGAATGCCTTATTATGGTTCTTGAATATATTGTTTTATTTTAAGTTATAAATAGAAAGCGCTTACAACAGGACCCTATAAATCTAGAAATTTACCCATGTGAATGATTTTTGTGTAGACCCTTTAGCATACATATAGTTCACAACACGTAATTCACATACTAGATAGGCGTTTAAACCTTTAACTATTTATGACGAGTATACTCGACTTTATACGAAAAATGTTCTTTACTTTCTGAGAAAAAAAATCGTGTTATTATTCAATGCGTAACACTTTTCTTTAACGGTGTCCCACTGAAAATAGTCTAACGATGACAAATCGCAGCTTCTTGGCGGCCAATTGACATCACCATTTCGGCTAATTAAATGACCATCAAACTTTTTACGCAATAAATCGATTGGGGCATGAAATGTGTGGCAGGTTTGACCATCCTGTTGAAACCAATTATCATATCACATCAATACCATGAAGAGCGGGTACAAAAAAATTGGTTATTATGGTGCGATAGGTGTCGTCCTCAATGATGCATCCGCTCCACAGTCACTCGTAATGGGCTTCTACGTGCATTGGCTTCTGACCACGTATGGGTTTTCTGAGTACCAAATACGACAATTTTGCTTATTAACGTATCCAGCAAAATAAAAATGGGCTTCATCCGAAAATATATTTTTCTTTTTTGGCAAAATCGACATACATCATCGTGTATCTCTTCTCGTTGGCCCAATAAATCCCAACGTTACACACGCGTAAATCGATTCACTCCGTTCAGTGGAGATAATATGCTGAATTTTGTGACAGAATAAAATGACATAAGTATGGCCAGATTGGAAATACTTGGTCAGTACAGGGACTGCGTTCACCCGTGGCATCACAACGGGCCGTTATGCGTGCTCAAGTGAGGTTTGTGATATCAGAGCTTCCACTCCGACCTAAACCTAAACCTATATTTAAAAATATATTCTTTCTAAAAAACTAACACCAAACGTTAGATTTGCCTACTTTTACAAGCAGATACATTTTACTCTGCTTATGACGAATATACTCCTCTTCGTTGGAAAAGAATTAGGCAAGCAGAAAAAATTTATTGTGACAAAACTAAACAGTTGAAAAACTGAAAAAATCTTGATATAAAGTGGTAAGTGTAGCTTTCTTCCTAACTAGTTCCTCAAATCTTTATTTTTTTCGAAACGAGTTCTTGAAAAGTTTTTAAATAAAACGACAGAAAAAAATATTGTTTTTCTAACCCAATTTCAAATTATACACTCACATGAGACAGATGCGGCCCAACCCATTTATTAGAAGTTTATTACCATAGAAATCTAAAAATTAATTCTGACGCATTCAATTATGCATCGATCATAAAATTTGACATTTTGAAAAGTAGATAACAGACTGGTTTCAAAAACAAATTGAATTGAATTATTCCACGAATTAATTGATACTTAAAACGCAAATTATTAAACATTTCTAAGGGGCTCATGCCAAAATCATTGCGTTTTTAATATTTAATTTTAATTTTATGTTCGATGTTCAAACAAGTATAGGAAGCATTGTTATTTTTGTTATGAATACCATAAAACTTGATACAATTAAGCATGCAAATCAACCATGTGTTTATGGGTAGAAAAAATTTTGCGAGTACAGTATTCCCCGGATATAAGCACCCCGGATATAACAATTCCCCGCCTAGTAGCGATAAAATTTAAGGAGTCTTGATTTTTGTTTCAGAACTTACCGAAACTATTTCCATATATGCATCCCGCTTTTAAGCATTCACCGCTTATAAATGCGAAAAATTGTAACCGCTTTGTGACAACTTTCCTTCCAAAATTGTTCCTGTTCTGTAGCTTCCTCTGTTAGTGCAATTAAACGTCTCTAGATTTCTTTTTGTGGGGATATGTTAAGTTAAGCTGATAAATTGCAATTGCTTGAGCCATTACCTACATACATAATTCGCCCTTCAGTCAGGATTACGACCCAGGTTCTCACACCACTTATGTTGTGTGTGTTAATTTTATACATGAGTGTCGGGACCTACAGTTTTATAGGCAATTCCGAACGACAAATTTTTGAGAAACTTTTTCTTGGCAATTTTCTTCACTCTCAGAGTTTTTGGCAAGAAATCTGCTGAGAGGAAGTCGCCTAAGAAATAATTATTTTTTTCATATTTCATTTTGTTGGAGATGTCTGACCTGGGGTTGGAACCAATACCGCCTACTAGACTACAACGTCTTCACACTTGAGCCATTGGAAGCCAATATTCACCATTAATGTCATACGGCAGATTTATTGGAAAAACTAGTAAAAATATAGTAGTCGCCGTAGTGTAGTAGGTAGTGTGTTGGCTTATTAGACAAAAAAGCCCGGGTTCGAGCCCCAGGCCAGACATCAAGACAAAATACAAAAAGTATTTCTTCGGCGACTTCCACTCAGCAGATTTCTGGCAAAAACTCTGAGAGTAAATAAAATTTCCATGAAAAAGTTTCTCAAAAATCTGTCGTTCGAATTCGACTTTAAACTGTAGGTCACACCACTCATGTATACAATTAACACACACAACATAAATGGTGTGAGAAACTAGGACGTTGTACAATAAGTCAATTCGAACTCCGGGTACTGCACTTGTCTTAATTGACAAGTACACGTCCTCTAACCTATCCTAGTAAAAAATTGTTCTGTTCTGCTCTAATACTAACCTAGCCAGATGTAGGTATATGGCGAGCTGATTCTCTGTCTAGTAAAATGCTACAATACGGCTCTTGACTATACCTATAAAGTCTGTTGTGGATCCAACTCCTTCAGCAAATACTTCACAGTAATCCCATGCAAATTACAACTTTCTTCACCACATCGAGATGCAGGAGATGATTAAAGCCCTCTGTTACCAACCAACATTTCATCGGATACGAAACCAGTGCTGTCAATAAGACAAATAGAATTCTGTCAGCTTTAATCTACGCATCAGGTGCGGGATTTCAATACAAGAATTCCTCGCTTATAAGTACTGTCCTACAAGCTTTTGTGTAAGTGCTTATATCAAGGGAATACTGTATTCCTTAAACTTGATTGTTCTTCTATAGAAATATTACGAAATATTCCCACATCTGATGTTCATAATGACAGTCTGTTAATTAATTATGCATTCTCACTTCACTGCCAACCTGTCTCCTAAAACTTAATTTTTATGGTTTTTTGTGAAATTTTTCAAAAATTTCTTCTTCTATTTATAATTACTGGTCCAACAGATAACATATTAGAAATGAATACCTATTGTTGGTTTACTTCTTAAGAAAAAATTCGTTGAAAAACATTTGATTTTTTTCAATTTAAAATATATTTCGTGACAGTCTACGTCGTGTGCCATAAAATATTTTGAAACACACGCTCATTAACATAAGTTTTGCAACAAAAAAAAAAGCATGTCTATTTGAAGACGTGCATAATAACCATTCTGGATTTCAACATGTCTTTTGTTTTCATGAGTATTTTCTTTTTTGAAGTGATTTTTTAAAAAAATGAAGTGATTTTCGCCTGCAAGCACTAGAATCGACACTTCAGTTTGGCAACATTTAAGATGAAATTTGTATGATAAAGTAGAGAAATAGAAAAAAATCATGCAGGTCTGGGACATATATAATATAAAATCAAAATATGTATGTGATAAATATTGCTTGAAAACATTTAATAGGGACAGCACAACAATACTGTATAGTTTTTGCACAAAAGAACGCACAACTTAACCGTAGATCGGGCTTTGTATCAAAAATGATACATTTCAGTTTTTGAGACTATATAACATTAAATCAAAAAAAGTTAGGTGCCTGATTTCTTCTCAATTTATTGCATACATACATAATTGGTCATTACAACCCTTTAGTCAGGATTACGATATAGTTTCTCACACCACTTACGTATGTTGTTGTGTTAATTTTTATACATGAGTGGCGGGACCTACAGTTTAAAGTCGACTCCGAACGACAGGTTTTTGAAAAACTTTTCATGGCAATTTTGTTTACTCTCAGAGTTTTTGCCAGAAATCTGCTGAGAGGAAGTCGACGAAGAAATATTTTGCCATATTTTGTTCAGTTGGAGATGCCTGACCTGGAGTTTGAACCGAAGCCTCACGTCTAATAACCCAACACACTACCTACTAGACCACGGCGACTTCAATTTGTTAGTATTGTTATTGCCGTTATTTTAAACCAAACAAAAAAAAAGAAAAAATATAAATATTTTACTTGCTGGCCAGTAGTCTTGATCCTTAACCAGTATTTAAAAATTAAACGTGGATTCAGACCGTTTATCACCATCTGGATAAGCTATGTCTGCTGAAAACTCAATAGGGAATATATCGAGTAAGCCACCTATCGGTTTAAATTTGAACCATTGGTTATTTCGAATCTGGCAATACTTATGTCATTCCATTCTGTCACAAAATTCAGTATATTATCTCCACTAAACGTAATGAATCGATTTACGCTTGAGTATTGGATTTATTGGAAATTCAATTCCAAAACAAAAAATGAAAATTGTTCGAAAATTTCGTATAAAATTTGGTCACAGAGAAGGACCAACAGGGCCCAGTATACGCAGGCCCCGTGTTCGCTTCGCTAGATGGTCCAACAAGTACGATGATGTCGATTTTGCCAAAAGAATCATATTTTCTGATGAAGCTCATGTTCATCTTGGGGGGTACTTTAATAAGCACAATTGCCATATTTGGTACTCAGAAAACCCAGCGCACCCATTACGAGTAACTGTTTGGTGCGGCTTGTGGAGCGTAGGCATCATTGGCCCATATTTCTTTGAAAATGAGGACGGCGCAACCATAACGGTCAATGGAGACACCCATCTCACTATGATAATCGATTTTTTGTACCCGTTCTTCATGGTTCGTTCTTCATGTGAACGATGTTTTGTTTGAACATGATTTGGCAACTTGCTATACATCTCATGCTGCAATCGAATAATTGCGTCAACTGTTTGATGGCCGTTTAATTAAAAGCCGAAATGGTAATCACAATTGGTCATCAAGAAGCTGCGATTTAACATCGTTAGACTATTTTCTGTGGGGCCAGAGACACGACCCCATACGCTCGAAAAAGTCCATGAAAATTATTCCGATCCAGAGAGGTATTGTGAGGCCAGCCGCGGCACCCATATAAATGAAATAATATTCCATTTCTAAGCGGAACAATTTTACTTCACAACAAAAGAATAAATTTTGCAAATTTCAAACCGGTTTTTGTTTTACTGCATTTTTAAATTTAAACTTTTAAATGGCCCACCCTTTTTTACACATGTCTTAACATTTCTGTTAGGAAAACTTTCGAAAATGTTAAGAAGATCTCGGCAAACTTGAAGTTACTGAAGTACATTCATACGTATGTATGCATAATTGGTCGTTACAATCCTTCAGACAGGATTACGGCCTAACTATGGTCTCTAGGTATGGAACCTAATTCGACAATCTTGTTTGTTTATGTAACCATACTACTAGAAATGGCACTCATAGGTGAAGATAATTTTTCAATGGCAATTAGCGTCAGTTGGCAATTGCTTCAAATCATATTCGGCAAACACACTTCGTTGCCTAGGGTCATCAGTCGCGATTTGGCAAAATTAAATGACAATTAATTTGACACATATAACTTAAACAAGATGGTGGGTAAATCTCCGTTATATAACGACATTTTTTTTTTGTTTTCAATATGTCTTTTTAAAATTTAATTGATTTATAAAATATATTAAAAATTAAATTTGCATCACAATAGTACCGCTGTCTGCTTTGCAGCTGCGTGTATAGTGTTCAGCGAACAAATTTGTTTGAAATATTGTTTTACGGAAACAAAAGAATTGCAAATGCAGATGAATTTTACACGTTTAAATTGAAAATTATAAAATAAATTTCAAATTGATTTCACACTAAACTGGTAACAGTTGCACCAAAGGAATATTTTATCAAATTTCGTTTCGCTAGAGATTTCTGATCTGGGGTCTGAGCCGCTACACACGTGTAATAAGCCAAAACAGTACCTACTAGACTATGGCGACTTGGATATACCGCCTTATAAGTGTTGCGTGGAGTTTACATGTATATCATCCATTTGGATCAAAAAATACCGCGCAGGTTAGCTTAGATAAGGTGGCTGACCCTTATTGAAACAAAATATCCCACTTAGGCCAGCGTTTACACCCGTTGTGATACTACAATCAATATTCGAACCGAGGACACTAAAATTCAGATGCTCGTACGAGTATGTCAGAAAGCGAGAGGATAGAAGCCCCTGTTTTTTTTTTATAAAAACGGCGGGACACTGCTACCAACATACACAATTTTTATGTGTGTTAATTTTATACATAAATGGCGCGACCTGCAGTTTAAAGTCGAGTCCGAACAACAGATTTTTTGAGAAACTTTTCATGGAAATTTTTTATTTACGCTCAGAGTGTTTGCCAGAAATCTGCTGTGAGGAAGTCGCCGAAAGAAATATTTTATCAAATTTCGTTTCGTTAGAGATGTCCGACCTGGAGTTTGAACAGAGCCGTTACGTTTAATAAGCCAACACAATCTCCTCCTTCTCTCATAGCTCCTGCTGAATCCATCTGCCGGAATAGGATATTGGCCTGTAAGAAACTCTACTGTGTTATGTTTAAGTATAGAAGTGAGTCGTGTCTAGCAATATTACGTGTACCCTCTTACAGCCAATTTCCCTAAAAAACGAATGAATAATCTTCAATTTAAGTAAAAAGTAGGAATACTAACTAAAGTTTTGTAACATGTCGCAGATTGTGAGCTGCGTACTAGCCACGACCATCTTATAAGCCCATAGAATTGCTACCTTTGAATGACCCTAAATTTTCCTAAAAAATCCGCGGCACTCATGGACAAGGGTGTATGTTGAAAATATATGGGACAGACTGTCCGACTAAATCAAGAGATTCTCATCCAACAAGCATTGCGCCACTTCAAAATGGCCATGACCTTCAGGCCTGAAAAACACTGTGTGTCCTTGTCTTCCTATAAGAGCAGCATGTTAAGGTAGTACCACCAACTCAGCCCTCTACTTGAAGAGAAAGTCAGAGGGGAGCCAATTGAGTATAATGAATAACCAAATAATGAATTTGAAATTAAATTTTGTGGCAGAATAGATTTCTGACTCACTTACTTAATTTTGATTAATATTGTTTATTGAACCCATATTAAACCAATATTAAACCAATCTTTAATCAAAATGTTAATGGCTTATTAATGAACAATTAATCAGTGATTTTTTAAGCAAATTAACCATGAAATAAAATTTGTTATGCTGGTCTTTTTTTCCGTTATAAAGAAATTAATAATAATATCAAAAAAAAAGAAAAATTAAAAAACTGAATTTATTTTTAATTATTAACAAGACTCCCACAAGTAATAAATAGTTTCACCCATTCATACAGTGGCCACTGGAATAACCTTCTTTTTTTATTCGTTAATTTTATCGTTGTGATGAAATGATTATTTGTGGAAATGATATGTAAAATAGTAATTAATTAAGTTAAAAACAAAAAAAACAAAGAAATTAAAACATTTTAAATCATTTCTGTTTGCACAATAAATAAATTTTGTGTGTGGGATCTTTAAGTGCCTTAAATAAAGAAAAAAATATTTCTTTAAACGACTTGAACATGTCCAATAAAGATCAAAATTTGTTGAACATTTCCGCTTATTAAATAATTTTTTATTGTGTTTTTGTTTTTATTACATTAGTTTTGATTTATTTATGACGTTTTATGTGTTACAGTTTCCCTTTTCAAGAGTCATAAATATTTTAAAAATTATGACTTTATATACGGCTTCACTTGACCTACCGTTAAGTAGACCATAAATACTTGAATAATATTTGCTTAAAGTACTTATTAAGACATTCATTGTAAATCAAATCCAATATCAATGAAATAATCTAAGTACTCTTTTTAATTTAAATTATATTCTTAAAGTATTAAATACTTAAACCAGAAATAAATTCGAGGAATTAAAGTGATTTCCGTATATTTGAAGGGTTTTATGGTATCTATTTGAACTTCTGTTGATCTTTTTATGACAAATGTGTGACGAAGTTATTTACAGTGTGAAGTCGCCGTAGTCTAGTAGGCAGTCTGTTGGCTTATTAGACGAAAAGCCCGGGTTCGTATCCCAGGTCAGACATCAAAACGAAATATGAAAAAAAACATTTCTTAGGCGACTTCCTCTCAGCAGATTTCTGGCAATAACACTGAGAGTAAATAAACCTGGCATGAAAAAGTTTTTCTGTCGTTCGGAGTCGACGTTAAATTGTAGGTCCCGCCACTCACGTATAAAATTATCGCACACAACATGAGTGGTGTGAGAAGCTAGGTCGAAACCCTCTCTGAAGGGTTGTGGTGGCCAATTATGTATGGAAGCGACCAAGTTGTTTATCGGGATTTACAGTTTAAAGTTGATTCCGATCATCAGATTTTTGAGAAACTTTTTCATGGCATTTTATTTACTCCCAGAGTTTTTGCCAGAAATCTGCTGGGAGGAAGTCACCGAAAAAATATTTGTTCGTATTTCGTGTTGTCGGAGATATCTGACCTGGGGTTTGAACTGTAGCCTCATGTCCAATAAGCCTACACACTACCTACTAGACTGTGACGACTATAATCGCATTTCTCGAGTAGCATTTGCAACATTTCAAGAGCTTTTGATTTCCGCAATATAATTAAGTTTTAAGACGAATTTTAATTCCATATTTTTGACCCAAAATTTGCCAAATTGCCTACTGTTTCGGTATGCATACCAAAATACGTGGCCAGCTCATCAGCAGTGCAGTTTACAACGATATCCCTATATTCCGCAACTTATATAAGAGTTAACTTTGAATGATCCTAAATTTCCCAAAGAATTCGTCGGCACTAATGGACAAGGACGGACGTTGAAACTGCGTTCGTTAAGTAATCGTTCGAATAAATCAAGAGACTTTCTCCTCGCCACCCAACAAGCATTGTGTCGCTTTCGAAATGAGCACATTTTCTCTTCCCTAACGAAAGCCAAATTCTAAGTTAGAAGTGTGCCAATCTCACGCATTATGTGAGTTTGCTTGGCCGTTACGGGTGTCAGTTTAACTTAGATTGGGTTAAATTGGTAGCCGCCTCAATGGGCATAGCTTTCTAGGGTCGTGGAAGGTCCATTTTTAACTCCTGGTTGGTACCTCTATGCCAACGCCAGAGTTTAATGGTGGCATATATTTTATTCAATTCAGCTTTACCTAGATACATTCTCTCAAGAATTTTTCTGATTAGGATCCCACGCATCAGAAAATTAGAGAGAAAAGATCAATGGCCAGTGTACCGTGAAATCCGTTAAGGGGGTAGGTTAGGGTTAGGTGATCGGATAGCTTGTCTTTCACAATCAAGTCCACTCTGTGGTTCACGTGGCCTAAACCAGCAACGTCGACAAATGCCACGTTCGCCACCATACCGAGATCTTCAAACGTTATGCCACCCAAAAACCGATGACGTCTGTTCTGACTTTCCTAAGATCCAATGTGCTCAGGTTTAATGCAAATTTTGCTAAATATACATCCCTTTTGGGGTATATCTGTCTAGCCACTGAGCAAGTGTGTTCATTATCCGATCATCTATTCCGTTAAGGGTGTTTCATTGTTGGAATCATTTTTAAAGAAGTGCATTCGAATGTTTCTTAAGAAAACCTACTTTAATGCCGCCATAGTGTAGTAGGTAGTTAGTTGCCTTAGTAGACGTGAGGTCACTGTCCAAATCAGGGGTCAGTCATCTCCAGCAAAACGAAATTTGATAAAGTATTTCTTCAGCGACCGCCTCTCAGCAGATTTCTGGGAGTGAAATACAAATTATCATGAAAAAGTTTCTCAAAAATCTGTCATTCGGAATCGGCGTTAAACCGGCAGCGCCATTCATGTATAAAAAGTTTAACATAAGTGGTATGAGAAGCTAGGTCGTAATTCTGACTGAACGGTTGTTATGACCAAATTATGAGTTGTAATGAGTAAAAAATGATTGAAATCCAGCTTTGGAGAAACTATCCCCATTTGGTAAAGCCACCAGTCTTAAGTGCAATAGGAAATTTGAGCTGCGTTTGAAGAGCGGAACAATATAATCCCAAAAAAATGTATCAAAACTACTTGATTTCGTGATATTTGTATGTCACATGCCTATTTTATTTGATTTCTTTTGAACGCTAAATTTATTTTGAACCTCTTTCCCGCTAAATGTTTAAATTAATTTAAATGATTTTTATTGATCTCTCGACATGTGTTTCTTCTTATTTTAAAATTGATTTTTAATCTTCTTAAAGTACCGGTTTTTTGGGCATAATTTGTCGTGTATAAGGCACAAGTGTTTTTAAGCTGACATTTTTATACGGAAAGTGTACGCGATATATTATTAACTTTTTTTTCTCACTTCAAATATTTATTTCTTAATCTGATGCTAGAGAAACAGATTTAGTATGTTAATGTGTGTACAGAACATATAACAGTTGATGTGCGTACGTTGTTTGAATCACACTTTTATACAAGTAGTTTGAAAGGCAAACACAATAAAAAAAGATATTTCGAATATGAGCATTGAAATTTACTGCAAAAGGCTATTCTCATTGTGTAAGACTTACTTAATTGGCTATTAACAACCTGATCAACGGATTTCGGTCTGCCTTAAAACATCCTTCCATGTGCCTCTGCTTCTTGCGTGCCTTCTCCAGTTAGTCACGTCTTCCAACGCAAACAAGGTCGACCTTTTTTCCGACTTCTGCATATCCCCGCATCAAATACCCATCTCGCCGGAGCATCCTCCTCCATTCGGACAACATGGCCGAGCCAGCGCAGCCGCTGGGTGTTAATATGCTGCACAACGTGCATGTCGTTGAGGAACTCATACAGCTCATTGTTGGATCGAATGAGGAAATCATCACCAATTCGCACTTGACCGAAGATCTGGCTTAGGACTTTTCTCTCGAATATTCCTAAAGCTGCTGCATCATTGCTTAATAATGTCCATGCCCTTCCGCCATAAAGAATCACGGGGGGATGAGCATCTTATAAAGTATTAGTTTTTTCGTACGAGAGAGGTCTCTGTTACTCAATTGCCTACTGAGACCATAGTAGCGCCTGTTGGCAAGAGTGATCCTGCGTTTGATTTCCAGACTGACATCTTTTTTGGTGGTAACGGCGGAACCAAGATAAATCAATTCCTTGACCGTATCAAAAGCATAGTTATCGGCCGTAATCTAAGAATCAATACGCCGCGCATCTCTACTTGTCGATAACATATACTTCGTTTTGCCCTTATTTACTGCCAGACCCATCTTACTGGACTCCCGTTCAATAGCACTAAAGGCAGCAGCAAAATCTCGTTTGGTACGCCCTATGATGTCAATGTTGTCAGCGTACGCAAGCAACTGAACGCTTTTTTGAAAAATTGTACCATTGCGATACATTCCCGCCTTCCGCAGAACACTCTCCATGACGAAATTGAAGAGGTCGCATGATAAGAGAGCGCATTGTCTGAAATCTCGCACGGTATCAAAAATTTCAGGGAGGTCCATTTCTATTTTGAAGGAGCTGCAGGAATTGCTCAACGTCATTCTACATAGCCTTATCAGCTTTGCAGGTATGCCGAGCTCAGACATTGCGGCAAAAACACGATTCCTTATGTAACTATTGAAGGCTCCCTTATAGTTGACTTATTTATCTTGGGTCTTATCCAGCTTTTTCGGAATCTAAAGTAGTATGAAGATCTGGTCGATGGTGGACTCACCTGGCTTAAAATCATAATAAAAATTATTCTTTTTTAAAAACAAATCACTCTCTTAGATCACCTGTTGCTCTATATTTCTCACCAATAGCATTGAAATAGTTTCAATGTCTACGCCGAAGCCAATTTGTTTTGAATAGATTACCAGTCTCTGATTATTAAAATTAAAACTGTCATCGTTTATGAAAACGTGTAAATCAAGTCTATCGGCAAATGAATATTTATGGAAATAATTTGATTAATTAATATGCAATGTAATATTTAAATTAATTAAATTTTTAATTATAAATTCTGTTAATTAAACAAAAAAAAAAAACAAATAAGATTAATATGAATTTATTTATAACATAAAGTGCATAGCATTCATAATTGCCACATTTAAATACGGATCAAGTTGAAATTTATAAAATTTAGTTAAATTATTAACCCTATAACTGTTTAATTTTGTTTCAAAAAATACCCTTTTCTGCCTGCTTAATTATTTTCCAATGAAGACGAGTATATTCGTCATAGGCACAGTAAAATATTTCTACCATTTATTAACCATATAACTGTTTAATTGTGTATAAAAACATTTTCTGCCTGCTTAATTATTTTCCAGTGAAGACGAGTATATTCGTCATAAACAGAATAAAATGTTTCTACCATTTATTAACCCTATAACTGTCTAATATTGTTTAAAAAAATTTCTGTCTGCTTAATTATTTTCTAGTAAAGACGAGTATATCCGTCATAGAGTAAAATGTTTTTTACCTTTGAATGTTAAATTATTAACCCTATAACTGTTTAATTGTGTTAAAAAAACATTTTCTGCCTGCTTAATTATTTTCCAGTGAAGACGAGTATATTCGTCCTAAACAGAGTAAAATGTTTCTATCTTTAAATGTTATGCTTAAAAACTAACGTAAGAGTAAAATGTTTTTATACCTTTAAATGTTAAATTATTAACCGTATAACTGTTTAATTTTGTTTCAAAAAAGCTTTTTCTGCCTGCTTAAATATTTTAAAGTGAAGACGAGTACATTCGTCTTAAACAGAGTAAAATGTATTTACCCTTAAATGTTAAATTATTAACCCCATAACTGTTTAATTTTGTTTCAAAAAAGCTTTTTCTGCCTGCGAGAAGAAGACGAGTATATTCGCCATAAACAGAGTAAAATGTTTTTACCTTTAAATGTTAAATTATTAACCCCATAACTGTTTAATTTTGTTTCAAAACAGCTTTTTCTGCCTGCTTAATCATTTTCCAGTGAAGACGAGTGTATTCGTCATAAACAGAGTAAATGTTTCTACCATTTATTAACCCTATAACTGTTTAATTTTGTTTCAAAAAAGCATTTTCTGCCTGCTTAATTATTTTCCAGTGAGTACGAGTATATTCGTCATATACAGAAAAATGTAAAATGGTTCTTCCTTTAAATGTTATGCTTAAAAACTAACGTAATTCTAAAATTTTCTTTATAACTGAGTTCATTGATTTTAGTCGATAGAAACCTGTTTCTAAAATTATTGAAAATTATTCTGAACTCCAATTGAGTTCTAATTTGTTATGGTATCGTTCTTTATTTTGAATCTGAAAAAAAAATTGTATTAATTAATGAAACATCAAAACCCCTATAAAATCTATGAATTTTATAATTACTTCCGCTATTTCTATACGTGTTTATCGTAAGCCTATCACTTTAACACTTTATTACGTCTAAACATGCCTCTGATGCCCTTTCTAAATCTCTGTTTATAAACCAAGAAGTTAGTTATGGAAGCGCCATTAAATTATTGATATTGATTGATGATTGATATTGATATATGATTATTTCCATGCATCATACTGTTTTAAGTCTGGTATATTCTGTTAGTGCTTAAGCTTGTGAAATATTAAAAAAATTTTTCACAATCATTTTCTCAGGCCTTCATTACAACCCATATCTCACCACTTGTGTTGTGGTATGACCTACAGTTTAAAATCGACTCTGATTTTTAAGAAACTTCTCATGGCAATTTTTATTTACTCCAAGAGTTTTTACCCGAAATTTGCTGAGAGAATTTTTTTTTATCATTTTGTTTGAGATGTCCTGGGGTTTGAACCGTTGTCTCACGTCTAATAGGCCTACACAACTACCTACTTGACTACGGCTATGTGGACTATGAAATCTGTCGCCTTTAAACAGTATGCAGTCTACAAAAAATTATTTTTAAGTATACAGGTCCACACAGGTATTCCTGGATCGACTATAACTTTTCTAATTTACTTTTTTTAATTATTCAAATTGATTTATCGCTCTCTAAACAGATTCAAATTGTTTCTTGTTAAAAATTTGATCAAATTTTTTTAATTAGAATTTCTATCTGGTTTTTAAATAAACATTCTCCCTTAAAATGTTTGTGATTTTTTATTATCAGCGAATTAAAATTCAGTTTCGGCACCTTTCAAGATAAACGCATTTTAAATGTGCTGATCGGATTAGTGCTGTCAAAGAATTTGTTTTAAATATTTGATTAAGAATTTAGCTTTTAATCTAAAACAGTTTTATTCGTTCGTTTTATTAATTATTTTAATTCTTTTTTTTTGGGTTTTTCAATAAAACAATAAAAATAAAATTTAATTAGAAGATGCTGCATAGCAGACTTATATCACAGATATACCACGCATACCATTATGAAGTAGGCGTCAAGGTATAAATGTCTCCACAGCAAACATTAACTCGGAACGAGCCTTATTATTTTTTCTTTTTTGTATTGGCGATGACATCTGTCGAATATAATCAGCATATACACTCAGCCACAAAAGTATACATACGGTTAACAAATTTTAATAATTTTTCAACCGATCCGTTTTCGTTGAAAATCATTTATAATTGCCTGACATTTTTCCTCGATTTTAAGACGGTCTTGGTTAAAAAATGTCTGAAGTTTGTTAACTTTTGTGGGCCTGCACAGGCCTGCACATTAACAAATTTCACAAATTTCTGAACCAATGCAAAAGACCGTCTTAAAATCGAAGAAAGAGGTTAGACAATTACAAAGATTTTTAACGAAAACGGATTGGTTAAAAAATTTCTGAAATTTGTTAACCGTATGTATACTTTTGTAAGCCTGTGTAGGCCTGTGTTAACCGTATTACCGTTAACAAATTTCAGAAATTTTTTAAAAAATTCTTTATTTTTGTCTGACATCTTTCTTCGATTTTAAGACGGTCTTTTGCATTGGTTCAGAAATTTGTGAAATCTGTTAATCGGACGTATACCTTTGTGGGTCTGTGCAGGGCCACAATTCAGTTCAATTTCAGAAATTTTTTAACCAATACAAAAGACCGTCTTAAAATCGAGGAAACTATAAAGATTTTCAACGAAAACGGATTGGTTAAAAAATTTCTGAAATTTGTTTAACGTATGTATACTTTAGTAACTGTGTGTATCAGATCAGTGAACAAGCAACGTCACATTGTTTCATCGTGTCAAAGAAGGTGAATTTTGCTTCAGAAAATTATAATTTTCGGAAAGCATTAATTTTTAAATTCATTTGAAGAAAAGTGATGGAGATTCGTATCGAATGCTGAAGTTGGTCGCATCGGTTCCGAGTTAACGATTCCGAAGTGAGAACTGAAGACCGTGGAAGACTATCAAAAAAGTTTAAAGACACCGAATTGTAAATAAAATTGATTGAAGATGACACTTTGAGTCGGAAACAAATGCCTGAAATGTTAAATGTTGCATAACAAACAATTTCTGACCATTTAAAAGATATGGGACAGATCCAGAAGTCTAAAGACACGATAGAAAATCAGTGTTACATTGAATTGCTACTGACGATAAAAATGGATTTATTTTCAGAATCTGAAACGGAAAAGTCATGGCTTAATTCGGAACAACGGTCATCTTCGTCTGCAAAATCAGATGGAGTCTGGTGGCACCAGAAGTGATGTGCCATGAGCTCCTAAACCCTGGTGAAATCGTTCATGCAAGATGGTATTGAAAAATGGCGATGCATCTACACACAAAACAAAACCGGTGCAGGATACAATCAAATCATTAGGCTGGGAGATGCTACCCCACTTGTCATATTCACCAGCTTTGGCTCCTTCCGACTACTATTGATCACTCTTTGGACACGCAGAGCAGTACTTCTATGATCAGCAATTAATTTGCTTGGAATCCACAAATTGCCTGTAAGATAAAAAATACGTTCATATCATGCCGGTGCACCGAAGCCCGATGTATTTTAGTCCTTAAGGAAATACGAAATAAGATTACTGGATCGAGTTAGATTATGCATATTGCATGCAAATTTTGCGAATTCATTCTGAGGCTTTATGGCCCTATAGATACCCTCCCAAATCAAGCCTAAAGTATTTAGTTAGAGTCAACGTAACGATTCATCTTCTCTCTCATCCAAATACAATAGTAATAATGTGAATAGCTTATACGTTGAGGCATACTGTGGCGATCATATAAATCGCGCACCCATTTATACAACTTTATTCAACTTTAGTCAAAATCATGGTTGAACCCATTATATGAACAAATTTTTAATTTTTGTGAGTCAATCATTCTTAGTCAATCCAATATTGTGATAATACAGGAGAAAAACTTAGTAAAAAACAAATTTTTATTTAAGTTTTCCAGACATTTGGTGCTTTAGTCCAGTAATAATTGAATAAATACCATCACTTTTGTGTTCATCTAAAGAGCACATGATCTTGATAAGTGACCTCCACTGAATTTTGAATGGAACTGTTTTTGTTGGATTACCTGAAACTGCAGGTGTGTGCATTGTTGCAATGCTTGTTAATGTTGAGAAAAGCCTTGAGCGTAATACTGTCTCATTTGCAACCTTCATGTTACATTTCAATGCATGTAGTATCCATTCGAACTTTCTGCTCCGAATGTCGCAATGGATTGCTCTTCTGTTTCTATGATGCATTATGAATAGAAGGATTAGAGATAGAAAGATGCATTGGTTAGGTTCCAAGGATCATAACCATTCGGATTCGGATATTCGAATGCGAACTTTCTTAAAAGAACTATAGCAACCACCAAGTAGAAAAACTCTGCTAAAACTGAACTTTAATTTGAACAAAATCAATACTTTTTTAGAAAGAACTACACTTAGGTATTGCAATTCTGATCCTGAATAAATTTATGGATTTTAAAATGTACGAACTTTAAAAATTATCCTGGAGATGTGGGGCATCGATCCCCGTACCTCTCACATGCTAAGCGAGCGCTCTACCATCTGAGCTACATCCCCATATGAAAATCCAAATGCATTTTGATTTGTAATGCCACAGAGTGCAACATAAATTATTTACTACTGCAACCACCAAATTGATCATGTTTTAAAATTCCCCTGTTAAATGCACATAAAATTTGTTTCTCTCTACCTGAGAGACAGCAATGAATTGTCATTAAGGCAGCATTCAATTCAAATAAAATAGAAAACCATTTCCATATCGCTTTCATTGATAAATTTAGTCCTTTTTTAAAAAGGAATCAAAGGAATGTTTAAATATCATTTTTATCCAGAGCTACCGCTACCTGTTAAGTGTTTTAAATTGTTTGCTTCACTTTTAAATTAAAAACAACAAAGTTAATGCGTTATACCGAGACTCTATTAATTTTATTTAAAAGCGCGATAGATAGTAGACCTCGGGTATTATCCTCAATGGATTAAAAAGACAAAGAATGCATAAAAAAGGCTGTAAATTCAAAATTATTACCTGTCGTCTTTAAATTCCCATAAAACAAATTCCTTATAAAATATATCCTGGAGATGCGGGGCATCGATCCCCGTACCTCTCACATGCTAAGCGAGCGCTCTACCATCTGAGCTACATCCCTTATGGAATCCTATAAAAATAAACTTTCAAAAATCTATTTAGCCTTACGGTAAAGCTTAGGTGTTTAATTCAAATATTCAAAATAACTGTTACAGAACCGCATAATTATGTGGTCACATATGTATACCACGTTGTGGAATGCATACTAAGCTTATGGCTAACCAAGCCACTTAATGATCGCACGTGGTGAATGCAAATTAGTAAACGAAATAAACAGATTGACTAAATCTGAAGCTACTGTCAAATGGTTAAACAACAGCTTATTAATAAATAATTGGAAAATGATTGAAAAAATCAATTACTCATAAACAATAACTTAAGATATTGGTATGCCTTAGAACATGCAACAATTTTATATATGATTTGTTTCCTAAACGTATGCTTATTATTTCGAATTTTTATTTATTAATTGCTACAATTTTTAAAGGGCTTTATTATTGTTAAAGAAGTAAGTTACTGTAGGGGATGTAGCTCAGATGGTAGAGCGCTCGCTTAGCATGTGAGAGGTACGGGGATCGATGCCCCGCATCTCCAAATAAATATTTTTATTTCAATTTATTTTCAATTTACAAAATACAACATATTATTCTTTAAAGCCTAGAGGCACTCTTTTCTATTTGAGGTGGTAGACAGTTTGTTTGGAAATTCTGGATTAGATAGACCCAATAATGAATTTATGGTTGTGTTGGTCAGCAAGCAACAAATACATTTTGAGAAAATCAACGTTAATTTTATGCGAGTTCATTTAAAAATTTAGGTAAAAGTTATTCGAAATAAATTTCATGAATAACACATGTTTCAAGGTTTAAAAACTAATAAATACTGACTTTCCGCATATCATAATAGAAATGCATACGCCAAGCATGTATATTCACCGACATGTATATTGATACATACATAATTAGTCGTTACAACCCAGGATTACGTCATAGTTTCTCACATAACTTATGTTGTGTGTTAATTTTATTCATAAGCGGTGGGACCCACAGTTTAAAGAGGGTTCCAACGACAGATTTTTTAGAAACATTTCATAACAATTTTATTTACTCCCAAATTTTTTTTTGCCAGAAATCTGTTGAGAGGTAGTCGCCGACGGATATGTTTTTTGTTTTTGAGTTTGTTGGAAATATCTGAACTATCGCCTTATGCCTGCCTAATAAGCCAATACACTACTTACTGCGTCGACTTGTCACGACTGTCTGCACATTTGTATTTGGCCTGAGGTTAGTTTACTTTGGATTTTGCATGTATGTTCCCCTTTAGTTTCTGTCTAAATCTATATAGAATCGAATTTTGATCCAAATAGGAGACAGTTATGCTATAAATCTTAAAATTTTGTATTCCGGTGGTAAATTAAAAGAATATATCTTTGGAGATGCGGGGCATCGATACCCGTACCTCTCACATGCTAAGCGAGCGCTCTACTATCTGAGCTACATCCCCCGATAGAATGTAATTTATTTACAAGCGATAAACTATGGTTGTCTTTAATATTAGGTGATAACTGGTGATATTTTGTCACAAAACCACACATACTTTTGGGCACAAAATTCACATAAAATTATAGCATTCTTAAGGAAACATTTTTAAAATATTTCGAAACTTTTTCATTCTTGAATTAATAGCTTCAATAGTACTTTATTTATAAATTAATATTGTATTTGTAAACAATTTAACCTTTTATTCGAACCATTTGAACTAATTTGTATTCATCACGGTCGATTACTAAGTAACCTGGCCAGCAATTGGTCTACTGCATTAGTATGCATTCCATATTTTCGTATTACACGTGCTAGTTTTATTGTGACACTTGGAATGTTTTGGAGACTTGAATCCAACAACCATGAGCTACCAAAAAATTTTCTGATTTTTTAATTTCTTTTACAATTTTCTATAAGGGGATATAGCTCAGATGGTAGAGCGCTCGCTTAGCATGCGAGAGGTACGTGGATCGATGCCCCGCATCTCCAGTATATGTTTTCCGAACAAATTTATTTTTTATGCTTTCAAGGGTGGACGCAATAAAATTCGAATTTAATTTGAATGCAGTGACGGATTGCATCAATTGCCCAGAGTCCTAGAAAATAATTTTATTTTCCTCATATTATCTGGTGTTTAACATAACTACACTAGATCTGGGAGAAAATCTGGAGTCGTGGGTGTTGTGAAAACAAAATCGTTGGCTATAACAGCGACCAATAATGCAATGCAATGAATTGAATAAATTATAATAGATTAGCATTTGTTTCACTGGGCAAGTCTGACGGTCTCCTCGAATAATAAGCAAACTTAAATTTTTCAACAGTGATTCAATAGTACAGTCTGTTATTAAATGGCTGAACCACATTATTGTCTTATAAATTCCAATATATAGTTTATCTGTCTTACCTCCGGCTATACTCTCAACTTACCAAAAGTACTACATATTTTAAGATTAATAGTACAGCTGTTCATTCAAAAAGCGATTCTAAGGCGATCTATTCTTCAATAAGGGATAAGGGTTCTAAACGAACTGTCTACTACCATTTGTACTAAGACTGAATGCTAATGCTAGTTTCATTTAATTATTTATTTAATATTTACAATACAATTGCAAATTATATTTAATTATATACAGAGTCTCTGGTGGGAACCGAACCGACGACCCTTACGCTAAAGTCTAGCACACTACCCACTAGACTACCAGGGCACCCATGCTAGTTTCATAAAACAATTTGTTTTGTTCACTTTTACGATACATACTTGATATTTGTTTATTATAACTTGTAAATTGAAAAGAAATTGAAATAAACAAAATGCATTTGGATATGCCGGGTATCGATCCTCATACTCACATGCTAAGCGAGCGCTCTACCATCTGAGCTACATCCCCATATGAAAACGTGCCTGCAGTTTAACTTGAAATACAATTAATATTTGCCATTGCAATCATTTCAAATACAATTAAAATTGTAGCCTACTTTCTGTACACTAAACACGTTTTAAGCTTCATTTTCAAATTTAAACAAAATCATGGATGAACCCATTATGTGAACAAATTTTTTAACTCTTGTGAGTCAATCATTTTTAGTCAATCCAATATTGTGATAATACAGGAGAAAAACTTAATAAAAAACAAATTTTTATTTAGGTTTTCTAGATATTTGGTGCTTTAGTTCAATAGTAATTGAATAAATACCATCACTTTTTTGTTCATCTAGGGACCACATGATCTTGATAAGTGACCTCCACTAAATTTTGAATGGAACTGTTTTTGTTGCCTTATGCATTACCTGAAACTGCAGGTTCGTGCATTGTTGCAATGAGTATTGATGCTGACAAAAGCCTTGAGCATAATACTGTCTCATTTGCAACCTCCCTGTTAGGTTTAAATGCATGTAGTACCCATTCAAACTTTCTCCTCCGTATGTGGCAGTGTATTGCTCTTCAGTTTGTTTTATGTATTATGAATAGAAGGATTAGAGATACGAAGATGAATTGGTTAGGTTCCAAGGATCATAACCATTCGGATTCGGATATTCGAATGCGAAATTTCTTAAAAGAACTATTGTAACCACTAAGTTGAAGAACGCTACTAAAACTGAACTTTAATTTGAACAAAATCAATACTTTTTAGAAAGAACAACGCTTAGGTATTGCAATTCTGATCCTGAATAAATTTATGGATTTTAAAATGTACGAACTTTAAAAATTATCCTGGAGATGCGGGGCATCGATCCCCGTACCTCTCACATGCTAAGCGAGCGCTCTACCATCTGAGCTACATCCCCATATGAAAATTCAAATGCATTTTGATTTGTAATGCCACAGAGTGCAACATAATGTATTTACTACTGCAACCACCAAATTGCCATAGCAATTGAAGTTTATGTGATACAAACTGATCATGTTTTAAAAATCCCCTGTTAAATGCACATAAAATTTTAAAAAGGAGTTATTAAAGTCAATGCTTTCACTTTACTTTGGAGACAACAATGAATTGTCATTAAAGCAGCATTTATTTCAAATATAATTGAAAACCATTTCCATACCGCTTTCATTGATCAATTTAGTCCTTTTTAAAATTCTTTTAAGAGAGCACCAAAGAGGAATCAAAGAAATCTTAAATATCATTTTTATCTAGAACTACCGCTCGCTGTTAAGTGTTTTAAATTGTTTCTTTCACTTTTAAATTAAAAACAAGGAAACTAATGCGTTATACCGAAACTGTAATAATTTTTTTAAAGGCGCGGTAGATTGGAGACCTCAGGTATTATTTCAATCAACCCTCAATGGATTAAAAAGACAAAGAAAGCACAAAAAAGGCTGTAAATTAAAAATTACTATCTGTCGTCTTTTAAATTCCCATAAAACAAATTCCTTATAAAAGATATTCTGGAGATGCGGGGCATCGATCCCCGTACCTCTCACATGCTAAGCGAGCGCTCTACCATCTGAGCTACATCCCCTTATGAAATGCCATAAAAAATGTTCAAAAATCTATTTTGCCTTACGGTAAAGCTTAGGTATTTAATTCAAACTTTCAAAATAATTGTTACAGAAACGCATAATCATGTGCTCACACATAGTATCACGTTGTGGAATGCATACTAAGCTTATGGCTTACCATGCCACTTAATGATCTCACGTGCTGAATGCAAATTAGTAAACGAAGTAACCAGTTAAACTAAATCTGAAGCTACTGTCAAATGGTTAAACAACAGCTTATTAATAAATTATTGGAAAATTATTGAAACAATACTCATAATCAATAACTTAAGATATTGGTACGCCTTAGAACATGCAACACTTTAATATATGATTTGCTTCCCAAGTGTATGCTTTTTATTTCGAATTTTTAATTACTAATTGCTATAATTTTTAAAGGGCTGTATTATTGTTAAAGAAGTACGTTACTGTAGGGGATGTAGCTCAGATGGTAGAGCGCTCGCTTAGCATGTGAGAGGTACGGGGATCGATGCCCCGCATCTCCAAGTAAATTATTTTATTTAAATTTATTTTCAATTGTTGGTCAGCAAGCAAGAAATAAATTTTGAGAAAAGCTACGATAATTTTTTGCGAGTTCATTTACAAATCTCGATAAAAGTTATTCGAAATAAATTTCATGAATAATAAATGTTTCAGGGTTTTAAAAATAGTAAATTCTGAATTTCCGCATACTATACTTTCTTTCAGGTTATTTAAAAAATAGAGGGCAATACTAAGGTTTAGTTTTAGGTCGGAGTGGTAGCTCTGATATCACAAAGCTCACTTGAGCACGCATAGCGACCCGTTGTAATGCCAGGGGTGAACGCAGTCCCTGTACTGACCAAGTTCGGGAAAGAGGAAGAAGTTGTTCAGCGCAAGGGCTGCACACGGCAATACTTACATACATATATAATTAGTCATTACAACCCTTCTGTCAAGATTACGTCCTAGTTTCTCACATCACTAATGTTGTGAGTGTTAATTTTATTCATAAGTGACGGTTTAAAGTGGGCCCCGAACGACAGTTTTTTGAGAAACTTTTCATAACAATTTTATATACTCTCAGAGCTTTGCCAGAAATCTGCTGAGAGGAAGTCACCGAAAGAAATGTTTTTTTTGTATTTGAGTTTGGGGGAATATCTGAACCGTGGCCTCATCTCTAATAAACCAACAAACAACAACTGCGATGACTTTTCACAACTGAATGCACATTTGTATTTGGTCTGAGGTTAGTTCAGTTTGGATTTTACATGTATGTTCCCCTTTAACTTCTATCTAGATCGATATAGGATCGAATTTTGACCCAAATAGGACTGTATGCTATAAATTTTAAAATTTTGTATTCCGGCAGTAAATTAAAAGAATATATTTTGGAGATGCGGGGCATCGATCCCCGTACCTCTCACATGCTAAGCGAGCGCTCTACCATCTGAGCTACATCCCCCGATAGAATATTATTTATTTACATGCGATAAATTATGGCTGACTTGAATATCAGGTGATAACTGGTGATATATTGTCACAAAACCAGACATACTTTTGGGCACAAAATTCACATAAAATTATAGCATTCTTATGAAATTCAATTTTTATTAGCAAATTTTAAGAAAATATTTTTAAAATATTTCGAAACTTTTTCATGCTTGAATTAATACCTTCAATAGTACTTTGTTTATAAATTAATATTGAATTTGTCAATAATTTAGGCTTTTATTCGAACCATTTGAACTAATTTGCATTCATCACGGACGATTACTAAGTAACCTGGCCAGCAATTGGTCTACTGCATTAGTATGCATTCCATATTTTCCTATTACACGTGATAGTTTTATTATGACACTTGGAAGGTTTTGGAGACTTGAATCCAACAACCATGAGCTAAAAAAAAATTGAGAGATTTTTTAAATGTTTTATAATTTTCTATAAGGGGATGTAGCTCAGATGGTAGAGCGCTCGCTTAGCATGTGAGAGGTACGGGGATCGATGCCCCGCATCTCCAGTAGATGTTTTCCGAACAAATTTATTTTTGATAGTTTGAAGGGTGAACGATATTTAATTTGAATACACTGACTGATTGCATTAATTGCCAAGAGTCCAAGAAAAATGATTTTATTTTCCGCACATTATCAGGCTTTTAACACAAATGTACCAGATTTAGAAGAAAATCATAAGACGTGGGTGTCGTGAAAACAAAATCGTGAAATTGAATCGAGTAAATTATGTAAGATGTGCGGTTGCTTCACTGGGCAAGTTTGACTGTCTACATGTAAATTAAACGCACTAAGTTTCACACCTATAACTCAAGAGTAGAGTCTGCTATTAAATGACTGAACCACATTAGTTCCTAATAAATTCAAAATACGTCTCTAAGTCGAGCTGCTCTGTTTTTCCATATTACATAGTAATTTTTAAGAGCAATGCATATACGAGTATGTTACATACATATCTAAACGTTCTAAACGAACTATCACCACTACCATTTGAAATGAGAATGAATACTGGGTCCATAAAACTACTTATTTCCTTTAATTTTTTTATTTACTTGATATTCTTAACATTTTTTAATGTAACTTGTACTTTAATAAACAAAATGTACTTAGCTGTGCGGGGTTTCGATCTCCATACCACTCACATGCTAAGCGAGCGCTCTACCATCAGTGCCATATGCCCACATTAATTTCGTCGGTTGAAAACATATATCATTTAATAATCCGCAGTAATAAGCATACATTTAGGAAACAAATAACGTTTCATATTCTTGTATATTTTTAGGAGTAATATTACTTTCACTTTGGATTGTAATTTTATTACAATTTCAAAATATTTATAAATGAAATGCTATTTTAGCATTTGACAGTCGTTAAGTTTTTGGATTAACAATTTACTTCTGTTACTAATTTACATTCATCACGTACGATCATAATGTGGTCGGTCAGTGCATTAGTATGCATTCCATAATGTATTACTATACATGACCACATCATTATTCGTAACTGTAGCGTATATTTTTTAACATTTTTGTTGGACAACTAAGATTTTCCAAGAGAAAAAATTAAGTTTTAAATTTTTTTTTGTGATATTTTAGAAGGGGATGTAGCTCAGATGGTAGAGCGCTCGCTTAGCATGTGAGAGGTACGGGGATCGATGCCCCGCATCTCCAGGATATGAATTTTTTTACAATAAGTCTTTAAATGTAAGAATCTTCTTAATACCACTCATGTTGTGTGTGTTAATTTTAATACATGAGTGGCGAGACCTACAGTTCAAAGTCGACTCCGAACAGCAGCTTTTTGAGAAACTTTTTCATGGCAATTTTATTTCAATCTCAGAGTTTTAGCCAAAAATCTGCTGAGAGGCAGTCGACAAAGCAGTATTTTTTTCATATTCCGTTTTGTTAGAGATGTCGTTTGAACCGCGGCCTCACGTCTAATAAGCCAACACACTGCCTACTAGGCCACAGCAACTATTTCTAGCCTAAAAATCGATCGAGCTGTAAAATTTCTTTTGATGATTGCGTGGCTGTTATCATTTTTCACCAGCTACTTTTGGCAAATGATGCTAGTGTTTCGGATTCGTTAAATTTCAATGAAAGCAGTACCGCTTAATAATATGGCTATTGAGGTAAAAATGAGCTTCTTTGAAAAAAGGAAGGGAAGCCTTGAAGTTCCCAAAATCGCTAGGCTTGTCTCGTCATGCGGAATCGCTCCACAGCGATCAAATTATTTTTTTGATGAATGAATCACATTTTATTTCAAATAAAACATAAAGGTTTTGCAAAAAAAAACTTTGAAATCTGAAAGCGCCAATTGATTAAACAAATAAAATTACAGCCAATTAAACCATACTCTCCAACGTAACATCTTTAAAATGCTTGTGAAAATCAAACTTCATTAATTCGAAATTAATCGTATGCCCAGCAGCATAATATTCTCGTTCGTATTAGAGTTTGAAAACACGCCGATGAAGTCGATAAATTATTTTCTGTATCTTTATCCTTTTGTATGTGTTTGTACAGTGGTGGCCATATAATTAAAACATTCATAATGATAGTAACTTATTCCCTTTATTTTCAAAACTAAATAATATTAAATATATGTATTTATTGCGTTGGCCATATAATTAAATCATACTATGTTCAGATATGCACCTTTGTTACGTAAATCGCAATAAACGTCATTATTGAGCTCCATATTTCATATAAAGTTTGAATTAATAATTGTGCAATAAATACGCAAATTGTTATAATATTGAGTAAAACTTAAAATGAACTGTCATAAGTGTGAACTGTGTATATTATCATGTCTGAACACTTAAAATATTGTACTCAATTAACCGAATATTGACTTAATAAATTTTAATGGGTATCCTGGTAATAATATTCCTACGTCGGTCCAGAGCGATGCGATGTTTAGTCGCAATGCATTTTTGGAATTTTTTCCATATATTCTGGTTTAAACTTCTACCCACAAGTTTTCAATCTGGATTAAGATCAGTGGATTGAGCTGGGCATTAGAAAATATTTAGGTTTTGTTCCTCTAAGCAGCTTTTCATAAGTCTTGAAAGGTGCTTTAGTTCATTGTGGTGCGTAAAGTGCCACATTAAGGGTAAATTTTTCTCCGCATATAGTATCGTTGTATATTGTCCAATGTTTTTGAATGAATGAACTGATCACTAAAATCGGTACAATACCATGCCGAGAGAAAGCACTCCACACTATAATGCTGTCGCTAGCATACTTAATTATTTTCGTGGTAAATATAGAACTAAGGTGTTGGCTGACTGGATACCATACACACCATTATCCATCAAGTTCCTATGCGGAAAAATTGGATTCTTCGCACGATAAAATATTTTTCCAAAAACTCATTTGTTAAGTCATGTTTTGTTTGGCAACAGCTCATCTAGATTTCAATTTTTTTTTGCCTTCCAAAGATTTACGATGTGCATTACATCCAGTTATCCGATACAGAAGGTTACATTGAGACATCGTTTAATGGTTCTAGATGATAGACTAGTGCCATACGAAGACACTAATTCAACTTTTAGCTGCTTAGAGCTTTTCAATGAGTCAGCTTTAAACGCTCTTATGACTATAGTACCTTCCGTGACTGTGGTTTTACGGAGTTTAAGGCTCTGGACAAACTATTTGAGGTTCCAAATATTTTGAAATGTTTCATTACATTAGAAATTTTTTTCTCTAGAACAATCAAGTAACTGGGATATTACATTTACTTCTTCTTCAAAATAACTTGGACTTTTTCCCATACTTAATGATTAATTTTCGTACATATTTTTTCTAATACCATCTGAAAAACACTTACCAATAAATTTACAACAAGTAAACTAAATCAGTTTTGAAAAATACATTGTTAAAGTAGAGAAACTAAAAATGTTTTCATTATGATTACAAGAATTTTCCTAATATTTCTTAGGACTCTATTGAAATTAATTAATTTGTAATTAAAAAAAAAAATAAAGTATTGGGCACTTTAAAATAGTGAACGTGAAGACCAAGAAGGGCCAAGTAATTTCACCGAACGAATGCTCTTTTTGAACTGAATTTCTTTATTTAATATTTTCTTATTTCTCACATTTTAATTGCTGGGTTTCTGCAGTAACTCTTTTGCCTATTTAACCATGTATTCTAAATGATTATTGAACTTAAAATTAACTTAATATTAGAGGAGTTCATTATTATTTTTTTTATCATAGAAATTCATTATTATTAAAAATCATTATTATTGTTAATTAAAATAAAAAAATACTGAAATAAATGAGGGAAACAATACACAACAAAACACTTGGTAAACAACACTTTCACTAAATAGTGACTATTATATGTCCACAACTGTATATTTAAACTTTGTAGAATTTTTCTTCTTCTGCTCAATATCTTACAGAAATTCAAGTCTTATCATTAATAAATTTTAATACAAAAGAAATAAATTTTGAATATTGGCAAAAAATTTCAATATGAAGTTTGTTTCTTAAGTCTTTTGATTAAAATTTCTTTTTTTGACTTTGAAAAGAAACTTTTTTTTACTAAAAATTTAATGGCAAAATGAATGAATGAAATAAACTAATAATGCTAAATTTTTTTAATAAATTACTATCAATCATATCATATATTTTTATTTCATTTTAAGAAATCAGAGATCATATTATGGTTTAATTATATGTCCAGCACTGTATCGATTGAATTAAAATGAAATGCATGCAGGTAATAATTTGCAAACAAATGCTAGACAAAGTTATTAAAAAATACTTTCCATAAAACACTATATCCACTTCATTCATATTGAAATAATACCAGTCATCGAAAGGCGATTGTTTTTTTTATTATTTTGTGAACTCGTTAATGAATAATTAATTTATTTTTTATTTTGTTTGTTTTATTGTATTTTTTACATACAAAACAATTTTTTCTTTAAAATTTGTTTAAAAATAAGCAGAAGCAAGCTCGAACACTGCACACCCTATACACAAAGACCAGGCAAGAACATAAAATATTCACATCAGCAAATATAGAAGGTGCTGGTATTTATTCATCCTTCGAATTAATTGACTCAATTGATTAGTCTTCAGAAGTTGCCGTGGTCTAGTAGGTAGTGTGTGGGCTTATTAGATGTGAGGCCTCGGTTCTAACCCCAGGTCAGGCATCTCCAACTAAACGAAATATGACAAAATATTTCTTCGGCGACTTCCTCTCCGAAAATTTCTGGCAAAAGCTCTGAGAGTAAATAAAAACTGCCATGAAAAGTTTCTCAAAAATCTGTCGTTCGGAGTCGACTTTAAGCTGTAGGTCCCACCACTCATGTATAAAAATTAATGCACACAACATAAGTGGTGTAAGAAACTCGGTCGTAATCCTAGCCAATTATGTGTGTATATGTATGTAATCGATTAGTCTTTATGGACAAATATTAACTCTTAGGAAGATAATTCCATGACGAACGTGGCACTAAGCCTTGGGTAGAGGATTTTATTTAAGTTATAAGCAAATAGCATACAACTATTGAACCCCACTGCATTTCAATTAAAAAAGAAAAAAATATTCGTCTAGGTACATACAGGTTTGCCTGACACTGTAACCGTTCTATTTTGGATGTGTGATTAATTTGTGAACAATACTTTTGACATTTTCAGCATACGACTCTATTAGTTTGTGCAATAAATTATTTTAATGAATGAATGTGTGCAGCAGAATCAGTAAATAAATACGCATACCAGGAAAAAGAAAAAATAACAATAAATTATAAAATAACAAGAAACTATGGCAACAACTACAGATAGCATGCCAGTTTTTTTATTTCTATCACAGCTTGTTAGCCAAGAACGCGGAATAAATAATTAATTTCGATTAATTTGAAAATTTCAACTTTTTCTTTCAAAAAATAATCCATTCAGGTAGCTTTGACACCAGAAAGCCCTTGGTTACGCTACTTCAGCCTAATTTTCACGTAAGGCCTTTTTCCTAGGTCATAATAGCCGGCATATCTATCGTTCGTTCAGTATATTGTTAGAAAAGCTTGGCTAAAGAAACTGAAACAAAACAAAGAAATAATAAGATGAAGGAAATATGTGCCTTATTCAAAGAAAAAGTACATTAAGAATAAAAGGAAATCAGTTCTTCATTCAAGTTTAAGAACGACAAGACTCTAATCGGTCATTACAACCCTTCAGTCAGGATTACGACCTAGTTTTTCACACCACTTATGTTGTGTGTGTTAATTTTATACATGAGTGGCGGGACGACCTACAGTTTAAAGTCGACTCCGAACGACAGATTTTTGAGAAACTTTTCATGACAATTTTATTTTCTCTCAGAGTTTTAGCGGCGACTTCGACTGTATCTCAGGAGTTTAGTTTATTAAGTTTGCTATGTTTTGAATTTCCCTACGTTGTTTCCATTGAGTTTAATTATTATATTCACTTAAGCTTTTCACAATATAACTTTAAATTGAAATAAAAATGTATGCTTGGAGATGCGGGGCGTCGATCCCCGTACCTCTCACATGCTAAGCGAGCGCTCTACCATCTGAGCTACATCCCCGACAGTAACTTGCACCTCTAGCAATAATAAAGCCCTTTGAAAAATTAGAGCAAATAAGAATCTAAAATAAAAAGCATACTTTTAGGAAACGAAGCACTTAAGAAATTGTTGCATAGCTTCAGCTGTTAGATTAAGATCATAAAAATTTGTTTGTTACTTAAAAATTTGACATCAGTTACATATTTAACGAACTAGCTGTTCTTCTTCTGTTATTAATTTACATTCATCACGTTCGACCATAAAATGATCTGGTCGTTGAATTAGCATGCAATTGGTGATGTGACATTTTAAATGACCACGAAGTTATTTGTTTTTTAGTGTATATTTTGGAAATTAAAATTAAACAACTAAGCACTAACTCAGCCAAAATGGATTTTTTTAAAGGTTTTTATAACATTTCTCAAGGGGATGTAGCTCAGATGGTAGAGCGCTCGCTTAGCATGTGAGAGGTACGGGGATCGATACCCCGCATCTCCAGGACTGCTTTTTATTATGACGAAGATCATATGCTTATTAATATATATGATATATAATAAGCTGGAAGTATCAATTCTTTGAATATTTTATTGAAATAAAAAAAATTTAATTGGAGATGCGGGGCATCGATCCCCGTACCTCTCACATGCTAAGCGAGCGCTCTACCATCTGAGCTACATCCCCTACAGTAACTTACTTCTGTAACAATAATAAAGCCCTTTAAAAATTCTAGCAATTAAAAATTAAAAATTCGAAATAAGAAGCATACACTTAGGAAACAAATCATATATAAAATTGTTGCATGTTCTAAGGCGTAAAAATATCTTAAGTTATTGATTATTAGTATTTTTTCAATAATTTTCCAATAATTTGTTAATAATCTGTTGTTTAACAATTTAACAGTAGCTTCAGATTAAGTTCAACTGTTTACTTCGTTTACTAATTTGCATTCAGCACGTGCGATCATTAAGTGGCATGGTTAGCCATAAGCTTAGTATGCATTCCATAACGTGATATGACCACGTAATTATGCGTTTCTGTAACATTTATTTTGAAAATTTGAATTAACCACCCAAAATTTAGCGTAAGACAAAATAGATTTTTGAAAGTTTTTTTTATAGCATTTCATAAGGGGATGTAGCTCAGATGGTAGAGCGCTCGCTTAGCATGTGAGAGGTACGGGGATCGATGCCCCGCATCTCCAGGATATCTTTTAAAAATAAATTGTTTTATACGTATTTAGAAGACGACAATTATGGCTGTTTTTTTGCTTGCCTTGTCTTTTTAATCCATTGAGGATTGATTTGAATAATACTTGTGGTCTACTACTTGCCGCGCTTTTAAAAAAAATTAATATAGTTTCGGTATAACGCATTAATTATCATATTTTGAACACGTTAATAGCCACGATAATATAAAAAAAATTCACATGAGCCATGGTAACTTTATTAGATAATTTAGTTAAAAATGTATGAAGGAAACTTAATGTATCACAAAAAATTTACTTTGCCAAAATTCCCGGAAGAACACAATTTTTTGTGTCACACATATATGACTGACATGGCCCTATATTAAAACTTTTTTTCGACAAGCCGTGTCAGTCTTATATGTCTGACGCATCCTGTTGTTGTTGTATTGAACACAGTGTTGAACGCATTGTGTAGGAATCAGTGGTACGTGTAGCATTTACCGAATAACACCTTGTTACTGTGACTATTTCTTTATAAATAGAATGCCAGACATATATGTCTGACATGGCTCATGTAGAACTTCTTAGCTTCAGACACATATGACTGACAAGGCGATTAACGTGCTAATTTAAAAGAAGAAAGAAACAATTTAAAAGACTTAACGTGGAGCGGTAGCTCTGGATAAAAATGATGTTTGAACATTCCTTTAATTCCGCTTTGGTGCTCTCTTAAAATAATTTTAAAAAGGACTACATTTATCAATGAAAGCGATATGGAAATGGTTTTCTATTATATTTGAAATAAATGCTGCTTTAATGACAATTCATTGCTGTTTCTTAGGTGTATTTAACAGGGGAATTTTAAAATATGATCAGTTTGTATTAAATAAACTTAAATTGCTATGGCAATTTGGTGGTTGCAGTAGTAAATATTGTATGTTGCACTCTGTGGCATTACAAATCAAAATGCATTTAAATTTTCATATGGGGATGTAGCTCAGATGGTAGAGCGCTCGCTTAGCATGTGAGAGGTACGGGGATCGATGCCCCGCATCTCCAGGATAATTTTTAAGTTCATACATTTTACAATCCATAAATTTATTCAGGACCAGAATTGCAATACCTAAGCGTAGTTCTTTCTAAAAAAGTATTGATTTTGTTCCAATTAAAGTTCAGTTTTAGCAGCGTTCTTCAACTTAGTGGTGGTTACTATAGTTCTTTTAAGAAATTTTGCATTCGAATACCCGAATCCGAATGGTTATGATCCTTGGAACCTAATCAATGCATCTTTCTATCTCTAATCCAATCCTTCTATTCATAACACATAATACAAACAGAAGAGCAATCCATTGCGACATTCGGAGCTGAAAGTCTGAATGGGTACTACATGCAATGAAACCTAACATGAAGATTGCAAATGAGACAGTATTATGCTCAAGGCTTTTGTCAACATTAATACCCATTGCAACAATGCACGCACCTGCAGTTTCAGGTAATCCAAGAGGCAACAAAAACAGTTCCATTCAAAATTCCGTGGAGGTCACTTATCAAGATCATATGCTCCCTAGATGAACACAAAAGTGATGGCGTTTATTCAATTATTACTGAACTAAAGCACCAAATATCTAGAAAACCTAAATAAAAATTTGTTTTTTAGCAAGTTTTTCTCCTGTATTATCATAATATTGGATTGACTAAGAATGATTGACTCACAAAAGTTAAAAATTTTTTCATGTAATGGGTTCATCCATGATTTTGACTAAATTTGAAAATGAAGCTTAAAACGTGATTAGTATACAGAAAGTAGGCTACAATTTTAATTGTATTTGAAATGATTGCAAAGGCAAATATTAATTGTATTACAAGTTAAACTGCAGGCACTTTTTCATGTGGGGATGTAGCTCAGATGGTAGAGCGCTCGCTTAGCATGTGAGAGGTACGGGGATCGATGCCCCGCATCTCCAGGATAATTTTTATGTTTTTAGACTAAAAAGAGAACGACGTGTATCACAACTTTTCAAGGATTATTATTAAGTCGGTTTTTCTGATGCAGTTTACGATGTTATTTAAAATATGATTACTTTGCATAAAGAAGGCTAATATTTATAATCTTTTAACTGAAGGGACCTTATTGCTTTTATCAGCAGACATTCCTAAGTTGACTTCTGTTGTAATGTGATCAAGTCATTCATCACAATTTGTAACATTTAATTAAAAAGGCCTGAAGTCGCCGTAGTCAAGTAGGTAGTGTGTTGGCTTATTAGTCGTAAAGTCGTAGTCCCAGGCCAGACTTAAAAACGAAATATGATAAAATATTTCTTCGGCGACATCCTCTCAGCAGATTTCTGGTGAAAACTCTGAGAGTAAATAATATTGCCCTGAAAGAGTTTCTCAAAAAATCTGTCGTTCGGAGTTGACTTTAAACTGTAGGCCCGCCACTGATGTATGAAATTAACATACACAACATGAGTGGTGTGAGAAGCTAGGCTTTAATCCTGACAGCAGGGTTGTAATGGCAATTTGTGTATGTACATATGTATGTTATATAATTAAAAAGGCATTTCGAATTGGGCTGCATATTGCCTCTTTATTCACCGAGTTACTGATTATTGTTTGAAAGCAGCATTGATGTCTTGTCCTAAGCAGATTTGAATCATACAAACAAATCTCTTTTGATGTTTTTCACATCCCCATCTTAGTTTTTGATTGTATTCATATGCGTACATATTTACTCAAATAATTTCTTGGCTCTCTAAGTGCCTAAAAGATATTAAACGACTCCATATGGTCTTCTTTACTTTTTTAAGCGTTTATTTGTTCAATTAAATTCACGAGAAAATTCTTGTTTCTACTGTTCATAGTAAAACTCTTTACCACCATTTTTATTGTTTGTTTTTATAAAAAAAAAATATTCAATACTTGATGAAGCAAATAAGAAAAAAAAAAATAAAAAAATTTGATCAATGAATTGAAAAGTTGTTTGGCACAACATTAGCATACCTAGCTTAGCTTATCCAATTAATCTGTAATTCATAATGACCAGCAGGGCATTAAACCATACAGTATTTGCTTGAGTGTTTTTAATGCCATTGTTTTCAATGCAAATCAAGCAATAAATTTTAACAAAACATTAGTTATAGGGTGGGTGATTTAGAGGTTTAAATTTCAAAATGCCAAAAAAACAAAAACCGTTTGAAATTGTCAACAAATTTATTTTTTTGTTGTGAAGTACAAGTACAAGTTCCGGCTGGAAATGGAATATTATTCCATTCATATGGCCGCCGCGGCTGTCCTCATAGTACCTCATTCGATCGAATCAATTTTCATGCCTTTACTCGGCAATGGCATCACGAATGTTGGCCTTCAATTGCTCAATTGTCTCTGGTTTGCCGGCATAACACTTTTATTTAACGGTGCCCCACAGAAAATAGTCTAACGGTGTCAAATCGCAGCTTTTTTGCGGCCAATTGACATCACCATTTTGGCTAATTAAACGGCCATCAAACGTTTGACGTAATAAATCGATTGTGGCATGAGATGTGTGGCAATTTGCACCATCCTGGTGAAACCAAAGATCGTTCAATACCATGAAGAGCGGGTACAAAATAATCGGTTATCATGGTGCTATAGGTATCTCCATTGACAGTAATGTTTGCGATGTCGTCGTTTTCAAAGAAATATGGGCCAATGATGCCTCAGCTCCACAAGGTGCCCCAAACAGTCACTCGCAATGTTTTTTTGTCTTGAGCCGGAGGTGGGAATCTTCGGAAGACACTTTTGTTCTAACAAAAGAATGCAGGATTCACCATCACTGGTGCCTACGTACTAAACCCACCCCCTACACACTTCAACCACTCTCCCCCCGCGGGACTGCCGTAAGGTATTACTTCGCGGAGGACTGGTTAGCTTGAAATCTTTATCACATTAAATCAAATTTCGCGTCCGTTCCTTCAGTCTTCGGAGTTCTAGCATAACCTCAGCCATTTTCTGACTATTTGACCCCATAGAATCCTACAATTCAACAGCTCTTCCATTAGCCGGTCCTAAACTAGTTTCTCCGGGCCATGTAAATCTGGGGCAGCATGTTAGAATATGCTCCGCATCTTCCTCCTCATCTACACAGTTTGTGGCATATAGGGGAAGTGTCATGACCAAATCTGTGCAGGTAGTTCAGCTCGCAATGTTTGTTCTTCATCCAAAGGGTTACATCAGGGACAATGCGAAATGTCCATCTTCTCTTTAAACTGCTTTCCCATCGTAACTGCCATTTGTGCATGGAAGTCCTTCGTTCCTCCGCTTTTATAGCCGCTATTTGTCCCGGGTACTCGAGACGGCGAAGGTATATCCTCCTCATCTCATCCGCCAATATGTCTATTGGTATTGCCTTTGCCAATACCAATACCGCTTCATCAGGCACTGTCCTAAAGCCACTTATCTGTCTAATCGCTCTTAGACGATACACCGAGGACAGTATCCTCCTTGTACCTTGTAACGTACCTACTAAGACGAAAATGACCTTCGCCCGAAAAGATTTTTTTTGCCAAAAACGACATCATCGTGCAGTTTCTCGTTGGCGGCTTCAACTCTTGAACTAATTGAACTTTGTAGGTCTTCATATCGAAATAACCGATGGTTCAAATTTAAACCGCTAGATGGCCCACCAGACATAAGCAGCTGTGAATGGCTTTATGATTAATTTAACGATGATTCAATATTAAGTAAAAGTAGCTTGAGTTCCTTGTTCTATATTCCAATAAAATATGAAAAAAATTACAGGAAATGCCATACGAATTACTAAATGGGGTAATTTTTTTTAAAGATTTAATAACTTCTTTGATTTATTAAAATTACGTCAATGTATTGTTTCATTATAAATCATTTCGATTGTGAAGTATTGTTGTTCAAAGATCATCAACGCTCACTCACATCTAAACATATTCTAATTCACCTTGATATCAATCTAATTTCAAACATGGGTGGTTAAAATTTAAATACAAACTTTTATGATGAACTACTTAAGAGCAAAATGCTCTTGATAACATCATATCTACAGAATCTAAAAGTGATTGTATTTCCCACTACGCATTGTGTTCCCAAATCACCAAAAAAAAAAAGAAAACATGTTGAGCCATCATTTATTTCTAATTGGAATAACTTGTATTATAATATGTAGACTTGATTTATATACGATTTATTTGTTTATTTTCTTTTCTTATTTTTTTTATTTTTTTTATTTTCAAATTAAATTGTTGCAATAATTATGATGTTCACAAAAACAGACAAATTGGTTTTTGGGGAAAATGTAGGAAATATTAAACAAAAGACTTAGGAAACAAGCGTTTTGTTAAAATACATTTTGTTTTCTTAACATAAATTGTTATGCAAATCCTTAAACAACGGGTATTTTAAATACAAAAGACTTAAGAAGGAAACATTTTTTGCGTGATTTTTATAAGATACTAGCTGTACCCTGTTCGTGTTGCTGTGCCACCAGCTGAAATAAATTTGAAGGAAAGACATTACACAAATGTTCAATTAATTTTGAATCATTTTATTGATTTTGTTTCCCATTGTCCTGATAATTCAGATGAACGGGTGTGAGTAGTACGCATTCGATCAATTTCTCAGCTCACTTCTCGTTGTTCAAGTGGTTCAAGCGAACGGGTCTCAGCGGCATATACTGGAAGATTTTCCAGTCTCAATGCTTGTCTGATTCTGAAGCTCGTAATGCTCTTTTCTTCCGTGCTTGAGGTATAGGTCGACCAATTGCTTGTCATTCATTTTGAATAATTTTCTGTGACGCCATCCATCGGAAATTCATCGCACCAACCTCCGTCGACTCATGCGCAACAACTTTATTAAAGAATGCACAGTTTACGATTTAATTGATTTTAAGTAATTTTCATTGGCGCCACCTATCGGATATTGGTCATACCAACTTAGAAACCTTCCCCGGCTCATGCACAACAACTTTGCTAAAGATCATGACATGATCAAATGCACAGTTTACGATTCTATAAGGTACATACAAACAAACATTCATTTTTATATATGTAGACTATGGGAGGTGACACGCCCACTATAGCCAATCCGCCCATTTTGTTCATATATACGTCAAAGTCGTCCATACAAAATTTGAGGACTCTATCTGTTGCAGTTTATGAGATATGCGACATTAAATGCTTATTGGGTATGTGGACGTGGCACCTCGCCTACTTGAAATTTTAAAATAAATACAGGAAGGTACTGTTAAAATTTCAAGAAAATCGGTCCAGCCTTTTAGTCGTCTACAGACTTCAAATAAACAAACAAACCCACAAACAAATAAATACACATTCATTTTTATATATAAGTTAGCGATGAAAATTATTTCTGCGTCTGGTTGAAACGTACTGTGTAGCTAGCTTACATGCTTATTATCTAACTTCGAAGACTTCAGTAATGTGTAAGCAATTATTTTACGTTAATTATTTGTAGTCACCGTATTCTAGTAGGTAGTATGTTGGCTTATTAGACATGAGGCCACCGCATCTCAAATAAAACGAAATATATAAAAAATATTTCTTCTGCGGCTTCCTCTCAGCAGATTGCTGGCAAAATCTCTGAGAGTACATAAAATTGAAATAAAATGTTTCTCAAAAATCTGTTGTTCTGTATCGACTTTAAACTGTAGATCCCGCCGCTCATGTATAGAATTAACACACACAACATTAGTGGTGTGAGAAGCTAGATCGTAATCCCGACTGAAGGTAAGGAAATTTACTCTTTCCTCTTCTCAAGAGATGGTACCTCTACCGGATTTAAACATCTAATTTTTAAGACTCACAAGTCCAAGACAAACTGCTTTTTTAGCTTTTTCCTGTATTCAAACTCGCATTGCTTAAACATTTGCATACGGTGTGACTACTAGACACCGTATGCCATTTCTATAAAAGAGAAGGTCCTTAGTGCATCCCCAAATCAAGGACAACTTAATTGTAATACATGGTAGATTCATATGTTTCTAAAAATTGATTTCAAGACCGATTCATAATTAATCGAATAAAAAATTAAACGAATAACAGTCAATATATAAAGTGGAAACCTTACTTACTTACTTAATTGGCCATAACAACCCGTTAATCGGATTTCGGCCTGCCGCAACACATCCTTCCAGGCGCCTCTGCTTCTTGCGCGCCTACGCCAGTTGGTCACACCAATCGATGACAGGGCTTCCTCGATTTGATCCTTCCAATGTATACAATGTCATCCTCTTCGCCGACTTCCGCAGATTTCCGCATCAAATACCCGTCTCGCCGGCGCATCCTCCTCCATTCGAACGACATGGCCGAGCCAGCGCAGCCGCTGGATATTAATATGCTGCACAACGTCAATGTCGTTGAGGAGCTCATACAGCTCACTGTTGTATCGGATACGGAAATCATCGCCAACTCGCACTGGACCGAAGATCTTGCGCAGTACTTTTCTCTCGAACACTCTCAAGGCCGCTGCATCTGTACTTAATAGGGTCCATGCCTCTGCGCCATAAAGAAGCACGGGTAGGATCAGTGTCTTGTAGAGTGTTAGTTTTGTCGTACGAGACAGGTCTCTGCTACTCAATTGCCTATTGAGACCATAGTAGCACCTGTTGGCAAGAGTGATCCTGCACTTGATCTCCAGACTGACAACATTTCTGGTGGTAACGGCGGAGCCAAGATAGATGAATTCCTTGACCGTATCAAAAGTATAGTTATCGGCCGTAATCTGAGAATCAATACGCCGCGCGTCTCGACTCGTCGATACCATATACTTTGTTTTGCCCTCATTTACTGCCAAACCCATCTTGGTAGACTCGCGTTCAATAGCACTAAAGGCAGCAGTAACATCTCACTTCGTATGCCCTATGATGTCAATGTCATCAGCGTACGCAAGTAACTGGACACTTTTTTGAAAAATAGTGCCACTGCGATGCACTCCTGTCTTTCGAAGAACACTCTCCATGACGAAGTTGAAGAGGTCGCATGATAAGGGGTCGCCTTGTCTGAAACCTCGCACGGTATCAAAAGGCTCGGAGAGGTCCATTCCTACCTTGACGGAGCTACAGGAATTGCTCAACGTCATTCTGCATAGCCTTATCAGCTTCGCAGGTATACCGAGCTCAGACATTGCGGCAAAAACACGATCCCTTATGGGGCTATCAAAGGCAGCCTTATAGTCGACAAAAAGATGGTGTGTGTCGACTTGTTTCTCGTGGTTCTTTTCCAGGATTTGGCGTAGTGTGAAGATCTGGTCGATGGTGGACTTGCCAGGTCTGAAGCCGCACTGATAAGGTCCAATCAGTGTTTTGACGATTGGCTTCAGTCGTTCACACAATACGCCTGTAAGAACCTTATATGCGATAGGGAGAGGGCTTATACCCCTATAGTTGGCGCATATAGTAGGGTCTCCTAAAGTGGAAACCAACGACCATAAAATTAAAATTACAAATTCGGGGAAACTTTGGTAGCGAGTAGAGGTAAATTATTGAATAGATTGTTAACGTCAGCTAAAAACTTAAAAACCGTAGATAGCCCACGATTTCGTTTTCCATATTATTATATGTATCTTATATACATAAATATACGTGCATATCGAGTAAGCCACCTATCGGTTTAAATTTGAACCATCGGTTATTTCGAATCTGGAAATACTTATGTCATTCTATTCTGTCACAAAATTCAGTATATTATCTCCACTAAACGAAATGAATTGATTTACGCTTGAACAGCGTTGGGATTTATTGGAAAATTATTTCCAAAACAAAGACAATTAGTCTGAAAACTCAATCATATTTTCGGTTCAAACACATTTTCACACATTTCATTATTAAGCAAAATTGCCATATTTGGGTCTCAGAAAACACACACGTAGTCTTACATAAGCCAATAAACCCATTAAGAGTGACTGTTTGGTGCGGCTAGTGAAGCGGAGGCATCTTTGCCACATATTACTTCGAAAATGAGGAAGGCGCAACCATTACGATCAATGGAGACACCTATCGCACAATGGTAACCGTTTTTTTTTACCCACTCTCCATGGTATTGATGTGAATCATGTTTGGTTTCAACAGGATGGTGCAACTTGCCACACATCTCATGCCACAATCGATTCATTGCGTCAAAAATTTGATGGCCGTTTAATTAGCCGAAATGATGATGTCAATTGGCCGTAAAGAAGCTGCAATATGACACCGTTAGACTATTTTCTGTGGGGCACCATTAAAGAAAAGTATTATGCCGACAAACCACAGGCAATTGAGCATTTGAAGGCCAACATTCGTGCTGCTATTGCCGAGATATGACACCATATACTCGAAAAACTGCACAAATTGGTGCGATTGAATGAGGCACTGTGAGGCTAGTCGTGGCAGCCATATGAATGAAATATTTTATTTCTAACCTGAACAATCGTACTTCACAACAAGAAAATAAATTTGTTGACAATTTCAAACCGTTTTTGTTTTTAGCATTTTTAAATTTAAACTTTTAAATGGCCCACCCTATAAAATACATACATAATTGGTCATTACAACCTTTCAGTCAGGATTACGACCTAGTTTTTAACACCACTTATGTTGTGTGTGTTAAATTTTATACATGAATGGCGGGACGTACAGTTTACAGTCGACTCCGAACGACAGATTTTTGAAAAACTTTTCATTGCAATTTTATTTCACTCTCAGAGTTTTTGCCAGAAATCTGCTGAGAGGAAGTCGCCGAAGAAATACTTTTCTTTTTTTGTTTTGATGTCTGGCCTGGAGCTCGAACCCTGGCTTTAAGTCTAATAAGCCAACACACTACCTACTAGAATACGGGGACTTCAGCCTATAAAATACGTGTTTTTTATTTCACCTCAAGATAAAGCATTTTGTGTTCCAAATTGGGCAAGCAACAGAACAACGCAATACAAAATTGCCCTGAATTAAATGTCAACCTTCCCTTCATATAGAAAATTCTGTTGTAACAAACAGGGCCCTACTCTAGACATTTTCGATTACTAATCTAATCTCACAGTCGGTTGCATGTTTTTTTTTTCCTAATTTGGTTACAATCGGCAGTTTGCAATTATCAGCCCCCAACAGTTTTTAACTGTTACATGAGTTGTTAAATAAAAACAAAACCGACTTCAAACCTCTTACCATAAAAAATGATTTACAAGTATAAAACCATTTTCGAAAATTAGTTTCCAAAGTTCCCACAAAAGCTGTATAAAAAATTTGCATAATTTTAGTTGTTGTTTTTTTTTTTGTAGTAAAAATATTTAAATAACTGCATTAACGGAAATCTTTTTCCTGTTAATATTGCCAATAAACAATAAACTGAACGATTTATATGGTAATGTTTGAAAGAGAGAAAAAACAACAAATATTTGTTTAACATAATTAATTAGAAATTAACATATTTTATTATTATTATTAGTTTGGGAGTATAATAAATGCATTTTATTTATTGTTAAAACAAAGCAAAATGAAATCAATGAATTTTAAAACAACAAATTTATAGACACAGTGACATGGTTTTTAAAATAAAACAAAAAAAAATTCGTTGATTGTTACAGTTTGTGAATGTCACATAAACATGTTTTCAACATTCATTTTGTTTTTCAGTTTTTTTTTTCGGAATGACTAAATCATTAGTATTCTGCCTAATATTATAATTATTATTATACCAACATAATTACATACGAATATAATTGCCTTTAAACAAATAAAACAAAAATAATATAATTTCATTAATAATATGGTAACACACAGTATATGATGTGTATGTACAGTGGACAGCAAAAGTCTTAGTACGGCAATATATTTTAGCAATTTCATGAATTTTAGCCAAAGTGTTTTTTTTATTATTATTATTGAAAATTTCCTAAAGAAATTTACAATAGTTTTCAAATCTTAAACCTAGTTTTGAAGGTTAGTAGTTAGCACCAGCGTGTTAACTATATATTGTATTCAAATCTTATAATAATACTACATTTAAAATTAGGGTCAGTGCAGCCGTCGAGAGAGGCTCAATGTGTCACTTCGTTTTAACCTCTGATGGCCGTCGAATTGAAGTAGGTCCCTTGCCAATGCGTTGGGGTGAATCGTTAGTTTACCGACGTATTTTATGGCGAATTTTTTAATTTCTTCCTGAATTGTTGGAATGTTGAGATCTCTATGGATATTGTTGTTACGAATATACCATGGAGCGCAGAGAATTTGTCGTAAAAGCTTGGACTGTCTTCTTTGTAATTTCAAAGTGTTAGACGCGCAAGCACTGCCCCAAAGCTGAATGCCGTAGGTCCATATTGGCTTTATAATGCATTTGTATAAAAAAACCTTGTATACAAGGTCCATTGTTGAATTAGGACCAATAACCCAGTGCATTTGAGTGGATTTCAGCTTAATGGGCGCTAATTTGGCCTCGATGTGGCGGGACCACGTTAGACGCCAGTCTAAGTGGACTCCCAGGTATTTGAAGTGATTTTCAATAGGGACATCAATATTATTTTTATTTGTGGGAAGTCTTGTCTTCTGAGTGTGAAGATTACATGAGCACACTTAGATAGATTCACCTTTATTTTCCACTTTTCAAACCATTTTTCCAAATCATATATGTGCGACTGCAGTTGTGTTTAAGCTACCTTCGGGTCCTTGTTGACGCTTAAAAATGCGGTGTCGTCTGCATATGTTGATGTGTATGTGTTAGGATTTGTGGGCATGTTATATAAATAAATATATAAATTAAATATAGGATAGGGCCTAGCATGCTTCCCTGGGGGACACCTGCAGAGATCTTTTTTGTTGTAGAGAGTTCGTCCTTCAATTTGACCTTAAAAGTTCTTCTTTTAAGAAGTTATTGTGTGTTCTCGGGGAGCAGTCGTGTTATTTGCTAAGTAGACCATCATGCCAAACCTTATCGAATGCTTGTGAGATGTCGATAAAAAGAGCTGAACAATATGTTTGTTTAAAAATTTATATTTTATATATTTATTTTATTAATTTATTTCTATTTCATTATGAAACAAACAATTTTTTAATGTTTTTCATAGAACAACAGAAAAATAAGGAAAAGTTTCAGATCACTCCCTACATATCCCCAAGGAGAACCTTGAGTAAATTTAAAATTCAAAGGCTTAATATATGACGAATGTTATTCCTTGTATTTAGTAGAATATCCCTTAAGGTCAAGCACTCCATTTAATCCATTGAATTGAATTGAATGTCCAAGTTTTGTTTAGTATTTTCTGGTGTTACCATGAGCAAGTTTTTCGTTTAACTTTTGTTTGAGGTTTAGCGATTACGTAACCGTTCTTTCAAATGATCTCCTAAATACTCTCTTGAAGTCATATCGGGACTTTGTGCAAGAATATTAATTTTGGGGGGAGGGGTTTTTTTTATCAAAATATATTACCGTACTAAGACTTTTGCTGTTCACTGTATGTTGTATTCAAAACCTATAATTATAACAATTTTAAGAACATCTAGGAGGTCATATTAAATGAAAAAAATAAAAACTTCAACTGAAAATCTGGTTATAAAATGCTTAATTAAATAATTACTTAACATTTGAAAAATTGAAATTAATTTGTAACACGTGCTTCAGTAGAGAGTTTAGAACTGCTATGTACTGTGGTGACGGTATAATTATAAGGTTCGTAATGATAGTAAAAAAGATAATTGAATTTATTTTTCAATTCCTAAAAACCAAAAAGATTAGACAATTTCTTTTGCAGTTGTTAAATACAATTTTGGGAAAAAAAAATAAAAAATTTCCGAGTTTCATTTCTATTGCAATAATTTTTGTTCTTACTACCGATATTTCGTGGGGTATCGGGTAACTAAAAGTCAAGTTAGTGAAAACTAATGATTTGGAAAGTCTTCTTAGTCTAGTAGGTAGTGTGTTGGCTTACTAGAAGTGAGGCAACGGTTCAAACCAAATGTCAGACATCTCCAACAAAATGATTTTTGGCAAAAACTCTTGGCAAAGTTTATCAAAAATCTGTCGTTCGGAATCAACTTTAAGCTAAAGGGTGTTTTTTAAAGAGGTATAGAACTTTAAGTTGGCATTACTTTTCAAGATGGCGACCGATTTAACAGCTGTCAAGTGATTTATTCTCAGTTTGGTTTGGCAATTCATCATGAATAGACTCACGCCTTAACAACGCTTGCAAATAGTGCAATTTTATTTCGAAAATAATCGACAAGAGCAAAAATCGTCCATCAGAGCAGTTAATTCGATTAACCATGGAACGTTTTCGCACCACGTTTACTCTTATTGATAACTCGCATCCCCAGAGACGCTGTACGGAGCGTACAGAAGAAGCTATTGCTGCTGTAGAGCGTAGCATTGAGGAAGACCCGAATGAGTCCATCCGCCATCGAGCACAGGAATTGGATCTGTGTCCATCCACTTTATGGAAGATTTTGCGGAAGGATCTTGGTTTGCGTGCTTACAAAATCCAACTCGTGCAAGAATTGAAGCCAAACGATCATCTAGTAAGGCGTAGATTCGTCGAATTGGCCCAAAACAAGATTACCGTTGTTCCCGATTTTCATAAGCGAATTTTGTTTAGCGATGAAGCGCACTTCTGGTTGAATGGCTATGTCAACAAACAAAACTGCCGCATTTGGAGTGAAGGTAATCCTCAAGTGTATGTGGAAACACCGTTACATCCAGAAAAACTGACTGTTTGGTGCGCTTTATGGGCTGGTGGAATCATTGGTCCGTACTTTTTCAAAAACGATGGTGGCCAGCACGTTACAGTCAATGGCGATCGGTATAGAGCCATGATTACTAACTTTTTCATTCCTGAATTGAATAACCATGATGTCCAAGAGATGTGGTTTCAACAAGACGGCGCAACATGTCACACAGCTCGTGCCACAACAGATTTATTGAAAGACACGTTTGGTGACCGCCTAATTTCACGTTTTGGACCTGTGAATTGGCCTCCAAGATCTTGTGATTTAACACCGCTAGACTACTTTCTGTGGGGCTATGTAAAGTCATTGGTCTATGCGGTAAAGCCACAAACGCTTGACCATTTGGAAGACAACATTCGCCGTATTATTGCCGATATACGGCCACAAATGTTGGAAAAAGTCAGCGAAAATTGGACGTCCAGATTGGACTACATCCGCGACAGCCGTGGCGGTCATATGCCAGAAATCATATTTAAAATGTAATGCCACAAGATTATCTTTCGGATAAATAAAATTCATGTCAATCGAATAATCCATCGTTGTTTTATTGCAACTTAAAACTATACCTCTACAAAAAAAACACCCTTTATAAGTCATATATAAAATTAACACACACAACGTAGGTGGTGTAAGAAACTAGATCATAATCCTGACTGAAGGCTGGCAATGACCAACTATGTATATATGTATGTATGTATGTAATGATCAGGGTCTGGTAGTTAGTAATTTCCAAAAATTTAAAAAATACACAAATAATATCTACGTTAATATTATCTAAAATTGATGGTAATTTAATACAAAATTTTAGCTTGATTAGTTCATACATTTTCACTTTTTTTCCTGCAAAAAAATTTTAATTCAAAAGAAACAAAAAAAAAAACGAAATTTTAATCAAAAGACTTAAGAAACAAACTTCATATAGAAATTTTTTTTGCCAATATTTAAAATTTAATTCTTTTGTGTTAAAATTATTCATGAAGACTTGAATTTCTGTAAGATATTGAGCAGAAGAAGAAGAAAAATTATACAAATTTTAAATATACAGTGGTGGACATTTAAAGCCACTATTTAGTGAAAGTGTTGTTTCCCTCATTTATTTCACTATTTTTTCTTTTTTTATTTTATTTAACAATAATAATGATTTTTTTTAATAATAATGAATTTCTATAACAAAAAAAAAAAAATAATAATAATGAACTCCTATAATATTAAGTTAATTTTAAGTTCAATAACCATTTACATTTTTAATATACATGATTAAATAGGCAACAGAGTTACGGAATAGCCTTAACTGCAGAAACCCTGTAAATAAAATGTGAGAAGTAAGAAAATATTAAATAAAGAACTTCAGTTCAAAAAGAGCATTCGTTCGGTGAAATTACTTGGCTCTCTTTGGTGATTACGTTCACTATCTTAAAGTGTTCAAAACTTTATTTTTTTAAATTATAAATTAATTAATTTCAATAGAGTTCCTAAAAAATATTAGAAAAATACAAGAAACCATAATGAAAACATTTTTAGTTTCGCTACCTTAACAATGTATTTTTTGAAACTAATTTAGTTTACTTGTTGTAACCTTATTGGTAAGTGCGTTTCTAATGGTAGCAGAAAAAATATGTACAGAAATTAATCATCAAAGCTTGGGAAAAAGGCCAAGTTGTTCTGAAGAAGAAGTAAATGTAATATCCCAGTTACTTGGTTGCTCTAGAGAAACAATTTATAACTTAATGAAACATTCCAATAGATTTGGAACTTCAAATAGTTTTCACGAGCCTCAAATTCCGCAAAACCGTAGCTACGGAAGTTACTATAGTCATAAGAGCATTCAAAGCTGACCCATTGAAAAGCTCTAAGCAGCTAAAAGTTGAATTAGCGTTGTCCTATTGGTTTTATGTCGAAGTCGCCGTAGTTTAATAGGTACTATATTGGCCACCGTTCACACTTCTAGCTAGATTTTTTGAGAAACTTTTTCATGGTTATTGTATTCACTCTCAGAGTTTTTACCAGAAATCTGCTGGGAGGTAGTAGCCGAAGGAATACTTTTTGTATTTTGTTTTGTTGTTGATATATGAACTGTGGCCTCACGTCTAATAAGCTACAACACTACCTACTAAATTTAGGAAAAGCAATCATGTGAGGGCAAAACGAAGTATGTGTTATCGACAAGTAGAGACGTGCGGCGTATTGATTCTCAGATTACGGCCGATAACTATACTTTTGATACAGTCAAGGAATTTATTTATCTTGGCTCCGCCGTTACCACCAAAAATGATGTCAGTCTGGAGATCAAGCGCAGGATCACTCTTGCCAACAGGTCTACTATGGTCTCATTAGGCAATTGTGTAGCAGAAATCTCTCGTACGACAAAACTAATACTCTACTGGACGCTCATTCTACCCGTGATTCTTTATGGCGCAGAGGCATGGACCCAATTAAGCACTGATGCAGCAGCCTTGAAATTATTTAAAAGAAAAGTACTGCGTAAGATCTTCGGTCCAGTACGATTTCCGCATTCGATCCAACAGTGAGCTGTATGAGCTCCTCAACGACATAGACGTTGTGCAGCGTATTAATATCCAGCGGCTGCGCTGGCTCGGCCATGTCGTTCGAATGGAGGAGGATGCTCCGGCGAGACGGGTATTTGATGCGGGGATCTGCGGAAGTCGGCGAAGAGGGCGGCTTGTATGCGTAGGAAGGACCAAATCGAGGAAGCCCTGTCATCAATTGGTGTGACCACCTGGCGTAGGCGCGCAAGAAGCAAAGGCGCCTGGAAAGATGTGTTGCGGCAGGCCGAAATCCGTTAATCGGGTTGTTATGGCCAACTAAGTAAGTAAGTAAGTAATCATGTGATTACTTTTCTTGAATTGCCTAGTTTTCGTGGCAGTTATTATAAAAAGTAGAATTTCAAAAATGTCTCATCTTTAAACTGTAGGTTCTGCCACTCATGTATAAAATTAGTGGTGTGAGAAGCCAGATCGTTATCCTGTTTGAGGGTTGTAATGACCAATTATGTATGTATGTAATCCTTTTATTTTATTCTAGAGAATATCTCCGATTTTCAATCTTCCTGTATCCTTTGAGAAACGCTTTGGATTTCGAATAAATTTCAATTTTATTTGCAATTTAAAAACATTGCTTAGATTAAATAATTTGAACACTTCAATTCCTTAATCAATGCAGTATCGCATGTAGAAACACTAAGTATCACTTGTGTTGATTCAAAACTATTTTTTTTTATCTTCAAAACATTTTAATTTTGAACTGCCAACAACTCGTGTCTCGTGTCGTCTTTTAATTTTTTACTAATGTTGTGATAATTGCCAGAAATAACGACGACTGCTGCTTAAGTCGTATTGTTTTGCCAGCAGCTTGTTTCCTAAGTCTTTAGATTTGTGCTGATGTTGTGATAACCTGCACTGTTGAAAATCTTTTGTTTATCTAAACAAACTATGATAAATTTTTGACCATTAAAACTAAATGAACGCATTAATAACCTTTAAATGAAACTATTAACAATCAGATCAAACACAATAACATTAAAAAGAACTGAAAATAAAAATTATTGTTCATGCCTGATGACGTTCAATCAAATTCACAGAACTACTCGTGTTTTATATTTGTAGCTTTGAGGGTTTGTGTAGAAAAGTGTGTGTTAATGGATAAACTTGAACTTGAATTTTAAGATCGAAAATATGGACAGACAGACAACACAGGCCTTTCTTTTTTATTTTTTTTCTATGGCCAAATAAAATGGCACGAATTTTTTTCGTTTCGATTGCAATGCAGCTTAGATACTTGTGTGTGTGTAATATTGTCGTTTACATAAAAATTTGTTTTTATATGTTTTCTTATCGAACATAAAAACAAATACAAAATAAAAAGTGATTGTGTTTGGTTGCTTGTGCTCATAATATTTTTCTGTTTCTAAACTCGAGTGTCTTATAGCCGTTTAGCATACAATAACTGGTAAGTGGCTGCTAGTGATTGTTTATGGGTTTTTTTTCTTCTTTTTTTATATTTTTCAGCTTCTCAATTTCTAGTCATCTATTGTTTTTGATGGTCATTCAAAATGTTTTTTTTCTTCTTTTTGAATTTGAATTTGAATTTATTTTCTCAGTTTTAGAAACTCAAATCTTCTTTTGCTTTATTTTTTATTTTTTTTTTCTTTTTTTTATTTATTTTTCTTTCTGTATGTGGTTTATCATAGTTTTTTTGAAATTTTTAAAATTTTCAAAATATTTTATTTTCTATGTATGTATGTGTGTTTAGCTCAGTGTATGTGTAGTGATTTTTGCAGTTATCGTATGGTGGTCTGTAGTCCAGTTGCTATTTGTATGATTTTTCGATATGTTTTGTTATATAAATTTCACCGTTTCTTGTTGGCTCATCATCATTTGTGCTTTGAACTTCTTGAGAGTGTTTTCAAACGAACAGAAATTAAGACAAAAAATTTGTTTCAAACAAAACACATCTAAAAGATTTATAAAAAAAATTTTAAAACAATTTACAACCATACAAAATGGTAGGTGGTTACATCCAATCAAATGAAAACTAAAGTGGAAAATATTTGAAATCCTAAGGACTAGAAAAGAATTCAAAATAAAATTTAAAAAATAAGTGAACGAATGAATATGTTTATATCAAGTGTGCTTTAAAATCGAATATAAATTGATATTTTCAATATGATTTTGTGAATGTGGGCTGAAAATATAATAAAAAAAATTTTTATGCAATTGAAAAAAAAACGAAATCTTTCGAGAATATTTTTCGAAAATGTGTACAAGCCTAATAATAATTATGAACGAATAAGGATAATACGTTTAACAACTTTATTTAATAACGATTTCCTCTATAAAATTGAGAGGTTTACCTTACATGCCTACAGGAAGAAGCCTTTTTTTACAACATGGTTTTAACATTGTAATGTTGTTAACCAAGGCCAAGTAAAGGTCTCAAGGAATATGCTAATTTATAATAGTAAATAATTCAGTATATATATTTCTGGAAATATTTCTTAAATAGTTCTCAATGGGAATCTCGTTGTGGTAAAAAAATATCCTGAAAAGTTGGTTTAGTTTTGGAGCAATTTTGTTGTGTCACAATCCTCCAAAGACATCCAGGTTATTTTTAGAAGTTTAAATTAAAAAAATGCAATCTAAACAAAAACGGTTTGAAAATTTGACAAATTTATTTTTTTGTTGTGGAGTACAATTGTTCCGGTTAGAAATGGAATAATATTTCATCCAAATGGCTGCCTCGGCTGGCCTTACAGCACCTCATTCGATTGGACCAATTTGCATGTACTTTTTCGAATGTATGGTATCGTATCTCAGCAATGTCATCACGAATATTGGTCTTCAAATGCTCAATTGTCTCTGATTTGTCGGCATAACACTTTTCTTTAACGGCGTCTCACAGAAAATAGTCCAACGATGTCAAATCGCAGCTTCTTGACGGCCAATTGGCATCACCATTTCGGTTAATTAAACGGCCACCAAACGTTTGACGCAATAAATAAATTTTAGCATGAGATGAATGGCAAGTTGCCCCATCCTGTTGAAACCAAACATCGTTCACATCAATACCATTAAGAGCGGTTACAAAAAAATCGGTTAACATGGTGCGATAGGTGTCTCCAATGACCGTAATGGCTGCGCCGTTCTCATTTTCAAAGACGCATGGTCCAATGATGCTCCCGCTTTACAAGCCGTATCAAACAGTCACTCTTAATGGATGCATTGGCTTTTATAAGACCACGAGTGGATTTTCTGAGCCTCAAATGTAGCAATTTTGCTTATTGAAGAACCCACCAAGATGAAGAAAAGCTTCATCCGAAAAAATGATTTTTTGGCAAAATCGACATCATCATGCTGTCTCTCGTTTGCCCAATAAATCCCAACGTTGTTCAAGAGTAAATCGTTTCATTGCATTTAGTAGAGATAATAACAGAATTTTGTAACAGAATAGAATGGCATGAGTATTGCCAGTTTTGAAATAACCGATGGCTAAAATTTAAACAGATAGATGGCCCACTCTATAGAAATTAATGCAACAGATTACTTGCTTTTAATACATGCTTTTAATAAACATACGGTTTCAAGTTACAAAAATATGTGGTTACCATTGTAGAGGCCATTGCATTAGGTGTCAATATAGTAATATTGCCATTAAATTCTTCTACAATCGATCACTTGGTGTCACAAACGCTGAATAAAACGTATTTATGAAAACCTTCCATCGAACCTTACATGGCTCTGGTGTGCATTTCAACTTCATACTTACATACATACATAAGTTGTTATTACAATCCTTCAGTCAGGATTATGACGTAGTTTCTCACGCCACCTATATTGCATATGTTAATTTTCTACATGAGTGGATCGAGATATATTTTGAGAAACTTTTCCATGGCTGTTTTTATTTACTCTCATTTGCTAATTTTTTGGCAGAAATCTACATTGGTCGCTAATGGGCATGTTTCTCTTCATATGTTGTCATATCACAGTATATGTAGGTCCTGTAGGAAAGAGCAGCTCAAAGCTGTTTATTTTTCTCGAGCTGATTTGTTCACTGTTTCCCTACGCCTAGCCGTTGTCTTTGTGTACACATTTTGCATTATCGATCATATAAAAAATGAATCAATTTATGAGCGATTGAACAAATGAAACAAAGTAGATGTGCATTATTAGGTTCGGTTAGATGCCAAAGCTCACTTGAGCACGCATAGCGGCCCGTTGTGACGCCACAGGAAATGTATGTGCATTGTACTGCGTTGAGTATATATTCTTATTAAGTAAACTTCCAAATTTTTTAATTATCGAGACCATCAACACTTTTAATAAAATACAGTCAATGAAAGTGAAAAAGTTTTTGATTAAAAATTTTATTTCTTTTAAAGCCGTCTAGAATTTCTATCATAATCTCAACGATACACGGACTTAGAAGAACCAGTTACTCAGATTGCAAAAAAGAAAAAAATAGGCCTGGAGGTGAATTTAAAAAACTCAGCCTATACGAATGAAAAGTAGATGAACAGCCTTTGGCGTGACTGTGTTTAACTGTTACGGGCAGAACATTAGAATTTTCGATGCGTGTGCAAACCATAAACCAACAATATTTGTTAAAAAACATGTTTAAAATTTTATTACTCGGCGAATTTGCATATGAATTTGAACGAAGTATGCAAATTGAAAACACACATACATACACAATCGGTCATTACAAGCCTTCAGTCAGGATTACGACCTAGCTTTTCAATCCACCTATGTTGTGTGTGTTAATTTTATACATGCGTGGCGGGACCTACAGTTTAAAGTCGACTCCGAACTACAGATTTTTGGTGGAACTTTTTCATGTCAATTCTTATATACTCTCAGTGTTTTTGCCAGCAAACTGCTGAGAGATAGTCGCCGAAGGAATATTTTTTTCATAATTCGTCTTATTGGAGATGTCTGACCTGGGGTTTGGAACTTTGTTTCACGTCTAATAAGCCAACATACTACCAATTAGACTAAGGCGATTATTATACTGTTTAGTTCACGTTTATGCACATTAAACAAGTTCACGATCTCCTCCAAATCTAAGTTTGACTGTAATGTCTTGGAAATTTTGCCTACTATGTGTTCCATGCCATATTTTCATTTATTCCCATAACTTGGTTTTCAGGCCAACGAAAGAAACTCGGTTCTTTAAGTTTACCTTATGTGACTCTCTGGCTATTCTAACATTATCCTCATTTCCATACTCATTGTGGTGATAAAGTACTCAAGTAATACATGAAGTATCGTATTATGTTCGGTACAATATAAACACAACATGAATTGTCTTAGAGGAGCGTTTATTAAGATTGAGTTTATTATTTTAGAAGAATACCAATGACATTTCTGACAACAAAGATTAACAGTCTATGAGGTATCTGAAAATATCGAAGTACAAAGGCGTATGTAGCATGGTTTTTCATTATTATAACGTTTTAAATACCATTTTCTTAGACTGCGGAATTATTTTTGTATGGGGAATTAAACTTTCAATCGTGAACCAATATTTAGGTTCTCCTGTGGCTTATTATTATTTTAGATTGGTCGAAGGCTACACATTAGAAGAATGCCAAATGAATGTAGAGTGTAATTCGCAGTCGCCGAAAAAGTCTGCATTCAACGGTGCTTGTTGCCTTTTTTCCGGTTTATTTTTTTGTTTTTTCCTAATAATTTCTAGATTATATTTTCTTATATTCGATTTTATTTTCAAACATTCTTAATTGTAATAAAAATCGTCGAGAATCGCCGGGAATCGCCGCAGCATTTCTTATGATTCCTTGAGAAAAGTTGTAACTCTGAATTTGACAGGATATTCACTGTATTTTTTGTAAAATTTTTTGTTTATTTTTTTCACTTTTATTATAAAAATACGGCAAATCTTTCAATTGTGAAAATCGTTTGTTATTTAAAGTTTATTTCGGTTTTAAGTTTTCCATTTTTATAGTATTCATCGCCTTTAGTGAATTAGAAATTTACTTCCCCTAAATAATGTGGATTTTTTACAACCTTCCGTTGTTTAATAAAAAACAGTCTCTTGAGATTTTCATTCAAAATTTTTATCATCTTTTTATACAGAAATTCCTATTGATTGCTTTCGCTTTAATTGGCATTGCCGCTGCCGCATCTCTACCCGATTCGGCTACACAGGGACCCAATCCTCAGGATATTGCCACACCCGAACCAGAGTACATTGATATTGATTTGCCTGAATCTGCACCAGCACCAGCTCCAGCTCCAGCACACAGTGCTCCCGTGCAAAGGGTATTTGCACCAGCTCCCCGCCCAATACAACGCCCCGTACAATCCTTTGCAGCTGCTACAACTATTCAACATATCCAACCACAATTCCCCCAGCAGTTGCCTGGTCACGTACACTCTTCGTCTGGCTATCAATATAGACGTCCCGTCTACGTAAGACGTGTCTACCGTCGTTTTGTTTAAGTTGTTCAAAGAAAATTGACTTGAAAGACACCAAAAACAAAAACAAAAAAACAAACAAAAATCAAAAACAATTAACTCAGGGAAAACGTAAAAATCGACGAATGCGTTGAAGAATTTGAGATTATTTCATTGTATTTTATAAGGATTTCATCATGAATAATATTTTTTTGTTTTTTTTTAAATGCATACACTTATCATATCAATAGTTATAGAGTACAAAGAGACAAATGATGTAAACGAATTTTAATTGTTAAATACATTTATACAAATACCATAAAAAAAATTATTAAAACAAATAAAATATAAAAAAAAAGTATTTATAAAAAATTAAAAGAAAACTTGTGTTGAAATTAATATTGACGAGTGGGTTTTTTGCAAAAAATATTTCATGTGAAATATTGAAATATGCCAGGTTTTTCTTGCCAAAGTTGCAATTTGGAAAGAATTAACTTACCGAGGAAAATATTTCAGTATGTTTCGAAAAACAGCAAAGACGAGTATACTCGTCATAAACGGAGTAAAATGTGTCTGCCCATAAAGTAGGCAATTATGACTAAAAATCAAATGTTTTGTATTGATTTTTGAGAAAATATATATTTTACTTCGTTGTTAAAAAACCAAATAAATAAGGTTGTCAAACTAGCGAATGTTCTAGAATGTACCTCACACATGGAAAAAAAATCCAGTAAATTCTTAACTTCATACTTTGTCGCCGTAGTCTAGTAGGTAGTGTGTTGGATTATTGGACATGAGGCCACGGTTCAAACCCCACGTAATCTCCAACAGAACAATGTATAAAAAAGTATTTCTTCGGCGACTTCCTCTTAGCAGATTTCTGGAAAAAATTGTGAGAGTAAATAAAATTGCCATGAAAAGTTTCGACTTTAAACTGTAGGTACCGCTGCTCATACATAAAAACAACACACACAGCATAAGTGGTGTGAGAAACTACGTCGTAATCCTGACTGAAGGGTTGTAATGACCAATTATGTGTTTATGTTTTGTATGAAGACGAGTATAATCGACATAAACAGAGTGTTAGTGTTTTTAGGAAATACATATGTAAACTTATTTCATTAATTCTTTCATTCATTTAGTCATACATAAATACAAGCTATTGTTTATTAAAATAAATAAGGTTGTCAAGCTAACGAATATTTTAAATGTACATCTTTTAAAAGATGTATGAGATATACATACATACATAATTGGCCATTATAACCCTTCAGTCAGGATTACGGCCTAGCTTCTCACACCACACATGTTGTGTGCGTTAATTTTATACGTGAGTGGCGGGACCTACAGTTTAACGTCGACTCCGAACGACAGATTTTTGAGAAACTTTTCATGGCAATTTTATTTACTCTCAGAGTTTTTGCCAGAAATCTGCTGAGAGGAAGTCGCCGAAGAAATATTTTTTTTCATATTTCATTTTTGATGTCTGACCTGGGATACGAACCCGGGCTTTACGAATAGTAAGCCAACACACTACCTACTACACCACGGCGACTTCATATACGAAGCAAGAATTCCAGTAAATTCGTTGAATAATAATACGAATGAGATTTTTTCCTTAAGACGGATATACTAGACATTATGCGGAGAATTGTCTTTTCGCTGTGACGAGTATACTCGTCTTGAAGAAAAAAAATCTCTTTCGTATTATTATTCAACGAATTTACTGGAAACAGAAACAGTTAAAGGGGTAAACGACATGGTACCTACTAAAACCGTTGTTTAAGAAAGTTGTGTCTTGACACTGTCACATTTTTATGAAGAGCTAGATATAGTATTGGCAAAAGAAACGGTCAACAGAAAGCGTGTGACTCATTATCAACTCTTGCTCTCAGATTGTCAATACAGTAGTTGAAAAGGATGATTTCGAATTGAATATTTCCAGAATAAAGGTATTGAAAACATTCAAATCCAATGTAAAAATTATCATAATTAAAAACTGAAGGCTGTTTTAACTATTCTCGACAAGTTTCACAAATGTTCCGTATGGAAATTTCTTGACAAAACCAACCAGCGGGTACGAAAAGTGGTATATGGCTATCCAGAAATGACTACATTGGAAGTTGTAATTGGCCATTACAACCATTCAGTCAGAATTACGACCTAGCTTCTAACACCACCCATGTTGTTTGTGTTAATTTTCACAAATGAGTCGCTGGACCTACAATTTAAAGACGACTTCTAACGACCTAACAGTCTAGTACACTACCCACTAGACTACCCAATATCGATGCAAATCATGGTAATTGGCTTATACAATGTTCAGACATGCACTTATATTGAGTAAATCGCAATAAACGGCATTATGGATCTCAATATTTTTAATTAATTATTGCTCAATAAATTCATAAATTGTTATAATATTGAGTAAAACTTGAAATACAGCACTGTCATAAGTACGTTCAGTAAGCATATTACAACTTTCCGAACACTTTCTATTGATATTTGACAACTTAAATGTCAACAATAACAAACCAAAACAAAACAAAACAACGAACAAAACAAAAACAATGTTGTTGAAACAACCAGCTGTCAAATGAATATTGAATAAGCAGCTGAACTATGTATATTGTTATGTCTGAACACTTAAAATATTGGTAATCAATAAACCGAATATTGACTCAATAAAAGTGAACGTCTGAACATAGTTTTAGTCTTCCTTCATTATTATTTTTTAGATTTGCATCTGCCGTTCATATAATTTAACAAAATAAATTGTTAGATTGGTAGGAAATTGCAAAAATTCCCCTACAAACCTAGTTTTTCATTAGCACTTCATTACTTTAATATTGTTATCTGTCTCATTACAGTATCGTACTTAACCGCCCCATTACTCAATTAATTCAACTTCGTTTAATCATTTTGCCTTCCTTATATTTCCAATGAAAATCATTGTTATTATGTTTAACTCGTTAATGATAGTTATTAAATACAATCAATTCATCTTCATATTCCACTAATCTATTATTAATTAAATTTTAAACAATAATTTTTAATGAACTTAATTGTTATTTCTTTTAAACTACATACATCCATAGCATCGCTTGATGTCTTCTTATTGTTGTCGTTGTTATTCCAGACGCACACACACAGAAAGAAGTAAAATTTGAACTGAAATCCATCAATTAAATTTACATAAAAAGATAAAGTTATTAACGTCCAAGCCACTGTTATTGTTAAACAAAGTGTTGTTGTAAATTATTATGATTTGTTAAGTCTTTAGGTCAGTAGGTATTAGTGGGTCGCACCAATGATTTTATAGACTCTGAAGAGATATGCAGATGATAGTCTTAAAAACTTAATTCGTTTATAAATTTTATATTTTAAAGTGGGGGTTACATTGACCTTTCATGGTAAATTTATTGTGTATGACCGGCTGTTTAATTATGTGCACAAATATTTGTTAAAAGCTTTTGTAATGGATTCGTTTAATAAAAAATTGAAAATTTCGTTTGGGAATTGGTGGGTACGTTTGAAATATTCAAACACAAATATTTGTGATTCAAGCAGTGTTTAGTACAGAGTAAATTAAAACCAATTTGTAAAGAGTGTCTGCAAAATTTATAGAAATTTTGTTTTAATGATTACAAGGCCAGAAAAGTTCTACCTAAGATCTTCGGTCCAGTGCGAATTGGCAAAGATTTCCGCATCCGATCCAACAGTGAGCTGTATAAGCTCCTCAACGACATAGACGTTGTGCAGCGTATTAATATCCAGCGGCTGCGCTAGATCGGCCATGACGTTCGAATGGAGGAGGATGTTCCAGCGAGACGGGTATTTGATGCGAGTATCTGCGGAAGTCGGCGATGAGAATGACCTTGTATGCGTTGGAAGGACCAAATCGAGGAAGCCCTGTCATCGATTGGTGTGGCCAATTGGTGTAGGCGCGCAAGGAGCAGAGGCGCCTGGAAGGATGTATTGCGGCAGGCCGAAATCCGTTAATCCAGTTGTTAGTGGCCATTTAAGTAAGCAAGTAGATTACAAGGCCATTCGAATATTAGACCACTAAGGAATGCTCAAAAGAATCCGCCTTATGTTCGTAATATCAGCCCAACCGGTGAATTTGGTCATTCTAACATTTCAGTCTGAATTACGACTTAGTTTTTCAAACCACTTATGTTATGTGTTCTCCCTTTCCTACTTCCTATCCCCTGTATTATCCTCTAATCTTAATGAAGTTTTGTACAATGGGTCAAATGGACCTCCGGACCTCTAACCTGACTTAACCCATGTTATGTGTGTTAATTTTATACATAAGTGGTGAGACCTATAGTGCAAATTCTACTCCGAACGACAGATTTTTGAGAAACTTTTTCATGGCAATTTTATTTCACAATCAAGGTTTTGCCAGAAATCCGGTGAGAGGCAGTTGCCGAAGAAATATTTTTCATATTTCGTTTTGTTGGATATGTCTGACCTGGGGGTTTGATTTTTTTACGTGTAATAAGCCAACAGACTACTTACTAGACTACAGCGAATTTCCTTGAATTCGTTGCTTTATGAGAAATTTTAGTTCGAATATAACTTTATGGATTTCATTCAAACCTGGAAAGTTTCCAAATGTTGTATGGCGTACTTATCTTCCTTGTCAAAGCTGTATAGGCATGATATACTCTCATATGCTCAGGCATACGTACGTCCAATTCAGCTGTAACCTATTATTTCTGCAACAATTTCTGTTTTTTTATCATTTCCTTAAAAATTAGAGACTTTTGTAATTACTTACTTACTTAAATAGACATTATAACACTTTTATTCATGATTACGAACTAGGTTCTGACGTCATATTGTATGTGTGTTAATTTTATCCATAAGTGGCACAATCTACAGTTTAAATTTTGCTTACAAATTCAATACAATTTTTAACAATATTTGAGCTTTCGTTAGCATTGGATCTTTTAATGTCGAGTATACTCGTCTTGAAACAAAAAATCGCATTCATATTATTATTCAACGAATTTAATGGAATTTTTATCCAAGAATATGTCGTTAGATATCCAAGTGAAAACGCTTAACCGGTTTCATAATATCACGCAGTACCATCGCAAAAATGCAAACATTTAGAAGCGAATGACAGGAAGGGTAGGGAAATACTTCAAAATTTTAGATGATGACACGATTTTATACTTTCTATCGTAATTTGGATTACAAGTTGATTACAGTCGATTGGATTATTACTTCACACAGCTTCTATCTGTTCATGGATGCTTTTGGTACTATTTTAAATGAGCAAATAGTCCTGAATGTCCAAACTACCCGAATGAACTCCGAAAATACAAAACACGTAAAGTTCTAGTGCGACAAATTCAAAGCATTACATCGTACATTAGTGGAGTGTTCTGAATGCAGACTGTACATTGGAAATTAAATATGCGTTATTATTGTCCATATATTCTCCGTATCAAATTTGTGAAAACTTTACTTAATCGAGAAAGACTCCAGGGCACTGTAAAAAGCAGAATAAAACAAAGACATTTAAAACTACGCGGGCAGTCGTTTCCTAAAGAAACAATAAATATGTAAAGTGTAGAAGTGCTCTTGACGACCTCCTGGCGTAATACCTTTTCAGTAGTTGTGATAGGATCTCGCCTTCCGACCTTGAAGTTAAGTTAGTGAGAGGTAATAATATCAGTAAGTCCTATACTAGATGTGTCTTTCAACTGTTTTTCATCTCATTAACCCTTTAACTGCTTAATTTTGTTTCAAAAAACTTTTTCTACTTGCTTAATTATATTCCAGTGAACACGAGTATACTCGACATAAACAGAATAAATTCAATAAGAGTCTCCACTGACCTTAATATTTGCGCCGTCCTCATTTTCAAAGAAGCCGCACCAAGCAGTCACTCGTAATGGGTGCCTTGGCTTCTGTGAGACCATAAATATGTTTTTTTTTTGTAAAATCGACGTCACCGCGTAGTTTTTCGTTCGGATTTATTGGGCCAATGTGCAGTTTCTTCTTATCCCAATAAATCCATAAATGGATTCATTATGTTCAGTGGAGATTCAGTGGATACTGAATTTTGCGACACACTAGAATGACATAAATATAGCCAGGTTCGAAATAACCGATGGTTCAAATATAAACTAATAGATGACCGACCCGATATATATTGTTAGGTTTTTACATTTTAAAAACATTTCAAATTTAAACTCGTTGATTGCAAATAAAATAAAAATAAATTTGCGTTTAGTGTTAATTATAATTCTTTATTGTTCGCACAAATCTGTGTGCCACTGTTCACAACTTGATGTAAACAACAACAATTGATTTTCTTTGTTATTCCTCTGTTTATACCCTTTGCATAAACAGCAACCATTACTAGACAATTATTCGACAGATCTTTGTAACGGAGATCTTCAAACCACCATTATTTTTTCAAACGCACCGTGTCTACACACAAGACTGACTGAATTTCACTAACTCAGTCGCCTGCTTTGCCTTGCCTTTTATATGCCAGAGTAAACAGTCTGATGAATGTTCTTGAAGGTGAACTTTCATGACTTCGCCTTCTCGAAATCTCTATAAATATAAACATCGTTGTTTACGTTTATTATTGTAGTGTTGTTGGTGTACTTTTGTTTACTTGTTTACCATTTTTAAGCTGGCTTTTGTTGTTATATTAAGCAGTACGATAATTTGTACACAGGTTTGTTTACTGCATTGTTTTGTTTTTGTAGCTTTTGTTTATAATTTTAATGTTAAACAATGTGAAAGCAAAACACCAGTATCTAGATTTTCCATTTTCTTAACAATATTTTGTGACGGTATTTCTCCAGAATTTTTTACTTCAGTTAAAGTGTGTACATTAACATTAAAAGATACATGTGCATTCTAAAATGTACATATTTTAAACCCTTTACTTGGCTTTCATAGTGAAAAAATTCCAGCAGATTCATTTAATGCGATTGTTTTTGTACAAGACGAGTATACTCGACATTGTGGGAAAAATTTTCGCTTTATACTGACGAGTATACTCGTCATAAGCAATTAAAGAGTTAAAAAGAGGGCAAATAATAGAGAACACGTTTCTGATAGATAGTATTCAAGGGAGAGGCTCGAAGTGTCATTGTTATTTACTCCGGAACTTTCCTTTCCTTAACGAGTCTTTAATAGAAAACACGTTTCTGATAGATAGTATTCAAGGGAGAGGCTCGAAGTGTCATTGTTATTTACTCCGGAACTTTCCTTTCCTTAACGAGCCTCTATGTAACGCCTCCCAACCTAACCTAATCTACTAAAATAAATTTTTTGCACAAAAAATTTCAGCTTTAAAATTTGATAAATAAAATGAAGGATTTTTTTATTATTTTAAATTCGTTTAAAACTTGTATTCACATCTGAATTAAATTTATGTGTCTCATTAAAATGTTTTCGATTGTTTTTAAGCATCTTTCAGGCATATAATAAATAAAACACTGTTATAACTTATTGTATGTATGTATTGAATTAAATATATTTTTATATGAAAATAATGCATAATTTTCAGATGAACTAATAATACAAGATTATGGCATCGGAAAGTATGCTTAGTTTTATTAAAGTTTCTTTCTTAAGTCTTTTGTTTAGTTTTATTATACCAAACAAACACATACGCCTTGCAAAAAATTTAAAACAAAACCAAATAACAGTGTTAACTTAGTGATATAATACACAAGTTATTTGGCATTATAATGTTAATTAATTAACAGCTTAAATATGGTCGGCAATGCAACATATTTTCTCATTTTCATTTCAATAAAACAAAGAAAAGTCTTCAAAGTGGGGCACTTGAAAACTAAATGACTGTAGAAAAGTGGGGGTTATTTGGGATATTTTTATGTTTCATACGCTGTAGACTTGCATTTTTGAAAAAACTTTCTTTTGGCAACTCTGTTGAGAATTTCTGACAGATTTGATTGGGCATTAGATTAGTAGGTACAGTGTCGGCTTATTACACGTAAAGCCCGGCCTCGTACCCCAGCTCAGGCATCAAAACAAAATATGAAAAGAAATATTTTTTCGCTGATTTCCTCTCAGCAGATTTCTGGCAAAAACTCCGAGAGGAAATAAATTGCCATGAAAAAAGTTTCTCAAAAATCTGTCGTTCGGAGTCGACGTTAAACTGTAGGTCCCACCACTCACATATAAAATGAACGCACACAACATAAGTAGTGTGACTGAAAGGTTGTAATGGCCAATTATATATGTATGTACGTATGTATGTATGTATGTATGCATGTATGTATATGATAACCAAAGCCGCTATAGATTTGTAGGTAATGTGTTGGCTTTTACCGAACCACAGATATTTTTGAGAAACTTTTCTTGGCAATTTTATTTTACTCTCAGAGGTTTTGCTGGACATCTGATGAGAGGAAGTCGCCGTAAGAAATATTTTTCATATTTCGTTTTATTGGAGATGTCTGACCTGCGGTTTGAACCGCGCCTCACGTGTAATAGGCTAACAGACTACCTACTAGACTACGGCTACTGAAACAACTAATATCACTAATTGCATCCCTGTACACACAACCTGCAGCATTGCGAAGGAGGATATAACAGGCGTTAAGGCTGGAAATTAGCGCCTTTGCTTTTTGATACGGTTATTTTCAGGATTTTAGCGAAGGCAGGAGATGTAATCCGGCGTTTAAATTGTTAACTTAATCCGACACACACTACTACAGCAGAAGGCGAAAATTATCTGGGAAGCTATTTGGGGAAATTATAATAACAAACGCTGGCATTAGAGAGAACGTTTAGAATTGCATTAAAAGCGAACGACAAACTTACGTTAATCGACACCCACTCACTAACTTCCGACTCATCATGCGGCTCACAAAACAGTTTTAAAAGTTTTGTGAACTTTGTTGGGAGTACAAGTAATGGAATGCAGCTTATTGTGATCACGATTTTGACAATTACTGCTTGAGATGAATTCTGTATTGTCAATGCCATTGTCACTCTTCACATGTGAGCACCAGCAACGCAACTTACAATTAATATTGCGATTTCTAAACGCAAGCGAAGAAGGAATGATTTTATTTTTAAATAATAAGAAACATTTGTTTCAAAAATTCTTTTTTTTTATTTCGTGAGCCCACCAAACTGGTTTTACTTAACAAACTTTTTGGACTTTACGCACAAATTTATTGATTACACAAACATTTCTGAACCAATGTCCAAAACTTAAACCTTATTAGTAAGGAGAGGGATGAGCCTTTAAAAGGATATACATACATATATTATTTGACTTAATCTGCCATGAGGTTTGATGAGATAAACTTTACAAACGCGAATTTTTTTCGTATTTTTTCAAGTTTGTCCGTTCATAGTAGCAAACTTTAATTAAAAAATATGAAATAAGTGATGACATTCTGAAAGTGCATTATCTTGTAGAGAGTTTGACACTTCATTTGATCAAATCGGACAAAAATTACCGTAGTTATTATTTAAAAAGTCTAACAGTCGAGTTATATTTCTCATATTCATATGTCATCTTATCAAATGAACTTTCAGTTCAAAAATTTTCAGAATTTTTGATGGATCTTGATTGTTTATCGGAAAATGTGTGAATTTCACGTTTGAGAGACCACCAGAAGTTAGCCAATGTTTGTGCAGAGAGAAATAATAATATTTGCAAAAGATACAAATATTAGACGACTTCTGGAAGTGGCACAAACGTGAAATTGACACATTTTGCGATAAACAATCAAGATCCATCAAAAATTTAAAAAAATTTTCCAATGTAAGTTCAAATATAACACGACTGTTATACTATTTAAATAATAACTACGGTCATTTTTTTTTTTTTGATTTGATCAAACGAAGTGCCAATCTCTTCACAAGATAATGCACTTTTAGAATGTTATCACTTATGTAATCACTTAGAATGTTTTTTATAATGTTTTTTTATTTTTTAATTAAAATTTGCAATTAAGAATAGCTAAACTTGAAAAAATAAGGAAAAAATCATATTTTCCAAGTTTACCCGATCAAAACTCATAACATATAAATTTGAACAAAATGTCTATGTATACCATTATAAAGGCTAATCTCTCCCCTTTCTAAAAAACTTTGGATTTTGAAAACAGGTTCAAACATATTTCGGCAATCAATAATTGTATGCGTAAAGTCAAAAATAACAGTTTTTGTCAAATAAAACAAGTTTGGAGAGTTCAAGATATAAAAAAAAGTATTTTTGAGTTCTATTCAACAAAACTCACAACCTACATTATGTCATTAGCTGGGTGTATTTTGACTATCGCACCATGTTATCAATGTAGCGAAATTGCTGGTAAGACATTTTTGCCATCTTTGAGGTAATTTATGGATTCCATGTCAATAAAACTTTTCGACTTCCTCGTGGGAATTCATGTTCTACTCAGCCAATGCGTGATGACATTCTGAAAGTGCATTATCTTGTGAAGAGATTGCCACTTAGTTTGATCAAATCGGGCAAAAATTACCGTAGTTATTATTTCAAGAGTTTCAAAAAACTTTTTGTTTTGAAAATAGGTTGAGAAATATTTGGCTAATCAATAATTTTGTGTGAAAAGATCAAAAATACCGTTTTTGTCAAATAAAACAAGTTTGGAGGGTTCGAGAAATATAAAAAAAAAATATTTTTGAGTTCTATTCAACAAAACTCACAACCTACACTATGTCATTAGCTGGGTGTATTTTGACTGTCGCACCGTGTTATTATTCCAATTCATGCGATCATCTTCATGTCATTATAAAAATGCGATTTAATATTAAAAATATTCAGCCAGTGCTGCCATTGCTACATATAGCATTGTGGGAATATTTTCGGCTCATGGTACTGTAACAGTCAATTATGCTCGTCTTTGGTTTTATTGATTCGGTATAGGAAATGTTACATCCTAGACCAGAAATTTTCAAAAATCGTAGTGTTGGAGTATCACTATTACTATTTCGATTGCCTTTAAACGAAATACTGCATAAAAACTCATTTGGTATCACTTGAGAAGATTCTTACAAAGTAAACCGCTTACCACAACGCAACTAGGTGACCAGAACAAACGATTTGCAATTTAGGATTACTTTTCATTATGGGTTCGTATCTTACCACCTAACTCTGTGTCTATGTTGTTAACATTTAAAGACAGAAAAATTTTTCAAGAAGCCAGCCATTTATTGTTAGTTATTCAGCTAAAATTCTGAGAGATTGGTTGTTGCTGTTGTTGTTCACAGTGCAAATTGAAACTGAATTTTATTTGCATAATTAAAGCATTTTTTAGCAGAGATTGATAGACAGACAATTGGTCATTCCAACCCTTCGGTCAGGATCAGAGATCAGCAATGAATATTCAAAAAGATAAGTAGATTCGAATCATACTCATAATTTCTGCTACTTATACGCATTCATACTTATTTTAATATCATGGAACCTCTACTCATATTCAAAGTTTAAGGTACTCATCACATTCATACCTAACAACATGTATGATGTTGTTGATTTCGACTCTCCGTAACTCAACATTTACAATAATCACAAAATTAGTACTCATATTCAAAGTTTGTAGTACTCATCGTACTCATACTTAACAATACACATGATGTTGTTGATTTCGACCCCCCTTCACTCAACATTTACAAGAACCACAAAATAAATATGATTCGCGTACGAACACTACAATACTCACTGGAAGATTGTATGTTTGCTTTGCTTGCTGTCTTTGTCTTTTTCTTTCTTCTTTTTTTGTAAATGCAACAAGAACTAAGACTGTAAATTTTGATGAATGATTCGAATCACTCGAATCATTTATGAGTATTATAAGAATTTTTCCAAATTTATGAATCTGAATGAGTAGGCGTATGAATCAAACATATTTCGAATGGTATGAGTTTGATGTCAACGTTGTACTCATACTCATTGCAACCTATACTTACATATAAATCAATGTTGTAGTGAGTATGAATCAATCAGAGTAGTTGAATTGCAATATTGTTGACTCACTCACACTCAATATTTCATGAGTACGTATGAGTAGCAAAAAAAACGATTTATTGTAGGTAGCTAGACAATTGGTTATTACAACACTTTAGTTAGGATTACAACCTATTGTCTCACACCACTTATGTTGTTTGTGTTAATTTTTTACACATGAGTGGTGGGGCCTCTATATAATTTAAAGTCGACTCGAAATGACAGATTTTTAGAGATACTTTTCATGGCAATTTTATTTACTTTTAGAATTTTTGCCAGAAGATCTGCTGAGAGGAAGTCGCCGTAAGAAATATTTTTCGTATTTCGTTTTGTTGGAGATATCTGACCTGGGGTTTGAACCGTCGCCTCACGTCTAATAAGTCAACATACTGCGACAACTTGCCGGAAAGAGGACTTCATCTTCCAAACAAGTACTCTGTCTGAATGTAAGTAACAAGAACTTTAAGAGAATATTTCTAATTTTCTTCTATTAAATCGATTGCCATTTTTAATATTTGAATTTTATTTTATTCCTGTAACAATCTTTTAATTCCATCTTAATTATCTAAAAGCTAATGCTACATACCCATTAAAGAATTAAGTTCTTAGCATTTAAACAGGCTGAGTATGAAGATATTCTGATAAACACTTTCAAACACTTTTAAACAAACATAAAATTTTGATTTATATGTCTGCGTAGTGTTTATTTTTCATCTTTTTTTGATCAAATTAATCAAATGATTTAAAATTTATGTAAATTTTTAGATTGTATTTGCCATTGTTTCTCTTTATTTGGCCGATTGTTTTGTGTTAAAACACCTGTCACCAATAAATACTTTATTGTGATACAAAAGAAATAGAAAAGAAGAAAAAACGATTACACAATACCAAGCTAGCTTATCAAGGGGTCTTAATTCTAATCAAAATTAATGCCAAAGAACAATAAGATAAAGAAGTTGTTCTTAAGAAGACTTCCTTCTTCATACGAGTACGTCTTTTAAGCAAAACCCACATTTTTTAATTGTTGTTTTGAAGATTTCGGCTACTTATTGAACACAGAATTTGCTTTGAAATATCATTGTCTTCAGAACATATTCAATCATAAACATTAAAAATTTTAATGAATCATACCCTCAACTACAGCATACATTAGCTCCATAACCCACACCTACGCCTTGTTAGCAATTTTTCAAAATAATTTTTTTATTTTTTTTCTAGTTGCTTAAAGTGTCTGAAATTTTGACATTAAAGTTGTATTCGCATAAAATTTGTTTTCAATTAAAAATTAAAAAATTAATCTTCAAAAAAGAAAAAAAAACTTGTTGATTATTTGTTCATGTTTTAAAGAAGACCTTGTCACTGTTGTTCTTTAAAAAAACATTTTTTGTTTCAATAACATTTTGCGATACAATACATTTATCGATTGTACAATACATACATACATATATGATAATACATATTTTATTTTATTAATAATCTTTTATGTTCACAATACTGTTTGTTTTAATTATTTCATATGAATTTTGCTTAATTTTGTTAATTTTTTGTTAAAACAAACAGCATTCAGTTTAAATGAATGATTTTTTTTCTAATTTGACCAAGAAAATGTTCTGTCGTATGTATAGGCATAAATAACATTAAATTTCGTTACCTTCTACGAGGGTGGTAAGATAAATAAAACAATTAAATTTTAGGGAAAAAATAGTTAGGTAAGGTGGCGAAGAAGGTCCAACTTTCGCTAGCATTTAAACCCATTGTGATGTCACAATCAATCAGTAGGAAGTAGCTATAGTCTATAGATAGATAGTAAGTTGGGTTATTAGATGTCACGGTTCAAGTCCCCAGGTCATACATATCCAAATATATAAAAATTTCTGCTGGGATCCCCTCAGCAGAAAACTCTGAAAATAAACAAAATTGCCATCAAAATTTTCAGAATAATATGTCGTTCGGGATCGACTTTAAACTATACGGGTCCCATAACTCATGTATAAAACCCATACATCTCCAGCAAAGCGAAAATATAAAAAAATAATATTTTTTCGGGGACTTCCTCTCAGCAGATTTCTAGCAGAAAACTCTGAAAGTAAACAAAATTGCCATCCGAATATTCCAAAAATCTTTTTTTCGGAGTCGACTTTAAGCTGTACGGGTCCCACAACTCATGTATAAAAAATGTTAATCCTGACTCATGAAATTTCGAGTATGAGTGAGTCAACAGTATTTAAATTCAACTACTCTGATTCATTCGTACTTACTACAACGTTGATTTATAACTACAGGTTGCAATGAGTATGAGTACAACGTTGACATCAAACTCATAACATTCAAAATATGTTTCATTCATACGCCTACTCATTCAGATTCATAAATTTAGAAAAATACTTACAATACTCATAAATGATTCGACAGATTCGAATCATTCACACAACCATTTAGTGAGTATTTTAGTGTTCCTACGCGAATCATACTTATTTTGTGGTTCTTGTAAATGTTGAGTTACGGAGAGTCGAAATCAACAACATCATGTGTGTTGCTAAGTATGAGTACGATGAGTACTTCAAACTTTGAATATGATATTAATATAAATGTGAATGGCGTATAAGTATCAGAAATTATGAGTATGATTCGATTCTACTCATCTTTTTGAATACTCATTGCCCTCATTGCTCTCTCATTGCATCTCTGATCCTAAACGAAGGGTTGGAATAACCAATTGTCTGTCTATCAATACTAAAAAATGCTTTAAGTATGCAAATAGTTTCAAATTATAACGGGAACCACGACAAATCTCTTGTCAAATCTCTCAGAATTTTAACAGAATAACTGACTTCTTAAAACATTTTTCTGTTTTCAAATGTTAACCACATAGACACAGAGTTGGTGATAAGATACGAACTCACAATGAAAAATAATCCTAACTTGCAAAACCGTTTGGTCTGATCACAAAGTTTCCATTACGAACATTTTCACTTGAAGTTGTGACAAGCCGTTTACTTTGTAAAAATCTTCTCAATTGATATCAAATGATTGCTTTTATAAAGGGTGTTTTTTACAGAGGTATAGAACTTTAAGTTGCAATAAAACAACGATGGATTATTCGATTGACATGAATTTTATTTATCCGAAAGATAATCTTGTGGCATTACATTTTAAATATGATTTCTGGCATATGACGGCCACGGCTGGCGCGGAGTGTAGTCCAATCTGGACGTCCAATTTTCGATGACTTTTTCCAACATTTGTGGCCGTATATCGGCAATAATACGGCGAATGTTGTCTTCCAAATGGTCAAGCGTTTGTGGCTTTACCGCATAGATCAATGACTTTACATAGCCCCACAGAAAGTAGTCTAGCGGTGTTAAATCACAAGATCTTGGAGGCCAATTCACAGGTCCAAAACGTGAAATTAGGCGGTCACCAAACGTGTCTTTCAATAAATCTGTTGTGGCACGAGCTGTGTGACATGTTGCGCCGTCTTGTTGAAACCACATCTCCTGGACATCATGGTTATTCAATTCAGGAATGAAAAAGTTAGTAATCATGGCTCTATACCGATCACCATTGACTGTAACGTTCTGGCCACCATCGTTTTTGAAAAAGTACGGACCAACGATTCCACCAGCCCATAAAGCGCACCAAACAGTCAGTTTTTCTGGATGTAACGGTGTTTTCACATACACTTGAGGATTACCTTCACTCCAAATGCGGCAGTTTTGTTTGTTGACGTAGCCATTCAACCAGAAGTGCGCTTCATCGCTAAACAAAATTCGCTTATGAAAATCGATAAAATGGACGTAGTGCGCGATACATTTTCCGCACAGAACCATTATTTTCGAAATAAAATTGCACTATTTGCAAGCGTTGTTCAGGCGTGAGTCTATTCATGATGAATTGCCAAACCAAACTGAGAATAAATCACTTGACAGCTGTGAAATCGGTCGCCATCTTGAAAAGTAATGCCAACTTAAAGTTCTATACCTCTTTAAAAAACACCCTTTACAATGTTTCGTTTAAAGTTAATCGAAAGAGCAATAGCGATGCTAGAACACAAGGATTTTTGAAAATTTCTTGTCTAGAAGGTGACATTTCCTATACCGAATCAACAAAACTAAAGACGAGCGTGATTGATTGTTACATTACTGTGATCTAAAAATATTCGTTGTTAGGTTAAGCAATAGTAAAACTGTCAGAAGACTTTTCTTACTATTAGATCGTAGCTTTATTATAATCTTTATAATGTAACACAATCGAATGAAAGGAAATAGGTAGTAAGTCTGAGTAGGTGCTTGAACCAATTCAGTGCCTATTAAGCTATGACGACTGGAGAGTATATATTGATTCTCATAATTCAAATAAAAAACCCTTTCATCTCCACTCGAATTTCGATATTAGTTGTCGTCTTTATAGTTGGTGCTCACAAGTAAGTGTTGTTATTTGCATTGAGAATGTTGGATTCATCTCAAGCATTGGTTGTCAAAATCTGAATTGAAAAATAAAAATTAAAATCTGTTCTGTATTTGTTAATGCGATTCTAAATGTCCTCTTTACAGCCACTGCTGTTGTAGTATATCGCGAGTTAAATTATCATTTTAAACGCTAAGTCGACTTCAAGCGACAGATTTGTACTCAACATTTTCATGGCAATTTTATTGTCTCTTAGATATTTACCAGAAGACTTCTGATAGGAATTCGACGAAAGAAATATTTTTAATATTTCATTTTGTTGAAGTCTGAGTAAGCGGTTGAATCAACTCAGTGCTTACTAAACTATGGCGAGTACATATTTTGAAGCCATTGTTACTCTTAATGGGCTTCCGTCTGGAATTGCGATATTAATTGCTCTCTGTATGGTTTGTGCTACAAGATGCTCATCCCACCCGTGCTTCTTTATGGCGCAGAGGCATGGACCCTATTAAGCACTGATGTAGCAGCCTTGAGAGTGTTCGAGAGAAAAATCCTACGTAAGATCTTCGGTCCAGTGGGAGTTGGCGATGATTTCCGCATCCGATCCAACAGTGAGCTGTATGAGCTCCTCAATGACATAGACGTCGTGCAGTGAATTAATATCCAGCGGCTGCGCTGGCTCGGCCATGTCGTTCGAATGGAGGAGGATGCTCCGGCGATACGAGTATTTGATGCAGGGATCTGCGGAAGTCGGCGAAGAGGACGACCTTGTATCCGTTGGAAGGACCAAATCGAGGAAGCTCTGTCATCGATTGGTGTGACCAACTGGCGTAGGCGCGCAAGAAGCAGAGGCGCCTAGAAGGATGTGTTGCGGAAGGCCGAAATCAGTTAATCGGGTTGTTAATGGCCAATTAAGTAAGTAAGTAGGGGTTGGCGCTATTTGTATTGACAACGTTGGATTCGTGTCAAACATTGGTTATCAATTGTTCTGTGATCAGATTTCATGAATCACATCTAGACAAGGCAACTAACTTCATCCATACATACCTTCGTTACCTATTAGTGCGGTGCTAAATGTCCTCTCTGCAGCAGCAGCTTGTTAAATTTTGAGTTAAATTTTCATTGTAAACGCTAAGTTATACGCCTTGTCCTCGATGTAACGGGTGATTTTTTAGCTATTATCTTTCTGGCAACACTGGTTTAAACAGCTCACGCACGTTTCGTGTTTTGTTTCACTGTCAAACATCTTCAGTTTGGTCTATAATTTAACCATGAATCGTCTTACAAACGAACAACGCTTGCAAATCATTGAATTTTATTACTAAAATGCGTGCTCTGTTAAGAAAGTTCATCGCGCGCTTATTCCATTTTATGGTCAGTTTAATCGACCCACTGAAGCGGCTATTCGGGCTATTGTGACTAAATTTCGCACCAAATTTCCAATTGTTGGACATTATACCACCAACACGCTTACGTAGAGTGCGAACTGAAGAAAATATCGCAGCTGTATCGGCCAGTGTTAATGATCAATTACCATCAATTATCGATTCGTCGCCGTTCACAGCAATTGGGCCTCTGTTACTCAACAATGTGAAAAATTTTGCGGAAGGATTTAGGTGTGAAGCCATTCAAAATACAGCTGGTGCAAGAACTGAAGCCGAACGACCTACCGTAATGCAGAATTTTTGCTAAATGGGCTCTTGGAAAATTGGCCGAAGATCCACTTCTTTATCGAAAAATTATGTTCAGCGACGAAGCTCATTTTTGGCTGAATGGATACGTAAATAAGCCGAATTGTCGATTTTGAAGTGAAGATCAGCCAGAAGCATTGCAAAAGCTACCAATGCATCCAGAAAAAGTAACAGTTTGGTGCGGTTTGTGGGCTGATGGCATCATTGGACCGTACTTCTTGAAAGATGCTGCGAATCGTAACGTAACTGTGAATGGTGAGCGCTACCGTGAGATGATATCCAACTTTTTTCTCGAGGTTTATAAAAATTAATCAGATTTACTTGACCGCCATATTGGAGCCGCCATTTTGAATTTTTTAAATCTAAATGAAGATCTGTAATCAGCGACCCCAAAAACCCCTGAGTAACAATTTTCAAGTAAATCTGATTAATTTTTAAGGACCTCCGTAATGTGTTTCTTTTTCTTTTGCACCCCTTGACCTCAACCCACCCCCTACTTTAAGGGTGTATGCAAACAATTTGGCTTTGGGCACATTTTAAAGAGCAAAGAGCAATTGTCAATTTCTAACAATAGCGATGGTTCTAGCACGTCAGTGTTGAGCACTACAATGTTTCAAAAATGGCCAAAAACGCTATTTTTAGGGTTTTCAACCTCCTTTTTCTCGAAAACCTGACGTGATGGAAAATTTGGAAACCAGATTCGTGTTTAGCGCGCCAAATGCCTTCGAAAACACCTGAAGCCATCTTATTTGCACAAAAAAGTCCTAATTTGCAGGGCTGTGTTATCGATTCGTCGCCGTTCGCAGCAATTGGGCCTCTGTTACTCAACAACGTGGAAAATTTTGCGGAAGGATTTAGGTGTGAAGCCTTTCCAAATACAGCTGCTGCAAGAATTGAAGCCGAACGACCTACCGCAACGCAGAATTTTTGGTGAATGGGCTCTTGGAAAGTTGGCCGAAGATCCACTTCTTTATCGAAAAATTATGTTCAGCGACGAAGCTCATTTTTGGCTCAATGGATACGTAAATAAGCAGAATTGTCGATTTTGAAGTGAAGATCAGCCAGAAGCATTGCAAAAGCTACCAATACATCCAGAAAAAGTCACAGTTTGGTGTGGTTTATGGGCTGGTGGCATCATTGGACCGTACTTCTTCAAAGATGCTGCGAATCGTAACGTAACTGTGAATGGTGAGCGCTACCGTGAGGTGATATCCAACTTTTTTTTGTCAAAAATGCAAGAGCTTGACTTGCAAGACATGGAGGTTTCAACAAGGCGGTGCCACATGCCATAATGGACTTATTAGGAGGCAAGTTCGGTGAACATTTTATTTCACGTTCGGGACCGGCCAATTGGCCGCCTAGATCGTGCGATTTAACGCCTTTAGACTATTTTTTGTCGGGCTATGTTAAAACTCATGTCCATACAGACAAGCCCGCTTCAATTGACGCATTGGAAGACAACATTGAAGCATTTATTCGTGAGATACCGGCCGAAATGTTGGAAAGAGTATGCCAAAATTGGATTAAGCGGATGGACCATTTGAGGCGCAGTTGAAAAATTTTCCTAAAGCTCTTAAAAAATCACCCCTTACATACATACATAATTGAACATACCAACCCTTCAGTCAGGATTACGGTCTAGCTTCTCTCACGTATGCGCGATATAATTTTCGCAAAAATGCTATCAATGACGACATTGAAAAGCAAAGGCGATAATAGTCCGGCTTAACGATCCATCATATTCAAACTTACTTACAATGCTAAGGGTTGCGTTCATATATAGGTATCTTCCACCAGCGAAGTGCCTTTCCATATAGCAAAATGGTTTGTAGTATCGAAAGCCTTCTTAAAGTCAACAAATATCAGAAGTAATAGGGATCGGTATTCTACCATTTTTTCAATGATTATGAGAAGACATCCAATCGAATATTTGAATTTGAAGTCGCCGTAGTCTAGTAGGTAGTGTGTTGGTTTATTAGACGTAAGGCCCGGCTTCAAACCCCAGTTCAGACATCAAAACGCAAATATGAAAAAAATATTTCATCGGCGACTTCCTCTCAACAGATTTCTGGCAAAAACTCTGAGTTTAAATAAAAATTGCCATTAAAAGTTTATCATGGAAGCTGTCGTTCGCAGTCGACTTTAAACTGTAGGTCATGGCTCTCATGTATAAAATTAATACACACGATATGAGTGATATGAGAAGCTAGGCCGTAATCCTGCCTAAAGGGTTGTAATGGCCAATTATGTATGTATCCAATCGAATATTTTCCATGTATGTAGACTGTGGTAAAATTTTCAATATTTTTTCGGATTCTAGATTAAAGTCTGGAATACATGCTGGCCGATCCAGTACTATGACAGTTTAAGATACAAACCTATTCTCAGCTGTAAATGTAAATGTTTTTCTGAAGTTCGGCCATATGCAGAGTTTAGACAAGAAATTTTGAATATTTCCAGATTTTGTCAGAAAGAGTGGGTTTTAGTGGGTTATTGAAATAAATGCCTGAAGCCATTAACATTTTAAACATACATAATTACATACATAATTGGTCATTACAACGCTTCAGTCAGGATTATTTTACAAGTTGCATCAAATCTTATAAGCTGAAATGATTAAATAAATAAATGATTTTCGATATCAATTCACCTCTCTCTTCTTCACTATTTTTGTGTCAACACTATCTAGTAATGACAGTGACATGTGGTTTTGTCACCAAGATTTCAATGATTAAATCGAATTATTAGGGATTATTTTGTCTTTTTGTTGAAGTTTTAAAATTCCGTATAAATTTCCATTTAAAAAGGGAAAAAATATAAAATAAATAAAAACACAATTGACAACAATAACAAAAGAAACCTGTTGTAATCAGTTAATTTATCATATTTTTTTGCGTCTCTAAACCATATCACCATTATGGTCAAAACAAAAAAAAATATTTTCATAATTTATTATGGCAGAGTTACATTATTCCTTTGTTTAAGCCCTTCAGAACTTTGAAGGTTTCTGGTTAACATAATTTATATTTCAGTTTTATTGTTATCGCTCGCTCTGGTTGTTGTTGTATAATTTATTATTTATTAAAATATAAAAGTAAGCTTTTTATAGCACCTGCTAATAAAAGAAAAGACATGAACAATTTTTATTCTCTTTTTGATCCATGTGATGAATGTGATGATTTTGAAAATTGATACAATGCCTGTTTATTTACAAAAAAACATGTAATTTTTGTCAATCTCTATCAAGGTCATTACATTCTAAAGAAGTATGTATATATGTTTGTATTATTATTTTACATCTCCAGGTTTTTGTCTGGGAATTCATGTGGAGTCTTTTCTTTTGTTAATTAAATTAAGAACCTTTTAATCAAATAAACTAATCTGCTTAACTCGTTAATATGTTATTTATTATGATTTAAATAAGTCGAAACCGTGTAAATTGTTCGAAGGAATCTTGTTTAAAATCACAAAAGAATGTTTGTGTCTTCAGTCTTTTGTTAGTGATTTCTTATTGTATTCTTGGTGTTAGGAAAATGGAGGAAATTTTTTTTTGTAATGTGACAGGAAATTTTGGAAGAGATTGTTATAAATTATTGAAACTATTATAACTCAAGTCTTTGGTTTCTATTTTCTTGTTGTTTTTGTCTTCGAAATTATTTACTAAATGATATTGACAATGAAATGATTGCTTGTTAATTACACTATGGGACAATATACAAAAAATTAAATACACCCGAGAAACTACCTAGTCTATGTTGTTCAGTTAGTTTAGTAGAACTCAATTTTTTTTTTATTTTTCAGGAACCCTCCAAACTTGTTTTAATTGAAAAACTGTTCTTTTTTACTTTACGCACAAATTTATTGATTACATAAATATTTCTGAACGGATGTTAAACCTTATTAGAAAGGAGAGAGATGGGCCTTTAAAACACTGTACATATATATATTATTTGACTAATTACGCTATGGGGTTTGATAAAGTAAACTTGACAAATGCGAATTTTTTTCATATTTTTTCAAGTTTGTCCGTTAATAGTAGCAAACTTTATTTAAAAAAGATAAAATAAATGATAACATTCTGAAAGTGCATTATCTTGTGAAGAGGTTGACGCTTCATTTGATCAAATCAGACAAAAATTACCGTAATTATTATTTAAAGACTCTAACAGTCGAGTTGTATATTTCATATATGTCATCTTATCAAATGAACTTTTAGTTCAAAAATTTTCAGAATTTTTGACGGATCTTGATTTTTTTTCGCAAAATGTGTCAATTTCACGTTTGAGTGACCACCAGAAGTTGAACAATGTTTGAGCAAAGCGAAATAATAATATTTGCAAAAAACATAAATATTAGCCGACTTCTAGTAGTCGTACAAATCTGAAATTGACACATTTTACGATAAACAATTAAGATCCATCAAAACTTTTGAAAAAAGGTTCATTTGATAAGATGACATATATAAAAAATATAAGACGACTGTTATACTATTTAAATAATAACTACGGTAATTTTTGTCCGATTTGATCAAACGAGGCGTCAACCTCTTCACAATATAATGCATTTTCAGAATGTCATCACTTATTTTATCATTTTTAAATAAATTTTGCAATTAAGAATAGCTAAACTTGAAAAATAAGAAAAAAATAATATTTTCCAAGTTTACCCCATCAAAACTCATACCATATAAGTTTGAACAAAACGTTTATGTATACTGTTTTAAAGACTAATCTCTTCCCTTTCTAAAAATTTTTGGATTTTTAAAATAGGTTCAAACATATTCCGGTTATTAATAATTTTGTGTGAAAAGATAAAAACCGTGTTTGTCAAATAAAACAAGTTTGGAGGGTTCGAGAAAAATAAAAAAAGTATTTTTGAGTTCTACAAAACATAGTGAGTAACGGGTGTATTTTCACTGTCGCACCGTGTTACCTTTCAAAGCAATCGTAAAAACTTTTATAAGAAATAAGTTTAATAATCATGATCAATTCAGATTTCATATAGGATGCTATTTGTCTTTTTACTAAGACATGAGAGCTGCAGTAACCCTCGGACACGGCCACGAAAGTTTAAGGTTTTAATAGTCTAGGGATTCTGATAAAATATGAGCTTCTTTTTACTGTAATTATTGTTAAGGTGTGATTTTGACGTCTCTTGTCAGCTTTTGTAGTACTTTTCATGGTAAAAAATTTACGCCATTCGGTATTATTGTATATCGTATGGTCCGTCGTAACATCTTTGATCTGTATGAGCTCCTCAACGACATGAACGTTCCTCTAGGACTATCCAACAATGCCGATTATCTGTGGAAAAGAAAGAGAGATATTCAAGACATTTGGTTTTCTGGAACCGGTCACATCGAAGGTAGTACCATTGCTGACGCACTTGCTAAAACCGGCACCACCAGTATAGTGAAATTTGATTTGAAACAGTGTTAATTATATTTTAAATTTTGAACACAACTGAATATGGAAATTTAGATATCTTCGTAAGTAAAATAGCTTACAACATAATTAAGTAATTTGTATAGGAATATAAAAATTAACACAAATAATTGTGAAGAAATTGTGAACAGCATCAGTGAAGAAGAAGGTGACTTATGGGTGCCGGGTATCAGTAAAATGTAATGTTCATAAAAAGGTGGTTAGATAAATATATTCTTTGCTATTTTAAAAATTTTTCCAAAAATTGTGGAAAAATTGCTTTATAGATAGCACGGGGCGACAGTCAAAATACACCCAGCTAATGACATAGTGTAGGTTGCGAGTTTTTTTGAGTAGAACTCAAAAATATTTTTTTAAACATAGGTCAACTTCTGGTAATCGCTCACGTGAAAACGTGAAATTGACACATTTTCCGATAAACAATCAAGATCCATCAAAACTTAAAAAAAATTTTAACTTTAAGTTCGTTTGATAGGATGACATATATAAAAAAATATAACACGACTAATACTATTTAAATAATAACTATGGTAATTTTTGTCCGATTTGATCAAATGAAGTGTTAATCTCTTCCACAAGATAATGAACTTTTAGAATATCATCACTTATTTCATATTTTTTAATTAATCTTTGCTACTATGAATGGACAAACTTGAAAAAATATGAAAAAAATCGCATTTATTAAGTTTACCTCATGAAACCCCATAGCACATTAAGTTAAATAATATATATATATATGTACATCGTTTTAAAGGCCCACCTCTCTCCTTTCTAATAAGATTTAAATTTTGGACATCGGTTCAGAAAGGTTTGTGTAATCAATAAATTTGTGCGTAAAGTCCAAAAAAACAGTTTTTGTCAAATAAAACGAGTTTGGAGGGTTCAAAAAATATAAAAAAAAAATATTTTTGAGTTCAACGCAACAAAACTCACAACTTACACTATGTCATCAGCTGGGTGTATTTAATTTTTTTATTTTGTCGCATAGTATAATAGACTATTGAACTGGCTTATTCAAATAAACGAGACAGAAATAGTGTTCTAATACTGCAATAGCATATTAAAATCCAAATTAAGCAACTTACAGATGCATGGGAAATCCAGTAAACATTTGCCAGCCTCTATACAGAATTTTCAACAGTAAATACCAATAACTAAAACAAAGCAGCTGAATTATTCGAAGCCTATACGTAGCGGTGCATAGTTCGATTGGTTCTGTAGATCATTTAATAAAAGTGCAAAAAAATATTTTTAATGACAGCAAAGCAGCTGTAGGAATGTCTTTATGCCCAACAAAATGGGCAACAATTTTGGCACCAGGCGACACAGGAGAAAGTTCTTATAGCCTCATTATTGATGTATCAACTGATATTACCGTCGGAAAACTATTATGTAGGAGTTAATATTGTGCATGGTGACTACCTTCAGCCAATTAAAGCTGTTGTCGTAGTCTAGTAGGTAGTGTGTTGCCTTATTGGCGACCTTCCTTGCAACAGATTTCTGGCAAAAGCTCTGAGAGTAAATAAATATCGCCACGAAAAACTTCTCAAAAATCTGTTGTTCGAACTCGACTTTAAACTGTAGCTCCCGCCACTTATGAATAAAATTAACAAGCACAACATATGTGGTGTGAAAAGCTAGGTTGTAACCCTGCCTAAAGGATTGTAATGACCAATTATGTGATACGTATTCTACGTGTTTTTTTTATGAAATTGTGTCTTGAAATTAAGCAAAAAATAAGATGTACTCACTTAAAATATTTACGCTTGAGCAACGTAGAGGTTCCTACGTTGGACGTTGTATAATGGGTCAATTTGACCTCCGGGTACTGTACTTGTCTTAATTGACAAGTACACGTCCTCTAACCTAACCTAACGTAGGGATTTATTGGAAATTTATTTCCGAAACAGAGAAAAGTGCTCGAAAATTGCGCGAAAATATCGCACAAAATTTGGATGCAGAGAAGGACCAACAGTTCCCGGTATTCGCAAGTTTATTGCTAAATTTCCTTAAACTTGTTTCGTTGCTGCGATTTGACACCGTTGGACTATTTTCTGTGGGGCGCCGTTAACGAAAAGTGTTATGCCGACAAACCAGAGACAATTAGGCATTTAAAGGCCAACATTCGTGATTTCTTTGCCGAGATACGACCCCATACAGTAAACAAGTGCACGAAAATTGGTTCGATCGAATGAGGTACTGTGAGGCCAATCGCGGCAGCCATATGAATGAAATAATATTCAATTTCTAACCGAAATAATTGTACTTCACAACAAACAAATAAATTTGTGCACAATTTCAAACCGTTTTTGTTTTAATTGCATTTTTAAATTTAAACTTTTAAATGGTCCACCCTTTAGAATTAAAGGTATGTTGGACAGAATTGGTTTCTGATTAAAAATTAAATTTTTTTTTTATATTAAGATGGGTACAATGACTCCCACTAAATTTCGGAAGAATGGAAAAATGAACAAGAGATGTCATGTTTACAAAATAATGAAGTTCGTTCAAAGAAGTTATTGTCAAAAAAAAATTTTATTGCATTTTATTGTACACTTTTATTTATTTTCTAAATTTATTTAATTTTAATATTTTAATATGCTAAGTATGTGATATTTAGACTCAAGCAAGTACCTGCCGTACAAGAATACATCCATTGGGAAATAAATGAGACCACCTTGGTTTTTTTAAAATTTTTTTTATTACTAATTTCACTTCACTTCACTTTACTAATGGGTTTGTTTTTTAATAAATTTAAATAAGAAAAATATTAAAAAACTATTATAAATGAAGTACGTATTCTACGTACGAACTCTAATACTCAGTCTTCATTTCAGCAAAAAATTCTGAAATTGTTTAGAAGAAGAATTTCTTAGCGGGTATATCATAATGATAACCATCTTCATGTAGTTCCTGGGCTGGTTCCTCTAATGGTGCTGCATAAGAAGGAATGGGAATTTTAAATGTAGGTTTGGGAGCAGGTGGCAAATAAGCAGGCTTAGGTGGTGGTGGTGGTGGCAAGTAAGTGGGTTTTGGTGGTGGTGGGGGTGGCAAGTATGTAGGCTTGGGTGTAGCAGGACGTGGAGTTGTGCTGGTTGTAGTTGTGGTCACCGGTTTGGGTGGTAAGTAGGTGGGTTTAGGAGGTGGTGGTGGTGGCAAGTAAGTGGGTTTTGGTGGTGGTGGAGGTGGCAAGTATGTAGGTTTGGGTGTAGCAGGACGTGGAGTTGTGGTGGTGGTAGTTGTGGTCACCGGTTTGGGTGGTAGATAGGTGGGTTTAGGAGGTGGTGGTGGTGGCAAGTAGGTGGGTTTTGGTGGTGGTGGTGGTGGCAAGTAAGTGGGTTTTGGTGGTGGTGGTTTTGGTGTTGTAGTTGTTGTGGTTGTGGTAGTTGTAGTTGTTTTTGGCGGCAAATAAGTGGGCACTGGTTTGGGTGGTAAATAGGTAGGCTTTGGTGGTGGCGGCAAGTAAGTGGGCACTGGTTTGGGTGGCAAATAAGTTGGCTTTGGCGGTGGTGGCGGTGGTATGTACGTAGGTTTAGGTAATTCAAATGGTTTTTCAGGTACGGGATAATCATAGCCATAATGATGTAAGTCCTCTTCCGAATGATGTTCATGGTGATGTTCATGGTGATGTTCATGATGATGTTCTACGTGATTGGGATAACGTTCATTTTGCGCATTAAATAGATGTGAGACATCAGCTGCCGCTAAGGCCACACTGGCCAATAAAATCCAGAGTAATTTCTAAAATTAAAACAAAGAAATTATTTTATTTATTATTTAAAACGTAACATTTTTTATTTATAATCCATTAAACTAACCATCTTCAATTCAATTTGTGAAAATTATTTTCCAACAATTTGAACAAAAAAAAAAAGAAATTAATAGTAACACCACGTCTAGTTTAGTTTAGAGTTGTTGGACAGTTAAAATTAAAATGATATCTTTTGTTGACTGGTTATTGTTATTTATAGTTTATATACACACTCAGATTTATATTCACATTTAACTGCTTTACTGCCATATTGAAATACACATGTTCTGCTTTTATTCTCTCCACAGAGAAAAGATACAAAAAAAAAATTGTTCATATTTTTTTTAATAAAATATTTAAAATCATAAGATTAAAATAAAAATTAATAACAATTAAATAAAGCTGCTGCTGTAAGAGACAAGACCGCACCATTTTCGTAAAAATCTGTTTACTTGCCTCATGTTTTTTTTTTTCTTTTTTTTTTTGGAGATACAGGTCTTTTTTTCAACGTCATATGGAGATGATAAACCCTGTTATTGTTCTTATTATCTGGCTTATAACATTATTTACAGTTGCCAATACATTCACATAATTTCTATAGAACTAGTCTCATCCATACTTTTATTTTGGTGTTCTTGCGGTCAGTCAGCTCTCTGTTTTTGTGGTCTTTCTTTATGTCTCAGATGATTGATATCAGTTTGCTGATCAGCATTATGATTTACTTACTTTCAGTTTTATTTAAAACATATTATTATTGGGGGTAAGAAAAAAATTTAGCTTAGTGATCTCAGAAAAATTGTGTTTTCTCTGATAGGTAGGCGAGTTTAAATTGACACCGATAGACATTTGAAGGCTCTGATTTTAGAATTTTAATAATGTTGACCAATGAAAACAAAGGGAATTAAAGTTTCATGTACAAAACAAAACCAAATACAATGTTCTCGATTGTCAGTGAAAAAGTCTGATCCGACACAATAAAACGTGTGTGTATAAAGTTGCATGTGCAATTATAAGACAACCTACTGTATTCTCTGCTCAAACGTAGCGGAGGATTTCATTGGCGCTTTCCTTCCAATATTTGCCAACGCAATATATGCTCTGAGTATGTGCTCTGCTATATATATTCTTGTTCTCCGCAGTATTCATATAGAAAAGCAGATATATTATTGGCCTGTTAAAGTACCAGGGGGTTTCTTTGCTCATGTGGTGTAGCCTTACCTAGTATAGATAGAATATACACACATTTCTTAATTAGTTTTGCCGTTAGACGAAGACTCAGTGCTTAAAAAAGAGCAGAGCTCATGTTACTACATACCTTCATACATAATTGGTCATTACAACCCTTCAGTCAGGCTTCAGTCAGGATTACGACCAAGCTTCAAACATCACTTATGCTCTGTGTGTTAATTTTATACATGAGTGGTGGGACCTAGAGTTTAATGTCAACTCCGAACGACAGATTTTTTTTGAGAAACTTTTCATGGCAATTTTATTTACTCTCAGAATTTTTGGCAGAAATCTGCTGAGAGGAAGTCAACGTATTTCGTTTTGTCGGAGATATCTGACCTAAAGTTTGAACCGTGGCCTCACGTCTAATCCAACACACCACCTACTAGACTATGGCGACTTCGGCTGATGTTATTATTCATTAAATTTTCCTGGACCGTTAATATCACAGTGTTGTTCGGGTTTTAAAAGTCTAGAGACTGAACCTGATCTTACTAATCTATCGACGACTTGTTTCCTACAACACCTCTGTATCGGTGGTCTGTTTTTCAATGTCATAGAGTAGACATTGAAATAACATTCATATACTGATTTCAAATTCATTTAAATTAAAAAAAAAACAATTACTTAATGACGCTTGACTATGTGAGTACATAGTTATTGAAGGACCTCTCATTCCACTACTTGTATTTAATAGCACAGGGTTCTAGAATTTTTGACCGAAAGTGATTGGGTTTCATAGCACTCTGTGTCCTCGCCTTAATATTGTATTGTATATTGAGTTGCAACCGACCAGGGCCAGTGCAGACCTAGCAGTCTCTGATATGTTACAGGGCATAGGTATTTTCACTGCTTGGATTAATTTGGATCTTGTCCTTTCGTTTTACGTTCAATCTCCTTGGCAGCAGGAAGCTACGGCAATATTGCCAGGCCCAGCTGGACACTTAAGGGCAGGAAAAGGACTGACTCACTTTTGTTCTTAAATCGTATGGCCATCCAATACACAACGGCGATCCATACGGGTCATTGTCCTTTTGGTAGGCATGCCAAAAACTTGGCATTCCAACTAATGACTTCTGCAGGAGCTGTGGGTCTGAGAAGGGTCTTGTGTCAGTGCGCTGCTCTTGCCATAAAGAGATGGAGGTTTCTGATTTCTCATTTTCTGACATCCTTGAACGAGCGCTCTATTATAAAGATTACTGTAATAGCAAGATTTATTTTGAACTCGGGATGATTTTCTCTAAGGAATGGTTGACCCCAATGTATAATTAATTGCGGTATCATAATGGCCTTAAATGCTGGCCTAAGAGGGACTTCTCCTTCGAGGGGTTTCACCACCTAACCTAAAATGCTCTCATAGTTGTTTGTCACAACGATACTATATTCACCGTATTTGAGTTCCATTGATTATTTAATACTCAAGAGTTCCAAGAGATAATCCACTGTGGCTGTAAAAATTGCTTGTATTGTAGAAATTCAATTCACATTTAAAATGAATAGATTTCGGATTAAAACGGAATCTCAGTTTATTTTTCAATTTTAGAATAAAAGAAGAATTTTTAAGGAATAATCTCATAGCCGCGTTAGTCTAGTAGGTAATGTGTTGCCTTATTAGATGTGAGGCCACGGTTCAAACCTCAGGTTAGATAACGAAAACGAAATAAGAAAAAATATTTCTTCGGCGACTGCCTATCAGCAGAATTCTGGCAAAAAATCTGAGATTAAATAAAATTGCCATGAAAAAGTTTCTCAAAAATCTGTCGTTCGGAGTAGACTTTAAACTGTTGGGACCCGCCACTTGACACACACAGCATGAGTTGCGTGGAAAGCTAGGCTGTAGTCCTGACTGAAGGGTTGTAATGACCAACTATGTATATATGTATGATGCTGATATTTAGAAAGTGTTAAGAAATTGGAATGATAGTCATCATATTTTGTTACTTTTACACACGTTCGGTGGCCCACTAAGCCTACCGGCCGGTGTTCTCTGAAGAATTTTTTTTGCTGTCTACAATCGTGTGGCTAGCGAACTACATAAATAACACAACCCTGCAAATTTGGACTTTTTTGTGCAAATAAGATGGCTCCAGGTGTTTCCGTAGGCATTTTGCGCGCTGAACACGAATCAAGAACTTTCCATCACGTCAGGTTATCGAGAAGAAGGGGTTGAAACCCCTAAAAATGGCGTTTTTGTCCATTTTTGAAAAATTGTAGAGCTAAACACTGACGTGCTAGAACCATCGCTATTGTCAGAAATTGACAATTAATCTTTGCTCTTTAAAATGAGCCCAAAGCCAAATTATTTGCATGCACCCTTAAAATGGGTTTATGTCAAGGGCTGCAAGAGAAAAAAGAAACACATTAAAAATTAATCAGATTTACTTAAAAATTGTTACTCAGGGGTTTTTGGTGTCGCTGATTACAGATCTTCATTCAGATTTAAAAAATTCAAAATGGCGCATCAAATATGGCGGTCAAGTAAATCTGATTAATTTTTATAAACCTCGACCGCCATATTGCGACCCCATATATAAAATTAACACACACAACATGAGTGGTGTGAGAAGCTAGGCCGTAATCCTGACTGAAGGGTTTCAATGGCCCATTATGTATGTATGTATATGTATGTATGATTTGTGTTTCCCTATATATATAGGAAATATCTTTATGATATTTTATTAATGCAGAATTGCATCATTCTAAAGTTTTATTTAAATTTTATATTCGATTACAATTACAATTAACAAAAAAAAATAAAAAATTATATTTTTCGTATAAAATCTTGTTATAGGAACCATCCGTCTTTTTGAATTTATTAATGTATGCACTGGCAAGGGAAATATAATGAACAATTAAAAGCTTTTAAGTCACGTCCACGGATGTGAAAACATTTCTTTATTTACTTGAAAGGATTTTATTTTTATGTGAAGCATCTGTGGATCATTGCCACTTAAATTTTTATTGTATTTTACAACCGTAAGAACATAAAGAAGGGATTAAAAATTTTATTACACGTCTTGCTTGCTGTTCGATTATTTTTTATTAGCGGTATGGAAACTTTGTTATAAAAAATTTATTTTCTTTTTTATAAAGAGTCTACAGGCCTTTTTTTGTTTTGTTTAAAAAAAAATAAAACACAAAATTTTATTTAAACAACCAATATATGTAAGTAACATCCAACGGTCATTGCTCTGTGTCGTCGATGATATGCAAAGCATTTGAAATGCTTAGACCCTCCTCTCCCCATCATACACTTACTTAGGCAACCAATAGGTTTGATTCACATAAATTAACATCGCCCGCTGTGCTGAGAGTGTTGCGAGTTATTAAACAATTTTGAGTGTTTTTTCTTTCTTTTGGATCCATATTTGTATTCATATTTATCATCTTTTTTTTGACTTTTTTTGTTAGACATTGTTTTGATGTTTTCGTTTATTTGCTAATTTTTTTTGGTTGCTTGTTGTTGTTGCTTTTAAAATGATTTTAAATAATATTTCCGTTTCGGTTTCTGTTTTCTTGGGTAATATTTCAATAAGATTTCTTTTGTTTGATGCTGCTTATAAAGGTTTAGTTCCGTTCTGTTACCATTCATTGTGCAATGAAATAATATTTAAATAATCAAATAAAAGATGAAAATAATAATAATTTCTTAAGTGGTACATAAGCATGGACGTAGATGAAGGGGTTATAAAGAGATCTACAAAATGGAAGAAATATTTAATATTCCAATATGATTATTTATAATTCATGGATTTCAAATTTAGACATTGCATAACACATACATCCATAACTTATCATTACAACCCCCTTCAGTTAGGATTACGACCTAGCTTCTCACATCACTTATATTGTGTGTCAATTTTTATATGGGCAATTTCGTGTCAAGTGACCCAATTTTTAAAATTGATGTCTTCCGATTTGGATGCACCAAGGTTAGTACTATTGGATAGTAGGCCAGACACAAATTTTCAGCTCTATCAGTCAAGAACTGCCGGAGTTAGAGGGGGTCCAAGTTGGACATTTTGGTCATACAGGGTTTTTTTTAAATGTGTGTAACTTTTCACCTATTGGTCCTAGCAAAAATTTTCCAAAGGATATTAGATAGCTATTTCTTCAATCTTTCCAAAAATTATTTTTTTTAATTTTTTTAAAAAAAATTTTTATATTTTTTTTAAATTAATTTTTTTTAAATTTTTTTTGACAGTTCTGCAGTATATGATGGTTGTTTTAACTTTTCAGTAGAACCTACAAGACCTAATAATGAGTGTCAAAATCAACAAAAAGTTGTTACATAAGGACACATTGTCAATTTAATGCAATCACGGTTATCGTGCAAATCTTCTGAGGAATCATCTGTCAAATACTTTAAGTTGATTTCCTTCAACACGGAAGACATCGATTTTAAAAATTGGGTCACTTGACACGAAATTGCCCATACATACACTGGTGGCCAAAACTAAAGCAACTGACATTACACTTTGATATTTTAGCTAATATGTTCCGCTAAAAAGGTTAAAACTGAATGATTTTTGGTTTTTATGTTTACACATTATTCAGACTAAACGTAAATGCATAAAAATTATAATCAATTTGCTTAAAATATTACTTTTCTTTCAAAATAACGAAATAACCATAAAATTCTAGTGGTCAAAACTAAAGCAACTTTCGTACTTCTGTAACAAAACTTAAAAATTAAATTAATAGTCAATAGCGTAACCCTTATTTTTATGACGGCAGCACATCTACGGGGTGTTGAATCAATTAGCCTCTTAATTTGATCTTTAGAAATGCTGTTCCATGCGTTCTGGATACGATTAAAAATGGAGTGTTTATTTGTCCCTAAATCCCTTTTTATTTTGCGGTCAACTATGCTCCAAAGGTTTTCAATAGGGTTAAGGTCTATCGATTAACCTAGCCACCCGAGAACACTTACTTTTGAGTGACTCAACCATTCCATAACAAATTTTGAAACATGTTTTGGGTCATTGTCATGTTGGAAAACCCAAACCAGTGGCATGTTCTCTTCTGCGTATGGCAGCATTACCTTTTCCAACAGATTTTTATAAACAAATCGATCCATTTTCTCAGTAATTTGGTAAATTGGTCCAACTCTACAGCTGTAGAAGCAGATTTAAATGCTCGGAAACCATCAAAGAAACCATTTATTTCCCAGACAAATCGCAGAGCTAGGTTAGCTTTTAGAAAGGCCCATATTGGTTGAAGTCCTGCTCAGTGGAGAAGCATATTGTTCTCCGATGAATCCAAATTCTATATAAAAAAGTTTCAGATATGAAGAACTTCACCGTAAAGAGACCAGAAAATGAACGCCTTAAACCGCAATATTATAAAGGAACGGTAAAAGATGGTGGAGGCTCAATAATGGTGTGGGGCTGTTTTTCATACGATGGAGTTGGACCAATTTACCAAATTACTGAGAAAATGGATCGATTTGTTTATAAAAATCTGTTGGAAAAGGTAATGCTGCCATACGCAGAAGAGAACATGCCACTGGTTTGGGTTTTCCAACATGACAATGACCCAAAACATGTTTCAAAATTTGTTATGGAATGGTTGAGTCACTCAAAAGTAAGTGTTCTCGGGTGGCTAGGTTAATCGATAGACCTTAACCCTATTGAAAACCTTTGGAGCATAGTTGACCGCAAAATAAAAAGGGATTTAGGGACAAATAAACACTCCATTTTTAATCGTATCCAGAACGCATGGAACAGCATTTCTAAAGATCAAATTAAGAGGCTAATTGATTCAACACCCCGTAGATGTGCTGCCGTCATAAAAATAAGGGTTACGCTATTGACTATTAATTTAATTTTTAAGTTTTGTTACAGAAGTACGAAAGTTGCTTTAGTTTGGACCACTAGAATTTTATGGTTATTTCGTTATTTTGAAAGAAAAGTAATATTTTAAGCAAATTGATTATAATTTTTATGCATTTACGTTTAGTCTGAATAATGTGTAAACATAAAAACCAAAAATCATCCAGTTTTAACCTTTTTAGCGGAACATATTAGCTAAAATATCAAAGTGTAATGTAAGTTGCTTTAGTTTTGGCCACCAGTGTATATCAGTGGCGGCACCTAAAAAAAATTTTTAAAGAATTTTTTCATGGCAGTTTTTATTTACTCTCACGAGTTTTTTTCAAAAATCTGCTGAAAGGAAGTCGAAGAAGAATAATTTTCTCAGATTTCGTTTTGTTAGAAATCTCTGACCTGAGATTTGAACCAGAGATCAGCAATGAATCGTTTTTTCGCTACTCATAAGTGCTCATAAATGCTCAATATTGAAATTTAACTACTCCGATTCATTCATACTCACTACAACGTTGATTTATAAGTACGGGTTGCACTGAGTATGAGTACAACTTTGACGTCAAACTCATAACATTCGAAATATGCTTGATTCATACGCCTACTCATTCAGATTCATAAATTTAGAAAAATACTTATAGATTTCGACTTTTAAATCAATTTGGTGGTTGGCAGAGCACCTCATTGTTAATATGCGTAATCCAATATATCTCGAATTTTCTGAGAACATATCGATTCAAAAGATATGGAATAAATTAGGTGCCGCGCCGCAGCATTTCAGTTGCATTATGCAGCCATATACGGTAGAGCGTTGCGACAAACTTCATACTGCATTAAGCCTCCAACATGCATGCTTCGTTCTTTTGATTTCGTTCTTGATGTCACTTTTTTCAAAGTACTAATCTCTAGTTGTTCAAGGGGAAGATGGTAAAGTCTGACCTGTGGTTTGAACTGTGGACTTACGTCAAATAAGCCAAGATACTACCTAATAGACTACGGCGACTACGATTATTCACAAAATTTAATATCAATTGTGTGCTCGTTCCAGGATAATTCGCTTAAAAAAATTAATTAAAAGATTTTTTTTGGGGAAATAATTGCATTATAAGTAACAAAAATTGAAGAACAATTTTTGTGAGGAATGAGAGGTTTACTTACTTAATTGGCCATAACAACCCGATTAACGGATTTCGGCCTGCCGCAACACATCCTTCCAGGCGCCTCTGCTTCTTGCGCGCCTACGCCAGTTGGTCACACCAATCGATGACAGGGCTTCCTCGATTTGGTCCTTCCAACGGCTACAAGGTCGTCCTCTTCGTCGACTTCCGCAGATCCCCGCATCAAATACCCGTCTCGCTGGAGCATCCTCCTCCATTCGAACGACATGGCCGAGCCAGCGCAGCCGCTGGATATTAATACGCTGTACAACGTCCATGTCGTTGAGGTGCTCATACAGCTCACTATTGTATCGGATGCGGAAATCATCGCCAACACGTACTGGACCGAAGATCTTACGCAGTACTTTTCTCTCGAACACAGAAGGCTGCTGCATCAGTACTTAATAGGGTCCATGCCTTTGCGCCATAAAGAAGCACGGGTAGGATGAGCGTCTTGTAGAGTGTTAGCTTCGTCGTACGAGAGAGGTCTCTGCTACTCAATTGCCTATTGTGACCATAGTAGCACCTGTTGGCAAGAGTGATCCTGCGCTTGATCTCCAGACTGACATCATTTGTGGTGGTAACGGCGGAGCCAAGATAAATAGATTCCCTGACTGTTTTAAAAGTATAGTTATCGGCCGTACTACTTGTCGATAACATATACTTTGTTTTGCCATTATTTACTGGTAATGAGAGCTTTGGTTTTAGAAAATCTGAAATATAAATTCAAAGTATCGAAGACGCTTCTTCTGATTTATAAAAATAAAGTGAATTGATACTTCAATTGATAATTTAAAAGTGAGGGCTTTTTATCATACACTTTGACATCAAACTAGTAGATGTAGGAACTTTAAAATTCAAGAAAATTCTTTTAATTTTTAATATCAGAGGGTAAATTATTTTTGAGTTTCAAAAATAAGTTTTTATCGCTTTAAAGTTTTGACAAAAGGTCAACGTAGCATTATTGAATTAAAAATAAATTTTTAAAATATTAAATGCGGGTTATCGTTAATATTTTAATTGCCCCTATTTAATGCCCTACGCTTAGCATATTTAATCGTATCTTTAGTTGTCTTAGACAAGCTGTTCATTTGATTTCAACGTCATTAATCAAAACACTCTTAAATTGCCAGAATTTATGCAAAAACAAAAAAGGAAACATTCTCTAAAGCCGCAATCCATAAAAAAGCAAAACGAATTAATAAAGTATACCCCTTAAAGATTAGCAGAAAAAGATAAAAATTAATTAAATTAATTGAATTATAGAAACAAAGAAGACAAGAATGAATATTTATTGGCACACTTAATAAAGTGGAGCCTATTTAGCAACAATCTAATGAAGCTTAACATCTTGATTATGGAATCGTTTATTTTTGTATTTTTTTTTTTAGAAAGAATTCTTTCTAATTTATGTCTTTAAGTCTGATGATGAATTCTTTAAATCGATTTCATATTCAGGGGATTAATGCGAGAACAACTTTCTGTTTATTTAATGAAAACACATCAAATTTTTTATAATGATTTTAGAATTAAAATTAGAAGCTTTTTCTATTATTAATATACGTAATCTAAGAGCTATGTAAAGTTACTCAACTCCAAATTAAGTTGGAGGTAATAAAACAATTTGAAGAAAAAGGAATTTTGAGTGCTAATTTTTTAGGCGAGAAGTAGGCCTTATTTTTAGTATTTTTTTTTTTATCTGAAATTAGTTTCTATGAACAGATTTGAACATGAAAAACATTTATTCTAAATGATTTATTACTACCCCCCGCATATAATGGGTGATTTTTTAAGAGCTATAGGAAAAATTTTCAAAAAAAAACACATAAAATTCAGAAAAATGCATGAAACCTTTATTTGAATCGATAGTACGGTCCATATCATTTAAAGTTGGAAGATTATTTCATGCAAATGTTGACCGTGACTGCGCCTCAAATGGTCCATCCGCTTAGTCCAATTTTGGCATACTCTTTCCAACATTTCGGCCGGCATCTCACGAATAAATGCTTCAATGTTGTCTTCCAATGCGTCAATTGAAGCGGGCTTGTCTGTATAAACATGAGTTTTAACATAGCCCGACAAAAAAATAGTCTAAAGGCATTAAATTGCACGATCTAGGCGGCCAATTGACCGGTCCCGAACGTGAAATAAAATGTTCACCGAACTCGCATCTCAATAAGTCCATTGTGGAAACCTTGTTGAAACCTCCATGTCATGCAAGTCAAGCACTTGCATTTTTGACAAAAAAAAAAGTGGATATCATCTCACGATAGCACTCACCATTCACAGTTACGTTACGATTTGCAGCATCTTTGAAGAAGTACGGTCCAATGATGCCACCAGCCCATAAACCGCACCAAACTGTGACTTTTTCTGGATGTATTGGTAGCTTTTGCAATCCTTCTGGCTGATCTTAACTCCAAAATCGACAATTCTGCTTATTTACGTATCCATTGAGCCAAAAATGAGCTTCGTCGCTGAACATAATTTTCCGATAAAGAAGTGGATCTTCGGCCAACTTTCCAAGAGCCCATTCACCAAAAATTCTGCGTTGCGATGGGTCGTTCGGTTTCAATTCTTGCACCAGCTGTATTTTGAAAGGCTTCACACCTAAGTCTTTCCGCAAAATTTTCCACGTTGTTGAGTAACAGAGGCCCAATTGCTGCGAACGGCGACGAATCGATAATTGATGGTCATCATTAACACTGGCCGATACAGCTGCGATATTTTCTTCAGTTCGCACTCTACGTAAGCGTGTTGGTGGTTTAATGTCCAACAATTGGAAATTTGGTGCGAAATTTAGTCACAATCGCCCGAATAGCCGTTTCAGTGGGTTGATTAAACTGACCATAAAATGGAAGAAGCGCGCGATGAACTTTCTTAACAGAGCACGCATTTTGATAATAAAATTCAATCATTTGCAAGCGTTGTTCGTTTGTAAGCCGATTCATGGTTAAATTATAGACCAAACTGAAGATGTTTGACAGTGAAACAAAACACGAAACGTGCGTGAGCTGTTTAAACCAGTGTTGCCAAAAAGGTAATAGCTAAAAAATCACCCGTTAGTATTGCTTTATGAAGCCATTCACCCCCGCATATATTTAATAAAACAGTTTTGTGAACATAGTTGTGTTTGCCGTATTCATAGTAATAAAAACTACTTTCAATTTTAATTCTAGTTTTTATTCGTTTTATTATGTTTAATGATGAATAATTAATCTTCTATCAATGTTCTTAAAATCAAAAAAAAAAAATTCGTAAACATTTAAATACTATCTCTATTTGGTGAGAGAAATATTATTCAACTTAAGCTGTTCTAACAGTGGTTCAACAGGACTATTTAGTCAAGAAATTGTTATCGTCATGGAATAGATTATTTTCACTATGAGTACCAACATTTATTTTAAATTTAAAGGCGAGACTTGAAACTTTTTGAATAAGCTTTAACATTTCAAATCGTTTATTTTTTTGTCTTTCGAACAACACTTATATGGGTGGACCATCTATCGGTTTAAATTTGAACTATCGATTATTTCCAATCTGGCAATACTTATGTCATTATACAGTGGGCAGCAAAAGTCTTAGTACTCCAATATATTTTTAGCAATTTCATGAATTTTAACCTACAGTTTGTATAAAAATTTAAAGTTTTTATATTTATTTTATAAATTTATTTCTGTTTTATTATAAAAACAAACAATTTTTTAATCTTTTTCATAAAACAAGAGAAAAATAAAGAAAAGTTTCAGATGACTCCATAGGTACCCCCAAGTAGAACCCTAAATAAATTTAAAATTCAAATTCCTAATATATGAAAATGTTATCTCTTGTATTTAGTGGAGTATCCCTTATGGTCAAGCACTCTATTTAAGCCATTTAGAATTGAATGTACAAGTTTTGTTTACGGTTTTCTGGTGTTACCATGAGTAAGTTCTTCGTTTAACTTTTGTTTGAGGTTTAGCGGTTACGTAATCGTTCTTTCAAATGATCTCCTAAATACTCTCTTGACGTCATATCGGGACTTTGTGCAAGAGTATTAAGCCTTTTTGGTCAAAATATATTGCCGTACCAAGTCCACTGTATTCTGTCGCAAAATTCAGTATATTATCTCCACTGAACAGAATGAATCGATTTACGCTTGAGCAACATTGGGATTTATTGGAAATTTATTTCCCAAAACAGAGACAATTGTTAGGAATGGGCACGAAAATGTCGTACAAAATTTGGTAGCAGAAAAGGAGCAACAGTGCCCGCTACACGCAAGTTTATGGTTAAAGTTCGTGAAACTGGTTTCATTGTTAAATGAGCGTGAGAAATCATCAACATCAACTCGTCATCGTTCTCAAGGATTGAATATTTCACTCACCAGTTTACATCGAATTTTGGAAAAAGTTCTCGATAAGACGCTTACAAAGTGCAATTGGTACAAAAGCTGAAGCCGCATGACCATCCGCTTCATTCTCGCTTCTCTAGATGGTCCAACGAGAAAAAGCACGATTGTGCAATAAAAACATCTCTTCGGATGAAGCTCATTTTCATCTTGGTGGGTGCGTTAATAAGCAAAATTGTCATAGTTGGGGCTCAGAAAACCCATAAGTGGTCTTACTGAAGCTATTGCGCCCATTACTAGTGACTGTTTGTTGCGGGTTGTTGAGCAGAGGCATCATTGGCCCGTATTCCTTTGAAATTGAGAACGGCACAACCATTAAGCCTATCGCGCCATGATAACTGATTTTTTATACCGTTCTGCATGAAATTGATGTAAACGATGTTTGGTTTCAACAGGAACACAACTGCGACACATCTCATGCTACAATCGATTTATTGCGTCAAACGTTTGATGGCCATTTAATTAGCCGAAATAGTGATGTTAATTGGCCGCCAAGAAGATGTGCTTTGACACCGTAGAACTATTTTCTGTAGGGCGCCGTTAAAGCAAAAGTGTTATGCCGACAAACCAAAGACAATTGAGCATTTGAAGTCCAACATTCGTCATGCCATTACCGAGATACGACCCCATACACTCGAAAAAGTGCACGAATATGGTCCGATCGAATAAGGTACCGTGAGGACAGCTGCGGCAGCCATATGAATCAAATAATATTCCATTTCTAACCGGAACAATTATACTTCACAACCAAAAATTTTTCAACATTTCAAACCGTTTTTCTTTTTTTGCATTTTTAAATTTAAACTTTTAAATGACCTACCCTATAATAATGAAAAATTACAAGCATTTGGAATTTCCTACTGCACGATATCAGTTTCAATTCAGACAAGTGTAAGTCTAAAAAAACATTTTTGACTTTCAAGATTCTTTCAAAAATTATTCTCGCCTTTTTTGTAAAAATATGAAGGAACTAAATATGATGGAAACGTAGTTTAAACAAAGCGACATCCTATATCGTGGATATTGATAAGCCGATTAGCCGTCAAGCTCATACGATTTGAACTCATCAGACAATTTTTTGTAGGAATACATGAAGTTCACATACACGGGCAAATAAGGCACAATTTAGTACTGAAAGCCCATATTACTGTTTCATTATGACGGCACCATCCGAAATCCTGAAAAAAATTATTACGACGTAGCTGGGTTGAACAATTTTATAATAAATGGCGGCATTCTCCTAATTAATAAAGAAAAAATTATTTGCTTTTGAAAGTACTCTGTTGGACTAGAGGACATTAGGTCTATAAAGGTTATGAAATAGTGATCTATGAGTGAAAAATTTTCCCTTAAACAGTCGTGAATCATTCTGTAGAACTAAGAAATTTTTACTATCTGTGTGGGAAGTAAATTTGCTACTTACTGTCATAATTGTGTCGCCTAAGCGGTTGCGAATCTGTAACTGTCAATAGTAGAAGTCGCCATAGTCTACTAGGTAGACCTTGAACCAAACGAAATATGATGAAGTATTTCTTCGACGATTTCTTCTCTGTCGTGTTCTGGCAAAAACTCTAATGAAAAAATTGCCATGAAAAGTATCAAAATCGACTTCAAACTGTAGGTCCCACCACTCATGATAAAATTAACACACACAACATAAGCGGTGTGAGAAACTAGGTCGTAATTCTGACTAAAGGATTTTAATTGACCAATTAAGTAAGTAAGAAAGTAAGTAAGGACAACTACTAATTGTAAGAAGCGTAGCAAATAGTCTTTTACTTACTTACTTACTTAATTGGTCGTTAACAACTCGATTAACGGGTTTCGGCCTGCCGCAACACATCCTTCCAGGCGCCTCTGTTTTTTCCGCGCCTACGCCAATAGGCTTTGGTGGGTGCTTTTATGCATCATTGCAGTCTGAGGTTCCATTTGAACAACATTCATCTCTCTCAGAATAACGTCTGGCAACTTTCTGAATGCAACGCTGAAAACATAGGATACAGCTGCTGGGATGGGGCTTAAATACCTTAAGCTTCTTTAGGACCTTAAATTTTGGAAGATATGGCGCACATATTTTGCTAAAGATGTAGTCTTATTTAAAATCGGGTCTTTCATTCCAATCTTAAAAATTTAAGTAAAACAAAGCGTGTGTCAAATAACATCGAATTTTTTTCGAAAGCCCTATTGATCTAATACAATATCGTTCAAGTGCCCGTCATGCTGAACTTAAGCGTTGGCATGGGTTATGTCGGGTTTGCAGACCGGACCATGGTTTGTGGTTTATATATATACACCTGCGACTTAAGAAAACCCACATGCAAATAACCCAGAGGGCTATATCTTACGATACCTATGACCAGTTCACATTACTTTTAAGTGTGGTAACCATGCCTTCAAATCGTTCAAATCTGAACAGAATTGTAATGATAATTCGTTTGCCACAGAAATTGCTGCAGTACGTTAACAGGATCTTAACAGAATATTGCCATAGTAAAGTACAGTATGGTCGCTGTAGTACAGTAGGTAGTGTGTTGACTTATTAGACGTAAAGCCAGGGTTCGAGCCCCAGGCCAGACATCGTACAAAAAATATTCCTTCGACGACTTCCTCTCAGCAGATTTCTGGCAAAAATTCTGAGAGTAAATAAATTGCCATGAAGAGTTTCTCACAAATCTGTCGTTCGGAATCGACTTTAAACTGTAGCACACGATAACTCATGTATATAATTAATACACACAACATAAGTGGTGTGAGAAGCTAGGTCGTAATCCTGACTGAAGGGTTGTAATGACCAGTTATGTATGTATGTATGTAAAGTACAGTAAAGTACAGTACAGTACAGTAAAGTACAGATAAAGTACAGTAAAGTCTATTATCGGTTAATGAGAAAATAAATAAATCCGTTATGTTTTATTAAATACAATAGCTTAATAACTTAATAACTAAATTCATTGACAGTAATGGCGCTTTCAGTGGCTCAGGTGTAAATGAAAACCTATTAACTGCAGGTAACTTAAGCAAAAACAACAAATAAAAATTTAAAAATATTTTAACACAGTTAAGCTATAAAAAATGGTTTCACGGGGGCATTGTAATTATAACCCGATATGGCACTGTTATGATATGATGTGTGAACTAAAGTTTCTTTCGGTGCTGGAACGGTGATGACTGATGTTTTCAAGGAAGCAGAGGTGGCCAATGATGGTGCAATGGTTATCTCAATGGTGGATTTCGACAAAGGTTTGTTATCGGCAAAAGCTTTTAAAGTTTGTTCATCATTAGCCAAATCTAAAGGAGCCAAAGGTAGATTGACATTAACGGGTAAATCATACAGAAAACCATTGCCAGACTTTACAAGTTCTGATACATCCGCCATGACAATGTGAGCCAATAGAATGGTAAGCACGATTAAACGCAGAAACTGGAAGTAAAATAAATGATTTTCGTTGAGTGTTAATTAATTAATCGATATCGTGCGTTAACAAACTTACCATTATTGTTGAGTGTTCAAATTTAATTAACGTTTTGTGTGTGTTGTGTTTTAGGAAAACAAAAGCAAATTATTGAAAACGTTTTAACACAAATTAAACTGTTTGGTAGTTTAACGTTAACGAAACGTATTTATATACGAATTTTGGAAATTAATTGATTTTAAATTTCTGATGATTATCGAATTGAAATTTGGTTTTGAAAAAAGCTTCTCTTCTTTTTTCATTTCCTCTTTGCTTTCTGATGGTAAATTATCTTTTCGTTCTTTATTTATCTTAACAAACATACAATATTTTTACTTAATTTTCTTAAACTCAAAGCAGCAGAGGTGTTAGCTAGAGAAGGCCTAAAGTAAAGTAAATAGCAGAAGCTCTACAAAAATATTCAACATAAATCAAGGTCACTTATAACTATAGGGGGGGAAGGGGGTTCAAAAAGTTATTGTTTTTTTGTTGTTGTTATATTTTTAATAATATTTATTTATAATAAAACAATATTAGTTTAGCATATAAATACTTTAAAACAGTTGTAGAAAATTTAAATATTTTAACAATTCCACAACAAAACTAAATGAATTGTTTTGGGGTTTTTATGTTTTCTGTAAAACCTTAAGCTTTAATTGATTGTTTTAAACCCGTCTTTAGCAAAGTTCGTTATGCTCTGAATATTTGAAAGTAAATCGTATTTATAAGTATTATTAATAAGCAAAGCAAGACTTACTACACACATTTACCATGTCATACTTTAGAAGTTATTCTGATTGTAATGCCAAAAAAAAGCTTTTGAAGTTGTCATTGTAAAAAGGCCTATCAATACTCGTTCTTTACTACCAAAACATTTTATTATTAATCCAGTTTTTATACGATTCTAAAGGATGGCATTCTTCCTGACAATATTTTTTTAATTGAGTATGAAAAGCTTTTCCATTATGGCCTTAAACAAGAACAACCGGGCCTGTAACAATGAATCCGTAAACATATTTAATCTGTTTTTATAAAATTCATTATGAAATTAAAAAAAAAAAATTAAAATTTTATATCTTAACAAAAGACTTAAGACACAAACCCTAAACGAATGCTATATGGTGACAGCACATGGTTTGTGTCTTGAATCTTTTGAAATTCCAACACCAATAAAGTGAGTATTTTTGAAATTTTTTCTTACAGCTTTGTATTACTGAAGTCAGATTTGTTTTTATTTGCAAAAACTTAAATTAAAAAGAAAATCCCCACAAGCCGGCGTTTCTTTCAACAGCAGCTTAAAATTCATTTTTAAAAACCTCAACGTTATAAGATTTTATGTTTATTATTTTTCTCAAAGCCTAAAACTAGGTTTCATGAAATCTAAACATTTAAACAGCTGCTAAGCATAAATATTTCCCAAAAAAATATTCAATAATTTGTGAGCAGCACGAAGCTTGTTGCTTAAGTCTTTTGTTTATAAGAAGAGAGAAATAAAATTGGATTTGCCAATTAATTTTAAATTGTATTGCTACAATAACAAAAAAATTATTGTAAATAAATTCCACATCATAGTTTACTACAACTACTCAAATTTTACCACAACTACTCAATTGAGGTATGAAATATTTTTTTTTATGAGAATAAAACACTAAAGGTGGGATCACACGATTGTCGCAATGCACCAATTATATACAATTTTTATTGTGCTGAATAGGGGCCCAATAAAGAAATTGCCCCAATCAAATTCTCTGCAGTGGTTGTCGTAAATTGACGCAAAACGGCTTAGTGGCAATAATTGCCCCATTCCAGTCACACGATTGTTCTAGTATATGGCAACAGCTGTTGTTGAGAAACAGCTGTTGTGCTAGATTTGTTTTGTTTACAAAAATATAGAAAATTTTAATATATTCGGGGAAAAATGAGTTGTTCATTGAAAAAAAAAAAAAGAAAATTGCGTCGGCTTTAATTATTGTGTGTGCACTTGAAGACGAAAGAAATGAAAAAAAGAAATCTTAAAAGAAGTATATGGGTCAGAGAGTGGCACGCAAAAAGAAGAACTGATGGCGCATATAAAAAAACATTAATGGAGTTTCGAGAAATAGAAAACCAAAACTTTTTGTTCAACAATTTTTTAAGGGTAATGAAGAAACATTTGAGGACTTATTGCATCTAGTGTCACCATGTATCGCAAAACGCGACACAAATATGCGTAAGGAAATTCCAGCAAAAGAACGCTTACCTGTAACTCTCCGATTTCTGGCTTCTGGAGATAGCTACAAAAGTAGTCTTATTCTGTATAGCCTCAAACACCATATCACTCTGTGTACCAAGTGTTTGTGATGCAATTTATAAAGCATTGAAGGGTTCAGATTTAGAAAGAATGGAACAAAGTAGCATTTAAATTTAACAAACTGTGAAATTTTCCGATTTGCATCTTTTTTATTGGCACAGGAGTTTGTTTCCTGAGAGAGGGTGCAGTAAACCAATTCACTGTTCATGCCATCAAATTCTATGCAGTCATCCAATTCCATAATAAAAACTTATTTTACTTGGGAAAATAAATGCTGCTACAAAAAAATATTTGATTAAAAAATATTATTGGCGCATATTGTCGTCTTTAATTGCCGCACTAGAACACAATAAATATTGGTGTATTTTTAACGTTTTTATTTCATGGTTGCCTATCAAGCGTTCACACAATTGTCGCACCAGGGTTGCATTTGATTGGGCAAAATAAGAACAATATTGTTTTGGTTTGACATATGAGCCAATAAATTGTGAAATCACACGATTGACGTATAAAATATACCAATAATTGGTGTATTGCGTCAATCGTGTGATCCCACCTTAAGTTTTAATGGGCACGTACATATGTACATACATAATTGGCCATTACAACTCTTCAGTCAGGATTACGACCTAGCTTCTCACATCACTTATGTTGTGTGCGTCAATTTTTATACGTGAGTGGCGGGACCAACAGTTTAAAGTCGACATGCGAACAACAGAATTTTAAGAAACTTTTCATGGCAATTTTATTTACTCTCAGAGTTTTTGCCAGAAATCTGCTGAGAGGAAGTCGCCGAAGAAATATTTTTACAAATTTCGTTTTGATGTCTGACCTGGGGTTTGGACCGTGGCCTTACTTCTAATAAGCCAACATACTACCTACTAGACTATGGCGACTTCAATGGGCACGTAAAAGACATTTTAAGTCCAAGTTTTAGCCATCGCTGCCTACATATTTTTTCATCTTTCGGGTAATTTATGGATTCCACTGTTTGTCAAACCAATTAGTCACCCAATTTTAGGCTACCTCTTAGGAATCAAAGTTGCCGCTCAGCCAATACATGTCTTATTGATGAAAACAAATAGTAGTCGGAAGGAAACAAATTTAGTGAATAAGGCAGATGGTATAATAGCTCTCTACCCAATGCATTGATTGTATCCTGAACCGGTTTTGCTTAGTGCTCAGACCCATTGTCCTATAAAAAAATTATGTTACGTATCTGGGGACCCATTCTGGCCGTTGTTCGCTCAATAGGTAGCGATCTGTATTAACAGTTTCACCAGGTTTAATGGCCTCTTAGAATACCACAACTTTCTGGTCCCTCCAGACATGCAGCATTGTCTTTCAGCCAAATCAATTTTGTTTTGCCACCAAAGTTGATGTAGTTGTCCCGGATTAACCAAAGTTTTTTCCATTAAAAATGTGCAAATAAATCCATTTTTCATCGCCAGTAACAATTCATTGCAACACTGATTTTCTATCGTGGTGTCTTTTCGGTTTTTCATCTGTCTGTCAATGTGTCAATTCAATGTGACGATTATTATTCAGTTTTTGGATTTTTCCCATAGTTTTTAAACTCTCAAACATTCTTTGTAGTGCAACATTTAACATTTCTACCACATTTTTCGAACTCAAAGTGTCATATTCATTCAATATTGTTTGCAATACGGTGTCTTCAAAGTTTTTTTAATGGTCTTCCACGTTTTTCATTGCTTACATCAAAATCGTTAGGTCTGAACTGGTGAAACCATTTTCTGCATGTCGTTTCTGATAGAGCATGATCACCATATGTGACTCTTCATCACTTCTTTATAATTTTCTTGTACAAAATTCGCTCTCTTGAACACGATGGAAAATGTTATGTAGTTTGGTCACTGATTTGATGTTGTATACTGAATATGTCTGACAGATGTTATCGCAAACAAAAAAAATCATAATTAAGTCTCGTTCGTAATAAATGTTCCCTTTGGAGGCAATTGTATCTCGAAGCTCTCTGCATACAGGTACACCTGGTTAAATGTAGAATATGTACAGGACAGCGTATAGACTAAGAGTGTTCGATATACGAATAGTACGGCTAAACGAATCCTTTCTGTACATTCATGGGTAGAGCAGAATTATTATTAAACCATATTGATTGCATTATTATTACCAGCAACAATACATACATAACACTAAGCAACAAAATAAAAAAAATGAAATACACCCAGCTAATGACATAGTGTAAGTTGTGAGTTTTGTTGAGCAGAACTCAAAAATATTTTTTTTTTATTTCTTGAACCCTCCAAACTCGTTTAAAAGTTTTTTTTTTGACTTTACGCACAAATTTATTGATTACACAAACATTTCGAACCAATGTGCAAAACTTAAACCTTATTAGAAAGGAGAGGGATCGGCCTTTAAAACGATGCTATGGGGTTTGATGAGGTAAACTTGACAAATGCGAATTTTTTTCGTATACTTATTTTCACAAATGAACATTTAGTTCAAGAATTTTCAGAATTTTGCCACCAGAAGTTGGCCAATGTTTGCGCAAAGAGAAATATGTAATATTTGCAAAAAAACATAAATATTAGACGACTTCTGGTAGTCGTGCAAACGTGAAATTGACACATTTTGCGATATACAATCAAGAGCCATCAAAACTTTTGAAAATTTTTGAACTGAAAGTTCATTTGATAAGATAACATACATATGTATATAAAAAATATAACACGACTGTTATACTATTTAAATAATAACTACGGTAATTTTTGTCCAATTTGATCAAACGAAGTTTCAATCTCTTCACAAGATAATGCACTTTCAGAATGTCATCACTTATCTTATATTTTTTAATTAAATTTTGCAATTAAGAATAGCCAAACTTGAAAAAATGGGAATAAAATCATATTTTCCAAGTTTACCCCATCAAAACTCATAACATGTAAGTTTGAATCGTATATTTATGTACACTTTTTTAAGAGCTCATCTGTACATACATACATACATAATTGGCCACTACAACCCTTCAGTCAGGATTACGGCCTAGCTTCTCACACCACTCATGTTGTGTGCGTTAATTTTATACGTGAGTGGCGGGACCTACAGTTTAACGTCGACTCCGAACGACAGAATTTTGAGAAACTTTTTCATGGCAATTTTTTATTTACTCTCAGAGTTTTTGCCAGAAATCTGCTGAGAGGAAGTCGCCGAAGAAATATTTTTTTTTTCATATTTCATTTTTTTGATGTCTGACCTGGGATACGAACCCGGGCTTTACGAATAGTAAGCCAACACACTACCTACTACACCACGGCGACTTCATCATCATCTGTACCCTTTTCAAAAAACTTTGGATTTTGAAAATAGGTTAAAAAATATTTGGTTAATCAATAATTTTGTGTGAAAAGATCAAAAATACCGTCTTTGTCAAAAAAACAAGTTTGAAGAGTTCGAGAAAAAAAATATTTTTCAGTTCTACTCAACAAAACTTACATCCTAAACTATGTCATTAGCTGGGTGTATTTTGATTGTCGCACCGTGTAGTTTATTAATTGTACACACATGTGGTGGGACCTACAGTTTAACGTCGACTCCGAACGATAGATTTTTGAGAAACTTTTCATGGCAATTTTATTTACTCTCAGAGCTTTTGTCAGATATCTGCTGAGAGGCAGTTGCCGAAGAAATATTTTTTCATATTTCATTTTTTATTGGAGATGTCTGACAAATTTTAAAAATATTAAACAAATTCATTTCAACATAAAGCGGAGTGTTACATATTGCTGCATATATATAACAAATTAAATTATTGCAAACAAAAGCAAAATAAAATATTAAATTTTAATATTTTAGCACAGCAGTAAACATAAAAATTAAAAAAAAATCATCAAAATTCATTCATTATTATTTTATCATCATCTTCTTTTTCGACATCATTTTTATTACATTTTGATATTCGTTTTGATTAATTCGTAACTTGTGCAGATTTGCGCAAATTTCTCCAAAAAAAACGAAATTTACATATTTTTTTGTTTTATAAAAATTTGGATTTAAGCCATGTCGATATGCTACTATCTACTATCAATTATTATTATCTGTTATTATTATCTCCATTGATATTCATAAGATTGTGTCAAATATTCGCAACAAATCATTCAAAAGCTAAACTGAACCAGATAAATATTTAATAAAGTTTTTAATATCTGGTCTCATCCATGAACATTAAAGAGCAGCGGTTTTCTTTTGTTTGTTGTCAACAGGTGCGGCAGTCGCTTCATAATTATGTGGCATTAAGCAAAATTTAAATAATAAATTACTAATCTATACATGGTGGGCGTTTATTATTTATTTATCGATTTATTTCAATATATCGATTATGACATATATCGATCATTTTAATATTTTATCCGATTTTAAGTATATTTTAAAAAACACTCATAAATTTATTCTTTAATCATTCAGAAGCTGATTTAAATACTTTTTTATTACAAACGAAACAAATTGTAAAAATTAAATAAATTATTTTACAGTGAAATCACTATTTTTATGCATTTGTAAAGAAAAAAGATTTTAAATGATAATTCAGTGAATGAGAATTATTTTAGCAGTATAGTAAAATTCAAGATACAAAATTGAAAATGAAGTCGCCGTAGTCTAATAGTAGTAGTGTGTTGGCTTATTAGACGTAAAGCCCGGGTTCCTATCCCAGGTCAGACATCAAAACAAAATACAAAAAGTATTTCTTCGGTGACTTCCTCTCAGCAGATTTCTGGCAGAAACTCTGACAGTAAATAAAATTGCCATGAAAAGTTTCTCAAAAATCTGTTATTCGGAGTCGACTTTAAACTGTAGGTCTTACCACTCATGTATAAAATTAACAAACACAACATAAGTGGTGTGAGAAACTAGGTCGTAAGCCTGACTGAATGGTTGTAATGACCAATTATGTATGTATCTTAGCCTTTTGTTTTATTCAATGGCAGCCGGAGTTTATTACAAAAAACTGTTTATATTTTATGTCTTAATAAACGTTAGTTAAACATTTAAACAAGAGCCCAACTGCAATTTATGAATTATTCAGTATCTTTATTATCATTGTTATTAATACTACGTTCTGACACTTTTATTGAGTCAATATTCGGTTTATTGATTACAATATTTTAAGTGTTTAGACATAACAATATACTCAGTTCAGCTGCTTATTCAATATTCATTTGACAGCTGGTTGTTTTAAAAATTTTTTTTGTTCTTTTTTTGTTTTTTTTTTGCTTTTTTGATTGTCGTTGTTGATATTTGACAACTCACAAAAGTGTTCGGATAATTGTAATATGCGCACTGAACATACTTATGACAGTGTGCTGTATTTCAAGTTTTACTCAATATTATAACAATTTATGAATTTATTGAGCAATAATTAAATGACATTTTATATGAAATATTGAGATTTATTGAGCAATAATTATTGATTAATTGACATTTTATATGAAATATTGAGATCAATAATGACGTTTATTGCGACTTACTCAATATAAGTCCATGTCTGAACATAGTATAAGATACGCCTGTGTATTTACATAAAAACTAAATGTAGACACGAAATATAATTTTGTGTCTTGAATGTAGCTCGAAATTATTGCAATATTTTGTTCGATTTTCGATTTATTTTAATATGAATGAACCTAAAAGTAACTAACAAACCAATTGGAATACGGGAATATACTGAATTGAACTGAAATGCTTTTTTTTTTGTACGACCAACACTCAGAGGATGACCCCTACTCATGCAGTGCATTGTGTTGGAACTAGAAAAATATGTTGTAGGAAGTAGGAAGGAGGGAGTTGTATTTGTGGACACTAGGTTTGAATCTTATTGTATTATAAATGACAGGAAATACCTCTGCAGGAAGAGGGTTCCACATACGAATAGTCCAGTAGAATAGTGAATTTTGTCTGTAATGTAGTGTGGATCCACTGGCCAATCGACTACAAACGGATGTGCTCGTGACCAGTGTTACATAGGAATATATGATTCCCGTCGCCGTAGTCTAGTAGGTAGTGTGTTGGCTTATGAGACGTAAAAGCCAGGGTTCGATCCCAAGGCCAGACATCAAAACAAAATACAAAAACTATTTCTTCGGCGACTTCCTCTTAGCAGATTTCTGGCAAAAACTCTGAGAGTAAATAAAAAATTGCCATAAAAAAGTTCCTCAAAAATCTGTCGTTTAGAGTCGACTTTTAACTGTTGGTCCCGCCACTTATGTATAAAATTAACACACACAACATAAGTGGTGTGAGGAACTAGGTCGTAATCCTGACGGAAGAGTTGTAATGACCAATTATATATGTACGTCTGTACATGATTCTCGTGAACAGGTTCCCTTATATCGCTCGAGAAAAATCCTTTGTAGTGGTTATAGAACAGTGAAACACAAGCCACATTGTGACAAGATGCGCCAATGAATCAATAGAGTTGGATACCCTGACGTCATTAATAAATACATACCTTCGTCCTCTCCTGTATGCTGTCTAGAAGCCTCAAAAAAACCTGCGAAGCACCGGCGCATACATAAGAGTTGTATTCCGTTCTCGGTCGGATATAAATGGTGTAATTTGTAAGAAGATCAGATGAAGTAAAGTATTCTTGCACCATCTTATGAAACCGATGCATTTGAATCCTTCTTTCGACACTTGAAAAATGTGCTGTGATTCCAGCGAACATCAATCACACTGAATTTTCATGTTTTGTTTTTAATAAAATTCCTTAATTTATTTATTTGTAAACTAAACTAATCGTATAAAATACATTAAATATCGATAACATCATTAACAGCAAATAATGTTTAACAACAAAAATACTAAGCGCCTGTTTTTGTAAGACAAACGACTTCAGACAAACGTCTATTTGGATGGCAAACATAAACAAACAAAATTAAGTTTTTTGATTTGTACGGTTTCTACTTAAACAGGCGTTCTTCTGAAATCGTTTGCTTTACAGAAATATGCCCTTAGTAGAATACTAAAATACTAATAAAACTTGTTAATTTAACAAGTGCGTATACACGTATGTATGTATATCGAAAGTTGTTCGAATTTAGTAGCGAATAACACGATAACGGAAACGTTTAGCGGGAGTATTATATTGGTAGCCATTAGATTGGCTGTTAGATTCATAGCGTTGTTGCGGTTGTTGCTGGAGATGTGTTGCAGCAGCAACTGGACGGGAGATGGGATGATGGATAGGGGTAGGAGGCAAGTATTCGGTAATTGGTTCAGAAACTGGTGCTGGAACTGGAGCTGGAATAGGAGCAGGCATATGCCCTACAACTGGAGGTAAAATTTCAGTAGGTGGGGTTGGAACAGGAGCTGCTGGATGATGTTGGCTTATAGGAGCGGAAGAAAAATGTTCATTTGAAGAAGCTGATGATTGTAAGGCACTGGAATGTTGTTGTTGTTGCTGTTGATAACTGTTAACAGAACTGGTGGCCGAGTATTGTGATTGAGGTGGCAAGTATTGGTTGGATGAAGAGGAAGCTAAGGCAGGAGATGGATTGGGGGTAAAGAATGGTTTTTGGTGGCTGGATGTAGGAGGTAGGTATTGATTGGAGGAGGTAGGAGCAGGAGTAAAATGTTGCTGTTGGTAATTGGGAGCATAGGTAGAAGCATGGGTAGAGTATTGTGGTTGAGGAGGCAAGTATTGATTTGATTGGGAGGGAACATTCACGGGTGTTGCTAGGGAAGCTGAATACTGTCCTTGATAAGCTGTATTGGAGGCAGAATATTGCCCTTGATAAGCTGAAGCAGGTGCTGAAGCTACATTGGACGCCGAATATTGTTCTCGGTATGACGAAGCAGGTGCTGAAGCTACACTGGAGGCAGAATATTGTCCTTGATAAGATGAAGCAGGTGCTGAAGCTACATTGGAGGCAGAATATTGTCCTTGATAAGATGAAGCAGGTGCTGAAGCTACATTGGAGGCAGAATATTGCCCTTGATAAGATGCAGCAGGTGCTGAAGCTACATTCGAGGCAGAATATTGCTCTCGGTAAGATGAAGCAGGCGCTGAAGCTACATTGGAGGCAGAATATTGTTCTCGGTAAGATGAAGCAGGTACTGACGCTACATTGGAGGCCGAATATTGTTCTCGGTATGATGAAGCAGGTGCTGAAGCTACATTGGAGGCAGAATATTGCTCTCGGTAAGATGAAGCAGGTGCTGAAGCTACATTGGAGGCAGAATATTGTTCTCGGTATGATGAAGCAGGTACTGAAGCTACATTGGAGGCAGAATATTGCTCTCGGTAAGATGAAGCAGGTGCTGAAGCTACATTGGAGGCAGAATATTGTTCTCGGTAAGATGAAGCAGGTACTGACGCTACATTGGAGGCCGAATATTGTTCTCGGTATGATGAACCAGGTGCTGAAGCTACATTTGAGGCAGAATATTGTCCTTGATAAGATGAAGCAGGTACTGACGCTACATTGGAGGCAGAATATTGTTCTCGGTAAGATGAGGCAGGTACTGACGCTACATTGGAGGCAGAATATTGTCCTTGATAAGCTGAAGCAGGTGCTGAAGCTACATTGGAGGCAGAATATTGTTCTCGGTAAGATGAAGCAGGCGCTGAAGCTACATTGGAGGCAGAATATTGTCCTTGATAAGCTGTAGCAGATGAGGAGGCTGAGTTGCTGGCAGCATATTGCTCTTGATAAGTCTGAGCGGGAGCAGGAGCTGAAATGGAAGCAGAGTGTTGCTGTTCATAAGCTGCAGCCGGGGCAGAATATTGTGTTTGTGGTGCTAAGTATTCATTTGAGGGAATATGAGCGGAAGTTGAAGCTTGAGCTGATACGGCTGCAGAATATTGCTGATGGTAGGCGGGAGCTGGTGCTGCCGGTTGTGTTTGTGGCGCCAAGTATTCATTAGATGGGCTAGGAAATGAGATAGGGGCAGACGGTTGCTGTTGGTAAGCTGAAGTTGATATATGGCTAGACACTTGCTGCTGATAAGCTGGAGCTGAAGCAGGAGCCGAGTAGTCATTGTGTGGCAATGGCTCATCGAATGCTGTTGATGGCTTATCATAATTATAGCCCCCACTAGACAAGTGAGAGACATCAGCCGCTACTGCAGCAATGGCACAAACAGTAATTACAAGGAATTTCTAAGAGAAAAGCAAAAAAATAAAAATAAAATCCGTTTAGTATCCATAATCCGTATAGTAGTTCATATAAAAAGGGGAGGCTGCTATAGTCCGTAGTTTGGCTTTGAAAACTTACCATTTTATAACGTGTTTATATTCCTGATGTGATCGTAACTCGTCTACTGTGAAACTGTAAATGATGACAAAAATCAGTTGATGTTGAATATTTATATACGAACCTTTAAAAATTATTTTTTATGTTTTGGCAATCAAACATTTTATAAACAAAGATATTTATGTTCATATTTATGTTTTCATAGATAAAATACTCTTCAGTATGTAAACTCTTATGAAACGTCTTAAAGAGCATCAATTCAAACAGCAAAATATTCAAATGCATTTGAATTTCGACAGTTTTTGTATTGAAAAGATGAAAAAAAAAAGAAATTAATGCACGGTTTTGAAATGTCCACTAAGGTTTGTATTTTTTTTAACGAAATGAGCTGTAAGCGAAACCAGTTTAAAAGTTGTGTATTCCGCAAGGAAAAAATATTAAAAATTTAAATTTAAAAAAAAAACTTTTTAATTTTTTTGATAATAAAAATTTTATGTTCGTTTATCTGCATACAAGAGACTTAAAATAATGTCTTATAAAATATATATTTTTGCCATTAATGTGATTGAAAATGCCTGCATGTGCTTTTAATTTCACCGATCAGAAGAAGCCGCACTTAATATGTGCCAGCTTTGGTTTTTAATTTCAATGTCAAGTTCAAATGTTTCTGTTTCATTCCAAACTCTAGGCATGTGTAGGCATTTTATGGTATAAAAAAGCATAAACAATGAGTAAAAACATTAACGAAACTAATCACAGCTATCCTAACGACACTAAAGGTAAATATTTACGTATATTAAAATTAATTGAGTGATAATGATATAAAACTACAGTAACATACCATTCGTTACAAGCTTGACTTAGTCGCGAGAGTTTACCCGACTACTTGAATTCGAGCGGTTCTGTTTCAAGCAAAAACAATTTAATTTACGTAGTCAAGATGTCCCTCAGAAGTTTCAAATTAAAACTACTACAACGCTCATATTGCCGTAGTCTACTTGGTAGTGTGTTGGCTTATTAGACATAAGGCCATGGTTCAAACCCCAGGTCAGGCATCTCCAGCTAAACGAAATATCACAAAATATTTCTTCGGCGACTTCCTCTCAACAGATTTCTGGCAAGAACTCTGAGAGTGAAATAAGATTGCCATGAAAAGTTTCTCAAAAAAATCTGTCGTTCGGAGTCGACTTTAAACTGTAGGTCCCACCACTTATGTTTCGGGTGGACCTTATTTTTCCGGCGAGTTTCTCTCAGCAGATTTCTTCTAGCTTTTGCTAGAAGTCTGCTGTGAAGAAGTCGTTGAAGGAAATAGTCTTCGTATTTCGTTTTGTCCGAGATGAGTGCTGAACCACGTACTTTCTTTCGTCTAATAAGCCAATAGAGTAGTCAGAAGATTACAGGGCTGAAAACTTGCACAGTTGAATTTTCATTACCGATGACAAAATGTTTACCATACAGGACAAACTTTACAACGCAAACTGAAATTGAACTGTTTGCTCTGGGTGAAAAGAGTCATCACCCTGAATCTATCATGCTTTGGTGGGGTATTTGTATCAATGGGGTCACTGACTTTGTAAATATCACTGAATGAATTCTTTTTCTTTAAGTATTTGTTTGCTAAAGTCTGCGGTCTTATCTTAATTGGTGTGGTAGTAAATTTTGTAAAGCAAATTAAGAGTTACGTAAGCATTTGATAAAACCATAAATTTATGAATTTTATTAATGCTACTGAAAGGGCTTTAACTTGTTTAGGTTTAATAACTGATGAACATTTTTAAGTAAAATAAATTACTTATAATGAATTTATTAAATTTTACAAAACCTTAAAGGCTTAATTTAAAATCCTACACACAAAAAACTATTGGAAAAATCCTATATTATGTTGAAATAATTGATAAAAATACCAATAAATTCCCAAATAACCTGTAGCGTTACAACAATATTTAAATGTAATGGAATAAAAACAAACCAAAACAAATTGATTAACAAGTTTTGAAATATAAAAACCATTTAAAACAGTGTTAAGATGCATATTTCATTGTAATTAATAACAGGCATAAAGGTGTTGTTAATGGAAAATTTAAAGTTCACGAGAGACTTTATGCCGACAACATTGAGTCATTTAGTGGCAGATTATGCATAATGATTACGCAGATAAAATTAAAATTTAAATCCAGATCCGAAAAGTTTAAAGTTTTTATATCGATAAGTATGCAAGTCAAAGTTTTTGTGTATATGACATACATACATAATTGGTCATTGCAACCCTTTAGTCAGGATTACAACCTAGTTTCTCACACCACTTATGTTGTTTGCGTTAATTTTTAGACGTGAATGGTGGGACCTACAGTTTAAAGTCGACTCCTAACGAAGGATTTTTGAGAAACTTTTCATGGCAATTTTATTTACTCTCAGAGTTTTTGCCGAAGAAATATTTCGGCTTTGTTGGAAACGTTTAGTAAGCCAATACTCTACCTACTAGACTGCGGTGAATTTTCTTATTGGCGCTGCTAGGTCTTCTGATAATGATCCTTGTTTATGTTATCCTATGTGGAAGATCAAAAGTTTTCTGAATGGATTATATGGAGTGATGGATTATATGTCGAGTAAGCCACTTAACTTTTTTATTTCTTAAAATTCAAAAGTGAGTTTGACATGAGTCATGAGTTTGACAAATAGATTGTTTCTACATACATACATACATACATAATAGGTCATTGCAACCTTTCAGTTAGGATTACGCCCTAGCTTCTACCACCACTTATATTGTGTGTGTTAGTTGTTTGTGTTCTGCTGTATTTGAACCGATGAGGATTGGCCTTTGTGTGCTCCCTTGCTTATACAGAACGCAGTGTATAATAATGCCTTTAACAAAGACGTTGAACGTGCTTCTTTAGCCTGTACTACGACCAAGTTGTGTACGTTAATTTTTATCCATAAGTGGTGGGAACTACAGTTTAAAGTTGACTTTTTTTGAGAAACTTTCCTTGACAATCTTATTTACTCTCAGAGTTTTTTCACTAAGACTTTTGAGAGGAAGTCGCCTAGATGTCTAATCATTACAAACTTTTAATCAGGATTATAAAGTTTATTTAAGAGTAGCTTCACAGTTTAACGTCGATTATGAACGACAGATTTTATTTACTCTCAGAGTTGTTGCCAGAAGATCAAGAAAGGCAAATTCAAATACTCCTGAATGCAACGCATTAAGTCTCTAATAGATGATTCACCGTGGGTTCACGTCTAATAAGCCATCACACTACCATCTTTATTTACATTTAATACACATACGACACGGAACAGAAAAACTAACGACTTATTCGTGCTCCTCACATAGAAGACAAAAACATCTGATTCGGAACGTAACAAAACGTAAAAGCCCCGTTTAGTCAAACGTCGATGGAACGTTCGTTTTTAGCATATGAAGAGCAATGCAAATGCTTACCGATATAGCAATACGGTTCTGCAAGCGTTTTAATTGCGTTTCGTATTCTAAAAACGAAGGTGTATTCCGTGAACGTTGGACAAACCGGGGCTAAAGGCTGATTCTACCTTTACCATTGCGTTGAACGTGTTGCTAATGCATTAATAGTTGAAAAGCGCAAGACATAAAATATGTAATAATAAAAAAGTACTGAAAACGCCGAGGGGGTACTGCGGTATTTTTGAAATGAAAAAAGTACTGAAAAAAGTACCAAAGTACTGAATTTTTCAACACTGACTTGAATACTACTTCCACTCTCCACCTTGCTCTCTTATAATTTAATACAACACGAGCAAAAAAAATTCGAATGGCACTCGAGAGAGGAAGAATGTGTAGAATGTAGAATGCAAGGAATCTACTTAACATTGTTTGACAACAGAAATTAGCATTGATTTGTTTATTCTTTTCAGTTACAATAACAATGCGTTTATAAAATATAAGGCATGTTGAACTTTAGTAGTTTGGTTTACATTTCGTTAAGTTTTTATGAAACAGGCAACCAACCTGTTGTGTTTGTGTTTGTTCTTGTTGTTGTTTTTTGAATTATCTTAATGTTATTTGTGTTATTCATGTTACGAGGTTTTTGTCGTAATTTGACAACATTTTTTTGGATTGTATTTACTGTTAGCAAAAACAACTACTTTTCTCCCACATTGTTGGTATTTATTAATGGTAAAGGAGAGTTCATATGCACTCAATTTCATTTAAAGATGCTTTAATTATTGTTGTTGTTATTGCAATGTTATCGTCATGTTATTAATTTATGTTATTTCTTTCAATAGCTTTAAAAAGAACTAAAAAGCCGGCAGCCGGTTAGTGGCAATTTTTCTGGTCTTTGAGAAAGTGTGACAGTGTTTTTGGATTAAAATTTTAAGTAAAATTAATAAATTAAAGTTTTGTTTTAAGCAAAAAATAGAAAAGTTGTGTGTGTGTTCTGTTAAAACAAGCGTTTGTAATTGTTTGTTAATAATTAATAACAAAAATGCTAATGGAATACAAAGGTTTTAAGTAAATTTTTTTCTTTGAATTAGAAAATTTTAATAATGGAGTATGTGCACCAAAAGGGGTGTATGTTAAAAAAAAAAAGCAAATATAAGTGAAGTGTTGTGAGTGCAAGGCCTTGAGTGCGAAAAAATAAAAACAACAACAACAAAAAAGGTTTCAACACGCAATAAAATTTTAGAACTCCCTTGCTGGAGTACAGTAGCAGAGTAACCAGTTTGTATATAAAAAAAGTTTTGTTGTTAGTGCATGGTCTTGAATGTGTGTGAAAGTGTTTTTTGTGCGTAGATTCATGCACATGCATGGTGTATAGGCAGTTATTTCGAAATTTGGGTGTAAATTGCATTGCAACAACGAAGAGACAGGGAGGGTGTACGTGGATGAGCAGTTCTTAAAAGGTGAGTTTTAAAATTTGTTGTAGACCAACAAAATCAATGTAATTTGTTACGATGCTTGCAAAACAAATGCTGTAGCATTGTGGTTTGTTAGAAAGAGAGAAAGTGTTGCGTTCTGTGGTACAAAAAACTAACCTGCTATCTGATAAGAAAACTCTAACATTACTGTTTAAAGAGTAATACTGCAGTAATGTTATGGTGATTTTTTATTGTTTTTTAATTTAATTAATTTTTATAATTTTTAACTTTTTTATGCCTATCTATACAAATTTAATATTTATTGACCGGCAACAGAATATAATTTTATATTTATGAGTGTTTGTCCGCCTTTGTCTGAAGAGAAATATAGTACTTTTATTGTGTTTCTAAATTCTTCCACAAATAGTACTCTGTTCCAACACAAATAAATTCATTCGAAATTAACGTTTAGTATGGGGGAGGTATGGTAGCAGTGTTGAAAAATTCAGTACTTTAGTACTTTTTACTACCCTTTCAGCAATCTTTTCATGTTCAACGTAATGAGGAACGTACTTTCGTATTCAGAAGGCGAAAAGCAATGAGAACGCTCTTCATATGCTAAAAACGGACGTACATACATTCCGTGACGTTCCGTCGACGTTTGACTAAACGGGGATTTTACGTTCTATTACTTTCCGAATCAGCTGTTTTTGTTTTGTATATACCGCCGTTAGTTTTTCTGTTTCATTTCGTACGTGTATTAAATATAAATAAATACATATTTTTTACAAAAGTACTATTTGATACAAAAAAGTACTCTTTCAGTTATACTTCTGTACCATTTCAAAATTTAAATTTTTGCAACACTGGTGCAATATTATGAGACTAACAAGAAATTTGGGGTTCTACAGAACATAAACCGCCTGCTTAACTTAATTGCTTTGTCACAACTCTAAGCTACTTAAAGGTATTGAGATTAATTGTTTACATAGGGTTTAAAAATAAATATTCTAGAAAAATTCAAAAGATGCCAACAACGATTATAAGTTTTTTTTTTTTTTGTTAACAAAAATAAATTAAAAATTCCCATCATAACTGATTAAGCCACTCAATCACTTTAACTGTGATCACCTTTTCACCTTAAGGTGTAGGTCAATAAAAATTTTCGAATGAATACAGAGTTACACAGCAGCTAACAACATGTGTTGAATAATAAAAAAAACGATTGTATTTGCATGCAAACAATACAACAACAAAGTTGATAATCAACAAAACAAGACAAATTATACCAATATTTGTATTTCAATAACGGTTTCAAATTTTGTTTAAAATTTTAAAATTAAAAGAGACACAAAAATATAAAAATTAATTTAAAGACTATAAATGACACACAATGAACTCTTCTTCAAAATGCTTGTGATTGTGTCGTATGCCGGTCGAATTGATGCCTGATTGTCTGAAATTATAGTCGCTGTATGAGGTATCATTAACCTTGATTAATTTATTATACATTGTAATTATTTTTAATCTATTGTTTATTTACAATATTAACAATAGAAATTATTAGCAATAAAAGAAGACGAAATAATTCATTTTTTATTTTTGAAAATAAAATCTCTGGGAAGTTTTGAGAGTTCTTTTAAATTAATTGTACAACAGAAATTTTATAACTGCGAGGAATAAAACGTGATGTTTTGAATGGTCAAGAAGGAGCCTCTGTTTTACACCATTTCCCAATGAAACTTTGACTTCTTTTTTTTTAATACGATAAAAGTGGAAATTTTGTTCTCTTTTCTCACGGAATTTTAAAATTTATTATTTAAGTTTAAAAGTAGCGATCGTTTGAATACATTTTTAATAAACAGTCTTAGGGCCATTATTACAATTTGCCGTTAAAGTTGGCTTTAGTTAAAGTTAACTTTAGCTAGAGTGAACTTTAAAGTTAACCTTAACTTATTTTCGTTATTACAACTTACGGATAAAATAAAGTTATTTTTTTCAAAAATATGGCAGTGCCGGTGCAATGTCGATAACACTGCTCAATTAAACAAGTTTTTTTTAAACGACGGGCTTCTTTTTTTGTGGTATTTGCTCATTTTGTTTATATTTCAAGTTGCCATATTGAAAATAATATATAATATAGCAAATTCAAACATAAACTTAACTTTAAGAGTTAAAGGTAGGATGATTCTCCTTTTAGCTTAACGCTTATTTCTACATTATTGTCCACTTATAATAATGAAAAATAATTTATCTGTCCTTTACTTAACGGCAAGTTGTAATAATGGCCCTTAGACGAAAAATCTTAAAAATAAATGGAAAACGATATTTCTATTTTGGTCCAGTGATATAGTACAGCCATAAACCTCACTGTTTTTAAGCTTTCAATATAATGAATTTTGCATAAATGTGTGATACAACGTGACAGGCTACAAGAAATTAAGGATGGTTTTACTCGCATACATACATACCATAAGTATACCCCGTAAAATATTTAAATGCCCTTAAATAAATTTTGAAAAAATATTTCATCTCCGTTGGTTATTAAAAAAAAGAGATCATATAGATGGGTGTGCTAATTATAAGACCACTATTGTTTAACACGTTGATTGACCACGCAAGCCAACATTGACTTTGTTCTTTTCCCAGAAGCCATTTATCGATACTAGCACTGATATAACACGATTTTATTCGTAGCTACACAAAAATGGCAGGTTTAGTGAGTACGAGTTAACTCGTAGTTCACTCCCTAGAAGGGAACGTAATCTACGAGTTATTTCGTAGTCGGCAGTCAACGTGTTAATAAACTGCAAACATTGAGAAAATTTTTGTTGCTTTGAAATATTTTATGAAATTAACGCATTGGTTAGTTTGTTACGTCCTTCCCGAAATGATTATAGTTTAGTGAACCGATCTCAAATTCTTGAAATGAATATATTTTTATTATACATTGCCGGTAATCGTACAAATTAATTAATGAATAAAAAATTCGTCATTTTTAAATTCATATAAATTGGAGAATAGGCTTCCACTCGCCAATGGTATTTTGGTGGCAAAAAACAAATGTTTTAAGAGTTCTTTTTTTCAATCTAATTTCGCTATATTATAGATAAAAAAGATAATTGCAGTCGCGTATAAATATTGTTAAGCAAAAATGTATCCAAATGTTCATGTAACCCAGTAGCATATTCTAACATTATTTATGTTTCCATTAAAATAAAGTGTCATCTTACAGTCGCCGTAGTAGGTAGTGTGTCGGCTTATGAGACCTAAGGCCAGGGTTCAAATCCCAGGTCGGACATCAAAACGAAAATATGAAACAATATTCTTCGGTGACTGCCTCTCAGCATATTTCTGGCAAAAACTCTGAGAGTAAATAAAATTGCCATGAAAAGTTTCTCAAAAATGTGTCGTTCGGAGTCGACTTTAAATTGTAGGTACCGCCACTCCTGATAAAATTAACGCACACAACATAAGTGCTGTGAGAAGCTAGGTCGTAATCCTGACTGAAGGATTGTAATGAGCAATTATGTATGTATGGATGTATGTTATCATTTTTATTGAATCGGGGTTTTTTCTCGGAAATTTTATTGTGTAGACTTTGAGGTTGCTTCAATAACCGGACTTATTTTCGCATTCTTTTCGCAATTGATTTTTAATATCTTAGCCGGATTATATTGAAATATAGGAGTTTTGATACGGTGTAAAAGACCGTCCTGAAATGCAGAAAGACGTTTATCGATTACTCCAGATGTGGAACGGTATGCGTTATATGGGTATCTATTCATCAAGGAGTGATTAGAAATGAGGAAGCGAATATTCTGACTAATACAGGCAGTTTTAGGATACTATTAGGACTGAAGAAAGGCGACTTTAGTACACTGATGAGCATAGTTATGGCATATAACATACATAACTTACATATATAATCAATCAATCAATCAATCAATCAGGATTACGACCTAGCTTGTCACACCACCTATGTCAAGTGTGTTAATTTGTATGCATGATGTAAGACCTACAGTTTAAAATCGACTCCGAACGACAAATTTTTGAGAATCTTTTCATGACAATTTTACAATTAACTCCCTGAGTTTTTGCCAGAAATCTGCTGAGAGGAAGTCGCCGAAGACATATTTTTTCACATTTCGTTTTGTTGATGATGTCTGACCTGGAGAAATCCATTTGATTTGTATTGACAACGGTCCGTGGTTAAGTTTAATGAAATTCCATTTATTTCTTAACTTAATGTATACAAAGTCAACTGACAATAATTTAGCACAATTCCAAATTTTTTTTATCCATAATACGTGCATCATACCATGTGAGCGGCGTACAAAAAAAAAATTATTTAAATGTAGATTTATGGCGCTCTGTAAGTATTTATAAAAAATCATCGCAAACTGTAATAAAACTTTAATGTCACTCTTCAAATGCATAAATTATTTTAATTTTTTTTATTACTAAGTTTTAAGTATATTAAGTTAAAAAATTTTTTTTTCAAAACGTAAATCCATTGTCAATTCGTTTGGGTGCATCTTTTTCTTTTTATATTGTTACGTTTTACCTTTTAAAAATGTTTAAAATATGAGCTCGTAGATTGCAAATAAAATAAAAATAAATTTGTGTTTAGTGTTAATTAGGATTATTTATTATTCGCATGACGCTGTGTACCACTGTTCACAACAACAACAATAGCCTTTTTTGTTATTCCTCTGTTAATGCCCTTTGCATAAACAATAAGAATTACTAGACAAATCTTCGACAGAATTTTGTATCAGAGATCTTTAAACTCCGATTACTTTCTTCAAACACAACGCGTCTTCAAACAAGACTGACTGAACTTTACTAACTCAATCGCCTGCTTTGCCTTGCCTTTTATATGGCAGAGTAAACAGTCTGATGAATGTCCTTAAAGGCGAATGTTCATGACTTCGCCTTCTTGAAATCTCTATAAATGTAAACATCTTTGTTTACATTTATTCTCGTAGCGTTGTTTGTGTATTTTTGTTTACTTGTTTAATATTTTTTTATACTGGTGTTTCCTGTTATATTAAGCAGTAGGATAATTTGTAAACAATTATTATATAATTTTAATGTTAAGCGATGTAAAAGCAAAACACCAGTATCTAGATTTTTCATTTTCTTGACAATTTGATTCAAATATTAAATGTACCCTCGTTATGTTACGGCTGTTTATCTTGTTTTGTACTGCCAATACAAAATTATTATTTTTCAGAATTTCTATCAAAACTTGCATGCAATTTATCAATTATCAAATAATATTTGTATGTTCAATGATGTTAAATATAATTTATGGCAAACCAAAAAAATAAAATAAAATCAAAATAATTGCATTTAGAAAGTGAATATAACTATTTATACACACACACAGACACAGTAGAACAATTCCAAAATGTTAAAAGAAAACAATTTTTATACATCCATTAAATACATGCACTCAACGCATATTTAAATAAATTAAAAACCACTTCATAAATCAAGATGTTCTTATCCGTCACGTCAATTATTCTGAAATAACAATTTTACGTTTTAATGCACATAAAATGTTATGTCGAACGCCACCAATACCATGTCAAATACATTCTGTCATAACCAATTTTAAATCATAATATATAAACAGCTTTTTACTGTTTTGTTATTTGAGAAGCTTTTTGAAATTTTAATTCATAAATATTTTTTTATGAAATCAAATAATAATTGATTCACACAATTTTAAAGAAATTTATTAAATTTACAAACAGCCAAAAGCTTTTAGCCAAACTACGGTGAAACTTATTTCATGTGGTATATGTTAAGGCTTTGAATCAAAACAAAGGCCAGACAATTAAAGTCACTTTAAAGTACGGTTTAGGCGTCTGCAAAGCTTGACTTTATACTATTGTACTACAAGATAACATACATAATTGGCCATTACAAACCTTCAGTTAGGATTACGACTTAGCTTCTAACGCCACTTATGTTGTGTGTGTTCATTTTATACATGAGTGGCGGAAACTATAATTTAAAGTCAAGTCCGAAGGACAGATTTTTGAGAAACTTTTTAATGGCAATATTTATGCCTGAAATCTGCTGAAAGGAAGTCGGTGGAGAAATATTTTTTCATACTTCGTTTCTCTTCAACGCAGTAGTACATGCTGCATTGTCTAATAGATGTAGTGTTCACGTTGATCAGATATGGTGTTCAATCATCAGAAAATAGTGACTGCATAAAGAAAGAGATCTGGAAAACATATTTCACATATGTATTTGTATGTATTTTTATACCATTTTTATAAAAGTAAATCAAAATACATACATACATACATACATAATTGGTCATTACAACCCTTCAGTTGTGTATGCTAATTTTATACCTACAGTTTGTCGTTGATTCCGAACGACAGATTTTTGAGAGACTTTTCATTGCAATTTTGTTTCACACTCAGAGTTTTTGAAAGAAATCTGCTGAAAGGAAGTCACCGAAGAAATATTTTTAATATTTGATTTTATTGGAGATATCTGACCTGGGGTTTGAACCGAGGCCTTATGTCTAATAAGCCAAAAGATTGTCTACCTGACTAAGGCGACTTCTGAAAAAAAATCCGACTGAATTACGCTGTAATTAAGTTGTTATTGTGCTTAATTTCTTACTTACTTAAGTGGTCATTACAATCCTTCAATCAGCAATACGGCCAAGTTTAGCACAACACCAATGTTGTCTGCGTGAATTATATCCATGAGAGGCGAGAACTACAGCTTAAAGATTTTTGAAAAACTTAAAGCTTAAATTTTTTTTTTGACAATTTTAGTTTTACTCTAATGGTTTTTGGCAGAAGACTGCTGAGAAAATCCCATTCAAAGAATGTGTGTTCTGCATGTCATGATAGCAACAGCATGTTCCCCCTCTCTACTACTGCATCATTCGTCTATGCTTAGTATCAGTCTTGCCGTCCACCTTCCTTTTGTCGAATTGCTCCATTTCTCATCCAGTTTCTTGAAAGTTTCAATTCTTAGTTGGTTTTGGTTCTTTCCTTGCCTTCGTTCGACTCGTATTCTAGTTCTCTCTTCAATCAGAACGTCAATTGGGATTATGCCGCTGAATATAATAACTGGTTCCCGTGAGACCGTTCTATATGTGGATGCCACTCTTAGGGCCATTATAACAAGTTGCCGTTAAACTTGGGTTTAGTTAAAGTTACCTTTAGCTAAAGGGAACTGTAAAGTTACCTTTAACTTTTCTTGTTATTACAACTTACAGATAAAATGAAGTTAACTTTTTCAAAAATATAGCAGTGTCGGAGCAATGTCGATAAAACTGCTCAATTAAACAAGTTTTATTTAAACGCAGTAGCAACAAACGGCCTCTTTTTTGTTGTTGTGTTTCTCATTTTGTTTATATTTGAAGTTGCGATATTGAAAATAATATATAATATTGAAAGTTCAAACATAAAGTTAACTTTAAAAGTTAAAGCTAGGATGAACCTCCTTTTAACTTAACGCTCACTTCTACCTTATTGTCCACTTATAATAATGAAAAACAATTTATCTGCCCTTTAAAATCCTTCTTTACTTAACGGCAAGTTGTAATAATGGGTCTTAGTGCTGAAGTTCTCTGTACTTTGTGTTAAAAATATGCGCTCCTCACAGTTCGCTGGCATAGGTTATAGCATATTTCTGGCAAAACCTCCGAGAGTAAAGAAAATTGCCATGAAAAGTTTCTCAAAAATTTGTCGTTCGGAGTGGACTTCAAACTGTAGGTCCCGCCACTCATGTATAAAATTAATACACACAGCATGAGTGGTGTTGAGAAGCTAGGCCGAATTCCTGACAGAAGGGTTGTAATAGCCAATTACGTATATATGTATGTATTTTATGGTTTAAAAATCACTCTCAAATATAAAAAACTAGCTGTACTCTGCGCGTGTTGCTGCGCCACCAACTAAAATAAACTTGAAATAAAGACATTACACAAATGACCATTTAATTTTGAATCATTTTATTGATTTTGTTTCCCGTTGTCCTGATGATTCCGATGAACGGGCCTGAGTAGTACGCATTCGATCAGTTTCCAATCTCACTTCTCGTTATTCAAGTGGTTCAAGCGAACGGGTCTCAGCGGCATATACTCGAAGATTTTCCAGTCTCAATGCTCGTCTGATTCTAAGGCTCGTAATGCTTTTTTTTCTTCCGTGCTTGATGTGTAGGTCGACCAATTGCTTGTCATTCATTTTGAATAATTTTCAGTGACGCCATCCATCGGAAATTAATCGCACCAACCTCCGCCGACTCATACCAACTTAGAAACCTTCGTCGGCTCATGCGCAACAACTTTGCTAAAGAGCATAACATTATCAAATGCATAGTTTACGATTCTTTAAGGTACATTCAAACAAACATTCATTTCTATATATATATATAGACTATGGGAGGTGACACGCCCACTATAGCCAATCCGCCCATTTTGTTCATATATACGTCAAAGTCGTCCATACAAAATTTGAGGACCCTAGCTGTTGCAGTTTATGAGATATGCGACATTAAATACTTATTGGGTATGTGGGCGTGGCACCTCGCCTACTTGAAATTTTAAAATAAAAAGTATCCTATAGTTCCTTCGAGACATACAGGAAGATACTGTCAAAATTACTGTCAAAAGAAAATCGGTCTAGCTGTTTAGCCGTCAATAGACTTCAAATAAATAAACCCACAAACAAATAAACACACATTCATTTTTATATATAAGATGTGCAGAAGCCTTTTTTGTTTATTGAAAACTTATTCAATTAAATTCATTTTCATACATATTTAATAAATAATAACTTAACACTGTTCAGTTAATTTTATTTAGCTTAACAAACGGTGAAGAATTAAGAGCTCTTCCTTATGAAACAAAAGACTTAAGCGGCAAACCTTTGTTATAAAATTCTATGCATACTTTGAATTACAAATTCTAACGGGTCCGCCAAATAATTTTTTTTTTTTCGAAAATGCTTTAAAAAAGAAAACTACTGAATATTTTCTCAAATTTCTTTTTTATTTGAAAGTACAATCCTTCCGGTTAATAATGGAAAATAATTTCATTCAAATGGCTGCGTCGGCTGGCCATGCAGTAGCCTACACGATCGGTCCAATTTTTGAGCACATTATCGATTGTGTGCAGCTGTATTTCACCAATGGCTTCACGAATATTTTCCTTTAAAGCGTCAATTGTCTCTGGCTTGTCGGCGTAACACTTATCTTTGACGGCACCCCACAAATAATAGCCCAAGGGTGTCAAATCGCAGCTCCGAGGTGGCCAAACGACATCAGCTCTGCGGCTGATAATGCGATCTTCAAAAACAGGGCGCAAAACATCGAGTGTAGCTTCGGCTGTGTGGCACGTAGCGCCGTCGTGTTGAAACCAAATGTTGCCAATATCATCCTCTTCAATTTTTGTGAACAAAAATCACAACGGGCCAACCTTCAACATGGCCCGATAACGATCGCCATTGACTGTAACGGCCACTCCTTGCTCATTTTCGAAGAAAAATGGCCCAATTATGCCTCTGGAACAAAATCCGCACCAAACAATGACTGGTTTTGGGTGCGTGCGGGTTTTCTGTGCCTCAAATGCGACAATTTTGCTTATTTATACATACCCGCCAAGATCAAAATGAGTTTCATCTGAAAAGATGATTTTTTTGCCAAAATCGGCATCTTTTGGTGTAGGCTACTGTATGGCCAGCCGAGGCAGCCATTTGAATGAAATTATTTGCCATTATTAAACGGAAGGATTGTACTTTCAAATAAAAAAAGAAATTTGAGAAAATATTCAGTAGTTTTTTTTAAAACATTTTCAAAAAAAAAAAAATTATTTGGCGGACCCTTTAATTACTTTTTAAGAAAATAAATTTTTTTCTCTTAACATTAATATTCTAATCGAATTTAAAACGTGGTATAGATTTACACATACAAATAGCAAAAACTAAATTTATTTCATTTTCCCTAAGATTCTAAAGTCTTCGATGATTGGAATAGTAATTTAAATAAAACAACAAAAATAATTTAATTTATTCATATGTCTAGGCTATTATGTTCTTAAAAGAAAAAAAAAAAAAAAGCAAATAGAAGAAGAAGATGCAAAAATATGTTCTTTTTCGAAAATTTTTGTTTTCTAATTAGTTTGTAGAACTCGTTTGCTGGCTGACTTATTGAGAATTTTCAGGTTTTTGTCATTAAAAATTTGTTTCGAACTTTGGCATTACGATCATTAATAACAAGCAATTGTTATCGATTTAAATTAATTTCCAATATTCCAAATAATACTTTCTAAAATTAAAACACTTTAATTTAAATATTTTAACATTTCTTGTTTTTTTTATTTATTTTTATTGTTTCGAAAGACACAATTTGCTGGGTTCTTTGCATAGAAAAGATACCAACAACAATCGTTTACAGTTTCCATTTTCATTTCTTCATAATTTCTTGTCATTTTCATTTTGAGTATGGCTTTTTAGGTAAAAAAAAATTTAAAAAATTAAAAAATAAAATTAAAAAATAAAATTAAAAAATAATAATAAAAAACAGTTGCTTAATAAACTAAACTAAAAAGAAAACATTTTTGGATTTTTGTTTTTTTTTTTTAAATTTTAAAACTTTTTTAACTAATTTTAAAGGAAATTTTTTTTATTAAATTTAGAATTTGAATGAGGGTTTGGGATCGTTGGGATAGAAATAACCTTCAGGTTCAGGTTGCTTTTTGGGCACTGGAGGCAAGTATTCGTTTTTGGGTGCTACTGGCTTGGGAGCAACTGGTTTGGGTGCCACTGGCCTAGGGGCAGGGGCAGGAGCTACTGGCTTAACCACAGGGGGCAAATATTCATTCTTAGGAGTTGGTGCTGGTTTAGGGGCTACTGGCTTAGGGGCTGGCTTGGGGGCAACGGGTTTGGGTACTACTTTGGGGGCAACTGGTTTTGGAGCAGGAGGCAAGTATTCATTGTTGGGTTTAGGAGCTGGGGCAGGTGCTGGCTTCTGGGGCACAACAACTGGTGGAGATGGCTTAACTACGGGTGGCAAATATTCGTTTTTGGGTGCAGGAGCTGGCTTGGGTGCTACTGGTTTAGGAGCAACTGGTTTGGGAGCTGGAGTAGGATTGAAAACTTTTTTTGGTGTATCATAGTGATAACCATCTTCTTTAAGTTCACCAGTCTTAGGAGCAACTGGCTTGGGAGCCGGAGCTGGCTTAGGCACAAAAACTGGAGGCGATGGCTTGACTACGGGAGGCAAGTATTCGTTTTTGGGTGCAGGTGCTGGCTTAGGAACAACTGGTTTGGGTGCAACTGGCTTGGGTGCGGGAGCAGGCTTCTTAACCACAGGAGGCAAGTATTCGTTTTTGGGAGCAGGAGCTGGTTTGGGTGCAACTGGTTTAGGAGCAACTGGCTTAGGAGCTGGAGCAGGCTTCTTAACTACAGGAGGCAAGTATTCGTTCTTAGGAGCAGGAGCTGGCTTTGGTGCAACTGGCTTAGGAGCAACTGGTTTGGGAGCTGGAGCAGGATTGAAAACTTTTTTGGGTGTATCATAGTGATAACCGTCTTCCTTCAATTCACCAGTCTTAGGAGCAACTGGTTTGGGAGCAGGAGCTGGCTTGGGTACAACAACTGGAGGCGAAGGCTTGACTACGGGAGGCAAGTATTCATTTTTGGGTGCAGGAGCTGGTTTGGGTGCAACTGGTTTAGGAGCAACTGGCTTAGGAACTGGAGCAGGCTTCTTTACTACAGGAGGCAAGTATTCGTTCTTAGGAGCAGGAGCTGGCTTTGGTGCAACTGGCTGAGGAGCAACTGGTTTGGGAGCTGGAGCAGGATTGAAAACTTTTTTGGGTTGTTCGTAGTGGTAGCCATCCTCCTTCAATTCACCAGTTTTAGGAGCAACTGGTTTTGGAGCAGGAGCTGGCTTGGGTACAACAACTGGAGGCGAAGGCTTGACTACGGGAGGCAAGTATTCATTTTTGGGCGCAGGAGCTGGTTTGGGAGCAATTGGCTTGGGTGTAGGAACTGGCTTCTTAACTACAGGTGGCAGGTATTCATTTGTAGGTGTTGGCTGTACTTTGGGAAATGGAATATCCACGACGGGACGATCATAATGATAACCATCATCTTGCAAGTTATTGCTGTGATCGAACAAGTGCGAGACATCAGCACTGACGCAAGCCACCAGGGCAAGAGCAATTAAGAGTTTCTGAAAACAAACACAAAAAACAACACAAACACATTAATTACTGTTATAAGTTTAATTTTATTTTTTAATTTCTAGTTTTGAAAGAGCAAAACAAATCTTTTAAATTTTTTGCACATTTTTTTAAACAATTTTTTTTTTTTTTTGAAAAAAATTTTTTTTTGGTTTCAATTTAAGCACACACGTTCGACATATTTTGCAAATTTTTTTTAAACATCTTTAACAATATTGTAACACTTATGCACCAATTAATCCGTAATATTGTTCGTCTTACCATTTTGTTGTTGATTTTTTTTTTATGTTTTATTGTTGCGACGGTTTCGATTCTAATCCACACAACGAATGTCGTCGAATGACTGTGCTGTTAATTTCGATTGCGAAATTATTTATATCGCTTAAGAAATAAAATTAAATACAACATCGAAAACAAGTTAAGGATGTTACACTGTGAGAACATTTTTTTTTTGCTGCGTTTGTCACGGATGCTGCCAAAAAATTAAAAAAAAAAATTCACGCCAATATCATTATCACCATGAGCATCATCATTATGAACCTGAACTTCATAATGATCAAAATCATTATTATCAACGCTGATCGCTAAAATTGTGATGATCAGTGTGTCTAAAGTGCGTGTGTTTGTTTTTTTATTCTGTTTTTATTTTTTTCATTTTTTTTTGGAATTTCTTGTTTTGCTCATTGATTTTATTTTAGTATGTATTTTAAACATATTTCGTGTTGCTTTAGCACAAGTTAAATGACCAAAAAGATTGTAGTTCGTCAACTCTTGGCTGATGCTCTGCTTTTCTCTGCTTTTGTTATTGATTATCATTAACTTGATAATGATGATCATATTGATTAGACTCCAACCAACTGAGAGAGATTTACTTAATCATCAGACCAGATTTAGCAGAACTACACTACATTTCTAATAAAAAATTTAAAGTCGTAAACGTTAATACATTTTGTATTTTGACAGACGAGAAATTATTTCAAATAAAATAAAATCTCCAAAAAATCTCTTAAACGCTTGTGACGCGAATTTTGATTGCCTCTACGGCAGGCATAATAATTTCTAAAGTGAATGAGAACTACAGCAGAAGCATCCTTTACGAAAAAAGAAAACTGTATTGTATTAACCGCGGCAATATTTATATGAAAAACATTTCAATTTTATTCGAGCACCAGAGATTAGAAGCAACAAATCCAATCCAATGCATAAATACATACATAATTGATCATTACAACCCTTCGAAACGAAAAACGACCAAGAGTTTCTCACATTACTTCTGTTGCGTGTGTTAATTTTATATATGAGTGGCGGGACCTACAGTTTAAAGTCTACTCCGACTTATTCTAATACATTTCGCTAAAGTTTTTGTCTTAAGTCTTTCGTAATGAAAGAAATCGAAGAGTTCTTCCAAGTATGAGGTGGGCCATTAATCGGCTTAAATTTAAATCATCGGTTATTTCGAATCTGGCAATACTTATGTCATTCTATTCTGTATCCATTGAATCTCCACTGAATTTAATGAATCGAATTACGCTTGCGCAACGTTGGAATTTATTGGACCTACGAAAAAAAGCACGATGATATCGATTTTGCCAAAAAAATCATTTTTTTTCGGATGAAGCTCATTTTCATTTTGGTGGATACATTAATAAAAGAAATTCCCATATTTAGGACTCAGAAAATCCACACGTGGTCTTACAGAAGCCAATGCATTATGAGTGACTGTATGGTGAGGGTTGCGTTAATTAATATAGACACCTATACACATAGACACGGTTAATATAGACACCTATCGCACCATGATAATCGATTTCATTGTACCTGCTCTTCATGGTATATATATGAATGATGTTTGGTTTCAACAGAATGGTGCAACTTGCCACACATCACATGCCACAATCGATTTATTGCATCAAACGTTTGATGACCTTTTAATTAGCCAAAATGGTGATGCCAATAGACCGCCAAGAAGCTGCGATTTGACGCCGTCGTACTATTGGCTGTAGGGCGCTGTTAAAGAAAAGTGTTATGCCGACAAACCAGAGACAATATTAGATTTTAATAAGAAAAGAATAAACCATCTACATACATAACATACAAAATTAATCATTACAACGCTTTAGTCAGGATTACGACCCAGCCTCTCACATTACCTATGTCGTTTGTGTTAAATTTATACATGAGTGGCAGGACCATCAGTTTAAAGTCGACTACGTACGATACATTTTTTTTTGATAAACTTTTCCTAACATTTGAAGTCGCCGTAGTCTAGTAGGTAGTGTGTTGTCTTATTAGACGCAAAAGCCTGGGTTCGAGCCCCAGGCCAGCCATCAAAGTCAAAATACAGAAAGTTTTTTTTCGGCGACTTCCTCTCAATAGATTTGTGGCAAAAACTCTGAGAGTAAATAAAAATTGCCATGAAAAGTTTCTCAATAAATAAAAATCTGTCGTTCGGAGTCGACTTTAAACTTTAGGTCCCACCACTCACGTATAAAATTAACACACACAACATAATTGGTGTGAGAAACTAGGACGCTGTACAATGGGTCAATTCGACCTCCTAATTGACAAGTACACGTCCTCTAACCTAACCTAACCTTTCCTAACATTTTTATTTAGTCTCAGAGTTTTTACCAGAAATCGACTATGAGGAAGTCGCCGAAAAAATATTTTTTCGTATTTTTTGTGTTTGACCTGGGGCCTTCTAGCCTAAGCCTTAAATTCTATTCGTATAACACTATATTACGGATGGTTAGACCATTCACTCACTACCCTCACTCACATACTAAGGCTTTTATTTTGAAATATGATAAGATAACATGCCATCCACTAGGGACTCGACTTTCGATCAATTGGAAGTATCGTTTAATGGGTTAACATACATACATAATTGGTCATTACAACCCTTCAGTCAGGAATGCGACCTAGCTCCTCACACCACAGTTTGAAGGCGACTCCGAACGATAGATTTTTGAGAAACTTTTCATGGCAATTTTATTTACTCACAGAGTTTTTACCAGAAATCGGCTGAGAGGAAGTTGCCAAAGGAAAAATTTTTCGTCTGAATTCAAATATAATTTAACTTAAGGTCAGACATCTCCAACAAAAGCGAAATACGAAAAATTTTTCCTTTGGCAACTTCCTCTCAGCCGATTTCTGGTAAAAACTCTGAGAGTAAATAAAATTGCCATGAAAAAGTTTCTCAAAAATCTGTCGTTCGGAGTCGACTTTAAACTGTAGGTCCCACCACTCATGTATAAAATGAGCACACACAACATAAGTGGTGTGAGAAACTAGGACGTTGTACAATGGGTCAATTCGACCTCCGGGTACTGTACTTGTCTTAATTGACAAGTACACGTCCTCTAACCTAACCTAACCTACATACTACCTTCAGTCACATACTAAGGCTTTTATTTTGAAATTCCATATGCAAAGATAACCTGGCATCTACCAGGGACACGAACTGTTGCCAGAATTCCGATCAATTGAAAGAGAACAATTATTAACATTCTGACGAATCTGAAATAATTGAAATAAAACCCTTCAGTTAGAAACATGATCTAGCTTCTCACGCCCTTCATGTTGTCTGTGTAAATTTTATACATGAGAGGCAGGAACTACAGTTTAAAGGTGACTCTGAACGACAGATTTTCGAGAAATTTTTCGTTGCAAAGAGAGTTTTTGCCAGAAATTTGCTGAGATGAAATCGACGGAGAAATATTTTCTCATGTTTCGTTTTGTTGGAGATGCCTAAGCTAGGTTTCGAACCGTGGCCTCATGTCTAATAAGCCAATATAGTATCCACTAGACTACCACAAAATGGTTCATATTTGCCTACCATTGATTGGTAGGGCATTTTACCCATCGTTGTATCGGGCCAAACTTACAATTCGCTTATAATACCCCGTTGATATTTTATTGATTTTTTTTATTTTTTATTTATCGATTACTTCTAAAACTAAATGTTAAGATTGATTCTCTGATTGAAATTTGTTGGACAATTTTTTTTTCGTGTGCTTTTAAAAGAAGTGACGAATTTCACACAAATTATTGCCGTTTTTTTTTGCTGTTGGAATTTATTGGATTTTGGTTTTTAAGATTTGATTTATGACAGGCAATAAATTTATTGGCACATGAGATAAATCGAATTAAAAAAAGAAAGGAAATAAATGTAGAAGAACAGAACTTGGGGAAAACCCCTGTTAGGTTAGTTTCATAACAAAATAATGGGTATTTATTGAACCCTAGTAACTATGTTGTAGAGTTCTTAAAAATTTATTTTTAAATTTAAAGATTTGAAATACATATGTACGTCTATACTAAAGGCAGTGTATGAAAAATAAAAACTAAACCTGAAGCAGCTTTTAATAATTAATTATTTAAATATGTTGAGGGGGGGGGGGTTAGTTTTTTTTTAACAAAATTCTTTAGGCAAGTTTTAACAAAAAGCAATAAATGTGATCACGATTAAGCATAATTTAAAATTTAATGGTTTTTAATGTCGTTTACCATACCCATACCACACCATACATATTATACTGGACTTGTAAATATTTCTACAGTTAAAATCATTACAGACAATTCCTATTCGGTTGCGTATTTTCTAAAAGCCGTCTAAAAAATTTTGTTTCATTTCAAAATCAATTTGTCAATGCAAAACGTTCTACAAATTTTTATGGTTTTTTGTATGAGTTTTATAGGCCTAAAAGCGGAAATTGAAGATTAAATACTTATGATCTGGTAAATAAACCAGTAGCAATGGAAATACTTAATATAACCTCTTCAATTCGTTAGGCTACTATTACTGCCGCCTTGTAATCTCTTATTAATAATTACAAACATAATTTGGTAAATGGAAATGGTAGTAATGCGATACAAATTGAGTTTTAAAATGATTAATTTAGTTGGAGATTGGTTTTATAACCATCGGTCTGATATAATTCGAAATGAAAACAAAAACAAAAGTAAACATTACTGTATTCTAAAAAAAGAGCGGGTAAATACAAAGGTTAACGTATAATAGTCTGCTCACATAGTAGCAAACAGTAGAGTATACAGTAGCAGCTTTCATAATCTGGCAAACTATTCCAGAACTCGAGAAAGAAAAACTTCAAAGTGAAAATGTATAAGCTAAGTACGAAACAAAGTCGCCGTAGTCTAGTAAATTGTCATGTCCAAATCTGTCGTTTGGAATCGACTTTAAACTGTAGGTCCCGCCTCTCATGGATAAAATTAACACAAATAAATTAGATGGTGTAAGAAGCTAGGTCCTACTGACAAATTCGGTAGGCAAGTGTATACAGTGAAGTCACCGTGGCCTAGTAGGTGGTGTGTTGGCTTATTAGACGTGAGGTCTCGGTTCAAACCCCAGGTTAGGCATCTCCAATTGAACGAAATATGAAAAAATATTTCTTCGGCGACTTCCTCTCAGCAGATTTCTGGCAAAAACTCTGAGAGTAAATAAAAATTGCCATGAAAAGTTTTCCAAAAATCTGTCGTTCGGAGTTGACTTCAAACTGTAGGTTCCGCCACTCATGTATAAAAATTAACGCACACGAAATAAGTGGTGTGAGAAACTAGGTCGTAATCCTGACTAAAGGGTTGTAATGACCAATTATATACGTATGTAAGTGTAAACAGCCAGCAGAATTTCATGAGAATAATTGGTCTTAAACTAATCTGTTCCAGCAAAAATGTTCAAAGCAAAAGATAGCTACAGTAAGTAGCAGTGGCTGTCCCCCGAAGCAATAGACACACAACATTTCTTCTTTCGTCTATGCCGTGCTCACCGTGTAAGTGAAGAATACCCTCATATCCTTCTTCGTGCTCACAAACTTAAGGTGTACGATCAAGTCATCTCACATAAGTGTGCAGTATAAAATTTCTAGTAATAAATCCAAGAAAGAGACTCCAACTGTGCTCCTTACGATGAACTCATTACCCACCTAGGCTACGAATCTTCCTATGTGGCATAAACTGAGTATATTTCCAAATTGTCAATCCTATGCTTGCAAATTGTCACTCCTATGTTTGCAAATTATCAATCCTATGCTTGCAAATTATCAATCCTATACTTGCAGTTCGGTGGTCATTCCACAACTAGCCAGTTAAACTCTTCTTCAGTTTCTCAAAATATTACTGTTATGTTGTGTTCATACAATGTCGACATTACATTAATCAGCTATTTCGTTAAGAGACCTAACATAGGCTAAAGGCATTCATTATGTTGTCATGTCAGAGCCTGGAGTTCTTAGAGCAGTCTTGCTTTCCGAAATTAAACTTTTTTCGCAGAATATCTAATTGTCAAATAGGGTGTGGTATAGGCGCCAGTTTCGAAAATATGTACATAGACAATATCGGTAGAAAGTCATTAACAACATGTGTTATTCCATTGGCCCATTCCTAGTGCATTAATCAGTTGAAGTGGTCTGAAGTTCTGCTGTTACTATAACTCATCCAGTTTGTCTTCTACAAGTAAATTTTTTTTTAAACATATCTGGTGTCTTATCTTTTCTAATTCTAGTCTCAGAGTTTTTGAAAGAAATCCTCTGAGAGGAAACCGCCGAAGAATTATATTTCTGTCATATTTCGTTTTGATGCCTGACCTGGGATACGAACCCGCGCTTTACGTCTAATAAGCCAACACACTACCTGTTAGACTACGGCGACTTCAGCAATAATTAAACACGATTCTATAAAATTGGTATTAAACAGTGGCGTCCCACAGAAAATAGTCCAACGGTGTCAAATTGTAGCTTTTTGGCGGCCAATTGACGTCACCATTTCGTCTAATTAAATGGCCATCAAAGGTTTGAAGCAATTAATCGATGACGTTTGGAAAGTCTTGAAACTAAACATCGTTCACGCTAATTAAACGGCCATCAAATGTTTGACGCAATAAATTGATTGTATCAAGAGATGTGTGGCAAGTTGGAACATCCTGTTGAAACCAAACATCGTTCATATTAATACCAAGAAGAGCGGGTACAAAAAAATCGATTATCATGGTGCGATAAGTGCCTCCATTGACCGTAATGGCTGTGCCGTCTGTGATTTCTGCCTTCCGCACGGTGTCTACTGATGCAGCATTGGTGATAGCGGGTATGATGCCCCTGAGGCTAGTAGTGGAAGTAGAGAGGAGGAAACATGACACAAGTAGGGTAATGGATCTTTCCAATCCTGTTCAGTTAGTGGATGACGCTATGCATAGATGGCAGCAAGACTGGTCCAATTCAACCAAGGGAAGATGAACCCACAGGCTCATACCGAGCATAGGGGCGTGGACCAAAAGGGGACACGGTCAGGTGAACTTCTACCTGACACAGTTACTAACCGGCCATGGATGTTATAGGGCATATCTCTATAAGTATGGTCATGACGTAGACGAGGCAGTAGAATTCCATATAACGCCCGATAATAAAGTTAACATGATGTTAACCTCAAGTGACAATTGGAACGCAGTATGTGTTTCGCAAGGAAGGTATTGACGCAGCAAAGATTGGCTGAGAGAGCAAGGTCAGCAGCATTTGAAGGCAGCACTCGCTGAATCTCCACCCTCCCGAAGTAATACTTGATTGTGATCCCGGGGGTGGTCAAATGGTTGAAAGAGTGACGAACTAGGTTGGGTTTAGTACGTATGCGTTTAACAAGCCGTGAGTAAGTCTTGCGGCGAATCGTGCACATTGGCAGGCCGGGCTATCAATGTCTTTCGAAGATTCCCAACCTTTAGCTCGTAAAGTTAAAAAAAATAGCTTCGAAATTTTCGTGTGTACGCACTGTACGAGCACGCTCACGCCTTGGCGCATCAACAATAAAGCCAGTTTCACGAACTTTAACAATATACTGGGCATTGTTGGTCCTTCTCCGCGACCAAATTTAGAACGACATTTTGGTGCAATTTTCGACCAATTGTCTTTGCTTTGGAATTAAATTTCCAATAAATCTCAACGTTACTCAAGCATAAATCGATTCCTTACGTTCACTGGATACTGAATTTTGTGACAGAATAGAATGACATAAGTATTGCCAGATTCGAAATAACCCATGTTTCAAATTTAAAACGATGGATGGCCCACCCGATGTAGATATATGTACCATACATAGACTTTTGTTACTGTATGTATGGTAGGTAGGGTATAATAAGTAATCGACTTTAACATAACTTCTACTAATTTTCTCCCAATTAACCAAATGTTTTTCGATTATAATATGATAATTAACTTTGAAATACATTCAATAAACCATCAGATACCTAATAGGGGGAGATGTACACGAAGATAAATCAACTGAAATAAAACGCTTGTAAGGAACAAAATTATTACCTGGTATTATTAAGGCGTAGAAATGTTAAACGTGATCAAAAAGTTGTTTTATTTTCGATAACAAATCTTATAAATTTTTAATTGATTGTGTTTTAAACAAATAATTAACGTTTGAGAGTTAGTTGATCATCAAATTTGTAAAATTATTTTCCGACGCTACTTTGTTTTGCTTTTAAAATAACTTTTTCGGCGACTATGTGGTAAATGATAACAAACAGCAAACGTTGAAATACTTTCGTTTTCATTCTTAACGTAATTATCAGTTTCGCTTTATTCCTTGTTTTTGTGTAAGACAAATTGGATACACACACAAACAGCTACAGAAATAATATTCAATTTCGTTGTAAAGAAATATTGGTTTTTTTTTCTTTGTTGTTGTCATCATTTAATTTTATGGTATCAAGGTCGTTCGTTACTGGCTGGCACTTTGTCTCTTTCGCTTCCTCGAAATAAACAAACAAAGGCAGTAACGCAGCAACGTAACGCAAAGCCAGTTTTGTTTCTGGCTTACATAAGATCCCGCTCAGAAAATTGTTGTTTTAAGAATTCTGCGTACATGAATGTAACATCCTTGTTTTTGGGCGCGCATGGTTGTTTTTGTTAAATTCGTAAAAAAAAATTCTCAACAATTAAAAATATTTCCGTAAAAGTTTTGTGTCTTAAGTCTTTTGTATTGGATTCAAAAGATATTTTTATTGTGATATTTTTAACAAGCCGTTTAGCTGTATTACTCATCAACTATTAGAGTTGAGGCCTGTAATAACCACTAAATACAAACATAAGCAAAGCAGCCGCCATGGAAAGACCAGGTCAAAGAGAGTGTCAGCACCACAGATCCTCTTTTCATAATTTCAGACTTAAGGCTCAAAGTTACTTGGAAAAACTGGATCCCATGCTAGAGTTAATTTATTTGTCTGTGGTTCTCTATTAAAAGTCTTAAAGGACCAGTTCTATTTAGGGCACCTGTACGTAAACCCACTGATATTTGGAAGATAAATGATGTTAAGAAAACCCTGAATTTCTTCAGTGACACAAATAATTTGCCACCCATTAGTACTTAGGCAATTATAGTGGCATTAAATTCAAGCATTAAGCTAAGGAAGGGCTGATTTGATAGCCCAATACTTTAACATTCACCTTAAGGCCAGATTCCAGTCCAGTTTGAGGGCACAATGTAATCTTACTTACTTACTTACTTCTTTAATCGGCCATTAATACCCCGATTACCGAATTTCGGCCTGCCTCAACACATCCTTCCATGCGTCTCTGCTTCTTGCGCGCCTACGCCAGTTGGTCATACCAAAGGATGACAAAGGCTTCCTTGATTTAGTCCTTAAAACGCAAACAAGGTTATCCTCTTCGGAAACTTCCGCAAATCCCCGCATTAAATTCCCGTCTCGCCGGAGCACCCTAATTCATTTAAACAACATGGCCGAGCCAGCGCAGACGCTGGATGTTAATACGCTACACAACGTCCACGTAGCTGAGGAGCTCATACAGCTCACTGTTGGATCGGATGCGGAAATCATCGGCAACTCGTACTGGACCGAAGATCTTACATAGAACTTTTCTTTCAAATACTCTTAAGGCTCTTGCATCACTGCTTAATAGTGTCCATGCCTCTCTGCCATAAAAAAGGATGGGAAGGATGAGCGTCTTGTAGAGTATTAGTTTTGTCGTACGAGTGAGGTCTCTGCTACTGTTGCTAAGAGTGATCCTGCGCTTGATCGCCAGCTTGACATCATTTTTGGTGGTAACGGCGCAAGAGGATGTAGATCCCATTTATGATATCAAAACAGTAGATTCATTTAAAGTCGTCGTAGTCTAGTTGGTAGTGTGTTGACTAAATAGACGTGAGGCCACGGTTAAAACTCCAGGTCAGATATCACCCATTGTCTTGCCCTGAGACTAAGTAAAATTTTTAAGAAAAAGTTTCTCAAAAATCTGTCGTTCGAAATCGACTTTAAACTATGGGTTTAGCCACTCATGTATAAAATTAACGCACATGTAACGAGCCTTTTGTGTACTCCACCTGCCAAAGAATTTAAAGATAAGATTTTTTTTTTTCGGATTATCGGTAAATATTGACGCAAAATAACAGCTAATGACAGTGCGCTTGATATAATTGCCACTGGATGTCAGGTATGAGTATATCCAGAATATTTTCGTAACGGCCAGTAGTGACGAAATTTCACTGGCATAGTGTCACACCAATAACGAATTTGTAAAACTCACTTATTTGCCAGAGTTTCAGTATCGATTTTCTTTAAACATTTCTAATAAGAATATCCAGCATGGCCATAAGAAGCATTGTTTTCTGGCTTAATAAAGCAGTAATGATGTGGAGGAAACGGAATCGGTGCATCACCTTTTATGAGAGTTCCCTACACTTCAGGGCAGGCCTCATCGGGTGATAGAACGTTTGAAGATCTGGACATGGTGGTGAACGTAGCACTAAGGGAACTGGTTTCATCTGTTGCTCGGGGTGATTCAAACCCACCATTGGGCACCTAGTGAACTTTGCTGTGAACGTTAAGCTATCCGCTAACATAAACTAACCTATGCGAGTAGTGGAAATTGGACCTCGGTGGTGAATTACGTAGAGCGCATTCGAAGGCGGAAAAAGATAGATCTTGAGGCTGCAGAACGAGTAAGCATGTCGGCATAGGTGAAACCGAAATGATGATTTAGACGAAAGGAATAGTGGAGACGCTTAGATGTCTCCTCAACTTTCGATACGCAATCCTGACGCGGATATAAACATGGAGAGGCCAAAAGGGCCAAGAGAACTCCACTTCGAAGTAATACCACCGTAGATCCGTAGTTTCTCACATCACTTATGTTGTGTGCGTTAATTTTATACATGAGTGGTGGGACCTACAGTTTAAAGTCGACTCCGAACGACAGATTTTTTGAGAAACTTTTCATGGCAATTTTATTTGCTCCCAGAGTTTTTGCCAGAAATCTGCTGAGAGGAAGACGCCGAAGAAATATTTTTTGTATTTTGTCTTGATGTGTGGCCTGGGGCTCAAACACTGGCTTTACGTCTAATAAGCCAACACACTACCTACTAGACTACGGCGACTTCGGATAGCAATGAAATAATTTTATTTATTACGCTGTAGTACCCACGATTGTACATTCCTGGCTGGAACATAAAGGTAAAATGAAGATCTGTTATTAACACAAAGGTTTTAAATGGAGAACAAACAAGTTTTGCGCTGTCGTTGTGGCATCAAGGTAACACATTTATTGCATGTTGAAAATGTGACGGAAAGGGCTACAATATAACGTTAAACGGTGGCACAAACAAGTTGCAGCAGCAACATTATGATAAAACCGGTAAATTTAATTTGTTTTTTTTTTTTTGTATTAAAAAAAATTACAAAAAAAATTTAATAAAAAACATGAACAATTGTGTTCCAGAATACAGGAACAAGATCAACATTGAATAGTAAATGGATATTCATTTAATTTGACCTCTAAATAGAAACATATTTTATACAAGTATTGGTAGGTGGTACTGGATCTACAATATTTAGAATAAATCACGTAACAAAAGCAAGCTTCTTATCTTCATTTGTATGGCATATCTCTGTAGTAAGTCAGTATATCCGCATGTGCGCATGTCCGTACTGCATACATATATTTCCGAATTATGTGGAAGTAAATTGAGTATGTTTTTTTAATGATAATTAAGCCAAACAATACAATACAGTTCTCTGTGATGCTGGAAGCTTCATTTAATTGGTTTTTAACGTTCATTCATCCACATACGCTTGCCATAACGTAAGGCCTGGTTTTTTTTTCTTCATACGTACATACGTACGTAGCGTAGTTTAGACTGTTTTTTTGTAATTAAACTGTTTTTGTTGCTTTTCCTTGAAATTTGAATTCAGTTTTGATGTTTTTAAACAAAATTAGACGAATATATTTTCGTCAATGAAACTTGTTTTATGGCAGATAATTATTGTTGAAATACAAATTAAAATGCTTTTTAAAAGTCTCCCTCCTTTTCTAATTTATAGACTGACTAACTGACTGTTTAATTGCTGTTTTAATTTGTATTTGTTGTTATTATTGTTGTTATTTATTCATAACAATTCTATTCTATTCTATTTTTTTTGATGTGTTTTTTGTTTGTTCTTCCTTAAGCAAATATATTCTCTGTTAAAACAACTATCACTTGCTTAGGTATACATATGATTTATGAAGATGATACCTAACGTTTTAGGTGAAGTTCAATTTATATTTGCATAATATTTTACGATTTAAATTATAATTGTGTGTTTGAAGAAAGTCACATTTAATTGAAAACAATTAATTAAGCGTTGAAAAGCAATTAGAGCTTGAACTGAGAATGTCTTTGATATGTCAAGTATTTATGATTTATTGTTTGACTAATTAAAAAGAAATTCAAATCACGTTTTATATATGCAGTGGGCAGCAAAATTCTAGGTACTCCAATATATCGGGTGGTACATCTATTGGTTTAAGTTTTAATCATCGGTTATTTCGAATCTGGCAATATTTAAGTCATTCTATTCTCTCACAAAATTCAGTATCCACTGAACGTAATGAATCGATTTATGCTTGAGCAACGTTGGGATTTATTGGATTTATTTCCAAAACAAAGAGAATTAGGCTGAAATTGCACGAAAATTTCGTACAAAATTTGTTCGCAGAGAAGGACCAACAGTGCCCGGTATACGCAAGTTTATTGCTAAAGTGCGTGAAACTGTTTTCATTATGAAAGCAATAAGATGTGAGAGTGCTCGTACAGTGCGTACACTCGAAAATATTGAAGATGTAGATGAGTCGACGAATTTCGCGAAATGATGTCGGTATGACGCCTTACAGAGTTCAATTGGGTCGAGTGTTGAAGCCTCATGACTGCTTCATTTTCCTTTCGTTAGACGAGCCAACAAGAATCAATATGTCGATTTTGCCAAAAAAAAATTATCTTTCCGGATGAAGCCCATTTTCATCTTGGTGAGTACGTTAATAAGCAAAATTGCCATATTTAGGGCTCAGAAAACCCACACGTGGTCTTACAGAAGCCAATGCACCCATTACGAGTGACTGTTTGTTGCGGCTTGTGAAGTGTAAGCATCACTGACCCATATTTCTTTGAAAATGAGGACGGCTTAACCATTACGGTCAATGGAGGTACCTATCGCACCATGATAATCGATATTTTTATGCCCGCTCTTCATTGTGTTAATGTGTGAACGATGTTTACTTTCATCAGGATGATGCAACTTGCTACACATCTCATAACACAATCGATTTATTGCGTCAAACATTTGATGGCCGTTTAATTAGTCGAATTGGCCGCCAAGAAGCTACGATTTGACACCGTTGGACTATTTTCTGTAGCGCGTCGTTAAAGAAAAGTGTTATACCGATATGAAGTCGCCGTAGTCTAGTAGGTAGTGTGTTGGCTTATTAGACGTAAAGCCCGGGTTCGTATCCCAGGTCAGACATCAAAAACGAAATATTAAAAATATTTCTTCGGCGACTTCCTCTCAGCAGATTTCTGGCAAAAACTCTGAGAGTAAATAAACCTGCCATGAAAAAGTTTCTCAAAAATCTGTCGTGCGGAGGCGACGTTAAATTGTAGGTCCCGCCACTCACGTATAAAATTAACACACACAACATAAGTTGTGTGAGAAACTAGGTCGTAATCCTGACTGAAGGGTTGTAATGACCAATTATGTATGTATGTTTTTCGGAATCTGGCAATACTTATGTCATTCTATTCTGTCACAAAATTCAGTATATTATCTCCACTGAACGTAATGAATCGATTTGTGCTTGAGCAACGTTGGGATTTATTGGGCCAACGTGAAACAGAACGATGATGTCGATTTTGGCCAAAGGAAACCATTTTTTCGCATGAAGCTCATTTTCATCTTGGTGGGTACGTTAATAAGCCAAACTGCCACATTTGGGGCTCAGAAAACCCACACAAAGAAGCCAATGCACCCATTACGAGTGACTGTTTGTTGCGGCTTGTGAAGTGTAAGCATCACTGACCCATATTTCTTTGAAAATGAGGACGGCTTAACCATTACGGTCAATGGAGGTACCTATCCAACAGGTTTCAACAGGATGATGCAACTTGCCACACATCTCATATCACAATCGACTTATTGCATCAAACGTTTGATGGCCGCTTAATTAGATGAATTGGCCGTCAAGAAGCTACAATTTGACATCGTTTGACTATTTTCTGTGGGGCATCGTTAAAGAAAAGTGTTATATCGATAAACCAAAGGCAATTCAGCATTTGAAGGCCAACGTACGTTATGCAATTGCCGAGATACGACCCCATACACTCGAAAAGGTGCATGGAAATTAGTCCGATCGAATGAGGTACTGTGAGTTCAGCCGCGGCGGCCATATGAATGAAATGATATTCCATTTCTAAACGGAACAATTGTACTTCACAACTAAAAAAATAAGCATTTGTCAAAATTTCAAGCCGCTTGTGTTTTATTGCATTTTTTAATAATAAACTTTAAAGTGGCCCACCCTATATTTAAAAATATTTATTTTAATTATTTATTTCGAATTTATTGTTAATCAAAAAAATTTAAATGTGTTTCAGAGATAAAACAATGCTTCTTTTGTTCATGCTGGATGTTGCTGGATGCATTAGAAATTTATAAGGAAAATCGATACTGAGGCTCTTGCAGGCAGGTGAGTTTCAACAAATTTCTTTTTTTGGTGTGACAACACGCTAGTGAAATTTTATTACTACCGGTCTTTACGAAATTGTTCTGGATATATACGTACCAGACATCCAGTGCACTATAATATTGCCTCAATATCAAGTTAGGTCATCGGATCCTTAACCTATTTTCCACATGTTCTCGATTATTGCTACAATTCATTAGGGTACCTAGACTTTTGCTATCCACTGTAAATAGAAATAATGCAAAGAGGTATTGTATAGTATAATGGCATTAATTTAAAAGGTAAATATAATTTCTAACAGTGTTTTGAAGATGAAAGTTTACAACTTTAATCAAGTGTCAGAGGACTGTTATTAATTTATTTATTTATTTTAAATGTACTCGTATGAGACATTTTATAATTTTATGGCATATTTTCTATTTAAAAACATGCTTTATTATGTGAAGAATCACATTTAAACCGTATCTCAGAATGTTAGTTCGTGCATTAATTGGTTGCCCTAGTGGGTATTATGCTGGTCTACTTGTGTGAGGGTCATGGATTCGATTTCCACCAAAGGCACTGGTTTGTTACACTACACCGAGCATAAGGCCTGACTTGTTTAGCAAGTCATATATAATCATTACAACCACTTAGTCAGGATTACAACCTAGGTTCTCATGCCACTTATGTTGTGTGTGTTAATTTTATACATGAGTAAAGAGACCTACAGTTTAAAGACGACCCCGAACGGCATATTTTTATTTTTAGAAACATTTCGTGGCAATTTTATTTACTCTCAGAGTTTTTGCAAAAAAATCTGATGAGAAAAAGTCGCGAAGAATTGATTTTACTGGAGTTGTCTGACCTTGAGTTTAAGCCGTAGCTTCTCGTCTACTAAACCAACACACTACCTACTAGACTGCGGTGACGTCGATTGATTTGAGTACTTACAATCATATATAATTGCTCATTACAAACCTTCAGTCAGTATTACGACCTAGTTTCTCACACCACTTATGTTGTGTGTATTAATTTTATACATGAGTGGTGGGATCTACAGTTTAAAATCGACTCCGAACGAGAGTTTTTTGAGAAACTTTTCATGGCACTTTTATTTACTCTCAGAGTTTTTGCCAGAAATCTGATGAGAGAAAGTCGCCGAAGAAATATTTTTTATATTTCGTTTTACTGGTGTTGTCTGACCTTGGGTTTAAGCCGTGGCCTGACGTCTATTAAACCAACACACTACCCACTAGACTACGGCGTCTTTGATTGATTTGAGTACTTATTTTATGTAAATGCAAATACCGGCTATGGGTGTAGGGTGAACAAATGAATGCCGCTATGTATTGATTTCCTACGTATCGTTAATATATATTTTGCTGGAAGTTGTACATTTTTTTATATTTTGCAAAATTATAAGTATTATTTGATTTTCTTTTTTACTGATTAAAAACCAGAATATAAGTTTTAAAGATAAGCATAAATTATTACCGGCAATAGCAATTTAAAACTCTTCATACTAATGCTTTAGAACAGATGATCTGTGGAATTTAGTTTTAAAAATATTCTAATTAAGTTATAAATTATAAAAAAGAAATATATACACTGAGCGCCATAAGTGAGTCAACACCCACTATAAATTTAAATTTTCTATTATAAAAAATATACTTGTAGCACAACAATAATTTTTACGATGAAAATTTAAAGCTTCCTTCATAACCAACTCTCACCATAAAATAAAAATTTAAAAAAAAACACAAACATTTTTTTTTTACTGGTTTAAAACAAAAAACTCCAAATATTTCGGAGCAAATGTGAGTATACACCATTCCTCTCATTACATTTTTTGCTAAAACCGTTAGATTTACTGCTAGTAGAAAATATTTAAACATTCTTTAAGTTCGTTAGTACTCATCACTTGCTGTGCAATAATCTGACAAGAAGTACAAAAGTTTTAAAAAGATGAGAACTGAAATTTCAACTGAAACTCGAAAAATTATTGTAGAACTAAGGGAAAAAGGGAAATCTTATCGTGAAATTGCGAGAATTGTTGGAAGGCATCACACTTCTGTTAAAAAAAATCGTCGATAAATATAAAAACTTTAAAAGAATAGTAAATTTTAATCGAACGGGTCGGCCAAGAATATTAAATGAAAGGGAAGAAAGGAAGATTGTTGCCACAGTAAAAAAAAATCCTTGTTCTAGCGCAGTACAGATGGCCAAAGAGGTTAGTGAAGAGTTGGAAAAATCTGTAAGTGGAAGTACAATACGACGTATATTGCATAAATCCGGGTTTCATGGCATACATCCCAGAAAAAAACCCTATATTTCCAAGGTAAATAAAGCAAAACGCATAAATTACGCGAAAAAAATATGAAAATAAGGACATTAACTTTTGGGAAAATGTCCTGTTCATGGATGAGAGTAAGTTCGAAATCTTTGGAGGTAAAAAAAATGAAAAAAAAGTTGGCGAAAAAAAATGAAGAGCTGGCCGAGCAAAATATCCAGTGTACAGTTAAGCACGGAGGAGGTTCAGTAATGGTTTGGGGATGTTTTTCAGCGTCTGGAGTTGGAGAGCTTGACTTTATTGACACGACAATGAATGCTCAATGCTACGTAAACGTTTTAGAAAAAAATCTTGCACCAAGTGTTTCCAAATTTGCCTGGACATTGGATTTTCCAGCAAGACAATGATCCCAAGCATACCTCCCGTTTGGCAAATGAATGGTTGCAGCAAAACACACCAAACATGCTGGATCAACCTCCACAATCCCCGGATCTTAATCCCATTGAAAATCTTTGGGATCATTTGGACCGCCAGATCCGAAAAAGAAATATTTCCAGCAAAGAAACAAAATTCCACCCGAATTTACCAGAAAATTAGCGGAATCTATGCCAAGTAGGCTAAAATGTGTCAAAAAGGCCAAAGGAGGTCCAACCATTAAAGTGTATACTAACTTTTGGTGTGAAAATTTAGAGATAGTTTTGTTCTTAAGTATAAAAAAAGTTCCTTCATCATGAATTGTTGTTTTTGTTTTAACATTTTATAAGTAAGCTATCCTATACTAAGAAAATGAATTATTTCAGTGGTGTTTACTCACTTTTGGCGCTTAGTGTACGTTTTATAGCATTTCTGTTTTGTCTTAATTAATAAATGAATTAAATTTTATAATTATAAATATAAACGTGTAGGTAATTTATTGCTAAATACTTGTATCTTCAGTAAATTATTTTTAGTTATTTTATAATTAAAATGTGTATATGTAAGTATACCAGATGTACCGGTATGAAATGAGCTTTATTTGTGAAAATGAAGCACTAATTTTAAAACCGTAAAGTAAAAACATACATACATACTTGGTCCTTCAGTCAGAGTTACGACCTAGCCTCTCACACCACTTATGTTGTGTGTGTTAATATTGTCCATAAGTGGCGGGAAATACAGTTTAAAGTCGACTCCGAAAGACAGATTTTTGAGGAACTTTTCGTAGCAATTTTATTTCCCATTCAGGGTTTTTGACAGAAATCTGCTGAAAGGAAGTCACTCAAGAAATATTTTTCATATTTCGTTTTTAGGAGATATTTGTTCTGGAATTTGAACCGTGAACTCACGTCTAATAAGCCAATACACTACCTACTAGACTACGGCGACGGGAACGTAAAATCATACTCGTATCATTTCAAGTATCTTGTAAGCAATTTGTAGATTCCACGCCAATAAAACTGTTCGTTATTTGAAACAAACCCATTAGTCATCCAACATTGAACCTCCTTATAGGAATCGAAGTGCTGCTCAGCCAATACGTGTCCCATTGACGAAAAGAAATTGTGGTCGGAAGCAGCCAAGCCTGGTGAAAATGGCGGGTGGCGTAATAGCTCAGAGTCTAATGCATCCGTTGTCATGTTGCAAAATTACCTTGCTGTACCTTGTGAACCATTCTGGTCGTTTTCGACCTATGCATAGATCATTTGTTGTCGGTTTAACCAAGTTCTAGGAGCTCGCGGTACATCACTCCTTTCTGACACTAACAGACACAGAGTATTGTCTTCCTGTCGAATAGATATGGTCTTGCAGCCGAAGTTGATGTACGATTTTTATGTCAAAAATTTCGCAAATAAATCCATTTTTCAATGCCAGTAACAAATCAATGCAACACTGATTTGCTATTATGGTTTTGAAGCAAAATTTCACAAGTTTTTTATCGGTTTTCATATCTTTTAAAGGGTCAGATATTGTTTTTTGAACAACATTTAGAAGTCGCCGTAGTCCAGTAGACAGTGTGTTGACTTATTAGACAGGAGGCCTCGGATCAAACCCCAGATGAAACAACTCCTACAAAACGATATATGAAAAAATATTTCTTCGGTGACTTCCCCTCAGCAGATTTCTGGTAAAAACTCTGAATGTGAAATGAGATTTCCATGAAAATTTTTTCAAGTATTTGTCGTTTGGTATCCACTTTAAACTGTAGGAACCGCCACTCTTGTATAAAATTAACACCCACAACATAAGTGGTGTGAGAACCTAGGTTGTAATCCTAACTGAGTGGTTGTAATGATTGTATATGACGTGCTACACAACTCAGCTAGGTCGTAATCCTGTATGAAGGGCTGTAATGATCAATTACATACGTACGATATTATTTTTTGTGCAACATTTAACATTTCTGCCATTTGCTTCGAACTTAGTGTCATTGTCATCCAATATCGTTTGCATTACGGCGTCTTCAAGCTTGTTTGGTGGTCTTCCACGTTCTTCATTTCTCAAATCAAAATCGTTTTCTCTGAACTGTCGAAACCAACTTCTGGAAGTTGCTTCTGATAGAGCTTGACCAGCATATGCCTCGACAAGAATTCGATGTGGCTCTCCAAGACTTTTCATCACATGGAAACAAAAAACCTTTTCCTCAAATCATCATTTTCTGGTATAAGGTTTGCCGTCTTTAGCACAATGAAAACATCTGAAGCCTTTGGTTCACCGATTTGATGTACACAGAATATGTTTGACAGTTGTCATCGTCAACAGAACTGAATGATAAATTTTCTAAATTACCCTGAATACTTATTTTTATTATGATTTCTATTTATTTAAATTATTATGACTCATGTTCACACTTCATATCGTACTTTAAAACCCAAATAATATTCATCCAATCATAGAACACAATTCCAATTGTGTTGAACAAAAAATATTTAATTTTTCGTTTTCGATTTGTCCAAACTAACAACATCCCAACACAGTGCCTAAAGAAAGAGTGAAGACAATAGAAGAAAAAAAGAAGAAGAATTTCATATTCATGTTTATTTAATTTAATTGTTGCTTATTTTATTATGACTTTTCAATGGTATCGGGTTTTAAGTTTATTGACCCTTTTATGCTAATCAAGGGTTGACAGTAAAGTTTGTTTGTTTGCTTAAAAGGCATAAATTTATTAAAGATTTGTTTAAGTGATGATAGTATTTTCAATTAATAAATATGATTTTAAATTATAATAACATTTTATGTCATTAATCATCCTCCTGCAAACTCGTATTGGACGTATTATTTATTATAAAAAAATAAGATCGTATAAAATATTTTTAATTGATTTCTTATGTTCACATACGTAATTATATTGTAAGGACTTTCGTTTTGAAACATCAGCCTTTAAAAGGCTTGGATTAAAAAATAAAAAATAAAAAATAGGTAATGCCCAATGTCACAATATCTGAGGGGTTATTTTAAAAAGAGATCGTTTTACTAATAGTTTTCAGTGCAGGGATAAAAATATTCCATACTCATATTCATTGGAAGTCACCGTAGTCTGGTAGTTAGTGTGTTGGCTTAATAGACATCAGGCCTCGGTTCAAACTCCATATCAGACATCAAAACGAAAATATGAAAAAAAATATTTCTTCGGCGACTTCCTCTCAACAGATTTCTGGCAAAAACTCTGAAAGTAAATAAAATTGCCCTGAAGAGTTTCTCAAAAATCTGTCGTTCGGAGTCGACTTTAAACTGTCGGGACCCGCCACTCATGTATAAAAATTAACACACACAACATAAGTGGTGTGAGAAGCTAGGTTGTAATCCTGACTGAAGGGTGGTAATGACCAATTATGTATGTATTCATCCCTCTGTGTATTTACACACGCAATATGGTGTGGAAAAATGTGTGGAATACAAAGCATATCGAAACTTTAACTACGTATAGGGTGGGAAATCTAAAAATTTTTTTTCGCTTAAAAATGGAATATTATTTCATTCATATGGCTAACGCGGCTGGCCTCACAGTGCCTTATTTGATTAGACCAATTTTCGTGCACTTTTTCGTGTGTATGGAGTCGCGTCTCTGCAATGGCATCAAGAATGTTGGCCTACAAATGCTCAATTGTCTCTGGTTTGTCAACATAACATTTTCCTTTAACAGCGCCCCATAGAAAATAGTTCAAAAGTGTCAAATCGCAGCTTATTGGCGACCAATTGACATCACAATTTTGACTAATTAAATGGCCACCAAACGTTTGACGCAATAAATCGATTGTGTTATGAGATGTGTGGCAAATTGCACCATCCTGTTGAAACCAAACATCTTCCACATCAACACCATAGAGAGCGGGCATAAAAATATTGATTATCATGGTGCGATAGGTGTCTCCATTGACCGTAATGGTTAAGCCATCTTCATTTTCAAACAAATATGATCCGATGATGCCTCCGCTCCACAAGCCGCACCAAACAGTCACTCGTAATGGGTGCATTGGTTTCTGCAAGACCATGGGTGGGTTTTCTGATTTTCCTTATTAACATACCCCCCAAGATGAAAATGAGTTTCATCCGAAAAGATGATTTTTTTTTGGCAAAATCGTCATCATCGTGCAGCCAAGCGAAATCGAAGCGGATGGTAATACGGCTTCAACTCTTGTCGTAATTCAGCTTTGTAAGCCGTTCAATTCTTGAGAACAATAAGGAGTTGTTTTTGATGGATTCTCTCTTATGCACACTCTTAGCCACAGCTTTGGGTGTACGTACTGTACGAGTACACTCACCTCTCGGCGCATCGCGAACCTTAGCAAGAATCTTGCGTCTATCGGGCACTGTTGGTCCTTCTCTGCGACGACATTTTGTACGACACTTTTGTGTAATGTCCGACTAATTGCCTTCGTTTTGGAAATAAATTTCCAATAAATCCCAACGTTGTTAAAGCGTAAATCGATTCATTACGTTCTGTGTAGATTCTGTGGATACTGAATTCTGTGTCGGAATAAAATGACATAAGTATTGCCAGATTCGAAATAACCGATGGTTAAAACTTAAACCAATAGATGGCCCAGCCGATATTTAATTTATTTACATGACATTCAAGATAGAAAACGTTCAATGAAAATGCACGAAAAATAAATTTAAATAAAAGAAATTTTAATTTCTTTTTAAAGAAATTTAAATCAACAATTGCTACAGAAGACAAAATCATTAAAATTTTTAGCAATGCCAGGGTACACAGTGCTTTTTAATGACATGTTGGAAGAATTAGCATATCAAGGGCCGTTGGACATTACTGCCATCAATGGTAATGACAATATGTTAACTATATTAGCAGATTAAGTAGAAAGTAAACTAAAATTAAATTTATTTCGTGTCATGCCATTAACAAGTTTCCGGGAATCCCAGAAAAAAAACTTCAAATGTATATAAAATTATTCACAGACTACACATTATGTAATATTCTATTTTCATATTTTGCTTGTTAAGTCAACAAAAAAAAAACAGGTTAAGAGGTATTCTTACTCTTACCCTACAATAGGCTGTTAAAGAAATATTCTACTTTTGTTAAGTATATTGTGAATTTAGTCGAAATTGTTCTCCAAAAATATATGTCTGCTGTACTAAACGACATATTTAATTAGAATCTTTTCTTTCTTTTGGTTTTTGAAATCATATTTAAATATTTTTTTCCAATATTTAATTGAGTAAAATGCTTTCAAAAAAAAAAAAAAATATGAATAATTTATATTCGGATTTCAAAATAGGTTCGTGCCTTAAGTCTTTTGTTTTTTTTTTCAAATATGCAAATTATTTTCTTCTATATTGTGTGATCATTATCTTTTGACGTAAATCAGCGCCGACTCTATACTTAACAAGAGAAATTATGTTCCACTTTCTGTTCTTTTTATCTTTTCTTTCTTATTAATTTATGGCGTTAAGCACTTTTTTGTCTTCAGTCCGTTATTGATTTGATGTGTTGTTTTATATTTATTTTATTTTTATGGATTTTATGGAAAAAACGTTTGTTTCTTAAGTCTTTTGTTTGGACGGCTCATATTCTCACATTCAAGATTTGATCTGTTTCTAAAGAGTACAAGTTATTATTCGATTTATTTTATTTTTGATCTTATTAAAATGGTTAGTTGGTTTTAAATATCGGGTGAGCCATCTATTGGTTTAAACTTCAACAATCGGTTACTTCGGAATCTGACAATACTCATGTCAATCTATTCTGTCACAAAATTCTGTATTTTATCTCCACTGAACGTAATGAATCGATTTACTCTTGAGCAACGTTGAGATTTATTGGAAATTTATTTTCAAAACAAAGACAATTGTTCGGAAATTGCACAAAAATGTTGTAAAATTTGTTCGCAGAGAAGGACCAACAGTGCCCCGTATACACAAGTTTATTAATAAAGTTCGTGAAACTGGTTTCATTGTTGCTGCGCTAAGATGTGAGCAAGCTCCTGCAGGGCGAACATCCAAAAATATCGAAGCTGTGGCTGAGAGGCCATCGTTCTCAAGAATTGGACAGTTCACGCACCAGTTAACGTCGAATTTTGCGATAAGATCTCGATATGACGCCTTACAGAGTTCAATTGGTTCGAGTGTTGAAGCCTCATGACTGCTTCATTTTCGCTTCGTTAGATGAGACAACAAGAATCTGCACGGTAATGTCGATTTTGCCAAAAAAAAACATCTTTTCGGATGAAACTCATTCTCATGTTAGTGGGTACGTTAATAAAAAAAATTGCCCACACGTGGTCTTCCAGAACCCAATGCACCCTTGACGAGTGCTGTTTGGTATGGCATCATTTGCCCATATTTCTTTGAAAATGAGGACTGCGCAGCCATTGCGGTCAATAGAGACACCTATCGCACCATGATAACCAATGTTTTTGTACCCGGTCTACATGGCATTGATGTGAACGATGTTTGATTTCAACAGGATGTAGCAACATTCCACACATCTCATGCCATAATCGATTTATTGCGTCATACGTTTGATGGCCGCTTAATTAGCCGAAATGGTGATATCAATTGGTCGCCAGTATGCTGTGATTTCACACCGTTGTACTATTTTCTGTGAGTCGCGGCTAAAGAAAAGTGTTATGCCAACAAACCAGAGAAAATTTAGCATTTCTAGGCCATTGCTCAGCACCCCATACATTCGAAAAAGTGCCCGAAAATTGATCCGATCGAATAAGGTAGTGTGAGGACAGCCGCAAAAGCCATATGAATGAAATAGTATTCCATTTCTAGCCCGAAAAATTGTACTTCACAACAAAAAGAAATACATTTAGCATAATTTCAAATCGTTTTTGTTTAAATTTGCTTTTTCAGATTTAAACTTTTAAATGGCCCACCCATTAGCTATTGATCTTTAAAGGGAGCCCCCATTTCTTTTGAATTTAAAGGTATCTGCATGTCAGTATAATGGAAACATTTAATATGTTTGTAATAATTCTTCAAGTACAACATGTTAAATGGTTTGTCGTTCGTTATTAAATTTTGAATTGAATTTTTTTAAGAGTATTTGTTCAAAACAAAAAAAAAGAAAGGAATGTAAAAACCGGAAATGCTATAAGAATTGTTTTATTTTAATAGCACACAAGAACATAAAAATAGAATTCTGGATTTGAACATATCTTTCGAATGGTACTATAATCTAAAATGTTCTTACTTGTTATTGTTATTATTAAAGTAAACGCCATTGTTTATAAATAAATTCGTTATTAATTAAGAATTTTTAGTGCAGAAATTTCCCATAACAAGTATTTGATGCAAATTAATTCACGCTTTATTTTATTTTTAGCCATCAAAATCATATCGTATTTATTAACGTCGAATAGTTTCAATAAAATATTTTTGAGTTCGTAACAATATTTTAAAAGATTGGTTTTTGGGAAATGACGCACACGGCTGAAAATGCAGTTGGCAAAAGAAATCAAAAGAGATCATAACCGTTTGTATGGTACTCTATACTCTCTTTGAATCTTTAGATGAGACTGTATTCGAAGTGTTGTCAATCCAACAGTTTCATAATTTGGAAGAGTAAAACACAATTTTTCTGAGCGGTAGTCTAATATTGGTTGCATATTTAATAGAATAATTCGTTAAACTTATAGTATGTTCAGCTATGTACTTTTATTGAGTCAATATTCGGTTAATTGAATACAATATTTTAAGTGTTCAGACTTAATAATATACGCAGTTCAGCCGCTTATTCAATATTCATTTGACAGCTTGTAAACAAAACAGCTGGTTGTTTCAACAACATTGTTTTTATTTTGGTCGCCATTTTTTTGTTTGTCGTTGTTGACATTTGAGTTGTCAAATATCAACAGAAAGTGTTCGTTTAATTGTAATATGCGCACTGAACATACTTATGACAGTGCTGCATTTTAAATTTTACTCAATATTATAACAATTTGCGTATTTATTGCGCAATTATTAATTGAAACTTTATATGAAATATTGAGCTCAATAATGACGTTTATTGCGATTTACGTAATAAAGTTGTTTATCTGAACACCGTATTACAAACCCGCTTAAGATCAGTGAGTTTAGATGTTCTTACCTGTGAGAATGTTTAGTAATTATAAATAGGATTTGCTGTAGTCTAGTGGGCTGTAGTAGTAGAAGTGGCTGCCCTCTCAATGGAGTTATGAGTGGACACACACATGGTTCATAGTGAAACCAAAATTTAACATTTTCCCCTAGTCCAGGAACCACTCGGAGCTTCCGATGAAGCTCCTCAGACTGATAATATCAATGCATGACAGTTTATGCAGATCCTCCATATAGTAGGCACCCGGTGCCTGTTTTACCACCGACCAAGTGCCGGTTATGTACACATTAGGTGAAGAATAGTCTCATCCTCCTCCTCATCCCCACAGCTTCTACAGAAATCATTGGCAAGGTGTCCAAGACCAATGTGCCTCGCATGCGTTCATATAATGCAATGCCCCTTAATAATACCGACAATAGAGCTGAGCCTACTTCTTTGGAGATTAAGCAGGGCTGCCAGCCTTGGTCAAATTTTCTGCGCCATTCTGCGCGTGTCCAAAGCCGCCTATCTACTTTTTACAAGGTCCACGATTGCATTGTCAACTACGAGCTTGCAGGTATCCAAAGGGATCCCGAATGTCAAGAATTCATCAGGGAGTTTAATGGTCGTGCGCCTTCTGACCAGTTCATCTGCTCTGCAGTCCTGGTACCCATGTTATACAAACCTCATACCTCAAACCTTTTTGAAGTCGCCGTAGCCTAGTAGGTAGTATGTTGCCTTATTAGACGTAAAAGCCAGGGTTCGAGCTCCAGGCCAGACATCAAGACTAAATACAAAAAGTATTTCATCGGCAACTTCCTCTCAGCAGATTTCTGGCAAAAACTCTGTGAGTAAATAAAATTGCCATGCAAAAAGTTTCTCAAAAATTTGTCGTTGGGAATCGACTTTAAACTGTAGGTCCACCACTCATGTATAAATTTAACACACACAACATAAGTGGTGTGAGAAGCTAGGACGTTGTACAATGGGTCAATTCGACCTCCGGGTACTGTACTTGTCTTAATTGACAAGTACACGTTCTCGAACCTAACCTAACCTCATATCAATCCGCTACCTCGTTGAGATATCCGCGACAGTCGGATACCGCATTGGAGTTCATTACATTAGTATCCAATGCTCTGATTGCCGCCTGGCTATCTAGTAGGTAGTGTGTTGGCTTTTAGACGCATGACCACGGTTCAAACATCAGATGAGATAATAATTCATTGCCGGCTTACTCTCTGGCAAAAACTCTGAAGGTGTAAATGAAAATTGCCATGAATAAGTTCCGGAAAAATCTGTCGTTCGGAGACGACTTTAAACTGTAGGTCCCTCTACTCACGTATAAAATTAACACACACAACATAAGTGGTGTGAGAGGCTAGGTGATAGTCCAGACTGAAGGGTTGTAATGACCAATTATGTGTGTATGTCTGTATAGTTTTACTTCATAAAAAATAAAATCCTCCTTTTTTTGAAATCTTCGCTTCTTAATTGATTTTTTTTCTCAAAGTCTTTAATATTCGAATTTAATTTATGATTTTATAAAATAAATTTACTTCAGAAAACTTGTTTAATTTTAGAAAAAAAAAACCGCAACATAAATAAATGAATAAATTTTATTAACGCAATTTATTAAACAATAAAGTTCATTCACCAAAATAGATTCCTTTATGGTATCGATACTATCGATCGATTCAAAACAAATTATACACGAAATACATGTTTTAATTTTATGTTTTTATTATTGAGTTTTGTCTTCTTCTTCTACTTCTTCTTCTAATTCTAGATTTCTTGAAAATATTTGATTTTATTTTTATAATTTATTTAAATAGTTATGATGCGAAAAAAAGAGAAATATTTTTTCGTTTTTTATTTAAATTTTATGTTGAATCATAGAATTTTAAAATGTAGAACTGTACTGAACTGTAAATTATTTTTAAATCACGATAAATGTCAGTATTGATTGCATTTTTTAATTTCTACCCATTAACCCTTTAACGACCACATGGACACATATGTCTCAAGAAATAACGGACCACCCACTATTGCTTTTGGTAACTTGTTTTTAAAATATGTCTTCTAGATATCAAATGATTCGTCTTTCATAGACAAATTGATAACTTTGCCTGTCATACTCTAATGGTCGTGCAAAGGTTAACGAATAAACCTTGTTGAAACTTTGTTTAAATAAATTTGTTATTGTCTTTTTGTAATTAAAATTTATTAAATAAATGCAAAAATAATTCAACAATTACAATTAAATCCACACGGTGTTTATTGTTTACTGGTTTGTCTGGATATTATTTTTTTTAATGCTTTTTAAAATGCAGAATTAAATTAATTTTATATCTTAAATATATTCCTCATCAAATATTCTAAATAATAAATGAAATCTATTTAATAAAGAATCCATATCTATACACGAGTCTATTAAATATACATTTTTTGATATCATTTTAGAAAGTTTTGTTTTTTAATAAAATATTCCAAACAAAAAAATATTTAAAAATTTTAACAATTTAATTTACTTCAACTGTATTTCTTTTGTTTATTAAAATTATTTTTATAAAATGAATTAAAAAAAATTTTTTTGTACGTACCCAAATTGGCACACTGGCCACATATGAGTGAAACTTTGTCAATGCAAAGTGCCTTATTTTTTTTACTACTGTAAGGGCCAGTACAACAATTTGCCGTTAAAGTTGGGTTTAGTTAAAGGTAATTTAGCTAAAGTGAACTTTAAAGTCAACTTTAACTTCTTTTCGTTATTACAACTTACAGATAAAATAAAGTTAACGTTTTCAAAAATATGCCAGTAGCGGAGCAATGTCGATAACACTGCTCAAATTAAACAAGTTCTTTTCAAACGCAGTGGTAACGAAGGGCTTCTTTTTTGTTGTATTTGCTCATTTTGTTTATATTTGAAGTTGCCATATTGAAAATAATATATAATATGGCAAGTTCAGACATAAACTTCACTTTAAAAGTTACCGGTAGGATGATTCTCCCTTTTGCTTAACGCTCACTTCTACCTTATTGTCCACTTATAATAATGAAAAACAATTTATCTGCCCGTTAAAATTCTACCTTTAGTTAACAGCAAGTTGTAATACTGGCCCTAAGCCTACAAACATGCTTTTTTAAAATAACTTTATTTAAAGTTTAGCTCTTGTTCTTCGAAATAATAAATAATTCATGCTGTTTCCTTCACTGGATTTATGAAGCGCTAAGCATTTGACATAGCCATTTATGTTCCAGAGCGAAATATTTCAAGCCCACGTCGCTAAAAGTTCTAGAATCTTTCTATGAAGTGGGTACAGATGTTTAGAAAGATATGCTATATGAAACTCAAGACACAGAGAGGCAAATATTCTTCTTAAAACAATTGGGCTTAAGGCATATACATAGATAGATTCGGTGTAACTATGAGGCATTATTACATCCCAGAAGGAAACACCTGGATGCATACCAGAGGTCAGCAATGAGTATTCAAAACGACGAGTAGATTCGAATCATACTCATAATTTCAGATACTTATACGCATTCATACTTATTTTAATGTCATACTCATACTACTCATATTAAAAGTTTGAAATACTCATGGTACTCATACTTAACAATACTACTACAATGATGTTATTGATTTCGACTCTCCATGACTCATCGTATACACGAGTCACAAAATAAGTATGATTCGCGTACGAACACTACAATACTTATAGAAGGTTGTGTGTTTTTTTAGCTTGCTGTCTTTGTCTTTTTTGTTTATGTGTCTTTTTCTTTCTTCTTTTTTTTTTTGTAAATGCAACAATAACTAAGACTGTAAATTTTGATGAATAATTGGAATCACTCGAATCATTTATGAATACATTATAAGTATTTTTCTAAATTTATGAATCTGAATGAGTTGGCGTATGAATCAAAAATATTTCGAATGTTATGAGTTTGATGTTAAAGTTGTATTCATACTCATTGCAACCTGTGCTTATAAATCAACGTTGTAGTGATTATGAATGGATCAGAGTAGTTGAATTTCAATACTGTTGACTTACTCATACTCGAAATTTCATGAGTACTTATGAGTAACGAAAAAACGATTCATTGCGGATCTCTGATGCATACCAACTGCTGGACAGGGTATTGTTCTTGTTGATATCGAGGGGTATCATAAAGACTTGGAGGAGACATTATAAGGATACCCTATAAAGTTTGGTCGCAGTATTACAGGCCCTCTTCATAATGTTATTAATGATAATCACATAGACGATTAAACCTCACCAGCATTTTTTGCTATGAATTTCCATTCCATGTATAATGATGTAAGTCGATTCATTTTTATCAACTCCACGCTTGCTGTTGTTATATATTTAAAAAATATTTGTAGTCCGCTCAGCAGTTTCTTGCTCTTATTGAGAACACGATTCGCTATAATCAAACTGTGCTGTTCCATCATCTTCTTAACATTTATCAGAGGACATTTCAGTACAGATTTTCCCGTAGTAGGGAAACCTAAAAAGTTAGAAAAATCGTTTTTTTGATTGACATTTTGACAACTCCAGCACCCAATGGCTCGGAAACAGAGCTGATCGATGTGTCACAGTAAATACTAAAAGGCTACAGAGGAGCTCAATGCAACCTAATTTTTACAGTCAAATCGAACTGGTTTGCCTCTAATGACGTGGGTTTTTTTGAACTACACTTGTGGCCATTGTACCCAAATTAGCATAGACAGAGACGAACGGCGCTTAAACTTAAAAGAAGTGCAATCACTAATTCCACGTATGGGTACTCATGCAAGCTGCATTGGTCTTGGACAACTCGCAAATGATTTCTGCAGAAGCTGTAGAGGTGAGGTCGAAGAGGAGACTGTTCTTTTACCTACGGGTGGCTACTACGGCTAGATGATCTGGTCGTAAAAATATAAAGGAAATATTCAAATAAATTCATATACTCTGTTAGTAATTACTTCGAGATCTAATAATGTCCTCTAGGTATATAAAAGTCGTTCTCTTCTGATATCTTGAGGTTTCCAATTAAACGCCATTTTGTATATGTCGGCATCGGCCGATCCATCCCTCTTTACTCTTTGTAATATCGTTGTGGATGGATGTGTTTTGCCAGAACTCTCCGCTGCAAGATTGCAAGATTCATTAACAGAAGCTAATATGTTTACATTATAACATTATAACATTATCAACATTGTTGACTAGTTTGACATCGACAATTACCTAGTGTATGTGATCCTATTTGGATCACAAGTTGTGGGTTGCAAAGTTATGGTAAATATTATCGGCATAGCCTAGATATTTTAGTGGCTATTCTAATAACACAGCCCTGCATGGGTTTTTCAAATAAGATGGCTCCAGGAGTGTTTCCAAAGGCATTTCCCGCGCTGAACACGAATCTCAGTTTTTCGAGAAAAAGGGGGTTGAAACCCCTTAAAAGTAGCGTTTTTGGCCATTTTTGAAAAATTGTAGATCTAAACACTGACGTGCTAGAACTATCGCTATTGTCAGAAATTAACAGTTGATCTTTGCTCTTTAAAATAAGCCCGAAGCCAAATTGTTGGCATGCACCCTTAAAATAGAGGGTGGGTTTATGTCCAGGGGTGGTCCTCAAAAATTAATCAGATTTACTTGAAAATTATTACTCAGGGGTTTTTGGGGTCGCTGATTACAGGTCTTCATTCAGATTTAAAAAATTCAAAATTGCGGATCCAATATGGCGCTCAAGTAAATCTGATTAATTTGTATAAACCTCGACCGCCATATTGTATGCGCCATTTTGAATTTTTTAAATCTAAATGCAGATCTGCAATCAGCACGTAGAGCCATCTTATTTGCACAAAAAAGTGCAAATTTGCAGGCTTATGTAATTGATTCTGTAATTGGAATTGAAAAAGCCCTGATAAAATACTTGCCTATCGTACACCAATATTTATCTTAAAGGAATCTATAAACGTTCATGTAATTCTCAAATGCTTTAATAACTCTAATAAGGCCCATTAGTCCAAGTGTGAACTACTTTGCATTGCAGGCAGACCATTTCAGGATTGCTTGCGAGAGTCAAATAAGAACGGATATAATGGCAGTCGCCTTTGAAACGACTTGTCCAATATGATATGGAGACTTTTTATAACGGGTGATTTTTTAGCTATTATCTTTTTGGCAACACTGGTTTAAACAGCTCACGCACGTTTCGTGTTTTGTTTCACTGTCAAACATCTTCAGTTTGGTGTATAATTTAACCATGAATCGTCTTACAAACGAACAACGCTTGCAAATCAGTTTAATGGAGCCACTGATTCGGGCTATTGTGACTAAATTTCGCACCAAATTTACATTGTTGGACATTAAGCCACCAACACGCTTACGTAGAGTGCAAACTGAAGAAAATATCGCAGCTGTAAATGGGTGAATGGGCCCTTGGAAATTTGGCCGAAGATCCACTTCTTTATCGAAAAATTGTGTTCAGCGACGAAGCTCATTTTGGGTTCAATGGATACGTAAATAAGCAGAATTGTCGATTTTGGAGTGAAGATCAGCCATAAGCATTGCAAAAGCTATTAATGCATCCAGAAAAAGTCACAGTTTGATGCAGTTTATGGGCTGGTGGCATCATTGGACCGTACTTCTTCAAAGATGCTCCGAATCGTAACGTAACTGTGAATGGTGAGCGCTACCGTAAGATGATATCCAACTTTTTTTTTTGCTCAAAATGCAAAAGACGGTTCCACATGCCACACAGCACGCGTAACAATGGACTTATTGAGAGGCGAGTTCGGTGAACATTTTATTTCATGTTCGGGAGCGGTCAATTCGCCGCCTAGATCGTGCGATTTAACGCCTTTAGACTATTTTTTGTGGGGCTATGTTAAAGCTCATGTCTATACAGACAAGCCCGCTTCAATTGACGCATTGGAAGACAACATTGAAGCATTTATTCGTGAGATGCCGGCCGAAATGTTGGAAAGAGTATGCCAAAATTGGACTAAGCGGATGGACCATTTGAGGCGCAGTCGCTGTCAACATTTGCATGAAATAAGCTTCAAACATTAAATTATATGGACCGTACTATCGATTCAAATAAAGATTTCATGAATTTTTCTGAATTTTATGTGTTTTTTTAGTTTTCCTATAGCTCTTAAAAAATCACCCATTATAATCAGTTTACCTTTCAGTCAGGATTACAAACTAGCTTACATTGTGTGTGTTAATTTTATACATCAGTGGCGAGACCTAAAATTTAATTTTAACTGCGAATGACAGATTTTTTAAGAAACTTTTCATGGCAATTTTATTTACTCTCAGAGTTTTTGATTTAGTTTCAGAGTTTTTGCCAGAAATTTCCTGAAAAAATATTTTTCTGGCATCACGTCTAATAAGCCAACACACTACGGCTGCCTTCCGAAATGTATCAATACAAAGTTTGTATGCAGTTCTACTACTGTATATAAACTATGTAGATATGCAAAGTAACCAAACAAAGCATCAACTATAAATCCGATGCCTGATTGCGTTAAAAATACACATCGACGACTTTTTAAAATAGAATACATTGTATATATTTTGTACAGCGGCATTATGAAACACGATACTTTGTTCAAACACAAACCAACTAACACTTTGGAAGGCAGCCTACCTGTTAGACTGCGATGACTAAACATACTTTTCGACACGACGACTTTAATATGACTTTTCTAGTATCTTCATTCAGTGAGTCTCTTTTCCCAGCCAGTGTGCTTGTGACTCCATTTGAAATTTGATTGTCACACGTTAATAAAGAAAACCTTTTCTTGTATAAGTCATATTGACTAAAAAAAATTAGTTCCTCTAAATTGTATGCAATTTTAAACCCAAATAAGCAAATTTGTTCATCTTAAAAATATTAAATCTCTTCAGATACATTCAGAGCCATAGAAGTGTCCTCAATTATTTATTCTATTGTATCAGAATATTGGAATAAATTTTTATTTAATTCGTTTTACTCTAAAATCTTAATTGATTTCTTTTAAAAGCAAAAACAAAAATCCTACAATTAAAAATAAACACGTTTAAATGACTTTCTGCGATTGATCTGTTTTTTAATTAAACGCCGTTCAAATGCTAAGGTGGAGCAAGCGTTAAGCAAGCTACTGCAACCAAATCTAGAAAATTTATTTGTTCAATCGTGTATTCATTTTAATGACTATAAACACCAGTTAGACGACACACGTCTGTCTATCTTTAAAAGGAAAGCCACTTAAAAAAATCAAATAAAATAAAATAAGATACGCTTATGATAGATTTGCTTTAATTATTTAAATTCTGCCTGTGGATATATGACAGCATCATCTCTTTAGTCATTGTGAGCATTTGTTTCATAAAAGTTGAAACCATTTGAGTGAGTCTATACAAGCATGACAGCCGTTATTGAAATTAAAGTTGAAGTTGAAGTGTAGTGTAGTCAAATATTTTCTATGTTATGTCAGTCAGTGGGTCAGTCACATTTATTTGATGCAGAGAATAAACGAAACACTCCTTAGCAACTGGTTTAGTTTATAAAATAAAATTTTTTTTCTCTTGTTCATGGCACGCTTAACTAATTTATGCTATTCATCTGAGATGCAGGCTTATTTCCAGTTGAGTTTTCATATCAAATATACAGCCATTGTGTTGTCATATTGTCTCCCAAATGTCTAGCGAAGCAAACCGTAACAATGGAACTTTAATCAAATTTTTATATGAAGAATTATTTATGTTTTGTTTCGAGCCAGTTGAAGAGCTTGTTTTGAAAAATTTTTTTTTTAATTTTGTTGTATAAAGTGCGGATAGTAGTTTATGTTTTATGGATTTTCAAGAATTGATGGTTTAAAGAAATCTCTCTCCATCCACAGCCATTTTCCTAAGATTTCCTTGTTCAGAGTTTTCTATCTCAGAACATTACAACCCTTCAGTCAGGATGACCACCTAGCTTCTCAAACCACTTACATTGTGTGCCTTAATTTTATACATGAGTGGCAGGAAATACAGTTTAAAGTCGACTCCGAATGACAGATTTATGAGAAGCTTTGCATGGCAATTTTATTTACTCTCCATGTATTATGCCAAAAATCTGCTGAGAGGAACTCGCCAAAGAAATATTTTTTCATGTTTCCTTTTGAGGGAGATTTCTGACCTAGGGTTTGAACCAAGGCCTCAAGTCTAATAAGCCAACACACTACTTACTAGACTACAGCGACTTCGGAATTGTTTATGATGACCTAAATGTAAGCAAGGCTTTAAATAGGCTGCGAACTTGGGACCTCTGATTATCACACTTTATTTCGTGGCAATTTAGTGAGCAAATCATATGAGAAGGACTTGGTATAAATGGTCAATCTTAAGATAGCTACGCACAGAGTAAAGAGCAAAATGGAAAAAGAATTATTTTCCATCCGAAACACGTATGTTCAGAATTAAATAACAGAAGAGAGAATTTTTATTGAAAAAAAAAGAAAAATATTTTGCAGCCTCGGAATTGAAATTCATACATGACATGGTGCTTGTTTCCTAAGTCTTTTGTTTAGTGAAATAATTTGCTAATGTTTGTGGATGCTGATATGATAGAATATATTTGCCTACTTTCCATGGGCAAGGGTTTTAATACATGAATAAATCTTATTCATTGTCTAAAAGTCAGTCTATTGAAGTCGCCGTAGTCTAGTAGGTAGTGTGTTGGCTTATTAGACATAAATCCAGGGTTCGAGCCCCAGGCCAGACATCAAAGCAAAAATACAAAAAGTATTTCTTCGACGACTTCCTCTCAGCAGATTTCTGGCAAAAACTCTGAGAGTAAATAAATATTGCCACGAAAAGTTTCTTAAAAATCTGGCATTCGGAATTGAGTTTAACCTGTAGGTCCTGCTACGCATGTATAAAATTAACACACACTACATAAGTGGTGTGAGAAACTAGATCGTAATCCTGACTGAAGGGTTGTAATGACCAATTATGTATGTATGTATGTCTAAAAGCAATGTATGGATACAATCAGTAGTCTTTTGGTATACTAGACGATATGCTTAGAGCTCTGCTCCTACATCTTGAAAAGAAAAATATTTTTTTCGGCAAACAGTTTTCTGTTGAAAGCTCTGAGCATAAACTGGTTGTCTTAAAAAAATTTCTAATAATTGTAGTTTGGATTCGACGTTAAAATTCAGGTCCCGACGCTTATAGACAAATTTAATTCATACAATATGGTAGCCCAGCCATAATCCATAAGGATGTAGTGGGCCATTTATAAGTTTAAATTTAAAAATACAATCAAACAAAAGCGGTTTGAAATTTTGCAAAATTAATCTTTTTCTTGTGAATTACAAATGTTCCGGTTGGGAATGGAATATAATTTCATTCTTATGGTTGCCGCGGCTGGCCTCACAGTACCTCATTCGATCCGACCAATTTGTAGATTTTTTCGAGTGTATAGGGTTTCGTATCTCGGCAATGGTATCTCGAATGTTGCTCGAATGCTCAATTTTCTCTGGTTTGTCGGTATAACACTCTTCTTTAACGGCGTCCTACAAAAAATAGGCCAATGGTGACAAATCGCAGCTTATTGGCGGCCAATGACATCACCATTGCGCCCAATTAAACGGCTATCTAACGTTTGATGTAAGAAAACGATTGTTGCATGAGATGTGTGGCTAGTTTCAGCATCCTAGTGAGACCAAACATCGTTCACATACCATGCCATGAAAAACGCCTACAAAACAATCGGTTATCATGGTGCGATATGTGTCTCCTTTGTCCGTAATGGTTGCGCAGTTCTCATTTTCAAAGGAATATGAACCAATAATGCCTCTGCTCAACAAGCTGCTGCAAACAGTCTGTCGTATTGGGTACATTGGCTTCTGTAAGACCACGCGTGGGCTTTCTGAGCCCCAAATACGGCAATTTTGGCATCCGGAAAAATGATTTTTTTTGCCAACATCATTATGATCGTGCAGTTTCACATTGGCCATGTAGCGAAGCGAAAACGAAGCGGATGCTGATGCGGCTTCAACTCTTACACTAATTTGGCTTTTCAAAGCGTCATACCGAAGTCTCTTCGCAAAATTCAACGTAAACTGGTGTGTCTCCATTGACAGTAATGGTTAAGCCGTCCTTATTTTCTAAGAAATATGGGCCAATGATACCTCCGCTCCACAAGCTGCACCAAACAGTCACTCGTAATGGGTGCATTGGCATCTGTAGGACTACATGTTGGTTTTCTGAGCCTCAAATATGGCAATTTTGCTTATTAACGTACTGCCGAAATGATTTCTTTTTTTCAAATCAACATAATTGTGCAGTTTCTTGTCGGCCCATCTAGCGAAGAGAAAATGAAGCTCTTGAACTAATTGAACTTTTTGCAAAATTCGACGTAAACTGGTGAGTGAAATGTGAAATTCTTGAGAACGATGACGAATTAATGTTGGTGGATTCTCACTCTTACTCTCAGCCACAGCTTCGATAGTTTCGGGTGTATGCACTGTACGAGCACGCTTACGGCTTGCCGCATTAACAATGAAACCAGTTTCACGAACTTTGGCAATAAACTCACGTATACGGGCACTGTTGGCCTTCTCTGTGCCGAAATTCTGTCTTTGTTTCGGAAATAATTTTCCAATAAATCCCAACGTTGCTTAAAACTAAATCCTCAGGCATTACGTTCAGTGGAGATACAGAATTTTGTGACAGAATAGAATGGCATAAGTATTGCCAGATTTGAAATAATATAATGAAAATAAAAATGGTTCAAATTTAAAGCGATAGATGGCGCATCCAATACATATCTGCATCAGAGCAACACTGTTCATATTCTCCAAATATCTGACGCTCCATGTTAGAAAATATATTTTTATATGGAACAACAACACAAATTATGCTGATGTAGTCAGTAATTCTGTGCTTTAATCCTGGCTGCAAAAGGAAAAGAAATGTACCAAGAATTACGTCAATTTAATATTTGATTTACTGACACTGAAATATTTTCATACATAAAACTTGTGTGAATTTCGGCTTCAGTACAATTAAACGTGATTGAAGTAAGCAAAAGATTTGAAACATATTAACAATGAAATGAAATGGAAACCGATGGATGGTATAATTACTATGTATTGTTAACAAAGTTAAATGAAACATTTCACGATTGTTATGTTATCGCTTTGAAAGATCATTTAAAAACTCATTAAATGTGTCGTAAGTATTTCAACACTGGCCATCAATTAAAGATGAGCGGCATTAAAGCAACATCAAGTTCAGGGTTAGGTTAGGTTAGGTAAAGCGAAAGTAAAATATCGGAAATTGAAGAAACTATAATTGAAGGTATATAAAACAATTACAATCCAAGTGAAACATCATCATTTGTATACAAGACTTCAGTAGCAAAACAATACAAACAATATGGTAAGCAATTGAAAACTATTCGCAATTCATTTGATTTGCAGGAAACTCATTGAAATCTTTTTATTTACAGAAATCCTTACTCGTTCTTGTGGCCTTAGCTGCTGGCGTTTTTGGTGATGTCTCTCATCTGGGTTATGATTATCATGCACCTGAACCCGTGGCTCCTCAATTTACCTCGCCACAAACAAACTATTTGCCGCCGTTTATTGTTAAAAGTGAATCTTTGCCTTTGACCATGTACTTGCCACCTGAACCAGCAGTAGTTGCGCCTAAGAAAACCTATATACCACCACAACCTATGCCCAGCAATGATTATTTACCTCCCAAGAAGACTTACATACCACCAGTTCCTGTTCTCCCTCCTAAGGCAGTGGCACCCATTACATCGTATTTACCACCAACACCCCAACAAGAAGTTCCCAACAATAATTATTTGCCACCCACTGAAGAGATTGCTCCCCAGAGACACATCATTACACCTCCTGCTCCAAGACTAGAAGATTTGGTACCACCTCAACCACCACAGAGGCATTATGAAGATTCCGAAATTTTAACCGAAGATGGTTACCAGACTGTACGTAAATTGAAGTTGTAGGTTTAACTCCAACGGAACCATTTGTTGTTAAGTTTGTAACATTTTTTTCCTTTCTTTTGATTGCGAAACCAAATAAAATTATTGAATTCAATTTAATTTCCAGTAAAAATTATAAAAAAAAAGTTGTTGCGATTAATTAAAAAAGTAGGGCTCACACCCCCAGCTCAGACAATATTTCTTTGGCGACTTTAGGCTTAGTGTGGTAGCTTTCATATCAAAAGCTCACTTGACACGCATAGCGGCCCGTTGTGACGCCACAGGTGAACGCAGTCTCTGTACTGATCAAGTCCCTCCGAACCAAGGAGGGAGAAGTTGATCAGCGCAAGGGCTGCACATTTCAAAGCACGACTACCCCACGCTTGAGAACCAGCCAAAAAGCTTAATAAACAAGGCTATATCCTTGACATCAATGGACGATAGCTCCGTCAAGCTGAAAAGGGTTGGAGAGCCAAATAACCTATATCTGCACCTCGCAAGAGTTGAGCATTGAGAAAGAAAGTGGACAACAGTCTCCTCTTCCTCAGCGGATCTGCACCCACGGCAGAAGTCGATAAATAGGAGCCGCATTATTTCCGCGTGTCTACCCATAACACAGTAACCTGTAGGCATGATCCAAGTAACTGGTTGGTTGGTTGGCCTTCTATCCATTGAGGGCCAAGTGAGCCTAACGGTGGAGCAGGACTCCTCATTGATCCAGGATAGGTTGACGTCTCGGAAGAATCCGCGCGATGGCCAGCTTGAATGAGGTAAGTGGCACTCCCAAGTTGATTGAAGAGGATTCCAGAAGTAGTGCACCAGCTCTGGCTAGCGCATCGACTCTGCAGTTTCCCGGAATGACAGTGTCTGGGTCCCTGGATTCCTCATTGATCCAGGATTGGTGGACGTCTAGGAAGATTTTCCGCGCGATGGACAGCTTGAACGAGGTAAGTGGCACTCCCAAGTTGATTGAAGAAGATTCCAGAAGTAGTGCACCAGCTCTGGCTAGCTCGCCGGCTCTGAAGTTTGCCGGAATGACACAGTGTTCAGGGACCTAGACAAGTGTGACTCTGAAGCGCACAGAAAGAAGGTTGAGGCAGCGGCGACATTCCCTGACGATCCTGGAATTATTCGCAACGTTTTACAGAGACCTTATGGCAGCCTGGCTATCAGAAAAGATCGAGATGCGGGTTAAAGGAACGCCGTATGAGAGGATCCACTGCGCGGCTCGGTAGATGGCCAATACTTCCGCCTGGAACACGCTGCAATATTCCGGCAGCCGGAGTGAAATGTTCAAGTCAAATTTCCCAGAGTAGACTCCGCTACCGACCCCGCCATCGAGTTTGGTGTCGTCTTCGGCGACTTCCTCTCAAAAGATTACCCGCAAAATCTCTGGGTGTAAAATAAAATTTCCACGAAAAAGTTTCTCAAAACTCTGTCGTTCAGAGTCGACTTTAAACTGTAGGACCCGCCATTCATGTACTACATAGCATTTGTGAGATACTGGCCGTAATGCTGGAAAATGTATGCCCAAATTGGAACTTATTGATGGATCAACTACGGCGGGTACACATTTATAGCTTCGAATAAATATTTCATACACCCCTTTTTTAATCAACACTTAGGGGATGCCCCTAACTGTGCAATGCATTGCGTTGGAATTGGGAAAAAATTACATGGAAAGTAGGAAAGAGAGTGAGCAGTGTTTGTGGGTATTAGTTTTCAATGTTTTTATATTATAATTGACAAAAAAGACCTCAGCAGCTAGGGACTTCCATATATAGATAGTCGGGCTAAAGAAGCAATTCTGTCTGCAATGCAGTGTGCGATCCTAAGACCAATCTGCGAGAAAGGCCCGGTGTTGTGTAAGAATGTATGATTTTAGGGAACAAATTTTTTTATTTCGAAAGAGTAAAATCCGCTGTAGTGGCGATAGAACAGTGAAATACAAGCCACATTGCAACGATGCCCCCATGACTTAATAAATTTGGATACCTTGTCGTCATTAATGAGCACCTTCGCCCTCTCCAGCATGCGGTCAGAAGTCTGCAATTAGAGTTCGAGTCATTGCCTTATAAATCAAAGTTGTATTCCATTCTCGGTGGGATACACCTAAGTGGTATAGATTATAAGGAGATTAAATAAAGTGAAGTGTTCCTAGCACCTTAGAAAGCCGAGTTACTGGAATGCTTCTTTAGGCACTTGAAAAATGTGCTGATTGCAGCAAACAAGGCCTTTTGACTCCCTAATATTTACAACACCCATAACTACATATGACCTGTACACTGCGCGTGTTGCTGCATCACCAACTAAAATAAATTTGAAGGAAAGTCTTTACACAAATGTCCAATTAATTTTGAATCATTTTATTGATTTTGTTTCCCGTTGTAGTGATGATTCAGATGAACAGGCCTGAGTAGTACGCATTCGATCAGTTTCTAATCTCACTTCTCGTTGTTCAAGTGGTTCAAGTGGCATATACTCAAAGATTTTCCAGCCTCAATGCTCGTCTGATTCTGAGGCTCGTAATGCTCTTTTCTTCCGTGCTTGAGGTGTAGGTCGACCAATTGCTTGTCATTCATTTTGAATAATTTTCAGTGACGCCATCGTCATCGGAAATTAATCGCAACAACCTCCGTCGACTCAAACGCAACAACTTTGTTAAAGAACACACAGTTTGCGATTTAATTCATTTTAAGTAATTTTCAGTGGCGCCACCTATCGGATATTGGTCATACCAACTTAGAAACCTTCGTCGGCTAATGCCCAACAACTTTGCTAAAGATCATAACATGATCAAATGCATTGTTTACGATTCTATAAGGTACATACAAACAAACATTCATTTCTATATATATAGACTATGGGAGGTGACACGCCCACTACAGCCAATCCGCCCATTCTGTTCATATATACGTCAAAGTCGTCCATAAACAATTTGAGGACTCTAGCTGTTTCAGTTTATAAGATATGCGACATTAAATACTTATTGGGTATGAGGGCGTGGCACCTCGCCTACTTGAAATTTTAAAATAAAAAGTAGCCTATAACTCCTTCCAGACATACAGGAAGGTAGTGTTAAAATTTTAAGAAAATTGATCCAGCCGTTTAGCCGTCTATAGACTTCAAATAAACAAACCCATCAACAAATAACCACACATTCATTTTTATATATAAGATAAGAAGATAAAAAAAGACTGAAACTAATTTTAATCAAATCGATTTGTGGATGTCCCCATGACAGAGACAAACTTCTAACAAAAAACAGTCAATTTATATCACGTATATTAAGATCAAATGAGTTTTCTTTTATGCCTTAGCACTCTATTAAATTTGTACCCTATGTAGCTGTAGGTAGGGTATCTTATAACCGATGCTGATTAACCAAGAATGTAATTTTTTTTTTGCCTTACGAGCAATAATCGTGAAAAATTCGTTAAAATTTAAAAAATTGTTGTTTGCTGCCTTAATGGGCCTAATAGCTATTGGACCAAGGATTCTAAAACAGTTTTTTTACGGTCGGACGAACCTTGCGATCAAAGATATAGCCGACGAAGCTTTTTTATACCATAAAGTTCTCTATTAAAATCGGGAAAAAATTCGATAAATTTTAAAAATTTGCGGTTTCTGCCTTAGTGGGCTGGATAGCTATTCGATCAAGGATTCCAAAACAGTTTTCGTTGCAGTCGGGTGAATTATGGTTTTTTTGCTAGATTTGATTTTGGATTATTTTAGTTTGTAGTCGGGCCTCATAGATGTATAAGAAATGACATCTGACATCGAAATGCTACTACTTGGGTAGTTGGGAGCTGGCTAGTATAGCTGGGAAGCTGGCTAGCTGGGTATATATTAATATACATACATATTTTTATTACTGAAATTTTCATTCCCTGCAATACATATTTCAATAAATGCTTCTTATTTTTATTTTTTACAGAAATACCATCATTTTTGGAAAAGAACTGAATCTGAATTGAGAAAAACATGGCCACTTTTTTCATACACCACACACCAACGACATTACAAATCATAAAAAGCAAACTACGTCACAAAGCACTAAAACATATACATCTCTGAGGCCCGACTACAAACTAAAGTAATCCAAATTCAAATCTAGCAAAACACCATAATTCACCCGAACGTAACCGAAACTGTTTTGGAATCCTTGATCCAACAGCTATCCAGCCCATTAAGGCAGAAAACCGCACTTTTTAAATTTAATCGAATTTTTTCTCCATTTTAATAGGGAACTTTATCGTATAAAAAAGTTAGCTTCGTCGGCTATATATTCGATCCCAAGGTACACCCGACCGTAACGAAAACTATTTTGGAATCCTTGATCCAATAGCTATCCAGCCCGCTAAGGCTGAAAACCGCACCTTTAAAATTTAATCGAATTTTTTAAACTCTGGACTTTCTGGACTTGGCCTTGGACTTGATCGTTTTTATTTTGGCACGATCTGAAAGTATGGCCTCAGACCTTTCCAATGGCACCCCTTTCATTTCGATAGGTCGGATGGGTCCAGAGTTATAAGCGTTTAAACATTTTTATTTAACGACATTTGCTTGCTGTATGATTCTGTTGGCCTGGTATTTGACAAAAAAAGGTCAAAAAGATATTTGTAATTTTCGGGTCCTAGATAGACTTGCACTTGGACTTGGACATGGACCTTAAAGTACGACTTCCGATCTTTCCAATGGCACGCCTTTCATTTCAATATGTCGGATGGGTCCAGAGTTATAAGCGTTTAAAAATTTCTATTAAACTCTAGACTTTTTGGACTTGCTCTTGGACTTGATCGTTTTTATTTTGGCACGATCTGAAAGTATGGCCTCAGACCTTTCCAATGGCACCCCTTTCATTTCAATAGGTCGGATGGGTCCAGAGTTATAAGCGTTTAAACATTTTTATTTACCAACATTTGCTTGCTGTATGATTCTGTTGGCCTGGTATTTGACAGAAAAAACCGTCGAAAAGATATTTGAATAGAAAAACTGTTTCTATGTGTGTGTGAATAAAGCCTATTTTACACTTTCAAGGTTAAATTTTCGGGTCCTACTTATACTTACAATTGGACTTGGACATGGACCTTAAGGTACAACTTCTGATCTTTTTAATGGCACCCATTTCATTTCAATAGGTCCGACGGATCCAGAGACATTTGCTTCCTTCACGATTATGTTTGCCTGGTAATTTTATTTTGGCACGATCTGAAAGCGTGCGGTACAATACAACCAGGTTTTGGCAATGAAATGTGATCTACGACAGGCAGCTTTAGAATTTATGTATGTCTGGCTATGCGATGGAGACTTCTACAGATCGAGAATGATATAAAATTTCAGTAAACAATAAATCCATTGCATCATATCCGATTTATTGTGAACATGACATCAACTGATCATCAAAGTCATTATACGAGTATTTAACGACAAGCAGAAGGTTTTTAAAGCTTTAGATCTAAATCGACATTGGTGAACCTAAGCGCATCTTTATCAAAGAGTCGACGATAATTTTGTACTGGATATGCTGTCATTAGAGCTTTGGAAATCATTTGTTTTAACTGAAACACTCTTTGGGCCACAATATACACCGATTTTCCTTCTATTTCTGTTTTAAAACGATCAATAATTTCTGCAAAACAGCTTCAGTACATACATATCGATGGCTTAATATAAAAAAGGCCTAACTCGATTTTTGGTTACTTTACAGGAGAAGGAAAAAACTTAATGAAATTCGGAAAATTTTAGATACAACAAAAATTTTCATACAATTTTTAATAAGAAACAGCAACACATTTAATCTCTCATTTAAAATTTTTTTATTTTTTTGTGACATTTGTCTACTAATAAACAAAAAACCCTTTTTTTTGAAAAAAATTGAATTAGTCCTTTTTTATATTAAGCCATCGATATGTATGTATATTTAGCCTTAAGTATGTGTAAAAAATTTGTAAAAGTAAAATTTTTTGCCTTATTATGTCAAGAATTAAGAAAAAAAAATAACCTTTTGTGTTTATTTTTAAATTTTATTTGTTTTATTTATATTATAAATTATAGAATAAATTAATTAAATACATACATATGTATATAATATTATATAACAATAGTAATAAGCATTAGCATAAAATAAAATATAAAAAATTCTAAAAAAGTACGGTTTTTATTCATTTTTTTACGAAATAAGGGGAAATTATTTTCTTACCCTACCCAGTAACACGCACATGTTTTTTTTTTTTCATGCCTGTGCTCGCAATGAAAATCAATTCAGTTTCAAATGTACGCAAAATACCAGGCGAACAGAAATTTCAGGAGGACGCTATAAAAAAAATTAAATTATATATTATTGGAATCACCCTGTTATATATATGTTTTTCAACGTTCAGATCTACTTTTAGGATGAACAATATTACCCACATACACACGCATTCTTCAATGACCATGTACCCAGTTTAATTTTTCGTTATACCCTAAAGTATAGTTGAAACGAAAAACACGTAGGGATACACAATATCATCTAATTGAAACACCCGCTCAATAAAAATCAAAACAATGTGCATCATACCTACATTTCTGCTGTAAAGTTACAATTTTCCAAGCGTGCTTCAGGGAATGCAAGAAAATTAAGCCGACTGGCCGGTTATTAAGAAGTGCGTGTGTATGTCGCTTATACTATTCATCCTAAAAATATGTCTGCATTTTAAAAATAAGTTTAAAACAGTGTCACCCAGTTGTCCCAAATATATGTTAGACATAAATTTCTCACGTATACTTTAGGGTGTAACGAAAAATTAAACTGGGTACCTATTCATTGAAGAGTGCGTGTGTATGTGGGTCATATTGCTCATCCTAAAAGCAGACCTAAATGTTCAAAAACCATATATAACAGGTTGATTCCAATATTACTAAATTTAATATAATTTATTAGTGTCCTCCTGATATTTCTGTTCGCCTGGTAATTTGCGTACATTTGAAACTGAATTGATTTTCAGTGCGAGCGCAGGCATAAAAAACATATGCGTGTTACTGGGTAGGGTAAGAAAATAATTTCCCCTTATTTCGTAAAAAAATGAATTAAAAAAACCATTTTTTTTAGAATTTTTTATATTTTATTTCATGCTAATGCTAACTATTGTTATATAATATTATATACATATGTATGTATTTAATTAATTTATTCTATAATTTATAATATAAATAAAACGAATAAAATTTAAAAATAAACACAAAAGGATATTTTTTTTCTTACTTCTTGACATAATAAGGCAAACAATTTAACTTTTACAAATTTTTTACACATACTAAGTCTAAATATGTATACATATGTACTTATTCTCAAATAACTGGAGCTGTCTCGCAGAAATTATTGAACGTTTTAAAACAGAAATAGAAGGAAAATCGGTGTATATTGCGGCCCAAAGCGTGTTTCAGTTAAAAAAAATGATTTCTAAATCTATAATGACAGCATATGCAATACAAAATTATCGTCGACTCTTTGATAAAGATGCGCTGCGGTTCACCAATGCCGATTTAAGTAGATCTAAAGTTTTAAAAACCTTCTGCTTGTCGTTAAATATAATGCCTCTGATGATCAGGTGATGTCATGTTTACAATAAATCTATTGTTTCGGATATGGTGCAACGGATGTATTGTTTACTGAAATTGTATATCATCCTCGATCTGAATAAGTCCCCATCGCATAGCCAGACATACATAAATTCTAAAGCTGCCTGTTGTAGATCACGTTTCATCGCTAAAAACTGGATGTATTGTACCGCACGCTTTCAGATCGTGCCAAAATAAAATTACCAGGCAAATGTAATCGTGCAGCAAGCAAATGTCGGTAAATGGAAATGTTTAACCTCTAATAACTCTGGATCCATGGGACCTATTGGAATGAAATGGGTGGAATGAATTGGATGGATCAGAAGCCGTACCTTAAGGTCCATTTCCAAGTTCAAGTGTAAGTCTAAGTAGGAGCCGAAAATTTAACCTTAAAAGTGTAAAATAGGTTTTAGTGAGTAAATAGAAATGTTTTACCTCTAATAACTCTGGATCCATGGGACCTATTGGAATGAAATGGGTGCCATTGAAAATATCAGAAGTCGTACCTTAAGGTCCATGTCCAAGTCCAAGTGTCAGTCTAAATAGGATCCGAAAATTTATCCTTGAAAGTGTAAAATAGGTATTATTCACACACACACAGAAACAGTTTTTCTATTCAAAATTCTTGTCGACTTTTTTTAGTCAAATACCAGGCCAACAGGATCACATAGCAAGCAAATTTCGGTAAGCAAAAATGTTTAAAGGCTTATAACTCCGGATCCATGGGACCTATTAAAATTAAATGGGTGTCATTGGAAAGGTCTGAGGCTATACTTTCAGATCGTGGCAAAATAAAATTACCAGTCAAACGTAAGCGTGCAGCAAGCAAATGTCGGTAAATGGAAATGTTTAACCTCTAATAACTCTGGATCCATGGGACCTATTGAAATGAAATGGGTGCCATTGAAAAGATCAGCAGTCGTACCTTAAGGTCCATGTCCAAGTTCAAGTGTAAGTCCCCATCGCATAGCCAGACATAAATTCTAAAGCTGCCTGTTGTAGATCACGTTTCATCGCTAAAAACTGGTTGTATTGTATGTTTTTCTTTTGTGCATTGCTGCATATTTATAAAGGGTCCGCCAAATAACTTTTTTTTAATGCTTTAAAAAAAAACTACTGAATATTTTCTCAAATTTCTTTTTTTATTTGAAAGTACAATCCTTCCGGTTAATAATGGAAAATAATTTCATTCAAATGGCTGCCTCGGCTGGCCATGCAGTAGCCTACACGATCGGTCCAATTTTTAAGCACATTATCGATTGTGTGCAGCTGTATTTCACCAATGCCTTCATGAATATTGTCCTTTAAAGCGTCAATTGTCTCTGGCTTGTCGGCGTAACACTTATCTTTGACGGCACCCCACAAATAATAGCCCAACGGTGTCAAATCGCAGCTCCGGTGTGGCCAAACGACATCAGCTCTGCGGCTGATAATGCGATCTTCAAAAACAGGGCGCAAAACATCGAGTGTAGCTTCGGCTGTGTGACACGTAGCGCCATCCTGTTGAAACCAAATGTTGCCAATATCCTCCTCTTCAATTTTTGTGAACAAAAATTCGTTCAACATGGGCCGATGGCGATCGTTATCGGGCGATCGTTATTGACTGTAACTGCCACTCCTTGCTCATTTTCGAAGAAAAATGGCCCAATTATGCCTCTGGACCAAAATTCGCAACAAACAGTGAGTCGTTTTGGGTGCGTCGGCTTTTCAATGTATGCGTGCCGGTTTTCTGTGCCCCAAATGCGACAATTTTGCTTGTTTACATACCCACCAAGATCAAAATGAGTTTCATCTGAAAAGATGGTTTTTTTTTGGCAAAATCGGCATCTTCTGGTGTAGGCTACTGCATGGCCAGCTGAGGCAGCCGTTTGAATGAAATTATTTTCCATTATTAACCGGAAGGATTGTACTTTCAAATAAAAAAAGAAATTTGAGAAAATATTCGGTAGTTTTTTTTAAAGCATTTTCAAAAAAAAAGTTATTTGGCGGACCCGCTATAATAATGGAGATGGTGACACTCAATTTAGTTATCAATTAATCCAATTTAGGATTTTTTTCATCAGATAACATAAATTTCTTCATCAGTGTTAGTGCTTTGCGACGTAGTTTGCTTTCTATGATAATGTCGTTGGTGTATGGTGTATGAAAAAAGTGGCCTTCATGAGTGTCTTTCTAAATTCAGATTCAGTTCTTTTCCAAAAACGATGGCATTTCTGTAAAAAATAAAAATAAGAAGCATTTATTGAAATATGTATTGTAGGAAATGATTAATTTTAGTAATAAAAATATGTATGTATATTAATATATACCCAGCTAGCCAGCTTCCCAGCTATATTAGCCAGCTCCCAGCTACCCAGGTAGTAACATTTCGACGTCAGATGTCATTTCTTATACATCTATGCGGCCCGACTACAAACTAAAGTAATCCAAAATCAAATCTAGCAAAACAACATAATTCACACGACCGTAACGAAAACTTTTTTGGAATCTTTGATCCAATAGCTATCATGCCCACTAAGGCAGAAAACCGTACATTTTTAAATTTTATCGAAATTTTCACAATTTTAATAGAGAACTTATGGTATAAAAAAGTTAGCTTCGTCGGCTATATCTCCGATCCCAAGGTACACCAGACCGTAACGAAAACTGATTTGGAATCAATGATCCAATAGCTACTAATACAGGAAACTAAGGCAGGAAACCACACCTTTTTAAATTTTATCGAATTTTTTCCCGATTTTAATAAAGAACTTTATCGTATAAAAAAGTAAGCTTTGTCGGCTATATCTCCAATCCTAGGGTTCACCCGACCGTAACGAAAACTGTTTCAGAAGCCTTGATCCAATAGCGATCCAGCCCACTAAGGCAGAAAACCGCACCTTTTCAAGTTTTATCGAATTTTATACGATTCATGTCTGTTAACATAAAATAACTTCACCCACATGGAAGACTTACTTCAGTTATAGAACGTGAATTGTATTTCTACCAAAAATTAAACAGTTTCTTTAAATATGGCCTTTAATTTAAATTTCTAATTTTTATTTTTATTTTTTTAATAAAATTTTTTGAAAGAATATGTAGACAGAGATTAAAAACTAAATTTAAATATTTAAAAAATTTAAATTATGGGTTTCAGAATAAATACCACACGGAATCATTTAAAATTCACTACTGTCTGGTGAAAGGATTGTAAACAAATTGAATGAAAAACAAAAATAAAAAAATTATATTTAATAAAACAGAAAATAATAATACAAGTCAAAACTTTAGATTTAACCCTTTTCCGCCCGACGGTGCTTATAAGTACCCTGTTTATTCCGAAGTTGTACTTCCTTACTTAATTGATCATTAACAACCCGATTAACGGATTTCGGTCTGCCTCAACACATCCTTTAAGGCGCGTCTGCTTCTTGCACGCCTACGCCAGTAAGTTACACCAATCGATGACAGAGCTTCCTCGATTTCGTGCTTCCAACGGATACAAGGTCGTTCTCTTCGCCGACTTCCGCAGATACCCGCATCAAATACCCATCTCGCCGGAGCATCCTCCTCCATTCGAACGACATGGCCGAGCCAACGCCGTGGTTGGATGTTAATACTTTGCATAATGTCGTTGAGGAGCTCATACAGCTCATTGTTGGATCGGATGCGAAAAACATCGTCAACTTGCACTGGACCGAACATCTTACGTCGGACTTTTCTCACGAATACTCTCAAGGCTGCTGCACCAGTGCTTAATAGAGTCCATGCCTCTGCGCCATAAAGAAGCACGGGGAGGAGGAGGGTCTTGCAGAGTACGAAATCTCTGCTACTCAATTGCCTTCAGTGATCCTACGCTTGATTTCTACACAATATAAGGGGTATGAGAAGCTGGGTTTTAAGCCTGACTGAAGGATTGTAATGACCAATTGTGCGTGTGTGTGTATTAAAAACGTCTAGGGCCGTTATTACAACTTGCCGTTAACTAAAGGGAGGATTTTAACGGGTAGATAAATTGTTTTTCATTATTATAAGTGGAAAATGAGGTACAAGTGAGCGTTAAGCTAAAGGGAGGATCATACTACCTTTAACCTTTAAAGTTAAGTTTATGTTTGATCTTAGAAGTCGCTGTAGTCTAGTCGGTAGTGTGTTCTTCGGCGACTTCCTCTCAGCAGATTTCTGCCATAAACTCTGAGCGTAAATAAAATTTACATGAAAAGTTTCTCAAAAATCTGTGTTTCGGAGTGGACTTTTGACTGCAGGTCCCACCACTCATATACACAAATTAACACACACAACATAAGTGGTGTGAGAAACTAGGACGTTGCACAATGCGTCAATTCGACCTCCGGGTACTGTATTTGTCTTAATTGACAAGTACACGTCCTCTAACCTAACCTAACCTTATGTTTGAACTTGCCATATTATATATTATTTTCAATATGGCAACGTCAAATATAAACAAAATGGTGAAACATAACAACAAAAAAGAGGCCCTTCGTTGCCACTGGATTTAAAATAAAAACTTGTTTATTTTGAGCAGTTTTATCGACATTGCTCCGTCATTGCCATATTTTTGAAAAAGTTAACTTTATTTTATCATTAGGTTGTAATTACAAAAATAAGTTAAAGGTAACTTTAAAGTTAAAGGTCACTTTAGCTAAAGGTACCTTTAACTAAACCCAACTTTAACGCCAAGTTGCGATAATGGCCCATAATTTTTTTAATGCTAAACATCCATAAGCACTAAAGGGTTAATAATAAAATTATATGTATACGATGCTATAAATAATATATAGAACGATATGCTAAAATTGTCAAATACATGTTTTAATTTTATGTTTTTTAAATTTTATTGATTTTATGCCTTAAAACAATAACAAGTTTGTGAAATAAAATAAAAATAAATTAATTAAACAAATAACAAAAAAGAAACAAAAATCAGTCAATATGCTATCAAGTGAACATTAAAAAAACTACAAATTAATTTTGTTATTCAAGATTTAAAAGAGGCCTATCACTAGTTATAAAAGATGAGTCTATTAATATGTGATAACTGGGTGTCTTTGTGTGTGTTTGGGTATTGTTTTAACTACGATATTTGCTTAAAATTAGCAAATCAAGTAAAACAGGATTTATTGAAAAAATAAATTCAATTTCAATAGGACAGCAGTGAAACACAATTTCAAAACTGTAACAAATTCGTGGCTTATATTTCTAATAATTCTTATCCAAATGATACCAAATCAATGATTTCTAACAGGCACGTACATAGTATTTAGTTTGTTCAATAAATAAAGATACACTGGAATGGAATAGAATATTATTTCATTCATATGGCTGTCACGGCTGGCCTGACAATACCTCATTCGATCGGATCAATTTCCATGCACTTTTTCTTGTGCATGGGGTCGTATATCGGCAATGGCATCCCGAAAGTTGGCGTTCAAATACTCAATACTCTGGTTTGTTGGCATAACACTTTTCTTTATCGGCTCTCCACGTCAAATTCAAAATCTTACGTTTCACGTGGTAAATCGATTGCGACATGAGATATATGGCAAGTTGCATCATCCTGTTGAAATCAAACATCGTTCACATTAATACCATGAAGAGCGGTTACAATAAAATCGTTTATCATGACTCTACGGTCTCTATTGACCGTAATGTTTGCGTCGTCCTCATTTTCCAACAAATATGGGCCTCCGCTCTACAAGCCGCACCAAACAGTCACTCGTAATGGGTGCATTGGCTTCTATAAGACCACGTGTGGGGTATCTAAGCCCGAAATATGGCAATTTTGCTTATTAAAGTACCCACTAAAATAAAAATTAACTTCATCAGAAAGATGATTTTTTTTTTTTTTTTTTTTTTAAATCGAAATCATCGTGCAATTTCAGTTGGTCCAATAAATTCCAATGCTTCCGTGGATAGTGAATTTTGTGACAGAATAAAATGACATAAGTATTGCCAGATTGGAAATAACAGATGTTTGAAATTTAAACCGATAGATAGCCTACCCTATACTGTGTCGTAGACTTAGCTTTTATAAAGACAAAAGTGTATTTAAAATTTTAAAATGAATTCTCTTATTTTTCCAATTTCTTCGGCTTTCTGATTGATGAATACGTATAAAGTGGCCCAAAAATCTTTGTGTTTTACGCATCTCAATTTTAGTTTGTGGCGAAAAGTTTTCTATAATTTCCGGGAACCGTTTTTCATTTCATATTAGATTTAATTCCCTCTAGCTGAATAGTTCGTAGCAGTATTCATCGATTTCACGGCGTTCTACGAGATTCGGCGTAATTTACGTAGTACCTTAGACCTGAGGAAACGGTTCAAACTCTAGGTCAGAAATCTCCAACAAAACGAAATACAAAAAAATATTTCTTAGGCGACATCCTCTCAGAAGGTTTCTGGCAAAATCTATGAGAGTGAAATAAAATTGTCATGAAAAAGTTTCTCAAAAATCTGTCGTTCGAACTGGACTTTAAACTGTAGCCCACTTGTCACTCATGTGCAAAATTAGCACACACAACATAAGTGGTGTGAGAAAATAGTTCGTTATCCTGACTGAAGGGTTGTAATGACTAACTATGTACGTATGCATGTACTCATTCCACCCAGTATGAATCTTTATGATACCCACCCTTCAGAGTGCGTGTAGCAATAGATTTATTGCAGCAATAATTTCCAGAATAAATTATTTCTAAAAATTCTAACATCAAGACAATGCGATTTACTGGTATAAAATCGCAGTTTTATACGAACCCATTAGAAACACTTCCTGAGTTCAAATCGCAGATCTAACACATAAACGATGAGTAACAGCCGAATCTCTGTGAAAAATTCCAGGCTGTCATTTGACGAATATTTTATACGACACCTAATTGCAACACGAAGTGCACCGTAGTCTAGAAGGTAGTGTGTTGGCTTTTTAGGCGAAAAGCCAGGGTTCAAATCCCAGGCCAGACATCAAAACAAAAATACAAAAAGTATTTCTTCGGCGACTTCCTCTTTACAGATTTCTGGCACATACTCTGAGAGTAAATAAACAGTTGCCATGAAAAGTTTCTCAAAAAAAATCAGTAGTTCGGAGTCGACTTTAAACTGCAGGTCCCGCCACTCATGTATAAAATTAACACACACAATATACATACGTGGTGTGAGGAACTAGGTCGTAATCCTGACTGAAGGGTTGTAATAACCAGTTATGTAATTGCAACACGTCTTCTTTACAATCCAATAAAAAAGGATCATATCTGTCTTAAAAAACACGTATGTATTTAAACACGATCATTTAATAAAAAAAAAGGTTTTTATGCAACAACTTAACGAATGTCATTGGAATAATTTTTAAACTTCAGAGAAATTAATCTCAACTTACATTCTAAAGACAAAACCCCACCTACCACCTACAATATTTAGGGCCATTATTACAACTTGCCGTTAAACTTCGGTTTAGTTAAAGGTAACTTTAGCTAAAGTAAACTTTAAAGTCACATTTAACTTATTTTCGTTATTACAACCTACATTTAAAATAAATTTTACTTTTTCAAAAATATGGCAGTGCTGGAGCAATGTCGATAAAACTGCTTAATTAAATAAGTTCTTTTTAAACGCAGTGGCAACGAACGGCCTCTTTTGTTGTTGTTGTATTTGCTCATTGTGTTTATAATTGAAGTTACCGTATTGAAAATAATATATAATATGGCAAGTTCTAACATAAACTTAACTTTAAAAGTTAAAGATAGGATGATACTCCCTTTAACTTAACGCTTACTTCTACCTTATTGTCCACTTATAGTAATGAAAAATAATTTATCTGCCCATTAAAATCCTCGCTTTAGGTAACGGCAAGTTGTAATACATACATACATACATACATAATTCGCCATTACAACTCTTCAGTTAGGATTACTACGGCCTAGCTTCTCACACCACTCATGTTGTGTGCGTTAATATTACGTGAGTGGCGGGACCTACAGTTTAAAGTCGACTCCGAACGACAGATTTTTGAGAAACTTTTTCATAACAGGTTTTATTTACTCTCAGAATTTTTGCCAGATATCTGCTGAGAGGAAATCGCAGCAGAAATATTTTTTTTCATATTTCGTTTTTGATGCCTGACCTGGGATACGAACTCGGGCTTTACGTCTAATAAGCCAACACACTATCTATTAGACTACGGCGACTTCAGCAAGTTGTAATAATGGCCCTTAATTTTCTGATTTTCTCACTCCATATTGTGCTGAACTATTTTATTTGCCACTGTATTGTAATATGAAATGTAATCTGTTGTTACAATTCTTTTAAAAGTTCATTGACAACTTAAGAAAAAGATCACTTTTTGTTTGTAATGAGATTTCAAATTATTTAAAAGCCTATTCTATACAGATTTGGTGCTCTTTTGACTCTATTAAAGCAAAAGTAAAGCAAAGCAAATGCAAAGTAAAGCCAAGTAAAGCCAAGCTTATGTACAATTTAATGATTAATGAATTCACTTAAAAATTTACATTAATTTACGCTGCTCTTTTTTTTGTTTGTTTGATTGTTATCTTGTATACATTTTTAATGAATTAGCATAATATGATATAAAGTTTTTAAAAGATTCATAATTGTTGGTTGATTGTTTTAAATAAATTTACCTGGCAGAAGAAGACTTTTATACAATACTTCCGCAACTAAGTTTCTAATGTTGTTTCTATTTTTTATTCTTTTTTTTTTTTTTGTTCTTCATTATAATCTTCAGCGGGTTAATTACCAAATCGAACGGTAACAGCTGGAGGGAAGAAACCTGAGCATATAAATTAAAGTATGATCGTTCAACTGGATCATTAACACAAAACCTTTTCAACTTTAAACACACTTTACAAACGAATTAAAGAAAAATGGTAAATTGAAATCAAATTTAAAAAAAGAATCTTAAATTAATTATTTATTCATGTTCCTTTTTTTCTCCTAGAATTTTTTCGTAATTGCTCTTGCTTTGGTTGCCAGCGTTTGCGCTGATGTATCCGAATTAGGTTACGATTACCAACAACCAGCCTCGGCTGCACCAGCACAGAGCCATTCTGTTCAATCAGCTCCTGAGCAGAGTTACATTCCTCCAGCAGCACCTGCCCCTGCTCCAGTTCAACATTTCTCTGCCCCTGCTCCTGCTCCAGTTCAACATTACTCAGCTCCTGCTGCCGCCGCTCATGTTTCTGTGCAACACCACTCCGCCCCTGCCGCCGCTCATGTTTCTGTGCAACACCACTCCGCCCCTGCTGCCGCTCATGTTTCTGTGCAACACCACTCTGCTTCTGCTGCCGCTCATGTTTCTGTGCAACATCACTCAGGTCCTGCTGCCGCTCATGTTTCTGTGCAACATCACTCTGCTCCTGCTGCCGCTCATGTGTCTGTGCAACATCACTCTGCTCCTGCTGTACACCATCATGCTGCCCCTGCTCCCGTCCACAATCAGGCAGCTCCTGCAGCTTCAGCATCAGCTGACTTCTCTTCTTCCCAATCTCAAGGCGAGCAAGGAGGTTACAGATATAAGGCTGTCCGTCGCGTTGTACACAAAAACCGTGCTTAAACTGTGATTTTTATTCCCCACACCATCCCCTTTAAAAGATTGCCGATTGAATTCCTAATAAAACTGAAGCCTTTAAAAATGTAAACTTCGTTTCGGTGTATTTATTCTCCTGAAAAGACTTACAATGTTGAATCCAGTCAGTCGCGTTGCTTTAAAAATTCAAAGCATGTCCTACATCCCTGAAATCAATAACAAGGAAAGTGAAGACTGCTAAAAAATTTACTGATTCCGATTTGGAACCTAGGTTTGATTATAATTATGAATTCATTACAAATTTTATAGATATTAGAGGTAACTGAACTGCACTGAATCTCACGCTATCCATGGAATCCCTGAAAGAGATGACGACTAATAGTGCACTAGCACTAGGCCAGTAAAGTGCACTATTACATACATACATACATACATGGTCATTACCTTACCCTTCAGTCAGGATTACGACCTAGCTTCTGACTCCACTTATGTTGTGTGTGCGTTAATTTTATACATGAGTGGCGGGACCTACAGTTTAAAGTCGACTCCGAACGACAGTTTTTTGAAAAACTTTTCAAGGCAATTTTATTTGCTCTTAGAGTTTTTGCCAGAAATCTGCTGAGAGGAAGTCGCCGAAGAAATATTTTCGAATTTTCGATTTGGTGTCTAATACTATGTTCAGACATGCACTTTTATTGCGTAAATCGCAATAAACGGCATTATTGACCTCAATAGTTCATATAAAATGTCAATTAATTATTGCTTAAAATACAGCACTGTCATAAGTACGATCAGTGAGCATATTACAATTTTCCGAACACTTTCTATTGATATTTGACAACTCAAATGTCAAAAACGACAAACAAAAAAAAAACTAAAAAACAACGAACGAAACAAAAACAATGTTGTTGAAACAAACAGCTGTTTTGTTTACCAGCCATCAAATGAATATTGAATAAGTAACTGAACTGCGCATATTGCTATGTCTGAACACTTAAAATATTGTACTCAATAAACCGAATATTGACTCAATAAAAATGCATGTCTGAACATAGTATAACCTGGAGTTTTAACCATGACCTTACGTCTAATAAGCCAACACACTACTTACTAGACTACGGCGACTTCAATTTGGTTTACTTCGCTGCTATTATCCAGCCAACCCAACTGAAAAATATTTTGCATCTACAAAACCTTTCAGTTAGGCTTATTTAATATCAAAAAAAGGATTTTTAATAAATTCTTTGCAATAAAACTGCACCAATATATACAACTTTGAAGTCCACATACTGTTCTCGCTGTTTTTCTAATGCACTTCAGATCTTTTCACATTTGGTCAATTCACAAAAGCCATTGTATCGTTGTATTCATTGTATTGTTAAACGACTATACAACAGTGTATGCTTGATGTTGATAATTTTCATGTAAAAATCCGATACACTTATACACATTTTTTTCATATGTTTCATAAGTTGTATTGGTTGAATCACTTGAATGCCAAAAATTATGAAGAGAATACGACATACACAATACAGCACAGCATTGAGCGTTCACAAACAACCAAGTGTATTCAATACAACATACACGATACAAAGTCGTTTGAATTGGAAAATTATTTTTACAACAGTGCGTCAAACAATTTGGTCATTAGCTTGATATTATATTCCCGTATTTTCAAACCTTCTCATTAGTGAACCACGCTAACGACATCTTAATCAACGAATGAAATTTGGTTTCTGCTGTTTTAAAACTTGTTTCATTCTTTCTTTTTTTTTGTTTTTCTATTTCTATTTATTGTGTAATTTTTAAATCCATAAATTTTAAAAAAGAATTTAAAAAATAAGAAAATAAAATTAACATAAAAAAGATTTGCTGTTATTCGAATATATCAGAATCTTGAAAGAAAGAAGACCAAAAAAAGTAAAGAATTCAAATACAATCGAATGGGTGTGTTGATATTTAACACTGTAGTTGAATAAAATTTAAAAGTACCGTAATTAAACCGTTATTGAGTACCTAGATCCTATATGAAATTAAAGGAAATTAAAAGACCCGATAAGAACTAATAAAATTCAATTAAAGTTTTAAAATGTATTTTAGTACACGAAAGAATTAAATTCGTTGTTTTATTTGTCATTTATTTGTTCTTGTTTAATTAAAATCTCCCTGATCCACTTTTAAACACATCGGTATCGTATATACATACGATAGTAAAGAAAAAAACCCATAAATTTTTAGTGACTAGTTTAACTAGTCGTTTAAAAATTAAAATAGAACTGGAACAGGAATAACTGCATTCAAGTATTTATTTTTTGTTTTAAATTTCTTTCTTTTGAAATCAAAACAAAAAAATAATTTCTACCATAACAATACAAATGAACTACACAATGATTTATTGCCCACTTGATTAAAATCATTTTTTTGTTTATTTTGATTTGTAAAAAAAAACATTTAATTTAATGAACTTCAGCGTTTAATTTGCGAAATCCGAAATGTTAATTTTTATGTATAATTTTTTTTTTTTGAATATTTTACACTTTAATTGGCCATTAACAACAACAACGGATTTCGGCCTGCAGCAACACATCATTCCAGACGAATCTGCTTTTTGCCCGCCTACGCCAGTTGGTCACACCAATCGATGACAAGGCTTCTTCGATTTGGTCCTTCCAACGGATACAAGGTCTTCCTCGTCGCCAACTTCCGCAGATACCCGCATCAAATACCCGTCTCGCCGGAACATCGCCCTCCATTCGAACGACATGGCCGAGCCAGCGCAGCGGTTTAATGTTAATAAGCTGCACAACATCTATGTCATTGAGGAGCTCATACAGCTCACTGTTGGATCGGATGCGGGAATCATCGCCAACTCGCACTGGACCGAAGATCTTACGTAGGACTTTTCTCCTTAATAGTCTCAAAGCTGCTGCCTCAGTGCTTAATAGGGTCCATGCCTCCGCGCCTTAAAGTAGCGGGGGTAGAATGAGCGTCTTGCAGAGTACTAGTTTTGTCGTACGAGAGTGGTATCTGCTACTCAATTGCCTATTGAGACCATAGTAGCACCTGTTGGTAAGAGTGAATATGCGCTTGATCTCCAGACTGACATCATTTGTGGTGGTAACGGCGGAGCCAAGATAAATAAATTCCTTGACTGTATCAAAAGTACAGCTATCGGTCGAAATCTGAGATTTAATACGCCGCACGTCTCTACTTGTCAATAACATATACTTTGTTTTGCCCTCATTTACTGCCAAACCCATCTTAATAGCGTTCAATAGCACTAAAGGCAGCAGTAACATCTCGCTTGGTACACCCTATGATGTCAATGTCGTCAGCGTACGCAAGCAACTGGACACTTTTTTGAAAAATAGTGCCACTGCGATGCACTCCCACCTTTCGCAGAACACTCTCCATGACGAAGTTGAAGAGGTCGCATGATAAGGTATCGCCTTGTATGAAACCTCGCACGGTGTCAAAAGGTTCGGAGAGGTCCATTCCTACCTTGACGGAGCTGCAGGAATTGCTCAACGTCATTCTGTATAGTCTTATCAGCTTCGCAGGTATACCGAGCTCAGACGAGCTCGAAAGCAGCCTTATAGTTGACAAAAAGATGGTGAGTGTCGACTTGTTTTTCGTGGGTCTTTTCCAGGATTTGGCGTAGTGTGAAGATCTGGTCGATGGTGGACTTGCCAGGTCTGAAGTCGCACTGATAAGGTCCAATCAGTGTTTTGACGAGTGGCTTCAGTCGTTCACACAATACGCCTGTAAGAACCTTATATGCGCTAGAGAGAAGGCTTATACCCCTATAGTTGGCGCATATAGTAGGGTCTGCCTTTTTCAGGACAGGACAGAGGACACTGAAGTTCCAATTGTTGGCCATACTTTCCTCTAGCCATATGTTGTAAATAAGCTGGTGCATGCGCCCTACCAACTCATTACATCCGGTCTTAAACAATTCAGCGGGAAGACCATCAAGACCTGCCGCTTTATTGTTTTTAAGGCGGTTAAGTGGGGCTCTCACCCACTAAATCTTCCCATCCTCTTTTGGACTCTTTGTGCCCACTCCGGCACTACCGTGGTATTACTTCGAAGTGGAGTCCGTCTGGGCATTTGACCCCTTTATATCCATATCGGCGTCCAGTTAGCGCAACAAAATCTGAGAAGATGTTCAAACATCCATTCTAATTCTCTCATCCAAGTCAAATTTCTTAGATTTTAGCAAGGCCTCAGTGTAAATGGCGATGCTTTTCCAATTTTCTTCGCTTTTCAGAAGTATACATCGCAGAAATTTTCGACAGTACAGACGCCGACTTTGGCCTCAAGATTCCTTCTTTCTAAACTCCATCTCTCACAATGAAAGAAAGTGTGTTCCGCGTCATCATAAATGCAATTTGGTCGTGTCTCATCTTCCCCTCTCATGTATAAAATTAACATACACAACATAAGCGCTGTGAGAATTTAGGTCGTAATCCTGATTCAAGGATTGTAACGATCAATCAATGCATGTACGAGTATATGTTATAATTAATATGCGGAATAGTTGTTCAAGACAAAAGTTAATGAAGCAAATAAACAAAATGATTCAGACTAAATTCAGTTAATACTAGCTAAACATTTTGACAGTTGTCAGTCAGGTACTGTAGGTATTCGTCAAAATTCTAAAAAATGTTCTTCTGTTTGGGTCTTTCCCCGTACAAACCGTGAAAGTTTCAGTTTGTCAACAGTATGCTCCACCCATTCACAATAAATTCTACTTAAAAATCAAAATATGAAATTCATTAAAATTTAGATCGTTATGGGTAATTTTTTAGAGTAGAAAAGTTTCTTTTGTTGTCACATTTAAAAACAAATTAATTTTTTTTCTAAGAACTAGTTTTTTTTATTTTTATTTTCAAATTGTTATTTGATTTAATATTTTTATTTAAATTTATACCGTAGTGTGAAGAAAATAGATTCTTTGTTTCAGAGAATGTTTTATTTTTAGTGCGGTCTACATTAATAATAAATATGAAAAAGAAACATAATAAAAAAAATATTCACAGTAGAAGAGCAGTTTATCGATCTTACGTCATACATCTAAAGATAAAGCTGTCTGCTGTTCTATCTGATGGTTAGGTTAGGTTAGAGGACGTGTAATTGTCAATTAACACAAGTACAGTACCCGGAAGTCGAATTGACCCATTGTACAACGTCCTAGTTTCCACTTATGTTGTGTGTGTTAATTTTATACATGAGTGGTGGGACCTACAGTTTAAAGTCGACTCCGAACGACATATTTTTTTGAGAAACTTTTCATGGCAATTTTATTTTACCCCCCGAGTTTTTGACAGAAATCTACTGAGAGGAAGTCGCCGAAGAAATATTTTTTCATATGTTCGTTTGGTTCTGACCTGGGATTTGAATCGTGGCCTTACGTCTAATAAGCCAACGCACTATCTACTAGACTATGGCGACTTATAATGGAGTATCCCATCAGAAAAGAATTGACGGACCCTAAATTAACTTTTGATCTACGCCTATCGCAAAAAGCCAAGACTTCTTAAAAACTTTACATGGAGAGTTGTTCAACTACAGGAAGATAGTTTGTGGTAAAATATGTTACAAGTGGATTGAAATTTGTGATCGATTGTAAACAAATGAGGACCTCATGTCACCGGAACAGCATGGTACTATGCCATGTAAGAAGTCTGATACTTTCTTAATTTCTTGCAATTTTTTAAAAAATATTTCGGTCTAAGACTCCTCAGCTGAGTGTATACAGCCACAACATTTCGTTAACACATTTAAAGGGATAATACTAGACAACGTAGTTTAGTTTTATTTGTAGTGATAAACTATGGCAATATGATACACCATAAATGTCTAACAGAGATGTCTGTTGACGGAAGATGTGTTGTGCTTTAAGTTCAAAGTTAAAAAAATTCTAAAAGTTTTGTATTAAAAGGCTCCTCTCCTTTCGTTTCAGATATCACATAGAATGGACATCTTTGGACATAAGTGGGTTAATGGTTTACAACATTTCATTTTAGACAAACGGGTAGCTTTTACTCCTTCAAGGATTACGTGGCGGACACCCTCGAAGAATAGGTCCCACTGAGGTCCACGTTTAGGCCCATATACATACACAATTAATTTTACCCGCGGGTACACTGTTCCCTAGAGAAACAATCACTATATTAAAGAACTCGGTCAACGATACCAGAAAATTAGAGGTCAAAAAACTGCCGTCACGGCACTGACCCTTGAGGTAAAAGACAATATCTTTCTCCTTATTAAACACACAGCTCCTGCATAAGTTATTTGTTGGAAGACCGAGTCATTCGAGCAATGGCCAGCAAGGACAGCCAATGTGAGATGCATAGCCATACGATTTAAGAAGAGAAGTGAGTCAGGCCTTTTCCAAACGTGTCCAGCAAAGTCTGGCAATATTGCACGTACCTGCCTTATGCCAACGAGATTGAACGTAAAACGAGTGAACAATATCCAAATCAATGGGAAGTACCAATGCCCTGTAACGCTAGCTCCTGTGTTCCGGAACCCAAATAGTACATGCCTCTGAATGAACCGAAATTTCTTCAAGAAACACTCGGCATTCATGTACAAGGACAGACGTGGAAACTATGTTTGTTAGGAACTTAATCGCAACCTAGCTATCCGAGCAAATAAAAAGATTCTCATTGTGCCGTCTTCAAAATTGCTGTGACCTTTGCTTGGAAGAAAACTGCAGTGATCAGGCAGCCTACTAGAAAGTTTAATATCAGGATTCTTAATAAAGATACCACAACCTACCCTGTCACTCATCTTTGAGCCATCAGTGTAAACTGATAAACAGGAATTCTATGCATTTCTAGCATTTTTTAATTGAAAATCAATTAAAAGGTAGAGTATCATGCCATGATTCCAATACCAGGCAACAAAACAAAATATGAAAAAATATTTCTTAGGCGACTTCCTCTCAGTATAAAACCCTGAGAGTTAATTGCCTTGAAAAGTTTCACCAAAATCTGTCGTTCAAAGTTGACTTTAAACTGTAGGTCCTGTCACTCATGTGTAAAATTAACATGCACAACATAAGTGCCGTGAGAAGTTAGGTCGTAATCCTGACTAATACTATGTTCACACATGCACTTTTATTGAATCAATATTCGGTTTATTGATTACCAATATTTTAAGTGTTTAGACGTAACAACATACGCAGTTTAGCTGCTTATTCAATATTCATTTGACAGCTGGTAAGCAAAACAGCTGGTTGTTTCAACAACATTGTTTTTGTTTTGTTCGTTGTGTTTTTTTTTTGCATTGTTTTTTTTTTTTTTTTTTTTTGTTTGTCGTTGTTGATATTTGAGTTGTCAAATATCAATAGGAAGTATTCGGAAAATTGTAATATGCTCACTGAACGTACTTATGACAATGTGCTGTATTTCAAGTTTTAATCAATATTATAACAATGGGGGTGGTGTTGACAACTTGTAACTTTACGGAATTCAAAACTTCACTAATTGGGCTCTGTTAGGTTGCGTTTGGACTACAATTCCTTAACCTTAAGATACGGGCTTCTTGGAGACGATTGCTATAGACTGTCTAATGGTGAAGGTATAGCACTGGCCATTATATAGTCACCTAGCAGCAACTCGTTTCCTTGCCGTTCGCATCTTGAGTTTAAATCAAATGTCCACAAACACTACTCCCTCTTTCCACCTTCCTATAACCTATTTTCCTAAACCTGCACAATGCACTGCATGAGTAGGGGCCATCCCCTGAGTGCTGGTTTTACCAAAAAAAAAAAAAAAAAATTTATGAATTTATTGAGCAATAATTAATTGACATTTTATATGAAATATTGAGATCAGTAATGCCGTTTATTGCGATTTACTCAATTTAAGTGCATGTTTGAACATAGTATAAGGGATTGTAAAGAGCAATTTGGTGTGTATGTATGTATCAATAATTTAAAAAAATATTTTTTTAAATATTTTCAAAATGATGCAGGCGAGATAGTTATTGTTTTTATTAAATTCATGGTCGATCACCTTAATTGTTTTTATATGGTATGGTACCAGTATCAATATCAGAAACAATTCATACAATTTTATACGCTGTCTAGCCAAGTTTAAGTGAAATAGTTAAACTCAACTAAGGCTTAAAAGAAAACATTAATACTTCTACTGAACAATGGGAGTGGAAACCTGCCTATATTAATGAGTTTTTATTTTTAGTTCCCAAACAAAAACCTTGCTATTCATAACATGAAAAGAAAACAATTAAAATTATTGAAATATTCTCAAAGCATAAGTCAATAACGTAATAATAAAAAAAATATCAGAAGCTAATGTCCAACTAAACCCAACCCATCCATATACGATGTTTTCTGCTAAAAAAAATTATTAAAAAAATTTTTTATTTTTTTTTTATAAATTAAAGGGGAAAAATAAAATAAAAAAAAAAAAAGAATTAAGCCATAAAAGAAGTATAAAAAAAGAAGAACAAGCAATATTTCACAATAGACACGTTACAAATACATTTGCAAGCGAGTGTCAAAATTTCTAAGGATGACAACAACCGGCCATTTATATAATCACCTATGTATACATAGGTAGATAGAAGAAAAGAAATACAAAAATAATAAATAAAATTAAAAAGAATTAAAAGATTTATAAACAAAATAATAAAAAAAAATAAAAAAACACTGGAAGCGTTTAACCAGACAACATCAATTCCAACCAGCAATTCCGGGAAAAGAGGGGTGATGATGATATTTTGAAGAATTTTTTTTTTATTATGCGCTCTGCGCTTCCCCAAAGGTGTTTCGGCTACTTAAACTAGTTACACAAGAAACTGGCAGCAAATAATCACAGAAAATAGAAAAAAAAAAACAAAGCCATCAACCAGAATATGACAGAAGCGAATGACGATGATGACGACAATGTTGCCAAAAAATGATGAACTCAGAACAGAACATTAACAGAACAGAACATAGATTATCAACGTATTTAATATAAAAACTTAAGCATTTCACAGATCAGATAATATTTAGCATTTGACCGTACTTGGAATCATATCGCTAAACAAACAAACAAACAAAGAATGGTAAGCACAGGAGGAAACAAACACATTCTACCTCTGCATTCATATGGATTAAGGATTAATAATAACAAAGGATTCTCTTATCTTTACAGAAACTCTTTTTAATCGGTCTGGCATTTGTGGCCTTGGCTGTAGCTGATGTCTCACATTTGGGCTACAATTATCCTGAGGGTGCTCCACCATTCTCTGATGGCGATTATGGTGCTTCATCAATTCATAGCAGTTATTCGCAGTCATCCTCGTCTCATGGTTTAGGTAGTGGTTCTGGCCACGGCTCATCAGGCAGCCACTCATCAGGCGCTGGTCACTCTTCAGGAGGTTATGGTGGCCAATCTTCTGGTGGTTTCGGCAGTCAAAGTGGTTCCGGTCACTCTTCTTCATCTGGCAGCCATGGTGGTGTAGGTGGTGCTGGCCACTCATCCGGCAGTTATACGTCGTCATCTTTTGGAAGCTCTGGCAGCGGACATGGTGGTCACGGCAGCTCTGGACTTTCATCTGGTAGCGGTGTAGGTAGCGGTAATGGTGGCCACGGCAGTTCTGGCCATTCCTCTTCATCTTTCGGCAGCTCTGGACATTCTTCTGGTAGCAGTGTCGGCAGCGGACTTGGTGGTTCATCTTTCGGCAGCTCTGGACATGGCAGTGGTGTAGGCAGTGGTCACGGCAGTGGTAGCCACTCCTCTAGCAGTTACACATCTTCCGGACTTTCTTCCGGTAGCGGTGTAGGCAGTGGTCATGGTGGTTCATCTTTCGGCGGATCTGGCCAAGGTAGCAGTGGAAAGGGTAGCGGCAGCCAATCCTCAGGCAGTTACACCTCTTCATCTTACGGCAGCTCTGGACAATCTTCTGGTAGCGGCGTAGGCAGTGGTCACGGCAGTGGTTCATCCCTCGGCAGTTCTGGACATGGCAGTGGTGTAGGCAGTGGTCACGGCAGTGGTAGCCACTCCTCTAGCAGTTACACATCTTCCGGACTTTCTTCCGGTAGCGGTGTAGGCAGTGGTCATGGTGGTTCATCTTTTGGCGGATCTGGACAAGGTAGCAGTGGAAAGGGTAGCGGCAGCCAATCCTCAGGCAGTTACACCTCTTCATCTTACGGCAGCTCTGGACAATCTTCTGGTAGCGGCGTAGGCAGTGGTCACGGCAGTGGTTCATCCTTCGGCAGTTCTGGACATGGTAGTGTTGTAGGCAGCGGTCACGGCAGTGGTAGCCACTCCTTTAGCAGTTACACATCTTCCGGACTTTCTTCCGGTAGCGGTGTAGGCAGTGGTCATGGTGGTTCATCTTTCGGCGGATCTGGACAAGGTAGCAGTGGAAAGGGTAGCGGCAGCCAATCCTCAGGCAGTTACACCTCTTCATCTTACGGCAGCTCTGGACAATCTTCTGGTAGCGGCGTAGGCAGTGGTCACGGCAGTGGTTCATCCTTCGGCAGTTCTGGACATGGTAGTGGTGTAGGCAGCGGTCACGGCAGTGGTAGCCACTCCTCTAGCAGTTACACATCTTCCGGACTTTCTTCCGGTAGCGGTGTAGGCAGTGGTCATGGTGGTTCATCTTTCGGCGGATCTGGACAAGGTAGCAGTGGAAAGGGTAGCGGCAGCCAATCCTCAGGCAGTTACACCTCTTCATCTTACGGCAGCTCTGGACAATCTTCTGGTAGCGGCGTAGGCAGTGGTCACGGCAGTGGTTCATCCCTCGGCAGTTCTGGACATGGCAGTGGTGTAGGCAGCGGTCACGGCAGTGGTAGCCACTCCTCTAGCAGTTACACATCTTCCGGACTTTCTTCCGGTAGCGGTGTAGGCAGTGGTCATGGTGGTTCATCTTTCGGCGGATCTGGCCAAGGTAGCAGTGGAAAGGGTAGCGGCAGCCAATCCTCAGGCAGTTACACCTCTTCATCTTACGGCAGCTCTGGACAATCTTCTGGTAGCGGCGTAGGCAGTGGTCACGGCAGTGGTTCATCCTTCGGCAGTTCTGGACATGGCAGCGGTGGAAAGGGTAGCGGCAGCCAATCCTCAGGCAGTTACACCTCTTCATCCTACGGCAGTACTGGACTGTCTTCCGGTAGCGGTGTAGGCAGTGGTCATGGTGGTTCATCTTTCGGCGGATCTGGCCAAGGTAGCAGTGGAAAGGGTAGCGGGAGCCAATCCTCAGGCAGTTACACCTCTTCATCTTACGGCAGCTCTGGACACTCTTCTGGTAGCGGCGTAGGCAGTGGTCACGGCAGTGGTTCATCCTTCGGCAGTTCTGGACATGGTAGTGGTGTAGGCAGCGGACATGGTGGTCACGGCAGTGGTGGTCACTCCTCTACCACTTACACATCTTCATCCTTCGGCAGCTCTGGACTCTCTTCCGGTAGCGGTGTAGGCAGTGGTCATGGTGGTTCATCTTTCGGCGGTTCTGGTCATGGCAGCGGTGTAAAGGCTGGCGGCAGCCAATCCTCAGGCAGTTACACATCTTCATCTTACGGCAGCTCTGGACTCTCTTCCGGTAGCGGTGTAGGCAGTGGTCATGGTGGTTCATCTTTCGGCGGTTCTGGCCATGGCAGCGGTGGAAAGGGTAGCGGTGGCCAATCCTCTGGCAGTTATACCTCTTCATCTTACGGCAGCACTGGACACTCTTCTGGTAGTGGTGTAGGCAGTGGTCATGGTGGTTCATCTTTCGGTGGTTCTGGCCATGGTAGCGGTGGAAAGGGTAGCGGTGGCCAATCCTCTGGCAGTTATACCTCTTCATCTTACGGCAGCTCTGGACACTCTTCTGGTAGTGGTATAGGCAGCGGTCATGGTGGTTCATCTTTCGGCAGCTCTGGACTTGGTAGTGGACAAGGTGGTAAGGGCAGTGGTAGCCAATCCTCTGGCAGTTACTCCTCTTCATCTTACGGCAGCTCTGGACACTCTTCTGGTAGTGGTGTAGGCAGCGGTCATGGTGGTTCATCTTTCGGCAGCTCTGGACTTGGTAGTGGACAAGGTGGTAAGGGCAGTGGTAGCCAATCCTCTGGCAGTTACTCCTCTTCATCTTACGGCAGCTCTGGACACTCTTCTGGTAGTGGTGTAGGCAGCGGTCATGGTGGTTCATCTTTCGGCAGCTCTGGACTCTCTTCTGGTAGCGGTTCCGGCAGTGGTCATGGTGGTTCATCTTTCGGTGGTTCTGGCCATGGTAGCGGTGTAGGTAGCCATTCCTCTGGCACTCACTCTTCATCGTCTTTTGGCAGCTCTTCCGGTAGCGGTTCAGGCAGCGGACATGGTGGCTCCGGACACTCGTCTGGCAGTGGTAGCCAAGGAGGACATGGTGGTTCAGGACTTTCCGGTACCACTACTAAATACACATCAGTTTCATACGATGTTAGCGGCTCGAAGAAGGGATCTTCAGGTGGTTCTTCTCAGCTTAGTGGCAACTTAGGCCCCGAATATCTTCCTCCTACATCCTCTGGTTCACACGTATCCAGCAGTTCTCATCATGGATCCTCCTCCGGTAATTCTGGACATGGTTCTGGTGCTAGTCATGGCTCTGGCCAAGGCTCTGGTAGTGCTGGTCACGGTTCCTCTGGTTCACACTTATCCAGCACTTCTTATCACGGATCCTCCTCCGGTAATTCTGGACATGGTTCTGGTGCTAGTCATGGCTCTGGTAGTGCTGGCCACGGTTCCTCCTCCTTCTCCACTGGTTCTGGATCGCAACACGGATCTGGTCATGGTTCAGGTAGTGGTTTCGGCAGCTCTAGCCATGGTTCTGGATCGCAACATGGCTCTGGTCATGGCTCCGGTAGTGGTTCTGGTCATGGCTCTTCCAGCTCTAGCCACCATTCCTCATCTTATTCCAGTGGCTCTTCTGGATCTGCACCCACATCTTCTCATCACAGTAGCTCATCTCATCATGGTTCTGCTTCATCTCCTGCCGCCTCTTACACACCAAGTGCCACTTATCAAGACTACAACGATTTTGGCTCCTCCAACTCCTTTAATGCTGATGCATCCAATGTTCATGTATCCAGCACCGGCGGCAAAGGCTACGATTATCCCCGTCCCCAAGGTTCTTTTTTCTAATAAATGTTTAAGAATTCACAAGTATTCGGATAAGGAAAAATGCTCATCATTTACGAAACCAAATAATTTTAAGTGGAATATTATGTATTAAGTATTGCAACGTTTGTGTTTTTATGATAATTAAATCATTTTGAAAATAAAAGAAATGAAAAATGTTTACGAATTTAAATGCGTTAAAATGGATGTTTTATTAAAAAAAATTATTTTTTTTAAATTTCAGATTTTATTCTCGGAGTGAAGGCTAATAAAACATTGCTTTTAGAAATTCAATTCAATTAATTAAGCTTAATTAGTTGGGCAATTCACACGACTTTGTATCGTGTATGTTGTATTGAATACACTTGGTTGTTTGTGAACGCTCAATGCTATGCTGTATTGTGTCTGTCATAATTATCATTCAACAATACAATAAATACAACGATACAACGGCTTGTGTGATTTGACCAAATACAACTAAAAAATGTGTATAAGTATGGCGGATTATTATACGAAAATTATCAAACAATACACGCCATACAACGATACAACGGCTTGTGTGAATTGCCCAATTGTTAAATAACATGTTAAAAAACTTTTTAGATTTCGATTCAGAAATAATTGATTTAAATTGGGTGGTATTTAATTAGTTAATGATGTTAAATTTCAATAAAACAAAAAGGAATTGAGACTAGCGAGGTGTTAATTAAATTTTTTTCTTTTTTCTTAGTATGATATCATAGGAATTATTGAAGGTTACTTATAAAGCTGGCCAAATTTATAATTATTTTATAATAAATATCGACTATAATAATTTTTTATCACGATTCACCAATTAGTTGGTAATAAAAACAATACATTTGCAGGCGTATTTGACTACATTGATAAAGAGTGGGCCATCTAAAAGTTTAAATTTAAAAATGAAATTGAAACAAACAAATGAAGTCGCCGTAGTCTAATAGGTAGTGCGTTGACTTATTAGACTTTAAGCCCGGGTTCGTATCCTAGGTCAGGCATCAAAAGGAAATATAAAAAAATTATTTCTTTGGCAATTTCCTCTCAGGAGATTTCTGACAAAAACTCTGAGAGTAAATAAACCTGCTATGAAAAAGTTTCTCAAAAAACTGTCGTTCGGAATCGACGGTAAACTGTAGGTCCCGCCACTTACGTATAAAATTAACGCACACAACATGAGTGGTGTGAGAAAATAGGCCGTAATCCTGACTGAACGGTTGTAATGGCCAATTATGTATGTAATTGAAACAAAAACGCTTTGAAATCTTGTCAAATTTACTTTTTTGTTGTGAAGTACAATTGCTCCGGTTCGAAATGGAATATGATTTCATTAATATGGATGCCGCGGCTGGCCTCACAGTACTTTTCATTCAATTTTCATGTACTTTTTCTAGTGTGTGGGGTCGTATCTCGGCAATGACATCACGAATGTTAGCCTTCAAATGCTTAATTGTCTCTTGTTTGTCGGCATAATAGGGTGTTTTTTATAGAGGTATAGAACTTTAAGTTGCAATAAAATAACGATGGATTATTCGATTGACATGAATTTTATTTATCCGAAAGATAATCTTGTGGCATTACATTTTAAATATGATTTCTGGCATATCACCGCCACGGCTGACGCGGATGTAGTCCAATCTGGACGTCCAATTTTCGATGACTTTTTCCAACATTTGTGGCCGTATATCGGCAATAATACGGCGAATGTTGTCTTCCAAATGGTCTAGCGTTTGTGGCTTTACCGCATAGACCAATGACTTTACATAGCCCCACAGAAAGTAGTCTAGCGGTGTTAAATCACAAGATCTTGGAGGCCAATTCACAGGTCCAAAACGTGAAATTAGGCGGTCACCAAACGTGTCTTTCAATAAATCTATTGTGGCACGAGCTGTGTAACATGTTGCGCCGTCTTGTTGAAACCACATCTCCTGGACATCATGGTTATTCAATTCAGGAATGAAAAAGTTAGTAATCATGGCTCTATACCGATCACCATTGACTGTAACGTTCTGGCCACCATCGTTTTTAAAAAAGTACGGACCAATGATTCCACCAGTCCATAAAGCGCACCAAACAGTCAGTTTTTCTGGATGTAACGGTGTTTCCACATACACTTGAGGATTACCTTCACTCCAAATGCGGCAGTTTTGTTTGTTGACGTAGCCATTCAACCAGAAGTGCGCTTCATCGCTAAACAAAATTCGCTTATGAAAATCGAGAACAACGGTAATCTTGTTTTGGGCCCATTCGACGAATCTACGCCTTACTTGATGATCGTTTGGCTTCAAATCTTGCTCGAGTTGGATTTTGTAAGCACGCAAACCAAGATCCTTCCGCAAAATCTTCCATAAAGTGGATGGACACAGATCCAATTAATGTGCTCGATGGCGGATGGACTCATTCGGGTCTTCCTCAATGCTACGCTCTACAGCAGCAATAGCTTCTTCTGTACGCACCGTACAGCGTCTCTGGGGATGCGAGTTATCAATAAGAGTAAACGTGGTGCGAAAACGTTCCCGCACAGAACCATTATTTTCGTAACAAAATTGCACTATTTGCAAGCATTGTTCAGGCGTGAGTCTATTCATGATGAATTGCCAAACCAAACTGAAAATAAATCACTTGACAGCTGTTAAATCGGTCGCCATCTTGAAAAGTAATGCCAACTTAAAGTTCTATACCTCTATAAAAAACACCCTTTACTATGTTCAGGCATGCACTTTTATTGAGTCAATATTCGGTTAATTGAGAACAATATTTTAAGTCTTCAGGCATAATATACGCAGTTCAGCTTATTTAACATTCATTTGAGAGCTGATAAACAAAACAGCTGGTTGTTTCAACGACATTGTTTTTATTTTGGTCGCCATTTTTTTGTTTGTCGTTGTTGAAATTTGAGTTGTCAAATATCAACAAAAAGTGTAATTGTAATATGCTCACTAAACACACTTATGACAGAGCTGCATTTTAAGTTTTACTCAATATTATAACAATTTGCGTATTTGTTGCGCGATTATTAATTAATTGAAACTTTATATGGAATACTAAGCATAATAATTGAGTTTATTGCGATTTATGAAATAAATCTGAACAACGTATAACACTTTTCTTTAATGGTGCTTCACAGAAAATAGTCCAACGGTGTCAAATCGCAGCTTGTTGGCATCCAATTGACATCACCATTTCGGCCTTTTAAGGCCATCAAACGTAATAGTCGATTATGGCATAAGCAGTGTGGCAATTTGCACCATCCTATTGAAACCGAACATTGTTCACTTCAGTATAATGGAGAGCGGGTACAAAAAAATCTGTTATTATGCTGCGATAGGTGTCTCCATTGCCAGTAATGGTTACGCCATCATTCGAAGGAATATGGACCAAACAAGCCTTAACTTTTACTTTAATTTCCTAGTACCAGGTGTACCTGAAGTAAGCTTTAAGATACAAATGTTGTAAACGGACTTTTTTTAGTTTCTGTTGAAAGAACATGAAAGACCACAAAAAAGTTTAAGGACGCCGTATTGCAAACAATATCAGATGAAAATAACACTTTGAGTTCGAAATGTAAAACATCTAAAAAATATTAAAAGCCATGGAAAAGATCCAAAAGTCTGGAAAATTAATTTAATGTCAGACAAATGGTAAACCGAAAAACCACTTGTAAAATTTTGCTTCACAGGCACTATAGACAAACAGTGTTGTATCGAATAGTAAGTGACGATGAAAAATGGATTCATTTTGAGAATTCTAAACGCAAAAAATCGTGGGTTAATTTGGGACAACCATCAACTGAGACCACAAAACCAGATCAATTCGGCAGGAAGACAGGAAGGTGTGATGTACCATGAGCTCCTAGAACTTGGTGAAAGCATTAAATTGGCACCAAACCAATAAACAATTTCTGACCGTTTAAAAGCTATGGGAATGAGCCAAAGGTCTGGAAAATGGATACCATATGAATAGAATGACAGACAGCTGGAAAACCAAAAAACCATTTGGGAAATTTTGCTTCAAAGACACGATAAAAAATCACTATTGCATCGAATTGTTACTGGCTATGAAAGATGGATTTATTTTCAGAATCCTAAATGGAAAAAAGTCGAAGTCGCCGTAGTCTAGTAGGTAGTGTGCTGGCTTATTAGACGTAAAGCCAGGGTTCGAGCCCCAGGCCAGACATCAAAACAAAATACAAAAAAGCAGTTCTTCGGTGACTTCCTCTCAGCAGATTTCTGGCAAAAACTCTGAGAGTAAATAAAAAATTGCCATGAAAAAGTTTCTCAAAAATCTGTCGTTCGGAGTCGACTTTAAACTGTAGGTCCCACCACTCATGTATAAAATTAACACTAGGTTGTAATCCTGACTGAAGGATTGTAATGGCCAATTATGCATGTTATGTATGTATGTAAATGGAAGAAAAATATGGGTCAATCCGGGACAATTATCAAATTTAGTTGCAAAACTATATCGTTTTGGCACACAAGTCTGTGTGTAGTGTGCCACCATTCTCTAAAACGTTTTGAAACCATTAGTACAGATCGCTACCGACAACAAATGAATATTTTGAACCCCAACTTGATCGAAAAATAACCAAAATGGGCCACAAGACACGGAAAGTTAACATTACAATGCGAATGCACTGAAAGAAAAACCGGTTCAGGATACAATCACAGCATTTGGAGGGGAACTACTACTCCACTCGTCGCATTCACCAGATTTAATTCCTTCCGACTGTATGTGTTTTCATGGATTGGATACGCATCTAAAAAGTCCTGTAAGAAAATTCCTCAGAGGAAGTCGCCGAAAGAATTATTTTTTTATGTTCTGTTCGAGGTGTTTGAACAAGGTGTTGAACCACAGGCTTTCGTTTAATAAGCCAACACGCTACCTGCTAGACTACGGCGACGTAATCGTCTAATCTGGTGATTAACTTTCAAATACAAACTTTCTTGCAGTTCCTTCTATTAAAGTCGTAAATACATACGTACATACATACATAATTGGCCATTACAACCCTTCTGTCAGGATTACGGCCTAGCTTTTCACACCACTCATGTTGTGTGCGTTAATTGTATACGTGAGAGGCGGGACCTACAGTTTAACGTCGACTCCGAACACAGATTTTTTAGAAACTTTTTCATGGCAGGTTTATTTACTCTCAGAGTTTTTGCCAGAAATCTGCTGAGAGGAAGTCGCCGAAGAAATAATTTTTTTTTTCATATTTCGTTTTCATGTCTGACCTGGGATACGAACCCGGGCATTACGTCTAATAAGCCAACATACTACCTACTAGACGACGGCGACTTTCTATTAAAGTCGTAGCCAACTATAAATCTGATTTAGAACAGAACTGTTGATGGTTTGTTCATGGTCTGTGTCTATGTAGCATCCTGCGAAGTGGAAAGCCGTTTGTAGAACCAATCACTGTTCTGTAATACTACGGACTGGCAGCAGGTTCAATCTAGAAAATGTCTTTTAAATGAATCGGTAATAAAAACGTATGTATTTAAACGATAAATCACAAGTTTTTGGAATATATTTTTTAGTTGTCAGTTAATAAATGCCAAACAAAATAAATACAAGAAGATATGACAACAAGCAGTTGGTAGGCTATATTTACATCAGCTATTATTGTAATAAATTTAGCAAAAAATATTTTTTAGTCCATGTCTGCTTTAGTAAACGCTTTTGTATAACCATTTAAAATTTATGGCTCCGATTTGTATTCAAATTAAAAAAAAAACACACTTTTGTGATGTAAATTTTAATTTGTTGATGTAACTCAGTCACTGTAAAAACATTTTATGGCGAAAACAAAATTTATTGATCAACTTTTTTCGTGAAGAAACTTGTAAAACCAGCATTTCAAACATTTCCGCGTATGAAATGTTTTTGCAGTAATAAATAGTTTACGTTTAAATTCAATGGTTTTGTTTATTAAAAATCAATTTTAATACCAAGAGAATAATCACAAGTTAATATCAAAAATATACTATTTTAACAGAGTGCCCTGGTAGTCTAGTCTGTAGTGTGCTAGACTATTACCGTAAGGGTAGTGGGCTCGACTCCTACTTGAGACTCTGGTCTTTTACACTACAGCCAGCATATGGTCGACGTTACTTAGCTCGTAATAATTACATACAATTTGTAATTGGATTGTAAGTCGCCGTAGTCTAGTAGGTAGTGTGCTGACTTATTAGAGGTAAGGCCACGATTCAAATCCCAGGTCAGACATCAAAACGAAATATGAAAAAATATTTCTTCGGCGACTTCCTCTCAGCAGATTTCTGGCAAAAACTCTGAGAGTAAATAAAAAATTGCCATGAAAAGTTTCTCAAAAAAGCTGTCGTTTGGAGTCGACTTTAAATTGTAGGTCCCGCCACTCATGTACAAATTTAACGCACACAACATAAGTGGTGTGAGAAGCTAGGTTGTAATCCTGACTGAAGGGTTGTAATGACCAATTATGTGTATGTATGTAATCCCATTTCGCTTAACATAGGGAATTTCTGATTGATTAACCGATTATTTTTCAAATATAAACGCCGTTTATAAAATGAAGAAAGAAATAAAAAAACCGTTTTCGTTACTAAAACAAAAGCTTTTTTCTAAACAAAAGCGTTGATTTCAATTTGAAAACATTTCAAAACAGAAAGAAAGAAATGAAAACAGCAATTTGTATTGTATACACAGAATAACATAATAAAAGTTATTCTCACGACATCGTAAAGTTTATTTGATTTAATCAAGTATTTTTCGATTGAGACAGAAAGAAAGAAAGAAACCCAAAACAAACGTTGTTCTTAAATTAAAGAGACACACACACACACACATTAAAATCTTAAATTCTCACACCATCATTTGCAATAAAATTTATTTCAACAAATCTCTCGAAATTGTTGTTTTCAGACACCGAAAATGTAAACAATTTTCAACGAAAACAAAACAAAAATTGTTTTGAATACTGGCCGACTATTGGGAGTGCTTTAATTAATTCATACGTTTATAATAAATGGCTCATCGTTGACATCATATATTAAGCCAGGGATTATTAAAATTATTCCATGCCATTCCATTATTAAAATAGTTTAAAAAATAAAACAAACAAAAACACTAACACAGAACGAGGGGTGTCGTAAAGAAGGCCCTTAGTCAAACTGTACTATTTTTGTTACACATACATACAAAGGCACATAATTAGGTATTACAATCCTTCAGTCAAAATTACGACCTAGCTTTTCACACCACTTGTGCGTTAATTTTTATACACGAGCGAAGGGGGTCCTACAGTTTACAGTCGACTTCGTACGACAGATTTGTGAGAAACTTTTCATGGCAATTTTATTTACTCTCAGAGTTTCGGACTGAAATCTTCTGAGAGAAAGTCGCCAAAGAAATACTTTTCGTATGTCGTTTTGGTGGAGGTGTATGGCCTGGAGTTGGAACCGTGGCCTCACGTCTAACAAGCCAACCTGCTAGACTACAGCGACTCCACTGAGTAGCACATTTTCATTTAACTTAGAGATTACGGCAATCTTGAAAGCGGCACAATATTTGTTGGTTGAAAGCCTATTCCTTGAAAATCTCTTGTTTTACCCTGATCATCCAGATTGGGATTCGTTAATCCCGTAAACGTATTTTCAACATTCGTCTTTGTCTTTGAATGGCGCAAGAATTTTTCAAGGAGATTACGGATCATAACTCTTATATGTATGGTTCCGATACAAAGAGGTTTCGTTGAAAAGTGAATTTCTTATCAGCTGTAAATTTGATACATATGTATGTGGCAGGACCTACAGCCTAAAATCGACTCCGAACGACAGATTTTTGAAAAACTTTTTCATGGCAATTTTTTATTTAATCTCACAATTTTTTTCCAGAAATCTGCTGAGAGCTACGCGCCGAAGAAATATTTTTTCGTTTTGTTGGAGATGCCTGATCTGGGGTTTGAATCGTGGTCCTGGGTCTAATAAACCAATACACAGTATTTACTAGACTACGGCAACTCCAATCGTCTCAATTAAATTGGATATTATCCACACTTACAACAGGGAAGCTCAATCTCGTTGGCTATACAAGGATACGTGCAATAATGCTGGATACGTATGAATAAGAAGAGGAACGAATCACTTCTGTCTTTAAACCACATGACCATTCATTGCACAATAGCGATGCTTACAGCTCGCGCTCAGGTCGCTCTGGTAGGCATACTGAAAGACTTGGTATTCAGGTAATTGATTTCTGCGGGAACTGTGGCTGTAAGGGGAAGAAATATGTTGACTTTTACGTCAATAGTCAGTGTCCCGCTCTTGTCATAAGGAGATAGAGGTTTTTGACTTCTCACTTTACTGAACGATTGCCGCAATATCAAGATTTATTCTGGGCTAGGCTTGGGAATATTTAATCCATGGGTAGAACTGATTGTAGTATCAAAATCAAACAAAACAACAAAGGTGGTATTCATAATGATGAGCAGACAACAGTCCTACATTATGGCTTAGGTGTATGCCAAAAGGCATGAGACCCATGGGTGGTCCCCTCTACTTCAACCTACATACTGTATTTCGAAGGTTTTCCTCCATATCGAACTGACCATATGGCAGAAAATGTATCAGGCTGGCATAATGGAAACGAGCCAAAGATTTACAATAATATCATTCTGTGACCTTCATAAGGCTGTCCAATTATTTTGCTTTTGAGTTAATCTCCAGTATAAGCTAGACGAACAGTCCAATATAATATGTAGGATCGCACACAGAAATATTACAAAGTTCTTGAACGAGTCGTTGTTGTCTAGTAGGTAGTGTGTTGGCTTACGGTTCAAATAACAGGTTAGACATATCGATCTAAAAATATTTCTTCGGCAACCAATTCTCAGCAGATTTCTGGCAAAAACTCTGCGAGTAAATGGGAATTGCCATGAAAAGTTTCTCAAATATCTGTCGTCATTAACACACACAACATAAGTGGTGTGAGAAACTATTTGGCAATCCTGACTGAAGGGTTGTAAGGTATGGTAAATCCCTTCTAACTTTTTGATAGAAATCCTTATATTTATAAACAAAGCACTAATATCGATTTCAGCAACAAGAATAATTTCGCAATCCATTATATAAGTCACACGCAACTAATTTAATCTATGCCCGCTTAGACTCAAGAATTTGGCTGTAAAGATGTCAAACTCTTGAAACTAATCGCTAGTCTTGACTACTCCACCAATGGTACCGAGTTAAAGCAATTCAAATAGAACCATTGTCGCCATGCTTTGCTCAAAACGACTGACTTTCTTTCACCAGTTACTATTCGCTGTAGAAATATCTCGATTTTGCTAAGGTTCAGTATCGATTCGCTATAAGAATAGTGCTTAAATACGAGTAATGGCGGAGTAGTAGCGATATATTGTTGATATATTGTTATTAAGTTTTATTGAGGAAAAAAAAGAAGATACAAATTGAGAAGGAAATAATACAATTTTAGCGATCGAAAGATGCCGATGTTTGGATCTTTGGTCTGTAATATTAACTTCGTATACAAGCAATTTGGCTCCATCTAACCCTCCTCCATTTAAATTAGAATGGAAATTTAGTACCACTCCTTTTAAAGGAGTTGCCAAACATAATTCTAATCGAAGTATTGCATCTGCTTTAAATCAAATCAACAATCAGTTTCCAAAACTAGAGAGCAAAAACTATAAATAATAGCAGCCACTAGCTAATCGTATAACAAATAAAAAATATTTTAAAAGCTTATGGTCCCTAGAATTGTTTGAATGTACGCATCGTAGCTGAATTGCACAAAATTGGATGTGGTAGAACTGCAGTGCCCAAGTCAGAATTGATAGTTTTTGCTGCGAATTTACTTTGTTTGGCATGAAAACAACTATTGCGTGCCTGACAGTCCCTAAAGAGCAAAACGTACATACATTACCCGCCGTTTGAAAACTTTAACAAGATTTACGGACTGGCTACCCACAACACTTTTGTTATGAGTATAAATTTAATACATGAGTGACGGAATCTAGGATTTAACACCGGCTTCGATCAACGATTGTTTATAAATATTGAGTATTTTTTTAAGATATCAAAGCTGGGACTAAGCCATACGCTATGCACTCGACCACGGATTTATTGTGTTAACAGCAGTTCCTTCAGAAATCGCCCTTGGCTTCCATTAAAATAATACCAGTGGCTTGTTAGCCTGTGTGATAAATTGATTTTATCGTAAAAATATTGAACTGAACTAAAATTCGAAACTGACAATACTTATGTCATTCTATTCTGAAACAAAATTCAGTATATTATCTCCACTTAGCGGAATGAATCGATTTACGCTTAAGCAACGTCGTGGTTTATTGGGCCAACAAAAAACCGCACGATTTTGTCTCTTTTGCCAAAAGAAAATCATTTTTTGGGATGAAGCTCATTTTCATCATGGTGGGTACGTTAATAAGCAAAATTGCCGTATTTGGGGCTCAGAAAACCCACATGTGGTCTTATAGAAGCCAATGTACCCATTACGAGTTTGGTGTGGCTTATGGAGAGGAGGCATCACTGGCCCTTATTTCTTTGAAAATGAGGACGGCGCAAACATTACGGTCAATGGTGACACCTATACATCACCATAAGCGATTTTTTTGTATCCGCTCTTCATGGAATTGATGTAAGCGATGTTTGGTTTCAACTGCATGGCTCACATCTCATGCCACAATCGATTTATTGCGTCAAACGTTTGATGACCTTTAAATTAGCCGAAATGGTGATGTCAATTGGCCGCCAAGAAGCTGCAATTTGACAGCGTTGGACTATTTTCTGTGGGGCACTATTAAAGAAAAGTGTGTTTCCGACAAACTAGAGACAATTGAGCATTTGAAGGCCAACATTCGCGATGCCATTGCCAAGATACGACCCCATACACTAGAAAAAGTGCAGGAAAATTGGACCGATCGATTGAAGTATTGTGAGGCCAGTTGCGGCAGCTATATGAATGAAATAATGTTCCATTTCTAACCGAAACAATTCTACTTCACCACAAAAAAATAAATTTGGCAAAATTTCAAAGCGTTTTTGTTTAAATTGTATTTTTAAATTTAAATTTTAAGTGGCCCACTCTTTGTTGCAGTTCTTTGCCAATAGAGTGCAAAAGGCTATATTTTAGCAAAAGGCTATATTTTGATGAAAATACTGCATAGACCTGAATGGAGTGATTGAATATTCATGTATTTTCAAATATTACAATACAACCTATAGTTTAATATTATGTTCAGACATGCACTTATATTGAGTAAATCGCAATAAACGGCATTATACTATGTTCAGACATGCACTTTTATTGAGTCAATATTCGGTTTATTGATTACAATATTTTAAGTGTTTAGACATAACAATATACGCAGTTCAGTTGCTTATTCCATATTCATTTGACAGCTGGTCAACAAAACAGCTGGTTATTTCATTTCAACAACACTGTTTTTGTTTCGTTCGTTGTTTTTTGTTTTGTTTGTCGTTGTTGATATTTGAGTTGTCAAATATCAATAGAAAGTGTTCAGAAAATTGTAATATGCTCACAAAAACACTTATGACAGTGCTGCATATTAAGATTTACTCAATATTATAACAATTTGCGTATTTATTGCGCAATTATTAATTGAAACTTTATATGGAATACTGAGCTCAATAATTGCGTTTATTGCGATTTACTCAATATAAGTGCATGTCTGAACATAGTATAAAGTCGATTCCGAATGACAAGATTTTTGTAAAATTTTTCATGGAAATTTTATTTCACTCTCAGAGTTTTTGCGAGAAATCTGCTGAGAGTAAGTCGCCGAAAAAAATAATTTTTCATATGTTCGATGGGACAGAGCAAGGTGGTTTGTATCATGGGCTCTTGTCGAACAACTCAACAGCGATTTCGTTCAATACATTGTTGTTACCAAATTATTTATTTATTTATTTATTAATTACAATACAATTACAAATTAGTCTTTTTATATACGAGCGGAGTAACTTGACCATATGCTCGGTGTAGTGTCACAGATCAGAGTCTCTGGTGGGAATAGAACCCACGACCCTCACGCTAATACTCTAGCACACTACCCACCACCCCTGTACCAAATTAATTAGAACACATCATGCCATATCCTAATGTAGAGTGCATCATTAACCGCATTCTTAATTTGTCTGTGTTTACAAATTCTTTTAAAAAAATGCGCTGAATTGAATTCATTTAAAATGTGTCAATCGAATGTATGTACATATGTATACGGGCAATAGACGCAATGATTTTAATTAAAAAGTAAACGATGATGATTATATTTTATTGTTACTCCAAATAATATATAAGAAAAACAGGCTAATAATGGTTTTGCAATATTCCGTTCAAAGACACCGTTCAGTGTGCAGTGATTAAGATATGGTAAGAGCTTCTCTTCGTAAATCGTAAAACCAATAAAAATTATTAAAAAAAAAATATTTGTTTCCTTTTAATATACGAAGAATATGCATCTTATATGGGGAATTATTGTTGTATTTGGAAGCTATTTCACAAGAGCAGATGTACGCGAATTGCAAGTGAATGAACGTGCTTATCTGCCACCAGATAACAAAGAATATTTACCACCATCGGAAAAAGAAGTCAGGGAAATGGTTAACAGCCAGTGCAATCTGCCCATGATTGTTTATAATGGTCCACGACCAGTAAAGGTTAAAAGTAAGTTAAACAATGAATACTTGCCACCATCACAGGAAGTAGGGAAGGTTTTAGTGACAAAATTCAGCAATCAACCGAAAGTTGCTAATGATTCGGTGCCAATAAATCCAAAGCTACAGCAAAATCATATCATTCAAGATTCCAAACCCAAACCCAAACAAACCAAGATTTTAGACAATAATAATGTGACCATAAAGCCGAAACAGACTATGAACAGAGAATATTTGCCACCATCAAACGATGTTAAGCATACAAAAGCAATTGCCCAAGGCTATCAGCACAATCAACCCAAGGCTATACCAGATCCTTTACCTATTGGCCAGCAACTAACCATAAAAGCAATGAATGGCTCAAGCTATCAACACAATCAACCCAAGGCTCTTGATGATCCACTGCCTATAAGAGTGAATTACATACAACCATTACGCTTGGACTTCTTGGATGGCCAGCTAAAGCCGATAACTAAAGGGCCCCTGTTCACGGGCTTATTTCTAAATGCCAGCGAAATTAAATTATCAACCGAACGAATACCTAAAAAAATACGATTCAATCAAACGAAGAGAAGTGAATTAAAGCAACATATGAAACCTCTTCCATTAACAGTTGACAGCACAAACCCCACCATTATTGGAAAAGAAGACGCTTCCCCAACAAAGCAGGTTAATTATGAATTAAAAACTGAGCATTCATTGCAAAACACAAAGTATCACAAAAAGTTTGAGGATGATATTGTGCTCATTAACTATCCAGATGCCACAACCAACTTTAAACTTTTCAATTCGGATGATGACAGTTTACTAAGTGGTTCAGCACCGGAGGTCATTTTTAAGCCCGGTGATGATATAAGCTTTGTTCAGGATACGTCCATAATCGATGATTATGAACATATACCCGCTAAACCTGAGAAGGCTGAACCAAGCTTAACTACTACAACCACAACCACAACAACTCCAATTCCATTGCCTTTAGAGACTTACAAAACTCAAGACCACGACCAAGATGCACAAGCCGCTCTTGAACAAGAACAATCAAATGAAACCGAAAGTAGTGTAACTGATCATGGTTACTCTTATGAGAAGCCTAAATACCAATCTATTCAAGAACATACAACAGAAGCTTTGAGAAGACAAGCAGATGAATGTGGTGGCATCACTGAAATGGAGCAGCTTAATACTGGAATTAGGGACAATAAGCCTCTTAAGAATGAACAACCCCTTGCAGAAGATGTCGCTACAAGTGCAGAACATCAATCCAATGAAAACGATCACAGTCATACTGACGCTGGTTATTTCTATGAGAAACCCAAAATACCATTTGATTTTTAAGACTTGAGAAATTGCCCTCTCAAGTTTTTTTTTTTTAATGCTAATCACACTCTATTTTATCAATGTCAACCCAAATGAAGTTGATTTAGTTGCTCTTCATACAGACAATAAAACAAAACAGAAGAAAAAGAAAGAAACTGTTAACCATTGTTAATTAGAGATAAAACTGGATGATAAAGACACTTAAAGAAATTTTTTAGTGAACTTTTAAGAACGCCTGTACATAAGTTTATATAGAATTTAATTTAAGATATGCTAGTGAAATTAATAAAACTTTAAAATTTAAAAATAAAATAAACGTTTTAATCTTATTTTTCTACAGAATATTTACTATTCATGGTAGTCCTTTAAATTAGCGAAGCAAGCAATCAAATTAGTTACAATAAAATATAATATTCATGTTTCAAAGTGGTATGAGAAGCTAGGTTGTAATCCTGACTAAAGGGTTGCATTACTTATGTTGCTGATTAATGTTGAAATATAGTAGAATTTGTTAAAAGAAATATGGGTACTTATTAAGGTCAATTTACACAATTAACGACCATTATTACAACCAGAGATCAGCAATGAATCGTTTTTTTTGCTACTCATAAGTACTCATGAAATTTTGAGTATTAGTGAGTCAACAGTATTGAAATTCAAGTACTCTGATTCATTCGTACTCACTACAACATTGATTTATAAGTACAGGTTGCAATGATTATGAGTACAACGTTGACATCAAACTCACAACATTCTAAACATGTTTGATACATACGCCTATTCATTCAGATTCATAAATTTAAAAAAATACTTATAATACTCATAAATGATTCGAGTGATTCGAATCATTCATCAAAATTTACAGTCGTAGTTGTTGTTGCATTTACAAAAAAAGAAGAAAGAATAAGGCAAAGACAGCAAGCAAAGCAAATACACAACCTTCTAGTGAGTATTGTAAAGTTCGTACGCGAATCATACTTATTTTGTTATTCTTGCAAATGTTGAGTAAAGCAGAGTCGAAATCAACAACATCATACGTATTGTTAAGTCTGATTACGATGAGTACTTCAAACTTTAATTATGAGTAGTATGAGTATGATATTAAAATAAGTATGACTGCGTATAAATATCAGAAATTATGAGTATGATTCGAATCTACTCATCTTTTTGAATACTCATTGCTGATCACTGATTACAACTTGCCGTTAAAGTTGGGTTTAGTTAAAGGTAACTTTAGCTAAAATCAACTTTAAAGTCACCTTTAACTTATTTTCATTATTACAACCTAATGATAAACTAAAGTTAACTTTTTCAAAAATATGGCAGTGCCGAAGCAATGTCGATAACACTCTCAATTAAAAAAGTTTTTTTTTAAACACAGTGGCAACGACGGGCTTCTATTTTGTTGTATTTACTCATTTTGTTTACATTTGAAGTTGCCATATTAAAAATAATGTATATATGGCAAGTTCAAACAGAAAGTAAACTTTAAAAGTTAATGGTAGGATGATCCTCCCTTTAGCTTAATGCTCACTTCTACCTTATTGTCCACTTATAATAATGAAAAACAATTTATCTGTCCGTTAAATTCCTAACTTTAGTTAACGGCAAGTTGAAATAATGTCCCTTAGAGGAGTTTAAGTCAGAGAGATAATATAACAGAAAAGTATTTGAAAAGTGGAAGTAAAAATCTTTACACGATTTGTAGAAAACCAGATGAAAGTAAAATCAATACATCCGTGATAGAATGAAGTATGAATGTTTTTAAGAAATTTTGCAAAAGCAAAAGAGCCGCACATCTGCCAAATTTCAATCCGTATTTTTTTCAGTGTCGTACGCTCTTATTCACATTAAATCTACTATACATATAGTATACGTTGTCCTCTACATAAATACGTAATTGATCAGGATTACGACCTTGTTGTGGGTGTTACTTTTACACATGAGTGGCGATTCCGAACCACAGCTTTTTTGGGGAAACTTTTTCATGGCAATTTTATTTTACTTTCAAAGTTTTTGTCAGAAATCTACTGAGAGAAAGTCGCCGAAAGAAATCTTCATTTATATTTCATTTTGTTGGAGATGTCTGACCTGGGGTTTGAACAATGGCCTCACGTCTAATAAGTTAATACACTACCTACTAGACTATCCGCTCTCTTCCACATTAAAACTTTAAAATGTCATACGACTTGTGTGACCGCCTAAAATTCTCTTTATGGGACGGTTTTGCTTGTTTTTCACTACTTACTGACAGACAACTTACACAGTACACAGTGGCAAACGACGTACGTACTCCTTTAAATAATAACATTTGCATGAAGAACGATGTTTATGTTAATGAATGGCTGCAAAAAAATTGCTAACATTTTTAAATAACCACATAATATCTTTTAGGCAAAGGAAAGCTATGCTAAGCAATGATTAATTATGAAGATTTTAGGATACTGCTTCGTGATGATTGTTATTTAAAAGGTGACATGTTTAAATACTCCTGTAAGGCTTCTTTTGCTGAGACATTATTATTTATTACAAAACTTTGGTCTTTATTTCCCATTAAATTTACAGGATTTTTCCAAAAAGAAAATTACATGATATCACATGCTATCATTGATTCTACTACATTACTATGAAAACCTGTCAGAATTTATTAGTCTTCAGACTGCATTAGAATATTACATACATAAAGACATCATTACAACCCTTCAGCCAGGATTACGACTTAGCTTTTTATATCACTTATGCTGTGTGTATTAATTTTATACATGCATGGCGTTAATCTACAGTTTAAAGTCGGCTCCGAACAAGAGATTTATGATTTATATGGTAATCTTATTTACTCTCAGAGTTTTCGCCAGACATCTGCTGAGAAGCATATTTAATTTTATTGGAGATGTGTGCCATGCGGTTTGAACTGAGTCCTCACGTCTAATAAGCCAACACACTATCAACTAGACTACTATGGCGACTTCATTAATAAATATCCTATAAATATTAACGGCCGTATCTAAAACGAAAAATTAGCCACTGCGCATACATCACACACAACGATCTGCTACCTAGCAGACCGATTAGGCTTAGCCGAGAGTTAGCCAAGAGTTTATTTATAATGCATTTGTATCTGTCAATAAATGGTTTGAAAATCAACTCTGAAAAGTGTGATGCATTGCCAACAATTTACAAAAAATCAACTCTGATGTATTTGTTGACATTTCTATTTAAGTTTTTTCCCTCAAATTGTAAAATGTTTCAAGAAGTACAAAATATGGAAAAACAAGAAACAAAAATTGTAAAAAGATCCGCAAATTGTGGTCAGGTTGAAAAAGTAAGTTTATTGTAATTTTCTATCTATGGTTGTATCAAAACGTATTTGTTTTCAGGACATACTTTCAAATCTAGTTTTGGATGAACTAGATATTATCGAAGATACCAAAATCGATACAAACACTAATAGGAAGAAAAAAGAAGCTTGGAACACAACCCTCGACCTATTCAACAAAGTATCCAAAACTAACAGAAGTTTGGAGCAAATACAAAATCAGTGGCGCATAGCGAAGTCAACTGTCAAGTCCAAAAATTCAGCTTATAAAAAACAAATGAAGCAGACTGGTGGTGGTCCACCACCTGTACCACTTAATGATATTGAGGAACAGTTGGTTACCAGATTGCCTATCCATTTCGAAATAGAATCCAACATGTATGACAGCAATTCTGTAGAAATTTTATCTCCCATACGAAATATATCTGACAACATCAAAATGGGAAATTCATTTGACAAATCAACCAATGAAAATCAAGCAACCAGTGTGCCCATTAAAACTTTGAATAGTGAAGATGATAACTCTAATTTTTTCCAACAAAAAAACTTTTATAATATGTTTCACGTTTATTTACAAATTTACTTTGACATAAAACAGCTGTTGTTTAAAGACTTAGCAAGTCTTTGATCGTTCGTTAGCATGCGTTTCGCGAGTGGATAAGAAATACATTTTAAATAACTCGTATGTGAAATCCATGCTAAATTTTGGTTATAAATACGGTCGTAAGAATCTAAATATCACTGACCAATCCGAGTTCTTTTACAATACTAATCTCCGGTTGTAGTGTGCAAAATATCTGTTACTTTTCAAATTTTTTGAGGGCCGAGTCATTTTGCCTCATTTGAAATTCAACGGTATCGATAACTGTTTAAAATAAAAAATTCTTGAAAATGGTTTGTTACCAAGCTCCTAGTGATCTTGTTCTTAAACGATCTATAAATAAAGAAAAACAAATAGTATGGAATTGAACCAACTGATCAAAGTCCAACCACCATGATCAAAAGACAACGATTTGAGAAGTAGTCGTGCTTTCAACTGAATTTTCTAAAACAAGTCGTTAGAAATTTTAATTCAGGGTTTCTGTTAAACACGTATCTTAACCTGTTATTAACATTTTGCTTAGATTTGAAGTTAATATCCGGTTGTTGAACAAGATTAAATATTCAAACCAAGCTTTTCTGTAAGCTTTTTTGTTAAATTCTAATTTCGAAAGCCAACTTGAAATCCACAAAAAATCGTTGTTGAACCAAGACTTGATTTAGAAAAAAAGAATCGAAATGTAAAAGAAATCCAATTATAAATGCAAATGGTAGACAACACGGAGTCAGTTGATTAATATCGAAACAAAAGCAGTTTTTTTTTTTTGCTTTGTTTCTCTTAATTGGACTTGTGGCTTAATTATAGGCATTCGCTGGAATATTAAGCAGTTTTTTTTTTTGTTTGTTTATTGATGCGACATTTTGTATAACTTTCGGCAATTAAAATGATAGTTTGTTGGTTCTCATTAAAAATGTATTAATTTTTTCCAAATTTCTTTAATTTTTTTATTAGATTTGATTGCTTATAAATTGTGAATCAATTTCTTTTATTATCGGCGTGTGTGGTTTATTTTAAAATTTTTTAGAGAAACAATCAAATGAATTAAAAACCTCTTCGTCTTAATTAATTAAGCAATAAAATTTTATCTGCCACGCGTTTTAACAGATTTGGCAAAAGACAATATTTTCTGCACGAAATGGAATAAATATTCTCTGTCTCTGTCAAAGGTCTAGCAATGTGTGTGTTGCTTACACTTTTTAAATAAATATTTCGCTTGATACTGCACCAAATCATAATTGCTATTAAACTGTAATTTTTTAACTTAAATTCAATACATTTAATTGCTTCTATTTCTAGGCTTTTTAAATTGTATCGTGTCATATCCTAATTACGTTTCAATAATCTGTTGACAAAATACGTTGAAACATTCAAAGGCTAAGCGTTCACAATTTATTTCATTCCAAAATAGAATTAAGAAATCTTCAATATATACACCGATTTCCTCCAACATACATACACATACATACATAATTGGTCATTACAACCCTTCAGTCAGGATTACGACCTAGTTTCTCACACCACTTATGTTGTGTGTGTTAATTTTATACAGGAGTGGCGAGACCTACAGTCTAAAATCGACTCCGAACGACAGATTTTTGAGAAACTTTTCATGGCAATGCCAGAAATCAGCTGAGAGGAAGTCGCCGAAGAAATACTTTTTGAATTTTGTTTTGATGTCTGGCCTGGGGCTCGAACACTGGCTTTATGTCCAATAAGCCAACACACTGCCTACTAGACTACAGCGACTTCATAATTCTCACCCTAAGAATATTTTGTTTCATACACCTTGCCTGGTCTTTATTTTATATTTTTTTTTTCAAATATATACGGATTAGCTGAGATTTCCGGTGTTATTTATTTACTTTATTGGTCATTACAACCCTTTAGTCAGGATTGCGTCTTAGCTTCTAACACCACCCATGTTGTGTTCGTTAATTTTATATCGTGAGTGGTAGGATGACTGTGAAAAAGGGTTTTTGCCAGAAATCTGCTGAGAGGCAGTCGCCGATGAAGTACTTTTTCATATTTTCGTTCTGATGTCTGACCTGGGGTTTGAACCGATGCCTCATTCTAGTAAGCCCATATACTACCTACTAGACTACGGCGACTCTCCACTATACAGCGTACCAATAGAATCGTAAAGTGAATCAATCTTGCATTCAGTAAATCATATATGCATTCATTAAAAACACATGTATTCTTTTTTGATTTCCTAGGGCTATGTTTACTTAAAGCGAATTATTTTACAAATCCATATGTTTATATGTAAAATACGAACGGTACTGTGTGTTTGCGTGTAAAATCGTTCGTCTTACAAAAACAGGCCTCAACACTTACAAAACAGTGCTTGTTGAGTGCATATTCATTATTATTTTGATTTTGTGCGCTCATGATTCTCTTACACACGTGTGAGTGCTTGCAGACACAATATAACCAGTAACGAAACGCGATTTGACAGCGCATAGGCCAAACATGAAAGGGACAGCAAATATTACCAAAAAGTATTTCTATCCCTGTCTGTTTGCAACTCGGTTTTGTTTATTTATGTTTTTTTAGTTTACGGGGTGGGTTTTTTTTATTGGCGAGAGTTAATAAAAAATGCAATTTTTGTCTAAAACTATTAAAAAATAATAAAAACAACTAATAGCAATAACAATTTTAACTTTTCCTTTCAAGAAATTAAAAAATATTGGAAACTCACCAAGAAAATTTTTTTTTATGAGCAGTACGTCTTATTTTGATCTTGTAATATTTAGCTTCTTAATTACCTCTTGCACAAGAAACTATGTTCATTGTGACCGAAAATCACCCACATTTCGATTAATATTTAAATATTTAAGAATCTTTAAACTTTTCATTGAAGAAATTAAGAAATATTCGAAATTTTCCCTTTTTTAACACAAAATAAATGTTTATTTACATTTAGTTTTTCTACTTTAACCGCCAGTTTTCAGTCTGTATATCTATTGCTTCTAACACATTTGATTCGCAAAACATTACAACATTTTATTTCTCCCTCTAAATTGGCCTATGCTTTTATGTTATGAAGGTTTTTCATCTGTCAAAAGTTTCGTATGTGTATGCCTGTGCTTGCAGAGAAGAATGAATGGAATTATCACAGAATATACACAGAATTGAAACCTTTGGCGTTTAAAAACGCTCAAAGCAGCACTTTAACCTACCTCGTAGAGGGAGAAAAAAAATATTTTAATGTTTTGCGAATCAAATGTGTTAGAAGCAACAGCTATACAGAGTGAAAACTGGCGGTTAAAGTAGAAAAACTAAATGTAAATAAACATTTATTTTGTGTTAAAAAAGGGAAAATTTCGAATATTTCTTAATTTCTTCAATGAAAAGTTTAAAGATTCTTAAATATTTAAATATTAATCGAAATGTGTGTGATTTTCGGTCACAATGAATATAGTTTCTTGTGCAAGAGGTAATTAAGAAGCTAAATATTACAAGATCAAAATAAGACGTACTGCTCATAAAAAAATTTTCTTGCTGAAAGTTGCCAATATTTTTTAATTTCTTGAAAGAAAAAGTTAAAGTTGTTATTGTTATTAGTTGTTTTTATTATTTATTAATTGTTTTAGACAAACATTACATTTTTTATTAACTCTCGCCAATATAAAAAACCACCCCGAAAACTAAAAAAAACATAAATAAACAAAACAGAGTTACAATCAGAGAGAGACAGAAATACTTTTTGGTAATATTTGCTGTCTCTTTCTCCATGGAAAGTTAAACGTCAAACTCTTGTTTCTATTCTGTGTATATTCTGTGGGAATTATATTCACAGTTTATTAAAGAGATGAACACATTTTGAAGCATATAAACACATGCATGAGATCACAACAGTAATTCACAATTTTTCATTTTATTGACATTCATTTATATTTAATATTCATGCATTCATTTCTATTTTAATTTAATTAATTTGTTGTTTTATGCTGGATTCACCCATTGTTTCGGAACAAAATGCTTGTTCCGGAACAAATTCAGTTTTTTGAGAGTTTGTTCCAAAACGACTCACCCACTTCGAAAAATTGTTCTGTAAAAACAAGGCTACCATATGAAATATTTTTGTAAACGATGCGTGTTAGTTTTACAATTAGGCAGCACAGTAGCAGATGATTGCAATTCGTTTGTTTTCTTGGCTTGAGTGTGATCATATTTTTTATTGTGTTAAAAAGAAATTGTAAATGAAAACAAATCTGAAATTGTTGAAGTGAAAAAAATGGATAATAATGGATATTATACGTACATAAATAGATACATACAAATGTACATATAATATGATGTGGCAGCTCAGTTCAACTTTACTTAAAAAATTAAAGTAGCTGGCAACACACTTCGATTGTTTGGGAACAAAAATTAAAATTAAACCAATTCGAGCTGAAAATGTTCTGAAGCAAGTTTACTCTCTTTCGCTCTCTCTCTCAAAAAGAGAAACGTCAAACTACATATAAAAGAAATAGTTTCGGAACAAAATTCTTGTTCCGAAACAATGGGTGAATCCAGCTTTATAGTTTCAACGAAAATTTGTAGAAAACATTAAAGGCGGGTTCACCCACAAGTTTCTGAAACATTTTTGGTTCGGAGAATTTTCTTGCTTACTGAGAGTTTTCCGCAACATGATTCACCCATTTCAGAAACTTTGTTCGTAAAAACAGTGCTGCCATATTTAATTAAAAATGACAAATACATATGTGCATAAACTTAAGAAAGTTAATTATATATGTGTCAAAATAAAGAAATAAAAAAATTAATATTTATAACAAAAATAAACACTATTTGTGGTGAATTATTTGGTAAGAATAAAAACATCTTGTTCTGCGATGGATAAAATGGATATAAATCATTTGCTACTCTTGTTCACCACTGAAGTGACCAAAGTAAAATTACTTGCAAAATATATTTATGAAAAACGAAAATCAAAGATAAAAAAGAGGACGGCTGTAAGACCACTTTTGAAACAAAGAGAAGCCAAAGGGTATTTTCACTCACTAGTTCCCGAAATGCGTTTAAATGACGTAGATTCATTTATAAATTTTCATCGCATGGACCCTGGGACTTTCGATGAACTTCTGGAAATATTTGTGTATTGTATAAATTTCATATTGTGTGGCAACCTTTTCTAAAATGGTTCGGACCAAATTTAAAATTAATTTAATTCACACTGAGAGTTGTTCGCACAAAATAATTTCTCTCGCTCTCTGAGAGAAACGTCAAACTCCATATAAAAAAAATTTTGTGCGAACCAAAAATGTTTCAGAAACTTGTGGGTGAACCCGCCTTAACACTTATTCTGCGCTTGTGTCTTAAGTCTTTTGTAATATGACGTTGAATGGGAAATTTAAAAGTTTAAATTGAAAAACGAAATTTAAACAAAAAACGATTTGAAATCTTGTCAAATTTATTTTTTTTTTTTTTTTGTTGTGAAGCAGAATTCTTTAAACGAATGTTTAAATATTTTTTAAATAAAATGAAAAAAAAAATAATAATTATGTCTGTATGTACAAAAATATTGTGCGTTTCTTTATAAAGGGTGGACCATTTAAAAATTTAATAAAACATAAACGGTTTGATATTTTGCCAAATTTATTCTTTTATTGTGAAGTACAATTGTTCCGGTTCGAAATGGAATATTTTTTCATTCGTTTGGCTGCCGCGGCCTCATTCGATCGGACCAATTTTCGTACACTTTTTCGTATGTATGCAGTCGTATCTCAGTAATGGCATCACGAATGTTGGCCTTCAAATGATTAATTGTTTCTTAATTGACATCACCATTTCGACTAATTAAACGGCCATCAAACGTTTGACGCAATAAATCGAATGTGGCATCAGTTGTGTGGCAACTTAAACCATCCTATTGAAACCAAACATTGTTCACAACAATACCATGAAGAGCGGGTACAAAAAGTAGGTTATCATGATGCGCTAGGTGTCTCCATAGACCGGAATGGTTGCGCCGTCTCCATTTTCGAAAATATAAAAGCCAATAATGCCCCCGTTCGAGAAGGCACACCAAAGAGTCACTCGTAATAGGTGCATTGAAAGAAGATGAAAGTGAACTTCATCCGAAGAGATGATTTTTTTTTTTTTTGCAAAATCGACAGCCAATGAGTTCGTTGGCCCTGTAAATATCAACGTTGCTCAAGCGTAAATCGATTCATTACATTCAGTGGAGATAATAAACTGAATGTTGTGGCAGAATAGAATGCCATTAGTATTGCCAGATTCGAAATAACCGATGGATCAAATTGGAGCCAATGGATGGCTCGCCCTATATTACTGATTCGGTCAGACATCAAAACGAAATATGAAAAAATATTTCTTCGGCGACTTTCTCTCAGCAGATTTCTGGCAAAAACTCTGAGAGTAAATAAAATTGCCATGAAAAGTTTTTCAAAAATATGTCGTTCGTAGTCAACTTCAAATTGTAGATGCCGCCACTCATGTATAAAATTAACACACACAAAATGAGTGGTGTTGAGAAGCTAGGCCGTAATCCTGACTGAAGGGTTGTAATGGCCAATTATGTTATATTAACGTTAAACTTTTTGTATTTAGTACAGAGAATATTGCCATAATCATTATGAAATGCAATATGTTTCCTTATTGCACCAGGCATAGGATTGCATCTCGTTAATTCAAAATAAAATGGTTTTTGTTTAATAAAAAAAATTTAAATTTCATTTAATGATATACAAAAAATATGTCACCAATTTGTTGAAAGTCATATCAATTGAATTTTAAAAATATCGTTTTACGCCATACAATAGACAAACAAAATTGATTTTAGTTTTATATTTTATTTATTAAATAAAATTGGGGAACATTTGCAAGAACAAGTTTATTTTTATTTTTAATATTTAATTAATAACAATAATAACAAAAATAGAAGAAGAATCAATTGAAATATTAATTTGCAAAATGAACCAACAACTTTCGAATTTTATGGCATACTCTTGTATTGTTTTCTTTATTAATTTTTTAATTTTTTTAAATGAATTCATTCGAAAATAAAAACCAAGAAACGTAAAGACAAGTATTTTAAAATTAATGACAATAAATTTATTAAATTCCATAATCGAATAAAAAATTATTCATTTTATTTACAAATCTTTTGTATTATTTTTTAAAAAATTTATAAAAAATTACTTCCTTGACAATGACAAATGCTCAGTTTGGTGATCAACCATATTGGGGATCCTGAAAGTTAAAGAGATTTTTAAGGTAAAGTTTTTAGAATTTTTTTGTTATGATTGACGCTCCTTTTAGAATGTGAAAAAATTTTGTTTAACCTTAAATGGACACAACCATTTCAACAGGAACTTGTGAACTTTCACAGTTGTTAACAACTATCTTGTTGAAACTATATCAGTCGGATTAGTTGTCATTTATTCAGTCTCTTTTACCAAATCACCATGGCATTCAGCAATACGTGCAAATAATAAAATTGTTTTTATCAAAATGGGTCTAATGGACCTAATTTTCAACGAAAAATCATCTTCAGCGATTAGATCCAAAAAAAAATTGTTAAATTCGGGACGCTATACATCCTGATAGTCGCCGTAGTCTAGTAGGTAGTGTGTTGGCTTATTAGCTGTAAAGCCAGGGTTCAAACCCCAGGCCAGACATCAAAAAAGTATTTCTGCGGCGACTTCCTCTCAGCATATTTCTGGCAAAAACTCTGAGAGTAAATAAAATTGCTATGAAAAGTTTCTCAAAAAAAAATTTTCGTTCGGAGTCGACTTTAAACTGCAGGTCCCACCACTCATGTATAAAATTAACACACACAACATAAGTGGTGCGAGAAGTTAGGTCGTAATCCGAACGGTTGTAATGACCAATTCTGTATGTATGTATGTATACATACTGATAAAATCATTCTTTGGTGTGGATTTTAAACTGGTGCCGCCTTCTGTCTCAATTGCTGCGAGCACTGTAGATTGATGACTACGAACTTTTTGACTTGAATTTTATAATCGGAACGCCAACAACATGCGTTATAAACAGGACAGCCCAATGTGCCATTCAGTTCATAACACATTGAATTTTCTACACGAGCGATTAAATGATCATTTCACGTGGAGGTCATATAAACTGTGCAATTTGCCCACTCTAGATTTTTTCATGCGGGGCTTTCTAATGTCGCAGTTGTATGCGGATAAATCGCAAACGACAGCCATTATCAAAGTCAACAGAACCCATGCCATCGGTTAATTTCAGGTTTGTGCGAAAAGCGGGCCATAGTCTTGGAAAATTCGACATTTTGGATACGGATAATTAATCGATATTATACACATAAAGGCCTCTTTGAAAACTAACATAAAAATTTCGAAATACTGCTTTATTGAATTTAAAGATAAAAAGCGCTTGTAGAAAGACTCAAATTAAAAAAATACCCTGGGTGACCTGGTAGTCTAGTGGGTAGTGTGCTAGATTATTAGCGTGAGGATCGTGGGTTCGATTCCCACCAGAGACTCTGGTCTGTGACACTACACCGAGCATATGGTCAAGTTACTCCGCTCGTATATAATTAGAATATAATTTTTAATTGCATTGTAATTAATAAATAAATAAATAAAAATACTAGAGAGTCCGTGCGTAGAGAAAATCATTTCTTAAGGGAGCCGAATATATTTCTTTTAAACATATGACACTCTTCCATAATCTCTTAACAGTTTATGTTGAGTATACTCGCCAAAGCGAAACGAAAATTTTTCACACAATGTCGTGAATAACACGATTATTCACAAATTGAATTTGTATTATTATTCAACGATTCCAATGGAACTTTTTTCCCTGAAAAAGGTTAGTTTGGCAAACTTGATTATTTTAATTTATTTGAAGGCGCCGATAGTGTGTTGGCTTACTAGTTATAAGGCCACGGTTCAAACCCCGGGTCAGACATTTCCAACAAACTGAAACGTGAAAAAAATTTCCTTAGGCGACATCCTCTCAGCAGATTTCTGACAAAAACTCTGAGAGTAAATAAGGATTGCCATGAAAAGTTTCTCAAATAATCTGTTGTTCGGAGTCGACTTTAAATTGTATATCCCGCCACTCATGTTCTAAATTAACGCATACAGCATAAGTGGTGCGAGAAGCTGGGTTGTAATCCTGACTAAAGGGTTGTAATGACCAGTTACGTATGTAAGTATGTATGGAATGTAAACAATTTTCGAATGTTATTCTCTTGGGCAGATACTCTTCGGGAGATTATTCAGTTGCAAACAAAAGCTTACAAATGCTTGGAAAAACAATTTAATACTATGTTCAAATATGCACTTTTATTGAGTCAATATTCGGTTTATTGAGTATAATATTTTAGGTGTTGAGACATAACAATATACGCAGTTCAGCTGCTTATTCCATATTCATTTGACAGCTGGTAAACAATACAGCTGGTTGTTTCAACAGCATTGTTTTTGTTTTGTTCGCTGTTTTTTTTTGTTTGTCGTTGTTGATATATATCAGTAGATAGTGTTCAGAAAATTGTAATATGCTCACTGAACGTACTTATGACAGTGCTGCATTTTAAGTTTTACTCAATATTATAGCAATTTATGAATTTATTGAGCAATAATAAATTGACATTTTATATGAAGTATTGAGATCAATAATGCCGCTTATTGCGATTTACTCAATATAAGTGCATGTCTGAACATAGTATAACATTGCGAAAACTTGACTTAAAGTGTATTTCAAATTTTCTTGCAATTGTAGAACACACATGCCTTTATACTTGGAAAGAATAACATTCAAGAATTTAAATTTGGTACTCATGAATAAGAAACTACCTAGACAAGGTTATATACTGGCTATATTATTTGATTAAAAGTGTAGAGTTTATCATCCATTATTATGATAATTGTTTGTCTATTTTTGAGTTTTTTATTGAAATTTATTATGTTTTGTTTTTTTTTCTGAGCAGATCTAATTTTAACAACAATAAGCCTGTTGTCAGGTTTTTTTTTTGCAAATCTCGAAGTCGCCATTCAGAGGTAGACTGTCAAAAGGAAAGACAATTTGTTTGCCAGAGTTAAGACGAACAATATGCTTCTAATTTGCCATATTTAAGGCCATTAAAGAAGTATTTTAAAGCTTTATTACTAAAATATTTTACACTCTAATAAAAAAATTATGTGATAATCATTAAAATTGTGCAGAAAAAAAAAGAAAAAAAAGAGACGCGCTTTAAGAATACCAGCTCAGATGAAAACAAAACATAGAGTTTTATAATAAAATTCTATTGTAATTATAATATTTTTTGTTTCTCTTGTTTTTAATTTTGGCAAGTCTGCCAGCTTACGAGCATTTATTAGCATTTCAATAAAGTTTTAACACAGCCAGTTATCGGAAGTTAAGTTGAGCGTAACAAATTTCAAGCAAAAAAAAAAGCGAATGTTGTTCTATAGAGTTTATGATGTTGATTTCACAGGCTTTATTTCATATTTTTATGAAACCGAAAAATCAACAACAAATTATGAGTACGATGAGCATTAATGGATATTAAAAGTATATTATTGAAACGCTTTCAAGCATATGGTGTCCAACAAAGGAATTATGTTTTCAATAATGACAATAGTTTTCGAATACATTTAAATTACAAAAATGTTTGTGAGATTTTTTTGATCAGGTTTGATATTTTAATCTTTAGATTTGATAGCTTTATTGTGTAAAAGAAAAAATTTTTTTTTAAAATATTAGATTCTTTTGTACGTGGACCTCTATTTGTATGATACGTAATATTTAGTGAACGAAATATGAAAAAATATTTCTTTCGGCAACTTCCTCTCAAAAGATTTCTGACAATGACTCTGAGAATTAATAAAATTGCCATGATAAGATTCTTAACAATCTGTCGTTTGAAGTCGACACAACATAAGTGGTGTGAGAAGCTAGGCTGTAATCCAGACTTAAGTGCAGTAATGACCAATTATGTTATGTAATATTTAATGAATACTTATTTATATAATCGCCGTAGTGTAGTAGGTAGTATGTTACGCGAGAACAAGCTATTCAAACCCCAGCTCAGACATCTTCAACAAAACGAAACATGAACAAAAAATATTTCTTTCGGCAACTTCATCTCATCAGTCTGCTAGCAAAAACTCTGAGAGGAAAATAAAATTGCCATGAAAAGCTTCTCAAGTCTGTAGGTATGAGTGGTGTCAGAGCTAGGTTGTAGCCCTGACTAAGGGATTTTAGAGAACAAGAATATTTACTTGCTGTTATAATGCCAATCGACGTAGTCGAGTAGGTAGTGTATTGGCTTATTGGACATGAGGTAAACCAAGGCCTCCAGGTTAGACAACTCCAACAAATTGAAATACGAAAAAAATTTCTTAGGCGACTTCCTCTCAGCAGATTTTTTGTAAAAACTCTGGGAGTAAATAAAAATTGCCATGAAATTTTTCTCAAAAATCTGTCGTTTGGAGACGACTTTATACTGTGGGTCCCGCCACTCATATTTAGAATTAATACACACAACGTAAGTGGTGTGTAAGCTAGGTCGTAATCCTGACAGAAGTGTTTTTTTGTATTTCGATTAGTTGTCCTAGCATATGCGGGACCAATCTCACGTTGAGTCCCGAGGTTAAATATCTGGACCTGATCCTTGATCCCAAGCGAAACTGGTGGGCGAATCCGGCTGCTAGGGCACGTAAGGCGGAATGTGCTGCTTACTGCTGTAGTAGAGCGGTCGGAACCAGATGGGGTCTTCTCCCAAGGATCATGCGTTGGATATATTCTACGGTCATCGAACCCAACCTCTTATACGATGTTGCTTTCTGGTGGACTGCTCTGAACAGACAACACAACGTCAGATTTCTTGACAAGGTCAGAAGGTCGCAAAGCTCAACTGACTTCCTACTGTGCTTCTCGCTAAGCAGGCGGCTAAGTTTGCTGCGAGTAGACTTAATGTCCTGTCTCGTTGGCAAACTGTACCTTCTGGTCACTCCACTATTCTGGAGGTTGATACAGTGGCCCCCGTGAACATCGACTATCTCCCTGCTGAATATTGTCTCGACAAGGGTTTCCACTTTCTGATTCCGAGTAGGGACGACTGGAATCGTAATACTGTTGGCCCCCCGGAAGTCCTAGATATATATACTAACTCGATAATGGGGTTGGAAGCGGTGTCTACTCTGGGAAACTGGACCTGATCTTTTCTCTCCGTCTGCCGGACTACTGCAGCGTGTTTCAGGCGGAGGTGACGGCAATTTACCGGGCCGCTCAATGGATCCTTGTCAACGGTGCTCCTTTCACTCGCGTCTCGGTCTTTTGTGATAGTCAGGCCGCGATAAAATCTATCTCGGGTTTCGTGAATAACTCTAGGATAGTTAGGGAATGTCGCCGCTGCCTCGAACTTCTTTCTGGGCACTTCACCAGTGTCTCGCTGGTGTGGGTCCCCAAGCACAATAACATTCCGGGAAACTGTATTGCCGACGAGCTCGGCAGAGCTAGTGCGCTCCTTCCGGAATCCTCTTCAATTGAATTGGGTATGCCACCTGCCTCGGTCAAGTTGAACATTGCGCGGAAATTCTTTCAGGACGCCAACCTATCCTGGGTCAATGAGGAGTCCTGCTCTATCGCTGGACTTACCTGGCCCTTGATGGATAGAAGGCGTACCAACCAATTACTTGATCTTGGTCGTGACGTCATCTTTACTACAGTGACCAAGCTTACAGGTCATTGCGTTATGGGTAGACACGCGGAAAGAATGAGGCACCCATTTAACGACTTCTGCCGTGGATGCAGATCCGCTGAGGAACAGGAGACTGTTATCCACTTTCATTGTCAGTGCCCGTCTCTTGCTAGGTGTAGATATAGGTTATTTGGCTCCCCATTTCTTCTCAGCTTGACGGAGCTATCATCTATTGATATCAAGGCTATAGCTTCGTTCATCAAACTTTCTGCCTGGTTTTCCAGTGTAGGGTAGTCGTGCTTTTGATGTGCAGCCCTTGCGCTGACCAACTTCTTCATCTTCCCTGATTTTGGTGGAACTTGGTCAGTATAGGGACTGCGTTCACCCGGGGCATCACAACGGGCCGCTATTCGTGCTCAAGTGAGCTTTGTGATATCAAAGCTACCACTGCGACCTAATCTAACCTTTGATTAGTTAAAGATGTCTGACCTGATCTGAGCCGTGGCCTCACGTCTAATAAGCGAACACACTACCTCTTAGACTATGGCGAGTTTTCTTTCACAAAAAGTATAATTAGCAACCCTCGTATTTAATTTTAAATTTGCATAATATTGTAATAAATATTCCTGAATATTGTTTCGTATTTTTTTGGCAAAAAAAAAGAAACAATGTTTTTAAGTTATTTTCATAAGGGAAGAATTCAGAAGAATTTCATTGTAATGGTCGTTCTTAATTGAAATCATAAATAAAGTCTGAGTTATGATGGTGTCAACATTTTCGTAAAACATTTCATAACAAGACTCATAAATTTTTCGAATAACACGTCCATTATTTGATTGTTGTAAACAAACTGGTTAAGCTTTTTAAGAACTAAAAACTGAATTTGATTCTTCTTTATTTAATCTGTAATAATTTCATAAATGCGCAATTAGTGTGTTAAAAATTGTTAACAATTGAAACAATTTATTGTAACAATACTTATGCTAAAATATCTTTGTTTTGATTAAAAACCAGAGCGATAGAGCGTTCTATTATTTCTGGGAATAATTATTAACAAAAAGAAGAAGAAAATATAATATAGGGTAGGCCATTTAAATGTTTAAATTTAAAAATGCAATACAACACAAACCCCAGGCCAGACATCAAAACAAAATGCAAAAAATATTTCTTCGGCGACTTCCTTTCTGGCAAAAACTCTGAGAGTTAATAAGAAATTGCCATGGAAAAGTTTCTCAAAAATCTGTCGTTCGGAATCGACTTTAAACTATAGCTCCCGCCAGGCGTGTTAAAATTAATACACACAACATAAGTGGTGAGAGAAGCTAGGCCGTAATCCTGACTGAAGGGTTGTAATGACCAATTATGTATTTATGAATACAACAAAAACGGTTTAACATTTTGCCAAATTTATTCTTTTGTTACGAAGTACAATTGTTCCGGTTAGAAATCAAATATCATTTCTTTCATAAAGCTGCCGCTGCTGGCCTCACAGTACCTCATTCGATCGCACCAATTTTAATTCACTTTTTCGAGTATATGGAGTCGTATCTCGGCAATGGCATCACGAATGTTGGTCTTCAAATGCTCAATTGTCTCTGATTTGCCGGCATAACACTTTTCTTTAACAGCGCCCCACCGAAAATAGTCGAAGGGTGTCAAATCGCAGCTTCTTGACGGCCAATTGATATCACCATTTCGGCCAATTAGACGGCCATCAAACGTTTGATGCAATAAATCAATTGTGGCAACATCGTTCACACCAATACCAAGAAGAATGGGTACAAAAAAATCGGTTATCATGGTGCGATAGGTGGCTCCATTGACTGTAATGGTTGCGTCGTCCTCATTTACAAAGAAATATGGGCCAATCATGCCTCCGCTCCACAAGCCGCATCAAACAGTCACTTGTAACGAGTGTATTGGCCTCTGTAGGATAACGTGTAGGTTTTAAGAGCCCCAAATACAGCAATTTTGCTTATTAATGTACCCTCCAAAATGAAAATGAGCTTTATCCGATTTTTTGGCAAAATTGACATCATTGTGCAGGTTCTCGTTGGCTCATCTATTTCAATAAATCCCTACGTTGTTCACTTTCTATTGATATTTGACAACTCAAAAAAAGAAACAACGAACAAAACAAAAATAATGTTGTTGAAACAACCAGCTGTTTTGTTTACCAGCTGTCAAATGAATATTGAATAAGCAGCTGAACTGCGTATATTATTATGTCTGAACACTTAAAATATTGTAATCAATAAACCGAATATTGGCTCAATAAAAGTTCATGTCTGAACATAGTATGAATTGATTCATTACGTTCAGTGTAGTTTCTGTGTGCTAGATTCGAAATAACAAATAGTTCAAATTTAAACCGACAGATGACCCACCCTTTACCTTTTAATGTTAAAGTTTAAATATTTCACAATGAAACTAATTGTGTGTCTGCAGTTAAATATTTAAAAAAAAATTTTTTTATTGCTTCTGTAATTTAAATATTTCTTAACGGGTAGTAGTAGTATTTTGTGTTTTAATTTAAAATTTAAAAAAAACATGTTTTTAAAGAAACAAACAAAAATGAATTTAATAAATGCATATCGATGAGATGCTTTAAATCTATAAAAAGCCCATTATATGGCTTGCTTATGCCAAATTATGATACGATAGATTGAATTGATAACAAATGTTTTAAACGCGACACTTTCAAGTTTGTTCATTAATTAAATAAAGAGGATTAAAATTATTAATTAGCAGCAAACGCAAAATGTGTTAAATTGCAACAAAATTATTTGGAATAAATTAATGCCAAAACATTTATGTATTTTTCAGTTACCAAGAGAACTGTCACACTTAAAGGGTTTTAAATACATAGTCGTGTAAGGAGGCGTTAGTGACGCGTATTAAATAAAACTTTGTTACTTTTTCCAGGGGACAGCTAAGGATAGAGCTATCAGGCAATCGATTTGTTAGTTCACGATGCTTTTGCCTATAATTATCCTGCCCACAGTGTTAAGGGTTCTGTTCTTCCCACGAAAGCACAATAGCAAATCTGTGAAGACGTATTCACAAGAGATGGCACGACATTCTGAAACTCAACATAATCCACAGAAAAAGATACTCAGCTGCAATGGCAAATATATTTGCCAAACGAATTCACAAAATTTTTAAATATTTCTTACACTCTACATTCAAAACAGTATACAAATATTATGCAATTGCCAGTACCCTAAAAATACCCTTCAACGAGAATGGTGGAATATAAGATTATGACATATTTACACCGAATATTTAGTCTTCCCGAGTGAGCTCGAAACTTTCTTATATTCTATGATATTCATCTACTTAGTGGGGGCAAAGTGTACTTGGTAACCAACCATACGAAAAGCAGAGGATATCAGAAAAGCCCAGGCTCACCATATTGAAATCGTCGTAGTCTACTGGCTAGTGCATTGGCTTATTAGACGCGAGTCCCACCTCAGACATATCGAACAAAAACGGAATATGAAAAAATATTTCTTCGATGACTTACTCTCTCAGCAGTCTTGTAGGAAAAATCATGACAATTCAGTAAAAGTAAGCAATAACCAACACGGTTTTTTTATAAGAAAGGGGAGGTAATTGATGATGCAGAGCACACTGTTTATGCATGCTGGCATAGCTATCGCTCTGTACTGACGTCGATAGTTCGAACGATCACAGCCGCTAATATTGTCGGGGTTATGACTGCGAGTAGTGAAAATTGGACCTCGGTAGTGAATTACGCAGAGCGCATTCTGAGACGGAAGAAGAGAGATCTTGAGGCTGCAGAACAAGTAAGCATGTCGGCATAGGTGAAACTGTCACACGTGCCAAGCGTATCCCGGACGATGATTTAGACGAAAGGAATAGTGAAGACGCTTAGATGACTCCTCAACTTTCGATTCGCAATCCAGACGCTGCTATAGACATGAAGAGGCCAAAGAGCCAAAAGGACTCCACTCCGAAGTAATACCACCGTAGTTCCGGAAACAAGTCCTGTGAGGGCCCCACACACGGAGGATGTGACGACTTCCTCTATAGTGCGGTTAAGTACATTTCCCCTTCTCGGCGAAGAAAAAAATTATAAGAAACCGTAGCGCATGAAATGAAATTTACATCATACTATATTCAATTCTACTGTTCAAAATTAATGGAAATCATCATCAATCAAATAATTAATTAAACAGGGAAAGGCATACAACAGTATAGGAGAACACTGCTGTGCACCGACATTAAGAAGAATCAATTCTACGCCCTAGTAATTACCACGACCAATGTAATTCGAACAAGAGATATCGTTATAATCCTGGGTGACTTGTAACTCCAGGAAATCACAAAGTAGAATGCAGTAGCTATTGCCAGAAGATGAGAAAAAAATCATAAAAAGAGCAACTCCTGAATGAAATACCATAACTAATATAGCCACAAAGGTTGCACCAGCTGATATCAGGTGATGCTTGAATTAGCCAGCAGCAAAATTAAAGCTCATATCCAAAATACATATGTATTGTATGACCAAACTGAAATGTCTACTAATGTAGCCTTTCAATTGTGACAATTTCCACCGTAGTCTAGTGGTAGTATGTTGGTCTACTAGATGAGGGCTCAGATATCAATAAAACAGTTGCAGAAAAATTATTTCTTTCGGCCTCTTCCCTAAGACTACATTTCGGAAAAGCAATCAGCAATCTCCTTAATAGTACACTTAAGATTTAAAATTCAGGTCAGGCTTATGACGTAGCTTCTCACATCACTTATGTTGTGTTTTTAATTGTATCCATAAGTGGCGGGACCTCCAGTTTAAAGACGACACTGAGCGACAGATTTTTGAGAAACTTTTCATGTAAATTTTATTTACTTTTAGGGCCATTATTACAACTTGCCGTTAACTAAAGGGAGGATTTTAACGGGTAGATAAATTGTTTTTCATTATCATAAGTGGACAATAAGGTAGAAGTAAGCGTTAAGCTAAAGGGAGGATCATCCTACCTTTAACTTTTAAAGTTAAGTTTATGTTTGAACCTGCCATATTATATATTATTTTCAATATGGCAACTTCAAATATAAACAAAATGAGCATATACGTTGCCAATGCGTTTAAAAAAAACTTGTTTAATTGAGCAGTGTTACCGACATTGCTCTGGCACTGCCATATTTTTGAAAAAGTTAACTTTATTTTATCATTAGGTTGTAATAACGAAAATAAGTTGAAGCTAACTTTACAGTTTCCTTTAGCTAAAGTTACCTTTAACTAAACACAACTTTAAGGACAAGTTGTAATAATGGCCCTCAGAGTTTTTGCGAGAACTCTGCTGAGAAGAAGTGGGCGAAGAAATATTTGTTCATATTTCGTTTAGTTGGAGATGTCTGCGGCTAAGAAGCCAACACACTACTTTCTAAACTAGGTCGACTTCAATGTACAAGTACATCGTTTTTGCAAAGAATTTCATTTCTTTTTTTTTTAACTGAGATCAGAAATCGTTTATCCGATAGTACTTATCAGGGGTCTATTTAACGAAACACTAGTATTCAATCCAAGTGTATTTGATCATTTCTAAAATAATTATGATTGACAAAATCGTCGTTTTGATTAAAATATCGTTTTCAGTTTTCTTATATACAAGAATTATTGTTTTTTTTTTTGCTAATTTCTGGTTGCTAATACTATCGGTTAACCCATTAAATAATTACAGGTTTTCGATTTAATTCCTTAATTGCCTTACTAATAATTTGAATTTCTTTTTTTGTTCTTGTTTTTTTTTTTTTGCAATTTCATTAAACACTATGCCAATAACAATCTATTTAAAGAGTAGAAGAAAATATTAAAAATTCAACAGCATCATTAACATTTTGTTATGGACAAATAAAAATTTGCATTTAGGAATTAAGGCACATTTAAATACTGGAACAAACATGTGCAGCTTTGGTTAAAAAAAGTTTTTATTTAAAATTTTTCTAAATTTAATCAACAGCAACACGCGTATAAAATTTTTGTTTCTCTTTTCTATCATCAAAATAAACAAAAAAAAGAAAAGAAATTTTAATTTTTTTTTCAATCACAACACAATTTCTTTCTCCTCTAGTAGGCCAAAACTAAAACCTTAAGGGAGTTTAACTCTTTTGATTTATTGTAAAATAAAAATCAAAATAATTTTAAACAAAACATAACAAAAAAACATCGTAAAGTTCATTGATCTGAGATTGTTTTTTTTTTCAGACACCAACGGTTTTATGGGATCTCTTTCATCACTATTTTACCACTTCTTTTTACTACTATTTCTTCAAAAAATAAAAAAAAAATTGTTTTTAAATTTATTTTCTTTTAATTTTAATCTCCCATGCATAACGAGATAAGCTTGTGCTGTGCGTTTTCTAATTTATTCAAAAGCCTCAAAAATGTAAAAATGATGTCCAGAAGATTCGCTGATCATGGTAAAACAAACACTTCTGCAAATATGTTCCTGACCAATATTAGGAAGACACAGAAATCAGGAACTGTTTTGTCGAGCATACTCGTCAAAGTAAAACGAAAATTTTTCCCATAATGTCGAGTATACACGTATTTATTGCCGAAATAAGTCGCTGTCGTATTATTATGCAACGATTCTACATTCATCTGTCCGGTCTTCGGCCAAGTGCAAGAATATCTCTTCTTCTTAGTCGATTATTTCCGGGATAACATACCAGGATAACATAGCACGATGTAACGTATTTTGACTTATCCCCAAATTAAAACAAAAAATTAATGGTTTCCGCAAATCATCGTTATCTGGTACCAAGTCCACCATCTTTTGCACGCTCACCAAATATGATATGGTTTGTTTGCTCACTGATTTGATGTAACATTTTTGACATTAATGACGTTAATAAGTAATGTTCCCTATGGAGATATTTGTATCTTGACCTTCACTTCATACCGACAACCTGATATTCGTGACTTCCACATTAAACAATGATCGTGTTGTAAAAAAATGGAGTGCCGTCCGCAAACATCGAAATATGAATTTTTCTCCAATTGGCATGGTCGAAGTATATGAGAGTGGACCTAGAATGATGCCCTGGGAACCTTTGAACTGATTTCCTAAGGGGTACTTACTCTTACTCAAATAGCTCATATATATTTTCAGAAAATTTGGACATTTCATGCCACATCTTATCTTGAGAAACATCTTTAATGAGGGCGTAACATTTTTTTTTTTTTTCAAAGGTTCCTCTAATCAAATGAAGTCGCCGTGGTGTAGTAGGTAGTGTGTTGGCTTACTATTCGTAAAGCCCGGGTTTGTATCCCAGGTCAGACATCAAAAATGAAATATGAAAAAAAAAATATTTCTTCGGCGACTTCCTCTCAGCAGATTCTGGCAAAAACTCTGAGAGTAAAATAAAAAAACTGCCATGAAAAAGTTTCTCAAAATTGTGTCGTTCGGAGTCGACGTTAAACTGTAGGTCCCGCCACTCACGTATAAAATTAACGTACACAACATGAGTGGTGTGAGAAGCTAGGCCGTAATCCTGACTGAAGGGTTGTAATGGCCAATTATGTATGTATGTCCTCTAATCAAATTAACCAACGTAGGAGTTGTTGTATTGTGCTATGGTTTTTCCTAAAGCCACTAACACATTTAATAGTCGAAGTCTTAACACTTTTTCAAATAATTTCGACTAGTCATCCATGGTATGGCCCGCACATGACTTCGGTATCAAGTCATTTAGTGAAACTTTCCAATTTGTGAAGAGGTACCGGAAACGTATACTGTCGTACCTTATGAGTAAGACAGCTCCTACTTCTACGCCAGGTAACTCTGGGATCTTTTCATTGCTGATCTTGTCCATATCAGGAGTTCATCGATATCAGTGGAATAGAATCTATAGTGCCTAATTTGTTTTGAGGTCTTAACAGCACATTGGAAGGCTAGTAAGAGACTAGGTAGGTAGAGTTGGCTGTCCCCTCGATGGAGTCATAAGCGGACATACTTAGGCTGCACACAAGGACCATTGTGATACCACAGTTTTACCTTCTCCCCTACTCCGATGAAGCAACTCAGACAGTTAATCTAGATCCTCCATGTAATAGGCACCCAAGTCCTTTTTCTCCTCCGACCAAGTGCCAGGCATGTGCACAGTAGTCTCATCCTCCTCCTCATCTCCACAGCTTCTGCAGAAATCAGTCGCAAGGCGTTCCTATAATGCAATGCCCCGTAATAACCCCGATAACAGTGCTGAGCCTACTTCTTTGGAGTTTAGGCAGAGTCGCCGTGCACCTCCTGTCCAGCCTTCGCCAGATTTTTTGCGCCGTTTTGCTCTTGTCCGAAGCTGCCCACCTACTGTTGACAACATCTACGATTGCATTGTCAATTACAAGCTTGCAGGTACTCAAAGTGATCCCCAATGTAGAGAATTCATCAGAGAGTTCGATGTCGTGCCCCTTCTGGCCAGTTCATCCGCTCTGCAGTTGACAGGAATATCCTTATGTCCCGGTACCCATGTGATACATACATCATATCGGTTCGCCACCTCATTTAAATATCTGCGACAGCCGCCTGGCTATCGGAAGATGTGATTTTCTGCCTGCGAACATTTTTGTCCACAATAATTTTTACCGCAGCCTGAATTGCTAACACTTTCGCCTGAAAGACGCTGCAATGATTCGGTAGCCTTATAGACTTGAATATTCCGATTGATTCCGAATAAATGCCAATTCCAACGGCTCCTTCCAGTTTAGAGCCATCGGTGTAAATTTGTGCGGAGTCCCTTGCGAGATGCGCCGCACCATTCCTCCAGTCCTCCCTTTCCGGAATGGATGTCCTAAAATGCATCGAGAAGTCATATCGCGGTGTCATGTAGTCATTGCTTCCGACAATATCAGTTTCTCCAAGTATCCTTGTATGGCCAACGTCCGATGTATGATATTGTCTAGTCGTCCAGAGATGCCTATTAACCTTAGCCGCCACGCCCTTGCAGTAGAAGTCAAACGGTAGAAGGTATAAGATTATCTCCAGAGCGATCGCAGGAGTAGTGCGCTTGCGTAGAAATTAAATATTAAACTTTGTTATTTTAAGGAATTCATTTCTTGTTCATACGATTTTCATGGCAATTTCGACAGTTGATCAAATCGGTTTAATTTTCGTATCCATCTATTTCTGAAATGATTTCTATGATTATCGGATCATCGTGTTATTGTCTCAGAATAAAATTTTACAGTCTTTGGGCCATTATTACAACTTGCCGTTAAGTGAAGGGAGGATTTTAACGGGCAGATAAATTGTTTTTCATTATTATAAGTGGACAATATGGTAGAAGTGAGCGCTAAGTTAAAGAAAGTTAACTTTATGTTTGAACTTGCCATATTATATGTTATTTTAAATATGGCAACTTTAAATGTAAATAAAATGAGCAAATACAACAAAAAAGAAGCCAGTCGTTGCCATTGCGTTAAAAAAATTTGTTAATTGAGCAGTTTTATCGACATTGCTACGGCACTGCCATATTTTTGAAAAAGTTAACTTTATTTTATCATTAATAACGAAAAGAAGTTAAAGGAGACTTTAAAGTTCACATTAACTAAAGTTATATTTAACTAAACCCAAATTTAACGGCAAATTGTAATAATGTTGTTGGCTGCCAGTTTATTAACAAATTCAGTGCAATTTCATTACCATGTTGGCCCGAAAGAACAAACTTTTAAAGACGGTTAAGAAATGTCTGCGTGTAGCTTTTCCTACAGCAAAGTAAGGAAAACCAGAAGTAAGAAAATCAGTTGCAAAATAAAATTTTATTGCTTTTGTGTTTAATAACTTTAAAGGTTTACGAATATTTCTCTTTATTGAATGATCTTTATGATCATATAAATAACACGTAAACTATTCTACAAACAAGTCTGTACATTGCGTTCTATAGGGAATGAAAAAAAAAATAAATTTGTTTTCTGAAGTTTATTTACCGACTCAAAAATCGAGGTTTTTTTTCGTTGTGAACCAAAAAAGGAGGCCAATGAAGTAAATTAACCAAAGAGTACACACCTCCTCTTTTAAACCACTACATCAGAATCTTGAGAGACAGAAATCTTCAGATAAAATTCTTTTGACCGCCCTCATGACAAACAAATACAATTGAAAACATCTTGAGGCTGATTTCAAGGGGTATTTGACTTGTTTTTTTTTTGTTGGTTTAATTGTTTTTGGCATAATATTTAGCATCCATTTGCTCAAGTACCTTTTTTACAAAGCCTGTGGTCGAACTATTGTTTTTTTTTTAAAAAGCTGAAACAATTTCTAATAAAAAACAGATAAGAAAACATATATTCCCTCAAGCAAAATCTCGAAAGTTTTCAATATGAAAAATGCCAAATAAGCCATTTGTAATGTTTGTTTGTAATTTAAATTCGTTTAACAAAACAAATGTTTAATGATTGTTTAAACAAAATTCACTAAGTTTTTTTGTGATCATTCAATAGGTTTAAGAGCTTTAGAGAAAACGTGATTATGTATGTATTCCGTTTACAGCATTACTTCATGTGGTACGTTTATTGACTTCTTTCATTGCGTCATTATAAAACATGGCTGTGGTACTGTTGGTATTACGTTATGATAGATAAAAAACTAAACAAACAAAAATTTTAATTCAGATTTTCAATAGGTTTGTTAAGGAATTTCGTTTTTTTTCTCTTGTATTTATTGTTTAACAAATAATACTTCAGGTCTTAAATAGGCGTACAAAGTTGAATATTTTACATGCACCATTAGTAAGAAATGAAAATTATCATGAATAAATTGAAAATTTATGAATGAATTGTAATTTAAATTAAAATTTTATTTTTATTTTGTAATTTTCATTTCATTTCCGGTATACCGTATTACATACATTATTACGTCAAGAATAAGAAAACTGATACGCCAATGATTGTTATTTGTTATTTAGATTTGTATTATTTTTTTCTAGCCCGTGGTTGAGGCGTATTTCTAAATATAGGTTAATAATAGCGGGGACATCGCCTTAAGTACTGATCAGCTAATAAGATCAGAAACTCATGGCAAAAATACAAAATATTTTCAATTTTATATTTTTTTAATAAAAATATTAATTTAAAAAAGACAGGGTGCCCTGGTAGTTGTGGGTAGTGTGCTAGACTATTAGCGTGAGGGTCGTGGGTTCGATTCCCACCAGAGACTCTGGTGTGCTACACTACACTGAGAATATGGTCAATGTTACTCAACTCGTATATAATTAGAATATAATTTGTAATTGTATTGTAATAAATAAATGTAATAAATAAATAAATAAAAAAGACAGTGGTTTACTTTACATGGAATATTTCACGCCCAATGCTGCAATAAATACACTTTTAAGTCAAACTCTTCAAAGCGGTACTTTTTAGTTAGGGTTCCAGTTTCTCACACCACTTATGTTGTGTTTGAATTTTATACATCAGTAACGGGACCCACAGTTTAAAGTCGAATCCAAATGACAGATTTTTGAGAAACTTTTTATGGCAATTTTATTTCACTCTCAGAGTTTTTGGCCAAAAATTTGCTGAGAGTAAATCGCCGAAGAAATATTTCGTTTTATTAGAGATGCCTGACCTAGGGGTTTGAACCGTGGCCTCACGTCTAGTAAGCCAACAGACTACCTGGTTTATCCATACATCCTGGCTAAGCCTGGAACCACACAGATCTTTTTATGAAGCCACTTATACTTCTGATAGAAGGGTTATAGAGCCTATGATATCCAGATAGTTTTTTTTATGCCGAGGAGGGGTAAATGTACCTAACCGCACCATATAGGAAGTCGCCACATCCTCCCTGTGTGGGGCCCTCACCCACTAAATCCCCCCTCGTCTCGTGCACTTGTTGTGCCCACTCCGGAACTACGGTGATATTACTTCGGAGTGGAGTCCCCTTGGCCCCTGCGTGTTCATATCCGCGTCCGGATTGCGTCTCGAACGTTAAAGAGATATCTAGGTGTCTCCACTATTCCTTTCGTCCAGGTCCCTGATTCGAATTTCGCCTGACACGTGTGCCAGTTTCCTCTATGCCGGCGTGCCCACATGTTCCGCAGCCAGATAGATGGCACAGATCCAATACACACGATCTGCAGAAAAATACGCAGCTAATGAGGAAGTCGCCGTAGTGTAGTAGGCTACGTGTACTAGACTACGGCTACATAGAGAATATACGTCGTGTAAGCAAAAATTGCACAAAACCATTTGAATGAGAACTATGTATGATCCCATACAAGTTGAGTCTTAAAAAAAGCGCTGTGATAACTGTGAGATATAACCAGATGAATACAATATCCCTTGATTTGAAGGAAATGTTAACTAATGTTGAAAAATGTATTACTTACGGCAACATTATGCTAAAATGTTCCGAATTTTAAAACTGTTGTGTCCAGCAGTGAACAACAGAAGAACCAAGAAACTACTGGAGTTCGCCAAGGCAACGGTTCATACTCTAACAGGAATTCATAAGGGGCAATGCGCTATTGGCAATTTAGCCACCAAGCTCGATCTGCCGCACAGAAATTACTGAAGAAGTGGAGTGAAAGGCAGAACATTGCACTTGAATGACAGAACATTTGTAGGTCTGCGCATGATAGCAAACGTGCCACTAAGGCAATTGGTTGGTTTCATCCGGAGATTAGGGTGGTTTAACCCGGCTTACTTCACACTGGGTAACACAATAGGCTACCGTGTCAACTTGCCTGTGAATGACAAGCTACCCGCTAACCTAACCTAACCTTTCTTAGATTAGTTTGTATTTATTTTGGCAAAACTTTGTAAAATGTAGATTTTTTTTCGGATTTAGAAATAATTGCTCAAAAAAAAATTTTTTTATAATTCCAAGCTTCTTTTCCATCCTAACTTATCCTGTTTTTACACTATTTAACGCATTAAGGGCCATTATTACAACTTGTCGTTAACTAAAGGGAGGATTATAATGGGCAGACATTGCTCCGGCACTGCCATATTTTAGAAAAAGTTTACTTTATTTTATCATTAGGGCGTAATAACAAAAATAAATTAAAGGTGACTTTAAAGTTCACTTTAGCTAAAGTTACCTTTAACTAAACCCAAGTTTAACGGCAAGTTGTAATAATAGCAAAAAATTTTCTAATTCTTGATATTTCTGCTCTAAGAGCTCCTTCAAGATATTTATTATTTAAATCGATGCTGGTATAACTTTATTTTATCTGTAAGTTGTAATAACGAAAATAAGTTAAAGGTGACTTTAAAGTTTACTTTAGCTAAAGTTACCTTTAACTACACCCAAGTTTAATGGCAAGTTGTAATAATGGCCCTAAGAATATGAACAAATTGCCTTTTAGCTTCGCTATACTTTTTAAAACCCTGACTCCTGACGATAATTCCTTTTGGCTGTAGGAAATCTATGCGATATGTGTCCCTCCTCTAGGGAATACGTCTTTAAGTTAAATAGCCATTAAAGTGTTCTGAATACGCGCTCTACACACTGATATGCTGCGGTGGATCGTATGCAGTTCAAGTATGAAAATATCTACAGTATCGTGTTATTTATATTGAAATTTGTTTAGAATTTTAAGATTCTATTGTTAAATTTCGAACTTGTTCCTCCAATTCATTCTTGTTATTAACTCCCTTTCTTTTTATATTCAAATCTCTGTGCTTGTCTTTAAAGCCATTGATTTATGAGAACTAGTCATTTAAGTTAAGAACATAAAATTAATCTTAAAGCCACTCAATAGAGTTTAAAAACCTGATCAATATTAAGAAAAAACTACAAACAAACAAAAAATCTACAAAGAAAATATTAAAAATTCTATTTTAAATTCTAAAAAATAAATAAATCCTAGAGAAATAAAGAAGAAGAAGACCATAAAAACAGCCGCAATCAAAAAAGAACTTTTGCGAGTTTTTTGTGTTCAAATAAAATTTGCATAAATTATTGACAAAAAAAAAAAGTTCATTAAAGGTTTTCAGAGACAAAGCGTCTCGAATTTTACCAACGCGTTAGTATGCAAAATTAATTTAAAAAAAACAAAAAGAGGAACAAAATCAAGTTGAGAAAACGAAGCGTAGATTTTAACATCTTTTCAAATACGAAATCTTTATTTGGCTAGATTTAACGATCTTAACGTTATTTTACAATAATTGTTAAGTTGAACTTTTTTGCCATACTCTCAATAGGCCATAAAAACTTAATTGATTTTTTACATCTTTTATACCCGTAAGGTTGAAAGTTTTAATGCCTTAAGATAAAGAAGCGAATAGCCTCATTCACTAATAGACTTATTATTATGACAGCACAATGCATCTTCCAACAGATTTATTTACCATGCAAGATAAGAGGATAAGAAGATCAGATCAGGCAACCTACACCACAGGGTAATGTATACAACACATACATAACATACATACATAATTGGTCATTACAATACTTCAGTCAGGATCACGACCTAGTTCTCACACCACTTATGTTGTGTGTATTAATTTTTATACATGAGTGGAGGGACCAACAATTTAAAGTCGACTCCGAACGACAGATTTTTGAGAAACTTTTCATGGCAATTTTTTTTACTCTCACAGTCTTTGCCAGAAATCTGCTGAGAGGAAGTCGCCGATGAAATACTTTTTGTATTTTGTTTTGATGTCTGGCCTGGAGCTCGAACCCTGGCTTTACGTCTAATAAACCAACACACTACCTACTAGACTACGGCGACTTCAATGTATACAACAAGTGACCTAAAAAATTTCAAATTTATCTTCAAAGACGTTCTTAGTGATATTATCAATAAAAAAAACTTGGAATTATTACATCCATACATACATAATTGGTCATTTCAACCATTCAGTTAGTATTACGACCTAGCTTCTCACACTACTTATGTTGTGTGTGTGTGTGTTAATTTTATACATGAATGGCGTGACCTACAGTTTAAAGTCGATTCTGAACGACAGATTTCTGAGAAACTTTTTCATGACATTTTTTTACTCTCACAGTCTTTGCCAGAAATCTGCTGGGAGACGGTCACCGAAGATTTATGTTTTCATATTTTGTTCAGTTTGAGACGTCTGACTTGGGGATGGAACCGTGGCCTCCTGTCTAATAAGCAAACATACTACCTCCTGGACTACAAAGACTTGGATTTAGAAATTGTTCTCTACTCGATTTATCTTGTTTGCATTCAAGTATACGTCCCCTTCTTTAGGCGATAACTTTTTTGGTATGGCATGACGCTCCATGCAATTACATGGCTATTCTTCTGCATTTGTCCTTGTTTCTGAATTTTTTACGTATTCTCAGTGTATTATTAATTATTATAATAAACTAGTTAACCTAGTCTCCATTCATTTATGGTTTCTGTAGAAGCAGCCGTAAATTTATGCTCATTGCAGTTTAACTAGCATTCATTATCATAAGTAGTTGGTGTAAAAATTCTATTGTAAGCTGCTTTGGCTGTAAATTCTAAGCACAATTATCAGTGCTATACACACATTCATAACTGGTCATTACAACCCTTCAGTTAGGATTACGACCTAGCTCTAACATCACTTATATTTAGTTTTATACATGAGTGGCGGGATCTACATAGAATTTAAGGTCGACTCTGAATGACGGAGTTGTTTATAAACTTTTCATGACAATTTTGTTTACTTTCACAGTTTTTGCCAGAAATCTGCTGAGAGGACGGCATAGAAGAAATATTTTTTAAAAAAAAATATTTATATTTAAAAGATGTCTGACCTGGGGCTAGAATCATGGCCTCACATCTAATAATTATCTGTGTTATATCTACAAAAAATAACTCTCAGAAAATCGCAATCATCCATCGCTGCTTTCTCAATCAAACGTTTATCTCAAAAGTATACCCTAATCATGTACGGGGCATTTAAAACGGAAAGAGAACGAATTTCCCACCCATACAAATGAGTCTCATTTAGAATATTCAAGCCGGCCTTATTGAGAGCAATACATTTGCATAAAATATACTCTCCAGATAGTGTCTAGTAGCATCCAAATAGAAAAGTTTCTTACTTTCTTATTTAATTATGCAACACAACGCTTTAGTAAGGATTAAAACCCAGCTTCACACCATCCTTGATATGCGTGTTAAATTTATGCATAGGTGGCAGGGAGTCGTTGTAGTCTGTTTAGGTAGACGTGAGGTCGTGGTTCAATCCCCAGATTAGCTATCTCGAACAAAACAAAATATGAAATAAATATTTCTATCGACGACTTCTTTTCAGAAGTCTTCTGGTAAAAATTCTGAGAGTAAATAAAATTGGCATGAAAAGTTTCTAAAAAAATCTGTCGTTCGTATTAGACCTGAAAGTTAATCGCCAGAGTCGCTGATTACATTGCCGTAGTTTAGTAGGTAGCGTGTTGGCATATTAAACGAGAGACACCTTGAACAATAACACTTCCTTTCAGCACTTTTCTGAGAAACATTTTAAGGGCCATTATTACACCTTGCCCTTAACCCTTTCGTGCCCGAATTTTTTTGGCCAGAGCTAAAATTTTTGTAAAGACATGTGTTTGTTAGTCATGGCCTAAATATGAAGTGATATTAAATTCAGAGTCCTACGTATTCTGGTTTTACACGTTTTTAACCAAGCTTGTTTGCAAAAAAAAATCTTTTAAAAAAATTAAAAATTACGGAATTTATGAACAAAAATGTACAATGTTGCCTATAGGCAACATCGGGCATGAAAGGGTTAACTAAAGGGAGAATTTTAACGGGCAGATAAATTGTCTTTTATTATTATAAATGGACTATATGGTAGAAGTGAGCGTTAAGCTAAATGGAGGATCATCTTACCTTTAACTTTTAAAGTTAACTTTATGTTTGAACTTGCCGTATTATATGTTATTTTCAATATGGCAACTACAAATATAAACAAAATGAGCACATACATACGTTGCCGCTGAGTTTAAAAAAAACTTGAAGTGTTATCGACTGCCATATTTTTGAAAAAGTTAACTTTATTTTATCATTAGGTTGTAATAACAAAAGTAAGTTAAAGGTGACTTTGAAGTTCACTTTAGCTAAAGTTACCTTTAACTAAACCCAACTTTAACGGAAAGTTGTAATAATGGCCCTAAATTTTCTAATTCTTGATATTTCTTCTCTAAAAGTTTCTCCAAGATATTTATTGTTTAAAACGATGTTGGTATAGTGCCGTTTTAAATTCGTACAAGCCTTTGTGTAAGTTTTTAATTTTTATACACAACAAAATTTCGCACAGTTATTGTTTTATTTTAAATTTAATTTTTGAATAGAAGCCATTCTCTAATTAGCATTTTCTTCTCAACATTATAACGACACCACAATACAACAGGCATACACGTTAACATTTAAAATTTATGTTTTACTCAAATAAATTAAAAATAAATTTAAAAAAATTAAAATAACTTTTTTTTTAATATTGTATGAAAAGATATGAGAAAAGAAACTTTTAAAATGCCATATAATTTGTCGTCGTTTTGTGTACAACATTTAAATAATCTGGAATATTCAAATAAAAATTTATTTAATTTGATTTGATTTGATTCGAATTGATTTGAGTTCATTTTTTTTTAATCGGCAATGGCCACAAATTTAAATTTAGTAATAAAATCAAACGATTTACATTTCAACGATTGCCTGGTGGTCGTTATATTTGATTTTTATTGCGTTAATAAACTGATAATAACGTTAACAATTTTATAACTGTACGTTCATCTTGCCTTTAATGACGTTTCAGTCAAATTTCTATCTTGAGGAAAATGTTAGGGCCCCTCACATTAATCAGTATTAAATTGAAACACACACACATTTTTTTAATTTGAATAAGATTTTATTGTTGTGCTGTATCAGAAAATCAGTCAAAACTAATTAAAACTTTTAGTGCAAATGAGTTGGGGGGATCACATTCAAATTAAACTCTTATGGCAGCTTTCACTTGTATTTTATTTACGAGGTTTTTATTCAAATTAAAAAAATTTATGTCCTATCTAATTGCCATAAATTTCTCATCGAAAAATTATTTATGGGTGCCACTCCAAAGAAATAATTGTTCCTCTTTTAAAGCAAAACAATTAGTCACCCAATTTTCGAATTCCTCGTATTGCGTGTCCCATCGATGGAAGCAAATAGCAGTCGATAAGAGAGAGTTCGCCGTAACCTAGTAGGTAGTGTATTGACTTATTAGACGTATGGCCACGGTTCCAACTCAAGGTCAGACATCTCCAAAGCTGTTTTGTTTACCAGCTGTCAAATAAATATTGAATAAGCTGAACTGCGTATATTATGCCTGAACACTTAAAATATTGTACTCAATTAACCGAATATTGACTCAATAACAGTGCATATCTGAACATAGTATAAAACAGTACATGTTGTGTTTATATTGTACGGAACATGACACGATACTTCAATTAATATTTGAGTACCTTATCACAACAGAGAATATGGAGATGATGAGAAACATGATAGTACAGCTACATAATCACGTAAGGAGAACTTAGAGGACCCAGTTTCTTTTGTTGGCCTGAAAACCAAGTCACGGCAATATACTACAATATCTCGGGGAACACATTGTAGGCAAAATTTCCAAGACATTCTAGTCGAACTCAGATTTGAAGAAGGTGGTGAACATGTCTGGTAAGGACAAAAGTGAATGACACAGTATGATTGATGTTGTTACACAAAGTCATTCGGGTAAGCAGTTTTGTTGTTGCGTATGTGCACCAAAAAACATTGTCGCAAGATGTTACATCCAATTTGAATGTTCAGTTTTTGATCTGATCACATACAACTCATCTAGGTCGCCGAAATTGTAGGTGTTGGCTTATTAGATGTGAGGCCACGGTTCAAAACCCAGGTCAGACATCTCCAACTCAACGAAATATGAAAAAATATTTCTTCAGTGACTTCCTCTCAGCAGACTTTTGGCAAAAACTCGTAGAGTAAAATAAAATTGCCATGAAAAGTTTCTCAAAACTCTGTCGTTCGGAGTTGACTTTAAACTGTAGAACCCGTCATTCATGTATAAAAATTAACGCACACAACATAAGTGGTGTGAGAAACTAGGACGTAATCCTGACTAAAGAGTTGTAATGACCATTTATGTTATGTATGTACTCATCTAAGTCGCCGAAGTCGCAGTAGTGTAGTAGGTGTTGGCTTATTAGACGTGAGGCCACGGTTCAAATCCTAAGTCACACATCTACGACATCTCGAAATATGAAAAAATATTTTTCAGTGACTTCCTTCCTATCAGCAGACTTTTGGCAAAAACTCGGAGAGTAAATAAAATTTGCCATGAAAAGTTTCCCAAAAATCGGTTGTTCGGAGTCGACTTTAAACTTTAAACACAACATGGGTGGTGTGAGAAGATAGGACGTAATTCTGAATGAAGGATTGTAATGACCAATTATGTATGTAGGTATGTACTCATCTAAAGGAGAGTGAATAGAATGAAATTGATTGATTGAAATTCCAATTTAAGCCTATTTTGCTCAGTTCGATAATAATTTCCTCAACAAATTTATATGGAATCCAATTGGATTGCAAACTGAGATTACAATTTCAATTGATTAGCATAAGTAAGCCACAGTTTCTTATTCTAAAAAATCATAAAAATTCTTCAATGATTTTGAATTCAATTTAGGAGGCATGTCTCAAAACATCAATGAACTTACTGATGAAAATTTGTGTCAAAAACTAACACTTTTTAGCTGATAATTTATGCTTTTAAATACATTTTTCATTTCAGCTTTAAGTTAAGTATGTTAGAACATGGCTTTAAATAGTTTTTAATATTTTCTTGCCCTCTCTCTCTCTCTATATGTCTCTCTGCATATACTCATTGCCTGTATAACTACATTTATTTGAAATAATTTTGATTTTAAACTTGTTTTAATTTATTTTAAAAATAACATCAGACAGACGTTTATTTTTAAAAAATTTTTCTTCATTTATTTTCAAAAAATTAAAGCCTGCGGCTAATTTGTGAAACGTTAAACGCGATATTTAATTGATAAATACGTTGATGGTTCCGCAAAATTCAACAACTTCTGTTAGTTTTCTATTGTTTTTAACTAGCAATTCTTTGATTTGATTTGAATTGAATTCGTTTGCAATTCAATTTCGTTCAAACGTTAACTAATGATGTACCATAGTTCTGATGAGCAGTGTTAACAGCAGGCGTTTGTTATTGAAACACGTCATACATAAACTCCAACACAGTGTTTTTAAAACAAACTTTATTTTATTTTAAATTGTATGAATGAAAACGAGAAGGGATATTATTGTGAGTTTGAATTTAAATAAGCATTAATTGCCATTAATATGGTGAAACTAGAGTCTAACACCTTTCAGTTTGACGCTTCATAAATTAGATGTATTGTCGCCAGTCTCTGGCGATAATAATGATTTCATGTTTTCAAATGATTGAATATGATTTGATTTAATTATACATCGTATTAGGAACGAAGCCAGTTTATTTGATGAAATTAATTTGACAGTTATTGTTGAAACTTAACCCTGAACCCAGGTTAATGTGTACATTTTCGGACAGCAGTTAGCAGTTCTTCAAATTATTTTTAATCGTTTATTTGAACACACAATTTTAGAAGAAGAAACATAGATTTCTTCTACTTATTTATTTCAAAATAATTACGTAGAATACTCTCTATGACGTGTGTTTTACAAATTTTTTTATTACAGGTCTGGCCCAAAACATATGCCCCCTTTCTTATGATTGTTTTGTTTCCGTGTCCTTAATCAAGACTATCCTACTAAGTCAAGTCAGACATCTCCAACAAAATGAAATATGAAAAAATATTTCCTCTCAGCAGATTTCTGGCAACAAAACAGTCGTTCGGACTCGACTTTGAATTGTAAGTTGCACCACTCATATACAAAATTAACACACACAACATAAGTGGTATGAGAAGCAAGGTCGTCATCGTGACTGAAGGGTTGTAATGACCAATTATGTATGTATGCATATATCCAACTAAGCATTAAGTATGATCATTTCTGAGGACATGTTCAGACATGCACTTTTATTGAGTCAATATTCGGTTTATTGAGTACAATATTTTAAGTGTTCAGACATAACAATATACGCAGTTCAGCTGCTTAATCAATATTCATTTGACATCTGGTAAATAAAACAGCTGGTTGTTTCAACAACATTGTTTTTTTTTTTTTGTTTGTCGTTGTTTTGACAACTCAAATATCAATAGAAAGTGTTCGGGAAATTGTAATATGCTCACTGAACGTACTTATGACAGTGCTGTATTTCAATTTTTACTCAATATTATTACAATTTATGAATTTATTGAGCAATAATTAATTGAAATTTTATGTGAAATATTGAGATCAATAATGCCGTTTATTGCGATTTACTCAATATAAGTGCATGTCCGAACATAGTATAAGGATGTTGGCACAATTACGATCACAGATTCTGGTGCATTATTTTAACAAAGTTTCTAAGTTTGTTGAAAAATAAATAATACATCAAATAAATCTTCTTGCCGTGATCAACCAAATTAGAACATATATTATATCAAATGGACTACCCCAAAAGAGAAACACTGTTGCAGAGACTTCAACAAGTCCATTTTGATCCGAAGAAATCCCTTTACCATCGTATGGTCAGACTTACTGCAGTCGGAGTAATGACGGTCTTCACTATCATATATAAATATGAATGTGTGTTTATTTGTTTGTGGGTTTGTTTGAAGTCTATAGACGGCTAAACGGCTGGACCGATGTTCTTGAAATTTTCACAGTATCTTCCTGTATGTCTGGAAGGAATTATAGGCTACTTTTTATTTTAAAATTTCAAGTAGGCGAGGTGCCACGCCCACATACCCAACAAGTATTTAATGTCGCATATCTCATAAACTGAAACAGCTAGAGTCCTCAAATTTTTAAAAGACGACTTTGACGTATATATGAATAAAATGGGAGGATTGGCTATAGTGGGCATGTCACCTACCATAGTCTATATATATAAAAATTAATGTTTGTTTGTATGTACCTTATAGAATCGTAAACTGTGCATTTGATCATGATATGATCTTTAGCAAAGTTGTTGCGCGTGATCCGACGAAGGTTTCTAAGTTGGTATGATCAATTTCCGACAGGTGGCACCACTGAAAATTACTCAAAATTAATTAAATAGTAAACTGTACATTTGATCATGTTATGATCTTTAGCAAAGTTTTTGCGCATCAGCCAACGAAGGTTTCTAAGTTGGTATGAGTCGGCGGATGTTGGTGCGATTAATTTCCGATGGATGGCGTCACTGAAAATTATTCAAAATGAATGACAAGCAATTGGTCGACCTACACCTCAAGCACGGAAGAAGAAAGAGCATTACGAGCCTCAGAATCAGACGAGAATTGAGAACGGAAAATCTTCGAGTATATGCCGATGAGACCCGTTCGCTTGAATCACTTGAATCTTGAAGTGAGATTAGAAACTGATCGAATGCGTACTACTCAGGCCCGTTCATTTGAATCATCAGGACAACGGGAAACAAAATCAATAAAATGATTCAAAATTAATTGGACATTTGTGTAATCTTTTTACTTCAAATTTATTTTAATTGGTGGCGCAGCAACCCGCGCAGGGTACAGCTAGTATCCAATATTCATCGATTTCAGAGAGCATTCAATAGATAATGCTCCATAGAAGGCTCTCTAAGGCAAAGGACTGTAGACAAAAAGCTCTAAAAGAAGAATGTATGACAAGGTAAATTGCTAAATTCGATATAAAATTGCAATAAGAAGGCCACCTACCTTTAGTACAAGATGCTTAATGCCACCATCTTTAGTAAGGACTAAAACCTAGCTTCACACCACCCATTAAATGTGTATTAAATTTATCTATGTATGATAGAAAGTCGCCTTGGTCTGGTAGTTAGTGTGTGGGCTTATCCGTGAATCAGACATCTCGAACATAACGAAATATGACACAAAGAATTTCTTTCGGCGACTTTCGACTTCCAAAGTTTTTGCCAGAAAACTGCTGAGACTAAGTAGATTAGGTTAGGTTAGAGGACGTTTACTTGTCAATTAAGACAAGTACAGTACCCGGAGGTCGAATTTACCCATTGTACAACGTCCTAGTTTCTCACACCATTTATGTTGTGTGTGTTGATTTTATACATGAGTGGTGGGATCTAAAGTTTAAAGTCGACTCCAAACGACAGATAGAACGACTAAGTAGAATTGTCATGAAAAAATTCTGAGAAATCTGTTGTTCGGAGACGACATTAAACTGTAGGGCTTGGCACTTATGGTGTCAGAAGCTAGGTCGTAATACTGTTCTGAGCAATTAAGTGGCTGCCTTCCAAAATGTATCAATACAAAGTTTGTATGCAGTTCTACTACTGTCTATAAACTTTGTAGATATGCGAAGTAACCAAACAATGCATCAACTATAAAACCGATGCCTGATTGCTTTTTGACTGCGTTAAAAATTCACATTGACGACATTTTGAAATAGAATACTTTGTAAACATTTTGTATAGCGGCATTATGAAATACGCTACTTTGTCAAACACAAAGCAACTAACATTTGGGAAGGCAGCCAGTATGTCAGTATAACCGTAAAACACATCACACGCAATTAAAACCTTGGTATTCATGGACTACTGCATGACCTTGTGTATGAAGATAATACCTGGCACTTCTGCCACTCATATACTAATACGAACACTAACCTTAAAAAAAAGTTTTCAATAAAAAAAGAAAACAAATTATAGGACCCAAAAATACTATAAAAAATTTCAGAAATTTTATAAAATTTCTAAGAAATTGTGATTCTTCCATCAAACAAACCGTCATGACTTAATTTATGTGGTAATTAATCAACTGCAATTGCTATTATTCTTAATCAATTCAATCATACCTTTTAAAGACTTCTAAGAAATATTTTGGTTTGTTTGCATCAGGCCATTAACAATTTGATTAAAAAAAAATAATAATTTAAGAATTATTAAATGCGGAACCAAACAATAATTGTTTCAAAGTATGCAAAAAAAAAGTTCTTTAAAGCATAATTAAATAAATATTTACCCTGAATATATTTGATAAACAACCTTTAATTACAAATGATAAATTGCAATTGATGATGAGTTCATTGAAAATTTTTTATTCCACAAATTGCTATACCCTATAGCACTGTCATAGGTTTGTTGCGTTTGCTTTCACGTTCGTATTCTGGTCGATTTATAAGGAGTTTCAAGTAAACTTTGTAATCATATTAGCTTTATGAACTATAAAGAACTAAAAACAGACTTGAAACAGCTTGGTATTCACAAATCATTGATAACCCGATTCTAGTCTAATATTTCTTATGGCTGCAGAAGATGGTTTCGACGGTTCACAGATAACGATTTTGATGTGAGAAATAACGAACGTGCAAGGCCACCAAAAAAGTTTAAAGACGCCATATTGCAAACAATATTGCATGAAGACACTCGTGAGTCCGCAACAAATGGCAAAAACGTTAAATTTTACACCAAACAAACAATTTCGGACCGTTCAAGAGCTATGGAAAAGATCTAAAAGTCAAGAAAAAAGGTGCCACATTAATTGCAGCTACAGACTGATGGAAAATCAAAAAATCTCGTTTGAAATTTTGCTTCAAATCCACGATAGAAAGTCAGAGTTGCATTACTGGTGATGGATTTCTTTTCAAAATTCTAAACGTGAAGAATCTTGAGACAATCTGGGATCAAATCATCAAATTCGGCAAGAAGACTATGCTGTGTGCCAGGTGGGGCCAGAAAGGTGCTTCTAAAACCTGTAGAAACGGTTAAGGCAAATCACTATTTAAAACATATAATCAATTTGAACTATACGTTAAACAAATAACAACTAGTTTGAGCCACAAGTCATGATAAAGTAATTTTACAACGCGATAATGGACCTGCTCAAAAAGGAAAATCGATTCTAGATGCAATTAAAGCATTAGGCTGGGAGCTAATGCAATGCAGCCGTATTTACCACATTTGGTCCTTCCGACTACTATTTGTTTATACCAAAAGGACACGCATAGGTTGACCAGCACTTCGATTCCTGAGAGGAAATCGAAGATTGGGTGATTAATTGTTTGTCTTCAAAAGTCGAAAAGTTTTATTCCTTTGGAATTGTGTTTTATTTTCACAAAAAAGTTTGGGAATTATGTACGTGCATAGAAAGCTCAGTCGTAGTAGTCTAGTAGGTAGTGTGTTGCCTAAGTAGACCACGGTTCAAATCCCAGATTAGACATCGCCCACAAAACGAAGTATGAAGAAATATTTCCTAGGAAACTGCCTCTCAGCAGATTTCTGGCAAAGTAAATAAAGAATTGAAGTCGCCGTAGTCTAGTAGGTAGTGTGTTGGCTTATTAGACGTAAAGCCAGGTTCGAGCCCCAGGTCAGACATCAAGACAAAATACAAAAAGTATTTCTTCGGCGACTTCCTGTCAGCAGATTTCTGGCAAAAACTCTGAGATTAAATAAAAATTGCCATGAAAAGTTTCTCAAAAATCTGTCGTTCGGAGTCGACTTTAAACTGTAGGTCCCACCACTCATGTATAAAATTAACACACACAACATAAGTGGTTTGAGAAACTAGGACGTTGTATAATGGGTCAATTCGACCTCCGGGTCCTGTACTTGTCTTAATTGACAAGTACACGTCCACTAACCTAACCTAAATAAAGAGTTTCTAAAAATCTGACGTTCGGAGTGGACCTTAAACTGTAGGTACCGCGCCCCTCATGTATAAAATTAACACACACAACATGTGTGGTGTAGGAAGCTACGTTGCAATCCTGACTGAACGATTGTAAAGACCAATTATGTATGTAAGTATGTATGCATGTGAAGTTTAATGTAGAAACGATTGCGAAATCACAAACTAAGAACAGTAGTAGGAAGGCAATCGAAATTATTTACAACACTGTAGGGGTTTATGATGAAATTTATATCCAATTGGACACTACGTACGACGCTTTAAAATCGGAAATTAAATTAATTCTCATATAATGTGAAAAGTCTAAAAGTTATCGCAAGTGATCCAAGTAATCAGAAAATTTTATTCCTTTATTCTAATAAGTTGGCATCGAGAACTCATTTACACCTCAATGGCACAATATGTAATTACGTTATGTCAAAAACCGTACCATATTGTTCTACACTGAAGTGTAGGGCGCATTTGAGCTGATAACTGTTAAACAAACCGTAAATTTTTTTTAACATTTTCAAAATTATTTTTGTTTGCGAATAATTGAATGGAGTTTGAGCGATTGGAGTACTGAATGTGCGTGTTGCCAAGGCAAAATTGAAGACAGTTTCAATTAATTTTAGAGGAATTCAAAACAAAAAATTGGTTTAAATCAATAAAATTTCTGCAAATCAAACATGACATGAAGAAGATTAATAGCACATAACTCTACACGGAGAGAGAATGAAGCAATTCAGTCACTCAGTCACTCATCTGAATTAGTTTCTGATTTTTTTTAAATTTTATTTAAATTTTTGTTTTTTTTCTTTTTTTGCTTTTACATATTTAAATATGTATGTTTGAATTAATATATTCACAAACGATCACTATGAATTGGTTGGCAATTAAAATACTGAATAAATTATTGACAGAACAAACAATAACAACAATTCGGCAAACGTTTGAAGATCACCATTCCGATTTCATATATGAAACATTCCCTTTTTCTTAAAAAGCTTTTACGTCTTTTCTTTTCGGCCATTCTTCTACTTTTCCATTGTTCATCATTTGGTTCTTCTTCTTGTTCTTCTTCATTTTAAAGTTTATCTCCATCTGCTTATCAGATGCTTGGTTAAGCATATGCGTGAGCGTTTACGTTTGGCCAAACGAGAGCGCGAATCTGAGTGCGTAATATGATGCGAAACTTTTACAGCTGATCCCCCATACATACATTCGCTTACGAAGATATACGATAAAGTCTGAGCACAATTAGTAGTTGTTGGTGTTATGCTATGCTTAAGCCATAGTTTTAGAAGAAGCGTTACAGCGTTCGCAATTCAAGAGATTTTGTATAAATAGTTTGCACAGAACTCCAACACAACATTCTAGATTTGGATTTACTACTGTAAACATTGAGTTCTACAGTGTAAAAGTCGTTGGATTATTTGATTAAAATATCATTTAAAAATCGAAAATGGTAGGTTCCTTCTCATAAATTGGATTAAAAGCAAGTTTTGTGCTAAAATTTTCCATTTCGTTTTCTGTTTTCCTTTTACTTCGTATAGAAATTTTTCTTGATTGCTTTCGCTGTTCTTGCGGTAGTAGCTGCTGATGTCAGCCACTTGCCATCAAACGAGTACTTGCCCCCTGTGCAACAAGCTGCTCCTGTAGCTGCTCCCACCAGCGAATACTTGCCCCCTGTCCAACAAGTTGCTGCTCCAGTAGCTGCTCCCGTTGAAGTTGCTCCAGCCCATGAATTGGCCGATGATGGTTACCGTTACAAGACCAACCGTCGTGTTGTCTACCGTCGCCACCGGCGTGATGTCAGCCACTTGGTCTCCAACGAATACTTGCCTCCTGTACAAGAAGCTGCTCCCGTAGCTGCACCCACCAACGAATACTTGCCCCCTGTCCAGCAAGTTGAAGCTGCTCCAGCCCATGAATTGGCCGATGATGGTTACCGTTACAAGACCCACCGTCGCGTTGTCTACCGTCGCAACCGTCGTGATGTCAGCCACTTGCCTTCCAACGAGTACTTGCCTCCTGTACAAGAAGCTGTTCACGTTGAAGTTGCTCCCATCCAAGAAGTTTCCAATGTTGTAGTTGAAGAAGCTGCTCCCGCTCATGAATTGGCCGATGATGGTTACCGTTACAAGACCCACCGTCGCGTTGTATACCGTCGCAACCGTCGTGATGTCAGCCACTTGCCCTCCAACGAATACTTGCCTCCTACACAAGAAGTTGTCTCCGTTGAAGTTGCTCCCGTCCAAGAAGTTTCCAATGTTGTAGTTGAAGAAGCTGCTCCCGCCCATGAATTGGCCGATGATGGTTACCGTTACAAGACCCACCGTCGCGTTGTTTACCGTCGCAACCGTCGTGATGTCAGCCACTTGCCCTCCAACGAATACTTGCCCCCTGTAGAAGAATCCGCCCCTGTTGTAGATGCTCCCGTTCAACAATTCGCTGTCGTTGAAGAAGCTGCCCCTGCTCACGAATTGGCTGATGATGGTTACCGTTACAAGACTCACCGTCGCGTTGTCTACCGTCGCAACCGTCGTGATGTCTCCAACGAATACTTGCCCCCTGTACAAGAATCCGCTCCCGTTGTCGAACAACCCATCACCGTCAATGTAGTCGAAGAAGCCGCTCCCGCTCATGAATTGGCCGATGATGGTTACCGTTACAAGACCCACCGTCGTGTTGTCTACCGTCGCAACCGTCGTGATGTCAGCCACTTGCCCTCCAACGAATACTTGCCCCCTGTACAAGAAGTTGCCTCCTTTGAAGTTGCTCCCGTCCAACAAGTTTCCAACGTTGTAGTTGAAGAAGCTGCTCCTGCTCATGAATTGGCCGATGATGGTTACCGTTACAAGACCAACCGTCGTGTTGTCTACCGTCGCAACCGTCGTGATGTCAGCCACTTGCCCTCCAACGAATACTTGCCTCCCGTACAGGAAGCTGCCCCCGTTGCTGCACCCACCAGCGAATACTTACCCCCAGTTTCCGCTTCCGTTGAAGCTGCCCCCGCTCATCAATTGGCCGATGATGGTTACCGTTACAAGACCCACCGTCGCGTTGTTGTCCACCGTCGTCATTAAATTATTATGAATTACAATGATTTCGCATTACTTCTCCATTTTGGGAGAATATTTATTAAAAAAAAAAAAAAACAGAAATAATTGTAAAGTATTAAGAGTTCTTGTACCGGAAACAAACACCAACGACTTGAAACTATACGAAGAATACAAAATAAATACAAAAAAAAATTAACATTTAATAACGAAAAACCCCAAAAAAAAGATGCGTTTTGTTTCAGTCATTTGAATAAAATTTGAATTTTGAATTTCGATTTTATGAGCTACTTTAGTTTCAGGTTAAAGAAAAAAAAATTCAAAAATTAAAAGCAACGCGAACAAACTGAACAGGCTAAGTAAGGAAACAAGTTCAAGTTTGCGAATTTAATAGAATGACTTTAAAGTATTCGTACGTTCTAAACCGGATTGCATAATTTGCAATAGTGTAGTGTGTTATAGCAACAAAGATAGCAACAATGATAGCAACAAAGCTATCACTAGCGGTGTCATAAATAACTTTTTTTTTTTGATATGTTTTAGCGAGATATGCAAATTTCTTGCATTCAATATTTTTTGTATAAAAATGGTGAACGGCAACGAAGAAGTTATCATTTTCCATTGGATTCTAAGGCCTTAAGGAAATAAGCACTACCTACTAAAAATGGTTAGTATTGTGAAACGGAAATAATTGCAAAGATGAATTTATTCAGACACAATTAATAATCGATTCTCTTTTGTTATCATTTCAGAAATTCTTTATCGTTTTGTGCGCTCTTGTTGCCGCAGTCGCTGCTGATGTCAGCCACTTGCCACCCAACACGTACTTGCCTCCCAGCCACCATTTTGCTGCTTCAGCTCCCGCTGTAAGCTATAGTGCTCCTGCCACCTCTTCCTACCATGTTGCTGCCTCAGCACCAGCTGTCTCTTACTCTGCTCCTGCTCCAGCTGTTCACTATTCGGCTCCTGCTACTCAATCTTACCATGTTGAAGCTGCTTCCGCTCCAGCTGTCTCTTACTCAGCTCCCGCTCAAAGCTACTCGGTTGCTGCTTCTGCTCCAGCTGTATCCTACTCAGCTCCTGCTCCAGCTGTCCACTACTCTGCCCCAGCTACTCAATCTTACAATTTTGAAGCTGCTTCCGCACCAGCTGTATCCTACTCAGCTCCTGCTCCAGCTGTACACTACTCTGCTCCTGCTACTCAATCTTACCATGTTGAAGCTGCTTCCGCACCAGCTGTATCCTACTCAGCACCTGCCCCAGCTGTATCCTACTCAGCTCCCGCCCCAGCTGCTTCCTTCGAATCTGCCTCTTACGAAACCGCTGCCTCTGAGCCCGCTCACACTTTCTCTGCCTCCGAAGGTTACAAATACAAGACCAACCGCCGTGTTGTTGTCCGCCGCAACCGTCGTGATGTCAGCCACTTGTCCAGCGAATACTTGCCCCCAGCAGCTTCTTCTCCTACCGCCGAATACTTGCCTCCAGCAGCTTCTGCTCCCGTTGCTCACTATGCTGCTCCCGCTCAATCCTACTCCGTAGCTGCTTCTGCCCCAGCTTTCTCTTACTCAGCTCCTGCTCCAGCTGTCCACTACTCGGCTCCTGCTCAATCCTACTCCGTAGCTGCTTCTGCCCCAGCTTTCTCTTACTCAGCTCCTGCTCCAGCTGTCCACTACTCGGCTCCTGCTCAATCGTACTCTGTAGCTGCTTCTGCCCCAGCTGTACAATACGCTGCTCCCGCTCAATCCTACTCTGCTCCAGCTGCCTCTTACGCCTCAGAATCCTATGATGTATCTGCCTCTGCTCCAGCTCACTCTTTCTCCTCTGCTGATGGTTACCGTTACAAGACCGCCAAACGTCACCGTGTCGTCCGTCGTCAACGTTTCTAAGCTATCAATAATTTAAGCTATCGCCGAGCATCATAATATTTTAGATTCCTATAATCTTGTGCAATTATATGGTAAATCCTTAATGATAATTTTATTTTTTAAATGTCATCACAACGAGAATTTATTTTTTTAATAAATTTTATTAACGAAAAATAATTCCCAACAAGTTTTTTTCTTTTCCCTGTTCATTTACAATATTTTATCACACGGCTTTATAAGTTTAAACTCAAAAACAAAAACAAGTAGGACAGAATGTGATAAAAAGAATTCGATTAAATAATGAAATTTGTCTTCCATCATCTAATCTGACATAATCTCTCCAAAAATCGACATGATTTATTAAGAATCAAGCATTACCTCGACAAATAAGCCTTCAAATTATACATGAATAAACAGATGCTTAATACTGAACAACAGAGTTGAAGTTAATATTCTACCACTAAAGGAGTAGTAGAGTTTGTACCAAGAGACCATCGAAGGGTCTCATGCCTATTGATATACACCTAAGTCAACATGTGGTCTTGTTGTGCGCTCGCCATTAAGAATACTACATTGCTTTCTATAGGATGTCTGTATTTTGTACAAGCTTATGATGTGTAATACTCTGGCTTTATTATTCAGAATATTCGCTTCCTGCTTTCCAACCACACCATTATGACTAGAAAACCACATGCAGTTCGTTGCCCATAGTAAGTCTTAATGGGCTTTTTACACTCCAGGACCCGTATTCTAGGATGTTATTAGACTACACTGTGCTTGAACTGCTGGAAAGATGAAATATTAGTGGCCGCTTGCATAAATATGTAGTCGCCGTAGTCTAGTAGATAACAAACTAGCTTCTCACGCCACTCATGTTCTGGGAGTGCCCGAACGACAGATAAGAGAAGCCTTCTATGGAAATTTTATTTTACAGACTGCTTAGAGGAATTCGCGTTTGTTTTACGTTCTGTTAAAGATGTCTGAGCCAGAGTGTTGAACCGCATGCTCTCGTGTAATAAGCCAACACTAGACTACAGTGGCTTAATTTTGTTGTTCAATTTAACTGTATTTGATTCCAACGGTAAATCAATAAGTTTTCTCTGTATATCAGTAGATCGATATGAAATTCCTTATTTCTTATAGGCATTGCCTAAGATTTCTAAGCATGCCTTAGTTGCCAGTAAGTAACTTGTCACTGTTATTAAAATGCAATATTTTTGTAGGATTACCAAGTCAATTGACTTAAAAATAACTTTAAAAACTGTAGGTCGCGACAGTCATGTATAAAATTAACAAGTACAAAATGAACAATAGCTAGTAAATATATAGTTATTGCTGGTCAAGAAATATTAAATTTGTATGGGCATAAAAAGAAAACAGTTAAAAATAGAAAAAATTAATTAAATTAAAGTAACAATAAGAAAAATACAAATAAAAATTTAATTTTGAAAAATATTTAAAATTTTAAAAAATATTTGAAATAGAAGGATAACAAGCTCAAGAAAAAAATTAAAAAAAAAACGTTTGAACACAAATTTGGTCACTCAAAACCTTTTGATTAAGTTCATGTAAAATTTTCTTTTTTAAATCTTTAACAGGCTTGGTGTGCAAGAAAATAACCTTGAAATCACCATAACATTACTGCAGTATTACTTTTAAAACAGTAGTGTTAGTGTTTTCTTATCAACTAACAGGTTAGATTTTTGTACCACAAAACACAACATTTTCTCTCTTTCTTACAAACCACAATGCTACAGCATTTCTTTTGCAAGCATCGTAACAAATTACATGATTGTATTGGTCTACAACAAATTTTTATACTCACCTTTTAAGAACTGCTCACCCACTCACACCCTCTCTTTCTCTTCGTTGTAACAACTTGCAATGCAATTTCCTTCCGCATACCCACACACACAAAATATTTGGCTATACACCATGCGTGTGCGTGAATCTAAGAACAAAAAAAAAACATTTCTTCACACTCAAGGCCATGCACTAACAACACAACATTTTTTTAGGTATAAACCGGTTGCTCTGCTTGTACTCCAGCAAGGGAGTTTTCATATTAAAACATTTGTTGTTGTTGTTGTTTTGATTTTTACACACATGGCCTTGCACAAACGACCACACTTCACTCATGATTTTTGCTATTTCTCTTTAACGTACACCCTTACTGGTGTACTCCATTTTATAAAAAAATTTTCAATCATTCTTATTGAAACTCTACACACAAAAAAAAAACAAAAATTAAAACCTTTTTATACATATCACGCTTATTTTAACAAATATTTATTTATTTTATAAATATTAATATTATTAATACAACTTTTCTATTTTTTGATTATAGCGCAACTTTAATTTATTAATTTTACTTTAAATTATAAACTACAAACACTTTCACTAACACCTTCTTACATTGCACAAAATTTACCACTAATAGGCTACCGGCTTTGTAGTTCTTCTTAAGGCAATTGAAAAGAATAACATCAATTAATAACATAACATTTACATGACCATAACAACAACAATTACGTGCATCTTTAAATGAAATTGAGTGCATATGCTCTCATTTACATTGACGACAAAAAAGTCGCAACATTAATAACACTACATATGACAATTCAAAAAACAACAATAAGAACAAACACAACAGTTTGGTTGCCTGTTTCATAAAAACTTAACGAAATGTAAACAAAACTACAGTAAAGTTCAACATGCCTTATATTTTATAAACGCATTGTTATTGTAACAAATCAATGTTATTTTTTGTGATCAAACAATGTTAAGTAGATTCCTTTACATTCTACACAGCTAACATTTCTTCCAACATTCTCTACAACTAACAACCCCCTTCTCTTCAATAACAATGCGTGCATAACCAAAAAGAATATGTTTGTAGGAAATTGAGTGCCATTCAAATTTCGTTTTGCTCATGTTGTATTAAATTATAAGAGAGCAAGGTGGGAGAGTGGAAGTAGTATTCATGTCCAGAAATGTAAACAAAAATTGTAGCAAAGCCAAAACAATACAATTGTTCTTGTAAAATATTATAGAATCCATCAATGCATTCATGTTGTTTCTTTTTTTCTCAAGACAATTAATTTACACTCATATGTACATACAAAAACAAAACAACAACACATAAACAAAAGAAAAATAATTTTCGCATGAAGCCGAATGCATGAAAGTTTTTTACACGCGCTATACATACATACTTAGATTGTATTAAATATGGTTAGTGTGCTATGTGGTATTGTGAATGAATGAATGAGTGAATGCATGAATGAAAAATGAATAACAATACGAAGGAATTTGTGTGTGCATGAAGTCCAAGTTTTGTTGCTGCTTTTTTGTACACACACACATTGCATTAAACTTAAATACTGTGGGTGAAGAACATTTCCACTTTGAATGATTGACAATTGAACATGCATGAACATGCATGAAAGCGGATGCATGACAGTTTTTCAACTCACATTGTACTAAATTAAATTATTAATGCTTAAGGAATGAATGAATGAACAATAAATAACTGCATGCTTATTTGATAAAACTACATAATTTGGGAGAGGAGTATAAATATGTTGTTCTTCTTATTGCTTTTGTTTTTTATTAATAAAGGGATCATAAGAGAAACAGAAAAATAACATGAGTGTTTTGTTGTTGTTTATTTTTGTTTTCTTTCTGTTGTTATGCGTCATGCATTTGTGACTAATGAACGAGAAAAAAGAGTGTTGTTTGCTCCATGCAATGTAGAATGCAAGAAATCTCCTTACATTGTTTGACCACAAAAAAATAACATTGATTTGTTTATTCTTTCCCTTCACAATAACAATGCGTTTATAAAATATAAGGCATGTTGAACTTTACTGTTGTTTGGTTTACATTTCGTTAAGTTTTTATGAAACAGGCAACAAAACTGTTGTGTTTGTTCTTGTTGTTGTTTTTTGAATTGTCATAGTGTTATTTGTGTTATTAATGTTACGAGGTTTTTGTCGCCATGTTAAAGGAGAGCGTATGATGAAGACGTACATAATTGTTGTTGTTATTGTGTTTTAATCATTATGTTATTGATTGATGTTATTTGATTGTGTTGCTTTATAAGAAACTACAAAGCCGACAGCCGGTTAGTGGTAATTTTTGTGCAATGTTAGAAAGTGTTTGTGGATTAAAATTTAAAGTAAAATTAATAAATTAAATTTTCTTTATACGCAAAAAATAGCTTTTCTATATGTTAATAAAATAAAATACATGTGTTGTGTTAAAACAAGCGTGATATGATGATAACGGAATAAAAAGGTTTTAATTATTTTTTTTTTATGTAATTTCAATAAGAATCATTGAAAATTTTTTGAAAAATGGCGTACATCAGTAAGGGTGTGCGTAAAAAAATAAAAAAAATCATAAGTGAAGTGTGGTTGTTTGTGCAAGGCCATGAGTGTAAAAATCAAAACAACAACACAAAAAAGTTTTAATACGTAATGAAATAAGAAAACTCCCTTGCTGGAGTAAAATAGCAGAGTAACCGGTTTATATATGAAAAAAAATTTTGTGTTGTTAGTGCATGGCCTTGAGTGTGTGTGAAAATGGTTTTTGTGGTTAATTTCATGCACATGCATGGTTTACAGCCAAATATTTTGCAGTGTGTGGGTGTATGGAAGTATATTGCATGGCATCAACGATTACAAAGAGAGGGTGTTGGTGGGTGAGCAGTTCTTAAGAGGTGAGTTTCATTATTGTTTTTTTTTTTGTGACCAAAACAAATGCTGCAGCATTGTGGTTTGTTAGAAAGAGAGAAATTGTTGTGTTTTGTATTTTTTATTTTTATTTGTTTCTTTAATTTATTAATTTTTTTATTGTTAACTGTTTTCTTTTTATGCCTATGCAAATTTATTATTTATTGATAGAATTTTATCAATGTTTGTGTGTCTGTGTCTGAGGAGAAGTATAATACTTTTACTCTTTTTTCTCAATTCCCCACAAACAGTAGGTACCTAGTCTGTAACAAAGTAGCGCAATACAAATAAAATCAACAGAGATAATGTTTAGTATGGGGGAGGTATGGCAGCAGTGTTGAAAAATTCAATACTTTAGTACTTTTTCATTTCAAAAGTTTGAGTTTTGATTTCGAAGTTTGACTAAACGGAGATTTTACTTTCTATTACTTTCCGAATCGGCTGTTTTTGTTTTGTATGTACTACAGTTAGTTTTTCTGTTCCGTTTCGTACGTGTATTAAATGTAAATAAATATTTTTTACAAAAGTACTATTTGATACGAAAAAGTACTCTTTCAGTTATATTTTAGTACCATTTTAAAATCTAAATCTTGCAACACTGATAAACATCAAAAAATATCTTAAGCAATAAACATCATGAAATTTTATTCATATTTTTTAAATAATTTTTTGCATTCGAAATTTTGTTGTTAACTGATCTTATTCGATCTCGTTTTATTTGTTAACCTTCCGCATCAGTTTAAATGCAGTAAAATAGAAACAATGCACAAGTATTGAATTTCTGGTGTCTGTACCCCTATGAATTATGCAAAAATTTAAACATTTTAAATTTTTATCAAATTGTTGAAATAAATTATTTTGATCTTGCACTGAAACAATTTTATTTTCATATTTTCAGTAAATATTACGACAAACAAAATTCAATTTTTTTAAACTAAAATTTGTTTGAATATATTATTTAATTAACTCATTGTGTTGGTGCATCAAAAAGCAAATAATTGAAGCGTTAATTGTTATTTTATTTTAATTTTATTAATTTTATGCTTTTTTCTCTTTCTTGAATAAGAGCCAAAAAAAAAGCCATCCTGTCTCGGAATTCAAAACTTAGTCAATAAAAATCTAGAAAATTTCCGCTAATTTCTAAATCAGGTTTGAATTAAAGAAGATACCTTCGTTCTCTTTATGATGACTGTTTTAATGAAAGTTATGCTATTATTTAATTGTTGTGGCCTGTTGAAAATATGATAATTGTTGAAGATTTAAACGCTAGGAATATAAAAATTTGCTACCAAGCTCCTCTTAAGTTTCTGAGATTTTTTATAATAAAAAATTGATCACATACTTTAAGGCTGGCTTGATGAAAATGATATTTTATGTTTTTCTTTTAAATCTAAGATTTTTATTTATTTTTTGTTTATATTAATAAATTTATATAAATATTGAAAGTGCAATTGCCTATTTTGGGGATTGTCTCCTCAAAATCTAAAGTTTAACTACTCGAACAAGCTTTAAAAAACTAATGAATACATATTTATGGGTACAACTTTATGTATACCGTTTACAGCTTTCGATGTAAACAATTTACTAAACGTACCGGTATGAAATGAGCCTTTTTCGCGACAACAAAATTCTAAGTTTTAATGGGAAGTAGAAAACATTTTATTCAAAGTATTGTTCATTGCTTGCTACCTATTTCTTTCCATTTTTCAAGCATTCAAGGATTCCACACCAATAAAACTGTCTAAACACCAAATTTTCGAGTTCCTCGTAGGAATCGCAATGCTGCTCATCGAATGAAATCCAATATTAGTCTGAAGCAGCCAACTAGTGAATACGTCGGGTGGGGTAGCACCTCCCAATATAATGCTTTGATACTTTCACATTTTAGAAATCATTGGACCATCTATCGATTTAAATTTGAACAATTTGTTATTTCGAATCTGGCAATACTTTTATCACTCTATTCTGTTACAAAAATTCAGTATATTATCTCCACTAAAGCCAGTGAATCAATATACGCATGAGCAATGTTGGGATTTATTAGAAATTGAGCCAACGATGAAGCTGATTTTCATCTTATGGGTACTTTAATAAGCAAAAATATCGTATTTGGGGCTGAGAATGACCACACGTGATCTCACGTATGCTAATGCACCCATTGCGAGTGACTGTTTGTTTAGTTATTGCTCGTCAACAAATACTACATTTGCATAGGCATAAAAAGAAAACAGTTAAAAATAAACACAAAAATAATTAAATTAAAGAAACAATAAGAAAAATACAAATAAAAATTTAATTTTGTAAAATATTTAAAATATTAAAAAATATTTGAAATACCTATAAAGATATCAAATTAAAAAAAAATTAAAAAAAAAACATTTAAACACAATTTTGATCATTCAAAACTCATGCAAAATTTTCTTTTTAAAATCTTTAACTGGCTTGGTGTGCAAGAAAATAACCTTGAAATCACCATAACATTACTGTAGTATTACTCTTTAAACAACAGTAGTGTTAGTGTTTTCTTATCAGATAGCAGGTTAGTTTCTTGTACCACAAAACACAACATTTCCTCTCTTTCTTACAAACCACAATGCTACAGCATTTGTTTTGCATGCATCGTAACAAATTACATTGATTATATTGGTCTACAACAAATTTTTATACTCACCTTTTAAGAACAGCTCATCCACTCACACCTTCTCTTTTTCTTCGTTGTTGCAACTTGCAATGCAATTTACTACCACACACTCACACACACACAAAATATTTGGCTATCCACAATGCATGTGCATGAAACTAAGCACAAAAAACATTTTCGCACACACTCAAGGCCATGCACTTACAACACAACATTTTTTTTTCATATATAAACCGGTTACTCTGCTATTTTACTTCAGCAAGGGAGTTTTCAAATTTTGTGACGTATTAAAACCTTTTTTTTTTGTTGTTGCTTTGATTTTTACACTCAAGGCCTTGCACAAACAACCACACTTCACTTTTGTTTTTGCTCTTTTTTAACGTACTCCCTTACTGTACTCCATTTTATAAAAATGTTTCAATCATTCTTATTGAAACTACTCACAGAAAAAAAATTAAAACCTTTTTATTCCGTTATTATCTTATCACGCTTGTTTTAATAATGTTCGTGTGTGTGGAACATTATTTTATTTATACAACTTTTCTATTTTGCGTATAACGAAACTTTAATTTATTAATTTTACTTTAAAGTGTAAACTGCAAACACTTTCACTAACACCTTCTTACATTGCACAAAAATTACCACTAACCGGCTGTCGGCTTTGTAGCTTTCAATACGATCAAACTACATCAATTAATAACATGACGATTACATGAGAACAACAACAATTAGGTGCATCTTCAAATGAAATTGAGTGCATATGCTCTCATTTACATTGACGACAAAACCTCGTAACATTAATAACACAAATAACACTATGACAATTCAAAAAACAACAATAAGAAGAAACACAACAGGTTGGTTGCCTGTTGCCTTTGCTCTGTAAACAAAATATAAACCAAATTACAACAAAGTTCAACATGGAAAGAATAAACAAATCAATGTTATTTCTTTAGGTCAAACAATGTTAAGTAGATTTCTTGCATTCCACATTGCATAGCGCAAAAGGAAAGAGTGTTTCCTCTCGTTCATTAGTCTCAAATGCATGATACATAACAACAGAAAGAAAACAAAAACAAATACACATTTTTCTGTTTCTCTTATTATCCCTTTATTAATAAGAAACAAAAACAAATAGAAGAACAACATATTTATACTCCACTCCCAAATTATGTACTTTTACCAAATAAGCATGCAGTTATTTATTGTTCATTCATTCATTCCTTAAGCATTAATAATTTAATTTAGTACAATGTGAGTTGAAAAACTGTCATGCATCCGTTTTCATGCATGTTCATGCCTCTTCAATTGTCAATCATTCAAAGTGGAAATGTTCTTCACACACAGTATTTAAGTTTAATGCAATGTGTGTTTACAAAAAAAAGCAGCAACAAAACTTTGACTTCATGCACACGCAAATTCCTTTGCTCTGTTAGTCATTTTTCATTCATGCATTCATTCACAATACCACATAGCACACTAACCATATTTAATACAATTGGGCAATTCACACGACTTTGTATCGTGTATGTTGTATTGAACACATTTGTTTGTTTGTGAACGCTCAATGCTATCCTGTATTGTGTATCTCGTGGCATTCAAACAATTTGATAGCCCGAAACCAACACAACCTTTCAAAAACATATGAAAACATATACACATTTTTTTCATTCACAAAATTTGATAGCACAAAATCAATACAACTTTTAAAAACATATGGAAAAAATGTGTATAAGTGTATCGGATTTTTATATGAAAAATATCAACAACAATCATACACTGTTGTATGTTCTTCCAACAATACAATGAATACAACGATACAACGGCTTGTGTGAATTGCCCAAATGTAAGTATGTGTGTATAGCGCGTATAGAAAACTTTCATGCATTCGGCTTCATGCAAAAATGCTTCTTCGATTGTTGTGAGACGAGAGAGTGTTAATTGTGTGCTCTATTAAAGGGTTTTAAAAACAACAACTCTTTTGTATAAACACACACGCTTTGTTTTTGTATGTATGTTTATTAATTGTCTTGAGAGAACAAGAAACAACATGAATGCATTGATGGATTCTATAATATTCTACAAGAACAATTGTATTGTTTTGGCTTTGCTACAATTTTTGTTTACATTTTTGGAGATGAGTACTACTTCCACTCTCCCACCTTGTTCTCTTATAATTTAATACAACATGAGCAAAACGAAATTTGAATGGCACTCAATTTCCTACAAACATATTCTTTTTGGTTATGCACGCATTGATATTTTGAGAAGGGGGTTGTTAGTTGTAGGGAATGTTGGAAGAAATGTTAGCTGCGTAGAATGTAAAGGAATCTACTTAACATTGTTTGATCACAAAAAATAACATTGATTTGTTACAATAACAATGCGTTTATAAAATATAAGGCATGTTGAACTTTACTGTAGTTTTGTTTACATTTCGTTAAGGTTTTATGAAACAGGCAACCAAACTGTTGTGTTTGTTCTTGTTGTTGCTTTTTGAAGTTTCGTTGTGTTATTTGTGTTATTAATGTTACGAGGTTTTTGTCGTCAAGGCAAAAGAGAGTGAATATGCACTCAATTTTATGTAAAGATGCACCTAATTGTTGTTGTTATTGTCCCTTAATCATTATGTTATTGATTGATGTTATTTAATTGTGTTGCTTTATAGAAAACTACAAAGCCGACAGCCGGTTAGTGGTAATTTTTGAGCAATGTAAGAAGGTGTAAATGAAAGTGTTCGTGGATTAAAATTTAAAGTAAAATTAATAAATTAAATTTTCTTTATAAGCAAAAAATAGCTTTTCTATATGTTAATAAAATAAAATACCCACATATGTATGTAAGTATTGTGTTAAAACAAGCGTGATAACATAATAACGGAATAAAAAGGTTTTAATTTTTTTTCTGTGAGTAATTTCAATAAGAATAAGAAGAAATTTTTTTTGCAAAATGGTGTTCATCAGTAAGGGCGTACGTAAAAAATTAAAAAAAAAGTCATAAGTGAAGTGTGGTTGTTTGTGCAAGGCCATGAGTGTAAAAATCAAAGCAACAACAACAAAAAATGTTTTAATAAGTCACACAATTTGAAAACTCCATTGCTGGAGTAAAATAGCAGAGTAACCGGTGTATACATATATGAAAAAAAAATGTTGTGTTGTTAGTGCATGGCCTTGAGTGTGTGTGAAAATGTTTTTTGTGGTTAATTTCATGCACATGCATGGTGTACAGCCAAATATTTTGTGTGGGTGGGTGTATGGAAGTATATTGCATTGCAACAACGTAGAGAAAGAGATGGTGTTGGTGGATTAGCAGTTCTTAAAAGGTGATTTTCATTATTTTTGTTATTGTTATGATGCATGCAAAACAAATGCTGCAGCATTGCGGTTTGTTAGAAAGAGAGAAATTGTGTTTTGTGGTACAGAAAACAAATTACTTTCCGAATCAGCTGTTTTTGTTTTGTATATACTACCGTTAGTTTTTCTGTTCCGTTTCGTACGTGTATTAAATGTAAATAAATATTTTTTACAAAAGTACTATTGGAAACGACAAAGTACCTTTTCATTTATACTTCAGTATCATTTCAAAATTTAAACTTTGCAACACCGATAAATTTCAAAAGTATCTTAAACAGCAAACATTATGAAATTTTATTCATATTTTTTAAATAATTTTTAATCCAGAAAATTTCCAATAATTTCTAATCAGGTTTAAATTAAGAAAGACATCTTCGTGCTCTTTCTTTATGATGACAGTTTTAATGAAAGTTAAGCTATTATTTAATTGTTGTGGCCTGTTGAAAACATGACAATTGTTGAAGATTTAAACGCCAGGATGTATAGGTATACAAAGTTATAAGACAGCATCAACAACAATTTTGCTTCCAAGCTCCGCTTCAGTTTCTGAGATTTTTTATAATAAAACATTGATCACATACTTTAAGGCTGGCTTAATGAGAATGATATTTTATGTTTTTCTTTTAAATCAGAGATTTTTAATTATTTTTTGTTTATATTAATAAATTCATATAAATTTTGAAAGTGCAATTGCCTATTTTGTGGATTGTCTCTTCAAAATTTAAAGTCTAACTACTCGAGCAAGCTTTAAAAAACTAATTTTGAATACACATTTATGGGTATAACTTTACGTATACCCTTTATGGCTTTCAATGAAAACAATTTACCAAATGTACCGGTATGAAATGAACGTTTTTCGTGAAAACAAAATTCTAATTTTTAATGGGAAGTAGACAAATTTTCATTCAAAGTATTGTTCATTGCTTGCTACCCAGTTCTTTACATTTTTCAAGCACGTTGTGGATTCTACGCCAATAAATCTGTTCGTCTTTTGAAGCAAAGCAATAAGTCAAAAAATTTTCTACTACCTCATAGGAATCGAAGTGCTGCTCAGCGAATGCGTGGCCTACTAATAAAAGCAAATAATAGTCTGAAGCAGCCAAGTCTAGTGAATACGACGGGTGGTTTAGTACCTCACAATCTAATGCTTTGATTGTATCCAGGATTTTCTTTGTATGCAGGTGCATTGTCATGTTGTTAACTTATCTACTTATTCTGTTCCCTTCAATGCATGGTTCAAATTAATCATTTGTTGTCAATAGTGATCTGTATTATTGGTTTCATCAGGGTTTAGGTGGCCGTAGTACACCAAATCCTTCTGGTGCCACCAGACACACAGCAATGTCTTCCTGTCGAATTGATCTGGTTTTGTGATTCAGTGATTATTTGCTGTAAATCCATCTTTCAATGCCAGTATCTGTCATTCAATTCATGTTGCACCAATTTTCCAGATTTTTGGAATTTTCCCATGGCTTTCTAACGGTCCTAAATTGTTTGTTGTGCAAGATTTAATATTTCTGCCATTTGTTTCTGACTTAAAGTGTCATCTTCACCCCGTATTGTTTGTGGTTTTCCACGTTCTACATTTCTCACACTAAAATCGTTATCTCTGAACCATTGAAACCATTTTACGCGTGTTGCTTCTGATAGAGCATGATCACGATATGCCTCGAAAAGCAATTTATGTGGCGCTCATGCACTTTTCTTCAAATAAAAACAAAAAAATAATGCTTTCCGCATGGTAGTACTGCAAGCATACGACCTATTGTACTCAACACAAACTTTATAGCGCATCTCTATAATGTCTCCTCCTCCGTATTGTGGTTCAGAATGTTGCTCGGAATTAACAGATGTTTCTTCCTGGGATGCTTTAATGCCTCCGTAGGCTGCACGAATGTGTGCTAATGATTCATTATCATCATCGTAGAAGGTATATGTTGCGTTCGAGACAACATCAATTCTGAATAAGTGTTCCATTGAGTCTACAGTTTCCTGTCTAAAGGCCGTTTACTAACCTGAGCTAATCCTTAGTGATAGAGTGTGATTCTTTTACTGCAGTTTAAAAAAATTTTTTGCCTCAAATCTATTCGTTTTGAAAAGAGATTTTTCCTCTCCATATCTTTCCAACCATCTGTTCCACTAGAAAGAAATATTCTGGGACCTTTAGTGGCGGGGGCTCGGAATATATCATTGTGAGCTGTATATGATGGATATGGCTATGTCTTTGCACGAATAGCTTATAGTAAAAGAAACAGCATTAAGCAGTTATTACTTCGATGAACAATAGCTGGAATTTGCCTAAAGTATTTTGAGAAACTTTTTCATGGCACTTTCATTATACATACTCTCAGTGGTGATTGTCAATGGTTGACATTATATATGATTAATCACAATAGAAAAAAGAAAGTGAGAACTATTACTAAAAAGCAAATGCTCTTTCCTCTTTCCTTCCTCTTATGTACTATCTTCCCTGTATTCCAACACAATGCACTGCATGAATAGGGGTCATCTCGTAAGTGTTGGTCTAAAAAGAATTATAATTAAAACAACTTTTTCTTCCATGCTAAGTGTATTTTCCAAAAAAAATATACATTTTCTTCGCAGCTGCCTAATTCTATAAGTTTCTCGTGATCTCAAATAATTTATGGAAAATAAATTCTTCTCAAATCTTGTGGGTTTGTTTGTCTGTTTGAAGTCTATAGACGGCTAAACGGCTGGACCGATTTTCTTGAAATTTTCACAGTATCTTCCTGTATGTCTGGAAGGAGTTATAGGTTACTTTTTATTTTCAAATTTCAAGTAGGCGACGTTCCACGCCCACATACCCAATGTCGGATATCTCATAAACTGAAACAGCTAGAGTCCTCAAATTTTGTATGATATGATCTTTAGCAAAGTTGTTGCGCATGAGCCGGGGAAGATTTCTAAGTTGGTATGACTAATTTCCGGCAGGTGGCGCCATTGAAAATTACTTAAAATCAATTTAATCGTAATGCATTATTTAACAATGTTGTTGTACATGAGTCGACGGAGGTTGGTGCGATTAATTTCCGATGGATGGCGTCACTGAATATTATTCAGAATGAATGACAAGCAATTGGTCGACCTACACCTCAAGCACGGAAGAAAAGAGCATTACGAGCCTCAGAATCAGACGAGATTGGAAAATCTTCGAGTATATGCCGCTGAGACCCGTTCGCTTGAATCACTTGAACAACGAGAAGTGAGATTAGAAACTGATCGAATGCGTACTCCTCGGGCCCGTTCATCTGAATCATCAGGACAACGGGAAACAAAAGCAATAAAATGATTCAAAATTAATTGGACATTTTGTAATGTCTTTCCTTCAAATTTATTTTAGTTGGTGGCGCAGAAACACGCGCAGGGTACAGCTAGTATTATTTATAAAATTGGGTCATCAGTGCTTAATTTAAAAATATTTTCAAATTGGTTCAGAAATCAATAAAATTTATTGCTCATGACATTTTAAATGCGACTTTTAATCGCCTTCGAATTTTAAAATTTTTTCAAAGATTACTTTTACACCCGTGCATATACTTTAATTTTGTTTTAGAATTTTAAAAATGAAATGTTTTAAAAGCTTTTTTTCTTTATAATGCCCAAATGTGGTGAATTTTTGTTAAGAAGCTGTTTCTGATATACTCTGATGTATCTGTTGGAATTATCAAAGGCAACAATCGTTTTGAATTTTTGTTTTTAAATACAACATAAAGTTGAAATATTTCACAGAAACAAGTTCAATAGTTGACCAAACTTAAAATATAAAATAAATATCGAAGATTTCTTTTGATAATCGATAAATCAAATTGCAAAAAACACTGTCTGTCAATCAATTAGCGACTCTCTGCTTCAATTTCAGAACAAAAATGTTTTCTATCTTTAAAGCCACAAATAAGTTTGCTTCGTTTCTTTGAAAGTCGTTTCAGAACATTTTTCACTTAGGTAGGTAGGAAGGCTGAAGTGGTATCTTTGAGTACCAAAGCTCACTTGAGCACACGTAACAGCCCGTTGCGACGCCACAGATAGGCGCAGTCCCTGTACTGACCGAATTCCACCAAACTCATCAAATAAGTTGTTCAGCGCAGGGGCTGCACATTAAAGGTATCCTTGATGTCAATAGATGATAAGATAAATCTGCACCTCGTAAGAGATGGGCATTGACAAAGAAGGGAGATGACAGTTTCCTCCTCTTCAGCAGACCAACAACCATGACAAAAGTCGTTTGATGGGAGCTGCAGTCTTTCCGCTATGACCTGTAACTACAGCCACTGTGATCGAGATGATATTGCAATCAAGTTTGAGTAGTTAGTTGGTGCGCCTTCTATCCATCGTGGACCAAGTGGGTCTGACAGTGGAACGAGATTCCTGATTGACCCAGGATAGGTTAACATCGCAGAAGAATTCTTGCCTAATGGCCAATTTAATCGATGTGAGTGCCATATCGCCGTAGTCTAGTAGGTAGAGTGTTGGCTTATTAAACGTAAAGCCAGGGTTCGAGCCCCAGGCCAGACATCAAAACAAAATACAAACAGTATTTCATCGGCGACTTCCTCTCAGCAGATTTCTGGCAAAAACTCTGAGAGTAAATAAGAATTGCCATGAAGAGTTTCTGAAAAATCTGTCGTTCGGAGTCGACTTTAAACTGTAGGTCCCACCACTCATGCATAAAATTAACACACACAACATAGGCGGTGTGAGAAACTAGGTCGAAATCCTGACTGAAGGGTTGTAATGACCAATTATGTATGTTATGTTATGAGTCCCATATTCATTTCGATTGGCTAGGATACCGGAAGAAGTGCACCTGCTCTAGGAGAAATTTGTCACGAAATCTTTCTTCATATCTGTATCTAGCGTTATCATACCTCAGGCATTTTAATATGCTCATAAATTGGTTGAGGCTAATTGTAGCTCCCGTGGTCTTCCTCCCATAAGCTAGGGATGAAACGAAAACAAGTAAGACACTAAGGCGCCCAGAGAGAACGTCAAGACAACGACGATACTTTCTAATGCTTTTATAGTTAACCGTAATGCTCGAGAGGGATCTAATAGCAACTTAGCTATCAGAAAATATTGAGATACGGGTGAAGGAAGCGGCGTTGATGAGGATCCATTGAGCGGATTGGAAAATATCGTGATTAAAATTATTTCTCCATACCTGAAGCTTAACCTAGCTATAGTTTTACCATTACTTTTACTTAACTTCTACAAGAAACACAATTTTTAGGTATCTTTTGTATTGAAAAAATACTTAATAGACGTGTACTTTCACATTTTAGAAATCATTGGACCATTCGATTTATCGATTTAAATATAAACCATCGGTTATTTCGAATCTGGCAATACTTTTATCACTCTATTCTGTTACAAAATTCAATATATTATCTCCACTAATCAATTTAAGTTTGAGCAACGTTGGGATTTATTAGAACGCACGTGATCTTACAGAAGCCAATGCATACATTACGAGAGACTGTTTGGTTCGGCTTCTGGAGTGGAGGCATCATTGGCCCATATTTCTTTGAAACTGAACGGCAACCACTATGATCAATGGAGAGACTTGTCGCACCACGATAACCGATTTTTTTGTATCCGCTGTTCATGGTATTGATGTGAACAATGTTTGGTTTCAACAGGATAGTGCAACTTGATGCATGCAAACAAGGTATAGTTCCTGATTGTGGTCAACGTGGCGACCTCCAGGACGATCCTTGTCTTGCTGTATTCAAGTTGACATGCAGCCTCCTCGTGGCCCCTCCTGGATGGCATTCTAGCACCCGCTAGATGTTAACTAATGCGTGCAGCGAATGTCCAATCCCCTGGACGTTAAATTTCGGCTGTGCGTAGGGCTTGGAACCCACCACGTAAAAACAAATATCCAATGAAAACCAAAACAGAATCCAGAAAAGATCCTCTCAATTTGGAGGAAGATGCTCCGGCGAGACGTGTATTTGATGCGGGAATCTGCGTAAGTCGGCGAATAGGACGACCTTGCATCCGTTGGAATGATAAAATCGAGGAAGCCCTGTCATCGATTGGTGTGACCAACTGGCGTAGGCGCGCACGAAGCAGAGGCGCCTGGAAGGATGTGTTGCGGCAGGCCGAAATCCGATAAACGGGTTGTTATGGCCAATTAAGTAAGTAAGTAAGTGAGTGCAACTTGTCACACATCTCCTGCCATATTCGAATTATTGCGTCAAACGTTTGATTGCCGTTTAATTAGCCGCAATGGTGATATCAAGAAGCTGCGATTTGACATCGTTAGACTATTTTCTGCGGGCGCCGTTAAAGATAAGTGTTATGCCGACAAACAGAGATAATTGAGCATTTGAAGGCCAATATTCGTAATGCTATTGGCTCGATACAACACCATACATTCGAGAAAGTGCATGAAAATTATTTCGTTTGAATGAGGTACTGTGAGGCCAGCCGCGGCAGCCAATTGTACTTTACAACAAGAAGCATATATTTGGCAACCTATCAAACCATTTTTAAACTTTTAAAATGTCCACCCTTTATAAAGAAACACACACACAATATTTTTGTACATACAGATAATAATTATTATTTTTTTTTTCATTTTATTTTAAAAAATATTTAAACATTCGTTTAATTTGCATTGTTTTCTTAGAAAAATTCTTAAAATTAAAACTTAAAAATTATTTATTTAAACTATTTTGTTTTTGTTTTTGTAATTTTTTTCTTCTTCTTCTTCTTCATCTTTTCAATTAAATTCTATAAAATCGAGTATTAAATCTGTTCCATCATGCATATTGGATTTTAATTAATAATTTAATTAATAATGACTATGATTCGTTTGTTGGATTCATTCGTTCAAGACTCGTAAACTTAACAACACTATGAGAGAATTAAACTAACGATGAACAAACTAAGTTAAGTTAAGTTAAGGAGTGGTAGGGAAGGAGGGAAGGCAGGATAGCAAGCAGTGTAATCACAATTAATATTCAAATGCAGTTGCTGGCTTGGGATATGAGTAACCGTTTCTTACAGGTGTGGGATATGTAAGTTTAACTTGGGGAGGGGGATAGGAGTAACCGGTTTTTTGTGGAGGTTTGGTGGGTATTTCGAATTTAACAGCGGGAGTGGGATAGGAATAGCCGACTTTTTGAGTGGGTTTAGGTAATTCGAATTTAACGGTTGGCTTGGGATAGGAGTAACCGGGTTTTTGTGGAGGTTTGGTGGGTATTTCAAATTTAACAGCTGGTGTGGGATAAGAGTAACCGGTTTTCTGTGGAGGTTTGGTGGGTATTTCAAATTTAACAGCAGGAGTGGGATAAGAGTAACCGGTTTTCTGTGGAGGTTTAGTGGGTATTTCAAATTTAACAGCAGGATTGGGATAACTGTAGCCAGGTTTTTGAGGAGCTGGCGTTGGTTTTCTAGTAGTTTTGGGAATTTCGAACTTAACAGCTGGTGTGGGATAAGAATAGCCTTGTTTTTGTGTAGGTTTGGTGGGCAATTCAAATTTTTGTGCTGGTGTGGGATAAGAGTAGCCGGTTTTCTGTGGAGGTTTGGTGGGTATTTCAAATTTAACAGCCGGTGTGGGATAACTGTAGCCAGGTTTTTGAGGAGCCGGTGTAAGTCTCTTAGTGGTGGGAATTTCGAATTTAACAGCTGGTGTGGGATAAGAATAACCAGTTTTTTGCGTAGGCAATTCAAATTTAACAGCTGGCGTGGGATAACTGTAGCCAGGTTTCTGAGGAGCTGGTGTGGGTTTTCTAGTAGTTTTGGGAATTTCAAATTTTACAGCTGGTGTGGGATAGGAATAGCCAGGCTTTTGTGGCTGTGGTGGTGTTGGTCTTCGTGTTGTTGTTGTTGTATATTCAAACTTAATTTCTGGCTTCGGATAATCATAACCCGATTTAATGGGCTGTTTAGGCAATTCAAATTTCACTGTTGGCTTAGGGTAGCTATAACCGGATTTTGTTGGTTGTGGTACTTGTGGTTGTGGTTTCTTGGTGGGTAAATCAAATTTCACCGTTGGCTGGGGATATGAATAACCTTGTTTAGCGGGTGTTGGCTTGGGATATTCCAATGGTTGCTTGGGCTGTGGATAAGAGTAACCTTTGGTTGGCAATTCAAAAGGTTTCTGTGGCACTGGATAGCTGTAACCCGACTTTTGTGGTGGATTGTAATTGTAGCCTATGTTTTGCTGCTGGGACGCTGCAGGCTCTAAATAATTCGATACTGGCTCGTAGTAGTTGGATTGAAAGTACTGAGCAAACGATCCTGTACTGAGAGCCAGCAGTAGGCAAAATGTGTGAACGTAATTCTGCAATGAAAAAAAGAGAAAATATATGAAATTAATTAAACAATATATACAGATTTTTATGCTGCATGGTGTAACCCAACAACAACAACAACAATCTGATGCCATAAGATTTTCATCGTTTTCCAATTGATTTATTTTTAAGGCATTTTCTCACTTCTTAACGTTTTTTAAAGGTAATTTCAATGGAAACTCTTTGAGTACAGCATTGAACTTTTCATTGGCATGCCAGCCACAATAATGGAGATAATGATGATGATGATGGAGATGGTAATGGTAATGTTGATGGCACAAATTCAAAACTGAACTTTGAATATTGCATAGGGCTTTGTAAAGTTGGTTTATTCTTGGTTTAATTTTGTTTTGTTTTTTGTTTTTTTAAATTGTTTATGCCCAGACTACAGTTTTAAGCGGTTCTTACCGGAAGTTCATGTACAGTGTGTGGCAGTGTTAAGCTGTGATATTTGACCGCAAACTAATGTCTGTTGATTATAATATTTTATGCTCTAAGTAAGGTTTTTTATACACGATAAACGAAACCCACATGCTGCTAAGTTATTACAAAAAAAAATTATTTTTTAAATTTTAATTGTTAGAATCTGCCATAAAAAATTTATAATTTTTTTTCCACACATTTTTTATTGTTATTATGGTTGTGGTAGTTGTAATTAAACCACATGTTAAAAAAATTAAATAAATTTATGGCTTAAAAATTTTCTTTTATTTAAAAATTTGTTCAACAGTTTTGTCATACTTTACGTTTGTGTTTTTTTTATATCTCAAGGTCAGTTGAAAAACAAACATACATACATTTGCGTTCAGTTTGAAAAACTTAAACTAGTTTATCTCTGGTTTTCCATGTTAAGAAACTCTATTTACGTTCATAGCCGAGAGAGAAGAACAAGTATTTGTTTAAGATTTCCATTACCAGATAAGTTGAGTTTCCATTCATTATTGCGCGATGTAGTACGCATCACTTGTAATGCGTATCGAACATTTGAAGTGGGAAAAATGTTTAAACTTTTGTTTGTTCATTTGAATTTTGTTTAATTGTGAATTTTTCATTCTATTTTCTAATTTTTAGCACAGGTGTTTTGTAATACAATGTCATTGTTTTCAAATTGTAGGTGTTGTTCGTTCGATGACGGCAATAATTATAATTTTTGTTTTTATTTTTTTTTTTTCATTTATGAAGTCTAAAATCATTAAAATTTTTAATGCCTATTAAAGGCTTTTGTTTAGATTCTTGAATTTAGTTTAAGTGATAATAATTATTTGTTAAGTTTGTTTTAATGCTTCTATGGTTAAATAATATGATAAATAATTATAATTTCTTTGCCCATATATTAAACAAAAAGATTCTGAATTAAAAATTTAAAAAAAAATATTCTCAGAAGAAAGTTGGTCTGAACATTCCTTCTTATTTAGCATTTTGTGATCCCCAAACTATTAAAATTCTAGTGAGTGTATCGGTTGGGCCATCTATCAGTTTAAATTTGAATTATCGGTCATATCGATTCTGGCAATACTTATGTCATTCTATTCTTTCACAAAATTCAGTATTTGATCTCCACATAATGACTAGATTTACGCTTAAGCAACATACAGACATAATTGGCCATTACAATCCTTCAGTCTGGATTACGGCCTAGCTTCTCACAACACTTATGTTGTGTGGCGGGACCTACAGTCTAAAGTCAAATCCGAAAGACAGATTTTTGAGAAACTTTTTCATGGCAATTTTATTTTACCCCCAGAAATTTTGCCAGAAATCTGCCTAACAAATATTTTTTCATATTTCGTTTAGTTGGAGATACCTGACCTGGGATTTGCACCGTGGACTTACGTCTAATAAGCCAACACACTACCTACTAGACTACGGCGATTTCTATTACAAATCTGGCAACACTTATGCCATTCTATTCTGTCACAAAATTCAGTATATTTTCTCCGCTGAACGTAATGAATCGATTTACGCTTGAGCAGCGTTGAGATTTATTAGGCCAACGAGAAACTGCGTGATGAGGGCGATTTTGCCAAAAAAAAAAAAACTTTTCGGATGAAGCTTATTTTCATCTTGGAGGGTACGCTAACAAACAAAATTGTCAAACAAAGACGTACGTGGTCTTACAGAAGCCAATGCATACATTACAAGTGAGTGTTAATTGTGGCGTGTGAACCGGAGGCATCATTGGCTCATATTTCTTTGAAAATGAGGACGGCGCAAGCATTACGATCAATGGAGATACCTATTGCACTGTGATAACTGATTTTTTTGCACCCGCTCTTCATGGTATAAATGTGAACGATGTTTGGTTTCTACAAAATGGCGCAATTTGTCACACATTTCACGCTACAATCGATTTATTGTGTCAAACGTTGGATGGCCTTTTAATTAGCCGAAATGGTGTTGCAAATTAGCCTCCAAAAAGCTGCGATTTGACATCATTTGGCTATTTTCAGTGGGTCGCCATTAAAGAAAAGTGTTATGCCTACAAAGCAGACACAATTGAGCATTTAAAGGCCAACATTCGCGATGCCATTGCCGAAATACAATCCCATACAGTCGAAAAAGTGCACGGAAATTGGTCCGATCGAATTAGGTGCTGTGAGGCCAGCCGCGGCAGCCATATGAATGAAATAATATTCAGTTTCTAAACGAAACAATTGTTCTTCACACCAAAGAATAAATTTGGCAAAATTTTTAAACCGCTTTTTTTTTATTAAATTTTTAAATTTAAACTTTTAAAAGACCCACCCTTTATAAAGAAAAAAACCCCCCTTTTAAACATCCATTTGCTGGACATCCTCAAAATAGTGTGTCAGGTGCTTAAAAAATGTTTGAAGTCTCAAAACCAAGACTAGATGCTGTTCATTGAAGAGGCCGTAGTGTAATAGATAGTGAAAGGTCAGCAGATTTCTAGCAAAAACTCTGAGAGTGAAATAAAATTGCCATGAAAAGTTTCTCGAAAATCTGTGGTGTCCGTGACGATATTATGGTGTAAGTACCACCACCACTCATGTATAAAATTAACACACACAACATAAGTGGTGCGAGAAGCTAGGTTGTAATCCTGACAAAAGGGTTGTAGTGGCCAAGTAAGTAAGTAAATTTTTGGGGTTCTTATAATAAAAAAATTATAAAGTCTGGACATAGAGTTTACATTTACTCAAATATATTAGCATTATTTTTAATGTTAGAATCTGTACCAGAGGTCAGCAATGAGTATTCAAAACGATGAGTAGATTTGAATCATACTTATAATTTTTGATACTTACACGCATTCATACTTATTTTAATGTCATACTCATACTACTCACATTCAAAGTTGGAAATACTCATGGTACTCATACTTAACAATGCGCATGATGTTGTTGATTACGACTCTCCATGGCTCAACATTTATAACAACCACAAAATAAGTATGATTCGCGTACGAACACTACAATACTCACTAGAAGGTTGTATGTTTGCTTTGCTTGCTGTCTTTGTCTTTTTCTTTCTTCTTTGTTTGTAAATGCAACAACAACCAAGACTGTAAATTTTGATGAATGAGTAGGCGTCTGAATCAAACATATTTCGAATGTTATGAGTTTGTACTCATACTCATTGCAACCTATACTTATAAATCAATGTTGTAGTGAGTACAAATGAATCAGAGTAGTTGAATTTCAATACTGTTGACTTACTCATACTCAAAATTTCATGAGTATTTATGAGTAGCGAAAAAGCGATTCATTGCTGATCTCTGATCTGGACATACACACAGTTACTAAATTATACGTACGGTTAAAAAATTGCCGAAATTTTTTAACTAATCCGTTTTTGTTGAAAATCTTTATAGTTTCCTTGATGTTAAGACGGTCTTTTGCATTGGTTAAAAAATTTCTGAAATTGAATTGAATTGTGGCCCTGCACAGGCCCACAAAGGTATGCATCCGATTTACAAATTTCACAAATTTCTGAACCATAGCAAAAGACCGTCTTAAAATCGAAGAAAGATGTCAGACAATTATAAATATTTCCAAAAAAAACGAATTGGTTACAAAATTTCTGAAATTTGTTATCCGTATGTATACTTCTGTGGCTATGTGTACATACATAATTGGTCATTACAACCCTCAGTCAGGATTATGATCTTACTTCTCACGCCATTGTGTCAATTTTATACGTGAGAGGCGCGACTTACAGTTTAAAGTCGATTCTGAATCACAGATTTCTGAGAAACTTTTTCATGGCAATTTTTAATTACTCTTAGAGTTTTTGCCAGAAATCTGTTGGGAGGAAATCGCCGAAGAAATACTTTTTCATATTTCCTTTTGTTCGATATTCCTGACCTGGGGTTTGTACCGTGGCCTTACGTCTAGTAATCCAACACACTATCTACTAGACTAAGCCGACTTCACCTGTACATTAATGGCAAAATATGATTGCTTCAAATTGTTGTTCTTAATATTTTATAAATAAAATAAATAAAACCAAAAAATCATACACTTTATTTCTAAATCAATTGAAATGAGATCATAGTTAAAGTAAACCTAACTTTTTTTTTAAATTTTTGTCTTAAAGTTAGGCATATGAATAGAGAAACTTAAACTTGCTCATGACCTTCAATATAAATATTCAACAAACATATGTATGTACATATGCATTATGAGACTAAATTCATTAGGCACACCAACTAGGTATGTTCATTAACAAAAGAATTTTTAAAATTCTAACAAATCACAGCTCTTTTATCGTTTTAATTAAAAGAAAAAAAATTTTTAAATATTCTACAAAAGAAAGTTCCAAAGAAAGTATTCTTAAAAAAAAAAAAAAATAAAAACACTTATGTATTTGGAGAGGTTAGTTTTATAAAGAGGTCTTAGAACGTATCTAAATATTTGAAAGTTAAAAACAGAATAAATTTTCATTGGCAATTAATTAAATATGCAAATGATATGAATGAAATGGCAAAACCAAAATTTATTTAAAAGCCAAACTGAATAAATTTTTATTTTTTTTCGCTAATGTTTTAGTTAAACAATAATTTATAGCAGAATATTTAATGACTTAAGAAACCAACTTTTTATTTTCCTAAAATGTTACCCATACATAAATTTCCATACAGAACAAAAGACTAAAGAAATAAACTTTGTTTCTTTAAACGCGTGCTCAATTAGAAGAATTTTTCAAATATCTGTCTGTTAATAATTAATTCACAATTAATTTGTATTCGTATTAATTAATCAATGTGTGCCTTAAGCCACATACAACAACATATTTCTTTATGGGTTAAAAAGCGTTTCTAATCGAATTGGTGATAGTTTGTTGAATAACTTATTGCTTTGGACTAGAGGCACATGGTCTAAATTGAAATTATGAATAAATTCAAGTCTTCTAAGACATATTTTTGTAAACATACACAAAAGAAATGTAAAAGTCATTAACCTTTGTAATGAAAAAGCAATCTTAGTTTCTTTTATATTCGATAATGACACACACATACATACATAATTGGTGATTACAACTCTTCAGTCTGGTTTACGACCCAGCTTCTTACACAAATTATGTTGTGTGTGTTAATTTTATGCATGAGTAGCGTGACCTACAGTGTAAAGTCGATTCCAAACGACAGATTTTTGAAAAACTTAACATGGCGATTTTATTTTACTCTTACAGTTTTTGCCAGAAACTTCAGAGAGGAAGACGCCGGGGAAATATTTGTTTCATATTTCATTTCATTTGAGATGTCTGACCTTGGGTTTGAACTGTGGCCTCACGTCGTTTTGCCAAATCACCGGGGTCTGCCTCAGACAACGATACGAGTTCGCTGTATGGTGTCAGAAGCATTTGGCAACTGACCCTCATATCCTACGTTTCTGGATGAATGGGTACGTAAGCAAAAAAAAAAATTCTTAAATTTGGGACGACTTGCCGAAATATTGCCCCTGTTTGGTATGGAGATTGGACTGGCATCATCGTCGGTCCCTATTTGTTTGAGAACAACGTTAGAAAGGCCATTACACAGGTCATGTGCTCCATTACATATTCTTCCCAAGCATTTTTAAGGGTATGGTCATCTCACGTAGGGGGTGATATAAACTGCCCACCCAAATCGTACTTATTTCGCCCGTTAGACTTTTTCTTGTGGCCACAATCAATTAAAATCAGCGATCGGTCAAATGCTACCTAATTTATGCACAACATACGTACGTCATAGTCCTGAATATGACTGTTACGACCCAGCTCCTCAAACCACTTATGTTGTATGTGTTAATTTTATATCGGGTGGACCATCTATCGATTTTAATTTGAACCATCGGTTACTTCGAATCTTACAATATTTATGTCACTCTATTCTGTTACAAAATTCAGTTTATTATCTCCACTAAAGGCAATGAATAAATTTAAGTTTGAGCAATGTTGGGATTTATTAGCAATTGGGCCAACGATAAAGCTCATTTTCATCTTATGGATACTTTGATAAGCAAAAATATCGAATTTGGGGCTCAGAATACCCACACGTGATCTTTCATATGCCAATGCACCAATTATGAGTGACTGTTTGGTGCGGCTGGTGGAGCGGAAGCATCATTGGTCCATATTTCTTTGAAAATGAGGCGCAATCACTGCGGTCAATGGGGACACTTGTCGTACCATGATAACCGATTTTTTTGTACCCGCTTTTCATGGTACTGATTTGAACAATCTTTGGTTTCAACAGGGTGGTGCAACTTGCGACACATCTCATGCCACAATGGAATTATTGCATCAAACGTTTGATGAACGTTTAATTTGCTGAAAAGGTGATGTCAAGTGGCCGTCAAGAAGCTGCGATTTGACATCGTTGGACTATTTTCTATGGGGCGCCGTTAAAAAAAGTATTATGCTGTCAAATCAAACACAATTGAGCATTTGAAGGCCAACTTTCGTGATGCCTTTGCCGAAATGCGACCCTATACAGTCGAAAAAGTATATGAAAATTATTCCGATCAAATGAGGTGCTGTAAGGCGGAACCCATATAAATGAAATAATATTCCATTTCTAACTGGAACAATTGTACTTCACAACAAAAAAAATAAATTTGGCAACATTTCAAACCATTTTTGCTTTGCTGCATGCCCACCCTGTACCTGAGTGCCGGGCCCTACAGTTTAAAGTCGACTCCAAACGCTTGATTTTTTAGAAACTTTTCATGGCAATTTTATTTTTTTATTTACTCTCAGAGTTTTTACCAGAAATCTGCTGAAAGGAAGTTGTCGGAAAAATATTTTTTAGTATTTCGTTGCTGAAGGGTGCGTGACCTGATTCCACTAGAGTTTCTTTCTTTTCAGTGGTGACAGTAGTTGCCACACGTGTGGAGGGACTAGCCAGTATAATTCCTGTTCTGAAAGTCAGCACTATAGTTGTCTAGGGTTTTTTTTATATTTAAAACGTTAATGTTTCGCCGTGGTAACTAACGTGAGGCCTGGGTTCAAATCCCAACTAAACGAAATATGAAAAAATATTTCGTCGGCAATTTCCTCTCAGCAGAATTCTGGCTAAAACTCTGAAAGTAAATAAAAAAAATTGCCATGACAAGTTTCTTAAAAATCAGACGTTCGGAGTCGACTTTAAACTGTAGGTCTCGCGTCACTCATGTATAAAATTAACCCACACAACATAAGTGGTGTGAGAAACTAGGTCGTAATCCTGACTAAAGGGTTGTAATGACCAATTATGGGTACCTATCTGAACACTTCACTTAATTCTGAAAATTTTGTTTTTTTATTGCTTCAATTTTCAAAACGAAAAATCAAATCTGCCACAATACACTTACAACTCAAACGCTTTGACTAACATGATCTGCTAAACCTGAGTTGTAACGTTAGAATATACTCGCACACAACTTCAGTGGCAAATGGTCAGGTTGCCCAATATTGAAAGCCTTCAAAAAGATACGATTTTTAAAAGAATTAAAAACCAAAGACACAAGAAACGAACCCCAGCTAATAATTTTGTTTGTTAAAGTGTTTCACTGCCATTAACAATGATGGTAGTTTTTGCTTTTTTTTTGCTTTTTTTCTCTGTTTTAATTCATTTTACGCAAATAAACATGTTTCACCAATTAAGATGGATTTCCTAAATACAAAATAATATTTTATTAATATGATGATGATGATGATGATGATGATGTTCACCTACAAAATAATTTAAACCTGATTACAGTATATAGGAAGGAGTTCGTTCCACTAGCAGAATTCCAAAGAAATCGAATGTGATTGTGATTAAACAGAGCAAGAATGAAAAAATTAATAAACATTCCTGCTAATTTTGTTTTAATTTATTTTTTAATTACAATAAGAACAACTAATAAAATAAATAAAAAATATTTATCAATGGTAAGCTCGTTAAGAACAAAGGGAAGACGCCTACATGCCCATAAATGTGATTTCATGCTTTAAGAATTTTTATTTTTTAATTTTATTTTATTTATTCTTCTTCTTTGTTTTTAATTACCATTTATTTTCATATAAGATATGTTATAAGCATTGTTTAATACGAATATTTAATTTGTTTTTCAAATTATTTTGGTTTTCTTCTTTAATTTATTGTTTGTTTTATGAAATTTTTTTTAATTGATGTTCTCTTTGTGAATGACAGCTTTAATGGTAACACTGTCACGGGCTTTATTTATTAATCTAATTTATAAACAATAAATAAGAAATAAATTTACCGCAAATATTTGCCTTTCGCCATCATTGTGTTTTAGAATTCTTTACCATAAATGTTAACCAAAAATTCCGTTCTTTCCCCATCTAAATCGGGACAATTTGCTGTCTCTTGCTTTAATTTTTTTTATTTTTTTGCCAATGACAACATTTATTAAGAACTTTAATTTATTTGTTTAAAATTCTTTAAGTGGGTGAACTAGCATCATTAAGTCGAAATATATTAAATATTCGAAACGCAAAATTGGCAAAGTAAGTTCAAAATTAAAAACAAAATTAAAAAAAAATTTTTTTTTTGAATTTAGGGTGGCCCAGTCAATAAAATTAGTGAATAGCAAGCACACTAACTGCTAATCAGTAAGTGTGGGTTGTTTAAAAATTTCGATTTTTTTACACATGATCAGCTTGCAAACGCAAATTTAAATTCGTAAGTAACAATTCCCTCCCTGATCCTACCTCAACGCCGACAATACGCTAGGCTTCAAGGTTTGCAAGTTAAATAGCACACTCGCGAACAAAATATGGCGAATATAGCGATCGTTGGAGTCTAAAATTGTGGCAACCGTTGTAAACTCTAACGCACTTTGTTTACGCCATATTCACGCTCATAAGCACTCTGCATTCTGACAATGTTTGAAGAGGCAAAGGGCTGTAATATTCACGAAAGTAACCGATAGTTGTCTAGTAGGTAGTGTGTTGGCTTATTAGACGTGAGGCCACGGTCCAAACCCCAGGTCAGACATCTCCAACAAAACGAAATATGGCAAAATATTTCTTAGGCGACTTCCTCTCAGCAAATTTCCGCCACAACATGAATGGCTTAAGAAGCTAGGTTGTAATCCTGACAAAAGGGTTGTAGTGGTGATTTTTTAGTCCTGCACTATTTTCTGATGTAAAATTTAATCAGTGGTCCTAAAGGGGATTTCACCGTGGTACAACGATGTTGCAAAAAGAAGTCAGATTCGTAAGAAATTGTGGATCCTAGAATTTATAGATTTTTGCTGATTTTTAATTACAAAAGCAGCAAGTTTTCATTCAACTGGCATCAATAGTTTGGCTCTTATGAGATATTTTCTGAAATATCTCTTTGACGTGGACATCGCTTTCATATAAAGAGCATATCAGGAAGGGGTAAACATGGCGTAATGATATGCAGAAGACTTGCAAGAAAATTTTGGGGCTGTAACCGGGAAGGTAGCTCAAATAGAGTTGGACAAGATGAACATACTAGCGTGTTTTGTTTTAACAAAGGCAATGAGAACCTGGTTTACAGAGGCACTGCAAAGTCTGTTGAATTTTAATCCGCTGTACACGGTTGTGAAAGACCAAAGCGTTAGAGAATATGATTTGGATAATGGAACACAATTCGAACATTAAATTCATTAGATAATTTCCTGACCTAATGAATCGAGGGCCTGACAGTGTTCACTTTAACTGCACCTGAACAGACTCAGTACATACTTATATAAAATAAGCACCATTTTGTGGTTTACATACGCATCAGGTGTGGGAGTTTTTTACACGGGAATGAAGTATTTTAAGCCCATGAGGCAACTTGTCAGCACTTCCCAAGCGAAAGATGTGCTCAATTTAAATTTGTATAGATAATACAAAGGACGGGACTTAGTAATACTATCTGAGAATCAATTCGCCATCGCTGCGCTCTGCTCTTATGATTTATGATTTTAAATCAAACGTAATAAAGAACTGTCTGAGGAAACTAGATCAGCTAGTTACGGAAAATAAAGTTAAGCTCTGCTGAATGTAAGAATTTGATAATGAGCAGGCAAATAAACTACGAGGAAGGAAGCTGCCACGACACTGTTGCAGCCAGAACATGTAACAGATATTTGGAAAGGGAAGATAAAGAGAGGCAAAGTCTATTCTTATAGGAAATGGATTTGATGTAAACAATATTTTTATTGTGAATTTACAATTAGCAGAGCTTTGAATTAACCGAGATTGGTAACTCGATCTTTTGGCAGGCCACTGAAGACTCAAAGAATCCTTGCACAAAATGAAGTACGAATTCCAATATGTAGGTACTGTGCTGGATAGTTAATTTATATACAAAAACATAGTAGTCTCGCGGATAATATGAATAAATACATACATACATATATATATGTATATAGGTCATTACAACGCTTTAGCCAGGATAACGACCCAGTTTCTCACAGCACTTATGTTGGGTGTGTTAATTAAATACACTCCAAACGACAGATTTTTTGGGAAACTTTTCAAGGCAATTTTTTATTTACTCTCAGATTTTTAACCAAAAATCTGCTGAGAAGAAGTCGCCAAAGAAATATTTCTTTTCGTATTTCGTTTTGTTGGTGATGTCTGACCTGGGGATTAGACCTCACGTCTAATAAGCCAATACACTACCCACTAGACTACGGAATACCTATTAAACTCCAGGAATACTTGTTCAAAATGGAGTAGATTCTGTGCTGGGCAGTTAATTTATATAAAAAAATTTGCTGATACTAGGCGCGGATAATACAGAATGCTGTTCTTTAATATATCTTTAAGCAAATTAGGTTAGGTTAGGTTAGAGGACGTGTACTTGTCAATTAAGACAAGTACGACGACCCATTGTACAACGTCCTAGTTTCTCACACCACTTATGTTGTGTGTGTTAAGTTTATATATGAGTGATGGGACCTACTGTTTAAAGTCGACTCCGAATTACAGATTTTTGAGAAACTTTTTTTCATGCCAATTATTTACTTTATTAATTATTTACAATTTATTTACTCTCCGAGTTTTTGCCAGAAATCTTTTGAGGGGAAGTTGCCGAAGTAATACTTTTTGTATTTTGTCTTGATGTCTGGCTCGAACCCTGGCTTTACGTCTAATAAGTCAACACCACTACCTACTAGACTACGGCGACATCAAAAATCTTAATTTATATACAAAAATTTACTGATACTAGTCGCAGATAATGGATAATACTATATCCAGACCAAATTACAGCAAATTAAATATCGTCATTTCTAGGAAAAGATAAATAATCGATGATGATGAATAATCGATCAAAAATCACTCTAAAATTGAACTCAAACTTCTGTCTGTTTTTGTTCCAGAAAAGCTGTAAAACGTCATATTTAATGATCATGGCCTCCAAAACGTGATTCTTTTATGGCGTACAATAAATCATTTCTTTCTTTTATTAATTTATAAAAAAGTCGTGCAGAGTAAACATTTCATACAGCATCTTGTCCCACTGTCACTGAATTAAATCAAAGTCAAAAGAGAAAAAAAATTTATAAACGCCCAGATGAATTGATTTTAATTAATGTGCACGATTTAAAATGATTCATTTATGGTCAATGAATTTTAGCATTTATATACGGTGTTAATGTCCCATAAAATTTCCAAGAATTTGTTGGCATTTATCACATCCGTTTAAAACTTTTTGAGGAAAAAATTCTAAATCTGGATTAAAATTCTTGTTAAAGCATACGGGATGTGTAATAAAACATTTGAATGGTAATCTAGGGAAACAATTGTTTCTATTACAATTTAATTTGATTTTTATTTTGATTTTAATTTTTTACTGAGGATTGTTTTTTATTAAATTTAAAACACTCACCATTTTTAAAAATTTTTAATTTTTTTAAATTAAAAGTTCTCTTTTACTTTCAAATTTAACGGTTCTTAGCACACCACAAAACTAAACACTCGAATGATTGGTAATTATCAGCACCTACAAATTATATTTAAAATATTTGAATTATTAATTATTTTAATTATAAAAAGGAAAGATAATTTTTTATAATTTTTTTTTATTTAAAATTCAGTGTCTTTATTAAAAATGTTTGTCTTTTAATTTCACAATGTTTTAGTAATTTTCAAAAGAAAAAATTGTTAAAATTTATGCACATTTATTTCCATAATTTGTTTGTAATTTAATTAATTATTTTAATTCTTTTTATTTTTTTAATTGTTTTTCCATATATTCTGATTCTGCACAATTGTTTTTTTTTTTTTTTTTTTTTTTTTGCAAGGAAAAATTATTAATTTTTATTATTTGTTTTTTATTTAAAATTTATAAGAATTCTTTAAGAAAATAAAAATTCTCAATTACTGTATGAAAACCAAAAAAAGAAGGTGTTGATCGAAGTTGACTCGTACGTATTATCACATCAAATAACACACTTGACATGAGTTGTTGCTGTATTTATTTGTTTTTTTAAGATCAACAATTTTCTGTTTGTTATTGTTATTGTTGCTTTTGTTTTTATTTCACTTGTTTTTAGTATATTTCTTTTTGTTTATTTCTACTTTTGAAACTTTTTCTCATATATCTGCTCAGCTTTTGTTTCAGTTTCTGTTTCAGTTTTATGTAAAAAAACCCATACCAACACAAAATAAAGAGCGTTAAAAAGAATGAAAAAAAAACAAAAAAACTCAAGATGGAACAGTGCTTGCTACTCAGAGTTATAAGAAGTTACGCATGCTCAGTGCTTACACAGTAAATGAATTTCGTTTTATTTTTGGTGTTGGTTTTAAGCGTCAGTGTTGAAAACTACACACAACAAGACAAGCCAACACACATATGCATACATCGAGAGTATCATCAAGTGTAGTGATGTGTAGCATAGTGTTGCCGTGAGTTTTGTAAAACACATATGAAATGTTTTACTTTTAGGTCATTGTGCTTAAGTATCCTTAAAGGATTAAACAGAATAAATCAATCTGGTCTTTCTCCATAACTAGATCACAGTGTATAGAGTTTTAATAGGTTACGACGTAGGATATTAATAAAGACTGTTTATTTATATTTTAAAAATATACGTTGAACTATTCAAGAAAAGAGTCTTCAGTATACTACGGGAGTATTTCGACAATTCTTTGAATTTTTTAAATTTATTTCTGTTAAATGAAAGGACAACACTCTCCTGGCATTTGACAAGTGTCAGTTGATTCCTATAAGAATTTAAACAATCTCTTTAATTTAGTTTTTATTTCTTATTTTGTGTATTCCTTCCATCATTACTCAAATCAAGCCGAAGCTTGACAAATACTAAAGGGTGGACAATTTAAAGGTTTACATTAAAAAAATGCAATGCAAATGCAACAAAAACTGTTTGAAATTTTGCCAAATTTATTCCTTTGTTGTAATGTATTATTTTTCCTGTTAGAAATGAAATATAACTTCATTCATATAAGAGCCGCGGCAGGCCTCACAGTACCTCATCGATCCGACCAATTTTCTTGCACTTTTTAGATTGTATAGGGTCGTATCTCGGCAATGGCATCACGAAAGTTAGCCTTAAAATGTTCAATTGCGTCTGCTTTATCGGCATAACACTTTCCTTTAGCGGCGCCCTACAGAAAATAGTCCATCGTTGTCAAATTGCAGTTTCTTGGCGGCCAATTTACATCACCATTTCGGCTAATTAAACGCGCATCAAACGTTTGATAAAATAAATCGATTATGACATGAGATGTGTGGCAAGTATCACCATCCTGTTGAAACCAAACATCGTTCACATTAATATCATGCAGAGCGGGTACAAAAAAATCGGTTCTCATGGTGCGATAGGTGTCTCCATTGACTGTAATGGTTAAGCCGTCCTTATTTTCAAAGAAATATGGACCAATGATGCCTCTGCTTTACAAGCCGCACCAAACAGTCACTCGTAGTGGGTGCATTATCTTCTTCTGTAAGACCACTTGTGGGTTTTTGAGCACCAAATATGGTAATTTTGCTAATAAACATACCCACCAAGATGAAAATGAGCTTCATCCGAAAAGATTATTTTTTCTTTTGCCAAATTCGACATCGTCGTGCAGTTTCTCGATGATCCTATAAATCCCAACGTTGCTCAAGCATAAATCGATTTATTACGCTCAGTACAGATGATATACTGAATTTTTGTGGCAGAATAGAATGACATAAGTCTTGCCAGATTCGTAATAATCGTAAATTTAAACCGATAGATGGCTCACACGATATTAAAACTCTGTAGTTGGTTTATATATATGGTACATGGTTAATGGTTCCAATTTTAAATGCCCCCGTTATCACGGTTTTCGTAAAGTGAAACCAAATTAGTGAGACCAAATTATTGATACCGAATGCTTTAGTTTTGAGTGACAACTTGTTGCCGTTTCAAAATTAAATCCATTACTCTCGTTCATAGAAACCTTTAGCAAAAAACAGATCCAAGGAATATACCCACTCGAGCTTCTATTGGACGCAAATTTTTACACGAAACAAATAATTGATAACAAACAATCACTTGATGCCGAATGATGCCAAATGTAAGAGATCACAATCACTGTAAAAGAATAATTATCGGTAGAGTAGTCACCTTAATTCTAATGTATGCAGACTTATCTGTATATCTGTTAGTAGCGCTATATTCAATAGACTACCGGACAGAGCCTGAAACAGACCAGAAACCTAACAGTAGTCATTACAGTGAATTTGGCTAAGTGAATTGCTATTTCTTCGGCGAGTTCCTCTCAGCAGATTTCACATACAACACAAGTGGTGTGAGAAGCTAGGTTATTACCCTGATTGAAGGATTTTAATGACTAATTACTTATATATGTATGTATGAATGAATTGGTTCCAAAGACGCAATAGCGATCGTTTTTCAGGATGCACACGGTGATTACACAGCCCTGCATGGGTTTTGCAATAATCCTCGGATCCAATATGGCGGTCGAGGTTTATAAAAATTAATCAGATTTACTTAAAAATTGTTACTCAGGGGTTTTTGGGGTCGCTGATTACAGATCTTCATTCAGATTTTAAAAATTCAAAATGGCGGATCCTTATTTATCTGCGAAGGCTCGATAGACGGTTATTTTATGAGTGAGTTATGAAAATATTTGATAAAATCTTGCTATTTTGATTAAAACAAAATAATTGATAAGATTCGGCCATTTTGAACTTTTTAAATCTGAATAAAGATTTGTAATCAGCGACCCCAAAAACTCCTGAGTAACAATTTTCAGGTAAATCTGATTAATTTTTAAGGACCTCCGTAATGTGTTTCTTTTTCTCTTGCACCCCTTGAGATAAACCCACCCCCTACTTTAAGGGTACATGCCAACATTTTGGCTTTGGTCTCATTTTAAAGAGCAAAGATCAGTTGTTAATTTCTGACAATAGCGATGGTTTTAGCACGTCAGTGTTTAGCTCTACAATTTTTCAAAAATGCCCAAAAACGCTATTTTTAGGGTTTTCAACCCCCTTTTTCTCCAAAACCTGACGTGATGGAAAGTTTTTGAAACCAGATTCGTGTTCAGCGTAAAATGTCTTCGGAAACACCTGGAGCCATCTTATTTGCACAAAAAAAGTCCAAATTTGCGTATAGCAAATAGTAGCGAATATTATGCTCGGTTATTACGTCAATTTATTAAGGATTTAAAAAATTTCTATATTTGGCCAAGAAAAATCCTCCTCTTCACCATGACAGCAATTCACACATGTTGACCTTCAAAGACAGTTCTGCCTATCTACCATGTCTAGCACCGAGCAAACCATAACCAATTTGTTTTGGTCAACAAAGGAGATTCTTTGTACAATTGCCAACCAACGATAGCAACTAACACAATAGCTACTCGCCTGATGACACTGGAGATTGCTTGGCATATTACTTTGCTTACACCTTGTAGCCTAGACCTGTGGCCAAAGTGATTAATACCCTCTCTTGTCTTTTTTTGTCCTTGTAGGTTAGGTTAGGTTAGAGGACGTGTACTTGTCAATGAAGACAAGTACAGTACCGGGAGGTCGAATTGACCCATTGTACACCGTCCTAGTTTCTCATACCACTTATGTTGTGTGCGTTAAATTTATACATGAGTGGCGGGACCTACAGTTTTTAAAGTCGATTCCGTACGACAGATTTTTGAGCAACCTTTCATGGCAAATTTATTTTACTCTCAGAGTTTTTGCCAGACATCTGTTGAGAGGAGATCGCGCAGAAATGTTTTTTCGGATTTCGTTTAGTTGGACATGTCTGACCTGGGGTTTGAACCGAGGTATCACGTCTAATAAGCCCACACACTACCTACTAGACAACGGCTACGGAACTAATAAGATCAACATATTCAGCAGTAATGTTAAGGTCATGTTGCATTTGAAAGAAATTATTTTGCATGCACTTGGCAACTCTACTTGAGTTGAGCATTAAAATTCTTTTTAAAAGAATCAATTTTCGTTCCTTATAATATTTTAGCTTGAAAGCATTTTCTTGCTGCTCTTGTTTTTGTTTCGTTTCATTGAAATGCACTTTCTGTTGAGCTCTGTTGTACGAGTATTGTTGCCTGCTGTTGCATTCACAAGCAGTAGCATAGACTGTCGACAAAGCGTTTAAATTTAAATTTTTTTCTCATTTTTTGTTTGTTTTTTGTATTACAAGCGATTTAATGTTGTTTGCATTTTTTTTTTGTTTCTTCCTCAAGTTAAGCTCTGTTTCATTTCAATTTCAGTTTTAGAACAAATATTTATTGAGTTTAAATGAAATCGTTGCTATTGTGCATGCCTGAAATCTACATGCATATGTATGTATGCAACATATGATATGTAATACGCTTCCATACACTTGTATGTTAATGAAAGTTTTTAATTGCATTACCGTAGAAATGAATTGTAGGGCAAGAAAAAATAAAGGTGTTAACCACAGTATCATTTGGCTTAATTCACACACAAAAGTAAACTGAGATGGCGATAAATGTCACACGGCAATGGCGATACTTGAAAAAGTTTTTTCAACCATTTACAGTGTATGTGGGACGATGTATTGATTTCTTTATGATGATTTTATAGATGAATAGATTCTTTAAACTTCTTAATTAAGATGATGAATTTTTTTCTTACTTATTTGGGAAAATTTATACAGGATGTACTGGTACAAGATGTCTGGTAAGATGGTACGAGTATTGGTCATTACTGACTAAACACTTTTTTCCTATCTTTCAGGCAATTTATAGATTGAACTCCTATAAAACTGTTTGTATTTTGAAGCAATCAAATAAGCCACACAAAATTTCGACTTCCTCATAGGAATCGAAGTACTGCACAGACAATGCGTGTCCCATCGACGAAAACAAATAGCAGCCGGAAGGACCCAAATATGCGCTGTAAAATGTAGCATTTTTAGGTAATCGTGGGCTACTAGCATTTTTATGGCCAATATTTTTGCAATTCTGTATGCATTCAAAGTGCTAATTGCCGACAGAATTAGGTCGATTTGGCAGCGTCTAGCAGTAATTCGACTTTGGTTGTCTGATGAATGCACCATTATGCACCATTTTCTAGGTCATGCTTCTGGCAACATCATTCAAAATGAAAAAGCTAACAAATGGCTAGGAGTTCGATGGAAGACGTTGTCAATGTGGTTAGAGGCATAGAATATGTTCAGTTCCTTCATTCATTATACTCCTACCACGATACTGTGGCTTCAATATAACAGGAAAGGGACATTAAAACTTTTAGGAATCCCTCGAAACTTTATTTTCAAACTCATAGCGGTGTAAGCCGATCATTGGGCAGCCAGTACGTATGCATAGGAAATGGATTCACAATTTAAACTTTATTGCTCCAGTTGCCGTAGTTCCCGTAACCTAGTAGGTAGCCTGTTGGCTTATTAGACGTAAAACCACTGTTCAAAGCCCAGATTAGACATCTCCTACTAATTAAAATATGAAAAACTATTTCTTTGGCGACTTCCTCTCAGCAGATTTCTGGCAAAAAATAAATATGCCATGAAGAGTTTCTCAAAAATCTGTCGTTCACAGTCCCTGCAGGTTCCTCCACTCATGTCTGCGTAAAATTAACACACACAACATAAGTGTTGCGAAAAGCTAGTTCGTAATCCTTACCGAAGGGTTGTAATGACCAATTATGTATGCTGCACCTGCAGCAATACTTCTAAACTGAAGACAACCAATCTCTGTCGCTGTGAATGTCGGACGATTAAGTTTCTTTGCAGTACGTTTTATTTTTCGTGGAATAGTGTGGAATTCTGATCTCTCAAGCTTCAATGTTTTCTAATAAATTCAGAATGACTGCCTTTTTTAAAATTTTTGAATGGATGTGGGGTTCCGGTGGTAATTGTAACGTTGTCGGTGATCGAGCCTATTAATCTAACATTGCATTCGTGAAAAAAATTAAAAAAATTTAAATTCCATCACTTTCGAAAGCAATATATGTCGGGTAGGCTATTTATCGGTTTAAATTTGAGACACTGGTTATTTTGAATCTGGCAAAATTATTGTCATTCTATTCTGTCATAAAATTCAGTATATCATCTGTACTGAACGTAATGAATCGATTTACGCTTGAGCAACGTTGGGATTTATTGGGCCAACGAGAAACTGCACGATGATGTCGATTTTGAAAAAAAAAAAATCATCTTTTCGGATGAAACTCATTTTCATCTTGATGGGTACGTTAATAATCAAAAAAGCCGCATATTTTCTGTGGGACACCGTTAAAAATTGTTATGCTGACAAACCAGAAGCAATTGAGCATTTGACGGCCAACATTTGTGATGCCATTTCCGAGATACGACCCCATACACTGGAAAAAGTGCACGAAAATTGATCCGACCGAATGATGTACTGAGAGGCCAGTGCGGCAGCCAAAATTTAAAGTATCAAATTTCCAATCCTATAGAATCGCCGATGGAAACCTGGTTCGAACTAATATTGTTTTGTGCCAAAATATTTGCTCCTATGAAGTGAGTAAAGCAGTAAAAGGCTGTGAATATATCAATCACCTGCTAAAGCGTAAGCCCCTAAAAGACTAATTGACTCAAAATTCAAAATTAAAGTTATGGGCCAAATAATATCCGGGAATTTTGTTGGTTTTTAAATCGTCTCTAAAAATTAATGCGGTCAATCAGTTATTGTTTAGTCAGCTAAACTATCCAGTTTGAATTTTATAAACATCAATCTGAAACTACTGTTTTAATTAATTTAATTAATTTTAATGAAAGTTGATGAATCAAAATGGTGAATAAAATATGTTCTGAATAATTCATTGTAGTTTCTCATTCAGTTTTTATAGAATTTTCATTTAAAACTGTGAGACCAGTTTAGCTGTTGACTAATTAGTCGAACCACTTTAAGTTATTAAACTGAAATTAGATTAGATTTCAAGGTGACCAAAGCAAAAATATTTCATGATGATGTTGAACACTAATATGGGGTGAATGGCATGCAAATTATAAGAAAACGGAAAAGCTTCTAAACTAACGTTGTTTTTGCATTGCGGGCGTCATTAGTATTTAATTTTTTTTTTGAAAATTTATAGCACATTATGTCAATCTAAATTTTTGTTTTTGATAACTTAGTCTTCAATTTATATAAGAGAATCATATGTGAAATACGTATTGGCGACATATTCTGTGACGTTAGAATTTGTTTTTGTGTTTAAATTTAATTTTAAACAAAATAAATTAAAAAGAACATTTCTGCTGATCTAGTTTTATATTCGTACGTAATTTGTTAAAACGCCTTAACAACTTTCACCAAAATTAACTCCTCCTGCTTCTAAGCAGTTAGAGTCCGTTGTACCATCTCTGTTCTGAATTGATTTTCAATAAAAATAAAATAAATTAATTAATAAAAATAAATTAATTTAAATCGTCTGTTTGTTTATTTTGTATTGTTTTTGTGGCGAGGGGTTATTATTAATTAGTTTACCTTGAAATATCGCAAACGATTTATTTTTGTTTTGTTGTTTTAATGTTTTCATTTAAATTTTAATCGAAATTCCTTTAACTAGCCAATCGTATCAAAAAAAAAAAAAAAAAAAATAAATAAAAAATCATGAAATCATTTCAAATACAATTCTAATGAAGGAGATTTAATGAAATAACTGTCCGAAACTGGTAAAAAATTAATAAAAAAAAATGATTTTTCTTTAACTGATTGAACAATTAATTAATCAAAGACAAGAGTAAACGGCATTTTAGCCACAAATGCAAGGCTATTGTTGCATTACTTGCATGAAAATTGCCTGATCTGGGAATTGATCGCCTCAGTAAGAGTGCACTTAACAAATTTGGTGGATTTTTTTTGCGCAAATAACTAAATTGATGTGTATTTCGATTATTGAAAAATGAAGTATAGGGTGGGAAATTTAAAAGTTTAAACTCATTCAATTTAGCCAAATTTATTTTTTTGTTGTGAAGTACAGTTGTTTCGGTTAGTAATGGAATATTATTTCATTCATATGGCTGCCGCAGCTGACCAATTTTCGTGCTTTTTTTCGAGTGTATGGCATCGTATCTCGGCAATGGCATCACGAATGTTGCCCTTCAAATACCCAATTGTCTCTGGTTTATCGGCACAACACTTTTCTTTAACGGCACTACACAAAAAATAGTCCAACGGTGTCAAATAGCAACTTCATGGCGGCCAATTGGCATCACCATTTCGGCTAATGAAACGGCCATCAAACATTTGGTAGCAATAAATTGATTGTGACATGAGATGTGAGATCCTGTTGAAACCAAACATCGTTCATATCAATACTATGAAGAGCGGGTACAAAAAAATCGGTTATCATGGTGCGATAGGTGTCTGCATTGACCGAAATGGTTAACATAACATACATAATTTCTCATTACAACCCTTCAGTCAGGATTACGACCTAGTTTCTCACACCACTTATGTTGTGTGTGTTAATTTTATACATGAGTGGTGGGACCTACAGTTTTCAGTCGACTCCGAACGACAGATTTTTTACTCTCAGAGTTTTTGCCAGAAATCTGCTGAGAGGAAGTCGCCTCCGCTCTGGAAGCAGTACCAAACATTCCCTCGCAATGGGTGCATTGGCACCTGTTAGACCTCGTGTGGGTTTTCTGAGTCCCAAATAAGGCAATTTTGCTTATTAAAGTATCCACCAAAATGAAAATGAGCTTCATCCGAAAAGATGATTTTTTTTGGCAAAATCGACATCATCGTGCAGTTTCTCGTTGACCCAATAAAATATAACGTTGCTCTAGTGTAATTCAATTCAATAAGTTCAATGGAGATAATATATTGAATTTTGTGACAGAATAGAATGACATAAGTATTGCCAGATACGAAATAACCGATGTTTAAAATTTAAACCGACAGATAGCACACCCGATGCTATACAAAAATACAACGCGTTATTACAAAAATGTTTAAGTGTTTGCTGAGACCGCTTGATTATTTCATAGAGTTTTCAGTCGAAAAACTACACCTCATGTGTGAGCCATTCGAAAAGTAATAAAAAAAAGGTGGAAGAAACTGGATTGGTTAAGAGCACTAAGACTTCGGTCTGTTAAATACATTGCAGCTGTAAACAAAATTGTCGCTGACAACCTGAAAACATACTTAACAAATTTAAACTCACGCTGCACTATAAAGTGAATTCTGGCAAAAGGCCTCATCTCTTCAATCATTTTACTCAGAAGTTCAAACCAGCCAAACATGGAAAGTGCCCGCCATTCATTCAATGGGCAATGGAGGAAAGTTAAGTCAATGAAGTCGCCGTAGGCTTAGTAGGTAGTGTGTTGGCTTTTTAGACGTAAAGCCAGAGTTCGAGCCCCAGGCCAGGCATCAAGACAAAATACAAAAAATATTTCTTCGGCGACTTCCCCTCACCAGATATCTGGCAAAAACTCTGAGAGTAAATAAAATTGCCAGGAAAAAAGTTTCTCAAAAGTCTGTCGTTCGGAGTCGACTTTAAACTGTAGGTCCCATCACTCATGTATAAAATTAACACACACAACATAAGCGGTGTGAGAAACTAGGACGTTGTACAATGGGTCAATTCGACCTCCGGGTACTGCACTTATCTTAATTGACAAGTACACGTCCTCTAATCTTACCTAACGTAACCTAAGTCAATGCCAAGCGTAGTATTGTCGAATTTTTGTTCCAGATAATCGTCATGCAATATATGATAAACAAATATGCAACCACAATGAGCATAAGGATGCTGTTGATTTTGATCAGGCAACGTGATTGGGCCTTATTTTTTGAGGACGGAGCGCAAATTTCACAGCATTCTTTAAAGGAGCATTGCAACGGCGTGCTTGTGGAATATGATAACATCATACTGTGTTGGCTTATTAGACGTGAGGCCACGGTTATAACCCCAGGTCAGGCATCTCCAAGTAAAATTTTTGTTCCGAAACAATTTTTTTTTATGTAGTTTGACCTTTCTCTTTTTGAGAGAGAGAGCGAAAGAAAGTAAGCTTGCTTCGGAACAATTTCATAACGAGCTTTCTTCAACTCAATGGCTATTAAAAGAAGCACTCTACGTTTATCCATTTTTTTCACTAAAATTTGTTTTAATTTACAATGTCTCTGTAACACAATAAAAAATATGATCACACTCAAACCATGAAAACAAATGAAATGTAATCATCTGCTACTGTGCTGCCTAATTGTAAAACTAACATGCATCGTTTACAAAAATATTTCAAATGGTAACCTTGTTTTTACAGAACAATTTTTTGAAGTGGGTGAATCGTTTTGGAACAAACTCTCAAAAAACTGAATTTGGGTGAATCCAGCTTTAGAGTAGAATAAAATTGCCATGAAAAGTTTCCTAAAAAATATGTCTTCAGAGTCTACTTTAAACTGTAGATACCGCCACTGATGTATAAAATTAACGCACGTGGTGTGAGCAGCTAGGCTTTAATTCTGGCTGAAGCTTTGTAATGCTGAATGATTATGTATGTATGTGTGTTATATCTGGAATAATTTTAAATATTTATAAGAAAGTAGACAGATACATATTCAAATCACATTTACATAATGAGATGCTAATGTTATTTTGATATTTTTATCGTCTAATTAAAGCCTAGAACTGTACATTTGTCGTTTCAATAACACAAATATGGCCTAATTTAGAAGAAATTTATGAATTTAACAATGACTTGGCGACAAACTATCTCTGAGTGTGAATCTATTGTGTTCATTTTAATGAATTTCTTTTAGAATCTCAAATTTCTAGCAGCTTATCAACAGCAGCATAAAACAAGAAAAATTTTATTTCATTAACATTTTATTTTAAACTGGCTTTCACCAGAATATTTCTTCATGTTTGGTTTTTTCTTAAGTGTTTTGTTCATATCATGGGTATTTCCCAATCACAGAAATTAAAAACCTTTTTTTTGTTGCTGTTGGTGTTTTTGGTATTTCCAAATGTGTTTTGAAAATTTCCAAAAGAAATTTTTATTCACTAAACAATGGTTTCAAGGAATTTACGAGTTAAATAAGCCGTAACTCTAACAATTAAAGAAATTTAAAAACTTATTTGTTGTTGACAACATGCTGTCGTTATACACTGTTTATTTCAACTAATTTCGTTTAAAACAATTGAAGAAAATTAAAAAAAAACAAAAATTATAACATTTGGAATCGCTTGATGATAATGGCTTGGTTTACCTTCCCCCTTTACGAAATGCATTGCAGAGATTCAAATTTTATAGAAGTACAAGCTTTACCATGCGCGTGTTGCTGCGCCACCAGCCAAAATAAATTTGAAGGAAAGACATTACACAAATGTCCAATTAATTTTAAATTATTTTATTGATTTTGTTTCCCGTGGTCCTGATAATTCAGATGAACGGGCCTGAGTAGTAAGCATTCGATCAGTTTCTAATCTCACTTCTCGTTGTTCAAGTGGTTCAAGCGAATGGTTGTCAGCGGCATGTACTCGAAGATTTTCCAGTCTCAATGCTCGCTTGATTCTGAGGCTCGTAATGCTCTTTTCTTCCGTGCTTGAGGTGTAGGTCGACTAATTACTTGTCATTCATTTTGAATAATTTTCAGTGACGCCATCCATCGGAAATTAATCGCATCAACCTCCGTCGACTCATGCACAACAACTTTGTAAAAGAATGCACAGTTGGTCATACCAACTTAGAAACCTCCGGCTCATGCGCAACAACTTTGCTAAAGATCATAACATGATTAAATGCACAGTTTACGATTTAATTCATTTTAAGTAATTTTCAGTGGCGCCACCTGTCGGAAATTGGTCATACCAACTTAGAAACCTTCGTTGGCTCATGCGCAATAATTTTGCTAAAGATCATATCATAATCAAATGCACAGTTTACGATTTAATTCATTTTGAGTAATTTTCAGTGGCGCCACCTGTCGGAAATTGGTCATACCAACTTAGAAACCTTCGTTGGCTCATGCGCAATAATTTTGCTAAAGATCATATCATAATCAAATGCACAGTTTACGATTTAATTCATTTTGAGTAATTTTCAGTGGCGCCACCTGCCGGAAATTAGTCATACCAACTTAGAAACCTTCCCCGGCTCATGAGCAACAACTTTGCTAAAGGTCATAACATGATCAAATGCATAGTTTACGATTCTATATGGTACATGCAAACAAACATTCATTTTTATATGTATAGACTATGAGAGGTGCCACGCCCACTATAGCCACATATATACGTCAAAGTCGTCCATACAAAATTTAAGGACTCTAGCTGTTGCAGTTTATGAGATATGTGGGCGTGGCACCTCGCCTACTTGAAATTTTAGTAGCCTGCAGTTCCTTCCAGACATACAGGAAGTTACTGTTAAAATTTCAAGAAAATCGGTCCAACCGTTTAGCCGTCTATAGACCTCAAACAAACAAACCCACAAACAAATAAAGACACATTCATTTTTATTCTAGAAGAAGATTCTAGAATTTATAATTTTAATTCAACTTTAAACATTTGAAATAAGTTTATGGCTTTAACAGCTTTGGCAACAAATTATTTGCTTAAACAAAGACGAAGATTTTCAAGATTTCTGTTAAGCATTTATGGCATTTGAAGTTTATGGATTAACTTACAGTTGAAATTGACAGTGACTTTAAAGATGCAAACGTACTTTTATGTGTTCTTAATAAATCTGTTTGAGCACAAAATAATGACAGCATAAATGTTAGGTAGACAAGATACTTAATTTTGGTATTTATTGGCAACAAAATGTTGTAGTTGTTTTACGGTTAATACATGTGTTAGCTTAACAAACTACTTGTATTACTTTATTTGATTTTTTTTTATTTATTTTTTTAAATTAAATTTTTTATAAAAATTTTATGAAGACATTCTAAAAACACTGACTTTAACACTATTTTGGCGATAAAAATCAATTTCTGTTGTTGTTTTGAGAATAATAAAGTATCAAATGATTCAAACGATATTTAAATTCTAGAATTTTAGTTCTTAAGGTATGACATACTCCTTACGTGTACAAAAACATCTTATATACAGTGAGCGCCATAAGTGAGTCAACACTTTTGTTCTTAAGTATAAAACAGTTTTGTTCTTAAGTATAAAAAAAGTTCCTTTATCATGAATTGTTGTTTTTGTTTTAACATTTTATAAGTAATAAATAAACGTTTTTATTTTTAGAAATTTATTCGACTATTCTCATTTACTTTTCTCGCTATCCTAAGAAAATAAGTTATTTCAGGCGTGTATACTCACTTTTGTCGCTCAGTGTATCTGTTCAATACGACAGCAATCATAATTGGAACTTGAAGACCCAATTCAGAACCACTAAGGCAGCTACTGCGCTTTATCATTGCAAGAGAGCGATAGGCCTGAACTGTGGTATTAACTGTAAAAATGTATACTGGCGATACACACATACATAATTGGTCATTACAACCGTTCAGTCAAGATTACAACCTAGCTTCTCGCACCACTTATGTTGTGTATGTTTTATTTTTACATGACTGGCAGAACCTATAGTTTAAAGCCAACTTTGAAGGACAGAACCGTGGCTTCACGTCTAATAGGCCAACACTCTACCTACTAGACTACGCCGACTTTAAACTGGCTATACTGGCTTTGATGTCAAATCATCTCTATTCTAGGGCTCCGCTTCTTAGTGGTTGCTTTTAGAGAAAAGGAATCATCAAACGCTTTTATAGCGGATAAGGATGAGAATGGTAGCGATCATGATAGCAGGTGCCCTTAGAACAACATCATCCTAAACTGGCTATTACCAGACATGTTGGCGGAAAAAGTGGCTGCAAACGCTTCCATAAGACTGAGCGCCATAAAAACAGGGAAATACAGAAGCTTAGGTATGGTTGGTATGAGTATGATACCTGAACATGTTTCTGGTTCCGTTAACAGAATCTTAATCCTTGCACTGACTGAAGATTCAGATTGGCTTTTCTAACTTCCTTCAGAGCAATTTTTACTTTAAACTTTAAAACAATTTCTATTGGTCTTCAAAATTTCTTGCAGCAAACTTATGCTTAGTCTGTGTCATTGCTTATAAAGCTTATGCAGGTGGTAGAAATTTCGCAGTCTAACGTAATCTGGTACATATTTAATCCGCTAGTTCTTCCAAAGACTATCTTCTGTGCTATCCCGAAAAGTTAAGACCCTATAACAAGAATATCGTATACTGTAGAAGGTTCTTACTAACTTATTGTGTAAATGACTCTTGTGTTGTCCACTTGTTTGATTGGACCTTATCAGTGCGGCTTCAGACCTGGTAAGTCCACCATGGACCAGATCTTCATATAACGCCAAACCTTTAGAAGATCATAACAAGTCAACATTTACCATGTTTTATCGACTATAATACTATGCTCAGACATCCACTTTTATTGAGTCAATATTCGGTTTATTGATTACAATATTTTAAGTGTTTAGACATAACGGTATACGCAGTTCATCTGCTTATTCAATATTCATTTGACAGCTGGTAAACAAAACAGCTGGCTGTTTCAGCAATATTGTTTTTTTGTCGTTGTTGACAAATATCAACAAAAAGTGTTCGGTTAATTGTAATATGATCACTGAACGTACTTATGACAGTGCTGCATTTTAAGTTTTACTCAATATTATAACAATTTATGAATTTATTGAGCAATAATTAATTGACATTTTATATGAAATATTGAGATCAATAATGCCGTTTATTGCGATTTACTCAATATAAGTGCATGTCTAACCATAGTATAAGACAGCCTTCGTTAACCGTATAATCGTGTATATATTTCTGCAAACCTGACTTTAAATAACTGCCGCATCTCCGTTAAGGTAGGAATGAACCTCTCCGAAACTTTTATTACCCTGCGAGGTTCCAGACAAGGCGATCCCTTATCATATACCTTCTTCATCTTCCTGATGGAGACTGTTCTGCGGAATGTGGAAGTATATTTCAATGGCACTATTTTCCACAAAAGTCTGTAGTTGTTTGCATACGGTGACGATATTGACATCATAGGGCGTATCAAGCGAGATGTTGCTACTGCCTTATCGCTATTGAACGGAAGTCCAACAAAATGGCGTCTGGCAGTAAAGGAGTTCGACAAGTAGAGACATGTGCTAGGGCATATCTGATCCCAGTTTACGGTCGATTACAATACTTTCGTTGTTGTCATTGAATTTGTTTAACGTGGATCCACTAATCAAGCGTAGGAAGCTATGAAGCAACAATGCAGTAGCTTTGAAAGTATTCGAGAGAAAAGTTGAGGGCCAAATAACACGTTGAGTGCGGACTACGAGATAACTCGCAGATTACGTTCCCTTCTAGGGAGCCAACTACGAGTTATCTCGTACTCACTAAACCTGCCATTTTTGTGTAGCTACGATTAAAATCGTATTATATCAGTGCACATTGGTTTAAAATCGATTTTTTTTGGCCAAAATTATTTACGGCGAGAATATAATAGTTTTTTGTTAATATTTGAATTATTATTAATTATTAATATCATATATTGTCAATTCTGTGAAATTTAATTAAAAATTGTGTTTTCTCTCTACACATATTAATTAAAATCGATGTATTTCAAATATTTCTAAATACTGGTTTTATTTATAAAGAAAAGATAAACAATTATATTTCAAAAAGGAATAGTATTGTTAGTTTAATAAACTCTTTTTACAAATTAATTGTTAATTACGTCTAATTCGTTTTCTTATATTATATTTTCTAAAAATTTTCTCAAATTCTTCTTCAGTCTTCTTCATCTGTGGTTTCATCAGTGTCTGAATTATTTCCAAATATTGCTGGATAATAGGGCTCTTCACAGGCTAAAAGATTATGGATTTCTACAATTCTTTTTGCAGTGTGTTCTAGTAGCATTTGTAATGGTACTTTTACTACCGTTTCGCTAATAAATATATTCTTAGGTCGGCACATGTTTTTTACTTCTAAGACCTTATAGTAAGGCGGAAATATTTTACAGTATCTTTGTTTATTCTCCATACGGATAGCACAGTACTGTTTTTTTGAGAAATTGCTTTCTATAAGAAAAGCAAGTGCTTCCTCGCTAGAGAGAGCAACAGTTTTCGTATTTTCGATGGTCGTGTCGGACTTTGCACTGCTTCCTTTAGAACAACAGCTAAGTATTTTTCTCCCTTTTTACGAGCAGACATACGCGCTGCGTTTATTAATAAATCTGTCGTAATTTCTTTGGATGAACACATAATTGCTGCTTCTCTTCTCTTGCTACGATTCGACATTTCATTAAAAGACATTCGTGGCCGACCTGCTTTAGATATGTTTGGTACTTCAGTTAAAACTTTTTTAAAAAATACTTCAGAATTTAGCCATTTCATGTTTCGAGACATAAATACATTAGTGTTTCTGAAGCATTCTGATCACTTTGCATCTAATTTTACGCAATATATCCTTTTTTTTTTTCTTTTAAATGTTTTAAAGAATCCTCAGGAGAATTTGCAGTTCCACATTTTTCTAGAACGAAGTTCAAAAGTTCCTCCTTTTTCTTTTCTTTAGCATTTGTTTTTTGCCAAATTTTGATGAGCTCTTCATTTTCGAAGCCAAGGTAGTCTAGTAAAAAGCAAATATCTTAAGTTATTGCAAGTTATTGCAGGAAAAAACTTTTGACAGTGCTGCACAAGACCACATACTATTATCGAATTTTGTTTTTTCACCGGACAAAGTTGGACATTTTTTTAAAAGTTTAAATTTATGGAAAAACACAATAATAATTGAATGCGCGAATATGCATGTAAACAACACACGTTATTTCTATGTCTATTTATTTTTTTTAACTTTTTATTTTACAATTAGTTAATACATACCATAGACTTTATTATCCATTAAAAATATTTTTTTTAACTTTTTAATTTTATTCAAAAACACTATTTGACCAACTACTTAAACTAAACTACTTGCTCTTGATTATTCAACAATAGTAAAAAGTTTTATGTTTGTCGTTCTGTAGACTAACGGTAAATACCGGATTAGAAAAACAAAATTTATTTTCTGATAACTTGAAGTGTTGTCTATCATGCTGTATCAAAAAATGTACAAAAAACAAAAATTAAAAAATTACATTTTGGCCAAAAAAACTGAATTTTAAACCAATGTGCAGTGTTAGGATCGATAAATGGCTTCTGGGAAAAGAACAAAAAGCTAATGTTGGCTTTCGTGGCCAGTTTTCTGAAAATTGCCGCGGCAGTCAACGTGCTAAATATGCTTTCGCTGGTGCCAACAATAAAGAGTATATTTTTTGTTCTTGGACAGTGACAAACTTGGCTCATGACAAATGATTAATTAATTAATAATTAATAATTAATTAATTCGGAGACATGACATACCTTGCAGTTTCTCATCATCAATATTGTGCAGATGTAATCACCAAGAAGTCCACACAAGCACTACCAACAAAAGTTCATCTATTGTTCACTAATTTCCTTTCCATGGAATAATTAGTCAGGATCCCCTTAGTCAGGATTACGACCTAGCCTCCCGAACTATCTATGTAGAGTCTGTTAATTCTATACATGACTGGCGCGGGACCTACATCATAGACCTAGATTTTTGAGAAACTTTTTCATGGTAATTTTATTTACTCGCAGAGTTATTGCTAGAAATCTGTTGAGAGAAGAAATATTTTTTAAATATGTTTCGTTTTGTTGGAGATATCTGACCTAAAGTTCGAACCGTGGCCTCACGTCTAATAAGCCAACACACTACCTAGTAGACTACGGTGACTCCTATTTTTACAATATGAATTCAATAAAATCCAAGGTAATATTCCATGACTTACTGGATATGGATATTAAACGAAATCTTTGAAAATACGGAATTCGCCGTAGTCTAGTAGGTAGTGTGTTGGCTTACTAGATGTAACGCCAGGGTTCGAGCCCCAGGCCAGACTTAAAGGCAAAATACAAAAAGTATTTCTTCGGAGACTTCCTCTCAGCAGATTTCTGGCAAAAACTCTGAGAGTGAAATAAAATTGCCATGAAAAAGTTTCTCAAAAATCTGTCGTTCGGAGTCGACTTTAAACTGTAGGCCCCACCACTCATGTATAAAATTAACACACACAACATAAGTGGTGTGTGAAACTAAGACGTACAATCGGTCAATTCGACCTCCGGGTACTTGTCTTAATTGACAAGTACACGTCCTCTAACCTAACCTAACTTTGAAAATAATTAATTTGGCAGAAGAATATTTAAAAACGTTTCGAATTAGAACCAAATGTTATTGAATATGTTATCTTTAAGACTTTGTATTAAACGTTATTTGTTAATGATTAAATAATTTCATTTATTATTGAATAAATCATCAATAATTGTTTAACTTTTCAAAGTCCAGGTTAAGTTACTTCATCTGGTCCCATTAATAAACATTTGATTTGCAATTGAAATGTGGATCTTCTGCTAAAAAACAATGTCATTTTAATTGCTTTACTAGGTAAACTACTTTCATAAATAAATTTGTTTAAATTATAAGCAAAAGCACGTTAAATGTTTAATAAATCTTCAATGCTTGAAAGCAAAAAAAAATTTCAATTTAATTTAATTAATGATGACATCCATTAGAATTTGTAATTAAAAAGAGGAATTTACAAAAGACAACGCAAGTTAACCCTTTTGTTCTCTCTTTGGTTTTGAAACAAAAGATTCAAGTTCAATAACAATACGTATGTAATTGTAATTTAACACTTGTCTGTGTACTTTGTTCTCACAGTATGTAAGATTATAATTAAAAAAAAAACAACAATTAATTGAAATACTCGTACATTGTAAAGTACTATGTACCACAATAAATTATTTGAAGGTTTTTAGAAATCCAATTCCAAACGCTACAAAATGAATTTGAACTTGACAATTTGATGTTCTCTTGGACATAAAAAAACATCTCAACGTTATGTTGTTTAATTAAAAAGTTTATTTCTAATTAGTTTTTTAAAATTGTCGGAAGTCACTGTGGTCTAGTAGGTAGTGTGTTGGCTTTTTAGACGCGAGGCCTCGGTTCAAACCCCAGGTCAGGCATCTCCAACTGAACGAAATATAAAAAAATATTTCTTCAGCGACTTTCAGCAGATTTCTTGCAAAATTTCTGAGTACATAAAAAATTGCCATGAAAAAGTTTCTCAAAAAGCTGTCGTTTGGAGTCGGCTTTAAACTGTAGGTCCCGCCACTCATATACATATAAAAATTAACGCACACAACATAAGTGGAATGAGAAACTAAGGCAGTTGTTGCCCTAAGAAAGTAGTCAAACTCGGTGTACATCACAAATGCATTTTGAAAAACTCTTACATGACATGGAATTCGTCATCAATGGTGACCAATCAATTCCCAGAAATAAATATTCAGTGCCTTACAAGTACTTCTGGCTCTACTTAATCAAATTCCAAACCAATCATTGAATAAGCCCATTTTTATAACACAAACAATTCCATCGCGAAATTAAATATTCCCTAGAGAAAACCAATCCGAGCCCAAAATACATTTTGCAGAGAGCTCATTCAAAAGTGAGACAGAAAATGAGAGGTCAAAAATGTCCACCTCTTCATGACAAGAACAGGGCACTGGCTCAGGCCAGTATACCGAGTCTTTCGACATTCCTACCGAAAATACAGGAGTCCACAAGGATCGCTAGTGTTCGATGGATGACCATGCAATTTAAAGACAGAAAGAAGTCAGTCTGTCCTCTTATTACGCATACGTATCCAACAAAGTCTAGCAATGTTGCACGTACTCTCCTGCTGCCAACGACACAACGAGACTGTTATAAGTATCCAAATTAACTGATGAACGGCGCCATACATAATAAAGGGTGTTTTTTATAGAGGTATAGAACTTTAAGTTGCAATAAAACAACGATGGATTATTCGATTGACATGAATTTTATTTATCCGAAAGATAATCTTGTGGCATTACATTTTAAATATTATTTCTGGCATATTACCGCCACGACTGGCGCGGATGTAGTCCAATCTGGACGTCCAATTTTCGATGACTTTCTCCAACATTTGTGGAACATGTTGCGCCGTCTTGTTGAAACCACATCTCATGGTTATTCAATTCAGGAATTAAAAAGTTTGTAATCATCGCTCTATAGCGATCACCATTGACTGTAACGTTCTGGCCACCATCGTTTTAGAAAAAGTACGGACCAATGATTCCACCAGCCCATAAAGCGCACCAAACAGTCAGTTTTTCTGGATGTAACGGTGTTTCCACATACACTTGAGGATTACCTTCACTCCAAATGCGGCAGTTTTGTTTGTTGACGTAGCCATTCAACCAGAAGAGCGCTTCATCGCTAAACAAAATTCGCTTATGAAAATCGGGAACAACGGTAATCTCGTTTTGGGCCCATTCGACGAATCTACGCCTTACTTGATGATCGTTTGGCTTCAAATCTTGCACGAGTTGGATTTTGTAAGCACGCAAACCAAGATCCTTCCGCAAAATCTTCCATAAAGTGGATGGAAACAGATCCAATTCCTGTGCTCGATGGCGGATGGACTCATTCGGGTCTTCCTCAATGCTACGCTCTACAGCAGCAATAGCTACTTCTGTACGCACCGTACAGCGTCTCTGGGGATGCAAGTTATCAATAAGAGTAAACGTGGTGCGATGATGGACGATTTTGTCGATGATAAAATGGACGTAGTGCGCGATACGTTTTCCGCACAGAACCATTATTTTCGAAATAAAATTGCACTATTTGCAAGCGTTGTTCAGGCGTGAGTCTATTCATGATGAATTGCCAAACCAAACGGAGAATAAATCACTTCACAGCTGTTAAATCGGTCGCCATCTTGAAAAGTAATGCCAACTTAAAGTTCTATACCTCTATAAAAAACACCCTTTACATACCTAATTGGTCATTACAACCCTTCAGTCAGGATTATGGACCTAGTTTCTCACACCCCTTATGTTGCGTGTGTTAATTTTATACATGAGTGGCGGGACCTACAGTTTAAACATGGCGCCGTAACCGTATGACAACCGAATAGTTTATCAACTGCAGTTGAAGATTATAAACTGGATGGCGACATGTGGTATCAACAAGACAGTGCTACGAGTTACACAACACGGCTGATTTTGTTTTCATCGGATGAAGAGTTTCTATAACAAATGCGAGATTTTAGTGGCATGAATTAACCATCAAAATTAGATAATTAGCTGATTTATAAAACAAGACTGTAGTTGTCGTCTCGTAGATAATATGTTGGCTAATTAGACGTGAGGCTATGGTTCAAACCATTGGTGAGACATTTCCAACAAAATGAAGTATTAAAAAAATATTTCTTCGGCATCTTATACGGTGTTCAGATATGCATCTTTATTGCGTAAATCTCAATAAACGCCATTATTGAGCTCAATATTTCATATAAAGTTTCAAATAATAATTAAGCAATAAATACGCAAATTGTTATAATATTGAGTAAAACTTAAAATGCAACACTGTCATAAGTGTGTTTCAAATGTCAACAACGACAATCACAATATAAAAACAACAAAACAAAATAAAAACAATGTTGTTCAAACAACCAGCTGTTTTGTTTACCAGCTGTCAAATGAATATGCCTGAACACTTAAAATATTGTACGCAATTAACCGAATATTGACTCAATAAAAGTGCATATCTGAACATAATATTACACTCAAAAGTCTTCTGACAAAACCTAAGAGAGTAAATAAAATTGCCATGAAATGTAAAGTAGAGTCATAGTAAAACATTTACTATAATTACTGGGTGCATTAATTACAAAATTAAGGTCTTAGCTCTTACATACATATATGTATGTATGTATGGTAAGTTTAAGTGTTTTAAAAGAACAACAATTTCATTTTTAAATTTTTAAGCCACTCAAAAGTTTTTCGTATACACAATAAGAAAATTAAGAATACTCTTCAAATATTTCACAGCTTGGCTTCCACTTTTTAGCATGCCTTAGTGGAACTTCATAAATCTTCACACTTTATTGTGGTGGTACTTAATGTTCATTTTATGTTCTGAACCATTTAAAGGAGCAATTAAAAACGTTTTCGGTACAATGTTTTTAAAGTAATTATCACACACAGCACTGTAAACTTTAAATGGTTGAGAAAAATTCCCCGTCAATTTTAGTTACACACCGTTTTCTTTCATTCTTTAAGAACAATTCTCGTTCTCAAGGTCTTTATTTCTATTTTAATATACCAAAAAAAAACGAATTTTTGTTTATTTTTTTTATGAGATTTATAAACTTTGACTCGTGTTCATAGGTAAGTATTTATGTTTTTATGCTTGGATGATTAGAAATATAATTTCGCAGGGGGAATATTACTTTTGCTTTCTATGATTGATGTTAAAAATTTTTTGGCGGTATTTTTTTTATTATTTTTTGTTTTTAAAAAAATCAAATAAAATAAAGGAAAAATTTAAAAGTTTATGTTATTTAAACATAATTGTTCATATAAATACTCTTTAAAGAATTATCTCATTTCCTTTGGAAGTAATTTGCTTGAAAATAATAATGAAAATAAATAACTTTTTAAGCGTTTTAATGCTACCAGTAATTACTATTTATGAACAGTTGGACTGTATTATTTATTTATATTTCATTAAATTAAATCCAAAAAAAGAAAAAGAAGGGAAACTATGTGAAGTTATTTTTTTTATCGCAAGAGATAAATAAAATAGAAAACAAAGAAAGCCCGGTTGAAACGAAATTTCTTGGTTTGTAGATCTTATTGCGTCAATACATCAAATAAAATATGAAAAATTAAAATTAAAAAAATTAAAAAAACCCAACAAAAAAAATTTTTGCTTTCCTTTACCCCTCCCCTCTTGAGCGTATATTGCTGCTACACAGCATCTTACAAAGTTTGCTGATTTTATTTTTACGGCGCCCTGTTCTAGATCTTGACAAATCATGCATCCTGAGTTTTGGCGATTCCAATCTAAACCTATCCTTCTTATGGTCCTTTTCATATTCATGTTATTCATCTGATTTGTTTCAATTTAAACTCCTCGTTGACTAAGTGTTACAGAAACCTGTGATTCTAACTATTCCTTAAAATTTTTTTGAAGAGAACATTCGATTTTTGAATCCTGACTGGGTACTAAAAATCTATAGTTTCCCAATGGTACTTTGACTCAAAGATGAGTGATGTTTGTATACCCAATAACTGCAGAGCGGATGAACAAGCCAGAAGGCGCACGACCATCAAGCTCTCTGATGAATTCTCTACATTGAGGATCCCTTTGGGTTCCTGCAAGCTTATAATTGAAAATTCAATCGTGGACTTTGTCAAAAGTTGATGGGCGGCTTCGGACACAGGCAGAACGGCGCGAAAAATCTGGCCAAGGTTTTACAGAAGGCGCGCGGCGGCTCTGCTTAAACTCCAAAGAAGTAGGCTCAGCACTGCTATCAGGGTTATTGCGGGGCATTGTATTATAGGCATATTGTTCTTGGACACCTTTCAAATGTTTTCTGCAGAAGCTGTGGAGATGAGGAGGAGTATGAGACTGTTCTTCACCTACTGTGCACATGCCCGGCACTTGGTCGGCGGAGAAAGAGACACCTGGGTGTCTACTACATGGAGGATCTGGATGAACTGACATGCATGGATATTGGTAGTCTAAGTCGCTTCATCGGAAACTCCGAGTGGTTCCTGGACTAGGGGAGAATGTGTCCTAAGTGTGTTCGCTCATGACTCCATCGAAGGGACAGCCACTTCTACCTACCTACGGGACATAGGGTTGTCATTGAAAATTGCATTGCAGGCGAGATGGCCAGCGCCGCAATCTGTGACATATTACAGAGCTTAACTATTCCAATGTATGTATGTAACACACACAATTTGTCATTACAACCCTTCACTCAGGATTACGACCTAGCTTCTCACACCACTTATAATTGTACATGCCAAATTTTATACAAGAGTTTCAGGACCTACAGTTTAAAAACGACTCCTAATGACAGATTTTTGAGAATTTTTTTACTCTCAGAGTTTTTGCCAGAAATCTGCTGAGAGAAAGTCGGCGAAGAAATATGTTTTCATATTTCGTTTTGTCTGAAATAAAGTATGAACCGTGGCCCCACGACTGGTAAGCCAACACACTAATTACTAGACTATGGTGACTTACATTCAGATAGTTACTCTTCAATACTTTTCAATATTCCCTGCATAACCTATTATATCATGAAATAGTTCCGTGAAATTAAACTGTAAGTTGAGTTACTATTAGAGAAGAAATGTCAAACAAGGATAATAAAACTTTATAGAAACACACAAAAAATACAAAAAAACCATGACAAATCAACACAGCGATTCTAGAAGTTGCCAGATTAAAAATTTATAAAGCAGAAACAGAGCCATATTTGTTCTATGGTTTGATACACTGAAATTTGGCATTTGTGGTAAAAGTATTGTGGTTATATAGGGTGGGCAATTTAAAGGTTTAAATTTAAAAATCCAATAAAACAAAAACGATTTGAAATTTTTCTTAAAGGATTAACCAGAATAAATCAATCTGGTCTTTCTCCATAACTAGATCACAATTTATAGAGTTTAAATATGTCACGAGGTAGTATATTAATAGAGGCTGTGTATTTATATTTTAAAAATATACGTTGAGGGAGTATTTCAACAATTCTATAATTTTTTTAAATTTCCTGCACTCAAATGAAAAGACAACACTCTCCTAGAAACAGACAAGTGTCAGTTGATTTCTTATAAGAATTTAAGCAACTTATTTTGGCAAAGTTTCTCGTTGGCCCAATAAATCCCAACGTTGCTCAACCTTAAATATATTCATTACGTTCAGTTGAGATGACAGAAGTATTGCCAGATTCGATATAACCAATGGTTTAAATTGAAATCGATAGACGGACCTCCCTATAAAATTGATAGTTTTTTTTTTTTGGCGTGTGAGGTAGGGTTCAAAATGCCTTCGCACTTACAGTGACCGTCGTCAGCTGCGTCGAGTGGGGCTTCCACTAACTAAAACAATCCCACCTCCTCTTCTGGGGATACTCCCTTCCCGGGACGGCTATCTGCATTACTTCGGGAAGAGCCCAGAACGACGTCCTGGCAAGGACCCTGTTGTCTACTCTCCCACGTTTAGGTACGCCATATTCGAAGCCAGCTTCATGCTATTGGCTCGTCACAGCGCTCCATTTCGTCCCGCTTTCGAGCATTGCGTTAACAATGTTGTTGGGTATGAATTCGCCAATCTGTTCCATCAACACATTCTTCTCGTCTTGCCATTTGATGCAATGGAAGAATGTGTGTTCAGCGTCGTCACTCATTTCCTCGCAATAAATGCAGCCGGGATCATTCACCTTGCCCATGCGGTGTAGATATTGTCGGAAATAACCATGACCCGAAAGAAACTGGGTCAGGAAGTAGTTAATTTCACCAAAATTTCTCTGTGTCCATGCTTCTATAGATGGAATAAGTCTAGCAGTCTATCTTCAACTTGTTTCATCGCTCCATCTACTTTGTCATCGCCGTATAGTTTGAGATCTGACATCTGCGGTACTAATGGCTAGGTTTTCAATCTTCGCTTTTCATAATTTTCTTCGCTCGAATGCCAGCAAGTCGACAGGTGTCTCACCGGTGATCACGAGGATTGCGGCGCCCGAGACCGTGCGATAGGTCGAAGCGACTCAATGTACCTAACCGCACCATAGAGGAAGTCGTCACATCCTCCGTGTGTGGGGCCCTCACCCAATAATCCCCCCTCGTCTCCTGTGGACTTGTTTGTGCCCACTCCGGAACTACGGTGGTATTACTTCGGAGTGGAGTCCTTTTGGCTCTTTGGCCCTTTCATGTTCATATCCGCGTCCGGATTGCGAATCGAAAGTTGAGGAGTCATCTAAGCGTCTACACTATTCCTTTCGTCTAGATCATCGTCTCGGTTATAATTACAACGTGTGACAGTATCGCCTATGCCGACATGCCCACTCTTTCTGCAGCTTCAAGATCTCTCTTCTTCCGTATCAGAATGCGCTCTACGTAATTCACTACCGAGATCCAATTTTCACTACTCGCAGTCATAACCCCGACAATATTAGCAGCTGTGATCGTTCCAACTATTGACGTAAGTACAGAGCGATAGCTCTGCCAGCGTGCACACTCGAAAACAGTGTGCTCTGCGTCATCAATTACCTCCCTTTCCTCGTAAAGACGGTAAAGGGAGGCGGCCTTGCCCATTCTGTGCAGATATTTCTAAAAATATCCGTGACCCGATAGCATCTTTGTAACGTAGTAGTTCACCTCTCCAAATTTCCAACCAATCCATGGCCTTATGTCCGGGATAAGTCTCGCGGTCCATCTTCCTCTATCTTCCTCGTTCCATCGTTGTTGCCATTTTGAAATGGTGTTTTCCCTGAAGTAGCCGGTTATGTGATTTCCAGCCAATTTCGCCTTATAAATCTCCATCCGCTCTGCCGCCAGCAGATCCACAGGGATTATACCCGCTATTACCATTACGGCGGAGCAGACACTGTACGGTACGCCGACGAGACACGCAATGCAGCCGTTCTCTGTACCGATACAAGACAAGTGAGTTTGCCCTCTTCTTAACATCTAGTGTTTTGGCCCAAATTTCGCTCCCATAAAGCATAATGCTGTTTCCAACATCCATCAGGAGTCTCCGTCTCGCCGGTAGCGGTCCTACAATATTCGCCATTAATCTGCTGAGCTGTCCAACGATCTTCTGAGCCTTGTTAGCCGAGTACTGAATCTGATGTCAGTCTGGGGTCAAGCCTTATTCCCAGGTATTTTACCGAGCTCTCGGTCCTAATTGGCTCGTTCCAATACTCATGTCCACATGCAAGGGGATACGACGACCAGTGATTAGCAGCAATTTCGTTTTATACATGGCCAGGTCTAGGCCGTGGCAATCCAACCATGCTTTTGTTCTTAGCATAACGCGTCTCAATTTTCGTTGTGTCTTTTGCGTGTTCCTGGCCATGATAACAGCTGCGATATCGTCATAAAATTGATAGTGGAGTATTATCAATTGAAGTATGTTGATAAAATAATTATTTAAATAAAGAAATAATAACTGATAACAAGAGTAAACAATTTCTATTATTTCGCAATTGTAATCTTCAAATCCACTTGTTTTTATAAAGTCAAATCGTAACGGTAAATGTTCATCTTTAAATTTAAATAAAATATTCTGATACTTTAAAATGCTAACAATTCATAGCACAATACATAAATCCTGTCAATTTTTTTTTTTGGTTATTGTTTTCGATGTTAAAGTCAAAATTTTATTTACTATGCTAGGCACAATAAAATCACCATGTTTTTTTTTTTTGTTTATTTATTCACATCAAATTTGTCTCCACTTTGTTCCATTCATTCATACGTTAAGCGCAGTGCATCAATTTATGAGCTGACAGCAATTTATTGAAATCAACATAAATTTCAAACACAATAAATAAATGAATACGAGTATCACACAACAATAAGTAACAATAAAATGTCAACTATTATTGTTGTTGTTGTTAACTTTTGTTTGTTTTATTACGCTGAAGATAAAAATAAAAATTAAAAAAATTAAAACGATTGTATTCACGTTTGATAGATTTGATTTGATGATGGGCTACTGCCATTATGACTACTACTGTTTGCAAATGTTTTATTGGAATTTGTGTTTTACGGCATTTAATTTCTCATACAAACAAGTATTTTGATAAGGCACGTGATACGTATTAAATTATTAATTAATTATTCCAAATTTAAATTCATTTAAAGTCTCTTAACATTAGGTTGGCCTATAAATTTCATTTGAATTGAATAAATTTTGGCCAGAGTGTGAAAATCAGAGTAAAAAAAATTAAATCAGGTTTATTGCTGAAGTCGTTTGTTTGGAAAAACTTATTGAAAACCAATTCAATATTATAGAAAAGGTTTTCTTTATAGTTTTTTCAGCTGGCTCAGTCAATTGTTGTCATTTGCTATATTTTATGCCTTAGAAATGCGTTCCAGTTCTATTTTTATTCTTCAAATGAAGGCTTATTGTATATGTTATTGACATGTGTGATACAAATATCATAACAGCCAATCAGCAAACAAATTTATTTCGTATATAAACTCCAGATAATAATGATTAAAATATTGCAAATTTTAGAGTCCTTTCATCATCTGAATATAGGCGCTAAACATGGCATAAAAAATATTTGAAACCACTTTTGAAACTGGCGTCTCTAGTTTGTAATAACTGTTATAATCGTTATAGATTTAGAAAACACAAATCGACGAAAATATATTGTTATGTTTTTATCTTTTAAAACGTTTAAAATATGAGCTCGTAAATTGAAAATAAAAATAAATTTGTGTTTAGTTTTAATTAAAATTCTTTATTATTCGCACAATTATGTGTGCCACTGTTCACAACTTGATGTAAGCAACAACAATTGTTTTGATCAGATAATTGTTCAACAGATCTTTGTAACGGAGATCTTCAAACCAATATTATTCTCTTCTCTTATTCACACAAGACTGACTGAACTTTTTCTCACTCAGTTGACTGCTTTGGCTTGCCTTTTATATGGCAGGGTAAACAGTCTGATGAATGCTCTTGAAGGCGAATGACTTCGCCTCCTCGAAATTTCGAAATTTGTTTACATTGTTTACATTTACATTTATTCTTATAGTGTTTGTTGTCGCATTTATGTTCACTTGTTTTTTGTTTAGTGTTTGTTGGTATGACCTTTGGCCATACGAGATATAATTGAAGTCACAAGGTGATGTTACTTTTCATGTACAGAACTGCTAAGCTCAAGATTACAACATACATACATACATATGTACATAATTGATCGCTATACCGACAAATTTTTTGTGAAATTTTTCATGGCAATTTTTATTTCCTCTCAGAATTTTGCCAGAAATCTGGCGAGAGGAAGTAGCCGAAGAAATATTTTTTCATATTTTTGTTTTGTTAGAGATGTCTGATCTGTAGTTTGAACCGTGGCCTCACGTCTAACTGCAACGACTTACATATGCCAAATAGCACACCAGATTGAATAACAGAAAAAAGATTTCAGAATTCTTGGGAAGAAATAACTCAAAAATTCTCTTGGCATTCTGAACTTTCTTTCAGAAGTTTTGAAGTACGTTTGAACCAGAGATCAGCAATGAGTATTCAAAAAGATGAGAAGATTCGAATCATACTCATAATTTCTGATACTTATTTTAACATCATACTCATACTACTCATATTCAAAGCTTGAAGTACTCATCATATTCATATTTAACAATAAGCATGATGTTGTTGATTTCAACTCTCCTTTACTCAACATTTACAAGAATAACAAAATAAGTATGATTGGCAAACGAACACTACAATACTCACTAGAAGCCTGCTTTGCTTGATGTTTTTGCCTTTTTCTTTCTTGTTTTTTGTAAATGCAACAACAACTAAGACTAAGTAAATGTTGAGGAATGATTCGAATCACTCGAATCATTTATGAGTATTATAAGCATTTTTCTAAATTTATGAATCTGAATGAGTAGGCTTATGAATCAAACATATTTCGAATGTTATGAGTTTGATGTCAACGTTGGTCTCATACTCATTGCAACCTGTACTTATAAATCAATGTTGTAGGGAGTAGGAACGAATCAGAGTAGTTGAATTGCAATACTGTTGACTTACTCATACTCAAAATTTCATGAGTACTAATGAGAAGCGAAAAAACGATTCATTGCTAATCTCTGCTCCAAACCTTGTATAAAATCATCTTGCATTTGTACCTTGTTCCACTGAATCTTTTTTCCTTTAGCTGTTTTGGAAGGTAATGACTTCCATAGAGCTTCCCCATTTAACACGTATTGCCAATGTTAGTTTGCAACGTTCTCACGTGTATGTGCTAGTTCTTGAACCATTAAGTCTCTCTTGGTATTCCTTGAATCTTTAGCATTATAATGCTATCTTTGTGACTTTATCAGGCTTTTTACTAATGGTATGATCAATCTATTGATCTGTTTAGATTTGAACCATCTGGATGAACATTCAGATCTGGCAGCACTTATGTCATTCTATTCCGTCACAAAATTCAGTATATTATCTCCACAGAACGTAATGAATCGATTTATGCTTGAACAACGTTGGGGTTTGGGTAAGGTTCGTGTCTTAAGTCTTTCGTTTTTTAATTTAAATCATATTGTACGTATAAAAACCAATTTTTTTTAAATTTTTTTTACCATATTTAGTGCGGATATATCACAATTTCATTCAGCTTTTATACGTTAAAATAATTACCGTTTTTTAGGCTCAAGTGCCTCAAGTTTTGTGTTTGGAAATTTAACACATTGTCTAACATAATTAGACTCGTGATACGTTGTGGCTTTCAACAGCATTCAATTTTTATTGTTATACGATGTTTATATTGAAATGAAATGCTTATCTACAGTTTATGGTATTTTAAATAAAAAATTTTTAAATAATGTAAGGCACGGATAAGTTCATGAATTTTTTTCAAAATATTTAAAATTATTTTTAAGCTGATATTGATTTGTTTGTTGTTACCATAATTTATAATTGTTGTTAAAACATGATTATTTGTGTTTTTTTTTTTGGTTTTTTGAAAGTTGAATAACATGTGCTTGTGAAGATGATTAAATATTAAAAAAATTTAATTTTTTAAAAACAATTTTTATTTTCTTTATTTACCATAATATTTTGTATATAATTATGAATACATTTTTTAACACTTTAAATGCTTCCTCATGACTAATACTTTATTTTTTAAATTTATTGGATCTTCTTCTTTTTTCTTATTAAACCGAAAATTTATTGTATAATTTTTTTGTATTTGCCGTTTAATTATCCGAACACTTGTTCGCATAAATTAAAATTTAAGATGTTTGTTGTAGATCAAAGCCGATAGAACGACTAGGATAAATTGAAAAGAAAATGTTGAGTTGACAAGGGTACCCAGTGCCTTTTTAATTTTGCAAAATGATATTTGAATGAAAATGATGTTCCAAACGGGGATATTATGACTACAGCGTAGTTATTGAGCTTGTACTAACACTATTCTAGAGGTTGATCCAGTGGCCCCCGTGAACATCGACTATCTCCATGCTGAATATTGTCTCGACAGGGGTTTCCACTTTCTGATTCCGAAAAGTCCTGGATATATATGTATATCGACGGCTCTAAACTCGATGATGGGGTTGGAAGCGGTGTCTACTCTGGGAAACTGGACCTGAACATTTCTCTCCGTCTGCCGGACTACTGCAGCGTGTTTCAGGCGGAGGAGACGGCAATTTACCGGGCCGCTCAATGCATCCTCGTCAACGATGCTCCTTTTTCTCGCGTCTCAGTCTTTTCTGATAGTTAAACCGCGATAAGATCTCTATCGTCTGTCGTGAATAACTCTAGGATCGTTAGGGAATGTCGCCGCTGTCTCGACCTTCTTTCTGGGCGCTTCACCAGTGTCTCACTGGTGTGGGTCCCCGGGCACAGTAACATTCCGGGAACACCGAAGAGCTCGCCAGAGCTGGTGCGCTCCTTCCTGAATCCTCTTCAATTGAATTGGATATCCCACTTGCCTCAGTCAAGTTGGATATTGCGCGGAAATTCTTTCGGGAGGCCAACCTATTCTGGGTCAATGAGGAGTCCTGCTCCACCGCTAGACTCACCTGGCCCTTGATGGATAGAAGGCGTACCAACCAATTACTTGGTCTAGGTCGTGACGTCATCTCAACCACAGTGGCCATGCTTACAGGTCATTGCGTTATGGGTAGACGCGCGGAAAGAATGAGGCTCCCATTTAACGACTTCTGCCGTGGATGCAGATCCGTTGAGGAAGAGGAGACTGTTATCCATTTTCTTTGTCAGTGCCCGTCTCTTGCTAGGTATAGATATAGGTTATTTGGCTCCCAATTTCTTGTCAGCTTGACGGAGCTATCATCTATTGATATTAAGGCTATGGCTTCGTTCATCAAACTTTCTGGCTGGTTTTCCAGTGTAGGGTAGTCGTGCTTTTGATGTGCAGCCCTTGAGCTGACCAACTTCTTCCTCTTCCCTGATTTTGATGGAACTTGGTCAGTACAGGGACTGCGTTCACCCGTGGCATCACAACAGGCCGCTATGCTATTCTCTGATGGTATTCCTGTGCTATTCCACAATTAAGTACTTCGACGTTTTCCGTGACTCACATCCTGCTAATATTTTCAAGTTCAACTTTAGCGAATCTTATAGGTTTTAATGTCAGCACGGATTTCTCCCGATCACACAGATCAGTTTAAAAGGTATCACAAGATTCTGTTTTTGCTTTCTTTCTCTTTAATCAGAATCGATTTGTATTCTGGGCTTTAAAATTCAGCGCCGTGATCGCTGGATTCAGTATATTTTTCATTTGCCGAACGAAGTAATCAAGTGCTTCGGTGTCTTAAGCCAGTGAAAGAACTTCTTTACTTCATACATTCAATACAATTCTCATGTATTCTCAATTTTCATGTATTGTCCAATTTCTTAAAGGCTATTTTGAAATTTGTTCACTCCACGTAAAAGAGAAGGCTTAGGTGATAAATGGAATCCATCTCTATTGATTTATTAGAATACCATGACAATTACTATTAAAACGGGCACTGTTGATATTTCTTCAATTCCGACCAATTGTCTTTGTTTTGGAAAAAAAATTTCCAATAAATCTCAACGTTGCTCAAGCATAAATCGATTCATTACATTCCGTGGCGATAATCTTCTGAATTTTGTGACAGAATAGAATGACGTAAATATTTCCAGATTCGAGATAACCGATGGTTCAAATTTAAACCGATAGATGGCCACCCGATAGATTGGCCGTACTATTAGTAAAAAGCCTGATACGGTCACAAAGATAGGCTTAGAATGCTCAAGAGTCAAGAAATACCAAGAGATGCTTAGTGGTACAAGTACTAGCACATACACATCTTACTTGAGAACGTCCCAAACTAACAGCTGCAATACGTGTTAAATGGGGAAGCTTTATGGAAATCCATTGCTTCCAAAACAGCTAAAGGAAAAAAGATTCAGTGGAACAAGGTGCAAGATGATTTTAGACAAGGTTAAGACCAGAAATTCAATGCAGAGAGCAATGAATCGTTTTTTCGCTACTCATAAGTACTCATGAAATTTTGATTATGAGTAAGTCAACAGTATTGAAATTCAATTACTCTGATTCAATCGTACTCACTACAACATTGATGTATAAGTACAGGTTGCAATGAGTATGAGTACAACATTGACATTAAACTCATAACATTCGAAATATGTTTCTTACACACGCCTACTCATTCAGATTCATAAATTTAGAAAAATACATATAATACTCATAAATGATTCGACAGATTCGAATCATTTATCAAAATTTACAGTCTTGGTTGTTGTTGCATTTACAAAAGAAGAAGAAAGAAAAAGACAAAGACAGCAAGCAAAGCAAATACACAACATTCTAGTGAGTATTGTAGTTTTCGTACGCGAATCATACTTATTTTGTGATTCTTGTAAGTGTTGAGTAAAGGAGAGTCGAAATCAACTATATCATGCATATTGTTAAGTATGAGTACGATGAGTACTTTAAAATTTGAATATGAGTCGTTTGAGTATAATATTAAAATACATAAGTATGAATGCGTGTAAGTATCAGAAATTATGAGTATGATTCGAATCTACTCATCTTTTTGAATACTTATTGTCGATCTCTGGTTCAGACGTACTTCAAAATCTAAAGTTAAATTATAGAATGTAAACAAGGAAATACAATAGAAAGCGTATTTCATGCTGAAAGTAAGTTCAGAATGCCCAGGGAATTTTTAAGTTATTTCTTCCCATGAAGTCTGAAATCTTCATTTTGTTATTCAATCGGATGAGCTATTCGGCACCTGTAAGTCGTCGCTGTTAGACGTGAGGGAACAGTTCAAAATGTTCATCATGCATATCGTTAAGTATGAGTACGATGAGTACTTCAAACTTTGAATATGAGTAGTATGAGTACGATATTAAAATAAGTAGCAGAGATTATGAGTATGATACGAATCTACTCATCTTTTTGAATACTCATTGCTTATCTGTGGTTTAGACAAGGCAATTATTTCTACAAGTGAAAATATATTTGGACGCCTCTGATATCTTTTATTGTTTATTTTTAAAGACATAAAGTGTTCGTCTTTAATTAATAGGACATTCCGGCAAATATGGCAAAAAAAATTTATAATTTGGCGAAAAGCAATTAAAATTTAATTTGTAAAGTTGTTTAAGTGCCATTTTTAATGTTTAAAAAAAAGGATTTTAATGAATTATTCCACAAATAAAAATCTAAAACAATAACGAACGAATTTATTTTATCAGTTCATTATGCATTATTGTAATATGTACACAACAACACGACAAATATTTTGATAGACTGCATGTAGTTAAAGTGAGACACTGTGGTTCATTGCTCTTATAAATATGAACGAATTATTTTTTATTTAATTTTTTTTTAAGAATACTTTGCTTATTAATAAGCGATTTGTATACGAACATTTGAATTTTAAGCAGCCCGTAAAATGTTAATAATTTTTCAAAATCCAAATTGTTTTTGGATAAATTATTAATTATTTGCCAGACAATTGCACTCCTTAATAATTATTTGCGCGCGTTATTGTTATTGTAAGTACTCAAGACAAAGAGTTTCAAAATATATTTCAAAAAATAATATTTCGTATCAATTTTGCTGAATGTCTACAATTAATTGGAAATAAATTGTTTTTTTTTTTTAATTTTAATGCGGGTATTGTTTTCATTAATTAATAAAACGTTTTACGATTTAATTGACTTTGTTAAGTAAATTTCTTAAAATATTGGATTTTTTAACCCCTACTACCTAACGTGCTTTAAAATGTAATTAAGAAAGAAATCAATACTACGCCATGCAAGGTAAGAAGCTTTCGGTAGAGTTTTGTACTCCTTTTTATTGCATAAAATTATTTAATAAAGTATACGTATGCAGTTCCAATAAAATAATATAAAAATATCGGGTGGGACATCTATCTGTTTAAATTTGTATCATCGTTTACTTCGAATCTGACAATACTTATGTCATTCTATTCTGTCACAAAATTCAGTATATTTTCTCCACTGTAGTTGCCGTAGTCTAATAGGTAGTGTGTTGGCTTAAAAGACGTAAGGCCTCGGCTCAAACCCCAGGTCAGACATCAAGGTGAAAATATGAAAAAATATTTCTGCGGCGACTTCCTCTCAGCAAATTTCTGGCAAAAACTTTGAGAGTAAATAATATTGCCATGAAAAGTTTCTCAAAAATCTATCGTTCCTAGTTGACTTTAAACTTTAGGTCCCGCTAGGCGTGTATAAAATTGACACACACAGCATAAGTGATGTAAGAAACTAGGTAATCTGACTGAAGGGTTGCAATGACCAATTATGTATATATGTATCTCCACTGAATGTAGTAAATCGATTTACGCTTGAATAACGTTGGGATTTATTGGAAATTTATTTCCAAAAAATCCTCTTTTCGCATGAAGCTTCTTTTCATTTTGATGGGTACGTTAATACGCAAAATTGCCGTATTCGCGGCTTCGAAAACCAACACGTGGTTTTACAAAAGCCAGTGCATCCATTACGAGTGACTGTTTGGTGCGCCTTATGGAGAGGAGGCACCATTGGGCCATATTTCTTTGAAAAGAAGGACGGAGCAACCATTACAGTCAGTGAAGACACCTATCGCACCATGATAACCGATTTTTATATGGTATTGATGTGAACAATATTTGGTTTCAACAGGATAGTGCAACTTGGGACACATCTCATGCCACAATCGATTTATTGCGTCAAACGTTTGATGGGCCTTTAATTAGCCGAAATGACAATGTCAATTGGCTGCCAAAAAGCTGCGATTTGAAACCGTTGGACTATTTTCCTTAGGGCGCCGTTAAATAAAAGTGTTATGCCGACAAACCAGAGATAATTGAGCATTTTGAAGGCCAGCATTCGTGGAGCCATTGCCGACGTACGACCCCATACACTCGAAAAAGTACATGAAAATCAGTCCGATCGAATGAGGTACGAACATTTATTATGAAAAAACTCCAAATTTTGTTCATTTCAAGATGTTGTGTTTCATGATTAAATTATAAAGGAAACTAATTTGTGTAGAAGTTTTGTCGATTTTGTGTGAAATTTATATTTAATAACTTCATTTCGCGTATGTGTTCCATGATTTAATTATAAAGGAACTAATTTTTATAAAAAAATCTTTTGCATTTCAATTTGTTTTCAAAAAGTGCACGAAAATTGGTCCGATCGAATGAGGAGTCATATGAAAGAAATGATATTCCATATCCAACCGGAACAAACGTACTTCACAGCAAATGAATAAATTTCTCTAAATTTCCGACCGTGTTTATTTTATTGCATTTTTAAATTTAAACTTTACAAAGGTCCACCCTTTACTTTCGTTATCTACGTTATATACTTTGTAATATGGGCGTGGTTTCATGTCCGTACAACAAAATCGGTCTGTTACAGCGCCGCCTTTCGTTGGTACTGTACTGCTTAGCTAGTAAAACCAATCTATACAATCAACTTGTTAACCTTGCAAATACTATGTTCTCTGCGCTAACATTGCCTTCTTTCAAGCTTTGAGAGATTAAAATCAAACATCAAACCGTACTCGCTAAACTTTATACATCTTTTAGTTTAGGCTGACATGTTGCATGGCCTGGGCTCAAGTATACGAATATCATTCGAATGCTCCAAATGCCTAAGTCAACGTGAGATACTCCCTGAAATGTTGAACTAATGATTCAAAATATCTTCTAGCGTTTAACTTTCATTTTCCATACAACAGTCTAACTTATCGTATCAAAGGCTTGTTTGGAATCCATGAACATTAGTTATGGAGAATAACGTCGTTTTATCGGTTACTGTATTACAATGTGTCCTGACTGACTTGGTTTACAGTCATATCATATTAATTTTGTAGATTATTCTCAGCTTTTGAATCTTTCAAAAATAAGAGGAGTCTGCAGAAGTTGGTCACATGAAGTGGCTGTTCTCTCTCCTTCTCCAATCGATCTACAACTTCTACAGAAACCATCCATTTTCCACATAATGACCCGTGAGATTAGTAGCAGAGATGTCCACTTTAAAAGGTTAATTAATGCGCTTTCTATTCAGACTTTCTTCTCAGCCCACTTTTTAAAGTGGTTAAGTAGAGTCTCTTGTAAGTCTATCAGCCAACAATTTCCAGAGTGTTCTTCGGACAATAAACATACGTGGGGTGTATACAAAAGTGCTGGCGATGCTAGATAATGGATATGTGGTGGCCCTTACCAGTTTCAAGTTGAAAGTTGCTCTCGAAAGAGACCTGATTGCTGCTTGGCTGTCAGAGATATGCCAATAGAAATGAGATGACACACATAAATTGCCATTACAACCCCTCAGTCAGGACTACAACCTAGCTTCTCACACCACTTATGTCGTGAGTGTTAATTTTATACATGGGCGGTGTGACCTACTGTTTAAATCCGACTCCGAACGATACATAGAATTTTGAGAAACTTTCATGGCAATTTTTATTCTGCTGAGAGGAAGTCGCCGAAGAAATATTTTGTCATATTTCGTTCAGTTGAAGATGCCTGACCTGGGGTTTGAACCGGGGCCTCACGTCTAATAAGCCAACACATTACCTACTAAACCACGGCGACTTCGTGGCTTATAATCATGCCTTATGAGTCTTTAAAAAATGAGGGGAGTTCTGTTCAAACTTTCTATTCTCCTCAGCCTTTTTATTAAGTGGTTAAGTGAAGTCTGCATACTTTTGTTAGTCTACGCCAACAAGTCTACGTAAGTAAGGCCAACAATTTCCGGAGTGTTCTTCTGACTAGAAACATACACAAAAGTTCTGGCGATACTAAATAGTGGATATGGACTTGATTGCGAAAAAGACTTGATTGCTGCTTGGCTGTCGGAGATACAACAATAGCATGAGATTACATACATACATAGCTTGTCATTACAATCCCTCAGCCAGGATTACAAGCTAGTTTCTCACAGCACTGTGTGTATGTAATTTTTTATATGAGCGTCGGGAGCTACAATACAAAGTTGATTCAGAACGACAGATTTTTGAGAAACTTTTCATGGCAATTTTATTTACTTGCACAGTTTTTGCCAAAAATCTGCTGAGAGGAAGTCGTCGAAGAAATATTTTTTCATATTTTCGTTTTGATGTCTGGCCTGGGGTTTAAACCGTGGCCTTACGTCTAGTAAGCCAACACACTACCTACTAGACTACGGCGACTTACATTGATACTAAAGATTCTGAACGAAAACAAACGAAATTTTTCTCATCAGTATATGACTGGGATATAGATATTGTGTCTCCATCTCCTTTTCTTTCTTAGCTTAGCATTATACAGCCAAGACCCTCAGAAGCTTTAGTGCACGCACTGAATTTTTCTCCGTCTTAACTTCACAACACATTTTATGTTCGAATTGAAGCTGGCACTACTTTATGACTGAGCATTCTATTCCTATGCCATATTCTATAAGTGGAGTTGTCTTATACAAAAAGGTTGATCTAGAAGGTTGACTTTAAAGAAGCTATACAAAGCTTATGTTCTAGTAACTACTGGCGTGACTAATTTGCCGAACCAATAGATTCACTAGAATCCAACTCAACACGATAAAACAATGGCCTCTTTTTGTGCCAAGCCTATAAAAGCTACACTTACGTCTAATAAGCCAACACACTACCTACTAGACTACGGCGACTTCTTGAGATGCCTTACTCAGGATCAATTCAGTGGCATAATTAATAATCCTTATTTCGGTTTCAAACACACTGTGGTAGTATATAAAGAGAAGAGGTTCCTTAAGTTTTAGCTCGTCCTGAAAGCTAGATTTTAACACGTACAGAAATAAGTTCTCAGCATAGTATCGTATTCCACACTGTCATTAAACACTTCCAAAATAAATTTCGTTATCTTATCTACATTCTTATGAAAAACTGACCTGTTTCTTGATGCAGTTTGATCATAACAAAAGACTTAAGGCACAAACTTTGTTTTCATATCACCTGCCTGGCAAACTGTTAAATTTTGTTTTTGCTTTTTTACTTTTAAAAATACAAAACGGGCGTTTAACTCAATGATTTTATCGCATCTACCAAATGCCGTTAAAACTTTGGCTGTGTAATCAAAATGCTGGTTTTTTTTGCAACTAGTTCACCTTGAGTTATCCTAGAGCAATAAATTCCTTTAAACAGCACACGTTCCCTTTAAGCATTGTTCTAAAAGTTGAAGGTCTTTTGAGATTCTATATGATGTTAAGCTTAAGTTTTTTTTATTATTAATTGGAAAGGCAGGCCCAATGTGTCTTATGTTGTTTATAAGAATTTTAAATAAAAAACAAAAAAAAAAATACACAAAACAAAGAACAAACTACGTCAGTATGTTGGCAGAATTTTGCGGAAGAATACCAACCATATTATCAATTAAATAAGATGTTGTTTTTTTTTGAATTTAATTTTAATTTTGGTTTTTGTTTTTTTTAAATTTTTTTTACTTGGCTTCAAACACCTCATGCTGTCTCTGAAATGGGAGTGTTTCTGCTTGGCTGCACTATAAAATCTAAAACTTAAATGAAGAAGTCGAAGTAGAAGTAGAAGTTAAAGAAATTACTGCTTGAAGTGATGAAAATAAAAGAAATAAATACATTGTGATACAATTCTTTTGATTTAAGCAACCAACTACATCCGCTCTAAACCGTATAGAAACACAAATGCTTTTGAGTCATCAAACCATACATACTCGTATGTGTATGGTAACCAGATAAAATATTTTAATTTCGAAAACAAATGAAAATTAGTTCCTTTATAATTAAATCATGGAGCATATACGCTTAATAAAGTTATTAAATTTAAATTTCTTACAAAATCGACACAAGTTCTACACAAATTTGTTTCCTTTATAATTAAATCATCGAACAACACAGCATCTTGAAATGAATAAATTTGGAGTTTTTTTTCATAATTTTGAAATGGAAATGTTGATAAAGGGTGCTCCATTATTTCATTTATATGGCTGTCGCGACTGGCCTCACAGTACCTCATTCGAACGAACCAATTTTCGTAAACTTTTTTTTGTCGACATCACGAATATTGGGTCAGTATGTGGAAAATGGATGGTTTCTGTAGAATTTGTAGATCGATTGAAGAAGGAGAGAATATAGCCACTTCATGTGACCAACTTCTGCAGACTCCTCTCATTTTTGAAAAACTCAAAATTTGAGAATAATCTAGAAAATTAACAGGCATGACTGTAAACCAAGTCAGTCAGGACTCATTGTAATAGAGTAACCGATAAAACGACGTTCTTCTCTATAGCTACTGTTCATCGATTCAAAACAAGCCTGAACGGTATACGCTAGAAGGTATTTTGAATCATTAGTTCAACATTTCACGGAGTATCTCACGTTGACTTAGGCATTTGGAGCATGCGAATGATATTCGTATACTTGAGCCCAGGCCATGCAACATGTCGGACTAAACTAAAAGATGTATAAAGTTTAGCGCATATATTTTGATGTTTGATTTTAATGTCTCATTAATGTTGAACAAAACAAGGAAAAATACAATGTTAGCGTAGAGAACATAACACTGTAAGGTCAACAAGTTGAATACATAGATTGGTTTTACTAGCTAAGCAGTGTAGTACTGACGAAAGGCGACACATAAATTGATCGATTCAGTTGTACGGACATATTGCAAAGTATATAACGTAGATAATGAAGGTAAAGGGTGGACCATTTAAAAGTTTGATTTTAAAAAAGTAATGAAACAAAAACGGTTTGAACTTTTGCCAAATTTATTCTTTTGCTGCGAAGTACAATTGTTTCGGTTGGGAATGAAATATTATTCCATTCATATGGCTCCTCATTCAATTGAACCAATTTTCTTGCACTTTTTTGAGTGTATGGTGTCGTATCTCGGCAATGGCATCACGAATGATGGCCTTCAAAAGCTCAATTGTCTCTGGCTTGTCGGCATAACACTTTCCTTTAACAGCGCCCCACAGAAAATAGTCCAGCGATGTCAAATAGCAGCTTCTTGGCGGCTAATTAAACGGTCATCAAATATTTGACGCAATAAATCGATTGTGGCATGAGATGTGTGACAAGTTGCACCATCCCTAATAAAACCAGGCATCGTTCACATCAATACCATGAAGAGCGGGTGGAAAAAAAATTCGCTTATAATGGTGCGATAGGTGTATTCATTGACCGTAATGGTTGCGCCGTCGTCATATTCAAAGGAATATAAGTAAGCCGCGCCAAACAGTCACTCGTAATGGGTGCATTGGCTTCAGTAAGACCACGTGCAGGTTTTCTAAGCCCCAAATACATACATACCAAGATGGAAATGAGCATCATCCGAAGAGATGACTTTTTTTTGACAAAATCAACATCATTGTGAAGTTTCCCGTTGGCCCATCTAGCGAAGGGAAAACGAAATGGATGGTCATGTGGCCTCAACTCTTGAACCAATTGAACTTTGTAAGACGTCATACCGAGATGTTTTCGCAAAACTCTAAGTAAACTGCTGAAGTTATGCTAGTATTCCGAAGACTGGAGGAATGGAGGCGAAATTTGACTTAATGTGACAAAGCTTTCGAGCTAACCAGCCCTCCGCGAAGTAATACCTTACGACAGTCCCGCGGGGCGAGAGTGGCTGAAGTGTTTAGGTGGTGGGTTTAGTACATAGGCACCAATGATGGTGAATCGTGCACTCTTTTGTTGGAACAAAAGTGTCTTCCGAAGATTCCCACTTCCGGCTCAAGACAAAAATCTGGTACGTGAAAAGTTCAATTTTTGAGAACGATGGCGAGTTGACTCTCAGCTACAGCTTCGATACACTTTCTGGTGTACGCACTGCACTGTACGAGCACTCTTACGTCTTTCCGCATCAACCCTGAAACCAGTTTCACAAACTTTAACAATAAACTTGCGTATCCCGGTTGGTCTTTCGCGACATTCTCGTACAATTAACGACCAATTGTCTTTGTTTTGGAAATAAATTTTCAATAAATCCCAACGTTGGTCAAGAGTAAATCGATTTATTACAGTTCAGTGGAGATAATATACTGAATTTTGTGACAGAATAGCATAACATAAGTATTATCAGATTCGAAATAATGAAATTTAAAGCGATAAATGGCCCACCCAATATTACAAAATCATATTCTTTCTAAATTTGCAAAAAAAAAAAAATAACTGAAACTGAAACAAAATTGTGAATAAAATGACCCTGAATTATAATATTTTTTGAAACGATTTTTAATTTATTTTTAGTTGTCATTATTGACTGCTACGGTTGTAAGTCTTTAGACAAGTACTTTTGTATGGAAAATAAATAAAATAAAATGCATACCAACAAGCCCCTTTTTTTAAAAAAAAAACATTTTTATTGAATTTCACTTTCATTAAGTTTCATCACGCATTTTAGTGTCTTATTATTGAATATATTTTGTTTCCATCTTTTTTTTATTATTTTCGTACATTTTCATTTTGCTGTCAGAGTTTTTTTATTTCGTTTTTTCTTGATAAATTTAAAATCATGCTGATACATTTTGATGCCTGTAAAGCATTATACATACGTCAGCGCTTATTAAGTACGTGTTCTTGATGGGTGCAGAGGAAAGGTAAAATAAAAATGATTTAAAATCCAAAAAACATGTTTTATTGTAAACAGGAACTACTTAACGATTCACAATTTCAGATAGAATTTATAAAACTTCTTAACAAGTCGATTTATTTTTTTTAAATTTAATTGGATTTAATTTTTTTTACTTATTTTGAAAGCAGAACGTTTCCATAGCTTAAGCTGTTCATTGGCAGAACGCCTGAGTGATAAACGAAAGACTTAAGCAACATGCAACAATTTTTTAAGGTGATTTTTGTTGTTACTTTTTCTAATAATTGTTAAAACAAAATCAAAAGTTTCAGATTTTCTATAAGAAAAATACAATAAAATAAAACAAAATTAAATAAAAATAAAGCCAGTCATCAAGCAAAAAATAGGCTTTCAAAATAGCGTCTGGGGCAAGGCTGTGAACTGTTAAATATCATTTATTCGAAGTGTCTTTTATTGAAGATAATGCTTAATGACTGAAGAAAGCAAATTACTGTAAAGTAAAATTGGTAACTCTTTCGGGACGCCAACCTATCCCGGGTCAATGAGGAATCCTGCTCCGCTGCCAGGCTCAATGGCCCCTGACGGATAGAAGGCACAATAACCAACTACTCGGACTTGATCACGATGTCATATTGATCACTGTGGCCATGCTTACAGATCATTGCGTTATGGGAAGACACACAGAAAAACTGCAGGTCCCATCAAATGACTTCTAACGAGGGTGTAGACCTGCTGAAGAAGAGGAAACTATTATCCATTCCAATGCAAGGATATAGCTTCGTTAAAGTCGCCGTAGTCTAATAGGTAGTGTGTTGGCTTATTAGACGTCAAGCCAGGGTTCGAGCCCCAGGCCAGCCATCAAAGACAAAATACAAAAAGTATTTCTTCGGCGACTTCCTCTCAGCAGATTTCTGGCATAAAACCTGAGAGTAAATAAAATTGCCATGAAAAAGTTTCTCAAATATCTGTCGTTCAGAGTCGACGTTAAACTGTAGGTCACGCCTTTCATGTATAAAAGTAACGCACACAAAATAAGTGGTGTGAAAAGCTAGATCGTAATCCTGACTGAAGGGTTGTAATGACCAATTATGTATGAATGTATGTATATAGCTTCGTTGAAGTCGTCATGGTCTAGTAGGTAGTTTGCTGGCTTATTAGAAGTCAGGCCAGGGTTTAAATCCCAAGTAAGATATCTCCAACTTAACGAAATATGAAAAAACATTTCATCGGCAACTGCCTCTCAGAAGATTCTGGCAAAAACTTTCTGAAAGTAAATAAAATTGCCTTGAAAAGTTCTGTCGTTCGGAATTGACTTTAGACTGTAGGTCCCGCCGCTCATGTATAAAAATGAACGCACACAGCACGGCTGACTTCCAAAATGTTAGTTGCGTTGTGTTTGAACAAAGTATAGTGTTTCATAAAGCCGCTGTACAAAATGTTTACAATGTATTCTATTTCAAAATGTCGTCAATGTGTATTTTTAACGCAGTCAAAAAGCATATAAGCATTATAAAGCATTATAGTTGATGTATTGTGTGGTAACTTTGCATATCTACAAAATTTTTATAACGTAGTAGAACTGCATACAAACTTTGTATTGATACATTTTGGCTGACGCCCATAAGTGGTGTGAGAAACTAGGTCGTTATCTTGACTAAAGGGTTGTAATGATCAATTATGTATGTATGTTTGTATATAACTTCGTTTATTAAACTTTCAGGCTGGTTTTCCAGCATTGGGGTAGTCGTGCTTTTAATGTGCAACTTAGACTTCTTTCCTAGTTTGGTCTAACTTGGTCAGTACAGGGACTGTGCTTGCCTGTGGCATCACAATGGGCCGATAGGCGTGATCAAGTGAGCTTTGGTAATCAAAGCTACCACTTGAACCTAACCTAACCTAACCTAAAGTAGTCGCCGTAGTCTATTAGGTAGTGTGTTGGCTTAGCAGACGTGAGGCCTCGGTTCAAATCCCAGGCCAGGTATCTCCGACAAAACGAAATTTCAAAAAATATTTCTGCGGCAGGTACCTCTCAGCAGATTTCTGTAAAAAAACTCTGAGGGTAAATAAAATTGTCATGAAAAGTTTCTCAAAAAAATCTGTCATTCGGAATCGACTTTAAACTGTAGGTCCCGCGACACTCATGTACAAAAATTAACACACACAACATAAGTGGCGTGGGAAGTTAGGCTGTAATCCTGACTGAATGGCTGTATTGAACAATTATGTATGTATGTATGTATGTATGCTTATTTAGAGTAAGGCTCAACAATCAACGAAAGCATAAAGATAGTTAAAAACTATTGTAAACGCAGCCTGTTTTTCAGTATTTCGGAGTGATTATGATTATGTAAGCATTACAGACATGGCCAGCCGCGGTCAAAAATGTTAAAAAAATGTTGTTCAAAGCAATTAAGCCTAATGCCACATTTTGTATTTACATGAGAGCCTCCATCCATCTGAATTACAACTCACTCAACAGTTAAAGCTGGGTGTTAGAGCAACAGGTTTTAAGTGTTGATTTTTTTAAACAAATAACGTTCAATGAGGCACAAATTCTCGCTCAGCTCTTACGTTAATAAGCTCGTATAGGTGCCAGTGGATCATATTAGATGTTTTCGGAGAGAGTAACTTCACGTCATTAATTCCAAGATAGTTTTTTGCATTAACTTGTTTAAGATCCAACTATACAACTTCTTTTCATATCCGGAATGATTACAAATGGTTTTAACATATGTTTAGTTCATGTGCAGTCGGTAGTGTGTTGACTTATTAGACGTGGTTCAACACCGAGCTCCGACATCTCGAATATAACGAAATATGAAAAAAAATATTTCTTTCGGCCACTTCTTCTCAGCAGTCTTCTGGCAAAAATAAAATTGCCATGAAAAGTTTCTCAAATCTATCGTTCGGGGTCGACATTAAACTGTAGGTGTAGCTACTCATATATAAAATTAACACACACAAAGTGGGTGGTGTGAGAAGCTAAGTCGTAATGACTAATGGTTTGTAATAACCAATGAAGAAAGTAAGTTAGTTCAAGTGCAATCAAAGAAATTATTGAACTAAACAGCATTCATTGCTAAACGGTTTTCATTGAAATAATTGGAGGAAATAAAATTTCCTTTTATTTGATGTTTTAGTATGTTTAAGTATGTTGGAAATTCGAAGTTAAGCCAACGAAATTTCTGAAAACTTGTAGTTAAAAATCATTGCAAACAGATAGATCGCTTAACAAAATCCCCTCATAATTAATTATCCCAAACACATAAGGCACCTGAAAGTTTCTACAAGTTTTCCCTTTAGAAACATAGAAAATAATTTTTTTTTTATTATTTTTTTTTTTTTTTGACATTAAAAGGTTTTATTTCTATTTTGTTAATAAATATTTAAAAACCAGTTTACTTTACTTATTTGAAAATATATTTAAATCTTCTTAAAAATAACAAAATCCTCTACTTAATCATTTTTGCTTTAATTAATTGGCACAACAACAACAATATTTAATTTTTTAATTTATTTTTGAAATAAATTCTACGAGTAATTTTTCTTAAATGTCAGATGTAGGTGTTAAGCCATTAAGAAGATGAAATACATATCCATAAGCGTCATACTAATAATCTGTCTGTCTCTAGAATATCGTTAATAATGTCTTACAAGTATTTCGAAAAAAATTGGAATTTTTTGTTTTTTTTTAAATATTCTTAAAAGAAGAAACCTTTTTAAGTCTTTTTTATATTTTTGAAATAAAACTTAAAGTCATTAAACCTCGTTTTAGAAAATATTTCAAAGAATTTGAAATATTTTTGGTTTTTTTTTCTCTGTTTTTCTAGATTAAAAATCAATTTTTTTTTCTTCTTTTTTTGGAAATTTCATATTTAATCTCGTTTATAATTAATGAATTATTTTTATTTTTAATGATCTTTTGTTGATATTAATTATTTTTTTTTTTCGTTTAAATAAATATTTTTTTTTTAAATTTTTTTCTTCTAATAATTGCTCGTCGTTATTATGCAATTTGTCTGTCTTCTTAATTTATAATACGCAGCTCTAGATATTGTTTCACGTTTTGTTTATTTCTTCTTTGAAAAAAAAAAAACAACAATTAATTAGAAAACCTCATTAATTAATATAAAAACAAATTAACAATATTTTAACAGTTCATAAATTAGCAAAAAAAAAGTGGGTTTGCATTCTCCTCATTGCAATTATCGTTCTTTTTTTTATAAATAAATAACAATAAAAATATTGGTATTTCTAGGTCTGCTGATATTTTATCAGTTTTTTTCTATTATACATCGTTTTACTTTAATTCAGCCCAGCGGAATGGACAGATTGAATTGAAAAAAAAAACACAAACTCACGGCGATGCTGTTATGGAACACGACAATGCATTAATTAATCAAAGAACTTCAACACATTTTCCAGTTTTTGCACTTCTGTTAAGCAATTACCTTCAATAATACTCTCCCAATTAACTGTTCCCTGATCGCCGGACAACTGTCTTACGACTACATACATACACACATAATACATCATTCCAACCGTTCAATCATGATGACGACTTACCTTCTCACACCGCTTCAGGTTGTGTATGTTAATTTTTTAAACATGAGTGGCGGGAGCAACAGCAACGACTCCGAACAAAAGTTTTAGAATTTTTTTTTTTTGCTCTCAGAAGACTGCTGAGAGGAAGTCGCCGAAAGAAAAATTTTGTTTCATACTTACTTACTTAATTACCATTAACAACCCGATTAACGGATTTCGCCGCACGTCTTTACTTGTCGATAACGTATACTTTGTTTTGTCCTCATTTACTGCCAGAACCATCTTAGTAGACTTCCGTTCAGCAGTAACACCTCGCTTGGTGCGCCCTATGATGTTAACGTCTTCAGCGTATGTAAGCAACTGGACACTTTTTTAAAAAATAGTGCCACTGCGATGCACTCCTGCCTTTCGCAGAACACTCTCCATGACAAAGTTGAAGAGGTCGCATGATAAGGGGTCGCCTTGTCTGAAACTTCGCACGGTATCAAAAGGTTCAGAGAGGTCCATTCCTACAGCAGCAGCAATTGATCAACGTCAATCTGCATAACCTTATCAGCTTCGCAGGTATACTGAGCTTAGACATTGAGGCAAAAACATGATCCCTTATGGGGCTATCGAAGGCTGCCTTACAGTCGACAAAAAGATGTTGTGTGTCGACTTGTTTTTCGTGGGATTTGGCGTAGTGTGAAGATCTGGTCGATGGTGGACTTGCCACTTTTATTTTTATTCCTATTTCGTTCTAGATGTCGAAGCTAGGGATTGAACACACTATCTACTGCACACACACTAAACATAGGTTAAAACAATTTATATATTTTGGGAGCGCTGACTCATGTCTTTAACCATTGCATTACAACCACCCAGTTTCCTACAGCCTGGAAAATTGGAAGAATTATACCAATAGCAAAGATTTCCAATGCAGTGAGTGCGGGCGACTATAGGCCAATAAGTATTTTACCAGTTTTTTCGAAAATATTTGAGTCCCTAATTGCTGAACAGATTACGTTGTATCTGAATAACAATAATCTCTTGTCCCCATTCCAATCTGGTTTTCGCATTGCTCATAGTTGTACTACTGCGGTCTTGAAAGTAATTGATGACATAAGGCCCGAATATGACAAAGGAAACCTCTCTCTTATGTGTCTACTGGATTTTTCAAAGGCCTTTGACAGGGTTGATCATTTAATCTTATGTCGAAAACTGGGGCACTATTTTGGATTTACAAATACCGCTGTATCTCTTATGGAAAACTACTTGTATTGGCGAGCCCAAAGGGTAATTATGGGAAATAGGCAGTCAGGGATGAGGCGTATAACATCTGGTGTTTCACAGGGGTCCGTCTTAGGCCCCCTGCTATTTAGTATGTTCGTCAATGATTTATTTTCAGTATGCAGGTATACTAAGGTACATGCATACGCAGACGATATTCAGCTGTACATCTCAAACCGTATTGGTCCGATAGAGGATACAAGTTACAAACTTAATTATGACTTGAGGTCTATTTTAAATTGGGCTGAGGATAATAACCTTACGCTCAATCCTGGAAAATCTTACATTTTACCAATCAGTAGATGGGAATATGATTTAAGTTATTTTCCGAACATTTACTTGGGGAACACATCTCTTCTGTACGTTAGTAAGATTAAATACTTAGGATTTTGGATCAATTCCACCTTGTCATGCACTGACCATATTAATCATGTTGTGCGTAACGTTTACCTCTTGCTTCGTAATTTACGAATGTCGTCTAACTTCACACCAGTTGAAGTTAAGAGGAAACTTATAATTCAATTAATACTTCCACTGATTAATTATTTTGCAGAGGTTTACAGTAAATTGGACTCTCTCTCACTACATAAGTTGCAAGTGTCTTTTAATAATGCTACGCGGTATGTGTATGATTTAACTAGGTTTAGCAGTGTATCGTCCTGGAGGAAAATGATCTTGGGCTGTGACTTGATCGACTACCTTAAGATGCGAAATATTATATTTTTATATAATCTTCTTTATCGAAAGAAACCACCCTATCTCTTTGAGAAGCTTGTATTTGGCAGATCCACTAGATATACAAATCTAATTGTTGGAAATAACGCTCTCAATATTATTTACAGTGTAAAGCATATGTAATTTAAAGTAATATAATAATATGGCAACCTTTTGTTGTAAAATGTCAATTAATTCAATTTTTCCTTTTATCCCTTTTTCGCAAGCTTTTTGTCATTTTAATTTCCTTTTAAATTCTCCCCTTCTGATTTCATCGTTTGCCTAAGCAACAGGTTTATATTATATCTTGAATAAAATCAGTAATCCTATTTTGAATATTATTATAATAGACTGAGTTTTATTCACAAAAGGTTATGGGCCCAGGTTCTGCAGATATTTAAGCTTATATTGCTGCGAATATTTAAATAATATTTTATGAACTTTTCGAAGGAATCTTCTGGATTAAAAAAAGAGGCTTTAGAGGACTCTGTACAAATAAGCAGCCAGAAAAATATGTCTGATTCTAAAATATACAATTTACATCGGTTTGATGGACAAAATTATCAATTGTGGCGCCGTCAAATGGAAATTTACATGACGGAAAATAAATTAAGGCCCTATATTTTAGGAACAGTTAAGCGACCAACAACAAATCCTGAAGCATGGGATGAAAAAGATGCTGAAGCCCAAGCATTTATCATGAGAGGATTAATGCTGGACCAATTGAAATATTTAACTGACTGTAATACTGCAGCTCAAATGTGGTCAAGGTTGAAAGCAGTGCATTCAGAGAGAAGTGAACAGTCCGCACAGATATTACTTGAGAAATTTATTAATTGCAAGATGGATGAAAGTGAAAGCGTTGCAAATTTTATAGCAGATATATGCTCCTTAAATCAAAGGCTAAGAGACATAGATCTAGAGCAGAAAGAAGCAATGGTCATTGCAAAAATATTAAGCAGCCTTCCATCTAAATACGACCATGTACGAACCGCCTGGTATGCTGTTCCAAGAAACGAACAAAATTTAGAAAGATTGACTGATCATTTGGTAAACGAGGAATCTCTATTAAATTCACGCATAGCAGATACAAGTGACAACAACACATCTAAAACTGCATTCACAGTAAGTACGCACAAAAATAATAGAATTGATAACAACCACAACAGAAAATATAATCAAAATGCAAAACGTAATGGAAGCTGTAATTATTGTCATAAGAAGGGCCATTGGGCAAGAGAATGTTTTAAAAAAGCAGCTGACCAGCGTAACAAACAAAATTCAAACAATCGTATGCACTCACTAATGGTTGAACGAGATGTTGTTGATCATCAAAATAAAAATGCACAACTGTTTGTCTTACAAACAATGAAACAACAACAAAAATCTAAAAATGTTTTCTACGCTGATTCTGGAGCTACAGATCATATGTCCTTTCAGAGGGAGTTATTTAAGAATATAGTTAATTTTAAGCATGGCGACTATTTTGTTAAAGTTGGAGACGGCCGTAAGTTGATTGTCGAAGGCATTGGCGATATACGAGTTAGAAGTGGTATAAGCGGTCCCATACACACAATTAAAGACGTATTATTAGTTCCTGATTTGGATAAAAATTTTTTATCTGTTTCAAGAGCCACGGAAAAAGGTATGGACGTCATTTTTAAAGAAGGTGGTAATCGTGTATGTTTCATGAAAGGTAATAGTATAATTGTTTATGGAACTCGTGAAACAGGTTTGTACAAAATGAATTTGAAACCTTTATCAGCTGATTTGAATGTAGTAGTTGCAGATTCGTTAGAAGTTTGGCATGAAAGACTTGGCCATGTCAACTATAAAACACTTAGAGAAATGATTAACAACAGGACGGTGAATGGTATAAATGTTAAGAATCTAAGTACTAATGAAAATTTGTCATTTTGCGAGGGATGTGCATATGGAAAACAGCACAGAAAAAGTTTCCCAAAAGATCAAGCTAGAAGAGCTAATAAAGCAGGTGAAGTGTTTCATGTTGATTTGTGTGGAAAAATGAGCGTTCCTTCAATTAATGGCGCAAATTATTTTATGTTATTAAAAGACGACTATTCTAGATTTTGTTTCATATATTTTCTTAAAAACAAAACAGATGTCTTAACCAACTTAATGTCTTTTTACGCCGATGTAAAAGCTGACGGTCATGATATCAGAAAACTTCGTTCGGATGGAGGTCTAGAATTCTGCAACGACTCAGTACGACAATTTCTTCTACAAAAAGGAATTAAGCATGAGCTGTCTACCCCTCGAGCTCCTGAGCAAAATGGTTTTATAGAACGCCAAAATCGAACTATAGTCGAGAGTGCGAAATCAATGTTACATGCTAGAAATTTACCAACATATCTATGGGCTGAAGCAACGAATACAGCCATATATTTAAAAAATAGAACTGCTTCTGATGTCATAGAAGGATGTACACCTTATGAAAAATGGTATGGCAAAAAGCCGGTGGTAAGTCACCTGCGTATTTTTGGTAGTGACGCATTTGTACATATCCCAAAAGAACAACGAACAAAGTTTCAAAGGAATTCGGTAAAGTACATATTAGTTGGTTACAATGACTTAAGTAAAGCTTATCGTGTTTACGACCCGAAAAGCAAAAAGGTTTTCATCAGAAGAGATGTAATTTTTAACGAAAAATATGGAGAATACATAAATGAAATCATTGAAATGAAAACAGAACACGAAAATGACAATAAAAACGTAAATAATGAAAATGGTGAAATAAACAATTATAATGAAAAAGAACCAGAACAACAAGAGTTAAAAGTACCAGTTGATAACAATAGCAAATTTGAAAAATATACCAGTGCACAAAATTTTAGAAGTCCATATAACACTCGAAGTAACAAAAAGAAAATTGACAATAAAATTAACAGTGAAGTATGCAGCGTGCAGTTAGAGCCAACTACTCTAGAAGAAGCATTAAAAGGAGATGAATCTAAAAAGTGGAAATTGGCAATCGAAGATGAACTGAACTCTCTCTATAAAAACAATACATGGATTCTTGTACCACGTACTCCAAATATGCACGTAATTTCAAATCGTTGGATTTTTAAAAGAAAATATAGGTCAGATGGTAAAATAGACAAATATAAAGCTCGTTTGGTGGTGAGAGGTTGCTCACAGAAGCTAGGAGTAGACTATGATGAAATATATTCACCGGTTGTGAGATATGAGTCTGTGCGTTTGTTGTTGTCAATAGCTGCTGCGTATGATATGAACATTTACCAATTTGATGTTAAAACAGCATTTTTACACGGCGATTTGGAAGAAATAATATATATGGAACAACCCTATGGTTACGAACAGGATGAACGGGTATGTAAACTACAAAAAGGCCTTTATGGTCTTAAACAAGCTTCCCGTCAATGGAATAAACGAATCGTAAATTTTCTTTCCAACTTTGGGTTTATACAATCATCCGCAGATTTATGTGTATTTTATTATAATTCGAAACAAATAACAACTTATTTAGCACTTTATGTAGATGATGGTTTAGTGTGCGGAAATAATGAATCTTTCATTTTAGATCTTCTTAAAGCCTTAAATAGTGAATTTAACATTACTTATGGTATTGCTGAGTCGTTTGTTGGCATTCAAATTGAAATTTGCAGAAAAACAAAGAAATTGAAAATTCATCAGCAGGCTTACGTTAACAGAATACTGAAACGTTTTAACCACGAAAATTGTGCAGCGGTATCAACTCCAGCAGAACCAGGTATACGATTTTCAAAATTGGATACAACATCTGAAGAAAAATTTCCTTATCGAGAAGCCATAGGATCTCTAATGTATTTGATGGTTTCAACGCGACCTGACATCGCTTTTAGTGTTGGTGTATTGAGTAGATATGTTGAGAATCCATCGCGAATCCACTGTCATGGTATAAAACGTATTTTTAAATATTTGAAAGGAACAGTTGACAGAGGTATATCATATAGTATTGGATCGAAATGTAACACCTTAAAAATGTACTGTGACGCAGACTGGGCAGGAGATTTGGATTCAAGACGAACCACCACAGGTTGGATAGCTACAATCAATGATGGACCTATAGCTTGGAGTTCAAAGAAGCAAACAATAACAGCTACTTCTACCACAGAGGCCGAATTTGTAGCCTTATGTTCGGCAACAAAAACAGTGGTTTGGCTTCGAAAATTATTAATGAGTATTGGAATAAAAATACCTGATGCAACACCAGTTAAATGCGATAACCAACGAGCAATAACTCTAGTAAAAAGTCCGGAATCTTCAAAAAGAACAAAACATATTGATACTCAATACTTCTATACATGTGACATTCAGTCTAAAGGCGAAATCGATGTTCAATACTTGGAAAGTATCAATCAACCAGCAGACATACTGACGAAGGCATTGTCTAAGGACAAATTTGAGTCATTATTAAACTTATTAAAAATGTAGTTACTAACAATTTATAAATAATTTATGAGAGCGAGAGGGAGTGTTGGAAATAACGCTCTCAATATTATTTACAGTGTAAAGCATATGTAATTTAAAGTAATATAATAATATGGCAACCTTTTGTTGTAAAATGTCAATTAATTCAATTTTTCCTTTTATCCCTTTTTCGCAAGCTTTTTGTCATTTTAATTTCCTTTTAAATTCTCCCCTTCTGATTTCATCGTTTGCCTAAGCAACAGGTTTATATTATATCTTGAATAAAATCAGTAATCCTATTTTGAATATTATTATAATAGACTGAGTTTTATTCACAAAACTAATTATACCTAAATACACTTACATCAATACTAGCAGATTGTTTTTCGTCAACGCAATTAATTTGTGGAACTCCTTACCAATGTCTATTAAAAACATTTCGAGAAAGAGCAGTTTTAAGAAGTCTCTTTTTGACTATATGACGTCAAATATTTAAAAAAATTTATTTTATTTTTATTTTAGAAATTTTGTGTGAAATATAATTATTGCCTTTTTGTGTATTAGATATATATTATATAAAACAATTGCAATATAATTTAGGGAATACTAATGACTATGTATTTGTGTATTTGTGTATAGCTATAAAATAATAACATTCTTAAAGTTCTTGTAAGTTCTTGTAAGCAAATAAATAAAATAAAAAATAAAACTAAATAAAATCATTATAATAATTCAGAATATGAAAAGAAGTTGTATAGTTGGGTCCTACAGGAGATGCGGAATTATGATGGAGTCGTAAGACAAACGACCAATGTCTATTGTAAACGATGGCCCTTTATAAACGATAATTTACCAGAAATACGCTTTTTTTCATATTTCGCTTAGTTCTAGATATCTGACCTAGGACTTGAACCGTGGCCTCACGTCTAAGAAGCCAACACACTACCTGCTAGACTACAGCGACTCCTTATGATTAGATTAGGAAAACTCTTATTTCTCTCATGAGTCTGTTTTCATTGAAATGACTTTTAAAGATTCTGGCTGATCATGATCTTCGATCATAGAGGCGTGATATATAATAACGTGACTCACATAGATTTCTCAGATCATCAGCCCGTATCAACCAGTCTAAGAAAACACATTAGAATCCTATATACTTCCTTGGTTATTACAACCCTTTAGTCAGGATCACAAACCAGTTTCTCACACCAAACAGCCTGCGTATTATAATTTAACACCCCACCCGCTCGACTATTCAATTCATATTCGAATCAGATAAACTATACAATTGCAAATATGATGCTCACCAGACACACAGCATTATCTTACTGCTTAATCAATCTGGTTTTGCAGCCTACGTTGATAGTTGTCCTCGATTAGTCCATGATTTCTTCCATTTAGAATTCTGAAAATGAATTAAATTTTCATGGCCAAAAACAATTCGATGAAACACTGTTTTTTTATGGTGTCGTTGAGGCAAATTTCACAAGTGGTTTTTCAGTATTTCATCAGGTTTTGCTACATCTGTTCATGTTCATCTGTTCATTTTCCAAACTTATGCATCTTTCCTATAGCTTTCAAACGGTCAGATGTCGTTTGTTGTGCAACATTTGATATTTCTGTCATTTGTTTCGAACTTAAAGTGTCATTTTCATTCAATATTGTTTGCAATTCACCGTCTAAAAACTTTTTTGTGATTTTCCACGTCTCAACATTTCTCATATCAAAATCGTTAGCTTTGAACCATCGAACCCATATATTGCATATAGCTTCTGATAGAACATAATTACCATATGCCTCGACAAGCATACGATGTGATTCTTCAAGACTTTTCTTAAAATTAAATTAAAAACCTTATGCCTTCCGCAAACCATAATTTTCTGATACAAAACACGCCATCTTTAACTTGATGAAAAATTATGATGTTGTTCGTTCCAGAGATCAGCAATGAATCGTATTTTCGCTACTCATAAGCACTCATGAAATTTTGAGTATGAGTGAGTCAACAGTATTGAAATTCAACTACTCTGATTCATTAATACTCACTACAACGTTGATTTATAAGTACAGGTTGCAATGAGTATGAGTACAACGTTGACATCAAACTCATACCATCCGAAATATGTTTGTTTCATATGCCTACTCATTCAGATTCATAAATTTAGAAAAATACTTATAAAACTCATAAATGATTCGAGTGATTCGAATCATTCATCAACATTTACAGTCGTAGTTGTTGTTGCATTTACAAAAAAAAAGAAGAAAGAAAAAGACAAAGACAGCAAGCAAAGCAAACATACAACCTTCTAGTAAGTATTGTAGTGTTCGTAAGCAAACCATACTTATTTTGTGATTCTTGAAAAATGTTGAGTAAAGAAGAGTCGAAATCAACAACATCATATGTGTTGTCAAGTATGAGTACGATGAGTACTTCAAACTTTGAATATGAGTAGAGATTCCATGATTTTAAAATATATGTATCAGAAATTATGAGCATGATTCGAATGTACTCAACTTTTTGAATACTCATTACTGGTCTCTGATTTGTTCACTGATTTGATGTTCCCTATGAAGAAATTTGTATCTTGACGGTACTCCTGGTATAATGGGGATCGGACTAGTAATGGACATACCTATCCTGTAAAAAGTGTTATTGTAGGCATAGTGAAGATCATTGATAATGAGAAATTTTTTTGTACTGATTCGAAGCCAATGCTTCTTTCATCACAATATTTCTTATTGAAGTAGTAAAGTAAATGGTTTTCATTTTGAAATATTTTTCCAAAAACTGTTTACAATCATTAGAAATGAATTACATTTGAAAACCTTGAATTGAATACGAAAAAAAAACTAAAATTTCAAACTATAATGACAAAGTGGTCTAGTTTAATGACCCAATATAAGATAAATGGATATTGAAAAGGGTCATGTAACAAGTAATATCATTACATGGCTACGAATAGTTGTAACAAATGCAGTCAAATCTGTTATGGACTACTGTCTTACACAATATATTACAGCAAAGAAAGAAGATAAAAATTGTTTTTAATGGGGTTATGTTGGCAATTACAGTATATTCTGTAACCATGGCTAATGGCCAGTTAAAAGGCTTATTTAAATATAAATTGATTACAATTATTTATTTAAGAAAAGAAATCCAAATAATTTAATAACAATTAGTTTGTTTTTGTGCTTTTGATGTATGAACTTAAAAGCGATATAATTATTCTGCATTTGAGGCATGAACGAACGAATATCATTTGACATTGAATTTAAAAAAAAAATAAAAAAAAACAAAAATAATAATAAATAACACTAAGCAACAAAATAAAAAAAATGAAATACACCCAGCTAATGACATAGTGTAGGTTGTGAGTTTTCTTGAGTAGAACTTAAAAATATTTTTTTTATATTTCTTGAACCCTCCAAACTTGTTTTATTTGACAAAAACAGTTTTTTTGGACTTTAGGCACAAATTTATTGATTACATAAACATTTCTGAACCAATGTCACAAATTTTAAACTTTCTTAGATAAACGGTATACATATATATATTATTTGACTTAACATGCTATGAGGTTTGATGAGGTAAATTTGGAAAATGCGAATTTTTTCAAGTTTGTCCATTCATAGTAGCAAACTTTAGTTAAAAAATTTAAAATACTTGACGACATTCTTACAATGCATTCTCTTGTCAAAAGATTAAAACTTTTTTAGAAAGGGGAGAGATGGGCCTTTAAAACGGTATGCATGTATATATTATTTGACTTAATATTCTACGAGTTTTGATGAGATAAACTTGACAAATCCTAATTTTTTCATATTTTTTCTTGTTTGTCCGTTCATAGTAGCAAACTTTAATTAAAAAATATGAAATAAGTGATGACATTCTGAAAGTGCATTATCTTGTGAAGAGATTGACACTTTGTTTGATCAAATCGGGCAAAAATTACCGTAGTTTTTATTTAAAGAGTCTAGAGTGGAGTTATATTTATTATCTATACTTCTTCAAATGAACTTTTAGTTCAAAAGTTTTCAAAATTTTTAATGGATCTTGTTTGTTTTTCGCAAAGTGTGTCAATTACAGGTATGAACCATCACCAGAAGTTGGCCTATGTTTGCCTAAAGAGAAATAATAACATTTGCAAAAAAAAACCAAATATTAGCCGACTTCTGGTAATCGTGCAAACGTGAAATTGGCGCATTTTGCGATAAACAATCAAGATCCATCAAAAATCCTAAAATTTTTTGAACTAAAAGTTAATTTGACAAAATACTCGTATATATATGAAAAATATAACTCCACTGTTAGACTCTTTAAATAAAAACTACAGTAATTTTTGTCCGATTTGCTCAAACGAAGTGTCAATCTCTTGACAAGATAATGTACTTTCAGAATGTCGTTACTTATATCATATTTTTTAATTAAAGTTTGCTACTATGAACGGACAAACATGAAAAGATATGAAAAAATTAGCTATTTTTAAAGTTTATCTCATCAAACCTTATAGCATATTAGGTCAAATAATATATAAAGGGTCCGCCAAATTACTTTTTTTTTGAAAACGCTTTAAATAAACTACTGAATATTTTCTCAAATTTCTTTTTTTATTTGAAAGTACAATCCTTCCGGTTAATAATGGAAAATAATTTCATTCAAATGGCAGCCTCGGCTGGCCATGCAGTAGCCTACACAATTTATAAGCACATTATCGATTGTGTGCAGCTGTATTTCACCAATGGCTTCACGAATATTGTCCTTAAAACCGTCAATTGTCGCTGGCTTGTCGGCGTAACACTTATCTTTGACGGCACCTCACAAATAATAGTTTAACGGTGTCAAATCGCAGCTCCAGGTGGCCAATCGACACCAGCTCTGCGGCCTGGTCGCTCAAATGTGAAATTGACACATTTTGCGATACACAATCAAGATCCCTCAAAACTTTTGAAAATGTTTGAACTGAAAGTTCTTTTGATAAGATGACAATGCAGAAAAAATATAACACGACTGTTATACTATTTAAATAATAACTACGGTAATTTTTGTCCGATTTGATCAAACAAAGTATCAAACTCTTCACAACATAATGCATTGTAAGAATGTCGCCTCTTTTTTATGGTTTTTAATTAAAGTTTGCCACTGTGAATGGACAAACTTGAAAAATATTACAAAAATCGCATTTGCCAACTTTGCCTCATCAAACCTCGCAGAATATGAAGTCAAATAATATATATATGTACACCGTTTTAACGGCCCTTCCCTCCTCTTTCTAAGAAAGTTTAAATTTGTGTCATTGGTTCAGAAATATTTGTGTAATCAATCAAATTTTGTGTGAAAAGATCAAAAAACCGTTTTTGTCAAATAAAACAGGTTTGGAGGTCTCGAGAAAAATAAAAAAAAATTATTTTAATATTTAAGTTACTCTGGTGTATTAAATTTTTTGTATTTTGTTGCATAGTGTAATAAATAATTACAAAAGTTCATTTAAACAAAATATTTACCCAAAAATATGGTTTACTATGCTATTTGTTGTAAAGTTTTAGAAATAATTGTTGAAGATTATGTCTCATAAAGTGTTATGGCTTTAAAGAACTATGAAAACGGAATGGAATTGTAAGATTTATTGGGCCATTTGGAAGGTTACCTTTTAGAAAATAATATTCTTTTTTTTTCAGTAGCAAACAAAAGAAATTCATTTAAAAATAATTTGAAAAAACAATTCCATAAAACTAAGGAAATTATTATATTAAAGCTGCTTGTCAAATATTAGCAACAAACAATAGAAATTATTAATAATGTTTTCAAAATGAAATAATCAAAGTATTTTGAACTCGAGTGTTGTAGTGCAATTTATATTTGAATCAAGTGTAATAAGGAAGATAGTTTACCTTGAATTTCTAATTTAAAAAAATGTTATTTGTTGTATAAAATAAAAATAAAAACAAAATAACACACACATAGTATTTACATATAACAACTTATAAAATTAATTCGTAATCAATTATAAGAATCTTATTGAAATAAAATTTTCTCCACAAAGCATAGAAAACAAAAGACTTAGAAAACGAACGTTGAAGTATAAAATTAAGAAGATTTTATTAGAAAACTTTTGTGCTCTTTATGAACAATATATCTGCAGTAATGAAGTTGCCGTAGTCTAGTAGGTTTAAGCTCATAGCTGTGCCTTGAAGACTCCCTAAAGTAGAAATTTGTGCTATAGTAAGACTTGTGTGGATCGTTAAACGTTTCAACTTTATCTTTGAAGTAGCCGTAGTCTAGTAGGTAGTGTGTTGGCTTACTATACGTGAGACCACGGTTCAAACACCAAGTCAAGCATCTCCAATAATACGGAAAATTAAAAAATATTTCTTCAACAGATTTCTGGCTTTAAACACACAACATAAATGGCGTATGTATGTATATATATCTGCAATGCTTAGAGTACTTTCTAGTTTAGAGGCAAAAACTTGTCTGAAAAACGATTTTTCTCTTATTAGAGTTTTTTTTTTTTAATTTGCCATTAACAACCCGATTAACGGATTTCGGCCTGCCGCAACACATCCTTCCAGGCGCCTCTGCTTCTTGTGCGCCTATGCCAGTTGGTGACACCAATCGATGACAGGGCTTCATCGATTTGGTCCTTCGAACGGATACAAGGTCTCCTCTTCGCCGACTTCCGATCCTCTCATCAAATACCTGTCACGCCGGAGTATCCTCCTCCAGTCGCACGACATGGCCGAGCCAGCGCAACAGCTGGATATTAATACGCTGCACAACGTCTATGTCGTTGAGGAGCTCATACGGCTCACTGTTTGGATCGAATGTAGAAATCATCGCCAACTCGCACTGGACTGAAGATCTTACGCAGGGCTTTTCTCTCGAATACTCTCAAGGCTGCTGCATCAGTGCTTAATAGGGTCCATGCCTCTGCGTCATAAAGAAGCACGGGTAGGATAAGCGTTTTATAGAGTATTAGTTTTGTCATACGAGAGAGGTCTTTGCTACTCAATTGCCTATTGAGACCATAGTAGCACCTGTTGGCAAGAGTGGTCCTGCACTTGATCTCCAGACTGACATCATTTCTCTTATTATGCGCCGGCATTTATTGGAAGAAATCATCAATTCCAACAAGAACGAAAGTGTAGAGTAAAAGCGAGACTACAATCTTGATGTCCTAGCACCTTTCGACCAGCTCGAACTGCATGTTAGTCTCTGCAGAGCCCTAATGCCGGCTCTAGACAGAAAATCTAAGCCCTCAAGAAAGATTTTGTCCGCGGCGCTTAACCTCATCCTACTGAGGGCTGAAAAATAAAGTTACCGAGAAAGTGGTCGATAGTCTCCATCTTCTCGTCGTTACAACATACCCTGCTATAGTTCGGCTAGGATCTGTTCTAGATCTTTATCAGTGATCTAACCTCACAGTGGTCCTCCGATCCATTCGCCCAAATTTTCTGCTACTTCTCACTGATATATCTAGTGACGAGATAGGTAGAAGTGGAAGACAGGGGGATCAGGACAAATTCATAAATTTGTGTTCTGAAAGTGAACCTAAATTAGCGCGAGCATCTGCCGTCTCGCAGTCGCTGGAGTCTAGTAGGTAGTGTGTAGTCTATTGGACGTGAGGCCACAGTTCAAACCTAAGATCAGATATCTCCAGCTAAACAAAGTACGAAAAAAGTATTTCTTCGGCGACTTCCTCTCAGTAGATTTTCAGGAAAAACTTTCGGAAATCTGTCCTTCAGAATCGACTTTAAATGCAGGTCCCGTCACTCATGTATAAAATTAGCAAACACGACATAAGTGGCGTGAGAAGCTATGTTGTAATTCTGACTGAAGGGTTGTATTGACCAATTATGTATGTATGTATGTATCCATCGCTTTGTTACCTGGTATACGATTATGTCCTGGAACCACTCATAGACGAATTCGATCTGATCGAAAAGTCTTTACAGACTCCTTATAATCATGACCAAATTGTGATTTCCAACCAGACCAACGCAAAGACCGTTAGGGCAGCCTGACCGTCAACGAAGATCATATAAGATTCCGATTCTGAAGTGGTCGACCCCAATAGTTTTCAAGATAGCAAAGATCACCGCCTGAAAGACGCTACAGCCATCATCTAATTCTTAAATCTTTACAACAAGCTGAAGCACCTGTGGATTTTTCATTTAGTATTCCATTAATTAAGAAAATTAGAAGAACTAAAGCCTGCCGCAATACTTACCGCTCCCTTCTTACACAGAGCGTTTGTTCAATAAATTAACTTCTAAAAGGTTTTGTTGACCCCAATTAGCATTAAAAATTTTGGAATTTTTTATACAAAAACCAAAAATAACTTCTTATATCAGTTGAAACAAAATCTATTAAATAAAATAATTAAATGAATAAAGTTTAACTCAAATAAAAAGAATTCATTAATCATTTCAATCAAATAGAAAATACTATTCAAAACCAAAGCATGTTGAACAAATTAAAAATAAATTTTTTAATAATAAAAATAAAACGGAATTGTTTGAATTGAATTGTTTTGTTTTCATCTCTCTGGTAGGACACTCCTTTTGTGAGCTGCTTGTCCGCTTAATTTTAGTTTATCGATTAGTAATTAACGTTAACAATTTGAACGATAACAATATCGATGATGAGTTCCAACAGCGATTCTCCAATTTAAATGAATTCTTGTATGCGAATTAGTATGAGTTTCTGTCTGTTTTATATTTAAACTGCTCAACTGATTACCATTACCATGGTCATTAGCAATAACTATGGGTCACGGAAGTTTTTAAATAGTTTAGACGCAAAGAAATTGAATTGAAAGACATTATATCGTTTTTACCATTTAAAATATGAGCTCGTTAATTGCAAATAAAATAAAAATAAATTTTGTGTTTAGATATAATTAAAACTCTTTATTATTCGCATAATTCTGTGTGCCACTGTTTACAACTTGAGGTAACAACAACAATTGCTTTGTTTGTTATTCTTCTGTTTACACCCTTTGCATAAACAATAACAATTACTAGACAATTGTTCGACAGATCTTTATAATGGAGATCTTCAAACCACGATTACTCACACACGACTGACTGAACTTTTACTGACTCTGTCGCCTGCTTTGACTTCCTTTTATATGGCAACGTAAACAGTCTGATGAATGTTGAAGGCGAATGTTCGAGATCTCTTTAAATGAAAAAATCGTTGTTTCAGTATTCGCACAGAGCAAATTTAATTTTTTCAAAATAATGTCGCCGTGGTCTAGTAGGTACAATGTTGGCTTTTTAAACGTGAGGCCACAGTTCAAACCCCGGGTCAGACATCTCCAGCCAAACGGAATATGAAGCAATATTTCTTCGGCGACTTCCTCTCAACAGGTTCCTAGTAAAACCTCTGAGAATAACTAAAATTGTCATCAAAAGTTTCTCAAAGATCTGCCATTCGGAGTCGAGTTTAAACTATAGGTTCTGCTATTCATATATAATATTAACACACACAACATAAGTGGTGTGAGAACCCTGACTGAAGGATTGTAACGACCAATTTTATGTATGTGTTTATGTATGTGAGTGAAATGGTCTCAGGGTCCATATTAATGCTATGAAAAGCCCTTCCTTGTTTGAAAATGAATAAAAAATAAAGTTTGTTTCTTACGTCTTTTTATTCCGATGTTAAAAACACTTTCTGTAGGTCTGCGATTTATTGCTTTCTTGGTTGGTTAAAAAGGATTCCACTAAATGGTTTCCATCGGGGTCTGTGGGTAGATGTTCCTATTGCCAGTTCTTCTAGTCTCATTGTACGTTATTATAGTGCCCCAGTATGTTTGTCCACGACGACGAAGGCCAGGGAGATTTTCTGCCAGTGCCGACTTTGCAGACGCATGCCTGCCGATTATAAATTACTCCGATGTTTCTCTCCACTCTGTTCTCATCATTGGTATAAGGCTGCGGGATTATTGTAGCGTCTTTCAGGCGAAGGTGTCACCAATATAGACTGTGGGGAGAATTATCGGGCACGCACACATCTCCAAGCGACACGTTAACATACTTTCTGTAACCCAGGCTTCTATCAATACACTGAATTCCAACGTGGTGAATTCCAAGACGGTGTACAGCTGTCGAAGTCGCCGTAGCCTAGTAGGTAGTGTGTTGGCTTATTAGACGTAAAGCCAGAGTTCGAGCCCCAGGCCAGACATCAAAACAAAATACAAAAAGCATTTCTTCCGCGACTTTCTCTCAGCAGATTTCTGGCAAAAACTCTGAGAGTAAATAAAATTGCCATGAAAAGTTTCTCAAATTCTGTCATTCGGAGTCAACTTAAAACTGTAGGTCCCACCACTCATGTATAAAATTAACACACACAACATAGCTGGTGTGAGAAACTAGGTCGTAATCCTGACTGAAGAGTTATATATGTACGTATAGCTGTCTCAGATATCTCAATGAGGTAGCAGAACCCAGTGACTTTCTAGGTAATTGTAGAACGGATGAACTAGACAGGCATGATGAAACAATCGAATTCTCCGCCGATTTCTCGAATTTGGGAATTCCTCTGAAATCCGAAAAGCTTATAATTGACAATGCCGCTGTTGATTCCGCCAACGATAAATGGGCAGCTACGGACACCGGTAGAATGGGGACAAAAACTGGCCAAAAAACTGGATGATGAGACGATAAGTCTGCTTAAACTCTAGAGAGCTAGCCTCAATATGGTTATTGAGGTCATTACAGGGCATTGCATTATGGGTACGCATGCGAGGCGTATTGGTATAGTCTTGCATACCTTGCTAATGATTTCTTCAGAAGCGGTAGGGGTGAGTAGGAAGAGGAGACTTCAACTACTATATACCCAGTAGGTCTCCTCTTCTTTCTCATCTCTACAGCTCCTGCAGAAATCATTAGCAAGATGAAGGACATATTGTCAAGGGAGAAATGGGCACTTTGGAGCTCACTGTATAGATGATGTGGATAAACTGTTACAAATTGATCTTAGGTGTTTCATTACAAGCTCCGAAAGGTTCCGGGACTAGGGGACAGTGGAAAACTGTGGTAACAGAATGAGCGTAAGTAAGTCCATTTTTTTTTACTTTTCTATTAAAAATTAGGGTTTTTCGGTAAAATAATTTTATAAATAATTGTATACGAACCAGAGGTCAGCAATGAGTATTCAAAACGATGAGTATATTCGAATCATACTTATAATTTCTGATACTTATACGCATTCATACTTATTTTAATGTCATACTCATACTACTCTTACTGGGAGTTTGAAATACTCATGGTACTCATACTTAACAATACACATGATGTTATTGATTTCCACTCTCCATGACTCCTCGTAAATAGGAATCACAAAATAAGTATGATTCGTGTACGAACGCTACAATACTCACAAGAAGGTTGTGTGTTTGCTCTGCTTGCTGTCTTTGTCTTTTTTGTTTAGGTGTCTTTCTCCTTTCTTTGTAAATGCAACAACAACTAAGACTGCAAATTTTGATGAATGATTCGAATCATTTATGAATATTATAAGTATTTTTCTAAATTTGTGAATCTGAATGAGTAGGCGTATGAATCAAACATATTTCGAATGTTATGAGTTTGATGTCAATGTTGTACTCATACTCATTGCAACTTGCACTTATAAATCAATGTTGTACTGAATACGAATGAATCAGAGTAATTGGATTTCAATACTGTTGACTCACTCAAAATTTCATGAGTACTTATGAGTAGCGAAAAACCGATTCATTGCTAATCTCTGATACGAACATCATAAAAGTAACAGATGATGATATAAAGCAAGTGGACATAACTGACATGCTTTCAGTTTAAATTCTTTAAAACAAGTTCTTGTCTTTGCGGTTAAAAATACGATTAAAATTTTTGTTCATTCATTTATAAGTCATTTTAATTAATTATTTAATATTTAATTTGGGTAGAAAATCATTTTAAAAATTTCATCAACTAAACGTATTTTGTTATTATTTTTGTCATTTAAATTCTTAAATATTCATCCATCAGTTATTCATAATTTAAACAAACAAAACAGGCAAAAAATTAAATTAGTCAACATAGAGAGCAAAAAAAAAATAATTTGAACACTAATTAGATGTGTTAATGACCTTCTGAAAAAATGCCAAACGAGCAATGAAAAAAACCACAAAAATTAACAGAAAAAAAATTGCTACATGAAATTTTTAATAATTATGGCGTTGAGCCTGTAAAAGATGTCAATATCATGTCATGTTACAATTTTTGTGTACTAAAAATATGAAAACAATTCAATTCACTTTCCATCACTGCTTTAAATTAGTTTAAAAGAAAAAAAATTGATTTTAAACAAATGCAAACAGAGATGCCGAAACCTTTAAGCCAGAGAAACGAATTTAAAAAAATATTTTTTTTTATATGCGGATATAGGAGGGTGTTACTCATCCATAACCACACAATTATTGATTTTTATTTTTAACAAAAAAAAATGCGGTTTTTTTTTAAGATTTTTTATACATAATTTGTATTTTTATTTGTGTTTTTATTTATTAATCAAAAATGTTAAGCAATAAACAAAAAAAAACCTTAAAAATGACACAATATTCACTTTCCTTTTTATTTTTCTCTCTTTTGTTGTTGTTGCTGTTATTGTTATGAAATTAATTGTAGACTTTGTTGTACTAAATTAAATAAAAACACAAAAATTATATTTCATTTCAATGTTAAGAGTAATAAGATGATTGCAATGACAAATAGTTCAAATGAAAATAATGCTGGTCGTAGCAAACTTTGGTAGAAACAAAACAAACCTTCTTCTTTACTCACTCACTCACTTATATTATACGACTTAAATTTAAAATCAAACCATTTAGATTTGTGTACTTTAATTGGAAAGGAAAATATTATCTTAGAAATAATGACCATGTAGGCCGTGATAGCCACCGTAATAACCTCCATAGTAAGGATAACCTGGAAAAAGAGAGATTATAAGTTTAAATAAATATTTTAAAACAAAAGACTTAAGACAAAAGCTTGATATTAATGAATTTAATTTAATTTTTGTTTTAAAAAGGAGTAAAAATTAAAATTTTTATAAATATTATCACTCAAATTAAAATGCTTAGGGCCATTATTACAACTTTCCGTTAACTAAAAGGAGGATTTTAACAGGCAGATAAATTGTTTGTCATTATTATTAGTACCCTTACCTTTAACTTTTAAATTTAACTTTATGTTTGAACTTGCCATATTATTTATTATTTTCAATATGGCAACATCAAATATAAACAAAGTGAGGAAATACATCAAAAAAAGAAACCCGTCGTTACCACTGCGTTTAAAAAACGTTTTAATTGACAGTGTTATCAACATTGCTTCGGCACTGTCATATTTTTGACAAAGTTAACTTTATTGTATCATTAGGATAATAATGAAAATAAGTTAAAGGTAACTTTAAAGTTCACTTTAGCTAAAGTTAAAGGTAACTTAGGTAAAGGTAACTTTAACTAAAGTGAACTTTAAAGTTACCTTTAACTTATTTTCGTTTTTACAACCTAATGATAAAATAAAGGTAACTTTAGAGTTCACTTTAGCTAAAGTTAAAGATAACTTTAAAGTTCACTTTAGTTAAAGTTACCTTTAAATAAAACCAACTTTAACGGCAAGTTGTAATAATGACCCTTAGTTTTTTTTTGAGAGAGGCAAGTACTTTTTCACACAAAATAAAAACTAATTTCAACTGCAAGTTGTGTTCATTGATAGGTAGGTAGGTTAAAGTGAGAGCTTTGAAACCAAAACTCGCTTGGGCACGCCTAATGCCCTGTTGGCTGAATTTCACCGAACTCAATGAAGAACTTAGTCAGAGCAGGAGAAGCGTACTAAAGCACAATTCGCCTACGCTGGAAACCAACGTAGCTATATCCTTCCTATCAATAGATGAATACCAGAGATCAGTAATGAGTATTTAAAAAGATGAGTAGATTCAAATCATACTCATAATTTCTGATACATATAAGCATTCATACTTATTTTAATATTATACTCAAACTACTCATTTTTCGCCGTAGTCTAGTAGGTAGTGTGTTGGCTTATTAGACGTAAATCCAGGGTTCGAGCCCCAGGCCAGACTTTAAGACAAAATACAAAAACTATTTTTTCGACGACTTCCTCTCAGCAGATTTCTGGCAATAACTCTGAGAGTAAATAAAATTGCCATGAAAAGTTTCTTAAAAATCTGTAGTTCGGAGTCGACTTTAAACTCATGTATAAAATTAACACACACAAAATAAGTGATGTGAGAAACTATATCGTAATCCTGACTGAAGGGTTGTAATGACCAATTATGTATATTCTTGCTATCAATAGATGAATACTAGAGGTCAGCAATGAGTACTCAAAAAGATGAGTAGATTCGAATCATACTCATAATTTCTGCTACATTTAAGCATTCATACTTATTTTAATATCATGGAACTTCTACTCATTCTACTCAAAGTTTGAAGTACTCATTGTACTCGTACTTAACAATGCGCATGATGTTGTTGATTTCGACGCTCCTTTACTCAACTTATACACGAATCACAAAATAAGTATGATTTGCGTACAAACACTACAATACTCACTAGAAGGTTGTATGTTTGCTTTTGTAAATGCAACAATAACTAAGACTGTAAATTTTCATCAATGATTCGAATCACTCGAATAATTTATGAGTATTATAGGTATTTTTCTAAATTTATGAATCTGAATGAGTAGGCATATGAATCAAACATAGTTCGAATCTTATGAGTTTGATGTCAACTTTGTACTCATACTCATTGCAACGTGTACTTATAAATCAACGTTGTAGTGAGTACGAATAAATCAGAGAGAAGTTAAATTTCAATAACGTTTGCCTCACTTATATTCAAAATTTCATGAGTACTTATGAGTAGCGAAAGAACCATTCATTGCTGATCTCTGATGAATACTCCGCTAAGCTGACAAGGAATGTAGAACCAATCTGCATGACGCTAGTGATGTGCATTGGCAAAGAAAGTGAGTAACAATTTCCTCCCATTCAGCAGACCCACAATCTCGGCAAATGTCGTTTAATGGCACCTGCAGTCTTCCTGCGTGTCTTCCCATAACACAATGACCTGTAACCACGGCCACTGTAATCGGGATGACAACGTGGGCCAATTGAGTCTGGCAATGAAGCAAGACTCCTCATTGACCCAGGATAAGTTGGTGTGCTAGACGAATTTTTGGCCAATGGCCAATTTAACCGTAGTAAGTGGTCAAATAGGTAGAGTGTTGACTTATTAGACATGAGGCCTCAGTTCAAACCCCAGGTAAGACAGCTCCAAGAAAACGAAAAGTGAGAAAATATTTCTTCCATGATTTTCTATCAGCAGATTTCTGGCGAAAATTCGGAGAGTAAATTAAAAAGCCATGAAACTTAGTCGACTTTAAACTGTAGGTCCATCCGCTCATGTATAAAATTAACACACACAACATAAGTGGTGTTAGAAACTATGTCGTAATCCTGACTGATCATTACAACCATTTAGTCAGGATTACGACCTAGCTTCTTGGCAGTTTTATTTACTCTCAGACTTTTTACCAGAAATCTTATTAGAGCAAGTCGTTGAAGAAATATTTTTTCATAATTTGAACAGAGGTCTCACGTCTAATAAGCCAACATATTGCCTACTAGACTACGGCGTTCTTAGAAACTATAGTTAGAATAATGGGAGGGCTTTCGTAAACTAATGTATCAAGTAACTCGCTGTTCCCTTCCAAAATGTCCCCTGGACAGAACCAGAAGATACTGTGATTTTTTGAAATGCTTCGCAGTGACATCTGAATCTTGAGACAGAAGTTGGAGTTTTTGATTTCAAAGTATAATATTCCGAGCCAAAGTCTCGTTAAATGTACTCCATTCAAGTTGAATAATTGTCGGGCAGTCAGTCAGAGAGCACTTGGCTCTCATGATGTTAAATCTAAGACAGTATGGGTCTATTTGGGGAAATTAAATCCCCTGCATAGGCGAAAGAGGGTTACTTTCCAGGTCAAGCGGAAATTCTTGACAAAGACCAGACTGTAGAGCTTAGGAGGAGTAGAACTTTCGTTTGATTGGAAACGTGTGTTTGAGACGGTTTATTAACGAAAGACAAAATAAGTAGAAGCATAAACTATTCTCATACTAAACGAGTTTGAAGCAATCAAAACCTTTGTTGGGGAATTGAAATAAGAAATGATCTGAGTCATGCATAAGCCCATACAGAAGCAACTTGCGATTCATAGCCGGTCTATTGACAGGACGCTGTAGACTCAAAGTACTCTTATTCAGAAGCTCTGTGTAGCAAGCTACAAGCCAAACATTTCAAAATTTCATGTCTAAGCAGAGACAAACTTGGTTTTTAATTAATTTTCAAACAAGGAGACAATTGTTTATAATAATTTATTAAGTATTCAGGAAAATTGTGAAAGAACAGATTGTACCACAGGCAAAGTCTTCTGCCGGAAGGATTCGATAAATAATATTTACGAGTCAGATGTGCATCGCGGAAAAGTTAGAGAATCTAGAAAACAAGGTCCATTAACACGTTGAGTGTTGAATTATTTTAGCACATGCAGATCTGCAGTCAAAGTATCAATTCGTTGGATTACATTGTATTGCAGCACTAAACCACAGAAACAGTGAATACAGTCGGATATAAAAGGAAAATCGATTTGTGGGTTTCATGTACTATTTTCCAATCTTCCAATCGATACTGAATAGCAACAAAATCGATCCAGTTTTAGCATAATTCCACAGAATTTATTATTTCAGCTTCAACAAATTATTAACGCCAAACTAATGAATAGTTTAAAATGTATATTTTAAAAGAACTTTATTTGACCTTTCACAAGGAAAACAATTGCAATAAATTCGTTGAATTATAATACGTCTAAGTTTTTTTTTTCATTCAAGACGAGTATACTCGACATTATGCAAAAAACTTCATATCGCTTTGACGAGTATACTCGTCATTAACGGTTAAATTGAATTGAATTATGTAAAGAATATAGTTTTCAATTTTAAGCCATTAAATATATATTTTTTACTTCATATCGCTATGGCGAGTATACTCGTCATTAACGGTTAAAGGCTGGAAGCCTCAATTGAATTATGTATAAAATATAGTCTTCAATTTTAAGCCATTATAATATATATTTTCTAATACATATTTTTTAATTTTTTTCCTATTTTTTAGGTAATTACAAGAAATATTTAAAGATTGGAAAAAAACTTTCGCTGAAAATGTTACGCACAAAAATTGTTTTAAAATTCATAGAAATTTGTATGGTACTTACCTAAACCATAGCCATAACCGCCAAGACCATAACCATAATAAGGATAATAACCACCACCAAAGCCACCATAATGTCCAATGTATGGTGATGAATAGTAACCATAACCGTAGGATGATGAAGCATCTAAATCGGTATCTGAATCCTTTGCGGCCACGGAAGCAGCTCCTATATCCAAATCCTCGGCTTCAAGGGCTGATTGTGGTCGAGGCGCTGCCAAACCGCATGAACAGCAGACCAATAAGACAATGATTAAATTTAAAACGCGCGTATACTTTGCCATTTTCAAACTAAACTGTTTATATAACAACAACACAATAATGGAAACAGATTTTGAAGGTATTTTTATTTTGATTAATTAAAAAATTTGTCTCCTTTTTTTTGAATTTAAATTTTTATTGAAAATGCCACATTAAACACGGGACAATTACTGGCTGACTGATTGCCATTACAACAATGCAATTGGTTTTTATACAAAAGTTTGAAGAACTTAATTAGAACTTTAGCCTATGAATGTTACAACATGGAAAAATTAATTTTTTTCCATTTTTTTGTTTTGTTTTGTTTACACGAAGAAAATTTTATTCTTCAGAAAATAAAACAATAAAACAGAATTTTTTTATTTTTTTTTTTTTTGTAAAATAATCAAGGTTTTGTTTTTTTGTATTTAATTTAAAAACCTTTAGAACTTCTATTCAAAACTGTACGAATTGAAGGCGTGTGCCTAGCAAGCCAACTGAGTACAAAAAAAAAATATTTGCTTGTATGCGTAGTTTTTTCTGTTTTTTTTTCCGACTGAAGTTGCGTGGAAAATGCTTCAATGATCTTTAAATTTGTGGGCTTTTTTTTTCGCGAATGTTATTTACCTAAAGACAGTTTGCGCTATTGTTTCTTTGGTGGAGTGTTGAACACTCAATAAACATAAAAAAAAAAAAAAAAAACTTATTCTGCTAGGAAAATTCTCACTGCCCGAAGAACGGTGATTGAAAGAAACGGATTTGTACAGGATGTTAATCAACATTTTGCACTGTTTTTCAATGACTTTTTTCAAGAGTATTCAAATTTGTATATGCTTAATTCTTGTCGTTTATGTCGAGTATATTTTTCGCATAATGACGAGTATACTCGTCTTTTTATTATTCAAGGAATCTAATGTATTTTTTTGCCCCTGAAGAAGGCCAAATAAAGGCCCTTTGAAAAATGTACATTTTTAGTCGCTTTAGTTCAGTAGAGTCCACGGAATATTGCCTATACCCTCCAACTGCAAACAAGATTTAGTTTCCCTGTAATAAGTGTAGAAAATATCCAAGTTGGATAGTGTGTTGGCTTATTAGATGTAAGGAATAAAGCGAAATATGAAAAAATATTCCTTCGTAGACTTCCTATCAGCAAATTTTTGGAAAAAAATCTGGAGAAACTAAAATTGCCTCGAAAAGCTTCTCAAAAATCTGTTGTTCGGAGTCGACTTTAAACTGTAAGTCCCGCCACTCACATATATAATTTTAGCACATACAATGTGTAGGTGGTGTTTTCTAAAGAACCATCAGACAATGCTTGAGTTTTAGTCTTAAATGCCTACCATAAAGACAGAAATATTTTACTCTGTTTATGACGAGTATACCTGTCCTCTCTGGAAAATAATTAAGTTTGTTGAAGCAAAATTAAACAGTTAAAGGGTTAAGCGATTTGGGTTGCCTCAATAGAATGGTCCTATTATTGTTTACATAACTTCGGTCACCTATGATTAGCATATGCTTTTAATACTGGACCAAATACTTCAAAAATCGGACACATTTTAAAAAGGTCTTGGATAGTAAACTGCTAATAGAAAAACATTCTCTTGTGTTTTCTCTTTGACCGCCAGCGGGTCAATTTAAAATATGATTACAAGGTTTGAAAGAATTAGGATCGATTACACTAACCGGCAAGGTTTTTAGTGTGGCACTGAGGCACATTTTTTTCCTGAAATAATAAATAACGAGTCCTTGACATTCTATGCTATATTCATATGTTGATATATGAATGCTTCGTAGCTAATTCCATCAAATTAGTCCACAACAGCTGCAATTCTTTACTTTAAGACAATTCTACATAACCCGGGTATATGAACTTTTATTGAAATTTTAAAATATAAAACTGCGCCGTATCGGCTGAATCTTCTTTGGGCTATGATCAGATGTCGCGCCAAAATATGAATATAAAGTGATTATAAACTGTTTTGTTACTGATTTCATTCAAAATCCTATTCCAATGAGCCAGAAAATTTTAATACCAGTCTTATTAAATATGTCTAAATAGCTCTATCCTTTTGTCTCGTCTTTTCCCTTATGCTAGGCTGTGTCAATTTATAACAAAGAAGCTGAGCTATCACACGCTGAATAAAATCAATACAAAGTCATATATAAAGTAAAGTGATAAACGGATCTACAGGGTGGCCACCTATCGGTTTAAATTTGAACCATAGGTTATTCCGATTCTGTCAATACCCATCTTACTTATCTTCACTGAAAGCAACGTAGGGATTTATTGAGCCAACGAGAAACTGCACGATGATGTCGATTTTGCCAAAAAAAATCTTTTTAAATGAAGCTCGTTGTCATTGCCGTATTGGGGCTCAGAAAACCCACACGTGGTGTCTTACAGAACCCAATGCATTCAGTGACTGTTTGGTGCGGCCTGTGGAGCAGGGACATCATTGGTACATATTTCTTTGAAAATGAGGACGGCGCAACCATCACGGTCAATTGAGACACCTATTGCGTCATGATAAAAAAATGTTTGTACCCGCTCGTCATGATATTGATGTGAACAATGCCTGGTTACAACAAAATTGTGCAACTTACCACATATCTCATGCCATAATCGTTTGATTGCATGAAACTTTTGGTGGCCGTTTAATTAGCCGAAATGGTGATGTCAATCGGCCTCCAAGAAGCTGCGAACATGAGGTTACTGGCCAAAATCCTAGTCTGCGTATTATCAGATACACACTTCGGAATTATCCAATTGAGAAAAATATTTATTTAATTGAATGCTACAACAAAGTGTACATACATAATTGGCCATTACAACACTTCAGTCAGGATTACGACCTAACTTCTCACACCACTTATGTTGTGTGCGTTAACTTTATACGTGAGTGGTGGGACCTACAATTTAAAGTCGATTCCGAATGACTGATTTTTGAGAAACTTTTCATGGCAATTTTATTTACTTTCAGAGGTTTTGCTAGAAATCTGCTGAGAGGAAGTCGCCGCAGAAATATTTTTTCAAATTTCGTTTTGACACAGGTTTGAATCGAGGACTCACGTCCAGTACCTGTTAGACTACGGCGACACCAAAGGGTACATTGAGAACATTATTGCCTATCAATTTTGAATATTTAATTTCATGGCTGAATAACTACTGATTTAAATGGTGTGCATTTTCCTAATAATTATAATAATTTTCTTATAAATTTTATTTATTGTTTTGCTATTCATAAAACCTAAAGGAAAACTATTTACTTTTTTGTTTTTGTTTTTCATTTTTTTTTTTTAAATTTTTTTTGGAGGCCAATGTCAAAGTAATTTTAGATGAGAAATATTCTCTGTCGTCAAGAAAATGTTGCGGTTACGATTTAATATTTAATAAAGTTCTGTTAAACTTCTTAAAATTAATCATTAAAATAAAAATATTTAAAATACGACAATGTTTGCAAACAGTTAAAATATAACGTATACAAACGAATAAAAGATTTCAACACCAGAAGTCTTTAGCAGTATATGAATCAAAATTTATTAACACAAAGTGAGAATTTTTAGTTCTTTAAATTCGTATAGAAACTTAGAACAATAAATAATAAAATCGTACGTGTGATTCGATACTTCATACCCCTTTATCTTATTGCTCTAGCCCTTCAAGCTGTGGAACTTTAAGACAGTGAAGATGAAGTGAAGTGAAGTAATCCTTAATAGTGGAAGATATAATAGAGAAGTCGCCGTAGTCTAGTAGGTAGTGTGTTGGCTTATTAGACGTGAGGCCACGGTTCAAACCTCAAAACGAAATATGTAAAGAAATATTTCTTTGGCGACTTCCTCTCAGCAGATTTCTGGCAAAAACTCTGAGCGAAAATAAAAATTGCCATGAAAAGTTTCTCAAAAAAATCTGTCACTCGAAGTCGACTTTAAACTGTAGCTCCCGCCAGGCGTGTATAAAATTAACACACACAATATAAGTGGTGTGAGAAGCTAGATCGTAATCCTCACTGAAAGATGGTAATGGCCAATTACACAGCCCTGCATGGATTTTGCAAATAAGATGGCTCCAGGTATTTCCGATTTCATTTTGTGCGTGAACACGAATTAAAAACTTTTCATCACGCCAGGTTTTCGAGAAAAACGGGGTTGAAAGCCCTAAAATAGCGTTCTTGGCCATTTTTGAAAAATTGTAGAGCCAAACACTGACGTGCTAGAACCATCGCTATTGTCAGAAATTGACAATTGATCTTTGCTCTTTAAAATGAGACCAAAGCCAAATTGTTGGCATGCAACCTTAAAGTAGGGGGTGGGCTTATGTCAAGGGGTGCAAGAGAAAAATAAACACATTACGGAGGTCCTTAAAAATTAATCAGATTTACTTGAAAATTGTTACTCAGGGGTTTTTGGGGTCGCTGATTACAGATCTTCATTCAGATTTTAAAAATTCAGAATGGCGGATCCAATATGGCGGTCGAGGTTTATAAAAATTAATCAGATTTACTTGACCGCGATATTGGATATTTAATTTTGAATTTTTTAAATCTGAATGAAGTATGAATACGATGAGTACTTCGAACTTTGAATATGAGTAGAGGTTGCACGGTATTAAAATGACTATGAATGCGTATAAGTATCAGAAGTTATGTATATGATTCAAATCTACTCATCTTTTTGAACACTCGTTGCTGATCATTGGTTCAAAGAAGGCGTGCGTGTTAAATGGGAAACATTTTTGCTCAACATTAAAATGATTTCATTACATTTTACATTTGAACTTGATTTTACTAATTTGATTAAACCAAAGCAAAATATTTAATCACTTTTATATAAAAAGAAATAATGAAACATTCCGAAAGAGTTCATTGATCCCGCAATCAATCTACGCCTTTTATTAGAGAAAAATTCAAATTTCGTTCAAAATTTTAATTTGCTTGTGTACCTTATTTATCAAACAATATCATGTTAATATAATATTTTAACTTAAAAGCATAATCAATATAAAAGGAAAATAAAATAATTTGAATTGAAATAAAGCAATTTCTTATCTTAAAATATATAAAATTATGCTAATTTCTCAATTTGAAAACATTTTGAAGCATAACCATATCATTTAAAACAGCTTTCTACGCTTTAAAAGAAAAGAAAAACACGAGCATGTGAGTTTAGAAGTTTTTCTTTTTATTTATGAGGATTTTATTTTTTTTATAATTTAAAAAAAAAAAACAAAAAATATTTGATTTTATTTTCAAATCAAGTTGTAATACAACATTCTCCGCCACCAACCACCCTTAATTAAATTTACGTTTTGATGATCAACAAAAAACAAAAAAATTTAATTTAATTTTGTATTTAACGATTGTGCTTATGTTGTTGTTGTTTTTTATATTTTTATTATATTTTAGAAATTGTTTTAATGTTTTATTCTAATTTTTATATTTCCATTCAAAATATTTGTCCCAAACATTTCGTGTTATACGTTGTGCTGACCTTCACTAAAAAATAATTTTTTTTTTGATTTGGTTTTTGGCAATATTTAACAACAACAACAAAAAACAACATTTTAAACATTCTGTCTTTAATTAACGTTTAGTCGCCTACATTTTTTGTCAATTTGTTGCTGTCTTTACAAACTTCTGCTGGTTGAAATTTAGTTTAAGCACGACTAACCAAAAAAACCAACCAAATTTAATTGTCTTCCAGTGATTTTTTTTGTGTGTAAATGCTGGTTCAAAATATTCATTTCTTGGTTCACAAACAAACATTTCAAATGTAATTACAATGCCTTCTTATTGAGTTATTGGGTTAAATTTTGTTTGTTTTGTTTGTTTTATTGTTTAATTCTTCATCATCAATTTATTTAATTATTCATTTACTCCAATTATTTTTGTTTTGTTTACATCAAAAGGTCTTTGGAGCAAAACTTTAGTTGAAAATACCAATAAAATAAAACATTTGCAGCCAAGGCCAATAACCTTTAGGCTTTTTGGCAATTAAAAACTCAATCGTCTAAAAGAAATCATTGTAATTGATTTGGCATGCACATTAGATTCCCATATTTACAATACTTATCGAATTATAAGTCAATATAACTATTTCTGGTAAAAGTGTTCAATGCTTGCATCTACTGATAATAATGACGTCATTTGTCATAATAACTTTTTTTGTTGTGATAACTATTTCTGTTCAAAGCGTTAAGAGTTTTCCTCCACTGATAATAATGACGCCATTCGTCTTAACAGACAACCATTTTTACATTCCAGAATCTCAAGGTAAATCAGTTAATTAGTTACGTCAATTATTTACTTTCATTTTTATGTGAAAACCGATGTAGAATGATACGATATATGAATTGTAGTTATAACAACTCCTACCACTGTAAACAAAAATACCCAAAAGCCTCTCCAAATGGCAAACAGTGAAAGAGTTTTAACAAGGTCTTCCTAACTTTGACAGTTGGTAACGGCTATCATATCTATCTATCTGTCAAATTACTTGTCATCTATTCTGCCTGTTTCTCCAAAGGCACAGGAAAGAACAAGTATAGGCGAACTGGGCTCTGGAGCAGTTGTCAACCGGAAATAATTTTCATCAAAAATTCATCTTCAGCCATGAGAACTATTTCTGAATGAAAGTGTACGTGAATAAAAAAAATTGTCGATTCTGAGACGTTTTGATCAAACCACATAAGATTCAAGAGCTTTCAATGCATCCCGAAAAAGTCGCTGTATGGATTTTTAGCTGGCGGCGAAATGGAATCATGGGATCACTCAATGAAAACAACGTTGGCCAGGTCATCACTGTCAAAGGCGAACACTATAGGTCTTGAAGTAAATGATCTTGAACCACATATGGTCCCTTCTCAAGTGGGGGTGGTGTGAATTTGACACGGAATAAACTTTTGCTTGTAAGTCGCAAGTGTATGCGAAGAAGCCATAAATCACAGTGGTCCTTAAAGCCATCTAAAACAAGCCATCGGTCAAGAAAAATTACATACATACATAATTGGTCCTTCGGTCAGGATTACGACCTAGCTTCTCACACTACTTATGTTGTATGTGTTAAAGTTGATTTCGAACGACAGGAAATCTGCTGAGAGGAAGTCGCCGAAGAAATATTTTTTCATATTTTCATTTTGATGTCTGACCTGATGGTCGTGGAAAATTGGACATTTAAAAATGCCCTCCACACATAGAAGTCGTGGCGCACGTTTAAACGATGTTGGGTTCCACGCGTAATCGCATCAATAGGTCTTTCAAACAAATAAAAATTGTTGATGATATCTCGCACATGCGACAACTTTTTCCCAAAATTGGCCCTGTTCACTAGTCCACTGTTCATGCGATTAAACGTTTCCGTATATCTTTTTATGGGAATATGTTAAATCATTGGATTATGCTGATAAAATAGCAACTCTTGTCCCATTGATCCCATCATCACTAACGCTATACGGCAGACTTATTGGTGATAAAAAAAATGGGACGGCATAGTGCAATAGAATGTTATGATTTCATTCTCCTCGAGGCAGAGGCTGCAGTCTGTTCCATCCAGAAGACGTAACAGATTGCCGCAATGCAATATCAGATAATTCATTCCTGATAGAAAACCTTCAATCAACCAAACAATGTTCGCCTTTCGTAATTTATGAAACTTTTATTCTACTAATCTGGTCTGATACAGGTCGCGTTCAGGTCAACGACCTGACTCTGCACAGTAACTGCTACAATAGGACACTGCCTACAAAGTCTGTTGCGGATCCATCTCCTTCAGTAATTTCTTCGCAGTGGTCCCACAGCCACACGGCGCCAAAAAAGTGCAACTATGTTCAGCACACAGTCATTGGCATTCTATCGAACCCGAAGCTAGTGCTGTCAATGAGAAAAAAAGAAGTCCATTAACGGCAAGTTTTAATAATGGCCCTCAGTCAGGGTTGCGATCTAGCTTCTCACACCCCCTATGTTGTGTTTTTTTGTTTTATACACTTTAAACTCGAAACCGAACGACAGATTTTTAAGAAATTTTCCATGATAATTTTATTTACCCTCAGTTTTTTTGCCAGAAATCTGCTGAGAGGGATGTCGGACCTGTGGTTTTAATCGTGGCCTACCTACCTACTAGACTATGCCGATGAAAAATTCATTTTTTTTTATTAATTTCGGTATTCTAAATAGATTTTTTGAAAATTTCCAATGCCATTAACGTGATGCTACTCCTTTCCTTGTGAGCTTAAACGAAAATTATCTTTTTTTGTCGATTGCTTATGAAATACATTCGTATTCATATGCTCATTAAGCCTAATTTGAATGAATCATAGTTCTGCACATCATTGACAAATTTTTAAAAGCCTCTACTAAACTGTTAATATTTAACAATAAAAATTAATTCCAAATTAAATTAAAAAATATTAAAAATAATATTTAGTAATCTTTTGTTTGTTTAAAATGTGAATCAACGTGAATCATTAAAAAAATAACAGTAGATGGGAGATTTTCAATTATTTTTTGTATTGTTTATGCAGAAACTAAAAAAAAATTATACACATAATTGCATTTGTTTTAAATTGTCAATTATGCTTATAGTCATATAATGGAAAAATATATACAAATTATTCTTTGAGTAAATGTGCATTTACCATGAAAATAAATTATCGGCAAGAAGAAAAAAAAAGAATTTCAATTTGCCAAATTATACTACATTTTTAAAATGCCATGTTCCAAATTCCCTTGCCTGTTAACAATACAAAATTGTTCAAAATATCATCATTACATATTTGGTAAATATGCTATCTTAGCTTTACTTCGATGCGCTTCATTATATCATATATACTGCTCGATCTCGATATTCTCCGTTAACATAAATTGACTCATAAATTTCAAATAACCTAATACGATGTTCAGATATGCACCTATATTGCGTAAATCGCAATAAACGCCATTATTGAGCTCAATATTTCATATAAAGTTTCAATTAATAATTAAGCAATAAATACACAAATTGTTATAATATTGAGTAACACTTAGAATGCAGCACTGTCATAAGTGTGTTGAGTAAGCATATTACAATTAACCGAACACTTTTTGTTGATATTTGAGAACTGAAATGTCAACAACGACAAACGAAAAAAAAACAATATTGTTGAAACAACCACCTTTTTTGTTTACCAGCTGTCAAATGAATATTGAATAACCAGCTGAACAGCGTATATTATTATGCTTGAACACTTAAAATGTTGTACTCAATTAACCGAATATTGACTCAATAAAAATATGTATCTGAACATAGTATAAGGCTAGCTTCAACTACTTGGAAAACAAAACCAAGCTTAAACATTTCATAAGAGAGTTCGGTAGCTTGTTTCTTAGTCTGCTTGAAGAGTGGCTTATTTCTGAATTGAATGTCATTCTATTCTAGGCTTTATCTCCAAACGGATGTCACGGGGTTCGTTTAAGACAACACATATACACACATAATTGGTCATTATAACCCTTCAGTTAGGATTACGACCTAGCTTATGACAGCACTTACGTTGATGGTATCTTTTTTATACATTTGTAGCGATGCCTACTCTGTCGATTCTAAACGACAGATTTTTGAGAAACTTTTCCATGGCAATTCCACGTTAGAGAGTAATAGGACAGCCTAGAATAGCCAAAATCCACCACAATTAATTTCTGAGAATTTTTAAATTTTTCGAATACTATTAAGGACTATATCAGTCAAACCTCGGCTCAGACATCTCAAACAGAATGAAATATGAAAGACATATTTTTCGGCAACTTCCTCTTTGGAGTCTTCTGGTAAAAATTTGAGATACAATACAAATGGTATGAGAAGGTAGGTTGTAATCCAGACTAAAGGTAATAGTGGCCAATTAAGTAACTCAGATTATTTAACTTCCTCATTTACAGAAATTAGAATGCAATTTATAGAGATAAAGAGACAAAACGTTGCTGCAAAAGTTCAAGGCTATTTCTAGAAATATTTAGAACAACTGAACATTAGATCGTCACTACCGGATTGTCAGATTATTGTTGTACTTTTCAGTATCAGAGTAAATCGTATGGTAATATACACATACTTACCGACAGTAAAAGAGGGAATGTGTACACCAGATCGAAATAGCAATACATTTGACGGCTACGGCGTTCACTCCAGTAGACTGGGAATACCGAGAATAGTCTTCTCTATTTGCTCCGTCATTGTTGGGTGCTTGGATACGTGAGAAGAAGAATTCTTACGACACCCAGAATTTAGTGACAAATTATTATTGTTCCTGATGGATAGGTGCCAAATTCAAAAAAATTGGAAGAATCTTGAACGAAAACACCAAATAATTTTAAGAAAATTGAGAAAAAATATTCGTGACGTTATATGAATACCCGTACAGCCTTTAGCCTATATGGGATACTTCAATGAGGTCCAACGTATTAAATATTTTACAGGCGATAATATAAAATCAAATAAAAGCTCTGATCCAAACGAAGTATTCTGAGAGTTTTTGAAAGTAGATGAATTCATAACGAATATTTGTTATTTATCTAAAGAGTAATGACAAAAAGCTTTGTTTCAATTATCTTGCAGAGTTTATATACATATCGTGTGGGAGAGCAAAATATAGTTTGATTTGCAATTCATATAATAAAATTCAAAATTATTGAATTCCATTCATATTTTCTGAACAATCTAGAGTATGAATATTGTACAAAAACATTTCATATTTTTACGTTTTTACCATTTTAAAAACGTTTAGAGAATATGAAGTCGTTGATTGCAAACAAAATAAAAATAAATTTGTGTTTAGTTTTAGATAAATTCTTTATAATGTTCTCACTACTTTTGTGCCACTGTTCACACTTGACGAATACAGCAATAATTGCTTGTTCCCAGTGGTGTTGTTCTAATTTTTTTTTTACCGGAATGCGTTCCGGACTCCGGTTCACGGTTCGGAAAAACAAGCCGGTTCGTTCCGGTTTTTGTTCCGGTTCGGGTTCGGTTCAAACCCTTGTCTATAAAAATACATATAAAAATTCGTCAAAAATTAGAAAATAAAATCAGCAATTAATTTTATTTGTTTTTTTTTTTTAAACGTCAGCCAATTCTCGTTATCAGAAATCATCTTTAGTTCCGGAACGCGTTCCTGTCCAAAAAGAAAGTACCGGAACGACGTTCCGGAGCGTTCCGGCTCGACAACACCACTGCTTGTTGCTTTTGCTTACAACGCAGATATTTTCAACGGCGATCTTCAAACCACAAACTGTTCTCTTCACACGCAATGCGTCTTCACACAAGACTGACTGAATTCTTACTGCTCGTCGCCTGCTTTGTTTTGCCTTTTTATATGCACGCGTAATCAGTCGGATGAAGGTTCTTGAAGTAGAACGTTCGGGGTTTCGCTTTCTCGAGAACTCTTTCGCGACTCCATTGTTGTTTGTTGTTGTTTTCTTTCTTACTTGTCTGTCACATTGTCTTTCATACTAATGTTGTTGGTATACGCAAACAAGTTCGTTGTATTTGTTTATGTAGCTTTTGTTTATCATTTCAATGTTAAACAATGCTACACCGTTTCCATTTTCGTAACAATATTATGAAGATCACATAAGCATCAAATAGAAATCTTTCCAAAAAAAAAACTATGAATGAAAACATTGCAGCCAAGTTGAATTTGGTCTAATTTAATGAAATGCAAACAAAGTTTCCATTGATTCAATACGAGCAAATAGGCTTTTTGGCCTAAACAACTTGTTAACAATGACTTTTACTTTGCAAAGACATTTTATATCATATACCTGTTAAAAAATCCATTTTTTTACATTATTAATAGGCAAATCTGTTTCCAAAAGAAAAAAAAAATAAAAGAAATAACAGATCAAGCCACAGGTTAAAAGTAATTTAGTTGTTTTGATATCTTCCTGTCCCCATATACACAGCAAAACATCAATACCAGAGGCTGTATTATACAAACAAAAAATCATAACAACACTTACATACTTTACATTTACATATTGAGGTATATAGAGTAAGATAGACGATCAAAAATAGCAATCACACTTCAAAAAGACTTGATATTCCTGTTAATAAAGTTATTGTGGCTGATGAATGGTTGGCCACAATATAGAGCTGCGCTGCACTGAGCTGAAGAGAGTGACCAAAGAAAATTCAGCATTGAACATGACAGTGTTTGTCGTTTTCCCAGTTTATTGAATAGTTTTTATAGGCCCATGTAGCTTTACATTGCCAGTGCATGTCTGCTTGAGTTTGCTGGAAACTAAACTAACCCAGACACAAACGACATTGAGGATGTTAAGCAGGCGAATGTTATTATAGCCACTACCGCTGCTTCTGTTGCTGCTGCTGCTAATGCTGCTGCTGTTCGTTTTGTTTTCACTTTCATTTGAATTTATTTTTGATTTTTATAACGTCTTTTATCGTTTTTTTTCTTGCTGCTACCTTCCTTTCCATGATGTTGAGGTAATAGAAAAGTGGCCGACAACTCCATGGAAAAGTGGAAAATCTAGTGGAAATATATAATAAAACTTAAACCAAAGAGATTTCATATTATAAAGCCAAGTCAACAGCAATATTTTCCATTAGTTGCAGGTTGAAATTGAAAGTGTTAACAAAAGTTTAAAGAAAAATAAAATCAAAACTTGGTTTATAATCAAATAAAAGTCTTCGAAAATGATTAATCGCTGGAAATTAATTATTTTCATGCAAGTCAGCCTTTATATTTCTATTAACCGGGGTCTTACAATTCGTGTTGGTGGTGTTCAAGATAAAAACGGTGATAGCAGCAGTGAAACTAGCACTACCATGGCCAGCAAACCTCAAACAGCCTATCGCCATACAGTGGCCAAGGTCAAGGATACACAGTACCGAGTGCCCGAGCATTTACAGTTTGTACCCAAAGGCTTTGTGTACGAAGATGCGGACGATGTTATACATGTCATAGATCCTCCAAAACAATTTGAGGAATTAAAGAAAATTATGCAACGTGAACAACAACAACAACAATATAACAACAATAACAAACAACAAAGACCTTTCCATTTGAATCCCAGAAGGGCCAAACCAAAAATATTTAAGGCTTCATTACCTCCGGCCCTCTTCAAAGTGGATCCTCTAAAGAAGTCGTTAAACATTAAGGATTTAGAAACCCAGGAGACACAGCAGTTGCCTGTGGAAATTTTAGCTTCTGTGCGTAAAACAGAGAAATATTTAAAGCAATTCAAACCGAAATTGCCTCTTGTAAAACAACGTTTAAAAACCAAGAAAATACAAACCGTAATATACGAAAAATCACAAGCTGAACAGCAATATCAACATGGCCAAGAGCAAATATTACAGGGTATACGAGAACAATTGCCCGCTGCTAGCAATCAACGCCGGCATTATATTAACAAACGCTTTAGGCGTGAGATAAACACCAAAAACCCGGAACTTAAAGGTGAACAATTGCTACAACACATAAACGAATTAATCAAGAATGCCACTTTCTACCTCCAGCTAGCGGAAGACTTGGAGGATTATAATCAAGCCCAGACACCAGAGACCACAACTTTACAAGAAGAAATTTTATTTATAAACCCTGAAACCACTGCCGAAACTCCTGCCGCTGCCACTACTACTACGCTCAGTGAGGATATGGTGGCGAAAATCTTAGAAAACTCTGTTAAGGCCACCAATGTTATAATGCAACAAATCAAGACTCACACAAATTTAACTGACATTTCGGAAAAGTGCAACCATTTGAAGGTAACATATCCGAATCATATAAAAAATTTACAAAATCAAATAAAATGTATGCAAAATTATATCGAAGATATCCAAGATCCCCAAGCAGCTGGTGAACGTTTGGACTTACGCAAAACGAAAGACTTAAGACACAAACCTTTTTTAGTAGCCCAACTAGGCGATGACTACATAGACGATGTAGCCCCTACACCTGTTAATACATCGCTTATCTATGATGACGTTATGACCACCATACGTAATATGTTGCTGTTGCAAAATCTACAATCCCTAGAGGAGTCATCTGCGGCCATCTCCGGCCCCCGTTGGGAAGATACACCTTTGGTTTATGATAACTCCACGGAACCAGTGGATTTTGATAGTCTTCAACAGTATCTAAGCTCTTTGCATTATATTGTAGAGAATTTACCCAAATTCAGTCATAAATCTTTAAATCTACAAGAAATTGAAGGTGGCCCTGCTTCGAAATACTATTTTATTAATCCCCAAGGTACCATCTATAGTTTGCCACAGCCTTTTCAAAAGGACTCTACAACTCAACCGGCACCCTCTACCATATTTCGTGAGTTTCCCGATTTACCCTTAATAACGGATTATTTAAGAAATAGCAGCCTCTTGCCGCCCTCCAGACAGGTGGTGGAGATTTTATAATAAAAAAAAACAAAAAAAAACAAAAAAAACCAAAATTAATTAAAATTAGAATCGAATCTTAAAACATTTCTTTTTTAAATAAATTTAAAAGAAAAATTATTTTATTGTGTAGTAAGTTAAAATGTGTGTACGTGTATTTGTTTTGATTTCTCTATATTTACAACCTTCAACTTGAACTTCATTTTTACGCTTGAATTGAATTTTTGTTTGGGTTTTTTAACGTTTTTTAACGTTTTTTTTTTCTTGATTAACGTTTTTATTTTCTGTTTATGCAAATTGACTTGAATTTGTTATAAATTTCATGAATTTATGTAAAATGAGTCATTGACTCTTATTTTAATGTCAAGTCACTGCTTTGGGGTTTTAGCCTGTTTCTTTAAACGCATTACATTCCATTCCAACACAACGGCCACTAAATCACTGGTGCTGTTGTCTTTAACAGAGAGCGTTAAAATTAACGAAGGTCTCTACAGAGAAACTAACAGCAATCATATCGTTTTTCAAGCCTTAAGATATGCAATGTTAAGCATTGATTTCATGAAGCTAAGCTTGGTAGAAGTTGTTGTTTGCGTTCATTGAAAACGAGTTTAATTAGAGACAATGCAGTTGGGATTAGAGAGAGTACTTCACTAAATTTGAAAAACATCTGATTAAAGTAAGTTTTTAAAACATTTTTAAATCGATGAATAGTTGAGTTCAATTGGCATAAATTAAATCAAGAAGTTTGTCACAGTCTCCCACATACATACATACATAATTAGTCACTACAATCCTTCAGTCAGGCTTACGACCTAATTTCTCACAACAATTATGTTGTGTGTGTTAATTTCATATATGAGTGGTGGGACCTACAGTTTAAAGTCGACTTCGAATGAAGGATTTTGGAGAATCTTTTCATAGCACCTTTATTTTTACTCTAAGACCTATTATTACAACTTGACGTTAACTAAAGGGAGGATTTTAACGGGCAGATAATTTATGTTTCATTATTATAAGTGGACGATAAAGTAGAAGCGAGCTTTAAGCTAAAGGGAAGATCATCCTACCCGTAACTTTTAACGTTAAGTTTATGTTTATATATGAAGGGTGTTTTTTATAGAGGTATAGAACTTAAAGTTGGCATTACTTTTCAAGATGGCGACCGATTTAACAGCTCTCAAGTGATTTATTCTCAGTTTGGTTTGGCAATTCATCATGAATAGACTCACGCCTGAACAACGCTTGTAAATTTTATTTCGAAAATAATGGTTCTGTGCGGAAAACGTATCGCGCACTACGTCCATTTTATCCAAAATCGTCCATCAGAGCCGTTAATTCGATTAACCATGGAACGTTTTCGCACCACGTTTACTCTTATTCATAACTCGCATCCCCAGAGACGCTGTACGGTGCGTACAGAAGAAGCTATTGCTGCTGTAGAGCGTAGCATTGAGGAAGACCCGAATGAGTCCATCCGCCATCGAGCACAGGAATTGGATCTGTGTCCATCCACTTTATGGAAGGTTTTGCGGAAGGATCTTGGTTTGCGTGCTTAAAAAATCCAACTCGTGCAAGATTTGAAGCCAAACGATCATCAAGTAAGGCGTAGATTCGTCGAATGGGCCCAAAACGAGATTACCGTTGTTCCCGATTTTCATAAGCGAATTTTGTTTAGCGATAAAGCGCACTTCTGGTTGAATGGCTACGACAACAAACAAAACTGCCGCATTTGGAGTGAAGGTAATCCTTAAGTGTATGTGGAAACACCGTTACATCCAGAAAAACTGACTGTTTGGTGCGCTTTATGGGCTGGTGGAATCATTGATCCGTACTTTTTCAAAAACGATGGTGGCCAGAACGTTACAGTCAATGGTGATCGGTATAGAGCCATGATTACAAACTTTTTCATTCCTGAATTGAATAACCATGATGTCCAAGACGGCGCAACATGTCACACAGCTCGAGCCACAATAGATTTATTGAAAGACACGTTTGGTGACCGCCTAATTTCACGTTTTGGACCTGTGCATTGGCCTCCAAGATCTTGTTATTTAACACCGCTAGACTACTTTCTGTGGGGCTATGTAAAGTCATTAGTCTATGCGGTAAAGCCACAAACGCTTGACCATTTGCAAGACAACATTCACCGTATTATTGCCGATATACGGCCACAAGTGTTGGAAAAAGTTATCGAAAATTGGACGTCCAGATTGGACTACATCCGCGCCAGCCGTGGCGGTCATATGCCAGAAATCATATTTAAAATGTAATGCCACAAGATTATCTTTCGGATAAATAAAATTCATGTCAATCGAATAATCCATCGTTGTTTTATTGCAACTTAAAGTTCTATACCTCTATAAAAAACACCCTTTATATGTTCCCCTTACTCCTCTAGGGAGCATAGGGCCGCAAGTAGTTGGTTCCAATGAGCTCGATCGTCAGCACGGTGTTTGACTTCGTTCCACTGTAGACGTAGTTTGGATAATTCGATTGTGATTTGGCGTTTCCAGGTGTGTGATGGTCGTCCGATGCGCCTGCTTCCCTGGGGGTTCCAATATATGGCTTTCCTTGTGATGTCATCTAAAGGCTTGCGAAGAGTGTGCCCAAGCCAACCCCACTTGCGTCTTTTTATTTCCATCTCTATTGGTTGCTGGTTTGTATCTGACCAGAGTTGGGCATTGAATATCATGGAGGGCCAGTAAACACGCATGATTCTACGCAGGCATTTGTTAACAAATACCTGAAGAGAATGGGAATCTCGGGGTGCCATATTCCACGTTTCGCAACCGTATTTGACGTTGGAGTTGAAAATTTTAATTTTGGTGCGTCTCGATGTGTTAGATAATTTCCAAACGGGGTTAAGTTGGGCAAAAGCATTGCGTGCCTTATTAATGTGGCAGGCAATATCTGCTGATGAACCGCCGGATGTATTGATTATACCGCCTAGATAGTAAAAGGACTCCACTTCATCAATTTCCTTGCCGTATATTAAGAATTTCCCCATTGCGTTAGCATTCATTCTGAATGATTTGGTTTTGTGGATACTCATATTTAATACAGCTAACTTTGCGGTTTCGCTAACTAGATTCAGTTTCGACTGCATGACGGAGAAAGAATGGTTCAATAAGCATATGTCATCCGCATAGACCAGGTCTTCTACTCTATCTTGGATACCCCATGTAATCCCTCTCCTATGATTTGTTGGCTTTTGCACCACTACATCGAGGACGCAGTTAAAGAGGAGTGGTGACAGCACACAACCTTAACGGACTCCGGTTTTTAATTTGATGCTCTTTCCTAGTTGTTTCTCATGTAGTACGCGGCATGTTGCATTGTTGTACAGTCCTGTAAGTTTATGCTTGAACTTGTCTTATTATATGTTATTTTCAATATGGCAACTTCAAATATAAACAAAATGAGCAAATACAACAACAAAAAAAGAAGCCCACCACTGCGTTTAAAAAGACCTTGTTTAATTGAGCAGTATTATCGACATTGCTCCGGCATTATCATATTTTTGAAAAAGTTAACTTTATTTTATCATTAGGTTGTAATAACAAAAATAAGTTAAAGGTGACTGTAAAGTTCACTTTAGCTAAAGTTAACTTTAACGGCAAGTTGTAATAATGGCCCTAAGAGCTTTTGCCAGAAATCAGCTGAGAAGATGTCAACGAAGAAACATTTTTTCCTATTTCGTTTTGTTGGAGATTTTTCATATTTTTTAGCTCGAAACGGTTGTGGAATTTTTTCAAATTTGATTTTTTTTAAGCTTAAAAAATTGGAGGAAGGGGCTACCTTGTCATTGCTGTTTGTCTGTTAGCACATATCCTTTGAGGGAATCCCTCTTCAACATTGATTCCAAACATTTTCATTTCTCAAACAACAAGAGGTTGACGTTATCTGTCTGATGTCTGTATAAAAATCCAAGAGACAAGACTTTGTTGTCAAATAAATCCTGGTAAAATGACGGTTTGACTCGCACGTCTTTTCTTTGTGCCAACACAGGCCTTAAACTATGCTGCGTCACTATAGACATAAATGTCAGCGGATAAAGTTGCAAAGCGTTGACCAAATGCTGGAACGTTTTGGGTTGTGTCGTACACCCAAGTAGAATATCTCCACGAGGAAACGAATAAGATTATAGATGTCGTTGATATGTACTAGAATGCCATTATAGGCGGTGTAGGGGCAAGCATTTACAAAAACTTATTAATTTCAGCAAAACCACTTTTCAATTGAAATAAAATGTAATAAAATTTTCGGCAATAAGATACGCTAATTATTTTCGAATGAAATGTTTCGTATTTAGAATCCGAAACAGAACTTTTTCCGTTTTCATAATTCTTGTAAGGGGTGGGCCATATAAGAGTTTAAATTTAAAAATTTAATTCAAACAAGAACGGTTTAAAATTTCCCCAAATTTATTTTTTATTTTTTTGTTGTGAAGTACAATTGTTCCGGTTAGAAATGGAATATTATTTCATCCATATGGTTGCCGCTGCTGACCTCACAAAATCTCATTTGGTCAAACCAATTTTCGTGCACTTTTTAGAGTGTATGGCATCATATCTCGGCAATGGCATCACGAATGTTGGCCTTCAAATACTCTATTGTCTCTGGTTTGTCGGTATAACACTTTTCTTTAACGGCGCCCCGCAGAAAATAGTCCAACCATGACAAATCGCAGCTTCTTGGCGGTCAATTGAGATTATCATTTCGGCTAATTAAACGACCATTAAACGCTTGATGCAATAAATCGATTGCAGCATGAGATGTGTGGCAAATTGCATCATTCTGTTGAAACCAAACATCGTTCGCATCAGTACCATGAAGAGAGGGTACAAAAAATCGTTTAACATGGCGCGATAGGTGTATCCATTGACCGTAATTGTTGCGCTGTCCTCCTTTTAAAAGAAATATGGGCCAATGTTGCCTCTGCTCTACAAGCCGCACCAAACAGTCACTCGTAGTGGGTGAATTGTCTTCTGAAAGACCACTTGTGGGTTTTCTGAGCCACAAATACGGAAATTTTATTTATTAACATACCCGTCAAGATTCGGCAAAATCGACGTTATCGTGTAGTTTCTCGATGCCCCATCCATGCGCCTTCAACTCTTGAACCAATTGAATTTTCTAAGGCGTCATACCGAGATTTTTTCACAAAATTCGAAGTAAACTGGTGCGTGAAATGTTGTTGAAAACGATGACAATTTAATATTGATGGATTCTCACGCACACTCTCAGCTACAGCTTCGATATTTTCGAGTCTACCCACTATACGAGCACGCTCAAGTCTTGGCTTATCAACAATGAAACCAGTGTAACGAACTTTAGCAATAAATTTGCGTATACCGGGCACTGTTGGTTTTTTTCAACGAGAAAATTTTGTACAAAATTTCCGTCCTAATTTCCAATAAATCCCAACGTTCAATGGACATAATATATTGAATTTTGTGACAGAATAGAATGGCATAAGTATTGCCAGATGATTCAAATTAGTCCACCCGATATTATGAGTTACGACACTATCAAAGTAAATGAGCGATATGTGTATATACAATAAAACTGTATCATGAGCAGCGTTGCCATTTGCCAAGTTTTTCCTTTTTTCCAAGTTTTTTAAGATGCAAAAGAGTTTTCATTGAAGTTGTTTTCTAACAAGTTTTTTCGAAAATTTAAAATTTCAATAAAGTCAACAATAACACGAAAATAAAAAAATATTGAAATACACCCAGCTAATGACATAGTGAAAGTTGTGAGTTTTGTTAAGTAGAACTCAAAAATATTTTTTTATATTTCTTGAACCCTACAAACAGGTTTTATTTGACAAAAACTGTTTTTTTTTTGACTTTATGCACATATTTATTGATTACACAAACATTTCTGAACCGATATCCAAAATTTAAACCTTATTGGAAAGTAGAGGGATGGGCCTTTAAAACGGTATACATATATATATGTATTATTTGACTTAATATGCTATGAGGTTTGATGAGGTAAACTTGACAAATGCGAATTTTTTCATATTTTTTCAAGTTTGTCCGTTCATAGTAGCAAACTTTATATGAAATAAGTGATGACATTCTGACACTTCTTTCGATCAAATCGGACAAAAATTACCATGGTTATTATTTAAAGAGTCTGACAGTCTAGTTATATTTTCCACATACATATATTTTTTCAAATGAACTTTTAGTTCAAAAATGTTCAGGATTTTTGATGGATCTTGATTGTTTATCGCAAAATGTGTTAATTTCACGTTTGAGCGACCACCAGAAGTTGGCCAACGTTTGCGCAAAGAGAAATAATAATATTTGCACAATACGCAAATATTAGCCGACTTCTGGTAGTCGTGCAAACATGAAATTGACACATTTTGCGATAAACAATCAAGATCCATCAAAACTTTTGAAAATTTTTGAACTGAAAGTTCATTTGATAAGATGACATATATAAAAAATATAACACGACTGTTGTACTATTTAAATACTAACTACGGTAATTTTTGTCCGATTTGATCAAACAAAGTGTCAATCTCTTCACAAGATAATAAACTTTCATGTCATCACTTTGTACCTTTTTCAATTAAATTTTGCAATTAAGAATAGCCAAACTTGAAAAAATGTGAAAAAAAATCATATTTTCCAGTTTACCCGATCAAAACACATAACATATAAGTTTGAACCCTATGTTTATGTATACCATTTTAAAGGGTCATCTATGTCCTTTTCAAAAAACTTTGGATTTTGAAAATAGGTTAAAAAATGTTTGGGTAATCAATAATTTTGTGTGAAAAGATCAATAAAACCGTTTTTGTCAAATAAAACAGGTTTGGAGGATTCGAGAAAAATAAAAAAAGTATTTTTCAGTTCTACTCAACCTAGTGAAGAACTTAGACTAGGTAGTTACTTGGGTGTATTTTCACTGTCGCACCGTCTTATTAGTCCCGGGCAAAAGTAGCAAAGAAATACTAATAGAGGGCACCGGTCTCCGGTGTTTTCTTTAAAAATGTTGACACTTTTGAAGAAAAACTTCTTTTTGTAAAAATAAAAGTTATTTAAAAAAATTACTGGCAACGCTGATCATGAGATAAAGAAGATGGAGAGTTATCTATAGATATTAAAAAAAAATCTTGAATTATTTGAGTTTTAGAAAAAAATGGATTTGATCCTGCCGATTCTGCATACAAAATTAAGAATTTTTTTTAAAACGATTTTTTAACACACTTACATTTTAATTATACAATATTTATAATATTTTTATTTGAATATATTTAATTTTAAATGTATTAAAAATAAAATAATTAAATTTAACTTAAAAATCTATTTTTTCTAAAACCGCATACGGATCCATTATTGATCACACACATCAAGCGGTATTAGAAAAAACAAAAATCATTCTAAAAATTATTTTTTATTTTAAAAATTATTTTTTATTTTAAAAATTATTTTTTATTTTATTTCGTGTGATTTAATTATTAAAAAAACCCTTAATTATATAAAGAAATCCTAAATGACTTCAACTTAATTTCGAAAATATATCGTAAAATAAATAAATAATTATTTTAAAATAAATAAATAAATTAAAAATAAAAATAAAAAATAAAAACATAAATAATAGAATGGAAACTACAACCCAATGAAATCAAATCATCGAGCAAAGAAGAGAGAGAGAGAGTGAGAATAAGAGATTTTTTAAAAATCTTGCATTATAACAGGATGCCAGACATCCGTTTGCACTGTGGCCTCATAGTTGCTAGTAACTGGTGTATAAGTATCTGTATTAGAGTGTGTATTAGTATGAGTTTTTAAATGGGAAGTGTTAGAGACAACACCACCACTACTACCATCACCAGCTGCAGCAGCTGGAGCTGCTACATCAGCACCGTAACCAATTCTACGTTCTGTTTGTTGTTGTTTTTGTTTTTGTTGTTGCTGTTGTTGTTGTCTTGGTTGATATTGTTTTTGTTTCTGTTGCAAGTGTATGCGACTTTTAGTTGCCTGGGATTTGGGTATTTTATGGGGATACAAGTGAGTGGAAGAGGATAAAAAGTGAGTGCCCGCAATAGTCGATGATATTGTCCTGGCTGACGGCGTAGGCGGCGGTGTTGTTGAGGTTGTGGCTGTCAGGCGACCGTTATATTCGAAAAAATCAATAATGGGATGGTAACTGTAATTGATGCGTTTCGGTTGTTGGGGTTGTGGGGAAGTGTTTGTGGGTGGTTTAGTGATGTATGTGAGATTGAATTTGGTTTTGTAGTGATTTTTAAAAATTTCCGGATTTACAGCATAAACATCCGGCTGCTGCGATGATAATGTTGTTGTGTCTGGTGCTGTTGCTGTTGTTGTTGTTGTTGTTGTTGTTGGTATTGTCGTGACGTCCCGCTCGTCTTCGGCCTCAAGCGTTGTCTTTTCGTTATCGATTCTCGCGTGTGTGGATGTGATCGTGTATGGTATCCGTAGCCGGGATTGGTTTTTGAGGACATGTCTTGAACGGGTGTAATAGTGGGTCGGTAAAGATGCTGCCCCATTTGAGAATGCTGGTAGTGTGACTGTACTGGATTTTGCTGTTGCTGTAGCTGATGGTATTGATATTGTTGTGGCTGCTGTTGCTGTTGCTGTAACATATGGCTTTTGGTGGGCATTGGTATTAGGGAAGGTGGGTCCTCTAAATCGTGTATATTGGACAATTGCTGGTGATTTGGTTGGAGGTGTGCTGAAGGCACGAATGGTTCCGGTGCTAGCTGGGATGGACGTAGTGCTGCTGTTTGTACCGGCTTTAGCTGTATGGGTTACAGAATAAATAGTTTTACGTTCTTGATGAGTACGCTCAACTGTGCCAAAATTGTTTACCTCTCTTTCTGTATGCTGTTCGCTTGGCGAATACTCCTGATCCGATCTATTATCGCCATAACTTTTATGTGGCCGACGTCTTGGCAACTCTTTTACATAACTTTTACCTGAAGTCTGTGTAGAAATTGAAGAATATGACGAAGGACTGTGTTGTACAATTACAGAAGCTGTTTCTCTTGGAGTTTTATAATTATAACGCTGTTCGTATTCCTCATTTTCAGGTGGACTTAGATAAGAGCCCACTGTGGGGCTGGGTATTTTAGATCTGATGCGATTACTGCTTACTTCATTAGCATCAAAACTGGCATCGTGCTGATGATAGTGATGTTGTAGGCCAAAACTGAAATCATCGTCTTCTTCCTCTTCTTCGTCATCATGGTATGCTTGTTGCGGCTGATGTGGACGATACTGTTCACTTTGATACATTGGCGTAAAATCCTTATTTATGGCAGATGCCAAACCGATATAAGACTGCTTATAGCCATCAATTTGACAGGAACAGCAAGTGGGCACCTTGAATATGTCCACATGCAAGCCACGTGTTTTATCCCAACTCAAAAGACGATGATAGTTATAGACCTGGGCACAATGGGAACGATATGAAGCGGCCAAATAACTGCAGCTCTCTTGCGGGTTACTGGAAAAGGAAATTTTATCAAAACTATGTTGCAATTAGGAAAATGAAAAACTCACGTGCATTTTTCCAGCCTTAAGGTCTGAGTATGCTGGCCTGTATTCACAATGTATTTCCATTCGCCGGAAGCAGAGCGTGCTTTTTGTGGTCGAGCATAACGTACTATGCTTTGACATAAGCCACCCTGAACATCATTATCTTCACGTCTGTTGAAATAAGTTGAAGTATGCGTATACATTTATTTAAAAAATTAATAAGAACTTGAATACCTTTTCTTGGCAAATAAATAATCATCAAAATCCTCCGTGGTATCCAAGGCATTTAATGGCTTATCATTGTATTCGGCCAGCAAAGCGGTCATGGCATTTCTATGTCTCCTTATACTGCCCATAATTTGATCGCTATTTGATAGAATTTTTTCATATAAAAATAGAAATATTTGCTCATTTGTTTCGTTAATAATTTATAATAAAACCTTTAACCAGGACTTAAAACCATTTACCAAATCTTCTTTAAACCAGAAGGAACTTAAAAGGGGTTTTCAAATAAGAATTATGAGGCAAGGATTAGAGATTATTTTGTTTTTGTTTTATGTTTTTTTTATTAAATTTAAAAACTATTTTATAAATAAATTACAAACTAATTTGCATTAAATTTTACAGTGCTTAAGTGCAATACTACTACGTTGAAAGATTTATAATAAAAGAAAGATGTTTTACACAATACGGTTTTTAAATGAGAGAAACGCTTTAATGGCTGCTTTAGCATGGAAAAGGGTTGTGTTGCCAGTTTTGAAATTCACAAGGAATTTTCCAGAATACAGGCTCACTACAACAATATTCAAAAGACTTTCAATTCACTTCGCATTTCAAGATGAAAATTCAATTTTAAGAATCTAATAAGCTTTGAACAGATCGGGGTTAGATTAAGGTTAGAGGACGTGTACTTGCCAATTTTGGCAAGTACATTACCCGGAGGTCCAGTTGACCCATTGTACAATGTCGTAAAGGGGAGAGGACAGTGTTGAAAAATTCAGTACTTTAGTACTTTTTTCAGTACGTTGCCATTTAAAAAATACCACAGTATCCCCGCGACGCTTTCAGTACTTTTTATTATTATATATTTTACTAGCTGTTCCCTGCGCGTGTTGCTGTGCCACCAACTAAAATAAATTTGAAGGAAAGACATTACACAAATGTTGAATTAATTTTGAATCATTTTATTGATTTTGTTTCCCGTTGTCCTAATGATTCAGATAAACGGGTTTGAGTAGTAAGCATTCGATCAGGTTCTAATCTCACTTCTCGTTATTCAAGTGGTTCAACGGAACGGGTTTCAGCGGCATATACTCGAAGATTTTCCAGTCTCAATGCTCGACTGATTCTGAGGCTCGTAAAGCTCGCAACAAATTTGTTAAATAATGCACAGTTTACGATTTAATTCATTTTAAGTAATTTTCAGTGGAGCCACCTGTCGGAAATTGGTCGTACCAACTTAGAAACCTTCCCCGGCTCATGCGCAACTTTGCTAAAGATCATAACATGATCAAATGCATAGTTTAAGATTCTATAAGGTACATACAAACACACATTCATTTTTATATATCTAGACTATGGGAGGTGACACGCCCACTATAGCCAATCCGCCCATTTTGTTCATATAAAGGCGTACATACAAAATTTGAGGACTCTAGCTGTTGCAGTTTATGAGATATGCGACTTTAAAGACTTATTGGGTATGTGGGCGTGGCACCTCGCCTAATTGAAATTTTGAAATAAAAAATAGCCTTTATCTCCTTCCAGACATACAGGAAGGTAATGTTAAAATTTCAAGAAAATCTGTTCAGACGTCTTTAGACTTCAAACAAACAAACAAACCCACAAACAAATAAACACACATTCATTTTTATATATAAGAAGATGGTTTGCGCTTTTCAACATTTTAATGTTCAATATAATGCTAAAGGTAGGATTAGTCTTTAGCCCCGGTTAGCCCAACATCCATGCAAAGTACGTTCGTTTTTAGAATACGAAAAGCAATGAGAACGCTTGCCGAACTGTAATGTAATTTCGGTAAGTATATAATTTGCTCTACATATGCTAAAATGAACGTATATTCCGTTACGTTTCATACAAAAAAATTTTACTAAACAGGGTTTTTTTGTACAAGTCGTTAGTTTTTCTATTCCATTCCGTATGTGAATTAAGTATAAATAAATATTTTTTATAAAAGTACCATTTGATGCAAAAAAGTACTTTTTCAGTTATAGTTCAGTACCATTTAAAAAATTTTATTTTCCAACACTGCTAGTAAATATAAATTTATTGTTGGTCAAGAAATATTAAATTTGCAGAGGCATAAAAAGGAAAGAGATTAAAAAAAATTAAAAATAAATAAAAAAAAGCAATAAGAAAAGTACAAAAAAAATTTTAAAAATATTTCAAATATTAAAAAATAATTAAAATATAAAGATAATAAGCTTAAAAAAATTAAAAAAAACATTTGAACACAATTTTGATCACTCAAAGCCTTTTACTCAGGCCTTTTGATTAAACTCATGCCAAATTTTCTCCTTTAACTGGCTTGTTGTGCAAGTAAATAACCTTGAAATCACCATAACATTACTGCAGTATTACTCTTTCAACAGCAGTGTTAGTATTTTTCTTATCAACTAACAGGTTGGTTTTCTCTCTCTCTCTCTCTCTCTTTCTTGCAAACCTCAATCGTACACAGTATTTGTTTTGCGAAATAATTTTGAAACTCACCTCTTAGGAACTGCTCATCCACTCACACTCTTCGTTATTCCAATGCACTTTACTTCCCCTATAACCGCATTTCTTTCATTGAGCATTAATAATTTAATTTAATACAACATGAGTTGAAAATCTGTCATGCATTCGCTTTCATGCTCCTTCAATTGTCAATCATTCAAAGTCCTAATGTTCTTAACCCACAGCATTCAAGTTTAATGCAATGTGTGTATACCAAAAACAAAAAACAACAAAACTTTGTCTTCATGCACACACGAATACCTTCGCTCCTTTATTCATTTTTCATTCATTCATTCATTCATTCATTCACAATACCACATAGCACACTAACCATTTTTAATACAATGTAAGTATGTATAGCCCGAATAAAAAAACTTTCATTCATTTAGCTTCGTGCGAAAATGCTTTTTCGATTGTTGTGAGAGGAGAGAGTGTAAGTTGTTTGCTCTATTAAAGGGTTTTAAAAACAACTATTTTTGTGTGCTATTGCTTTGCCTTTGTATGGACATATGTATGTATGAATGCATTGATGGATTCTGTATTTTACAAGAACAATTGTATTGTTTTGGCTTTGCTACAATTTTTGTTTACATTTTTGGAGATGAGTACTACTTCCACTCTCCCACTTTGCTCTCTTATAATTTAATACAACATGAGCAAAACGAAATTTGAATGGCACTCAATTTGATACAAACATTTTCCTTTCGTTGTTATGCACGCTTTGTTAAATATTGAAGAGAGAGGAAGGGTGTTGTTGTAGAATGTGTAGAATGTAAAGGAATCTGCTTAGCATTGTTTGACAACAAAAAATAACATTGATTTGTTACAATAACAATACGTTTATAAAATATAAGGCATGTTGGACTTTAATGTAGTTTGGTTTACATTTCGTTAAGTTTTTATGAAACAGGCAACCAACCTGTTGTGTTTGTGTTTTTTCTTGTTGTTGTTTTTTGAATTAGCATAATGTTATTTGTGTTATTAATGTTACGAGGTTTTCGACGTAATTTGATAACATTTTTCGGATTTTATTTACCGTTAGCAAAAACATGTGCTTTTTTCCCACATTGTTGGTACTTATTAATGGTAAAGGAGAGTGCATATGCACTCAATTTCCTTTAATGATGCTTTATTTGTTGCTATTGTTATTGCAATGTTATCGTCATGTTATTAATTGATGTTATTTGTTTCAATTGCTTTAAAAAGAACTAAAAAGCCGGCAGCCGGTTAGTGTTAATTTTTGTGGTATTTGAGAAAGTGTAAGCGGATGTGTTTGTGGATTAAAATTTAAAGTAAAATTAATAAATTAAAGTTCCGTTAGCAAAAAAAAAAATTAGAAAAGTTGTGTTTATAAAATAATATACATACATTTTTATGCATTCTGTTTGTAGCGTTTGTAATTGTTTATTAATAATTAATAAAAATGCTAACGAAATACAAAAAAAAAATGGAATACACCAATAAGGGTGTATGTAAAAAAAAGCAAAGAGCAAATGTAAGTGAAGTGTTGTGAGTGCAAGGCCTTGTATGTAAAAATATAAAAACAACAACAACAAAAAAGGTTTCAATGCGAAATAAAATTTGAGAACTCCCTTGCTGGAGTACAGTAGCAGAGAAACCGGTTTATATATATAAAAAAATGTTATGTTGTTAGTGCACGGCCTTGAGTGTGTGTGTTTTTTGTGCGTAAATTCTTGCATTTCCGTGGTGTATAAGCAGATATTTCGAAATGTGCGTGTAAATTGCATTGCAACAACGAAGAGAAAGAGAAGGTGTGAGTGGATGAGCAGTTCTTAAAAGGTGAGTTTCATTATTTTTTTGTAAACCAAAAAAAAAAAAAAAAAATGCTGTAGCATTGTGGTTTGTAGGAAAGAGAAAAAGTGTTGTGTTTTGTGGTACAAGAAACTAACCTGCAATCTGATAAGAAAACACTAACACTACTGTTGTTTAAAGATTAATACTGCAGTAATGTTGTGGTGATTTCAAGGTTATTTACTTGCACACCAAGCCAGTTAAAGATTTTAAAAAGAAAATTCTGCATGAGTTTAATCAAAAGGCCTGAGTAAAAGGTTTTAAGTGATCAAATTTCTGTTCAAAAGTTTTTTTTGAATTTTTTTCTTGAGCTTTTTTAATATTTCAAATACTTTTTAAAATTAAATTTTTATTTGTATTATTCTTGTTTCTTTAATTTAAATAATTTTTTTTTAAATTTTTTTCTAACTGTTTTTTTATGCCTATACAAATTTAATATTTATTGACCAGCAACAAAATAGAATTTTATATTTATTAATGTATCAATTCTTCCACAAACAGTACTCTGTTACAACATAGCGCAATACAAATAAATTCAACGAAGTTAATGTTTAGTATGGGGGAGGTACGGTAGAAGTGTTGAAAAATTCAGTACTTTATTACTTTTCCATTTCAAAAATACCACAGTACACCTACGACGATTTCAACACTCTTCATGTTCGACGTAATGCTGACTTAGAGACATACGTTCGTATTCAGAATGTGAAAAGCAAAGAGAACGCTCTTCATATGCTAAAAACGATCGTTCGTTCCGTGACGTTCCGTCGAAATTTGATTAAACGGGAATTTTACTTTCCATTACTTTTCGAATCAGCGTTTTTTGTTTTGTATATGCCGTTAGTTTTTCTGTTCCGTTTCGTACGTGTATTAAATATAAATAAATATTTTTTACAAAAGTACTATTTGATACGAAAAAGTACTCTTTCAGTTATACTTTAGTACCATTTCAAAATTTAAATTTTGTAACACCGCAAGAGAATAATAGAGGAGATTCGATCGGGGTTATGTCTTTAAAGAATTATTATTAAAACGATGGAAGGACTACTTACTATATTGCATAGCGATGTTTCAACACTGATAGAAAATTTTGGCAATTTAATGATTTTTCTCAGGCATTAAGAGAAATCCAATCCAATCCTGATCAGTTATTTTTCCAATGACTGAATGTGTTACGTAATTGGCCATTACAACTCTTCCCTCAGGACTACGACCTATCTTTTCACACCACTTATGTTGTGTGTGTGTTAATTTTATACATGAGCGGCCTGGCCTACAGTTTAAAATCGACTCCGAATGACAGAGGTTTGGAAAACTCTTCATGGCAATTTTATTTTATTCAGAGTTTTTGCCAGAAATATTTTTTCAAATTTCGTTCTGAGTTCTGATGATTTATGGTACAGGAAGCGTACCAAAGAAATTTTATACTTTTTTAAGCAAAATGCTTAAGGTTATGCATTGAAGATGAAAAATATAATCAAAACAAAAAAAAACTGATGTAGACACTCAAGGATCTCCACTTCTTTTCCTACTAAAGCATACCTTAAGGGTTTCATATACAAAAGCATACCATTAGGCTTAACCACTAACGGGAATTAATCTCAGAAGTTCTAAAACTTAACTTACTTACAACTATAAATAAATAAATTAATTAAGAAAAGATTACCAACTAAAATAGGAAATAAATAAATAAGGATTTCTTTTTTTTTAGAGAGAGAAAGAGGAGTAAATTGTTCCTTTACACCCACCAAACCACCGATTTCCTTTCTTGCATTAGCACAAAATCTTACATGGGATAATCTTCGGTCTTTATACACATGGAGGCAGTGAAACGTTCACATTTTCTTGGTGCCGGTACACCATTGCTCTGTTTTGTATGGGACCGCACCTGGACACGTTTACGTTTAGCGGGTACGATTTTCGAACGCATGTGAGCCAATTTATTACCTACAATACGATAACGTGGTCCAGCTATAAGTTCTTCTGGTGTGGGTAAGATTTCATCATCCGGTTCAGATTTAGCTTCACTTATCAAGTCATTATCTTTGTTATCATCCTCTTGGAGAAAAACTTCACTACCGTTTAGGCTGGCAAAAGCCATATCCTCCACCAGCTGATAGGGTTCATAGTTATCGTCTAGAGACGTTTCAGGTGTAACAATAAAGGGTGCTTCTGTAGTTACGTACTCCGTTGTAGGTGGAGATAAGGTAGTAGAGCTTATTACACGTATTGTCGTCTCTTTGGGTGAAGCAAAGGCTGTGGTATTTAATTTTAAGGTGCGTCCAGCCTGGCCTCTTTGTAGATCTTCTTCGTTAACTGACAAAGGCACTGAACGTATTAATTTATGCACAAACTCTCGAGAATTTCTCGAGGAACGGCGTGTACGTTTTAATGCTTTCGCGGTTAAGGGCTTTGCAGTAGTTTTAAAATCCTTCTTTAACATTTCCTGGACTTGGGTTTTATTCAATTTCAATAGAGTCAAAGTGGGCACATCCCTTTGTAGTTCATGGTTTATATTCAAAGGATCTGTCAAATCAACATTAGCATCATCAGTGTCATCATCATTCTGCACTTCTACTTCAAGTTCTATTTCAGCACTATCATGCTTTAATTGCCTTTCTTCTGGTATTTCGATTTTCAAATTTTCTAATTCTGCATTAATTTCCTTGGGATCCAAAACCTCATCGGACATAAAGTCCTCTAAACCGTCCAAATCCATTTCTTGTTTAATTTGTGCTTTAGCAGGCAGAGTACCCACACCGGCATCATTTACTTCATCCGCCAATTCAGCTGAATTCAAGTCAAAGTTTCTTCTTTCATATGAGATTTTCGTTTTTGAAAAATCACCGAAATCGGCCAAATTATAATCGAATGCAATATATTTCTTAGCCGTGCTACGCACCAGATTGGCTATGTCGAAAACGATTGGCAAAAGCAAGGATTTATCATCACCAAACATCATGCGCACCTAAAACAAAATAATTCATTTAAAAAAAAGAAAATGACACCGAAAAGGTTAAAAACCCACCTGATCCAATTTCAATTCGTTGCCTTTTTTAGCATTAATTTGAGCGGTTATCAAGGCTGACATAGCCAAACGTTGTTGTTTCGTTAGGACTCTTAGTATGGGCATGACCTCTACAAATTTTTGTCTCACAGCTTTGTTGGTCAAAGCTTTAGACAAAGCTCGCCTTAAAACTTTTTCACGCCAATCGAATGGATGCACTTGATTTTCCTCCAGCAGGTCATTGTCATCATCGAATGTGATTTTATTGTACTCTGTTGTGGTACTTTTCGGTATGTGCTCTTTGCTATTGTCATTCTCATAATTCCAATCGATTTCCTTCAGATCGGTGAAATCGAAATCCATTAAGTCTTCATCGGAGGCACTAACCAAATACAGCACACAGTAGAGTACGGCCCAGAAGAGCAAACGAAATGAAAGAGCCATTTTCATTATGTCCTTTAAAAAGAAGAAAACAAACGAACATATTTATATGATGATAAAAAGATAATTTTTGCCTTAAAAAAGTGAAAATGATTTTGAAAGCCAAAGCGATTACAAATAATATTTTGGTACTCTTTTCTAACTCCTCTATGGATGTGAGCCTTATACTATATTCAGACATGCACTTATATTGAGTAAATCGCAATAAACGGCATTATTGATCGCAATATTTCATATAAAACGTCAATTAATTATTGCTCAATAAATTCATAAATTGTTATAATATTGAGTAAAACTTAAAATGCAGCACTGTCATAAGTACGTTCAGTGAACATATTACAATTTTCCGAACACTTTCTATTGATATTTGACAACTCAAATATCAACAACGACAATCAATAAAAAAAAACAAAAAACAACGAACAAAACAAAAACAATGCTGTTGAAACAACCAGCTGTTTTGTGTACCAGCTGTCACATTAATATTGCATAAGCAGCTGAACTACGTATATTGTTATGTCTAAACACTTAAAAAATTGTAATCAATAAACCGAATATTGACTCAATAAAAGTGCATGTCTGAACATAGTATTACACATATAACAACACACATTATCAATACTTTTCAGTTATTCATTAAGGATCATAACATTGATCAAATGCTGATCATTGAATGGTGTTCGTGGATTGACGCTTTCTTCCACTCTAGTGCTATTCATGCAATACAAAAGCTAGTTTTCCTGGTAGTATGGCCAACATTTTCTACGATTGTTTCGCTTTAGTATGAGTTCCTCTCTGCTTAAGTTCCAAAGATTCACTTATTTGAGGCATTTACAGAATAAATATAATTTTTAAACGATTTTCTTTGAAAGTAGCCTGGCAGGACTTTCGAACTTTAGAGAAGACATACAGTGGACAGCAAATGTTTGTATACAAATTTATAGTTTATGTATTTATTTTATTAATTTATTTCTCTTTTATTATAAAACAAAAAAATTTTTTTATGTTTTTTATAAAACAAGAGAAAATAAGGAAAAGTTTCAGATGACTCCATAGGTACCCCAAGGAGAACCCTGAGTAAATTTAAAATTCAAAGTCCTAATATATGACGAATGTTATCCCTAGCATTTAGTAGAATATCCCTTAAGGTCAATCACTCCATTTAACCCAATTGGAATTGAATATACAAGTTTTGTTTGGTGTTTTCTGGTGGCACCATGAGCAAGTTTTTCGGTTGACTTTTGTTTGAGGTTTAGCGATTCCGTAACCGTTCTTTCAAATGATCTCCTAAATACTCTCTTGAAGTCATACCGGGACTTTATTCAAGAGCATTAAGCCTGTGGGAACTTTTTTTGTCAAAATATATTGCCGTACTATGACTTTTGCTGTCCACTGTACATGTATTGAATATCCATGTACCAACTACATTCGCTTAGTAGACCGAGTAAAAATACCATAACTAAAGCGTGAAAAATACAGATGTTTTGTGGTAATCACCTGTTATAAAAAAATGATTCTTAACTTCTTTCTTATCCGTCTTATTGCTTTGATTGATTTCAGTTTCTTTAGTCAAGTTATTGCAGTTCTTAGAATGGTTTTAGTGGCGATGTACATCGTGCATTGATTTCTAACCATTCTCAGAGGGTGGCTTTGACATATGTTTACAAGTTGTTCATTATTTTTATTATGCTTGTTGCTGGGGTTTGAGAATGCATTCTGGATGGATAAAATGGATTATAGAAGGGTTGTATTAGTATTTTATTGAATTAAATACTAAATGAATAACACAGGGCGATAGTCAAAATACACGCAGCTAATGACATAGTGTAGGTTGTGACTTTTGTTGAGTAGAACTCAAAAAAATATTTTTTTATTTCTCAAACCCTCCAAACATGTTTTATTTGACAAAAACTGTATTTTTGATCTTTTCACACAAAATTATTGATTACAAAATATTTTTTTTCCTATTTTCAAAATCCAAAGTTTTTTGAAAAGGGGACAGATGAGCCTTTAAAATGATATACACAAACATTTGGTTCAAACTTATATGTTATGAGATTTGATGGGGTAAACTTTGAAAATATTATTTTTTCTTATTTTTTCAAGTTTAGCTATTCTTAATTGCAAACTTTAATTAAAAAATATAAAATATGTGATGACATTCTGAAAGTGCATTATCTAGTGAAGAGATTGACACTTCGATTGATCAAATCGGACAAAAATTACCGTAGTTATTATTTAAATAGCATAACAGTCGTGTTACATTTTGTATATATGTATGTCATCTTATCAAATGAACTTTCAGTTCAAAAATTTTCAAAAGTTTTGATGGGTCTTGATTATTTATTGCAAAATGTGTCAATTGCACGTTTGCACGACTACCAGAAGTCAGCTAATATTTGGTTTTTTTTTTTCAAATGTTATTATTTCTCTTTGCGTAAACATTAGCCAATTTCTGGTGGTCGCTCAAATGTGAAATTGACACACTTTGCGATAAATAATCAGGATCAAAATTCTGAAAACTTTTTAACTAAAAGTTCTTTTAAAAAAATATATGTATACTCGTATATGGAAAATATAACTAGACTGTTGGACTCTTTAAATAGTAACTACGGTAATTTTTGTCCCATTTGATCAAACGAAGTGTCAATATCTTCACAAGAGAATGCATTATAAGAATCTCGCAACTTATTTCATATTTTTGAATTAAATTTTGCTACTATGAATGGACAAACTTGAAAAAATATGAAAAATATTTGCATTTGTCAAGTTTACCTCATCAAACCTTATAGCATATTAAGTCAAGTAATATATATATGTATATCGCTTTAAAGGCTCATCCCTCTCCTTTCTAATGAGGTTTAAATTTTGGACATCGGCTCACAAATGTTTTTGTAATCAATAAATTTGTGCGTAAAGTCCAAAAAAAAAACAGTTTTCTCAAATAAAACAAGTTTGCAGGGTTCAAGAAACATAAAAAAATATTTTTGAGTTCTACTTAACAACTTCCACCATGTCATTAGCTGGGGGTATTTAATTTTTTTATTTTGTCGCATAGTGTAATTAATTCCATTCCTTACTTGCCGACCGCTCTATGGTTTACTTCTCGGTCCCACATTTGATACTAAAAATTGTTTTAAAATAACTGTATTGTTTTACCCGTAGTCCAGTAAGTGATGTATTGCCTTATTAGATGTGAGGCCATCAATTCAACCCCAGTCCAGACATCTCGAACAGATCGAAAATATAAAAAAAATATTTCTTCATCAAATTCCTCTCTCTCGCACAATGGGTCAATTCGACCTCCGGGTACTGTACTTGTCTTACCTGACAAGTACACGTCCTCTAACCTAATTCCTCTCAGCAGTCTCATAGCAAAAACTCTGAGAGTAAATAAAATTGCCATGAAAAGCTTCTCAAAAATTTGTCGTTCGGAATCGAATTTACCCTGTATGTTCCGCCACTCATGGCTAAACGGTTGTAATGACCATTTAAGCAGCTAAGTATTGTATAATTTTCATTACAATTGCAATAAAGTCATCATTTAACAGATTTTTATAAAAATAAATACCCATAATCTGAAGGCAATTAGTTAAACCAGGCATAAATAAATGACAAATGCCAACATAACGGGCTTCAAGTGCGTGTAAAAGTAAATTAAAACAATAAAAAAATCTGTTTTACACACAAAAGTAGTGAAATAGTGGACACTTTTAAACGCTTGCCACTTGACTGCTAAACATGCCTTAACTAGTCTCCTCCTGTTTTAATTTAAACCAAGGAAAACAAAAAACACTCGAATAGAGAAAATTATTCGCATGGTTTTAAAACAACAGCTGCTGACAAGTTTATTTACCTCAACGTTAGCAATTTAAGTTTGATTTTCGTATCTAAATTAGGGCTTCCTAAAACGACATTTTTGTTATTGTTTCTGTTGTGTCTTTAACATCGTTTTGGGTATATTTTTTAACGGATTTACTGTATGAATTTGCCTCAATTTGGCATAATTTTTCTACCCAGTTGATTAAGTTGATCGTCAGTCGTTGATGCTGTATTTAACATTTAATTGTTTTGGTATTATTTTCTCTCTCTCTCTTTTTCTCATTTCTATTTATTTATAATGATTATATTGTCATGATGAACATATTTTACTTGTCATTCCATGATTATCATAATAGGCACCAAACTTATGATGACTTTTACTTTTGAAGTATTTCCCCAGTTTAGATAGAATATTTTTAATGTTATTTTAAGCTGAGTATTTCAAACAAATTTACTGTGAATTTAAGACTATTAAAATCTGCTTAGCATTTAAGAGATGCTTTCATTTTATTTTAGTTTTAATATGCAAAATACGAAGCATTTTCTGTATTTAAATTTGATGATGTGAGTAATATGGAAATGAATACCAAACAAAATATGCTCATAAATATTTAGAAAGTTATTTACGTCTTAAATATACCATATTGAGGCAGTTTATGAAGACAGTTTTGAAGTATTTTAAACACGTTTAGAAATTTATCAATAACACTCAAACAATTCGTATCAAAATACTTAATAGCAATATAACCTTACTAAATGCTAATTTAGTGTACGCTCCCAAGCGTTTAGGACAGTTTGATACTTTGTTGGTTTACATACATACAGAATCGGTCATTACAACCCTTCAATCGGGATTACGACCTAGTTTCTCACACCACTTACGTTGTGTGTGATTTTTGTGAAACTTTTCCAGACAATTTTATTTATTCTCAGAGTTTTTGCCAGAAATCTGCTGAGAGCAAGTCGCCGAAGAAATATTTTTTGTTTAGTTTTGATATCTAACCTTGGTTCAAGGTCTCACGTCTAATAAGCCATTATACTACCTAATAGACTACGGCGACTATACTTTGTTGGTTTGCTGAGCACAACTGTGACTCAAACCTATACAACCAAGGTAAAGCATGATGAGTTTGATTTCGTACAATACTGACATACTTTCTTAATTGGTCATTTCAACCCCTTAGTTAGTATTACAACCTAGTTCCCACACTAGCCTCTTTATGGGTGTTAGTTTTATGCATAAGCGGCGAGACCTACAGTTTAAAGTTGGCTTCGACCAACAGATTTTTGAGAAACATTTCAAGGCAATTTTATTCCCTCTCAAAGTTCTTGGCAGAATACTGCTGACAGAAAGACGCCGAAAGAAATTCTGTTTATATATTTTGTTTTATTCAAGATGTCTGAGCCAGGAGTTGAACCACGAGCTATCATTTAAAATATCAACACATTACCAGTTAGACCTAAGTGCCTTAAAAAAAAATTGTACGTGGTACGTGGGATAGTACCCTTGTGCACAATACCCTGGTATAAAGTACACAAATCCCCTACTCTACTATATATTTACCTATGGGTATAGTAGTTTTATGCCTTCTTAATAGGCCACTGCTTCTTGAATTATTACCCTTTGAATTTCAAGTAGATAACGGCGTCTGTACAAATAGGAGCAGGAGACACCACAATGAATATGTGTTGTTTTCCAACTTTCAAAGATGAATGTTATTGAATCCCTTAAGCAGGTATATTGACTGGCAATCAAAGATATTGGGGCCTAGATCTTACGTTCAGTGTAGTGTAACATTCAAGAGTCTCTTATGGGAATCGAACCCGCTGCCCTATCGCTAATAGTCTAGCATACTATCCACTATACTACCAGATCATAGAGGCTAAAGTTATTCTTCTGAAAACCAAATCGAGTAGTATTCTTCCGTAATTATGAAGTCTTTTGAAGGTTGTATGGGTTTTCTTTTGAAAGATTTATCCTCATTGTGCACAAAGTCTGTGGTATTTCATCACGTTCTTGGAATTTTTTTCACAACAAAGAATGCCTTAGGTTTGGTTAAAGCCAAAGCAAATTATGAAACCCTTGGTTTTTTCTTTACTTCGTCAGTCGACGTAGTCTAGCAGGTAGTGTGTTGGCTTATTAGACGTGAGGCCACAGTTCAAATACCATGTCAAACATCAAAACGGAATATGAAAAAAATATTTCTTCGGTGACTTCCTCTCAGCAGATTTCTGGCAAAAACTCTGAGAGTGAATAAAACTACCATGAAAAGTTTATCAAATAATTTGTCGTTCGGAATCTACTTTAAACTGTAGATCCTGCCACTCATGTATGAAATTAACATACACAACAGAAGTCCCTCATCCTGACTGAAAGATTGTAATGATCAATTATGGATGTATGTATGTGAGCAGTTTCATGTTATTATGGTTCGTGAGGATCTATATATAACATAAGATGGCAACCCTGTCAGTCTAAGACTTATTACAGCAGCAGTAATGGAATTAAAACAAAGCAAAGAGAAAATAAAAAGTGAAAGGGAAGTTTTACTACTGTGCAGTGTATGACATTATTCACCTTCTGCTGCGCCTTACATTTGCCTCGAAATATGGCCTATCCAGCTTCATTTCTCCTTTATGATTTCGTTGTAAATTAATGTAAATTTAGTTCCTACCCTGCCAGAGGTTTCTGTTGGATATTGTATTCAGTCAGGATATTTTCTCAAACAGCGATTATTGAAGATCTGCAGTGGGTTTCAGAATCGACATTAAACTGTAGATCCCGCTAATCATCCGGCATGTTCTGAAAAACGCAAACCGCCTAAATTTTGCGTTTTCGTTTTAAAAACGCCAAGAGGGTGTTCTGGCGAACGCAAATCGCTAAAAAAAAATTTATACGATTCGAAATCGCCAAATAGGTGTTCTGGAAAACGCTTAACGCTAAAAATTTGCGATTTTAAATCACAAAGGTATATTGCAGTCAACTGATGAAAAATATGTTCAAGCAGAACTCCTTAACAAAAAATGCGAGTTCAAATCACAAGAAGATATTGTAGTGAACTGATGAAGTTCAAGCAAAACTTCTTAACAAAAAATGATAACAATTTTAACAGTTTTCTAATAAAAATACCAAGATAAAAACTTGCTTTATTTTCAACCAATTTTTTGCGTCGTTTGTTTACTTAAATTGGTGATTTAAACGAACGTACGGTAGTAAAACATACGGCTGTAGGGCATATGCTGAATCGGTCAGCAACCAGTAACCACGGTCTCCATTGGAATATTTTTCTAAGTAAAATTCATTGGCGTTACTTAAATTCCACACAAAAGCATTGTGACATAAACCAGGTCTAGATGCGTCAACAGCTCATATCCTCATTTGGTGGTCACAAATCTACATGCACAGTAATCACTTTGATTGTTTAAAATTCTAAAACTGACCTTCATATAGGATTATTTTTTTTATCAACTAACACATTTAAACTATAAAACCTCTTTCTGCAAAAACAAAATTCCTTACATGGATGCCGTCTACCGATCCATTTACTCCTGGAATTTGAAACTTTTGATAGAAATGTATTTTTGATGCTTCCACCCGCTCCGGAACGTCTAATGGCTTAGAATAGTCCCTCAGGACACGTACTTTTAATTTTTCTTTTCTGGTTTGCAGCTTTTTTAAACAAATTATGCTTAATAGAAAACCTGTAGGCATTTTTCTATTTATTTTTTTCGTTTTGATTATTTTTTCATAAACGACTTCGAAAAATCGAAAATCGCAAGTAAAACGCGTGAGTTTCAGAACACCCTGAAATAAATTTTGCTTTTTTAAAATCACTTGCGATTTCAAATCGTGCGATTGTCAGAACATGCCTGCATGTATAAAATTAACACACACAAGAAGATTTGTGACGTGGAAAGCTATTTTGTAATCCCGACTAATTAATTTAAAGACGACTCCAACTACAGATTTTTGAAGACAATTTTATTAACTCTCAGAGTTATTGCCACACGACTGCTGACTGTTCTATCTGGGCTGGGGTTTGAACCACGTCCTCACATCTTATAACCTACGGCAACTTCTCGATTCAAACACATTGTCAAGTCAAGCTTATTACTTAAATTGCTTGTAGAAAAGGCAAGTGCATTACATTTGGATTGAGCTGCAGCGAAACTAGACTGTGCCTAGTGCAGATACTAGAAGCAATAACGAGTTTTGTAGCAAACCATATTTGTCAAGATAAACTTTCTTATTCCTTTCAGCACAAATTTACTCATCATCCTTTAAATAAAAATAAATTTTTGGGCTTATCGTTGGCAAAATGCAAATTTTTATCAAAAATCCCCCCCGTGAAAATATTTAAAAGATGGTACGTAGTCTCTAATGGGAGGTTCCCATGCGAAATGTTATTGTCACAAGAGAATTTTTTTTCTTTTCTTTGCTTAATGGAAAATAAATGCAGAAGAAAAGAGTTGCCTAGGCATCCAAGGCACCAGCGTGCAAAACAACAAAAAATTTAAAATTTTTATTTTTTTTGTTTTGTTATCAACCAAGCAGATGTTTCAATGTCAATGCCTTTTAGTAGAGGCCATGGCCGACCAAAGTTACAAGGAATATTGCATACTGCTTAAGCCATGAAAAGGCTGACTGGTTAGTGGTTGACAATGGAGCCACCGATGCTGCTGTAGAGGCGAAGACCATCACAATTACGGCTTCTAAAGTCATTAAACGAAAATGATATTTTTTAAAACGTGACCTACGAACAAAACAAAAAAGTGAAATTTAAAATAGAAAAAAAACAATCTTCAAGCCATGTATGTATGAATAAATGAATGTTCATGCATAAATAAATGGCTGAATAAAATCCTACACTTTTGCCAGCATCATTTGGGGGGGACACTCAAAGCGCATTTGTTTGTTTAGCCTTTTGTTTGAACTGTGAAAGATGCCATCCATATCCATATCCATATCCTAACCAAAAACCAAACTGCCTGCCAACTCTACAGCTCGTTTCTATTTTGTAAGTTGCTTTACATGGTTTTTGTTCATCGCCATAGCATCTTGATAAAAATCCAAATTGATGATGGCATTCAAACTTTAAGGTTTGATGCAATACCACAACATAGACTTGCCAATTGTACAATATTTAATCAAATTGAATAGTATTGCTCACTCTTTCTCTGTCTCTCTCCGTGGTTTTTCGATTATTTTCTAAACGAAGATGATATGGCTGATATGGGTTGCCTGCATGCCTGGCTATTGCCATTGCAATACTCTGAGTGTTTATCCTTGTATTATCAAAAGCTAGTTGGTGAACTTTTACGCTTTGAAAGTTGGCGTTAATTTATAAAGCACACCTGTATGTTCGATTACATATTGAAGCAACACTTACATTGCCATCAACTCCAACACCAACATTAGCAACATCAGCTAAGGCCACGAACATCTTCCAAAAAGGCACATCCGATTGTTGTAAATTACAAAATTCGTTTCTTTCTTTTTTTTTGTTTTGTTCACATTTATTACAGCGCTTCTCTTTAATAGCAATTGACAGCTACCGACTGTCTAAGCCACCATCTGCCATCCAATGTTTTCCTATTTTCTGTTGTGCCTTGTGGGAATTTCTTTGCAATTGTCAAACTTTATCTGTGGCATTTGTTTTAAAGAATTTCAATAAATTTTAATTTTATTTTTATACGTTTGAATTCCAGTATTTTTGTAAAGAAAGTTGTTTTATCTCTTATAAGTTATTGGAATCTTTTTTTAATAAAAATTTAATTTTAATTTATTTTTTTGTTTTTTGTTAATGTGGTAAATTAAAGTTATTAACCTCTGTGATTGCCATTGAAGAAGCGTTAATTGGCATAATTTATAAAATGTATAGTACAGCTGACTGTTTTTATAATGAAATTAAAAGTTATTTTTAACAACACAGCTTATTATGAAAATATTTGTAGTTTTTTGTTGTACTTTTGTGGCAATCAAAGTCCTTGGAGCTTATCAGCTTTAATCACTTCCAGCAGATCCACTGAACACAAAATAAGAAACGTCAGGGTTTCGAAATTAATCGCAGACCATATTCTTCATCATGCTACTTTGAGATTCTTGCAGTTATCGGGTGGGTCATCTATATGTTTAAATTTGAACCTTCGGTTATTTCGAATCTGGCAATACTTCATAACATACATAATTGGTAATTACAACCCTTCAGCCAGGATTACGACCTAGCTTCTCACACCACTTATGTTGTGTGTGTTAATTTTATACATGAGTGGTGGCATCTACAGTTTTAGTCGACTACGAACGACAGATTTTTGAGAAACATTTCATGGCAATTTTTTATTTACTCTCAGAGTTTTTGCCAAAAATCTGCTGAGAGGAAGTCGCCGAAGAAATACTTTTTGTATTTTGTATCGAAGCTGTGGCTGCGAATGTGCGTGATATTTCTCAAGAATTGAACATTTCACCGACCAGTTTACGTCGAATTTTCCGAAAAGATCTCTGTATGACGCCTTATAAAATCCAATTATTTCAAGAGTTGAAGCCGCATGACCGCCCATTTCCTTTTCTCTTCGCTAGATGGGCCAGCGAGAATGTCGAATTTGCAAAAAAAAACCCACACGTGGTCTTACAGAAGCCAATGCAACCATTACGAATGACTGTTTAGTGTGGCTTGTAGAGCGGAGGCATCATTGAATCATATTCCTTTGAAAGTGAGAACGACGCAACCATTACGGTCAATGGAGATACCTATCGCAACATGATAACCGATTTTTTTGTAAGCGCTCTTCATGGTATTAATGTGAACGATGTTTGGTTTCAACATGAAGTCGCCGTAGTCTAGTAGGTAGTGTGTTGGCTTATTAGACGTAAAGACAGGTTTCGATCCCCAGACCAGACATCAAGACAAAATACAAAGAGTATTTCTTAGGCGAAATAAAAATAAAATTGCCATGAAAAGTTTCTCAAAAATTAGTCGTTCGGAGTCGACTTTAAACTGTAGGTTCCACCACTCATGTATAAAATTAACACACACAAGTGGTGTGAGAAACTAGGTCGTAATCCTGACTGGAGGGTTGTAATGACCAATTATGTATGTATGTATGTGATGTTTGGTTTCAACAGGCTCATGCCACAATCGATTTATTGCATCAAACATTTGATGGCCGTTTAATTAGTCGAAATGCTGATGTCAATTGGCCGCCAAGAAACTGCGATTTGTTACAGTTGGACTATTTTCTGTGGGGCGCCGCTAAAGAAATGTTTTATGCCGGCAAACCAGAGATAATTGAGCATTTGAAGACCAACATTCCTGATACCATTACCGAGATACGACCCCATACAGTCGAAAAAGTGCACGAAAATTTGTTCAATCGAATGAGTTACTGTGAGTCCAGCCGCGGCAGCCATATAATTGATATAAAATTCCATTTCTAACCGGAATAATTGTACTTCACAACAAAAAAATTATTTGGGAAAAATTTCAGTCCGTTTTTTATTACAATTTCAAAATTTAAACTTTTAAATGGCCCACCCTTTATAAAACATTAGGAAAAGAATTGATCCTTTAGCTATTGTGTTCATTTATCGCGTGCACTTATGATATCCCTTAAATTGTTGATCTATTTATTTGGCATATACTGTCTAAAAGCACTATTTCCCCTTTCAACCTGCCTTAGTCGAGCTGCTTATCATGATTTTCTAACGTCCAATAATTATAGACATTCCTGTCTGCATATAATATGCGAATTCGTATCCAATTAACAAGATTAGAATGGAACACATCTGTGTACGTAGTCACTTTTACCCCTATTATCTAGCCAGTCTGGCTGAATCGCTGCCAGTCGCTTATTAGAAAAGAAATTTAAATTGAATTTCTTTCATCAAAACAATTTTCATTTTAAGTGAAAACTAACAATCCAACCTGTTCTATAGATGAGTTTGCAAAATTTTGCTTTTCTGTTACAATTAATGAGAAAAAGAAAAAGTAAACTTTTCAATGACGCTGTAAACAAGTTCTTATTCTATGCACACACCAACATCAACATCAATTTTATTTGTTTGTAACACATGAATGAATGCCAAATACCAATCGGAAACAAGTGAGAAAGTTATACTCGGATCAAGTCATATCATACTTATGACACTGTACGCCATATTACATTATGTAGCGATTTATGATCTAGAAGTTATCAAATCAGAAATTTATTGGGTCTCATCGTGTTTGAGTTAAAATATGAATAATATCAACAGACTTATACGGTTATGATATCTAATAGAGACTTTCGAACTATGCTGGTTGATAACTGTCAAATTAATTTTCATTTATTACGTCCGTTTTGTCAAATCATCATGGATGGCTACGGATAGACCATAGACAGCGAAATGTGTTCGCTGAGTGAGCTTTGAACCGTAATTTTTATTGAAAAATCATATTCTATGATGAATAAAAGGCTGATATCGCAGTAGTCTAGCAGGTGGTATAGTCGTGAGGTCACGGTCCAAACCCCGGGTTAGACATCAAAACAAAATACAAAAAGCATTTTTTCGGCGGTTTCCTCTCAGCAGATTTATGGCAAAAACTCTGAGAATAAATAAAATTGCAATGAAAAGTTTATCAAAACAAAATACGAAAAAATATTTCTGCGGCAACTTCTTCTCAGCAGATTTCTGGCAAAAATCTGTCGTTCGGAGTCGACTTGAGAAGCTACGTTATAATCCTAGTGGAAGGGTTGTAATTTCCAATGGACGATACCAATCCACACTATTGGTGCGGATTTCGGCGTGGCGCCATCATTGATTCATATTTCGTAGAGAACAACATTGACCAGTCCATCATTATTGCCTACGGCGAGCACTACAGGCCTATAATTACCAACATAGTTTGGCTTTAATTGGATGAGCTGGACACCAACGACATATGGTTTCAACAGAAATACATGCCAATACAGCTAATACCACATGGCCATGACAATCTCACATGGAGGTGACTTGAATTGACCAACGTGATCGTGCAATTTGATTACATCGGAATTTTTCTTGAGAGGTTGTTTTATCTCGCAGGTTTAGGCAACGTAACCCATACCATCGGTCAAATTCAGACTGATTTATGTACCAGAACCTTGTGAAACTAGCTATTTTGAATAATTTTCAGTCACGGCGGACATTTAAACGTTGCATATTCGTTTAAGGTATCAATACTTTGATGTACTTACGTACTTAATTCGCCATTAACAACCTGATTAACGAATTTCGGCCTGTTTTAACATATCCTTCCTTCCAACTCCTTTGCCAGTTGGTCACACCAATCGATTACTAGCCATCCTCGATTTGGATCTTCCAACGGGGTCATTCGTCCTGCGAGTTTTGCTAATCAACGCATTAAATGTCGTTCGTCCTCTACTCCGACTTCCGCTAATCCACGCATTAAATGCCCATCCCTAACATCCGGTGTACACATCTCCGAAACTTCCTTTTCTATTCGAACGACATGGCCGAGCCAACGCAGCCTCTGGGTGTTACTATACTGCACAACGTCGATGTCATTGAGGAGCTCATACAGCTCACTATTGAATGAGATGCAGAAATTATCGCCAACTCGCTCTCGATCAAAAAATTTACGCATTAGTTTTCTCCTAAATACTCTCAAGGCTGCTACATCAGTACTCAATAGCGTCCATGCTTCTGCGTCATAAACAGGCACACGAAAGATGAGAGGCTAATGGAGTACAAGTTTCGTCGTACGAGAGAGGTCTCTGTTATTCAATTGCTTATTGAGATCATAATATCACCCGTTATCAAGTGTGATTCTATGCTTAATCTCCAGACTGACAGCATTTTTGCTGATAACGACGGAGCAAAAGTAAATGAATTTACTGACAACATCGAAAGTATAGTTATCGGCAGTAATTTGGTAATGAAGCCGAATAATGCTAGTGTAGTAAATAGAAAGGAGAGCGGAGTATCACTGAGAGCACAAGCTGTACCAACTGAATTAATCGAAGTGAAGTGGCCTGCTGAGAGGAAGTCGCCGAAGAAATACTTTTTATATTTTGTCTTGATGTCTGGCCTGGGGTTCGAACCCTGACTATGGCGGTTATAGGTTATACCATACAAAACTTTACCAACTGGAATGGAGTCCACAAACATGTGATTCAGAACTATAATACACAAGGTAGTTATGTAAAGATGGCTGTCCACCAAAAGTAGTCGGATGGACTCGCTTAAAACATATAGTTTTCATTGACCAATACGCGTTGCATGCGTGCTCATGCGGCAATTCCTCGTTATGGCCCCGACAACAATACTGAGAGGGCTTTTTTGGAATTTAAGCAGCTTTGCCGTGTGCCCTCCATCTATCGGGTCCGCCATCTAACGTTTTTTTTCAACTAGTGCTTATTTCGTGAATGATAACACTTAGCTCATGTCTGATTTGACAGATAATTACTTTTCGATTCGCTAAGTGGGCCTGCGGTCGACTTACAGAAAATGCCAATTTTGGCAATAATCATCTTTTCAGATGAAGCTCATTTTGATCTTGGCGGATATGTAAACAAGCAAAATTGTCGCATTTGGGGCACAGAAAACCCTCACGCATACATTGAAAAGCCGGCGCACCCAAAACGAGTCACTGTTTGGTGCAGATTTTGGTCCAGAGACATAATTGGGCCATTTGTCTTCGAAAATGAGCAAGGAGTGGCGATCGTTATCGGGCCATGTTGAACGAATTTTTGTTCACAAAAATTGAAGAAGAGGATATTGGCAACATTTAGTTTCAACAGGACGGCGCTACGTGCCACACAGCCGAAGCTACACTCGATGTTTTGCGCCCTGTTTTTGAAGATAGCCGCAAAGCTGATATTGTTTGGTCACCTCGCAGCTGCGATTTGACACCGTTGGACTATTATTTGTGGGGTGCCGTCAAAGATAAGTGTTACTCCGACAAGCCAGAGACAATTGAGGCTTTAAAGGACAATATTCGTGAAGCCATTGGTGAAATACAGCTGCACAGAATCGATAATGTGCTTAAAAATTGGACCGATCGTGTAGGCTACTGCATGGCCAACCGAGGCAGACATTTGAATGAAATTATTTTCCATTATTAACCGGAAGAATTGTACTTTCAAATAAAAAAAGAAATTTGAGAAAATATTCAGTAGTTTTTTTTTAAGCATTTTCAAAAAAAAAAAGTATTTGGCGGACCCTTTAGTTTTCACACTATTTTCTGAGCCATTCTGTCCGTATACGAAGCTATCCATCTGTCGTTGATGCAATCTTCAATTTTAAAGTCGAAAATTTGTCGGAGAGTTAAATGGTTGCGCCATCCCTGTCCCGTTCATTCGCTCTGCAGTTACCTGAAGTATATCATCCATACGATATAGACATCCTATCGATCTGGTAGCTCATTGAGATATCTGCGACGAACCAAAATTTAACACAGAATTAATTCGAAAAATCTCTGTTTAGCTTTAAATTCTCTTCAAGAAATTATCTTCTTTTGGGTGTAGGGTATCTAGGAAAACAGAAACTAGAAGTCGTTCATTTTAATTTCACTTAAACACACACTAAACTTGATAAGAACGGGTTGTTTAGATTTTTATTTTTAATTCTCGTATTGAAAAATTAAACGAGGACAACACAAGAAAGTAACCGCAAGTACTTCTGCTTTTATAAATGAAAAATAAAAAAAAAACAACGGCTAAGCATGTTATAAAAAGCCAAAAACGGAGCTAAAAGGATGGGTAGATGGGTGAAAGAAAAAAAAAAGCAAATCAGATGGTATTTTTACAAAAATGGTAAACGTACTTGTAGATTTATTTTAGAATCAATAAACAATAAACCAGTTATTCTTTGACCATAAAATCAAAGACATACCGCAGGCCGCATGCTCAAATCGTATCAAATATCATCGTATTTAAATAAATATTTTCAAGACAATAATTTGTTTGTCGCTTTTGCATGCTTAAAAAGGCGGAAGTAATTATGATTGAAAATTTTGTATTCAATCGTATACAACAACACAGAGAAAAACAAAAGAATTAAGAAATAAACTTGGTAACAAATATAAAATTCAAAGCCATTTCCTTTATGCAAGAACCATTAAAACAGAAGATTCGTGTGGTATTAAAGGCTACAGAATGGACAGCCTTAGAGAAACAATGCATGAGTGTGCAAAGTATTTGATCACTGTAGCAAACCAATACTTCTGCACATCTGCCAGACATTGGCCTTAGATGGCAAACATTTGCAAATCAATCCATGCTGCATAACTTCAGATGCTCTAGGTCAAGTACTATTAACGATATGTACACTCTTTACGTAACGAATTAATTTGCGTTTTTTCAAAATTTGTAATACAAGCCACATTACTTCGAATCGGCTAGTTTCGTAGCAAAAGTTATCTTAAAATATACATTTGCTTCGCACTTACATATGTTGTGTGTGTTAATTTTATCGATGAATCGACTCCGAACGACAGATTCTTGAGAAACTTTTCATGGAAATTTTATTTACTGTCAGAGTTTTTTTGCAAGCCATCCGTTGAGAGGAAGTTGCCGAAGAAATATTTTATTTGTATTTCGTATCTGAGCTTGGGGTTTGAACCGAGGCCTCACTTCTAATAAGCCAACGCACTACCTACTAGACTACGGCAACTTGCCAAATAATAAAAAACCAAGGGTTTCATAATTTCCATATATAGGAGACTTATTCCAATTATGTCATCTGAAAACTAAAACACGATCGACTTAAAGAGAACATGAAGCAGTGATGAAAGAAAAAAAGTCTGCACAAAGTGGGGAAAAAATAACTCCTTATGACTAGTTCACCATAACAAATCTTTAAGGAACATTTAAGGTCATTATTACATCTTGCCGTTAAACTTGGGTTTAGTTAAAGGTAACTTTAGATAAAGTGAACTTTAAAGTCACCTTTAACTTCTTTTCATTATTACAACCTAATGATAAAATAAAGTTAACTTCTTTAAAAAATATGGCAGTGGCGGAGCAGTGTCGATAACACTGCTCAATTAAACCAATTTTTTTTTAAACACAGTGGCAACAACGGGCTTTTTTTGTATTTGCCTATTTTGTTTATATTTGAAGTTGCCATATTGAAAATAATATATAATAAGGCAAGTTTAAACATAAAGTTAACTTTAAAAGTTACCAATAGGATGATCTTCCGTTTAGCTTAACGATCACTTCTATCTTATTGGGTACTTATAATAATGAAAAACAATTTATCTGCCTGTTAAAATCCTTCCTTTAGTTAACGGCAAGTTGTAATAATGGCCCTTAATGTTGTTACAAAGCATTATTCTCTGCTTCTTATCAAATCGTTACTTTGTTATGCTTCGGTTTCATTAATCAGAATAGTTTTTAGCTTATCAGGTTATTGGTCCAATCATAGGAACTCTGTGAACTTACTTACTTCCTTAATTGGCCATTGGAATATAGTTTAGTCACACTTACGACCTAGATTATCAGACCACCCATGTTGTGAGCGTTAAGTTTATCCATGAATGGCGAAACCTACAGTTTAATGTCAACAAAAGATTTTCTTGGCAATTCTATTTACTCTCAGAGAGAGAGAGAGAGAGAGATCGCTCAAAGGAAATATTTTTTTCACATTTTTTGTTTTGTTCGAACCACGATCTCGCATCTGATAAACAACAACACACCACCTACTAGGTTGATTAGTTAGGTTGGTGTGTTAGCTTTGACACCAAAAGCACTCTTGAGCGCGCACAGTGGCCCGTAGGTGGCCACCACCTACTAGACTACGGCGACTTATGCGAACAGCGTTTATTAATTGAGGCTGGTCTTTCGGGCTTTGTTCGGCCTAATATTCACTATGTAAGTTATCATTGCTGAAGCAGCAGACGCCAGAAAGCTTGCTGGATTTATTATTTTTTAGGGTATGTAATCAAAATTAACCCATTAATGCCCGGATTACTTTTTTTTATAACGGTTACCGTTTTGTTTTATACACTCAATTTCCTCTCGGAGGCAACCTCTGCTGGCAACTTAATTTGCCACTGGGCACTAAAGGGTTAATTTTCAAAACTCGCTAACATTGACAAAAATCGTTTTACCTACTCTGGGATTTAAACTGAGATTGCACGATTTTATAATCACGCAGTTTAATCACTACCAACCTAAACCAATTTGTAATAAGACTTGATGCTTACAGGAGTTGCATGAAGAACTCCTTTTTATAGTTCATTGCTGTATAGTGTTGTTAATGAAATCAGGAATTTCTGTAATGTTTACATGTCCCATAACAGGAAACGAAATCTTCTGCAAAATATAAAATTTTTTCTCGTTCCAGAAAAGTTCTCTAGAGATTTATACTAACAAGGAAAGTTTTGTAATACATGGATCGTGTTATCCGTGATCAAGCTTACACACAGTTACTAAAGTATACATACGGTTAACAAATTTCAGAAATTTCTTAACCAAGACAGTCTTAAAATCAGGGAAAGTCGTCAGACAATTATAAAGATTTTCAACGAAAATATATTGGTAAAAAAATTTCTGAAATTTGTTAACCGTATGTATACTTTTATGGCTAAGTGTAGCTGTGCTACTAAGTCTGATTCTATTATAAGTCTCTGTGAGAACCAATTTCTTCAAAATCCCTTCATTCGCAAAAACAATTCATGAATTAATTTCGATTTTAAAAAGTTTTCCTTTAAAAACCACACAAACCATCAAAATCAAAAGACTTAAACAACAAACCTGCAATGAATTTTTTTATTTAAATTAATGTCGTATTTATTTCAAAAATTCCATTGTGATTAATAAACATTTATTGTGTTTCGAAGAAAGTGAATACAGGGCACGGTTTCAGTATATTTTTTTTTATTTCTTTTCATAATTCAACCAGTTTTCTATTCTTATCGTTTTTAATTTTTTTTTCTTTGGGAGCGCTCTTAAAAAGGGAAACTGAAAACAAAATTCAAAAATTACAATACAGTGTGGAATGATTATGGTGAAATGATTCTGTAACGAAATTTGTATTTAAAAAGAAAAAAATTTTGATGGGAAAGTGAAAAATTTAACTTCAAATTCACCATTTGGTTATGCAGCCACTACTAGTTTTGCTAAAAGAATATTTAATTTATTATAGCACTCCAAATAGCTACCAATATTGTAGATCATCACTTACTTACTTAATTGGTCATTACAACCCTTTAATCCGGACTACATCCTATCAGTTCCGGAACCTACAGTTTAAAGTCGATTCCGAACGTCAAATTTTTTTTTTTAAGAAATTTTCATGGCAATTTTGCTTGCTCTCAGAACTAATGCTAGATGATTGCTGACTGGGAGCTGCCTAAAGAAATATTTTTTATATTTCTTTTTCTCCCAGAGGCCTATTTCAGGGGTAGAATCACAAGATCTCGGCTATAAAACCAACACACTGCTTACTAGACTACGGTGATTTAAACGACAAAAAACTTATAGGCATTGGAAAACTATTCACGTTAATCATGATTTAAAACTTCTGGTATAAGTTAACAGAATCTACAGAAAAACTGAACAGTTCTAGGATGGTTTGGGTCGTACATCGGGTTAGAGAGTCTCTTAAGAGCTTGATTGTATTTCGAGGTTGAAGATGTGTTTGTAAGAAATAGGCTTTATGATCTTTGCAAAGTGTGCGATGTTCGACTTAGGGGAGTCTAAGACTATTGTAAACATTCTATGCCTGGAACTTAGGGGCACAGTTTCAAGACATGAAGCCAGAATTTCTAACCTGAAGATATTTTCCATGGACATTGTCTATTAAGCGAGATAGCTGCCCACTTCTGTTCCACTCTCTGTTCATTCTTTCTCCTCTGTTAACCATCACTCCATTCATTTTAATTTTTATCTTTTTTCTTCTTCAATCTGTCTTTGAGAGTTAGTTTGGATAAGGGGAAGCTGGTCTAACACAAAATTCATTAGAAGATGTCATGACCTTCTTAACCCACTCCTGGACAGCAAATGCTTTGCAACTCAAAGTAAATGGAGCAATCCAGCAGCGATATGTTCTTTTTTATGGTATACAGATGATTTAAGAACATATCTAGGGACAGGCGTGCTCCAGAATCAAGTATTCCAAACCCAAATGGAATTCGGTATCATCGAAAGATGTACTCAATTCAACTTGGATAGAAGAGAAGAAAGAGACATGGCCATATATCTGACAGTCAGACAACGAGCATTAGGCTCATGTTAGTTTAAATTGATGTGAACGATGTTTGGTTTCAACAGGATGATGGAACTTGCCACACTTCTCATACCACAATCAATTTATTGCATTAAACGTTTGATGGCCGTTTAATTAGCCGTAGTCTAGTAGGTAGTGTGTTGGCTTACTAGACGAAAACCCAGGGTTCGAGGCCAGACATCAAAATAAAATACAAAAAGTATTTCTTCGGTGACTTCCTCTCAGCAGATTCCTGGCAAAAACTCTGAGAGTAAATAACAAAATTGACATGAAAAGTTTCCCAAAAATTTGTCGTTCGGTGTCGACTTTAAACTGTAGGTCCCGCCACTCATGTATAAAATTAACACACACAACATAGGTGGTGTGAGAAGTTAGGTCGTAATCCTGACTGAAGGGTTGTAATGACCAATTATGTATGTACATATGTGATGTTTGGTTTCAACGTGATGATGACAACTTGCCACACTTCTCATATCACAATCGATTTATTGCATCAAGCGTTTGATGGCCATTTAATTAGTCGAAATTGTGATGTCACTTGGCCGCCAAGAAGCTGAGATTTGACACGGTTGGACTATTTTCTGTGGGGCGCCATTAAAGAAAATTGCTATGCCGTAAAACCAGAGACAATTAAGCATTTAAAGGCCAACACTCGTAATGTCATTGCTGAGAAACGACTCCATACATTCGAAAAAGTGCACGAAAATTGGTGCAATTGAATAAGGTATTGTGTGGCGAGTCGCGGCAGTTATATGAATGAAATAATATTCCATTTCTAATCGACACAATTGTACTTCAAAATAAAAAAAATAAAAATTTGGCAAAATCCTAATACTATGTTCAGACATGCACTTATATTGAGTAAATCGCAATAAACGACATTATTGATCTCAATATTTCATATAAAATGTCAATTAATTTTTGCTCAATAAATTCATAAATTGTTATAATATTGAGTAAAACTTGAAATACAGCACTGTCATAAGCACGTTCACTGAGCATATTACAATTTTCCGAACACTTCCTATTGATATTTGACAACTCAAATGTCAACAGCGACAAACAAAAAAATGGCGACTAAAATAAAAACAATGTTGTTGAAACAACCAGCTGTTTTGTTTACCAGCTGTCACATGAATATTGAATAAGCAGCTGAACTGCATATATTATTATGTCTGAACACTTAAATTATTGTATTCAATTAACCGAATATTAACTCAATGAAAGTGCATATCTTAACGTAGTATAAAGCGTTTTTATTTATTTTTTATTTATTAATTACAATACAATTACAAATTATGTTTTAATTATATACCAGTTAAGTAACTTATATTTGAATTGTATACGTACTGAGTATACTCGGTGTTGTCTCACAGACCAGAGTCTCTGGGGGAATCGAATCCACGACCCTCACGCTAATAGTCTAGCACATTATCCACTAGACTACCAGGACACCTTCATTGCATTTTTAAATTTAAACTTTTAAATGGCTCACCCTGTATATATGTTAAAAAGTGGTCGATTTTAAAGCCACCTGTCTTGGTTCATTTCATTTACAATTAATTATGATTTGTATTATAAACATTCTTTTTCCCAACTTTCTTGTATAGAACTAGCAATAGCTACTAAATTGTGAAAGTACCGGCCGGAAGTATGGTATACAATCTAGCTATTGATTAAAAAAATTTGGTAACAATTAATCAAGAAACAAAAAAAAAACTTTTATTTGGGATTTAAGTTTTCTACTTTCCTTTCAAAGAAATAAATTTCAAGATTGTTTCCTGAGCAAGATATCATCAAATAAGTCTTATGAAAGGCATATAAAACCAAAGTCTTTTAACTACAAACCTTAATGAAATCACACCTTTCGCTTTCTTCGTTTAGAAACACAGTTTAACAGCAATACTCGTAGGCAAACTAAAGACTTAAGCAACAAAACTGTCAATGAAAGTTTATGTGGTCATTCTGTCTGTACGCTGACCTTTAGCAGATTCTAAAACCATTTTTTATTATTTTTCTTTTAGCATTGTTTTGTAAGGAAATAAATTGATTTATTTAAACATTCAAGCTTAATAAAACGGGTGACCTGATTAATTATTATTTTTTTTCATTCTTTCTCTAACACATTAAGAAAAGAAAACCCACTCAAAATCCATTAAAAAAATACGAAAAAAAATTCCGCACTTTTTTATGTTTATTGGTGTTAAATTGTTTTTGTTTTATTGTATTTTACAGTGGCTTCTTTTTATTTTAATTCAGCTTTTGTGTTTTAATAAATTATTATTCATATAGAAAGTTACCTGATTATTGTTTTATAGATTAAATAACTGTTCTCCAATCGTGGCTTTTGTTTAGTCTTCTTTGGCTTTGAAGTTTTATAAAACAAAAACAACAACAACAAAAATAGAAAAAAAAACAGAAAACTATTCCGCTAACATAAATGTCTTGAAAAGATTCTTAAAGAAATTTATTGTTATAAAGGGGTTTTGTTTTATTATCAAATAATATCTTAATATCAATGGATTTCACTTTTTTGTTTAAAGATTCATTATAACAGGGCACACACACATTATTTAAATATTTTTTTTTCAAAAAAAACTTCACTTTTTACCCGGGAATTTTAATATATTTTTAACTGCTTTGATTTTATTTTCTTTTTTTAATTTTTATTTTGTATTTAAAAACCCCATAATTATTTATAAAACAATGCTGTAGGCTACACTTGTTGTTGTTGGTATTTTTTTTGTTATTTGTTTATTTCTTTCTCTAACATTTTTCTTTATCTTCTTTTTGTTTTTTTTATAAATATCTCACATATTGTATTTATCTTTTCTTTTTTCTTATTTCTCTATGTTAATAAAGAAATTTCTTTTAATTTTTTTGTATTTATTTCCCTTCTTTGGGCCTTAAACTTCAACACTTTTAAAGCACAGAAAAAAACAAATTCACGTCTTGCCAAGGCAAACTCTCACTACCAACTAATTGGTAAACATACATAAAATTGGTCTTCTAAGTCAATAAGAGTTTTTTAAGCGAATTTGAGTTATTTTTATTGCTTAAACAAGTTTAAAAATTATCTCCACTACAAAAGTGTGCCTCTTTGAGTGATTATTGAAAAGTAATACAGTTTTATTAAAAAAAGTTTATTTAAAAAGTAAATTGTTAAATTTTTTTTATTAAACTTTTTATTTTCTATGACGAATATACTCGCCAGAGCAAAACAATTGTTTTCGCATAATGACGAGTATACTCGTCTTAAAAAAATGTTATTCGTATTATTATTATTAATAAATAATTTTTTTAACATACATATCTACATACATATAGTGATGTGAAAAATAATAAGGACAGTACCCACCCAAACTTACATTACATTTAAAACCGAATAAAAACTTTAAATAATATTTTGGATTGAATTCTTACGTCTTACCATGTAAGAAGACCTATCCATCAAGAATTCAATCCAAAATATAATTTAAAGATGGTAAAACAGGGTGGTGGTAGCAACATGGTATGGGTGTCATTTTCTTATTATGGTGTGGGTCCTCTATATCGTATCCAGAATGTAATGAAATCGGCTGATTACACCGAAATTTTGAAGAATACAAAGCTGCCGTATGCCTAAGAAAATATGCTATTCAAATGGGTCTTCCAGAAGGACAATGACCCAAAGCATACGGCAAAGTACACAAAGAAGTGGTGCCAGGACACAAAAATTAATGTTTTAGAATGGCCAGTACCCTGATTTGAACCCAATAGAAAATTTGTGGAACGAAGTTAAAAGGGCAATAAGGGGAAGTGCCCAACAAATTGCGACGAGCTTTGGAATGTTAAACAGGATGCTTGGAACTCAATAAACCTGCATGTTTTTCAAAATTTGGTCGACTCAATGCCTAGACGCTGTGCTGCTGTTCTGGATAACACAGAATCCGCAACAAAGTTCTAATGTGGCACTAAGGCTAAATGCGACAATATCCAGTATAAATATCTATTTAGCTTTACTTAGGTTAGTTATAGCTTTAAGATTTCATGAAGTGTCCTTCTTTTTTTCACACCTTAAACTACATGCATTCATACAAAATCACAAAAAAAATCTAAATATATTATAGGAAGAGCAAAAATTTCGTTTTTAATCTTTAGTATACCGTTTAAGAAAAAATAAGTCGTTTAAGCAAGAAAGAATTTTCGAGTTTTTATTCGGTTTTAAATATAATGTAAGTTTGGGTGGGTACTGTCCTTATTATTTTTCACATCACTGTATATGTATGAAGGGTTGTAATGATAATTGGTCATTACAATCCTTTTGTCAGGTTTCTCACAGCACTTATGTTGTATGTGTTAATTTTATATATGAGTGCAAGGACCTACAGTTTCAAGTCGATCCGAACGACAGATTTTTGAGAAACTTTTCAAGGCAATTTTATTTATTTACTCGCAGAGTTTTTGCCAGAAATCGTATCGCTGGTGGCATCGAATCGCCTCACGACCAGCGTTGTCATTTGCCAAGTTCTTCCCTTTTTTCCAAGTTTTTTCAGATGCGAAAAAGTTTTCATCAAAGTTGTTTTCTTACAAAACAACTTTTTTCAAAAAATTCAAAATTTCAATAAATTCCACAATAACACGAAATATTTACATTTTTAACCCATTCACTGCCAAGCCTAAATTATATGAAGTCATTCCCATTGCCATTTATGTTTTGAGTGTTATTGTTTACCAAAACCCTGTTATTTCTTGGTAAGAGCACATATACTATCATACATAATAGTTTACAAGCAGAAAACCAAACTCGAGTATACTTGTCGTTGGCAATAGGAAGGCAGAAGGACTCGATATCCTTTTCCATATTTGCGTACGTTTTAGTAGAAAAACAAATAATAAATCACTCAGATGGATAATATAAAGAAAATGGAATAAAACGAAACTCATTGCGAAAATTGGCAACACTTACCACTGTTTGTGCCAAAAAAAAATTGCTAATTCATAAGCCTGCATGTTAAAATATATATTTAAAGTAGGACGAGTATACTCGTCTTGGCAGTGCGGGATACCCTGTCAAAGACGAGTGCGGGATACCCTGTCAAAGACGAGTATACTCGTCCTTGGCAGCGAATGGGTTAAATAAAATATTGTGTATTTTATTAGTCCCGGGCAGAAGTAGTTAAGAAAAACCAATAGAGGGCATCTGTCTCAGGTGTTTCCTTTAAAAATGTTGATACTTTTGTAGAAAACATGTTTATTCCCAGAAATGAAAATTTAAAAAAAAATTACTGGCAAAACTGCTCACTACTAATATACTAACACACTACCTACTATAGTTTATTAAAAATGAATAAAAATATAAATTTTTTGAAAAACTAACACGCAACTTTAACAGGCAGAAGCATTATGTCGAGTATACTCGTCTTCCCTAGATAATAATTAAGCAGGCAGAAAAAAAAGTTTTTTAAAATAAATTAACAGTTAAAGGGTTAAAACAACAGAGTATTTGTAAGATTTTCCTCGCAAAAACATGCGGTTAAAAGATAAGTTAAGTTTTAGTAAAAAATATTATTTGAAAAGCAAATTAAAGTAAGAAACTGTTAAGCCGCTTAATTTGTGTTTATTTATTTATTTATTACTTACAATACAATTACAAATTATATTCTAATTATATACGAGCGGAATAACTTGACCATGTGCTCGGTGTAGTGTCACAGACCAGAGTCTCTGGTGGGTATCGAAGCCACGACCCTCACGCTAATAGTCTAGCACACTACCCACTAGACTACCAGGGCACCCAACCCGCTGAATAAACAATATATAGCTTTAATATAAATGTTGTCAGATGTCTGAGACCAAATTTCATCAAATTTCAGCCGTTGGTATAAGTAAATGGGAAGTTTCTTAAATTTAACTTTCAAGTGTACATATGTGGTCTTATCATGAAAAACATATCCCAAGTTTTAATTACATACATACACATAATTGGTCATTACAACCCTTCAGTCAGGATTACTACCTAGTTTCTCACACCACTTATGTTGTGTGTATTAATATTATACATGAGTGGCGGGACCTGCAGTTTAAAGTCGACCCCGAACGACAGATTTTTGAGAAACTTTTCATGACAATTTATTATTTACTCTCAGATTTTTCCAGAAATCTGCTGAGAGGAAGTCGCCGAAGATATACTTTTTGTATTTTTGTTTTGATGTCTGGCCTCGGACTCAAACCCTGGCTTTACGTCTAATAAGCCAACACACTACCTTCTAGACTACGGCGACTTCAAGTTTTAATTAGAAGCAGATATTTATCAAATTCGACTCTCCCTCTCAAATCCTATTCTAATTGAACTTCGTCCACAACTTTTATGACTGTAGAAACAATAATATATTTACAGTTTCAGTTATGAATATAGATGAGAAATACTTCATTACACAGACTCCATAAAAGATCTGTAATGGGTACCCTTAGCTATTATTCTATTATTCTTAACTATCACTATTATTCTTAACACAGAAGGAGCAGAACGGAAAAAATAATAAAGAAAACAAGTGCAGCAATTAGATAAAGGAGAATAAGGATTAACAGAGATGAAGTACAGGCAGTGAGAGAGAGAGAGTCAAAGACGGAGAAAAACAGAAAGCGGGGAAGTGTAGAAGAATAGGGAGTCCCGTCAGCCGAGCAACGTTGATGAATGTAGGTACCCTAACCTGCAAACTGAGACTGCACTGCTGCATACCAGCACATATACTTAGAATATATGCGACTTGCTATGCCGCCTAAATTCCAAGACAGAATTCTGTATCCCCATTCTGAACTACAATGAGCGAACCTTGGCTTTAATAAACTGCAGATTCTGCGATCTCACCACTTTTTCCAACACTTTTTCCATAAAATTCACCATCTCTTTGAATCATTAGCCGATCAGATCGAAGAAGTATCCTAATAGTGACTGAAGCCAGGTTCAAACTCATTTAATGACTAGGGTTTCAGAGCAGCCTGACTGTCCATATATGTATGAATATATAAATCAACTATTTTCTGTAGAATTCATAATGTTTAACACGTTCCTTCAAACTAGAACATAAGATTTCTCTTCGGTTGTAACCAATTTCCAGTAAAAGAATGTAAGGTATGGTAACAAAATATTATTGTTTGCCAGTGTTAGTGTTACACTTTGAGTTTGAGTTCAGACTCTAAGTTAGATGCTTAGTTAGTTAGGTCGGTGGTCGGTGGTGGCTTTAATTACCAAAGCACACTGGGGCACGCATAGCGGCCCATTGTAACGCCACAGGTAAGCGCAGTCTCTGTATTGACCGAATTCCACCAAACTTATCGAGGAAAATGGTCAGCACATGGGCTTCACATTAAACGCATGACTACATATGCTGGCAATCATCCCGAAATTTTAAGCTATATTCGTGATATCAATGGATGATAACTTAGTTAAGCTGACAATGAATTGGTTAACGGAATAACCTAAATCTGCCTCTCGCAAGAGATGGACATTGACAAAAAAAGTGGATTACAGTTGCTTACTCTTCTGCAGACCCAGCGTCTAAAGAGAACGTCGAGACAGCGGCCCTAACAACGCTAGAATTAACCGTTACGCTAGATAGAGATCTTATAGCAGCTTGGCTATCAGAGACGATTGAGATACGGGTGAAAGAAGCACCGTTGATAAAGAACCATTGAGAGGCCTGGTAAATGCCAGCGTGAGCTACGAACCTCCCAATTAAGCTCAGATGGGTTATGATCTATGACATACATACATACATACATAATTGGTCATTACAATGCTTCAGTCATTATTTCGACCTAGTTTCTCACACCACTTATGTTGTGTGTGTTAATTTTATCCATGAGTGCTCGAACCTACAGTTTAAGTCGACTCAGAACGACAGATTTTTGAGAAACTTTTCATGGTAATTTTATTTACTTTCAGAGTTTTTGCCAGAAATCTGCTGAGAGGAAGTCGCTGAAGAAATAATGATAGCCTGATTGGCTAAATCTGCGGCTTGTGTTTCTCTGCTTTAAGCAAATGCTCCAAGTGTTGAGCTTCTCTGATGGTTCATCATCAAGTAGAAGATATCAGGAGTAAGAACGAGCAATCGTTCTTAGTTCTGAAAACTTTAATAAGTATGAAAGCATTCTTAATTCTTAGTTACCTAGCAGTACTCCAATTAAATTTTATACTTCACTTGTTTTTTGAACTCTTTTTTAAACAAACAATTAAACTCAAAGAGATTGTTTTTGTGTATTTGAGTTTCTGCTATAAACTCGTCTCGATAATTGAGTAAAATTTTTAATATTTTCTCTCTTTCTCTCTTTCACTCGTTTCACACATAATTTAAGCCAACTTAGATTACGGATTTTACTCCCAACATCTGAACATCTTCAGCTGCTTTGACTTTGGTTTGTAACAATTCTTAACCTCTGCTAAAAAAAATCTTCCGCAACAGGTTAAATGTGTTGGTATAAATCCATTGATTTATTTGATTTTGATTTTCCTATTCTTTAATTTCCAGTTGATTGACTTCATTGCGATTTTCTTTAATTCTGCCAATACAATAACAATTTTTTTTCATACGTTCGTGTAAACAAGTTCATTGAAAATTGATTTTTCTTTTCGTAGATTTAGAACATGGCTAAATAAAGAAAAATGTATAAGAAATTTTCATTTTGAATTTGAAAGTTCATTTAAATGCAACGCTCATTACAATGTAGCAAAAACGTTGCTGTTGAGGTGAACGATTAAAGCAAAGAGTTTAAAATGTTAACAAGAATCTAACTTTCATTTCGTATGAATTTTAATTTTTTCATTATTTTAATGTAAACCCATGCAGTGTTAAGAAGTTCTTCCATTTAAACATGAGCAGTTAAATACAGTACAATAGCAGTTTTAACTTCCTTAAAAGGTGTTCAGATATACACCTTTATTGCGTAAATCGCGATAAACGCCATTATTGAGCTCAATATTTCATATAAAGTTTCAATTAATAATTAAGCAATAAATACATAAATTGTTATAATATTGAGTAAAACTTAGAATGCAACACTGTCATAGGTGTGTTTAGTGAGCATATTACAATTAACCTAACACTTTTTGCTGATATTTGACAACTAAAATGTCAACAATGACAAACAAAAAATGGCGACCAAAATAAAAAAAATGTTGTTAAAACAACCAGCTGTTTTGTTTGCCAGCTGTCAAATGAATGTTGAATAAGCTGAACTGCTTATATTATGTCTGAACACTTAAATTATTGACTCAATAAAAGTGCATATCTGAACAGGGCAACAATAAGCCTTCATTTGTTTCGCTGAAATTGTTTTACTGATTTTACTATAAATGTACAACTATTGTTGATGCTTCAATAATATTTGAGTGTCAATTATCTCATGAATCCTCCTTCAGAATCTCATTTAACCCTTATGCACTCCTTTCAAGTTTACCACTTTTATGATCCTTTGGGCACCTGTATACTAAGTGAGCCTATGGTCCTTGTAAACAATCTTTCTATAATTTTAACAGAAATTTAAATGTTTATTCGAATTTGATCCAAGAGGACCATGCAACAACGTTGTCTATAACGTGGCGTATTAGATGATCGATTTATTCTTGTACAGCTTTCATAAGATTTTTATTGCAGTTCCAAACTGGATTCATTATTGTCCTTATAACGTACTGTTACGTTTTTAACTTTCAAAAACATTTAAATTATGAGCTCGTAGATTGCAAATAAAGTAAAAATAAATTTGTGTTTAGTTTTAATTAAAATTCTTCATTATTCGCACAATTCTGTGTGCCACTGTTCACAACTTTATGTATACAACAACAATTGCTTTGTTATTCTACTGTTTACACCCTTTGAATAAACAATAACAATTACTGGACAATTATTTGACAGATCTTTGTAACGGAGATCTTCCAAGCACAATTAATCTCTTCAAACACACCGCGTCTTAACACAAGGTTAACTGAACTTCACTAACTCAGCCGCCTGCTTTGCCTTGCCTTTTATATGGCAACGTAAACAGTCTGATGAATGTTCCTTATGGCACAATTGTGCTTGATGGCGAATGTTCATGGCTTCGCCTTCTCGAGATCTCTATAAATCTAAACATCTTTGTTTTATTATTGTTGTTTGTGTATTTGTTTACATTTATTCTTGCAGTGTTTGTTGTTGTATTTTTGTTTACTTGTTTACCATCAACTCCAAATTTTGTTCTGTCGTATTGGTGTATTATCTCAGGCTTCTTCATTTCATCATATCTTACATAAAATAACTTAATAGGAGGACGTACATAATTGGCCATTGCAACCCTTCAGTAAGGATTACATGAGTGGCGGGACCTACAATTTAAAGTCGACTCGGAATGACAGATTTCTGAGAATTCATGGCAATTTTTATTTACTATCAGATTTTTTGGCAGAAATCTGCTTAGAGGAAGTCGCCGAAGAAATACTTTTTGATTTTGTCTTGATGTCTGACCTGGGGCTCGAACCCTGGCTTTACCCTACTAGGCTACGGCGACGACTTCAACCTATTTACCAGTACATCAAACCAATGAACAAAAAACACCATATGTTTTCAACCTGTTAAAGATGGTGAATTTTGCGAATTTTACGAACACTACAATACTTACTAGGACGTTGTACAATCGGTCAATTCGACCTCCGGGTACTGTAGTTGTCTTAATTGACAAGTACACGTCTTCTAATTAAAAGAAAAATAAAAAATTTGGCTCGTTTTCAATAAATGTTCCCTATGGACATATATTGTGTCTTGACGCTCACTTCATACCGGTACACCTAATATTTCTATACATTGTTAATAATAAAAATTTATTTCAGTGATAAAAATGAAATAAAAAAAGGCAAATAAAGCAAATAAATAAATTGATTTTGTGTAACTAATTGTCTTCCTTTCTTTCAAAAATTAATTTTCAAAAAATTTTTATTGTTTTTTTCTTCTTTTTATTTGTTTTAAATAAATGAAATAATAATTTTACTGTGTATTATATGCTCTGGAAGAAAAAACTGATGTGAACAGTTTTTCTGCTTTTAATTTAAATAAAATCAACAGACCATTAATTTATTTAAATGCCTCATTATCTGCTGTTTTATTTCAAATTTTTTATATTTTTTATTTTTTTGATACGAATTAAGAATGAAAATGAAAGTATGAAAGTAACAATGAAAGTGTTTTTATTTCTAATGGCTTGTCTGAAGCCTTATTATTGGCCTGTTTAGCCTACCGCTGTTGAAGGAAATTATTCAAGAAAACTTCGTTTAAGTCTTTACTTAAGGGTATTGTGTTTATAAACCAAATAAATTTGCGAAAAAATGATTTTGTTTTTCAATAAATTTTTTTTTTAAATAACAACCAACAACAAAAAATGTTGTTGTATTTATTAAACAAAATTACTCAACTGTTACTTGTTGCAGTTGTAATTTGTTTTTTTTTCTGATTTATGCTTTAATTTTTTGGAAATAAATTTTTTTGTTGGGTTTTTAAGTTCGGTATTCTGCATATTTAATGCTTAAATGAACAGTGCCGTGTTGTATTTGAGGAAATAAGGAAGTAAAATTATTATAAATTATAATTATTTATTAATAAAAAACATATATTTTTGTTTAACACCTCAATAGTTTCTTTGTTTCTTTGGTATTTCTTTTCGTTTGAAAACGAAACAACAAACTTTACAAAAAATGTAATAAATAAACGGAAGAAATCGTTTTGTAAGGAATATGGCAACTTAATATTCCATTAAAGTGTGATCCTCAGCTGATGTTGTTTATGAAGGGTTGCATAATCGTAGCCAAAGGGGGTTTATTGTTTTTCTCTTAGGCCGGAGGTGGGAATCTTCACTGGTGTCTACGTACAAAACCCACCAACTACACACTTCAACCACTCTCCCTCCGCGGGACTACCGTAAGGTATTACTTCGCGGAGGGCTGGTTAGCTTTAAAGCTTTGCCACACTAAGTTAAATTTCGCCTCCGTTTCTCCAGCTTTTGGAGTTATTGCATAACTTCAGCCATTCTCTGACTGTATTGGCTCCATAGAATCCTAGAATTCAACACCTCTTCCATAAGCCGAGTTGGTCAGAAACTCGTTTCCCCGGGCCATCTAAATCTGGGGCAGCCAGCATGTTAGAATATGTTCCGCATCTTCCTCCTCATCTACACAGTTTGGGCATAAAAGGGGAAATATCATGTCCAAATCTGTGCAGGTACTTCCTGAAGCACCCATGACCAGTTAGGAACTGGGTCACATAGTAGTTCAGCTCGCAATGTTCGTTCTCCATCCAAAGGGTTACATCAGGGACAAGGTGAAATGTCCATCTTTAAACCATTCTCCCATTGTGACTGCCATTTGTACATGGAATTCCTTCGTTCCTCTGCTTTTATAGCTGCCGTTTGTCCTGGATACTCGAGACGGCGAAAGTATATCCGCCTCATCTCATCCGCCAATATGTCTATCGGTATGGTCTTTGTCAATACCAGTACCGCTTCATTAGACACTGTCCTGAAGCCGCTTATCTGCCTAATCGCGCTTAGACGATCACTGAGGACAGTTTCCTCCTTGTCGTCCCTACGGAGAGCCAAAGGAGTTGTAATGGTCACTAGTGTACACATGCATGTATCCTAACGGACTACAGACAGAATTTTGATAATTTTCTGCATGACAAACATATATCGGGTGGGCCTTCTATCGGTTTAAATTTGAACCATTGATTATTTCCAATCTGGCAATACTTATGTCTAAAATTTCAATGTATGATCTCCACTGAACGTAATGAATAGTTTTGCGCTTGAGCAACGTTGGGATTTATTGGAAATTTATTTCCAAAACATAGACAATTGGACGGAAATTGCATGAAAAAGTATCACAAAATTTGGTAGCAGAGAAGGACCAATAGTACCTGATACATGCAATTTTGTTGCTAAAATTCGTAAAACTGGTTTCATTGTTGATGCGCCAAGACAGGAGCATGCTCGTACAGTTCGTACACCCGAAAACATCGAAGCCATGGCTGAGAGTGTGCTTGAGAATCCATCAACTCGTCATCGTTCTCAAGAATTGAACATTTCGCGCACCAGTTTACATCGAATTTTGCGAAAAGATCTCGGTATGACACCTTACGAAGTTCAATTGGTTCAGGAGTTGAAGCCACATGACCATCCGCTATGTTTTCGCTTCTCTAGATGGCCCATATGAAGTGATGTACGAGAATGAATACAAATGCTGACACATCCCATCAACTCACTTGAAGTGTTGCATTAATATATTTCCTATTCAATTTAGGTCAGGTGGATGCTAGAAAGATTTCTTTTCATTTGAGGCCATTGTTTCGTAAATTACTTTAAAATTATTCGAGTACCTAAAGTCATCGTAATCTAACAGGTAGTCTGAGGCTACGGTTCAAACCCTAGTTAAGAACAAAACGAAATATGAAAAAATATTTCTTCGGCTACTTCCTCTCAGCAGATTTCCAGCAAAAGCTCCGAGAGTAAAGAAAATTAAAAAGAATAAAGAATGAAAAAGTTTCTCAATTTGGTCTAGTAGGATCTCTCTCTCTCTCTCTCTCTCTCTCTGCAATGAGATATGTTATGCCTTTTTGAATTTATTTGTAAACTGTGATTGACTTGATACTCTATTGAGCGGGTCCACAAACATATGTTTGACAGTCAGTTAATTTTTAAAATTCGATTCTGTAGTCCGTTAATATAGGGTGGGCCATTTAAAAGTTTAAATTTAAACAATAAAACAAAAACGTTTAGAAAATTTTGCAAATTTTACTCTTTTGTTGTGAAGTACAATTGTTCCGGTTAGAAATCGAATATTATTTCATTCATATGGCTGCCGCAACTGGCCTCACAGTACTTCATTCGATCGGACCAATTTACTTGTACTTTTTCAAGTATATGGGGTCATATCTTGACAATGGCATCATGAATATTCGCCTTCAAATTCTCAATTGCCTCTGATTTGTCGGCATAGCACTTTTCTTTAACGGCGTCCCATAGAAAATAGTCCAACGGTGTCAAATCGCAGCTTCTTGGCGGCCAATTGACATCAGCATTTCGCCTAATCAAAAGGCTGTCAAACGTTTGACGCAATAAATCGATTGTGGCATGACATGTGTGTCATCCTGTTGAAATCAAATATTGTTCACATCAATGCCATGATGCGGGTACAAAAAAATTGTTGATCATGGTACGATAGGTGTCTTCTCCATTGACAGTAACGGTTGCGTTGTCCTCATTTTCAAAGAGATATGGACCAATGATGCCTCCGCTCCATAAGCCGCACCAAATAATCACTCGTAATGGGTGCATTGTCTTCTGTAAGATCACGTATGGGTTTTCTAAGCCCCAAATACGATAATTGTGCTTATTAACGTAACCACTAAGATGAAAATGAGCTTCATCCAAAAAGATACTTTTTTTTAGCAAAGTCGCCATCGTCGTGCAGTTTCTCGTTGGCCCACCTAGCGAAGAGAAAACGAAACGTAAATCGATTCATTACGTTCAGTGGAGATAATACACTGACTAAGAATACCAGAATGAAGGAACAGAATAAAATAACAAATATTTATTGCAGACTCAAAATCACCGATGGTTCAAGTTTAAACCGATAGATGGCCCACCCGATATAAAACTAGCACACCCAACATAACTGATTTTGTTGTCGCCGTAGTCTAGCAGATAGTTTGTTAGCTTATTAGACATAAAGCCAGGGTTCGAGCCCCAGGCCAGACATCAAGATGAAAATATGAAAAAATATTTCTTCGGCGACTTTCTCTCAGCAGATTTCTGGCAAAAACTCTGAGGGTAAATAAAATTGCCATGAAAATTTTCTCAAAAATCTGTCGTTCATAGTCGACTTTAACCTGTTTAACCGCCACTCATGTATAAAAATTAACACACACAACATAAGTGGTGTGAGAAACTTGAACGTTGTACAATGGGTCAATTCGACCTCCTGGTACTGTACTTGTCTTAATTGACAAGTACACGTCCTCTAACCTAACCTAACCTAACATAACTGATGTGAGAAGCTAGGTCATAATTCTTACCGAAGTTTTGTAATTGGCAATTATGTATGTATGTATATATGTATGTATGTATGTATGTATGTATGTTACTTTATAAGGGAGGGCAAACAATTTAATATACTAGAGCTGGGTATACAAATCTTTTGCAATTTGATCCATGCTTTACGACAACAACCAAATACTATCTTTCGCTAGTCTTACAAACGATTTTCTTTTTGCAAACTAAAATAACTAAGTATTGGTCCCAATACTTCTATATTCAATACTCCTTTTAACATTTTCTGGCTAGAACTACTTTTTTCCAACATTTTTGTAGTGAAAAAGCCATTTAAAACACATTTTTCAAGTGATTTTTCGTATGAATTTCTTGTATTTTTCCGGCCAATTATAACCAAGCAGTTGAAGTCAATTAAATAGGTCTTAAGTTCATATTGGTATTTTCTCTCCACTTTTAATGTAGCCCCAGCGTTATACAAAAAAAAAATTTTTTTCATTTAAAGTTTGTGTCTTAAGTCTTTTGTAAATATGGATGACCATATTCTTACTAGCGATTTAGTTAGGTTTTCAGTTAAGTTATCAATTAAATAAGGTTTTTCAAATTAAATTAAATAATTTTCTATGCCCCTTATAAAGAAATTTTCTTTCTGTGTACATGTACATGCTACCGGCACTACCTACTGTTACACTTGAACTTTCATGACAACATTTTCCATTATTACGGCATTAAATAATTTTTATTTTTATTGTTTAAGATCATTAATGTGCAACAACATTAAGTCGTTTAAAAAAAAATTGCAATTTGTTGCACATAACAAAGCATTTGCAGCAGAAAAGAAAAACTTCATCTTCAGACAAACAAACTGCTTCCAAGTAAGTGACTTTATTTTCAGCTCATAACTGCTATTAGTCAGTCAGTTAGTCAGTAAATGGCAATGACATCATATTAAAAAAAGACCAATGTGAACCATTTGTTTAATGTAACGTATACAGGCCATCAATTAGACTCACCCTTCAGAAGAGATTTCGCCAAATCTGTTTGTTTCTCTTATAATTTAAAACAGATTCTTTGTCTCAACGCATTATAGTGGTATGTACGTGCATGAGATTTGTTTAGATTTTAAAGTTTTGTAATACATTCGTAAAGTTTCCACCGTAAAACCGTAAAAAAATGTGTGAAATACATAGTCAATGTCATATTACATAAGAAGATAATGCAGCATAAAAACAAAACATAAAATTAATAATAACAACAACAAAATTTATGTTGCATTATAAAAATGAATAAATTTGTATGTGTCTGTCTGTCTAATGAATACAATATTTTCCTTTGTCTGCTTATTTCAACAAAAGTCTGGCAACATATTTAATTTTTTTGTTTAGATTTCACACATGCCTGCATACTTTGTGGAGCATTTAAATTCAGTTTCGTATCTCTCTCTGCTTGTTTACAATTTGGAGATTGAAAATCAAAAGAAAATTTGAAGGAGTATAAAAGTTTAAGGGCCATTATTACAACTTTCCGTTAAAGTTGGGTTTAGTTAAAGGTAACTTTAGCTAAAGTGAACTTTAAAGTCACCTTTAACTTCTTTTCGTTATTACAACAATTTTTATTTGAATTTGCTCACTTTGTTTATATTCGAAGTTGCCATATTTAAAATAACATTATAATATGGCAAGTTCAAACATAAAGTTAACTTTAAAAGTTACCAGTAGGATGATCCTCCCTTTAGCTTAACGCTCACTTCTACCTTATCGTCCACATATAATATTGAAAAACAATATATCTGCCCGTTAAAATTCTCTCTTTTGTTGAGGGCAAGTTGTAATAATGGCCCTAAATTTAAAATAGTCTTAATAGATTTGGTATCTAGATACCAAGCGATAATGCCTTAACTGGCTCAATCCTCGAACGCTCTTTCGTACTTTGCCTATTCCTTTCTTAAAGAAAGAAAAGGCTTTTGTCAATCCTTAAAAGGGTCTGATAAGAGATAATGAAAGTTCGATTCAAACTTTTATGAACGATTTTCACGCATTCGCTTTCTTTACTGCGTATACAGTAATCATTCGATTTACGTCGCCTCGATTAACGTTGTTTCGATTTACGTCGCCAAATTTTTTGTTAGCTCTAACTTCAATTTGTGTCGTCATTCGATTTACGTCGCCTTTTCTTGGAACCAACTGCGACGTAAATCGAGGGATTACTGTAACTTTTTTATGTTCCTTGTTAAAAACATATTACTTTGTAGTATGAGCAATATGAAATTCGATTTACGTCGTTTCGATTTACATCGCCTTTTTTTGGAACCAACTGCGACGTAAATCGAGGGATTACTGTAATTCCCCTTTGTAGCATAGGAAGTCCAACACGATTTAATATACTTACCTAACTGGTTATTACAAACCTTCAGTCAAGTTTACACCCTAGCTTCTCACATCTTTCGTATCGTATTAATTTTATCCATGAGTATCGTGACCCACAGGTTATATTCGACTCCGAACGACAGACTTTTTGGGAAACTTTTCATGGCAGTTTTATTTACTCCTAGTGTGTTTTGCCAGAAATCTGCTGAGATGATTGGTTAGGTTAGCATTTCGCTTGCGTTCATAGGTTATAAAAAGGTTTAGGTTTAGGTTTATATCGGAGTGGTAGCTCTGATGTCACAAAGCTCACTTGAGCAAGCATAGCGGCTCGTTGTGAACGGCCCACGGGTGAAGGCAGTCCCTGTACTGACCAAGTTCCACCAAAATCAGGGAAGAGGAAAAAGTTGGTCAGCGCAAGGGCTGCACATCAAAAGCACGACTACCCTACACTGGAAAACCAGCCAGAAAGTTTGTTGAACGAAGTTTGATGAACGAAGCTATCCTATATGAAGGAGACCAGCTAATAAGTCCAGACTGAAGAACAGAGCATACTTGACTATATTATCATCTTTTTGTTGAAAAAAATGGGCAATTCACTGCTACTTCCTGCGAGGGATTTCCATTTACAACAATGTTTTCCATGCCCGAGTATTCGAAGTAGTCTTCATTTGTCGACAAGAGGTGGTACTGGTAACTTTCCAAGTTGTGCGTCAATGGAGTAGTAAAGATTCGAAATTTACTTCTAAAAATCCTCTTCTTAGCTCGAAGTCTCGTTGCTTTGGTATATTATATACAGTGTACCAGAGGTTGGTCTTCCTCTCTCATTTTATAAATTATGTACTTATAGATCTGAACCTCCTCCACTCGAATCGCTCTCACTTCCTTGTTAACAGAAATTGGGAATATTGGCACATGATTAGTCTCCCGTACACAATAGCACTGACGTATCATCACTGAATTTATCTTATGACCCATAAAAAATCTTCTTGGAGATTTAGGTTACAAATTCTATTTAAGTACAAACCTTTAGTCAGATTGCCGCATAGTTTCTTACATTATCCATGTTGTGTGGGTTCATCTAGAAGGAGAAAGTCAACTTCCAACGAGAAAGTTCAAAGATTTTGCCAGAAGACTGCTGAGAGGAAGTCGCCAAAGAAATATTATTTAAAATTTCTATTAGAAAAGCATGAGCTGGGGTTTGAACAACAGCTTTGCATCTAATAAGCTACTAAACTACGGCGCATTTCAAATAACTTGAAACATGTAACTTCTGTAATGATGAGAATGAATCATTAGAATGCTTAATGTATTCCCAGAGGAAACACATGGGTGTATGTCAAGTGCCGAGCAGAAACCTGAAGCTTGTCAGGTTAATAAGCTTGCAGTAGACATTATAGGGATACCCTACATATATTGGGGGCAGTACTACAGATCGTATGTTCGCAGTACTGTGGCAATTTTATACGACGATAATAATACACGACATAGTAATACTAGTCGCCGTAGTCTAGTAGGTAGTGTGTTGGCTTATTAGACGTAAAGCCAGGGTTCGAGCCACAGGCCAGATACCAAGACAAAATACAAAAAGTATTTCTTCGGCGACTTTCTCTCAGCAGATTTCTGGCAAAAACCAACTCTGAGAGTAAATAAAATTGCCATGAAAAAGTTTCTCAAAAATCTGTTGTTCGGAGTCAACTTTAAAATGTAGGTCCCACCACTTATGTATAAAATAGACACACACAATACGGGTGGTGTGAGAAACTACTACAATTTGACCTCCGGGTACTATACTTGTCTTAATTGACAAGCACATGCCCTCTAACCTATTCTAACCTAAGGTGCTGCTGTACTCATCAGTAAGATCTTGTTTTGACATCACAAAATTTTGTCTATGTGTGAAGCTAAGGCAGTTCCCCATAACTGTATCCTCTAACACCGTATTGGTTTTAAAAGTGAATTAAAAGGCAAGAGTTTTCAGTCCAATCTAAAGCATAAGTGTCTACCAATAGGCCAATGTATTTGGGCTAATTTTCCTTCCATGTGAATATCGACATTACAACCCTTCAGTCAGGATTACGACCTAGTTTCTTACTTATGTTTTGTGTGTTAATTTTATACATGAGTATCGGAATCTACAGTTTAAAGTCGACTCCGAACGACAGATTTTTGAGAAACTTTTCATGGCAATTTTTATTTACTCTCAAATCTGCTGGGAGGAAGTCGCCGAAGAAATACTTTCTGCATTTTGTTTTGATGTCTGGCCTGGGGCTCGAACCCTGGCTTTACGTCTAATAAGCCAACCCACTACCTACTAGACTACGGCGACTATATATGATCAACTACTTGGTTATTTATTCGTACGAGGGTTCGTTCAACTTTATCCTCCATAGGTTTTACCATTTTTCAAGATAACATATATGTACGATCTTGTAAATGCTTGGAAGCTTTGTAGGGATTGATATCGTAAGCTGAGAAGAACAATGTCATCAGCAAAGGTAGAAATATGAAATAAACATTGGCTGCAATAGGCTGCTGTGATCTATCAAAGTCTCCCTCCTTAATAACAAGTCTAAGTCACAGAGGTAAGTTTAGACACAATTTAGATATAAGGACCTCGTGCCAAACCTTGTCGAAAGAAACACCGATAAATGGGGAAGATCACCATTTATTTTGCTCGAAAACATTTCTTCCTCGGTGCCGGCTATATCTATACCAGGAGATTTCTTCATATTGAGTCCAACAATGGTTTTCTATATCCTTTCGAAATTCAAAATTTAGTCGTGTCGCAAATCGGTCGTATCGTGGTAGCCTACCATAATAAACAGACACATTTCATTACATTTAATGTGAAGGTTTATTTGCGGTTTTAAATTTTTATAAATAAATTTAAATTTGTTTTAAAAACTACACAAAAAAATTAAAAGAAATATATTATTTATAACGGTATTCTCTATAAACACAGTGATGATTAATTATAAACAAGATTTATTAATTAAATACTTGGTATTCGTAAAATATCTTTTAAAATATAATACACACGTACATATAAATTACAACTAAATTATATACAATAATAATTAAATTAAATTAAATTTAAAAATAAAAATAAAACAAAACACAGTGCATATACATATAAAATTACAAAATTATGTCTTAAATTTAAAAATAAAATAAAAATATATTAAAATTGTATTTAAAATAAAAACTAACGAAACGAAAATTAAAGCCAAATTTTATAAAGAAATTTAATTTACAAAAATAATTATAAAATTCACAAATATTTAATGAAATTTAAAATGAATTGAACTGAAATAAAATATAGACTAGAAATCTAAAAGAAAAAAACCAAACGAAAAACAAAGAGGAGAGAAAAATTCTATAAAAATTCTAGTTTTATACAGAAATTTGCCATTAAACAAGCACTTTTGTGCAGGTGCGAAGGACCTTTTATATGGGAAGCTATTTCACTACGTTCAAGATTGTTAGTTTGAGGAAACTAAAATACTTTGGTAAACATTTAAAATATTATCGAATTATTTTTTTTTTTTTCTTAAAACCGATGGTCATTTTCATAAATCGTTTGGGTTCGAAAAAAAATATTTTATTTTGGCAATCTTGGAACAGAAAACAGAATTTTTTATGATTTATTTCGGTAATCACGAATTAGTAAGGCCTCATACCTTATTACATAAAGAATTTAGAATATGTTCCTTTTTAAAACAGTTTATTGCCATTTCGAAGGACCATAAGTTAGGTTAGGTTAGGTTGGAGTGGTAGCTTTGATAGCAAAGCCCTCTTGAGCAGGCATAGCGGTCCGATGTGACAACACGGGTAAGCGCAGTCCCTCTACTGACCGAATTCCACTCAACTCGTTTAAGCAGTTGATCAGTCCAGGGGCTGCACACTAAAAGTACGAGTAAATATTCCTAAAAATTTCTATTTGAAATTAATTTAGCAAAATGTATTCATTACAAGCAAATGTTATGGATTCGCCAAATCATAGATATTCTGTAAGACTAAAATGCCACTTCAATTCACCGCATCGTTGCAAGATTATGAACAGGGATACTCACTGCATGAATACGCAGAATTACGCCTAATATTCTAATCGCAACCAATATCATCACTCTGTAGCCAAACTGGCTTTCATGATCAAACGGATGAATGGAACATATGCCCATGGAGACCTTTTGTTACACGTATGGTTTAAAAAATGGACACAGGACGGAACTGGTCCTCTATATAAATTTGATTTCTGTTGAAATACCAGAAATCAAACAGCCGGCAGTAATAAGGTTTTATAAGGCCAACTTGATGACTTAAGTGTGTGGCCTAGTACCTAAATTTGGGAGAACTATTGATCTGTAAGACTCTAGAAAATACTGTTTTTAATCGCATTCATTTTTTGCGAAATACTTTCAAAAGCCAAATAATGGTGCCATGAATAAAATTTTTTTTTTTTAAATTTTTTGTAGATCCGTTGGACATAAAAATTCTCTTAAAAGAACTGTTTTCACAAAGGTATGGGCTCAGCAGATAACAAGAAAAAATTTGTAATATTTTCTGTTTATATGTAAAGCCAGAAATAAATTCGTTTCCCTTTTTAAGTATTTCAATATAAATCATTGACGCGAAGGACCATATATATTAAAACAAATAAATTCTATGCAACAAGCTTATGCTGCCAAAAACGTTTTTGAATTTTTTAGTGCACAAGATTAATATTTTCTGTTTATATGTAAAGCCCTAAATACAATTCGATTTCCATTTTTAATTACTTCCTTGATTCGAAGGACCAAATTTATTTATTTAAAAAACAACTACTTTTTTGAATGATTCAGTGAAATAACTTCAAAATGGACTAAAGTTCGCCTGTCAATATAAAAAAAATTATTTATTGGCTATCTGGTGATACATGGATCTCGTGATACAAATAATCGCTTAGAAGGACCATAATTGTATACAAGATTTCGGTATAAACCGCAGTATAAATGACAAATTTCTTTAATTTTGTTTAAATGTAAACCTAAAACCTAAGACTATACACAATTTTAAAGAAGTATTCTACACAATTATTTACAATTACTTTTTCGATCACACTACAACAACTTCTATGCTTTACAAAATCAATTTCGTTTAAAGCACCTTGAAATTTAAAAATTTTTCGTTTTACAAAAACCAATAAGAAAAAAAGTATCAATTTCGAGCACTTTGGAAGCCGCAAAAGAAAATATTGAAAAAGAAAAGAAAAAAATAAAAAGGAAAACAAGAAAACTAAAAAATAATACTGCTAAGAGCACATGATAATGGAGGAGAAGTGGAAATGGTTTAAAGCATTAAGAATGAAGGAGGGAGGGTAAGGGGAAATTCTCCTAATGTCATATTTCGCATTCGAACTCTGATATGCGATGATTGAAGTAGACCATGCCCTGTTCGAGATCCTCACTAAAACCGCTCACATCCATATAATCGGAAGCAGCCGAATCATCATCCACCCATTTGTGTAGAGAACGTGAGATTTCTAAGCGGCATTGGCTAAAACTCGGTCGCATTTGGGGATCCTTGTGCCAACAACGTGACATGAGATTGTAAAATTCATGGCGTCCTTCTTTTGGCAAATCCGGTCTTAAATCTTGTGGTACACGTCGTATAACTTCTCTGCCCGTTATTTGGCTATACGGTGTAGAACCTAAAAACAATTTTGGATAAACACATACATTCTTGCATACAATTTTCTCTTTTTTATATTTACCCAGTGTTGCTATCTCCCATAATACAATACCAAACGCCCATATATCTGTTTCTGTACTGAAGAAATTATATTGCAATGCCTCCGGTGCCATCCAACGTATGGGCAATGCAGGCCTTTTACCGATTGTATCCTGGCCATGATGTGATTTCTTTTCGCTACAGTCTTTGGGTGTACCGGGTGCCCAATGGTTCATTATGAATTTCCCACCAAAATCGAATTTAAATTTATTGAAATTGCTGCGCATTATCTCATTGGCACAATTTTTTTCCAGTTCTTTGCGTTTACGTTCCGCATCCAGATCGATGGACATGCCAAAGTCGCAGATTTTACAAACACCATTATGATCGAGTAAAACATTACGGGCTGCAAGATCACGATGAACAATCTGAAATGAAGAAGAAGAATCATAAATAGAATCGTAATAAAATTGTTTATTCTGTCAAGCTTACCCTTTTCTCTGCAATATATTCCATGCCGCGGGCAATATCCAAACAAAATCCGGCTAATGTACGCGGTGATAAAGGTGTTAAGCTACGACCACCTGGTACAGAGGCCGGTAAAATGTTTGTGGCATTGCGTGCAGCTCTCAACAGCGACAGTAAACGACCACGCATAGCATATTCCATAATAAGCATGTGAGGTTCTAAAATACGAAAAAAATTCAGAAAATTATACACAAAATAAAACAAGAAACCCAATAGCTTACCCGAATCCACACAGGCTCCAAGCAACGTTACCACATTTTGATGTGAACCCAATTTACGCATTATATTCGCTTCATCCTTAAGACTCAACTGGGTACTGCAAGCCTTTATCGTCTTGACAGCCACTATACGTGTAGCGCCAAAATGACCACTCAAGTCATCGGCTTCGGCTTTCCACACCTGGCCAAAGTTACCCTCACCCAAAAGACTTTTAAGACGTATATTCGAACGATCAAATTCCTGATCACTGGTAACGGAACTCTTATCATCATAGCGCTGCTGTGGGGTCAAATTCAAAGACACATTATGATTGTTATCCCGGGCTAAAGGCGCCGTTACCAATTTACTGTGTAAACTATGTTGTCTCTGTGGCGGCTTTTTCGGTTGATCCACCTCGTCTTGATCTTCCTCCTCCATTTGATATTTATGATCCAGTTTCTTGACCGGACTGATAGGTTGTTGATCGGTTATGCAAACATCGAAATCTTCATCATCCTTTAAAGGTCGTTTCAACAGATAATTGCGCACCAGATACAGTATTATGGCCAGTAAGGGAACGATACCGATGCCAGCCAATACCATTGTAACAATATTCATGCGTTGCATTTCCAAAGAAATTTCTTGATCATCGGTAACCACTGTAGAACTGATTTCACCGGTTATCACTGGCGTAGAAGTGGTCGAAGACAAAACTTTCTGTGTGGTAGCTAGAGGCCTTGGTGTCGGTGTCATTTCATGACCAATAGTGTTCACCGTAGACCTTATGGATGTCAAAATGGTTGTGTGTAATATGGTCGTTGATGAATCGGTGGTAGCACTATGAGGTCCATAAACAGGTAATGGAGGAGCTGGTAGAGGCGTTTTTGCGGTAGTAAAGTGCACATGTGGCCTATAAAAGTCGGTGGTTCGATTTACAAAAATTATTAGATTCGTTTTATCGTCGGTATTAATGGGCTGAGTTAAGCTGGGACCCATTTTTCTCAAGAGCTCAGTGTCTTCGTCACTGATTATGGTCTGTTTCGTTGTAGTACTGATACTAATCGCAGGTGTAGGTGCCAGTGTAGTTGTAGTCGTAATTGGAATTGCTGAAGTGGTGGTTGTAGTTGTGGGTGTCGTTATTGCTAAAGCCTGCTGATAAACTCGTGCTACTTCAGGTATTGTGGCCAGTGATGGCTCAGTGCTTCTGCGAGTATCAGTGTTCGTGGTAATGGTAGTGGGTGTAGTTGTAGATGTTGTTGTCGTTGAGGCAGTGGTGCTAGGTGGCAATGTAGTTGTAGTTGTAGTAGTAGTAGTAGTGGGCTTCATTGTAGTTGTGGTCGTGGTCTTTTTTGTGGTGATGGTGGTGGTAGGCTGCTGTGTTGTAGTTGTAGTTGTTGCCTCTGTTGTGGTACTTCTTGAAACAGTTGTTATCGGCGCTGTTGTGCTATCAATTAGCTGGTTATCCTCTCTAGTTGTTAGCCCAATTTGAGTCTTGGGCGAGGTTGCCATTTGCTCTTCATCACTAAGCACTGTTATAATCAATGGAGTTGACGAATATCTTGGCAATTCTTCCCTTAATGCCGCCATAAATGGTCTAGGAGAAGTAGAATCTCGGAGTTTATCCAAAAAGCTTGGTCTTGGCTGATTGATTTTTTCCACAACTTTAGGCTCCTTTACCACCTCGGCAACAATTCTTAACGTAGTACTCCTCAGTTCTGGTGGCACTTCGGATGTGGTTGATCTATTTATGGTGGTATAACGTCTATTAAAGCTGACACCATTTCTCATGTTATACTTAAAACGAGCACGGCTTCTTTCTACCGCCGACAGTGTAGAAGCCGAAGGCAATGTTGCCGGTGTAGTAGAGGATGTTTCGACATCAGCTACTGAAACTTCCAATAGCTTAGGATGTTCATCACTAATAGAGGTAATGGTTAAAGCATTTGGTTTCAAAGGAGGCAATTTCTGGCCAAAGTACAAATATGGTTGGATTTCATCATCCTCTATGGAGGTGGTAGCTAGAGTAACAGTAGTTACTTGGGACTGTTGCTTGCGTCTGCCTCTGAGTTTTGCAACGGTGCCAACTTTGTTCTCATCTGGTATGTGATTTAAAGTATCATTCTGTTCTTTTGCTATGACCAATAGACCATGCGAGGACTCATCTGTAAATAGGATTTCATTGGTATCCCTTTCGCCAGCTTGGGCAGTACCCGTGCCAGTCTTTGAGGCATGTTTCACTACCATTGTTGTGGCACCACCCCCGGCTATATTCGCTGTTGCGGCCACTCTAGAGAAGTTGGAACATTGACGCATACAGCTGGCCGTTGTACGTCGTGTAAAGTTTTTCGTACAATTTCGTATACATATCGATCGTGGATCGGTGGGTGATTTTGAGGTCGTTTCAACAGTTGCTGCTGCTGCTGTACGTCCCGTAGTGGCTATACGATTACGAAAACCAGGACGTTGTAAGGCTGTACGTCGAGCAGCCAAAACATTCATTAGGCGTCGTTCACGCTCCTGCACCGAAGTCAATAGCGGTGCAATAGAAGATCTCTGCGGGCGATTGGTGGTAGAAGATGCAGTACTCGAATGCTCGTAACCATCTGAAATAAAAAGAAGGAGGATATTAAAGTTTTTTGTTATAAATTTTATAAAGAATTTGTTTCTACAATCAACAAAACAGTTTAAAATTCTTGACATGTTTGTTTCGTTTATCATGTTAAATATTCTTTTGAGATGTTGATTGTCTAGATGAAACAGAAAAACGTTTATCATTTGTGCTTTTAAGACTCGCGTAAATAATTTTTTAAATAAACAATTCGTCATGCATATATGCATGAACAAAGCACTGTGAATGAATAATGACGATACAGCGTACCCATCCATCCATCCATTCATTCTAACAGAAATCAATTGAAGTTTACATTGCAATTGTAAGACACAGTTGGACTCATAGGTTCCCTATAAACCAATACGTACGAAGAAGGGGAGGTAATGACGCAGAGCACACTGTTTTCGAGTGTGCACGCTGGCAGAGCTATCGCTCTGTACTGACGTCAATAGTCGGAACGATCACAGCCGCTAATATTGTCGGGGTTATGACTGCGAGTAGTGAAAATTGGACCTCGGTAGTGAATTACGTAGAGCGCATTCTGAGACGGAAGAAGAGAGATCTTGAAGCTGCAGAACTAGTAAGCATGTCGGTATAGGTGATACTGTCACACGTGCCGGGCGTAACCGAGACGATGATCTAGACGAAAGGAATAGTGGAGACGCTTAGGTGACTCCTCAACTTTCGATTCGCAATCCGGACGCGGATATGAACATGAAGGGGCCAAAGGGCCAAAAGGACTCCACTCCGAAGTAATACCACCGTAGTTCCGGAGTGGGCACAAACAAGTCCACAGGAGACGAGGGGGGGATTTAGTGGGTGAGGGCCCCACACACGAAGGATGTGACGACTTCCTCTATGGTGCGGTTAGGTACATTTACCCCTCCTCGGCGAAAAAAATAAATAAATAAATAAACCAATACACGACAGTTTTGAAAAATTGTCATTGGCAACGTTTGGAATAAGAAGGTGAATCTGATTCGATCGATATATAGGGTGGATCATTTAAAAGTTTAAAATTTTGCCAAATTTACTTCTTGTTGTTGTAAAGTACAATTGTTCCGGTTAGAAATGGAATATTATTTCATGCATATTGCTGCCGCGGCTGGCCTCACAGTAGCACATTCAGTCGGATCAACTTTTCGTGCAATTTTTCGAGTGTATGGGGTCGTATCTCGGCAATGGCATCACGAGTTTATGGCCTTCAAATGTATCTGAAATTTGGAATTTTCTATTTTAATTTCTGTTTTTGATCGATGGCATGGGCTACCATTTGTTTTCTTAAGGTACTGCTGCGGTTTGTGGCTTTTAAGACAACAGAGTCAGTCCATACGATCTCAGTGGCCAGTTCACTTCATCTCCAAACCACTCTCAAATCACTCGAGCAAAATATCCAATGTGGCACGTAGCGTCGTTAAATTAAAACCAGTTGTCGTTGATATCCAATATACACCAAACGAAGTTAGTAATCATGGACCTATAGTGCTCGCCCTTGATAAAGATAGCCTGGCCAACTTCGTTCTCAAACAATCGTTCCCAGAATCAGCACTAATCAGTGAATCTTTCGTTATGCTTTGAATACTCTTGTGGATTAGTATCGCCCCAAATTCAACAATTTTGTTTGTTCACGTACCCATACATAATTGGTCATTACAACCCTTCAGTTAAGACTACGACCTAGCTTCTCACACCTGTTGTGCTGTGTGTGTTCATTTTATATAAGAGCGGCGGGACCAACAGTTTAATACTATGTTCAGACATGCATTTATATTGAGTAAATCGCAATAAACGACATTATTGTTCTCAATATTTCATATAAAATGTCAATTAATTATTGCTCAATAAATTCATAAATTGTTATAATATTGAGTAAAACTTAAAATGTAGCACTGTCATAAGTGAGGATATTACAATTTTCCGAACACTTTCTATTGATATTTGAAAACACAAATATCAACAACGGCAAAAAAAACAAAACAAAAAACAACAAAACAAAACAAAAACAATGTTGTTGAAACAACCAGCTGTTTTGTTTACCAGCTGTCAAATGAATATTGAATAAGCAGCTAAACTGCGTATATTGTTATGCCTAAACACTTAAAATATTGTACTCAATTAACCGAATATTGACTCAATAAAAGTGCATATCTGAACACAGTATAAAGCCACGAAATATTTTTGGGAAACTTTTCATGGCAATTTTATTTTATATTAGAGTTTTTACCAGAAATCTGCTCAGAGGCAGTCGCTGAGGTACTTATATATCATTTTGTTGGAGATGTCGGACGGGGCATTTGAGACGAGGCCTCATGTCTAATAAGTCAACACACTACCTACTAGACTACGACGACTTGATTATTCAATAAAAATTAGGGCCAGACAGCACACTCATTTTTATAAAACAGTTTTATTATTTGCCCCTGTTGTTGAACCACCCAAGGTGGTTCGACAAAAAAAACTGAATAAATGACAATTATTTGATTAACCCCTTTTGAGCAAATCAATGTCATTTTTGAAATTGTTTAACAGTTTTAAAGCCATTCGCTAGCGATGAAGATGAAGACATCACGAGCAACTTTCCTAATGCATTCCTTTCAACAGAAAAAAAATCCATTTCCTTTCAATAAATTTAAAGTTTTGCCTAGCATCACTTCTGTATCCCTAATGGGCATCACTTCTTTAATTTTCTCAGAAGTTATCGGAGTACTTGCTTAATGGTGGAATGTTTTTATGCAAATTACATTGATTCCTATTACCAATCTAAACAAATCGGGTTCCTCTTTCTAGTATATTAACTGCCGTCAAGCGATGCTAAAACTGTGATTCTTCTGATTAAATTAATAAATTTTGGAAAAAGTTAAGGCATCAGCCGTATCCCTGTAGCAAATATTCCCCATGGGCAACTGTTCCATTCATCCGTTTGACCGTGAAAGTTAATCTGGTACCAGGCTGATAAAAATAATTCCGCGTTCCGGGAGTATCAGTGTTTATAGTCTTGTGACGAAACGGCGAATTGAAGTGGCATTTTTATCTTACAGAATTGCTATGATTTCGCGATTCCATAACATTCCCTTGTTATAAAGACATTTTGCTAAATTAATTTCAAATAGAATTACTTTTAATGCGAAAATTTCATAGAAATATTTATGGACCTTCGAGGTTTCCAGCTTAGGAGGCTCGTGCTTTTAGAGTTCAGCCCCTGCGCTGACCAACTGCTTCGATGAATTCGGTGAAATTTGGTCAGTACAGAGACTGCGTTTACCCGTTGCGTTACAACAGTCCGTTATGTCTGCTCAAGTGTACTATGGTCAAAACTATCAACTACTATGTATCAAAACTACTACTTCGACCTAACCTAACGTAACTAATCCAGTAGCTAACATTTTTTAGCTAAGAAATGATAAGGTTAGGTTAGGTTAGAGGACGTACACTTGTCAATTAAGACAAGTACAGTACCCGGAGGTCGAATTAACCCATTGTACAACGTCCTAGTTTCTCACACCACTTATGTTGTGTGTGTTAATTTTTTATAGATGTGTGGTGGGACCTACAGTTTAACGGCGACTCCGAACGACAGATTTTTGAGAAACTTTTTCATGGCAATTTTCATTTACTCTCAGAGTTTTTGCCAGAAATCTGCTGAGAGGAAGTCGACGAAAAAATACTTTTTGTATTTTGTCTCTGATGTCTGGCCTAGCGCTCGAACTCTGGCTTTATGTCTAATAAGCCAACACACTGCCTACTAGACTACGGCGACTTCAAGAAATGAGAAACATGTAAAACAAAATTCACTGACACCTATCGGGGGCTTTCTGGACCTCTTGGAATAGTTTGTAGCATGTGTACCATAACGAATATCTTTATGCCTGTGATAAACGAGTGAAAAAAATCGAATATTCGGAATGCAACTGTGTTCCTATACTCGAGACGGCTGTAATAATTGCAAGATAATAAAAAAATTTGTTTACGTTGGCCACCTTAACTCAATAGAATTAAGTAGTGTAAATACGGTTAAGTTATGTGGAATGTGAATACCAAAATAAGAGAAACGATGTAATTTTTGGCACACACCTCGTATATATGGCTGCCAACTGAAAGACTGTTTTTTTTTTTGGTTATTAATTTCAAATTATTTCGTACCTCTATGTTTAATTTTTATTTACAAAACGAAAAAAAAGAAACCGAACGAAAAAAACAACAAAAGTAGGGTACAACATTCAGAAGTTATCGTTGGTAGCACATCAATTAATCAAAGTTGTTGAGCACAGTTGCTTGCTATTGTTTTCAGTTCAAATCAAACCAATGCTGGCAACAAAATCGTTTTTTTTTTGTTTGTTTTTTAAATTTTTTTTTTTGAAGCATTTCGGTAACTTTATTTAAAGTAAACAAAACAATATATGCTCGTACATCATTTTTGAGTTCAGTCTTGTATTTGTTGTTGTTATTATTGTTTCTTTAGAACAATTTTATTTGAAATATTTTTCATTATTTTTTTTAGATTTATTGTTCTCGGAATTCAATAAGAATTCTTAACAAAAATTTTTGAAACATAGATTTAAAGAATCCACTGCCTTGAGTACGCCATATTGAAGCTGAAAAAAAGATTTGAATAGAATTTTAAAAAAATTATTAAACAGCCATATTAACCGCACTCTAGTCTCTCTGCAAACCAAATAAATTCTCGCACCCCCTTAACTCGTGTCCTTCTAATTGAACGCCAATAAAATCCCGATAAAAAATGTGGTTTTTGCTTCATCACCTTTAAAAAATTTCATGAATTTTATTTATTCTGAACCTCCCATTAAAATCTGTGCAGCGATAAAAATAAAACAAACCCAACAACAACAACAAAAATTTTAATTCATTTAAAATTCCATTTTATAAAAATCAATGAAAAAAACAACAACAACAACAACAACAAATATACAAACGCCTCAATATACTTGTACATTCAAAAAATTGCAAACAATTGCTGCTTAAAAGGTTTTATTTTTCACAATCGAGGGAAACTTGTGGCGGCTTGGTTGGTTGGTATTAATCATTGTGTTATGGTACCGGGTGCTTATAGTGGAGGGGTACACTTGTATTTTACTTATACAGAGAATACCACAACAATAAACATATTCGTATGTACATACATATGTGCTCAAAATGGTGGTGGTTTGTTTCTATAAAATAATGTTATATTTACACTCATACAAATAATGTTAGGAATTTAGAAGACCATGAGCAGTAGCCTAGTATGTAATGTGTTGGCTTATTAGACGTAAATCCATGGTTCGAGCCCCAGGCCAGACATCAAAGACAAAATACAAAAAGTATTTCTTTGGCGACTTCCTCTCAGCAGATTGCTGGCAAAAACTCTGAGAGCAAATAAAATTGCCATGAAAAGTTTCTCAAAAATATGTCCTTCGGAGTCGACTTTAAACTGTAGGTCCCGCCACTCATGTATAAAATTTAACACACAACATAAGTGGTGTGAGAAACTAGGTCGTAATCCTGACTGAAGGGTTGTAAGGACCAATTATGTATGCATGTATGTACGAGCAATAAAGTCCACAATAAAATAACCAGAAAAATGTAGTAAAATTTTCTAAGAGCCATGCCATGAAACAATAAAAAAAATATTGTCATCTGCCTTCTCCTTGGCAACATATTCATAAGAAGTTGAACCCCCCCTAATAATTTAGAAAGACTTTTTAATTCTTTATCAAACTAAGTCGGATCATTCATTGTCTTCAAACAACCACTTCTCTTCTTTTTTAGGCCCTAAACGAATTAAGCAAACTTCCAATAACCTTATTCGAAATATATATAGGGTGGGCCATCTATCGGTTTTAATTTAAACCATCAATTATTTCGAATCTGGCAATACTTATGTCATGCTATTCTATCACAAAATTCAGTATATTATCTCCACTGAATGTAATGAATCGATTTAAGCTTGAACAACCTTGGGATTTATTGGGATGGGCCAACGCAAAACTGCACGATGATGGCTCAGAAAACCCACACTTGATCTTACAGAAGCCAATGCACGCATTACGAGTGCCTATTTGATGGGGCTCGCCAAGCGGAAGCATGATTGGCCCATATTTCTTTTAAAAGGAGGACAGCGCAACAATCACGGTCAATGGAGATACCTATTGCATCATGATAACTGATTTTTTTGACACCGCTCTTCATAGTATTGTTGTGAACGATGTTTGGTTTCAACAGAATGGCACACAGCTCATGCCACAATCGATTTATTGCAGCAAACGTTTGACGGCCATTTAATTAGCCGAAATGATGATGTCAATTAGCCACCAAGAAGCTGCAATTTGACATAGTTGGACTATTTTATGTCAGGAGCCGTTAAAGAAAACTGTTTTGCCAGCAAACCAGAGGCAATGGAGCATTTGAAGGCCAGCATACGTGATGTCATTGCCGACATACGACCCCATATACTAGAAAAAGTGCATGAAAATTGTTGCGATCGAATTACGTGCTGTGAGGCCAGCCGCGGCAGCCATATGAACGCAATAATATTCCATTTCTAACCGAAACAATTGTACTCCACAAAAAAGTTAATTTGGCATAATTTCAAACCGTTTTCGTTTTATTGCATTTTTAAATTTAAACTTTTAAATGGCCCACCCTATATATGTACATATGTCCTCAACGTTTTACCTCCTATGCTATGAAGTAACATATATACACATATATAACATAGTGATAGTTTTACTCGTATTGAACCCATCTGAAAAAATCATTTCCTCTCAGCAAATACAGAACCTTACTTTGTCGTCATGCATAGCATATCAATGATGTAAACCGTTTTGGTGGACTTGAGCTTAAATGTTTGTTTTTGAATACAGTTTGATTGTGTCGCAATTTTTGAGAAACTTTTCATGGCAATTTTATTCTACTCTCAGAGTTTTTGCCAGAAATCTGCTGAGAGAAAGTCGCCGAAAGAATATTTTTTCGTATTTTCGTTTTGTTATAAATGAGCTGGGCTTTGAAACGTGGTCGGTCGCATGCCTAGTAAGCCAACACACTATACTAGACTACGGCGTCTATATGGGAATATAAGAATGTTTCATGACAGTCTGTCAACTGAAGATGGAAGAATCTTCTTATGCGTTTTTCATATTTTTTTGTTCTTCTTTGCTTTGCGTATATCAAGTTAGTTATGCTAGTCCAAGGATGGCCATAGGCCAGACATCTCCAACAAAGGAAAAATATTAAAAAAAAGTTCTTCGGGGACTTCTCAGCAGATTTCTGCCAAGAACTCTAAGAGTAAATAAAATTGCCATGAAAAGTTTCTCAAAAAACTGTCGTTAAGAGTCGACTTTAAGCTTTAGATCCCGCCACTCATATATTAAATTAATACACCACATAAGTGGTCTGAGAAACTAGGTCGTAATCCTAGCTGAAGGGTTTTAATGGACAATTATGTATGTATGTTTGTGTAAGCTTAGGTTTGTACTCAAAGACTTTAATATGCATACCACACCATTTTTATGATATTATATCAACGTATTGCAGGGCTTGGAAAATATTACACAATTTCCATGCCCAGGCTCAGGTCAAACGTTTGAAAAAAAACGCAAACAAAGGCTCAGGATCTGTTGCTATTTCTTCTATATAAACTCGCTCGAGCTATTGTTTAACAAAACTTTTATTCTGAGACTAAAGTCTGTCAGTTAGTCAATCATTGTATGTTTTAAATGGCTTGTTGTAGTTGTTATATTAGCAACTACAATGTACTCTCATACAAGTCTGTTGTACATACAATTTGAATTCGAATACGAATTTCTATTTAAGCTCGAGTGTTTTCATATGAAAAAAATTAAATAAAAAAAAATATTTTAAACGTATATTTTATTTTGATTTTCTTGTTGTTGTTGTTGTTGTTGTTGTTGTATATGAAACAAAAATATTTTTTTTATAACAACAAGTGTAGGTTGCTAGTAGAGTGTATGGTATACTTACAGAGCCATGGTTAATGGAATATTTTTTTTGTTATTTTTTTTTTTTTTTTGTTACGACTTCTTAAAGTCAATAATAGAAGAAACAGAAACAGAAACAAATTTCATTGAAACTCTTAACAACGTGACAAGACGCCCAAATAGTCAAACCGAATATATTAGATGTTTTGACTCGGCTTTAATGCCTGGTATTGTCTTGGGTTGTATTGAATGTCGGCGTAAACGTAAACGGCAAACACAGCAAACAGCTGCAGCAAATGGCTTTAAAGAAAAACAGTTGTTGACTGGTATTTTGTTTTAAAACAAAACATTTTCAATGTTTTACGAAAAACAATAACAACAAAGCTTTACAACAAAAAAATGTGTAGAATTCTGTGTGATATTTAAATAATTTGAAATTAAAAAAAAAAATACAAAAATAATTCAGCAGCTTTAAGCTTAACTTGAAGGAAAATGTGAACAACATTTAAAATATTGTAAAAATCAAATAACAACAGTAAACAAATAGTTCCCCTTTAGGTCATCTGTTGCATCAGTTCAAGCACCCAATTTTTTTTCTTCATCTTAACAGTGGCTCAAACAGCTGCATCTACCGTTTGACACAAACTGTGGCCATTTGTTGAGGTAATTTCTGTCTGTATTTTCTTTTAAATTCCAAATATTTATTCTATTCTATCCCCATTGTTTTGGACCTTGGCCTACTGCGGGTTTTGAATTTTTTGTTTCGCAATTTAAGTAAAGACATTTTATTTATTTCTTTAGCAGCTAATTATCATAATAGAAATCCGTTAGAATTGCTTTTTTCTTTTGTTATAAATTTTTAAATAATATCCACAAAATGATAAATTAGTCTCTGTCTACGTTTATCTCTATTTATTATGGCCTTTTGCTACAGTTACTGATTTCATGGCTGAAAGGTAAATAAAAACCAAAAAAAAAATAAAAAATTCTTTTGATTTTTCCTTAAGACTTGGTAAACATAATGAAAACAAATTAAAGCCCAGTGTATAGTAGACTAAGAAGCTAGGAAATATCGTATTTAGCTTTACAGAAAACATATTTTAACAACAAAGAAATGTTTTACAACACTGAAGTTCGTATGCCTTAAGGGTTCTATTTTATAATGGTACAGGGTCATAGTTGTCAAGCTAATAAATATTGTTTCCCTTAAAAACCATATAAAATTACAAATTAATAATCCGTCCCCTTCTATTTTTACACTGATTGATCATGATCTTTTACTTTTTCTAAGAAATTACACAACACAGACCTTCAAAATTGGACAGTTGTTAACAGCCATCTTGTAGAAGCTACACTCAGCCACAAAAGTATACATACGGTTAACAGATTTCAGAAATTTTTTAACCAATCCGTTTTCGTTGAAAATCTTTATAATTGTCTGACATTTTTCCTCGATTTTAAGACGGTCTTTTGCATTGGTTAAAAAATTTCTGAAATTTGCACAGGCCTGCACAGGCCCACAAAAGTATATATGCGATTAACAAATTTCACAAATTTCTGAACCAATGCAAAAGACCGTCTTAAAATCGAGGAAACATGTCAGACAATTATAAAGATTTTCAACGAAAACGGATTGGTTAAAAAATTTCTGAAATTTGTTAACCGTATGTATACTTTAGTAACAGTGTGTACCTCTGTCGAATTAGTTGTCATTTATTTACTCTGTTTCATCAAACCACCATCGAAATAAAATTCTTTTATCAAAATGGATGTTCAGTTCGGATTCGAATTTGGATTAAATAATCATTTTCAGCAAAGAGGCCTATTTCTCAATGAGTGGGTGCAAGAGAACATATGAAATTGTCGAATCTGAGGAGATTTTGTATTTGATTTTGTAATCGCCGTAGTCTAGTAGGTAGTGTGTTGGCTTATTAGATGTAAAGCCAGGGTTCGAGCCCCAGGCCAGACATCAAGACAAAATACAAACAGTAATTCTTCGGCGACATCCTCTCAGCAGATTTCTGGCAAGGACTCTTAGGTTAAATAAACCTGCCATGAAAAAGTTTCTCAAAAAAATTTGTCGTTCGGAGTCGACTTTAAACTGCAGATACCGCCACACATGTATAAAATTAACACACACAATATAAGTGATGTGAGAAACTAGGTCGTAAACCTGAGTGAAGGGTTGTAATGACCAATTATGTATGTATGTATGTATGTATTTGATTTTAATTAAAAAAATGTTTGTTTTTCTAAAAACAAACCCTCAGGGAATGCAATACAACTTTTACAACTTAAGGAGAGTGCCCGAAAAAATTTGATATTTTAGCAATTTTTTTGAATTTTTTTTTTTGAATTTTAAAAACTGGCAATGAAACAATTTTGAAATAAAAATAACGGTAATTTATTAATGTATATATTTTTAAATGTACAGTTTCTTTTGACGCTCACTGTACATGCATACATAATTTTTCATTACAATCCTTCAGTCAGGATTACAATTTTATACATGAGTAGCGGAAGTTTAAAGTCAACTCCGAACTACAGATTTTAGAGAAACTTTTCATGGCAATTTTATTTGCTTTCAGAGTTTTTGTCCGAAATCTGCTGAGAGGAAGTCGCCGAAAAATATTTTTTCACATTTCATTCAGTTGGAGATGCCTAACCTGGGGTCTACCTAATAGTCTACGGCAACAATGTATTGCATTGATATTAAAAGATCAGATTGCAAATGAAGAAAAAGTGGGTATAATATATGGATATGGACACTGGACCAGCACAAGATTTTTTACAACTGTTCCTCGCAAAAAAAACTAGAAAACCTTATGGTTTTGGAGAATGCTCTGCAACCAAAATGAGTATAGCATTTGTAGGTACTTTCAACGTGGAAATTTATTCCATTCACACAACTATAAGAAGACATGAAAATACAGACATTGAGTAGGACCACCATCCTAGCACTACTCAGAATGACGCAAAATTAGTTTAGAACTCTCTGATCAAGCTAAATTAGCCACGTAGGGACAACACCTTCAACCAACTTCAATGCATTGCGAGTAATAGAAAGGAAGTTATCATTGTCTCTACATTAATAACCTAAAATTTTATTAATTTATTATGATTGTAGTAGTGTAAAAACAATGAACATTTAAAGGGGAAGTAATCCCACAACATACACACTAATGAACTAACGCACTTAACTGCCTCTAGGCCATCAGGAATATACCAGCAACTTTGAGTTGTGTCTCACCCTTGAATAAGTTACTGTCCTGCTTACTTATTTAATTAAACATTGCAACCCTTTAGTCAGGATTACAACCTATCTTCTAACACTACTCATATTGTTTGTGTGTTAATTTTATCCACTAGTGGCGGGATCTACTGTCTAATGTCCACTTCGAATGACAGATTTTAGAGAAACATTTCCATGGCAATTTTATTAACATTCAGGGTTTTTGCCAGTAAATCGATGAGATAAAGTCACTGAAAAAAATATTTTTTTTATATTTCGTTTTGTTCGACTATCTACAAGGCTAAGGGCCATTATTACAACTTGCCGTTAAGTAAAGGGAGTATTTTAACGGGCAGATAAATTGGTTTTCGATATTATAAGTGGACAATATGGTAGAAGTGTGTGTTAAGCTAAATGGAGGATCACCCTATCGGCAACTTTTAAATTTAAGTTTGTTATTTTCAATATGGCAACTTCAAATAAAAACAAAATGAGTATATACAACAAAAAAAAACGAAGCCCGTCGTTGCCACTGCGTTTAGGAAAAACTTGTTTAATTGAGCAGTGTTATCAGCATTGCTCCGGCACTGCCATATTTTTGAAAAAGTTAACTTTATTTTATCATTAGGTTGTAACAAAGAAAAGATGTTAAAGGTAACTTTAGCTAAAGTCAACTTTAAAGTTACCTTTAACTAAGACAGCCTTATTACAACTTCCCGTTAAAGTTGAGTTTAGTTAAAGGTAACTTTAAAGTTGACTTTAGCTAAAGTTACCTTTAACTAAACTCAAATTTAACTGGAAGTTGTAATAAGGCTGTCCCTTAGCTAAAGTCAACTTAAAAGTTACCTTTAACTATTTTAAACTAAACTGATTTTAAACTAAAGCAAGCTAAAACCCAATCTACTTTCAATTATCTTTTCAAAATATATGGCAGAGTGAAAAAAGTTTGCTTGCTTACAAATCATGTTCAATGAGTTTTACTGCTCATGCATAAAATTTTATTTCTTTTTATCGTTGTTAATAACATGAAAATATAAGAAAAAAAATTATTCAATAGAAACATAACATTAAGGGTATTCCACTATGTAAGCAAAATTTGTGTGTTTTTTGCATAATTTTTTCTTTACTTTAAAGCAATTGAACTTTTATATCAGAAAGTACGAAATTATTTTGGATGTATTTTCCTTTTTAAGTGAATACCCTTAATATGTCTGATGTTAAAAGAAAAACTTTAGATAACATGTGAAAAATCTATAACACATTATATTATTAGAGATTTTCTTTCTTCTTACTCTGTTGCAATGAACATGTTTATAATTTATACGAACATATGCATTTACATGCTTTTGGCCCAGAGCTGGGCTAAAACTAAACAAAAAAATTAAAAAAGAAAAACATGGAAAAAATAATTGAAACTGAAAATGTTGCTGAAACTGAACTGAAAAGTGCTTGCAAAACGTGCTAATATTTACGTCAACATAACTACATGACATGGTTTTCCAGTTTGAAAATAAAAGCATTTCCCACACACACGTCATACGCTTTCATACATTTGTTTATAGAATGAAAGTGCTTTCCCACACCGGCTGATATTTGCTTGGATTTTATGTTTTAATATTTCCTCTCTTGAAAGAAACATAAAGTAGGAGAATGTTATGACGTCTATGTACCCTACTTCAGAGATGATTGGGTTTTAATTCCGTTAGGATAAATGTAAGCTTTCTTAGTGTCATGAATTCCTTAATGAAGAATGGATTTTTTTTAAGATAAATTTTGCAAACTGTTGGCATTTTTGCTAATGGAACTAAATCTAGAGTAATGCTAATTTGAATACCGTTATACTCTGATTGTTATGAAATCAATACGGCATGGCTGCTTTAGAAACCATACGTATAGATGCAGAGGAAGTGATAACACAGCCTCTCATGCTTTATTTTGTCCCCACCAAAAAAAATGTGTTTTTCTGAGTCATCAACGGAGTTATCACCCATTAATGTCAAGGTATACACACATACATACATATACAATTGCCCATTACAACCCTACAGACAGGATTACGACCTAGCTTCTCACACCACTTATATTGTGTGCATTAATTTTTGTATATGAGTGGCGGGACCTACACTTTAAAGTCGACTCCGAACGACAGATTTCTGAGAAACTTTTCATGGCAATTATATTTACTCTCAGAGTTTTTGCCAGAAATCTGCAGAGAGGAAGTCCCCGAGAAATTTTCTTCATATTTTCGTTTTGATCTCTGACCTGGACCTTAAACCGTGGTCTTACGGCTACTAAGCCAACACACTTCCTAATAAACTACGGCAACTTCGAAAGTCGCTATAGTCGTGGTTTAAATGTGCAGGTAGTCGTATTTTTAATGTGCAGCCCTAGCGCTGACCATCTTCTTGCCTAGTTTGGTGGAATTCGATCAGAACAGAGACTGCGCTTACCTGTGGCATCACAACGGGCCACTATGCTCGCTCAAGTGAGCTTTAGTAATCAAAGCTACCACTTCGGCCTATCCTAACCAGAGTCATCAAAATAAACTGTCTGTGTGTATGAAATGATTTCATCTTTTAAGAGAAATTTTTCTTCCATCAAGGCCGATCTTCCAGTTTAGAAACAACAGTCACTCTGAGCTGAGATCGGACATGGCAAATGTTTGGCAGTTCACCTACTCGAAATTAATGCAGCAGAGTGCCTATAGTATTCAGCAGGCTTTGCCTTGGTTCAAGTGATGGCTTTGCCCATGAAATTCAATTTTTTTTTCTTATCAAATCACACTGTAGTCTGTTGTTAATGACTGCCACACAAACAAAATGTCACCAAATTTATTCAAATTTTGATAGAAAACAACTGGTTGATGTCCGTTTACATGCACAAGGTTGTATTATCAATTAAAACTAATGTCACAACAAGAACTTTTTGGTTCAAAATTTGCGAAGCAATTTCCTTAATTTGACTCATACAAAACTATTAAGCGATACTAAATCAAATGGCAGCTAAAAAGTAGATTAGAAATTAAGTTTTGAAAGGAGTTTTTACATTTTAAAGATTGAATAGGTGATAACAAAAGTTATTAACCGATTCTCGTAGAAGAAATTAATTTCGTATTTTAATTAAAAGAAGCGCATGACCTAAATCGAATTCAACAATCGAAACATAAATTGAAAATGCCATAGCGTAGTGGGTAGTGGTAGTGGGCTTATTAGACGAGAGTCCATGGTTCAAACCCTAGTCCAAATAACTCGAATAAAATGAAAAAATATTTCTTTTTGCATATTTACGAAAGGCTTATCATACTAGAAGTTGTTTCAGCGGTTGAATAACAAGCTTAACAGCAAGGCTTGTTTGTAGAAACTGAAACCAATCAGTTAAATACCAGGTGTTGCATTGTTCGTCAGAGTAAATAACTTTGCTATGAAAAGTTTCTCAAAAATCTGTCGTTCAGAATCGATTTTAAACGGTACTCATTAATAAAATATACCCACCCATAACATGAGTGGTGTGTGAAACTAGGTTGTATTTTGGACTAAAGGATTGTAATTACAAATTAAGAAAGTAATACGGTATTGCGTAAATAGCAATAAATGTCATTATTGAGTTCAATATTTCATACAAAGTTTAAATTAATAACTAAGCAATAAATACGCAAATTGTTGTAATATTGAGTAAAACTTAAAATGCAGCACTGTCATAAGTATGTTTAGTGAGCATATTACAATTAACTGAACACTTTTTGTTGATATTTGACAACTCAAATGTCAATAACGACAAACCAAAAAATGAAATGTCAAATAAATATTGAACAAGCAGCTGAACTGCGTATATTATTATGTCTGAACACTTAAAATATGGTACTCAATTAACCAAATATTGACTCAATAGAAATGCATATCTGAACAAAGTATAAGTAAGTAATTGGGCTTTATTTCGATTACAACACCAATAGTTAGTTAATCCATTTAATTAAAAAAAAGGTGCTTCTACCAAATTAAATTCTTGTTATTAAAGAAAACGTAGGGAGTTTTTCGGTTTCAGTGCAAATTTTTCTTTTTAAGTTTAAACATAAAAGCGAAGATCAGAAGAAAAGGGAAAAGAGAAAAGAAAACAAAATCGGCGAAAGTTGTTGTAATAATTATAAAATGAAAACAAAACAAAAAAGTTTCAGTTTTTATTTATTTTTTCTGTATTTATTTGCCAAAAGTTAACATTTCACATAAAAGGTCAGCTGGAGCCAAAACAAAAGCCGACAAACAAACGTACGTATACCAAAGACCAAAGAAAACAAGCCAGCCAGCCAGCCAGACTGCCAGCCAGCCTGCCAGCCAACAGTTGTGATGTTGTAACATTTGTTTGATTTTTTGTTTACATTTTTCTTTTGCAAAATTTTATAATAAAAATTAAAAAAAAAACAAAATCTTGAAAATCGAATGCATTTCAACTTCCTAATTTGGAAATTTACATAATAAATCTATTGGATTGAGAGAAACTTTTAGGAAAAATTCAATGAGAAATAAAGTGAAAAACTAAAACACATTTAAGAGTAAATTTTGGGCATTCAAAACCAGTTTCGTCTGCATAGCTTGTCTCCATATTTTTTGGGGCACAAAATTAATTTTACTTTCATTCCTTTACTTTATTCTTGCAAACTGAAGCTGAATTTTAAAAGAGATTTTTTGGAAAGTTTTCTGATACGGTTTTAAAATAAAAGTGAAAAGAAAGTGAAAGTTTTCGGTTCTTAAAAGCAACAAAAAAAGTATTAAATGCCGTAAATTCATTATAGGCTCGTAATTTATAAAATAAAAAAATATCTTCAGTCTTAATACTCGTGATATTTTTTTAAATTTTTATTTTATTTTTTGGTGTCTCCAAAATGTAAAAATATGGTAAACAGGATGAAACTGTTCAATACATCGACACCCATCCCCACTTATTCTTCCATTTATCTAAATAGTACATCATATGTGTCTTGTTTAGGACGACTCTTATTTGTTTTGTTTTTCTCGACATTGAAATTTGCTTCCCTTTGGTCATTTCTCCTCTTCAGTATCATCTCCGTTGGGGTCTATTAAAAGAAGCATTATTGACTTCTGCTTTAGAAAGAGACATTGACTCCTGCAGGTACTCGAAGCAGCCATGGCCCGAATATGATTACTGACGCTTTATGCTGGGCCTTCCTTAATAGACACATACATAACATACATAATTGGTCATTACAACCCTTTAGTTAGCATTACGACCTAGTTTCTCACACCACTTATGTTGGGTGTGTTAGTTTTTATACATGAGTGGCGGTATCTGCAGTTTAAAGTCGACTCCGTACGACAAATTTTTTTGAGAAACTTTTCATTTTACATTTTATTAATCTCAGAGTTTATTTACTCTCAGAGTTTTTGACAGAAATCCGCTGAGAGGAAGTCGCCGAAGAAATATTTTGTCATATTTCGTTTAGTTTGAGATGCCTGATCTGGAGTTTGAACCGTGGCCTTACGTAAAATAACCCAAAACGCTACCTTCTACACTACGAGAACTTCATTCAATTTTATTTATTTTATTTCATTAAGTTAGCGGACTAGGTGGTCCTTATGGCCCCTTGTGTTCTTTATTTTATTAAGGAAGACATGAAATATTAACACACTATTGGAAACCGTACTCGTCACTAAAGCCATGTGATGACTTTGCGTTAGAAATACTTAAAAAATTCGGGAAGATTATTCGCACAAGTAGTCTACCTAGTCGCCGTAGTCCAACGCACTACCTACTAGACCACGGCGATTTCAACGCAACGTCATATTATTATAAGTAATGGGGTGTTGATCAAAATGGGGTTTGCCTCAAACACTTCTCGACAAACTGCCTGAGTGCTCTTGCTGGTTAGATCTCTTGTGAGACTTAGTTAATCTCTAGCATCTGGAAAAAAAACGATATATGAAACAAAAAGACATTTTTTTTGGGGAACTACCCTCTCTGTCTCCTCGTGGAAAACACAATCAACAATCTGTTTTACTGGTGAATTACTTATGGAGATATGTATAATGTATGGACGTGATATATTGATTCAGTATTAAATGACTGACGATTAAAGTCGCCGTTGTCTAGTAGGTAGTGTGTTGGCTTTGGTGAGGACTCGGTTGAAACCCCAGGCCAGTCATCAAAACGAAATATGAAGAGAAATATTTCTTCGGTGACTTCCTCTCAGCAGATTTCTGACAAAAACTCTGAGAGTAAAAATAAAATTGCCATGAAAAGTTTCCCAAAAATCTGTCGGTTGGTGTCAACTTTAAACTGTAGGTCCCGCCACTCATATATGAAATTAACACACACAACATAAGTGATGTGAGAAACTAGGTCTTAATCCTGACTAAAGGGTTGTAATAACCAATTATGTTATGTATGTACGTCAATATATTCGTGAATTTTTGAATTAACCGTGATGTTGAAGTCGTAGACGTAATCTAGTAGGTAGTGTGTTGGCTTATTAGACGTAAGGCCACGGTTCAAACCCCAAGTAAGACATTTTCAACAAAAAAAAAATATGAAAAAATATTTCTCTGGCGACTTCCTTTCAGCAGATTTTATTTATTTATTTATTTATTACAATACAATTACAAATTATATATACGAGCTGAGTAACTTTGACTATATGCTCGGCGTAGTGTCACAGACCAGAGCAGTGTTGCAAAATTGAAATTTTTAAATGGTACTGAAAGAGTACATTTTTGCATCAAATAGTACTTTTGTAAAAAAATATTTATTTATACTTAATACACGTACGGAATGGAATAGAAATAAAAATGGAAATGGAATAGAGAAGCCAAGGTTATATAACGACTGATTCAGAACGTATAGAACGTAAAAGCTTTGTTTAGTCAAATGTCAAAGGAACGTAACGGACTGTACATTTATTTTAGCATATTAAGAGCAAATTAAATACTTATGGAAATTACATTACGGTTTGGCAAGCATTCTCATTGGTTTTCGTATTACAAAAACGAACGTACGTTGCATGGCCGTTGGGCTAACCGCGGCTAAAAGCTAATTCTACCTTTAGCATTATATTGAACATGTTGCCAACCCATTAATAGTTAAAAACCGCAAACGATAAAATATGTCATAATAAAAAAGTACTAAATGTGTAACGGAGGTACTGTGGCACTTTTGAAATGAAAAAAAATACTGAAAAAAGTACTAAAGTACTGTATTTTGCAACACTGGACCAGAGTCTCTGGAGTCTCTTGCATTGACTTAATATGGCTTTCGAAATGATTTTTTATGAGCTTAAACGAATTAAAACGCAAAACCTAGTTTTACGTACGTATGGCTTCTAAAAAAAGAGGAAAAATAAGGTTAATCGCTAGATCGCAGTTTAGGGGTTAAATTTAATCAAATTTAGTTCAGCTTTATGCGTACAAAAGGGTGTCCTTTGCTTTTGCAGAAGTCTTGCTTTAGTACAACAAGCGGTTGTAGGTAAAAAAATTTCGAATGACTATCTGTTTTCATAGAGCCTAAAACTGTAATTGCTTTAACCCTGGATTGAAATAATATTTAAGGCCCCTAGGCCTTATTTAATATTAATAATTTGTAAAGTAATTAATCATCTGAAAGGTAGTTAATTTGTTGACGGCCTATAAACACTGGTAAGCAATTAAACAGTGATTGTTTCATTAAAGAATTCCGGGTACATTTTTTGTTGTTTGATAATTGGGAAGTAAATGTTCATTTTAAAATGTTATTAATCAAGATTGGCTAAATAATTAACTTATAACGGGATTTTTAAATTTTTATTTTTTTAAATAATAAAAAGTATTTTGTTTTATTAAACTTAATTTGTCTTATTAAAATCATTTTTATTTTTGAATTTTTAACTTTTAATTGCTGCTTTTCTTTCTTTTGTTTTAGTATTTTAACTGATTTTATTGTCTTGTTTGTTATTATTTGTCGATATTGTTTAAACCAAATTAATTAATGACTTCACTTGAAAATCATTCATTATTGTCATTAGTTTTTTAAGCCGCATTGTTTTGTGTTCAGAAAAAAACAAAAAACAGAAAAACAAAAAAGACAGTAAATAAGTAATAACACACTTTTTAAATTAGAGATCAGTCAGTCAGTCAATGAGTAATTTGGTCAGGGCTATATTTATACAACAATTCAGAATTACGGATTTATAAAGTCACACTCATCACCAAAAACATTACAAAATATCGAACGTGAAAGTGAGGTTAGAAACGAAGTCTGTCTTTAGACAAATGCATTGGGAAGTCATTGGGTTAAATGCGATATCTTTAGACAAGATATTTGCTATAAACCAATATATCTGTGTTCTCAAACCACATATTTCACTGAAATGTGAAGGGAAGTAGAAGAAGGTACTTTTTTTTAATAAAATTTAAGCAAGACAAGGAAATTAAAAAAATAGAATGAAGTGTCAATTCAAAGCTATAAAAAATTTCAGTAATATTTCACACATACTTTGTTTTATTTGAATTTAAAGGGAGAAAACGTTTAAAGAGTTACTCCATATATGCAATTGATTGTTTTATCGTTTACATACGGAATTGATCATTACAACCCTTCAGTCAGGATTACGATCTACAGTAGAAGTCCGATAATCCGGCACGTTCGGGACCGGCTTGGTGCCGGACTATCGAAAATTCCGGTCTATCGGGCGATAATTATAATAACAATTCGGTTAATAATTAAACTACAAATACAATATGCAAATACATATAACAAAGTTTCTACATTTCATATAATGCATGTACACGTACTGTAAAATATATTTCATTTAGATTTAAAAAAAAAGTTACGAATGTCTTTTTGTTTTCTTGACTATTGGCGTTTAGTATAGAATTTATTCCTAATGATATGGAAATCAATAATTTCTGAAGCACTGTAGCTAGTATCAGCCTCAGCAAAAGAGATAGACTTATTTAGTGATTCTGCAGGTTCTGCCCAGCTGATTTTTTTTCCTTTTCCTCCGTTTCGGCATCTGAGTCACTTTCTTCAAGATTTTGAATAGACTGAGGTTTACTACAATGTTGATAATGATGTGTTTTCGTTTCTCTTCTTTTCAACTCGAAGGCTTAGGTTTTGAAAACATGGTCACTGTACAATTAGAATGAAAATCACTTTTTATAAACAGTTTCAAAAGTTACATTCACTGCGATGTGAAAGGACACAAAACAACAACGCATAAAAAATGGCTTAGACGCTTCGTGATTGATTAACGGAGCTGCACTGCACGTGAATTTGTTGTGACAGCTGAGACTAGCCGGCCACTAATTATATCCGAACAATACCCGAACTACCCCGAAGACATCCGAATAGCTCTCGAGCGTTTTTATTTGCTTTAAAGCACACTTTTGGAGAAAACCAAAAATTTTACAATTTTCCAGAGCCATGCCGGACTATCGGGCATTCCCGACTATTGGATGCCGGACTAATGGACTTCTACTGTACCTTCTCAACACCACTTATGTTGTGTGTGTTAATTTTATACATGAGTGGAGGCATCTACAATTTAAAGTCGATTCCGAACGCCAGATTTTTGAGAAATGGCAATTCTATTTACTTTCAGAGTTTTTGCCAGAAATCTGCTGGGAGGAAGTCATCGAAGAAATATTTCTCTTCATACTTCGTTTTCTTCGAACTGGAATTTGTCCTGTGGCCTAACGCCTAATAAGGCGACCACCTACTAGACGACTGCGACTTTAGTCATACATTATGAATACCTTCATACCAGAACTCATACCATTCGAAATATGTTTGATTCATAAGCCTACCCACTCGACTCGACTGAATACATCAAAATTTACAGTCTTAGTTATTGTTGCATTTACAAAAAAAAAGAAAAAGACAAAGACAGCATGCAAAGTAAATACACAACCTTCTAGTGAGTATTGTAGTGTTCGTAAGCGAATCATACTTATTAAATGTTGAGTAAAGGAGAGTCGAAATCAACAACATCATACGTGTTGTTAAGTATGAGTACGATGAGTACTTCAAACTTTGAATATGAGTAGTATGAGTATGATATTAAAATAAGTATGAATGCGTATAAGTATCAGAAATTATGAGTATGATTCGAATCTACTTATCGTTTTGAATACTCATTTCTGATTTCTGCTTCATACGTAATTCACCAGTAAACCAGATTGTTGATTATGTTTTGCAAGAGGAGCTAGAGAGGGAAGTTCTCCAAAAAAAAATATCACTTTGTTTCATATTTCGTTTTTTTCCAAACGTCAGAGCTTAACTAAGCTTCACAAGAGATCTTACCAGCAAGAGCACTCAGGCAGTTTGTCGAGAAGGGTTTGAGACACCGTTTTGATCAACACCCCATTACTCATAATAATAAAACGTGGCGTTGAAGTCGCCTTGGTCTAGTAGGTAGTACGTTGGACTACGGCGACTAGGTAGACTACTTGTGCGAATAAACTGAAGTTTATTATTGGCATCTTCCGGACTTTTTTGAAGAATTTCTAACGCAAAGTCATCACATGGCTTTAGTCACGAGTACGGCCAGGTTTCTAGTGTCCAATAGTGTGTTAATATTTCATGCCTTCCTTAATAAAATAAAGAACACAAGGGGCCCTATGGACCACCTAGTCCGCTAAGTTAATGAAATGAAATGAAGAAAATTGAATGAAGTTCTCTTAGTGTTGAAGGTAGTGTTTTGGGATATTTTACGTAAGGCCACGATTCAAACCCTAGGACAGGCATCTCTAACTAAACGAAATATGACAAAATATTTCGTGGGCGACTTCCTCTCAGCGGATTTCTGGCAAAAACTCTGAGAGTGAAATAAAATTGCCATGAAAATTTTCTCAAAAAAATTTGTCGTTCGGAGTCGACTTTAAACTACAGATACCGCCACTCATGTAAAAAATTAACGCACACATGTAAATGGTATTGGAGAAACTAGGTCGTTGTCATGACTAAAGGGGTTGTAATGACCAATTATGTATGTTATGTACATATGTATCTATTAATGAAGGCCCAGCATAGAGCATCAGTAGTCATATTCGGGCCATGGCTGCTTTGTGTACCTATAGGAGTCAATATCTCTTTCTAAAGTAGAAGTCAATAATGCTTCTTTTAATAGCCCCCACCGGGGATGACACAGAAGAGGAGATATGACCAAAGGGGCATAAATTTCGATGTCCAGGAAAAGAAAACAAATAAAAGTCGTCCTAAACTAGAGACATATGATATACGATTTAGATAAATGAAAGAATAAGTTGGGATAAGTATGATGAAGTCGCCGTAGTCTAGTAGGTAATGTGTAGGCTTATTAGACGTAAAGCCGGGGTTCGATCCCCAGGCCAGACATCAAAACGTAATACAAAACATATTTCTTCGGCGACTTCCTCTCAACAGATTTCTGATAAAAACTCTGAAAATAAATTAAATTGTCATGAAAAGTTGCTCAAAAATCTGTCGTTCGGAGTCGACTTTAAACTGTAGGTCCCACCACTCATGTATAAAATTAACACACACACACTAAGTGGTGTGAGAAACTAGGTCCATAATCCTGACTGAAGGATTGTAACCACCAATTATGTATGTATGTAAGTATTGTGTCAGCCCTATGTGCCTTAAAGCAATTGTAAGAAATAAATCACATTGTTGAACACTCAAGTTCTTAAATGGAAACAATTTTAATTTGTTTAATATGAATGTGATATTGGCAACTCTCATTCACTTTACAATCTAATTATCGGTTATTGTTTCTGTTTTATAATGGCTGAACAAAGAAAGAAATATTTTAAACTATTTAAATGGGAATGGGAAATACCAGTTATTTTATATTGTTTTCTGTTGTATTATTAAAATATAAAATTATTTTATTATATTGTAATTACAATACCAAATACCAAAGAAAACAATATAATAAATACCAATAAAAGGTTCTAATGAATATTGAAAAAAAAAACAAAACCTGTTAATTTTTTTTTTATTATTGTCGAGTTACATGGAATTTTGAAAATTAAAGCAAAACAGAACATTTAAGGCGGCATTCTTTTATGTTAAAAAAAATTGATTGTTTTTTTTTTGCTTAAAAACATATTTTTTTTAATTAAATAAACTTTTTCTTCTTTTTTTAGGTTCCCCTTAGCCAAGTGACCCACATAAAAACAACAACAAAAATCAAGGTAAATCAAGAATAAACAATTTATTATGTAAGAATATTTATTTAATGTTTTATGATGTAATAATTAATTACCAAAATTTTTAATTTACTGTTAATACAATAATAAAAACCCTAAAAAATATTGTCACAACCAAAAAACCAGAGAGAGAGAGAGAGACACAAAAACTTTGAATATTTTTTTGTGACATTATTTGCAAACAATTGTGGCGTAATCACTATTTAAAGTTCTAACGACAACCAACCAACAGAAACCAATTGTCTGAAAAAAATTTACAGAAAAAAAATATTTTTTTTTGTTTTTTAATTAGCAAAAAATGGACAAAAATCATGAAACCAACCATGATAAGACAAATAGACAGACAGAACAACTTCCCTTTTGGAAGCAAAAAAAAACTAAACAATAATTATGATGACAAAATATAGAAAAAATTTATGAAAAATAATGTTTAAAAAACGCAAAAATTCTTTTCAAGGAAACGTAATTACACAACAACTAAAATTTAATTTTTTTCTTGTATTTTTTTTTTCATAAAAAAGAATTAAAATTTTAATAAAAAAAAAAATTTTATAGAAGTGGAGAGGAAGTGCATGAAAACTAAGCACGTCTTAAAAGTAATACGAAAAGAAAATGTATTTATTAATTACAATACAATTATGAATTATATTCTAATTATATACGAGCAGAGTAACTTGACTAGTGGGAATCGAACCCACGACCCTCACGCTAATAGTCTAGCACACTACCCACTAGACTACCAGGGCACCCAGAGAAAATTCATTTCCTTTTATAAACTGTGTTTGTACAATGGGTCAATTCGACCTCCGGGTACTGTACTTGTCTTAATTGACAAGTACACGTCCTCTAACCTTGATTGCACATGAGCTAACTTCCCTCCTTAATTGGCCATTACACTCCTTCAGTCAGTATTACGATCTAGCTTCTCACACCGCCCATGTATTGTGTATGTTAATTGTATACATGAGCGGCCGGACTTACAATTTAAAGTCGACTCCAAACGACAGATTTTTTGCGAAACTTTTCATGGCAATTTTTATTTACTTTCACAGTTTTTGTCAGTAATCTGCTGAGAGGGAAGTCGCCGAAGAAATATTTTTTCATACTTTCGTTTTGTACGTGATATTTGACCTGGCCTTTGAACCAAAAAATTACCTACTAGAGTACGGCAACTTCATTCAATTTTCTTTATTTTATTTTATTATGCTAGTAGATAACTTGCAGTTCACTCCGTGGTCCATATAGCCATATAGCCATTGTGTTATTTATTTTATTAACGAAAACATGAAATATTAACGCACTGTGACATACAGTGGAATCTAGAACCACGGACGTAATCCTGACTAAAGCCATGTGATTTGTGTTAGAAATTCTTCAAAAGAGTCCAGACGATTCCAATATGCACCAACTTCAGTTGTACAAAGAAGCTTTCTTCCTATCACACATAAGATTCTTGCGAGCGTATTATGTGAACGACTAATGCCACTCTTCAGAACACTGATTACGTGAAATCCTGGAAAAGACCCATGAAAAACAAGTCGACACAAACCAACTTTTTGTCGACTACAAGACAGTCTTCGTTAGCCCCATAAGAATCGTCTTTTTTTTCCTTAAAGTCTACGCTCAGCATTCCTGCAAGGCTGATAAGAGTAAGCAGAATGACGTTGAGCAACTTCTTCAGCGTTGTCAAACCTTTTTGATACCGTGTGAGGTTTCAGGCAAGGCATTGCTCGTATCACGCGACTTCTTCATCTTTGCTTTACCGAGCGTTTCGCGGAAGACGGGAGTGAATCGAAATGGTACTATACTTCCATAAAAGTGTCCAGTTGCTCTCGCGAGAGAGCGAGAACGGGAGTCTATCAAGATGGATTTGCCAGTAAATAAGGACAAAACGAAGTGTCCAGTTGTTTGGCCACCAAACGAGATGTTACTGTTGCCTTTGGGCAATTGAATAGAATGATAAATTCCAATCTAAAAACCAAAGACGCAAACCCACACTTTTAGCAGCGCCACTTTTCGCCTTTAACAGGGCAATATGTGCTATTAACAGAGCACTGCTAATTGTTTAACAGCGGCAATAATTAGATTAATCTTCTAATTTGCAATTATTGCAGACTATGGACATAAATTTTTGAATGAATAATAGTGTTGAAATTTAAACAACGGTTGGTAGGGGTGAAAAGGTCAAATTTTCTTGAATCTCTAAATTATTTTACTATATTACTGAATCGTCGTGGTCTAGTAGGTAGTGTGTTGGCTTATTAGACGAAAAGACAGGGTTCGAGCCCCAGGCCAGACATCAAAATAAATTACAAAAAGTATTTCTTCGGCGACTTCCTCTCAACAGATTTCTGGCAAAAACTCTGAGAGTAAAGTAAAAAGTTGCCATGAAAAGTTTCTCAAAAATCTGTCGTTCGGAGTCGACTTTAAACTGTAGGTCCCGCCACTCATGCATAAAATTAAAACACACAACATAAGTGGTGTGAGAAACTAGATCGTAATCCTGACTGAAGGGTTGTAATGACCAATTATGTATGTAACCCACTACAACCTCGAAAGAGGACGCTATGGACTACCATTTGCACATAGTCGGGTAGGTGTACTATTTCTTATGTGTCTACTGTTCTTCGACAGAATTTTGAAGCAAAAAATTCATAGTTTCAAAGCCAATTTTCTTAATATCATATTACTTTATATGTAAACTTATTGCTAATTATAGTAAGAGGCCTTGGAACCTTCCTTTGAATATGGTATGGTAGTGATGGACCTACTGTACATATGTATATCCTAAAATTAGCTCCTAAACAAGTGGGCTTGTTCAGATAGATACTGGTAAACAGCTAACAGTGCTCTGTTAAGAGTAAATTTTGTTCTGTTAACGCCAAATGTGGCGTTGCTAAAATTTTTGGATTGCGTCCTGGGGATTTCAAATTCGAATTTATCTTCACATGCATCTATCAAGATGGACAAAACGAACATTTTTTTCCAGTTGATCGTGTACCAAAGGCGACGTTACTACGTCTTTTAGCGCTATTGAAATACACTGAGTCTATGTTGTCGGCAAATAAGGAAATTCGGCGTATCGCATGCCAGATTACAGTCCATTACTATATTTTTGTTGATGTTGTCAGTGATTTTATTTGTTCGTTTGCGTTTGTTTTGGCTCAAGCCTACGATCACTTTTGCCAACAGGTGCCACTATGGTTTCAATAGACAATTGAATAGCAGAGGCCTCTCTAGTATGACGAAACTTTTATTCTACAAATTGCACATTCTCCCGGTGCTTTTTTATGGCTCAGAAATATGGAAGGTTTCTGTCATAAGTTTAGATTTCTGAAACAAACTAGTGGCTTAACATACTAATTCCTTAACACTTTAAAGCTTTGGCTTAAAAATTTTGCTTTTTCTGCATTCAGATACGGATTTAGCAAATAAAAAAAGTTTTTCTGCTCATAAAATATCTTTTTTTTGCTGGTTGGCACTGTGGTATGTGTTTGGCTTATTTGCGTAACAAATCAATTACAAGTATTTGTCTGTTTTAAATACAATGCACTTAAACTTAGTAACGACTTGAACCTGACTACCAGAAAACTTTTGCAATAAAAATTTATTTAATTTTCTTACATGCTACTGACGGCATTCTCTCTCTTAAACATTTAATTTTAAAATCTTCCAAAAGTTTTTCACTTAACAATTAACGAGTGTGTGTGTGTGTGCTTAAAAATTTCTGTGCAAAACAAAAAACAAAAACAAAAAAAGAGCATACAAGTGTACTAAAAATAAATCATATAATCATTATATATTTGTATATAACAACAACAAAAAAACAAAGAATAAAAATCAAATACTTACTGTATGTATGTACGTATGTATATTACGTGGTATTTTAAACAAATGTCTGGGAGGAGTGTTTCATGTTTTGACCATTATTTGAATAAATTTTTTTCGTTGTTATTGTTGTTGTTATTGTGTTTTTTTTAGTTTTATAAATAAATTTACAGTATAATTAAATAAAATTAAACAAAAACAAAAAAGAATACAATAGCAACAACAATTTGCGTTTTTTAAACAAAAGAAACAAACAAATTAAACAACCGCCTTTAATGTAAAGAATTGCATCACGACTTTTATTTTAATTTTCTGATCTACGAATACATTTACAAAATGGAAGTAGAAAACGAAAATGAAAAGTAATTATTAACCAGCTTTACTTGGTACCCTACAACCCCTAGCTTACAACCTAGCTTCTCACACCACTTATGTTGTGTGTGTTAATTTTATACATGAATGGTGGGACCTACAGTTTAAAGTCGACTCCGAACGACAGATATTTGAGAAACTTTTCATGGCAATTTTATTTCACTCTCAGAGTTTTTGCCAGAAATCTGTTGAGAGGAAGTCGCCGAAAAATATTTTTTCATATTTCGTTCAGTTGGAGATGCCTGAACCGAGGCATCACGTCTCATATGCCAACACACTACCTACTAGAGCACGGCGACTTGGTATCCTACACTGCACGATATTTTATGGGAACCTGAACTCTTCAATGGCTGTGAGGATTTTACTGTAGGATACAAAATGGAGACGGCCAGGGCTCTTCGTGTTTGGGACAAATATCATGAACTCATACAGGCTCCCGGCGAAATGTAGAGTTCAGGGATCGCCACCGAACTTCACAGGAAACACATACGAAAGCTCAAGTGCCACAACTTATGTGGATAGTCAGGGAACACTAGGTTTTAAGTCACATCTGATCTGAGAGTGTAAAAGGTTACCATGCGGCCGGGCTATTCGTGTTTGAGACAAATGTCAGGAACCCATACAGGCTCCTGGCGAAATGTAGAGTTCAGGGATCGCCACCGAACTGCTCAGGAAACACATACGAAAGCTCAAGTGGCACAACTTATGTGGATAGTCAGGCAACACATGTGGTTTTATGTCACATCTGATCTGAGAGTGTAAAAGGTTTACCATGCTGCCTTACGTCAGATTATCGGATTGAACTATACTAGGTACCTGTTTATTGCGGCGTTTTTTTGCAACGAGGTTAAGGATGAACTGGCAAGATCAGGCTCAGCTTTGGATGCTATGTTAGATTTTGAATTATTAAAGATAATTCAGGATTAATTCACGGACTGTAGGACGGCTAAAGGAACGAAGCACATTCTCATTCTGGGATGACAAGAGATGAGAGCTATTATAGTAGTACAGCAAGTAAGTAAGGCAGCATGGCCGCCTTAGATACAGGATGTGGGAAGAAGCTGAGGAAACAGTCGATTATATTTTATGTCTAGAAGAATATGCATCAACATTGATTGATTGATCTGAGACCAGTGAACGTACGGTATGTATAGAGTCTGTCTCCGTAATTATATGCCTATCCATCCCATAATTTTTTTTTTTAAATCCTTGCGAAAAATATTATCCCAAGTGTTCTGAGTACAACGTTTACAGCAAACGACTTATAAGATTAGACTTGTTATCATTAACCATAACTAAGGATTAGGTTTTTAATGTGTTACATATGACACGGCTAGCACTGCTTACCAATCTAGAAGTTTTGTTCAGCGGAATTGTGAAATATTGCACAAAAAGAAAAAGAACTTTATAACGGCTTGCGCAAACACTGCAAACTGGTGGGTGTTTTACAAAGAAGTTCCACGAAAAATGTTTGTTTATAATTTTAAAAGGAAATCAAGGGGGAATTTTTTTTCTTTAACAGGAAATATATTCATAATAATTCGCAAATGAGAAATGATTACTGGCAGACTGAATCTATCAAGCTTGTGTAAACGCAACAGAAATTGTAAAATTATGCGAATTGCTCGATTATGATAACCCAGAACAATATTGCTACATTGTCTCAGTTTCTAGTTGGATTTTCGATTAGAAATCGATTTCCGAACTTTGTAAAGAGTTAAATATCTGTATTCAGATCAGTTTTATTTAATTTTTTCAATTTAAAAGTAAGTTTTTTAAGGAATCAAAGTCTGTATACCAATATGACTGACCCTAATTTGCTATTATTATTATTATTATTTGCTTTGCTTTATGTAAGGCCTGCTATTTGCATCCAAAACGTTAAGCAATTAAATTCGCAACAGCAATCTATTCTTTGAAGTCGCTGCAGTCTAGTAGGTAGTGTGTTAGCTTATTAGACATAAAGCCAGAGTTCAAACCCCAGGCGAGACATCTAACAAAATACAAAAAGTATTACTTCGGCGACTTCCTCTCAGCAGATTTCTGGCAAAAACTCTGAGAGTAAATAAAAAGTTTCTCAAAAATCTATCGTTCGGAGTCTACTTTAAACTGTAGGTTCCACCACTCATGTATAAAAACTAACACACACAACATAAGTGGTGTGAGAAACTACTGAAGGGTTGTAAGGAACAATTATGTATATATGTAATCTATTCTTTGACCACAATATACATTCATATATAATTTGTCATTACAACCTTTCAGCCACTATTATGGCCTAGCTTCTCACACCACTTATGTTGTGTGTGTTAATTTTATACATGAGTGTCATGACCTACAGTTTTTAAGACGACTCTGAACGATAGATTTTTAAGAAACTTTTTATGGCAATTTTATTTATTCTCAGAGTTTTTGCCAGAAATCTGCTGAGTGGCAGTCGCCGAAGAAATATATTTTCATATTTCGTTTCGTTCAAAATGTCTGACCAGGGGTTTGAGCCGTGGCGTCACGTCTGATAAGCCAACACACTATCTACTAGGCTACGGCGTTAGCAATATACAGTGCACGCGCGCTAATGTGAATACCGCATAATATGAACACCGCTTAATGTGAACAATATTTTTGCTTCAGTGACTATTCTAAAAGATGAAAAAATATAAAAAGCCCTTTAATTTTAACAGAATTTTTTTTTTAATTTGAAATGTTAAAATTCTATGTTTATTAGTTGCGGGAATCCCCGTTTTAGGTGTACATATATATATGTACATATGTGTTAATACATCTGCTTGCATATTTATTCTTCAATTGCTATTTGATACTGTGAAGAAAGTTTGTGAAGATTAAATTATAAAATGTGTTCTAAAAAATTCTAAAAAAATAAAAAAATTCGTAAATAATGATTTTTGTTTAAAAGCTGGTATAATTCTGTTTTAAAATTTTCGGTATTCGGAAATGTGAACAATTCGCAAAAGTGAACAACGCCAGTTTTAATTAGTTCACATTAGCGAGCGTGCACTGTATACATACATATTATGAAATTTCACAACATTTATCAGGTGTTTCGGTATGAAATGAGCGTTTGTTTTTTCTTTACTGAAACACTACTTTTTATAGGGAAAGCAAAAAACATTTTCTTCAAAATATTGTTCATTGCTGGCTACACAGTATTTTTCCATTTTCAGGCAATTTGGGGATTCCCCACCAATTAAACTGTTCTCTTGAAGCAAATCAATTAGTCGCCTCATTTTCGACTTCCTTGTAGGAATCGAAATGTTGCTCAGCCCATACCTATTCCATCGATGTAAACATATAGCAGTCGGTAGCAGCAAAGTCTACGCAATTCGGTGGGTAGGGTAGCAGCCCCTGGCCTGATGCTTTGATTGTATACTGATGCAGTTTCGGTTTGTGTGCAGAAGCACTGTCATATTGCAAAATTACATTTCCGTGTTTTGTGGCCCATTCGTTTTTGATCAATGCATGATTGAAATTTGTTGTTGGTAGCGACCTGTATTAACAGTTTCACCAGGTTTTAGAAGCTTGTGGTACACCACACCTTTCTGGTTCCATTAGACATACACCACGGTCTTCTAGCCGAATGGATATGGCTTTGCAGCCCAAGCTGTTGGTTATCCCGGATTAACCCATGATTTTTTCCATTAAGGATTCGGAAAATGATTTAATTTTTTTATTGCCAGTAACTATACGATACATATGTACATACATAATTTACATAATTGGCCATTACAACCCTTCAGTCAGGATTACGGCCTAGCTTCTCAACTATACGATGCAACACTGAATTTCTATCGTTTCTTTGAAGCAAAATGTCACAAGTGGTTTCTTGGGTTTTTCATCTGTCTGTTATTTAATTGATGTAGCCAACCATTTTCCAGACTTATGCATCTTCTCCAAAGGTTTTAAATGGTCAGAGAATTTTTGATTTGCAACATTTAACATTTCTGCCCTTTGTTGCGGACTCAAAGTGTCATCTTCATTGAATATTTGTTTACAATTCGGCTTTTTAATGGTCTTCCATATTCTTTAGTTCTCACGGTTTCAATCGTTATCTCTGAACTGTCCAAACCATCTCCTGCATGTTGCTGCTGATAGAGCACGATTACCATATGCCTTGACAAGTATTCTATGCCACTCTCCAGAAGTTTTGAAACTAAAAAATTAATTCTTTCCGCAAATCATTATTTTCCGGTACCAAATTCACTGTCTTTAAAACGGTGAAAACATATGGTATTGTTTAGTCACTGGTTTGACGTATGTATACTGAATATGTTTGACAGATGTCATTGCCAACACAAAAAAAATGTTTCCTATGAAGGCATTTGTATTTTGACACTCACTGCGTAACGATAAACCTGTTAACAAAATTATTAGAGGCAAACAATTATAAAATTTTTTTTAACAATGTAGCAAATTCGACCCATTGTGCAGTGCTCTGTAATTCACGCTATACCTTCTATTTCATTGAAACTTTAGCGCGGTGTTTGAGAAATAAAAAACTTAACTTTTCCCAAAGAAAAAAAATTTTTTTTAAATAAATTAAAAAAAGAAATTATAACTCAGCCCTTACGAGTGTGTGTGGGAGAAATTGAATCGCATGCGAATGCGGTTAAAATATATTATTTCTGTTACTTTTTGTTTTTTTAGTTACATAAGGTTAATGAATATAAAAAATATACATTTTTTGATTAATAATTAACGTGGCTAACTAAATTTAAATAGGCTTAATAAATTTCATTTATTTTTTTACTTGCCAAATGCATTGTTTTTCGTATTAAAATACTGGGTTTTTAAAAAAGATTTTTTTTTTGTTCAAAAACCTTAAAATTTTCCCAAAGTATTGTATTTTCGTTTCGTAATTCAGTTTAAACTCTCAATAGTTGTCAATTTAACCTATTTTGACCTTAAAACCACAACAAAAAAAGTTTATTATTGTTAAACAATTTGTTTTTGTTTCTCTTTTTTCTGTCAATGTTGACTTATTTCTGTGGTGAATGAAAAAATACAGGCGGTTTGAAAGAGATTTTGAGTCAAGTCGACTTTAATTATAACTCAGACGCTAATCAAAAACATAATAATAGACGGGGTAGAGTAATAATTTAAATAAAGATTAAAATAACATTAAACTGTGTACCGTAAGCGGTATTTGCAAGAATATGGAATGGAAACATAAGCAGTTTCTTATGGCTAGCAGTTCTTATACTTGCATTTTCATATGAGTGGTGAAAAATAAAGTTTCTAATACTATGTTCAAACATGTAGTTTTATTGAGTCAATATTCGGTTTATTGATTACAATATTTTAAGTGTTTAGACATAACAATATACGCAGTTCAGCTGCTTATTCAATGCTCATTTGACAGCTGATAAATGAAACAACTGGTTGTTTCAACAACATTGTTTTTGTTGATATTTGAGTTGTCAAATATCAATAGAAAGTGTTCGGAAAATTGTAATATGCTCACTGAACGTACTTATGACAGTGCTGTATTTCAAGTTTTAATCAATATTATAACAATATATGAATTTATTGCAAAATAATTAATTGACATTTTATATGAAATATTGAGATCAATATTGCTGTTTATTGCGATTCGCTCAATATAAGTGCATGTCTGAACATAGTATAAGCAAACGAAATTCATTCCATACTCCTGGATTACAATGTAATACAATAGAGTAGCAGACAATTAACAAACAAAAGTTATTGCCGCAGCGGTTATTATTTCTAGGCGACAGCAAATGCCAACCATAGTATTTGAGGACTTGCTGTACTAGAACAATTACCTGTTTATCTAGAAGTACACCGATACCTCTCTTTGCGTTGTTTCGTTTTCCGTTTTTCCCTGCTCAAGTAGTACTAATTTTCACTAAGCGTCGTTAGATTTTCAAAATTGCGTTGTTTTGGGTTCGAGTTTTTAATTTTTTTAATGTTTTTTTAACTTTTGTTTCTAATTGCGCCATACTATTAAAACTTGGGGATTCCCCTTCTAACTGAAAATAATACAATTTTATTTCCACCTTGTTTTTCTAATTTTAGAGTTTAGTTTCAATAAGTGTGTTATAAATTAAGTGAATTTCTTATTTTATTTTAATTAAGTTTGTTTTTTTGTGTTTTTTTTTTTAATGTTTTTTGTTCAGTTTTCTTTTTAAAAAGTAGTATTTTCGTAACCCTGGATCTTTACATGGTTTGCTATTGAAAATCACAAACACTTTGCGTCATGGTTACGTTCCTAAAAAATAAACGACGCAAATTGAGGTATGGGTGTAAATACATCAAGGCTTTAGCATCTCAATAGTGTATTTGCTCTCTAATCGCTGCTTGTAATTTAGTTTTTGTCACCAAGAACAACAACACAATTATTACATAAGAACTCGATAATATAGGCATTAAATGTCACACTTTACTCATTAACTTAATTGGTCATTACAACCCTTCAGTCAGGATTACGACCTAGTTTCTCACATCACTCGTGTTGGGTGTGTTAATTTTATACATGAGTGGCGGAACCTGCAGTTTAAAGGCGACTCCGAACGACTGATTTTCTGAAAAACTTCTCATGGCAATTTTTATTTACTTTTAGAGTTGTTATTAGAAGACTCTATTCGTTTTGTTGAGCAGGGGTTTGAAATGTGGCCTTGCGTCTAATAAATCAACACGCTACCTACTAGACAATGATGTCCATTAGATATGATCAATGGCCATAATATTTCATCAATTATTTGATGGCATTGATTTATAAAAGCCTGAAGGGAATCAACATCTTTTGGGCTGATCCACTATTATGCAGACGAACTGATGAACGAATTGTCGATCGTCATATTGAATTATGGAATCAAAAGAATAATGTAGTAACGTTTTATAGGATTTTTAATTCCATCAGTAGAGCCTACAGTTTTCGCGAGAAGACTCCTAAGCTAACATTATGTGAATACATCTTCTAAGTTTCTTTTTAAAACGTTGATATTGTTTTAGCAGCTTCAATTTGAAACTCAAATATTTTGTCTTCCATGAAGTAGATCTTTTCTTCTTCTTCTGTTGAATCCACACGGTATTCTTTGCTATGCACTGACTTTACTTGTATGTGGTCGTTCGTAATTCCAGCGCTAGACGACTGCACATAAGAAATTGATAGCTTTGGGGTATTTTCAAGAGCAAGACGATTATACTCGTCATTACGTGAAAAATGTTTGTTTTTTTTATTATGAATATACTTGAAGGAACAGTTAAAGGGTTATTAGATTAACAAGATGATTGAGAAATGCCAGCAAAAAATTGTAAACATATCGTAAGACATGCAGAATAGTGATACAGGCGGGGCCTTATAGAAACCTGGAGAAACATGTTGAAAGCGGCTACTAATTCAACACAAACTAACTGATAAAAGTTATCTTATTTTATGAATAAACTTTGGGTGGAAATTCTGTAGTAAGATAGCTGCTCGTTTATTTTGTTGGCTCGCCTTTTTTCCTTTCTCAATAACATGAATTCATTTCGTCTCTTCCTCTAAATTAAATACTAACAAACTCCGAATCATGTTGGCATATTTTGGCTGCCTTCCAAAATGTTATTTGCTTTGTGTATGAACAAAGTATCGTGTTTCATAATGCCGCTGTACAAAATATATAGAACGCAGTCAAAAATCAATTAGGCAACGGAGTTATAGTTGATTCATTGTTTCGTTACTTTGCATATCTACATAGTTTATATACAGTAGTAGAATTGCATACATACTTTGTATTGATACATTTTGGAAGGCAGCCTTTCATACATTTTAAAGAATTTTTTTTAACATATCCAGGCTTTTTTCATGTTTTAAGCATGAAATTAAGCATCGAAAATGCATGAAAAATGCTGGTCCATGCATGTAAAAAACTCACTCATTGAATAAATTTTGTTGACAAACGTTTTCTTCTGCAGTTATGCTCGTATTCTGTTCTTGTACTTCCTATATTAAAGTACACTTTTAATGCCAAACACATTTTGTTACATTAAATTGTGAAATTGTAACAAAACAAATGTAAATGAGGTGTTCTCCTACACAATACGTGTAGGGTAATTGAAACTCTTGCAACTTCGTATAAACCACATGTAATGCTAAGTGTGGCAAGCAAATACGTTGTTGTTTTTGTTTTTGTTGTTTTTATTTCATTTTTAACTGCGATAGCAGGCAGCAAATACAGTGAAAATTTTTCTTCATTGCACACCAACCAACCAACCAACCATCAGCATTGAATGTAATGGAGAAAGTTTTGAAAAAATTTTATATGTTTAACACCAAAAACGTTTCAAATGTTAAACAACAACAACAACAATAATAATAAAATAAAATAAATAAAAGCAACATTAAATATAAAAATATTTATAAACATTTTTTTTCTGTTTTCATACGTTTTAATTTGTTTTTTTTTCTTCATTGTTTTTTATTTTTATTTCTATTTTTATAAACAAATTTATGATTATTGCCTTTAAAAATATTGACTGAGTGCCATAACAATGGAGGGAGAGTGAAAATAACCATTTGTGGTTATAAAAATAAGCAAAAAAAATCAATAAAAAGTAATAAAAAATATTTTTATTACAAATATTTTATTACAAATAAACTAAAAATGAAAATATTTTGCTTGTTTACAATACATGATGAATTCCGAAAATTATTATCCTTTATTTCAATTTAAAAAAAGAAACATAATAAAGAAGTGAGCTTAAAATAATTCCATTTTATTTAAAATCTTTAAATATTTATCACTATTGACAGCTACGGAATGAGTATATGAAACAAAATCTGAATTAAAGTCACGTTTTGCTTCGAAAAGTCATAAATTTTAAGCTTGTGGATAGATTGTCACAATTTTTTTTCTTCTCTATTTTGTATACAATATATTGCTGAAATTCAAATCAGTTCATTCTATTTTAAGTCTTTCTTTATCACCATATTTTTGCAAGTAAAAAAACTTTATTTTTCTGACAGCTTTAAAGCAATAACTTTAAAGGTGTTTGTGCTATCAACGTGCTAAAACTCTCTACGGAGTGAACTGTAGCCAAACACAAACACACAAAAAATATTGAATATTATTGAACGCCATAGAATATTGTAGACATTCCACTATCATTTGTATATGTCTACTATACTCAGCCACAAAAGTATACATACGGTTAACAAATTTCAGAAAAATGTTAACCAATTCGTTTTCGTTGAATTTCTTTATAATTGTCTGACATATTTCTTCGATTTTAAGACGGCCTTTTGCATTGGTTCAGAAATTTGTGAAATTTGTTAATCGTATGTATACTTTTGTGGGCCTGTGTATGTCTGTACTTACATACATACTGGAAGTTTCCTTTTACAATTATTAAAATCTTTTTTTCAATTTTAATTAAAACTATACAAGCAAAATAAAAACAGAACCAGAGGTGTCATGAGTACACTCAGCTAGAATGTAATCGTATTTATTTGAATTTTACTAGTGACCTACATTGACGGGATTATCTCTACTCAAATTATAGTTTAGTGTGTGAAGATAAATTTGAATTTTTGTAGAAAAGAAAACAATAGAGCTAATGTTAAAGTTAACAGAGCAAACCAAAAGCAATCAAGGAAGATATCACTCAAATATACAATATCGGTGAATGGAATCCTTAATCTATTCATCAAAAATTATGCCCCACACGTTCCTGAGTGGAACAGTTGCTATTGTAATTAGGAAATTCTTTTGAAAATTGATAAACTTAGGGCCATTATTACAACTTGCCGTTAAAGTTGAGTTTAGTTAAAGGTAACTTTAACTAAAGTGAACTTTAAAGTCAACTTTAACTTCTTTTCGTTATTACAACTAACAGATAAAATAAAGTTAAGTTTTTAAAAATATGGCAGTGCCGTAGCAATGTAGATAACACTGCTCAATTAAACAAGTTTTTTTAAACGACGTGGCAACTATGGGCTCCTTTTTTTATTGTATGTGCTCATTTTGTTTACATTTTGTTTACATTTGAAGTAAACTTAACTTTAAAAGTTAAAGGTAGGATGATCCTCCCTTTAGCTTAACGCTTGCTTCTAACTTATTGCCTACTTGTAATAATAAAAAACAATTTATCTGCCCGTTAAAATCCTACCTTTAGTTAACGACAAGTTGTAATAATGGCCCTTAAACAAAGAAAATTTATTTGTTTTAACAATGTCCGAGGAGTATGATCGATATTGTGGAAAAATGGGAGTTGCTGCTGCCATTCCACTATATACAAAGTATAGACTAAGGTGTTGAGAAATCGGACTGAAAATTTTTCTCTCTGTTATCAGTATCTGGGTAGGATGATCGATAAAAATGAGACCATTATATATCCAAGGTATCAAGGATTCTAAAACAGCTTTCCTTACTGTCAGGCGTTATTTGGGACCAAAAATATAGGCAAAAAATCTTTTTTTCTTCACAATTCAATTCAATTTCAGAAATTTTTTAACCAATGCAAAAGACCGCCTTAAAATCGAGGAAACTATAGAGATTTTCAACGAAAACGGATTGGTTAAAAAATTTCTGAAAATTGTTAACCGTATGTATACTTTAGTAACTGTGTGTATGTCCCACGTCTTCCGAAATGGTCACTAATTTTCTAGAGAATTTTCATGTATTTGTATGTATCAAAAGTACGGAAATTATTTCAGATATCTCACAATCACTGCTCGAAAGAGATCCATCCGGACTACCATTTGCATATGTTCCAAATCATCATTTACTATGTCCCATATTTTTCAAAATGGTGAGAACATTAATTTTTTCAAAGTAAACCTTCTCAGTAAATATCAGTTTATATAAAAGTTCGTCGTGGTTATATTGTTACGAAAGTGGAAACGGTGTACATCGTTTAACATTAAAATGAGCAAAAGTTACACAAACAAATACAACGAACTTGTTACAAGTAAACCAACAACATCAGTATGAAAGAAAAGGGGATGGATAAGTAAGCGAGAACGCAACAACAAGCAATGTGAACAAAATACACAAACAACAATGAAGTCGCGATAGAGTTCTCGAGAAGGCGAAACCACGAACGTTCGACTTCAAGAACATTCATCAGACTGATTACGTGGGCATATAAAAAGGCAAGACAAAGCAGGCAACCAGTAGTAAGAATTCATTCAGTCTTGTGTGAAGACTCGTTGCGTGTGAAGAAAACAGTCGTGGTTTGAAGATCGTCGTTTTAAAGATCTACCGATCTACTGTACGCGAACAGAAGTGTAAGGAAGAATAACGAATAAAGCAAATTATTGTTGGATTCATCAGGTTGTAAACGGTGGCACACAAAAGTAGTGCGAACAATAAAGACTTTAATTGAAACTAAACACAAATTTATTTTTATTTTGTTTGCAATCAACGAACTCATATTTTAAACGTTTTTTAAAAGGTAAAAACGTAACAATATTAATAGACCTTGCAGCTTCGGTTTTGATGTGAAATGGCTTTAATAGACCTAGAATATATCCATTACCTAGAAAACATCCTCCCAAATCTATTGCCTTTTCCAGATTGGTCTTGTTAAACGAAATTTAAAGCTAAATTTTACTCCGTTAACGCCAGAACAGGCGCTGCTAAAATTGTGGGTTTGTGTCTTTGATTTTTAAACTTAAACTTATGTTCCAACATAACGAATTTCTTATTGCACGAAGAAATTTCGACGAAAACAAAACATTAAAAAAAAAATAGAAAATTTTGCCACTTATTTAGTAACGTAGAAGAAAAGTGAACCCCCTTGAATAGAGACCAGAAAAAATCTAGCCCATTAGAAATACATGCACTACACAGTTAGTTTTAAATGTATACGGAATCCACCTTAATAATATCATAGTAATTATGGAGGGATACCCGCATGTGGCTTATATCCACAAAGAGTGAAAACTCTTCATAGAAAACTGAGATACGGAATTTAATACCAAAACTTGTTTAGTTAGAGGTGATTTGGTTAAAAATTCATGTCTTAATAAAATAGTCAGTGATACTGTGTTCAAACATGCACTTTTATTGAGTCAATATTCGATTAATTGAGTACAATATTTTAAGTGTTCAGGCATAATAATATACGCAATTCAGCTGTTTATTCAATATTCATTTGACAGCTGGTAAACAAAACAGCTGATTATTTCAACAACATTGTTTTTGTTTTGTTCGTTGTTTTTTTTTGTTTTTTTTTTATTTGTTTGTCGTTGTTGATATTTGAGTTGTCAAATATCAAAAGAAAGTGTTCGGAAAATTGAAATATGCTCACTGAACGTACTTATGACAGTGTGCTGTATTTCAAGTTTTAATGAACATTAGAACAATTTATGAATTTATTGAGTAATAATTAATTGACATTTTATATGAAATATTGAGATCATAATAATGCCGTTTATTGCGATTTTCTCAATATAAGTGCATGTCTGAACATAGTATAAGGCTGAGAAACACTAGCTCTACAAGGCAAACCTATAAAACTCAAGTGAATTAGGCTTAAGGAAGATGTTACATACACACACACATAATTGGTAATTACAACCCTTTAGTCAGGATTACAACCTAGCTTCTCATACCACTTACATAGGTTGTGTGTATTAATTTTATACATGAGTGCGGGACCTACAGCTTAAAGTCGACTTGCAGTCGTACGCAAAATAAATTTTATTACAGCTGATATGCCAGTAAGCAAATCAAATAATCTTTTTGGTCATTATACTTTACACACTTACTAGGTGTCGCTAGTTCAAATAATTCTTAAGTAGATTATCTTTATTTGTACTAACAGATGCCGTAGAAATCTTCGTAATCTAGTAGGTAGTGTGTTGGCTCTAGTAGGTAGTTGGTCAGGCATCACCAACAAAACGAAGTATGAAAAAATATTTCTTCGACGACTTGCTCTCAGCAGATTTCTGGCAAAAGCTCTGAGAGTAAATAAAATTACCATGAAAAATGGAATCAAGGGATTTGAGGTTATCTATTTATTTATAGACTGCAATTATGTTAACTATATTTTACTCCTGAAGTAACGGTAGTTTTCTGTTCGTAACATTAGGCAGAAGTTGTTTATGTAAACTCGCAACTTTAATTGTTGGGAGACTATCGCTAAAGATATCAATATCTACTGAGAGTGAGCTATCAGATCCGTTTGTACTCGCAGATCGTTTGGCAGGATGTTATGCTATGTTCCCATATTTATCTCAGCCATAAACCTTTTTTCTTTCAAAACTTCTTTCAAGATTAATGAATTCTTAAAATCATTCTCAACAATCTTTGGACAAGTTTGTCATTAATTTTCTAAATTGTTTCTCAATGTTTTCAAATCAATTCGTTATCCATTAAACAACTGCAATTATTTTAATCAAATCAAAGGTCTTGCAGCAAAGGTCATATTGCAAAAGTATTTTTTTCTTTAAGTCTTCAAATAGAAAAAAATGAAAATGGAAAATTTCCCAAGCCTTTTAAGTTTAAACGTCTGTCTGTCTGTCTAAGAGGCGGCGGTAATGTATCCGGTTCCCATAAAAATTTTTTTTACAATTTTTTTTTGTTTGTTTGTTTAAAAATAAAAAATTGTTGGTCAGTATGTTTGTCTTAAAGTAATAAACTATAGAAAACAAAGGTTGTTGCTACCATTATAAACAATAAGAAAAATTACAACTACAAAAACAACAACAACAAAAAACGATATAAAAGCGGAAATCCAAGTATTACAATGTAATTTATTCTCTCTTGTAATGCACAAATGATGGTTGCATGTAAATGCCGAATGACCAACCAATCGAACAGCAAATACTGATTCCTGTAGTAAAAAAAAACATGTAATTGAACGACTGGTGTAAGGAACAGTATGTACACATGGAGAAAATCCATGTAACTAAGCAATTAAGGAGAAAATCACTTCGCAGTTTACCATAGTTAGAGGATAAATAATGGCTTTGTTTTGTTTTGTACAATACTTAACGTAATTATAACTGGAGTGAGTTTCAAGTCGCCGTGGTCTAGTAGGTAGTGTGTTGGCTTATTAGACGTAAAGCCAGGATTCAAACCCCAGGCCAGACATCACAACAAAATACAAAAAGTATTTCTTTGGCGACTTCTTCTCAGCAGATTTCTGGCAAAAACTCTGAGTAAATAAAAATTCTCAAAAAAAATTTGCCGTTCGGAGTCGACTTTGAACTGTAGGTCCTGCCACTCATGTATAAAATTAACGCACACAACATAAGTGGTGTGAGAAGCTGGGTTGTAATTCTAACTAAAGGGTTGAAATAACAAATAATGGATGTATGTAGGTATGTTTATGCATGTAATTTCTCTAAATCTATTGGTCAACTGATCACTATCAGATATGTTCTGAGAGAAAAAGGAATCAAGAGAAAAAGCAATTATTGCGTACAAGTCCACTACTTCATTGGGTCATATTCCATTACTTTTTTTACAATGTCTTCATTGACATCACTGGAAGTTCAAACTTGATCGATTAGTGAATAAAAACTAATCGTAATTAGGACTGCCGCAAACCTTATTTATATTTGATATGGAAAAAAACTGCTTTCCCTAGTTCTTCATGGCTTAGAAATGTTACACGTGGAACTTATATTTTTTTCAATTTGAAAACTAAACCAAATCGGAATGTTTTTCTTCTCACTGATTTCATTACTTTTTCTAAAAATCGTCGAAATGACGTTTAAAATTATTTGCTTGGCTGATTTTTCGTGTTGATTTGTACAGAGAATTAATTTTTTTTTTTTTTGTTTGTTTTTCATTCAGTTTTTGTTTCATTGTCGGTTATAATTTTCTTCGTAAGCTATTTTCGTTGTTGTTTGTAATGATCACTGACTGGCACTAAATGTTATTGTAATCTAATACAACAAAAATAAATAAAAAAAATTATTGTTTAAAATCAAAATACAAAATCAGTGAATAAAACAAATTAAAAAAAAACTTCCGTTGTGTATGTAGTCTTATGATGAGGCATCAAATCTCATTCGAAATAATTTTCAATGCCCTGCTGCTGTTTTAATATTTAATGATCGTTTTGAAGTTTTCAAATTTTTTTTCTTTTTTTTTTGTAATTTTGCCTTCTGGCTTTGTTTTATTTTAATTTGTATTTCACATCGATTTGCTTTTCATTACAGAAATTACACGATCAACTCTGTCTAAATGATCATTGAAGCATTAAATAAATGGGCGTAAACTGTTGTTGTCATGTTGAATGCTGGCATTTCAAAGAGATCTTTTTTTCTTCTTCTTCTTCTCATTTCATTTCATGTTGATTGTTGCATCGATTGGTTTTTCTATAAACTTAATTACTGTGTGTGATAATACAACAACAGAATTGAAATTTTTAGAAAAACTATTACATGTGAGGTTATTTGACATAAAAAAATATTTTTTTCATAATTTTGTTTTGATGTCTGACTTGGGTTGTGAACCGTGGCCTTACGTCTAATAAGCCGACACACTACCCACTAGACTACAACGTCTATACAACTTTCTCTAGCGATATTCTTTCCTTTGTTTCCTAAAATAGTTGTCAATAACAAGTCATACTCTTTACCGAGCAATTTTTCATGCTTAAAAACAGAAAATAATCCCAGAGAGCTAATTCTAGCGAATTCGATACGTTGTAGGCCAGTTCGAACTTTAATTCATCGGTTTTAATTATTGCAAAAGTACTTCCTTTTACGTCAAATGTAGTCTTTTCTTCTAATTCTCCCACTTAAATGATACAATAACACAGTGCGACAGTCAAAATACACCCAGCTAATGACATAGTATATGTTGTGAGTTTTGTTGAGTAAAACTCAAAAAAAAATTTTTATATTTCTCGAGCCCTCCAAACTTGTGTTATTTGAAAAAACCGGCATTTTTGATCTTTTCACACAAAATTATTGATTACCCAAATATTTTTTAACCTTTTTTCAAAATCCAAAGATTTTTGAAAAGGGGACAGATAAGCCTTTAAAATGGTATACATAAATATACGGATTACACTTACATGTTATGAGTTTTGATCGGGTAAACTTTGAAAATATGATTTTTTTCTCATTTTTTCAAGTTTGGGCATTCTTAATTGCAAAATTTAATTAAAAAATACAAAATAAGTGATGGCATTCTGAACGTGCATTATCTTGTGAAGAGTTTGATACTTTGTTTGATCAAATCGTATAAAAATTACCGTAGTTATCACTTAAATAGTATAACAGTCGTGTTATATTTTTTATATGTGGTCAATTTCGTGTCAAGTGACCCAATTTTTAAAATCGATGTCTTCCGATTTGGATGAAATTTGCACCAAAGTAGTACGTTTTTATGCCAAATGAAGGCAATAAATAAGAAGGACGAAAGGACTAATTTCCGAATGTCCTTAGAATGCAAATAAATACTTTTTTAAGATCATTTAGGTAGTACGTTTTTATGCCAAATATTGAAATATCTTATTCTTGAGTTAAAAAATAATTTTTTTTGATAGATATCCCACTCGCATTCCATTAAGCGATTATAAAGGCCTTAAAGGAAATTGTATAAACTTTCTTTTGAGCAAAAACAAGGCCCATTTTGAAAAAAAAAATTTAAAAAAAATTAATTTAAAAAACAATTTTTTTTTTAAATTAAAACAAGTTATTTTTGGAAATATTGAAGAAATAGCTATCTAATATCCTTTGGACAGTTTTTGCTAGGACCAATAGGTGAAAAGTTACACACATTTTAAAAAACCCTGTATGACCAAAATGTCCAACTTTGACCCCCTCTAACTCCGGCAGTTCTTGACTGATAGAGCCTACTATCCAATAGTACTAACCTTGGTGCAAATTTCATTCAAATCGGAAGACATCGATTTTAAAAATTGGGTCACTTGACACGAAATTGCCCATATGTATGTCATCTTATCAAAAATTTTCAAAAGTTTTGATGGATCTTGCTTGTTTATAGTAAAATGTGTCAATTTCAGGTTTGCACGACTACCAGAAGTCGGCTAATATTTGTGTTTTTTGGAAATATTATTATTTCTCTCTGCGCAAACATCGTCTAACTTCTGGTGGCCTATGTCCGTGAAATTGACACATTTTGCAATAAACAATCAGGATCCATCAAAAATTCTGAAAATGTTTGAACTAAAATTTCATTTGAAAAAATATATACTTGTACATATGTGAAAAATATAACTAGACTGTTAGACTCTTTAAATAATAACTATGGAATTTTTGTCCGATTTGATCAAACAAAGTGTCAATCTCTTCACAAGATAATGCACTTTCAGAATGTCATCACTTATTTTATATTGTTTTAATTAAAGTTTGCTACTATGAACGGACAAACTTGAAAAAATATGAAAAAAATTAGCATTTGTCAAGTTTACCTCATCAAACCCACTAGCATATTAAGTCAAATAATACATATATGTATACCGTTTTAAAGGTCCATCTCTCTCCTTTCTAATAAGGTTTAAATTTTGGACATCGGTTCAGCGATGTTTGTGTAATCAATATATTTGTGCGTAAAGTCCAAAAAACAGTTTTTGTCAAATAAAACAAGTTTGGAGGGTTCAAGAAATATATAAAAAAATATTTTTGAGTTCTACGTAACAAAACTCACAACTTACACCGTGTCATTAGCTGGATGTATTAAAATTTTTTATTTTGTCGCATAGTGTAATCAGCGTAGTACACGTCATTTACTGTTTCCCGTTCTGGAAGATAATCAATAGATGCCATGAGAACTGCCCACCATTATTCTAAACTCACACCAGTAATTTGGTAGTTTCTTTGAATCAGCTTTGAAGTGGTGCCTCCGAATCGAACCAAAAACTAAACTACACTGCAATGAAACCTAGCCAAACATACTTTATTGAAAATATTCACGTTGCTTCCTTTGTTTCAGTGAATGGTGGATGGATTGCCTTCTACTGGGCAAGGGAAAAAAGATTCGTGGTGAGAGATAATCCTTGTACTGCTTAGCTGACATGGGTTATCTATCTACTATGATAGTTGGAAGGCTATACAGTGTGAGAAATGCTCATCGTAATCTAGAAAGTAGTATGTGGGCCTACTAGATGAGGAAATGGGAGTGCTAAACTCAATTTACATATTAAAAAATATTGAAAAATAAAAGAAATATTTTTTAATATTTCGTTTTGTTCGAGTTGTCTGAGCAGGGTTTTGAACCAGGGGTTCGTTTCTAATACCAAGACGAAGCTAGGTAGTAATCCTGATTAAAGGATTGTAATGATCAAATAAGTAATTAAGTAAAACCTGTAGTTTCACTCTTCAACTAATATTCTTATCTGTTGAAACAATAACGAAAAACCCAAGTTAGATAACAAAGGCAGAGAAAACTTAAAACTTGAAAATAGCTAATGCTATTGCTAAGCTGTTCTCACACTTAAAATAAATTTATGCTGGCAATAATATTCATATACAAAATTTTTAATACCTTTAAACAGTCAGTCAGTAGTCATGACTAATCCAAAGCACATGGCGATAGTAAAATTTCCTTTTATGAACCAATCAATCAAGTTATGTAAAACGATTTATTCCCGCGGGACAGTTTTCTTCGCTTTTCAATTGCTTTTCAACATAATTAACCTGTTTTTTGTATGTGTGTGTGTGTGATGTCTTACGACATCAATTGCACCCTCAAGTCAAGTTAAAGATTAGTTTTCTTTTTCTTTTCATTTGCAAAGCAAATGTGCAGTTGAAATAATTTTTCTTTTTTACTTTCGATTTTGATTTTTAATTTCCAATGAAAGAAATTTCGAATCTCTGTTATCACCGCTTTATTATATATTTGCAATCAAATTGTTTCTTTGCATTCTGGCCATAAATGTTGCAAAAATTGAAAAGTGGTTGTAGAAAATATAAGGCAATAGGCAAGAGAGAAAAATAATCGTATTCAACACAAGTGGCTCTAGAGAAAGCAATATTATTACCTTAAAGTTTGTTGCTTAAGTCTTTTGTTTTTTATGGGATATGTATGAAGATTGTAACAAATTTATTGAATTGAAATGTTAGGCAATTAAAAATATTTACATAACTTCTAAAGCCATTAGATAGTGGGTCGAAACTGTCATCTTAAATATATGCAGATATTTATAAAGCTTGGTTAAATACTTAAACTACAAGTGAGTGGACTTAAAACAAATTTTTGTATAAAAATTGAATTGAAGTTTAACCTTCAAGGTTAAAACAAACTTGTCAGATTAAGTCAATCTTATTATGGCTTTTCCTATGCTTATATTATTAGAAATGAATTCGAAGTCGCTGTAGTCTACCAGTTAGTGTGTTGGCTGATTAGACGTAAGGCCACGGTTCATATGCCAGGTCAGACGTCAGAGATCAGCAATGAATCGTTGTCTCGCTACTCATAAGTACTCATGAAATTTTATGTATGACTGAGTCAACAGTATTGAAATTCAATTACTCTGATTCATTCGTACTCACTACAACGTTGATTTATAAGAACAGGTTGCAATGAGTATGAGTACAACGTTGACATCAAACTCGTAACATTCGAAATATGTTTTATTCATACGCCTACTCATTCAGGTTCATAAATTTAGAAAAATACTTATAATACTCATAAATGATTCGAGTGATTCGAATCATTTATCAAAATTTACAGTCTTAGTTGTTGTATTTACAGAAAAAAAGAAGAAAGAAAAAACATACAACCTTCTAGTGAGTATTTTAGTGTTCGTATGCGAATCATACTTATTTTGTGATTCTTGTAAATGTTGACTAAAGGAGAGTCGAAATCAACAACATTATGCGTATTGTTAAGTATGAGTACGATGAGTACTTCAAACTTTGAATATGAGTAGTATGAGTATGATATTAAAATAAGTATGAATGCGTATAAGTATCAGAAATTATGAGTATGATTCGAGTCTACTCATCTTTTTGAATACGCATTGCAGATCTCTGTCAGACATCTCCAACAAAACAAAATATACAAGGAAATATTTCTTCGGCGACTTCCTCTCAGCAGATATTCTGGCAAAAACTCTGAGAAAAAAAATTCTCAAATAAATGTGTTGTTCGGAGTCGACTTTAACCTGTAGATTACGCCACTCACAATATAAGTGGTGTGAGAAGCTAGGTTGTAATCCTGATTAAAGTGTTGTAATGACTAATGTATGAATGTAAGATGCTATGATGTTTGTGTAGTTTCAAGAAACAATAGGTAGGAAGTAGTTAAAGGCGGCTTCCCATTTAAGACAACGACGATTGATTTTACGTGGGTACCTGTCCGCGTGGACCTAATCCCACGGTGCTCTTCGCACAGGGCGAAATACAATGCGTCTACCAACGCCCCCAAATGTAACAGACTGCTACACCTGAGTACCAATTCGAAGCCATGTATTTGGACATGACTTCCCGCTTGGTTAGGAGCAGAGCCTATCTAAAACTTCTTCCGATCTTTGGATCACGGCACCCGGTTGAGAATGCAACTCCACACCGAGCCTATTAACTAGACTCTTCCCGCGATTTGCGTCCAAACCACAGCCACCACGATGCTCCCAAAAAGGGCCGCACCAACAACCAAGCTGGAACCGAGGTTCCAGGGGCTCCTGACTCCCGTGGTACCAGAATTAAATTTCCGGTCAGACCTCGTAATCAAGTCGATTACTACCAGTTGAACTCCAAACAATTCGGCACTGGTGGCCCACAGCGACAGTCCATCTAAGACAGTTGGATGGTGTGCATTTAAGCAACATAGGGTTCATTGTGTTACCACAGTTTAGCGTTATCCCCTAGTCCCAAAAGGACTTAGACTGCCAATGTCAATCCATGACAGTTCCTTCCGATCATCCATATAATAAGCATCAGAGGGCCTTTTTCTTCTTTGACAAAGTGCGGGGCAAGTACCTAGTAGGTAATGAAGGAAACAATAAAAAATAATCGAATTTTTTTTTTAACAATCGCCGAACATACTCAAAATTAAGGCAAACCCGTGAAGAGTCCTCTGTGAAACTAGCGAGACTTGCAACGATTGAAAAGACAAAGTCTGCTTGACAGAGCAAAAAGTCATTTAAAAAACTAATTGCCCGTAGTGTATGAAGTCGCCGTGGTCTAGTAGATAGTGTGTTGGCTTATTAGACGTGAGGCCTCTCGGTTCAAACCAAAGGTCAGGTATCTGCAACTGAATAAAATATGAAAATATATTTCACAGCGACTTCCTTTCAGCAGATTTCTGGCCAAAAACTCTGAGTGTAAAATAAAATTGCCATGAAAAAGTTTCTCATAAATCTGTCGTTCGGAGTCGACTTTAAACTGTAGGTCCCACCACTCACACACAACATAAGTGGTGTGAGATGTTAAGTCGTAATCCTGACTGAAGGGTTGTAATTACCAATTATGTATGTCTGCCTTCCAAAATGTATCAATACAAAGTTTGTATGCAGTTCTACTTCTGTATATAAACTATGTAGATATGCAAAACTATGTAGATATGCATCAACTATAAACCGGATGCCTGATTGCTTTTCGACTGCGTTAAAAATACACATTGACGACGTTTTGAAATAGAATACATTGTATATATTTTGTACAGCGGCATTATGAAACACTATACTTTGTTCAAACACAAAGCAACTAACATTTTGGAAGGCAGCCTATGTATGTATGTATGTAATTGCCCATAGTGTAGTATTTTACATCATAGGGAAATAACTTAGAAGCGGAAAAATAAATATATTCTCTACTAAAATCAAACAAACCACGTGTGACCAGAACACAAAATAAATTTTAATTAAAAAAATTTTAAAGTGTTGATAAATATTTATTTGAATACGTTTGAAATATTTTTATTTTTTGATTCTTTCTTTTTCTTCTTTTTTTTCTTTACATAATTTACATATTTATGGTATGTAAGTATTTTGTATATCATATGTATGGTATGTACAATAAGCATTTGGTTTGCAGGTTTTAGAAAGAAGACTTGAAACTCGACTTTTCTTTATTTCGTTATTTTTTTTCTTTCTTTTTGGTAACACTCAACAAACGGGTGCCATATAAGCATTAAAAAATATTTTTAAAAGTACTTTTTAAAGTATGAACACCGGTTAAGTATTGTTCAATATATTTTTTTTATTTTTTTATGATTTTATTTTTAATACTAAACTTTAACCATCGTCCCTGGTTTTTAAGCCAACAGCAACAAACGAACAGCACTTAAACTTCAGTGCCAAAAAAAAGTACACCCAACAAACAGGCAAGCAATGTTCAGACAAAAAAAAATTATAAAATTTTTTGATTGTTTTTGTTTTCATTTGTTTTTCCTTGTTATTGTTGTAAATTTTTTTATATTTATTTATATTTATTTAGTGTTCATTCACATTACGATTACGCAATTCTCAACGCATTAATTTTTAAAAATAAATGTTTTTTTATACGAAACTAATTCTGCCTGCTCTGTTTCGGTTTGTTGTTAGTTTTGTAATTAATTTGTTTATAAAATTAATACAAATCTTTTTTCTTTTTTGTTTTCTATATTTATTTAAATTATAGATAAAGTCAATAGCATAAGAAACAACATAAACTTCATTAACAAATCAAACTGGCTACTGGAAATTATTATTTTTTTTTTTTTGAAATTTAATTAGAAATTCAAAGCCACTAAGAAAGTTTTTTTTTTGCAATTCAAAGCAACTAATAAAATATGAATGTCGTCAATATAATTTTGATCAGTTAGGCATAGTAAAACATGTGTAGTTTATTGGTTACAAAATAAAATGTTCTACACATAGTCTTCATAAGAATATTGTAAACGTTTTTATCCTTTTAAAAATGTTTAAAATATGAAAAAAAAATTATGTTTAGTTTTACATAAATTCTTTATTGTTCGCACAATTCTGTGTGCCACTGTTCACAACTTGTTGTAAACAACAACAATTTGCTTTGTTTGCTATTCTTCTTTACACTCTTCTGCGTAAACGGTAACAATTGCTCAATAGATCTTTACAATGGAGAACTTCAAACCACGATTATTCTCTTCACACGCAACGTGCCTTCACACGCGACTGACTGGATTTTAACTGACCCCTTTGCCTGCTTTGTCATGCCTTTTACATCGCAGGCTAAACAGTCTAATGAATGCTCTTGAAGGAGAATGACTTCGCCTTCGCGAAATCTCTATAAATGTAAACATGTTTTCATCTTCATTTTTGGTTTAGGTTAGGTCAGGTTAGAGCACGTGTACTTGTCAATTAAGACAAATACAGTACGCGGAGGTCGAATTGAACCATTGTACAACGTCCTAGTTTCTCACACCACTTATGTTGTGTGTGTTAATTTTATACATGAGTGGTGGGACCTAAAGTTTAAAGTCGACTCCGTACGACACATTTTTTTGAGAAACTTTTTCATGGTAATTTTATTTACTCTCAGAGTTTTTGCCAGAAATCTTCTGAGAGGAAGTCGCCGAAGAAATACTTTTTGTATTTTGTCTTGATGTCTGGCCTGGGGCTTGAACCCTGGTTTTACGTCTAATAAGCCAACACACTACCTACTAGACTACGGCGACTTCTTTTTGGTTTTGTTGGAAATGTCTAATCAAAGGTCCACATTGAAAACATTGCAGTAATCAGCCAACTTGTGTCATATAAAGGTATAGGCAACTATAGGCAACTATGTACAGTGAGCGTCAAAAGAAACTGTACATTAAAAAATAAATACATTAATAAATTAACGTTATTTTAATTTTAAATTTGTTTCTCTTGCTAGATTTTAAAATTGAAAAAAATAATTACAAAAAATTTCGAAATTATGACAAATTTTTTCGGGCACTCTCCTTAAGTGGTAAAAGTTGAGTTTGCTGGTTGTTAGAATTTCAACCATAGTGTACAGCTTCTCTTGACGCTCACTGTATTATACCTCAGGTATGACATTAGGAATCTACAGAGTATCAGCGTAGAAGCCCGAAGTTAGAATCAATGTTTCTATCAAGAAAATCATAAGAAACTATGTAGTCGACGAAAATGGTTTTATAGCTCCTATTTATTTCAGCATGACCGTATCCTGGGATTAAACTACATAAAGCCTTATACGGTGTTCAGATATGCACCTTTATTGTGTACATCGTAATAAACGCCATTATTGAGTTTAGCATTTCATATAAAGTTTCAATTAATAATTAAGCAATACATACACAAATTGTTATAATATTGAGTAAAACTTAAAATGCAGCACTGTCATACGTATGTTTAGTGAGCATATTACAATTAACCGAACACTTTCTGTTGATATTTGACAACTCAAATGGCAATAACGACAAACAAAACAAAACAAATCAAAAAACAACACCATACCAACTGTCAAATGAATATTGAATAAGCAGCTGAACTGCGTATATTATTATGCCTGAACACTTAAAATATTGTACTCAATAAACCGAATATTGACTCAATAAAAGTGCATATCTGAACATAGTATTACTGCGAAGCTCTTGTCTTAAAAAACAGTTAGAGGGAGCCGATTGAGTATAGAGCAGAATGCTTTATTTGAAGTTGAACAGAGAGTACTGGTGATGAGGACAGATGACTGCCTAAGCATTCTGTATAGCAGTCTGTAGTGACATTGTTATTGCACTGCGTCCACCAAGATTGACTCGAACACGGACTAATAGAGCCAGCATGTGATGACTGGTCTAAGTCCCACGGCACTTTTAGAAATGAAAAGTGCTATGGTCACTGTGTTAACACTGGACCTTATTTAAGCTCATGGGTAAGGCTAGGAAATGGAAGGAATTTCATGAATTTTGGTAGTCACACCTTTAAAGATTTTAAAGCATATTTTTGAAAATAATTCAAAAATATTTTAAAACAATTCATATTTCTTACTGAATATTCAGACTGTAAATCAATACGTAAATGTTTTCAAAGAAAAACAAACACATGACTGCCTTGCAAAAGCTGTCAGTCAGTGCAACCACTAATCTGTCAAAATTGGCAATCAATTACAAAAATTAAACGAAAATCATAATTTATTACAACATTTTGTATGTAAAAATTTAATTTTTTGATGTTTTTTTTGTTGTTTTTGTTTTAAAATTTTTAAAAATTTTCTTAAATTTTTATGAATTTTTCCTCTCACTTTGAAAACTATGTGTTCGATGTGCTCGTCGATGCCATCATTATTTGTCTAGTTGAGCTGAAAATTTGTTGTTATTAAGCAGAGGTAATGATGAGATGAGCCAGTCAAGTCAGTCTGTTAGGCAGTCAGTCATTAAAACGATCTTTCGAAAATTGAATTTAAAACAGTTGGACACAGTAAGTCGGTCGTTTAGCCACATAAATGCCATTAATTGTACACTGTAACTTGTATTTTTGTTATTGTGATAGCTATTTATTGTTGTTGTTGTTTTTGTTGTTGTTATATGCACTATTGACCAATTTATTTTTTTTTTTGTTGCTGTTCTGTTGTTGTTGTTTGTTAGTTGGCTTATATTTTAAAAACCAAATTTTTTTGTTTTTTGTTTTGTTTTGTTGCCTCTTTTTTGCCTTTGGTCTTCTTCTTCATTATGTTGTTGGCAATCATAATCAAAAAATAAAATGAAAAAATCCATCAGAAGCTTACATTTACAAAAAAAGCAAAAATTACTGAAATATTAAACAACAACAGCAACAACTTTATTCAATGCAACAAAAATGTTAAGCAATTATTTTTGATTTATACAAGTTGTTTGTATTTGTTGTTTTTGTGTTTGCATATGAGTCATTTCACAAAAACAAGTGTGTCGGTGCGGTTAAGTGATAGACCAACTGATAGGCAGCATAAGCAATTTAGAATACAATTTTGGTATTTATTGGTCAGAATATAAAAATTTAATAAATCACGTCTGATGTTCACAATTTAAGGGGTAGTTGAGCTCAACTACATACTGATTTTTTTTGCTATTTTGTCCAATTTATTCGATTTTAATTTCGAGCGTAGGCTGAGGCACTCCTTTGCATAGTAAGGCCTCACTTACTTACATAAATACATAACATACATAATTGGTCATTACAACCCCTTTCAGTCAGAATTACGACCTAGCTACTCACACCACTTATGTTGTGTGTCTTAATATTTATGCGATGTGTGTTAACTTTTGCCTTGCAAGGACCAAATCGAGGAAGCCCTGTCATCGATTGGTGTGACCAATTGGCGCTCAAGAAGCAGAGGCGCCTGGAAGAATATGTTACGGCAGGCCGAAATCCGTTAATCGGGTTGTTAATGGCCAATTAAGTAAGTAAGTGTGCCAAGACCTACCGTTTAAAGTCGACTACCCAAAGACAGATTTTTCAGAAACTTTTTCATGGCAATTTTATTTACTCTCCCAGTTTTTGGCATAAATCTGCTTAGAAGCAGTCCTCGAGGAAATATTTTTTTATTTTTCGTTTTGTTCTCTGACCTAGGGTTTGAACCGAGACCTCACGTCTAATAAGCCAGGTCTAATAAGCCTATAGACTACGGCCTCACTAAGGTCACTCAATCCAACCCGAGGATCAAACAGTTCTTATTCGGAAAATATCCAAAATAAGTCTTAGTTTTAAGGTAATTTTTATTTAGAAGATATGAAATGACATGGCAAAGATGAGAGAAACTTAAAGGTGAAGCACCTCAGAGCTTCTGCAGAAATCATATGAGGGGATGTTGAGTATATCGCCATACCTTCCGACGGATGGATGCCCATGTAATTTAAAAAATGCCAGCAGATTTTACCAGCACTGTACATGAATTCATATCGCCAAAGAATTTGAGCCTCCTTCTACAACTGTCGGATGATAACTACATGCATGCATACATAAATACATACATACATAAATACACACATACATAATTGTTCATCAAAACCCTTCAAGCAGGATCACACCCACCACTTATGTTGCGTGCATTAATTTTATATGTGAGTGGCGGGACCTAAAGTTTGAAGTCGACTCCGAACAACACATTTTTTTGGGAAAGTTTTTCATGGCAATTTTTGCCAGAAGTCTAATATTTTTTTATATTTTCATTTTGTTAGCGATGTCTTCCTTGGTTTAAATACACGATCTACTAGATTACGGCTACTATTGTATTGGCAACTACTCTAAGCGAACTAACAAGAACATCTACGCCCAATACACATTCATAATTGGTCATTACAACCCTTCAGTCAGGATTACGACCTAGTTTCTCCCAACACTTATGTTGTGTGTGTTAATTTTATACATGAGTGGTGGGACCTACAGTTTAAAGTCGACTCCGAACGACAGATATTTGAGAAACTTTTCATGGCAATTCTATTTACTCTCAGAGCTTTTGCCAGAAATCTGCTGAGAGGAAGTCGCCGAAAAAATACTTTTTGTATTTTGTTTTGATGTCTGGCCTGGGGCTCGAACCCTGGCTTTACGTCTAATAAGCCAACACACTACCTACTAGACTACAGCGACTTCGCCCAATAACAAGTCGGAAATTATGTGGCAATATCCACATATCGTAGAATTTCAGGACATTCGAAAGGCTGATCGACTAAAGCAAGAGCTTTTCATGAAAAATTCCATCATCCAATATACACTATGGTGCTTTCAACTTGGCCTTTGTCTGGATAAATATACACTGCAATATCAATTAGAAGCCCAATATAAGAATTCTTAGCACCAGAATTCAAAATCTACTCTCTCTAGAATTTTTCAGTCGCTCCTATAGATCTAAATGCTAATGCCAGGCCAGACATCCCCAATTGGAGCATTAAAACCAAATCTTCTTTCGACGAAAATTATAAAAAACCTTATTCGACCCGCATACATATGCCTATGGCTTCTCAGTATTGCATCATGTCCACACAGTTCAAGTTGGGCCAAGAGTGCATTGAGCCTTACTGTCAGCAATGAATCCAATTGATGATTGCGGCAAATACAGCCATAGTTGGAGAGGAGCGGAATTCTCTAGTAATCTGCACAACAGACAGCTGATGACTTTTAATTCTTGATGGTAGAAATTTGAACAACATTTTCAGAATCTTCATTGTTGAACATTGGCACACATGACATAGACTACTACTTCTCAGAGGTATGCCTGGACACGTTAGAATTTATGTAACGTAAAGGTCATTAATCTGACCTTTAGACCAACATACAGTTGTGAACATAGGCTATGTAATATCTTTGAAAGATTATTTCTTCTGCGGATAAAAGTACTCTTCTATTTTATTTTACTCCAACGAGCCTATTTCACACTCCGTGTGTATTTTCAGAAGTCGACGTAGTCTAGTAGGTAGTGTGTTGGCTTAGTAGACGTAAGGCCTCGGTTCAAATCCCAGGTCAGACATCAAAACGAAATATGAAAGAGTTTTTCTTCGGCGACTTCCTCTCAGCAGATTTCTGGCAAACCTCTGAGAATAAATAAAAATTGCCATGAAAAAGTTTCTCAAAAATCTGTCGTTCGAAGTCGACTTTAAACTGTAGGTCCCACCACTCATGTATAAAATTAACACACACAACATAAGTGATGTGAGAAGCTAGGCCGTAATCCTAGCTGAAGGGTTGTAATGGCCAATTATGTATGTATGTATGTATGTATGTACTGGTCATTAATCTGACCTTTAGACCAATATACAATTAAATATGCAAAATATCTTTGAAGGATTATTTCCTTTGCGGATAAAAGTACTCTTCTATTATATTTTACTCCTAGGGGCTATTTAACACTCCGTTTGTATTTTCCAAAGTTAAATGTATCTTCTTAGTAACATAGCTCTGTTCAGAGCAGAGTGTATGTCTGTGAATAAATTTCCATTAGGTTTGTTAGACAAACGATATGACTGAAGATTTAAATTTTTTCTTCCATTTAATGCGAGAGGCAACTATTTTACAAACAACAACAACAACAGTAACAATGCTAACAATAATAACTGAAAATGAAACCAAAGCCAAGAAATGCTGCCTGCTATTGCTGTGTATAGTATTTAAGTAATGAATGTAACGCAACATTACACTCGTCACCTTGTTGCCATTATAGTATTAAAAAAAAAATGAAGCAACAACAAAAGAAATGAAAACAGAAACGAACACAGAAAACAGAAAACAGACAGACATCTTCTTTTTAGCCATATACATACATACACATGGACATACAAAATAAATTTAAAGCCAGTCCAGTCCAGTCAGTCAGTCAGTCATTCAATTAAAATAAAAAAATTTTTTTTTATTTCAGAAAATATGTGTGCATACTACGGCGGACGGGTGATGTATTTCTGGTATACGATTTCATTTAAAGTTTCTAAAGAAAAACAACAAAAAAAATACAAAAACGTTTACGTTTGTCTAGTAGTAATAGTCGATGTTGTTGTTGTTATTTTTGTTGTTGTTATTTCAATGACGTTAATTGGTTTTGAAGAGCTTCTGCCGTGATCATACAAACAAACAATCAAAAAAATTTTTTTTTATTTTAAATCCAACATAAACGGGTAAAAATTGTTTAAGCCCGAGAGGGCAATACATAAAAAAAAATTATTTATTTTTTTAATTCAATTTCAATTTCGAAATATTTTGTGTAAATATGCAAAGAACCATGAAAAATGGGTGTTGCACGCAGATGATATTTTTTTTCTTTCTTTTGTAGGTTTTCAGTTTGACTTAATTCGGCAACTTGTCGTGAGTGGTTTAAATAAAAATCATGATCGAAAAATATAAAATAAAATAATCAAAAAAGACTCTGGGTTCATGTAAAACTTGTATTAAATACAAACATGGCTATTGTTTAACTATGTTAACCCTTTAACTATTTATGTCGAGTATACTCGTCAGAGCGATATAAAAGTTTTGCATAATGTCGAGTAAACTCGTCTTGATTAAAAAGGTTGCATTTTCATTATTATTCCACGAATCTACTGAAATTATATTCCCTAAGTAAGGTCAAATAAAGGTCTTTTAAAAAGTGTACATTTTAGAACATTGGTTGACAACCATTTTTATTATTACTATAATAAGAAATAGTTTGTATTAATTACCGTTTTTTTTTTCTAAAAACCAGCATGCAACATACGATTTTATGTAATAATTGCCTGCTTTTACAGGCAGAAACTTTAGAAACATTTCATTTTGTTTATGTCGAGTATACTCGGCTTCTTTGGAAAATAATTAAGAAGGCAGAAAAAGTTTTTTAAAACAAAATTAAACAGTTACAGTTGACTTATGCTATTTGTTGTATTCTTAATTCACTAGCATAAATGAAATTATTTTAAATCACATCGGCGATTCAATTGATATAAAGTAATAAATGATCTCTCAAATATATTTTCCAGTATTTCTGTAGAGCCAGAAATTTTCCTATTTCTCTAAAGACACTTTTTAAGTATAACAGTAGAAAATCCCAATGTGAGAAATATGATTGTAGTCGTTGAAAACATCACAAAGCTATCAACTTCTAATGTGCACTTGTCGAGCACTGGAAATACAAACGACCACATACAAGTGATGTCAGGGCATAGTGAAGAATAACATGTGGATTCAACAGGAGAAAATTACTACACAACTACAGGGACATGGCAGAATATTTGAATTGCCAATTGAAGGAGCTAAAACAAGAACATCGCCTTAGAAACGAAACTTAGAAGATGTATTCACATTATATTACCTTAGGAGTCTTCCCGTTAAAATTGTACACTCTACTGATGGAATTCAAAATCGAATAAAACGTTACAGCATCATTCTTTTAGCCTTTAATTCGATAAACCAGCAATACGATAGGCACTTATCAATGTCGTCTGTATGTAGTGAAATAGGTTTCAAATAATAGGTGAAATATTTGGGCCATTAATCATACCTAATGAACGGCGTGTAGTGTAGGTAGGCATCATGTTGACTTATTAGACGCAAAGCTGAGTTTCAAACTGCAGCCCAGATATCTTGAACGGAACAAATTTAAAAAATATTTCTCCGGCGATTTTTCCTCAGTAGTCTGACCACAAAAACTCAAAGAGTAAATAAAATTGCCGTGAAAAGTTACTCAAAAATCTGTCGTTCGAAGTCGCCTTTAAATTGCAGGCTCCGCCGCTCATGAATAAAAATTAACACACACAACACAAATGGTTTGAAAAGCTAGGTTGACCAATGAAGTATGTAATGAAGGACTATGGTCTCCAAACTAAAAGGCATCCATTTATGTTGCTGTGAGTAGCTCGATAGCTAGGTATGCTATTGAATGCAGGCAGTAACCTAGAAGACAGACCACTTAGGTGATATAAGGCTGAATCGAAATTAGTATTGGATAGTCTGGGCAAATTACATCTGCTAGGCAAGAGAAATAGAACTACCTATCGCTGTATTTCATGATCTCAGGTGGTTTAAAAATTCTAGATAATTAGATTGCAGATTAACCTGCCAGAAGGGGAGCTTTCGCAGCGCTGATAGTGTTACAACCTTCCTGATGAGTGTGAAAAAGTCTTTGGACAACCATACTATAGGCGGCAAATCTTCTTAAACCAGACGAGTTTGAAAGAATACAAACTTTTATCAGCTACTTTTAATAAAAAAAAAACACCTGTGTCTTGTGTCCGAATATTTACATGTAGCTTGGGAATATTCCAGACATTGTTTATTCAAACAACATTTAAACAGAATAAGAACTTATTCAAGCTTTATATGAAGAGTCTGTAATGTGGGGAACTCCTTAACATAATACATAGTTGTTTGGTTTTAAAGCAGAACACCACCCAGCATTCTAAGGTTCATCATGCTAATAGAAATTGGGAAGACATTGAATATAAGTTTCGTGCAGTACAATAAATCCTTTTCGTTGCAGCTCTTTAGAGCCCCTACACAACAGGCAATTGAATCTATAAAACTTAATTTGTATTGGCCTTATGGTGCTTAAAGGAAGTGGACCCTTTTTCAAGTGTCTTTTAGAGAAATTTCTGGAGTAACATACATACATACATACATAATTGGTCATTACAACCCTTCAGTCAGGATTACAACCTAGTTACTCACACCACTTATGTTGCGTATGTTAATTTGTATTCATGTTTGGCGGGACCTACAGTTTAAAGTGCATCCCGAACGACAGATTTTTGAGGAAATGTTCATGGCAATTTTTTATTTCCTCGCAGAGTTTAGCCAGAAATCTGCAAAGAAAAGGTAGCCGAAGAGATATTTTTTTCATATTTCGTTATGTTCGAGATGTCTGACCTGGTGTTTGAAACCCAAGCCAACACAGTAACTACTAGACTACTGCGACTTCTTTTTTTCTGGAATAACTACACATACATATGTACATAATGCATAATTGGCCATTACAACCTGTCAGTCAGGATTACGGTGTTAATTTTATCCATGAATGGCGTTACCTACAGTTTAACGTCGACTTCGAACGACGGATTTTTGAGAAGCTTTTTCATGGCAATTTTTTATTTCCTCTCAGAGTTTAGCCAGAAATGTGCTGAGAGAAAGTAGCTGAAGAAATATTTTTCGTATTTCGTTATGTTCGAGATGTATGACCTGGGTTTTGAAACCCAACCCATTAGCTACTAGACTACGGCGACTCCGTTTTTTCTGGAACAACTCTGAATCTTAAAAATGGCTTTTCTTAGTTTCAGATCCAAATCTATTAGAGTTATTTGTTTAGCAAAATATTTAACAAAAACATCAAGTTTCTTTTCCTCACTGCATTATTTCTACATAATATTTCTGTTCCTGTTTCACAGTGTAATTAATACACAACAAATTTATTTTCATAAATTTTGTTTTTTTCTATATTTGGTTTCGGTTATTAATAATTCGCACAATAATAATCATAATAATAACAACAACAAAGATAACAAATAAGAAATAAATCAATAATAAGAAAATTAACAAAAAAAAAAAGGAAAAGAAACTCACCATCTTCTGATTCATTTAATATTTCTGCCGAATCTTCGCTACTGTCGTTAGTATTTTTGTTATTGCTTCTGCTATTATTAGTGCTGGTGCTGCGGTTGTTGTTGGCTTTAATACTTTCGCCATCATTTAGTATTAACGATGCATTTTTATTGGAGCTTAAATTGTTGATTTTATTATTGCTATTATTGTTGTTGTTTTTGGTATTACTAATGCCTAATGTTGAGGCGTTATTTGAAAATAACGAAGACGACAATGAAGATGAATAGAATGACGACGACGAAGACGACGACGATGATGATGATGATGATGATGACGACGATGAAGATGAGGTTGATGTTGTTGTTTTCGTTAAAATATTTGATTTGTTTGCTTGCTGGCGTTGCCCCTGCCTTTGCTGATGTTGGGTGGTGGTATCATCAATAAATACTTGCTTTTCTTCATCATCTATCCCACCACCACCACCACCTCCGCCATCATCTCTACCATCAACACTAACGTTTCTATTGTTATTGTGCTTGTTGCTGTTGTTATTTGTAAATGTCGATTGTGCTGGTGGTGTTTGTGTGGAAATTTGCAACAATATGTTACCAACATTGTTGTTGTTGTTGTTGTTGCCATTATTGTTTATAATACGTTGCTGAGAAATGACGGTATTGCCACATAATATCAACATTAATACGAACAACACAAGCCACATTGTATATAAACCGCTACATGCACCTTTACGACGGGCTTCTCGTCGTACACCACCCACCACATTATATCTCTTTGCCCTGTGGTGTGGTGTTATTATTTTAGTACTACAACAATAACTATTTGAATGTTGTGTCTGGGTCTGTGTATGTGTTGAGGTGCTGGTGGTGCTGGTGGAATTGGTGGTCTTACCACCATATTTTCTTAAAGTGTAATAAAAATCTTCATCTTTTGGCTGTTTAAACAGCTCCTGATCGTTTGCTTGAAATTTGTGGCATTTATTTCTATATTTCAATTGTTGTTGTAGCTGTTGCTGTTGTTGCTTTTTATTATACATTATATCATTAACCACCATTGTAAGCACCTTTAGAGTTTACACAAACGCTTTTGTTGCTGTTATTGTACGCTTGCAAAATTAATTTAAATTTTTTTTTGCTTTCAAAAGGGATTTTTCTTCGTTTTAATGTTTTTTGTAATTTTCTTTAAAAAAATAATTTTGTTTTCGTTTTGCCCTCTCTTCTTAAAATCTTCTCTTTTCGTTATGATGCTGGTATAGAATTCTCTTGTTTTCTTTAAGGCCACCAACACATTTAAGGCAACAACCAACCACTGTCTCTATGGAAAATGTTAAAATCTCGTCGATAATAATTCAGGTCTTGTTGTAGACTTATTTTCACTTTGGGTTTTTGTTGTTTTCGTATAACTGGTTGCAACATTGATAACTAAAATAAATTGAAAATAAACAAAAAAATTATAAGTGAAACATTTTTTTAAATTTCTTTAACAAAAGACTTGAAACACAAACCTCAAGTGTTTATTGGTATGCAAAGGTAAAAAGTTTGTGTCTTAAGTCTTTGGTTTTTAAAACATTCCAAATTTTTTTTAATTCTAATTGAGTTCAGATATGCAACTATATTGAGTAAATCGCAATAAACGCCATTATTGAGCTCAATATTTCATATAAAGTTTCAATTAATTATTGCGCAATAAATATGCAAATTGTTATAATATTGAGTAAAACTTAAAATGCAGCACTGTCATAACCTAACACTTTCTGCTGATATTTGACAACTCAAATGTCAACAATTACAAACAAAAAAAACAACAAAACAATGTTGTTGAAGCAACCAGCTGTTTTATTTACTATTTATTGAATAAGCAGCTGAACAGCGTATATTATTATTCCTGAACACTTAAAATATTGTACTCAATTAACCAAATATTGACTCAATAAAAGTTCATATATGAACATAGTATAAGTTTTATTAAGTTAAGGTGGATCATTGCATTGTTTCCTAATTATTTAGAAAAAAAAATAGGCCTCCAGCCATAAAAAGAAAATTATTTATTCTGAACATTACTGTTTCGCGCATTAATGTTAGGAAGACAAGAAACAGATGGTCGGACTTAGTGTAAAGAAAATTCTGGGCAGATGTTACTCTCAGAAGGTTCTAAATAAAAGAGAAATTAGCAAAGGTAGGCAATGCGTCCAGGAAAAAGTACACTTTAAGATTTTAGATTTTTAGGTACAGTCATGCATTGGTGAAAATGGTGTTCCACATTATTTGAAACAGCTTTTTGTTCATTAAATTAACGAAAATGAATTTGAAAAATATCCTGCAGGTTAAAATATTTTTCATTTATGGGTCTTTGATTAAAGGCAAGTGAAACAAGTTGTGTGTGTGAGATATCAACGAAGAAATGGATTCATTTGAAAGACCTATTGAAGCCATTATCTGTGGGGTATAGCATCATCCAAATGTCCGCCACGGCTTCTTTGTACAGAGCGCATCCGATATGTCAAATTTTTCATGACTATGGTAGGTTGAATTTGAACGATGGCTTGAGTTGCATACACTTACGATTTAAGAAAATACCACAAGAAAAAGTCTAATGGTGTCTAATTGCACAATGACTATGGCTAGTTTACATCACCTCCATGTGAGATGATCATGCCATGCACAATCGCTTGTGCGTAATAGTATCCAATGTGGCACGTAGCGCCGTCCAGTTGAAACCGAATATGATTGGTATCCAGATCATGCAATTCAGGCCAAAAGAAGTTGGTAACCATAGACTTACAGTGTTCGCCGTTGACGGTGATGGCGTGAACAACACTGTTCTCAAAGTAATATGAACCGATGACGTTGTTAGACAAAGATCCACACCAAATGGTAACCTTTACGCGATGCATTGGATTGACTGCCTTGGATCTTATGAGAATTGGTATCGTCCTGTACATACAAAATTGGTGTTTACAACCTTGAAGTCGGGATTACGACCTAGCTTCTCACACCACTTAGGTTGTGTGTGTATTAATTTTATACAAGCGAGGCGGGACCTACAGTTTAAGGTCGACTCAGTGTTTTTGCCAGAAATCTGCTGAGAGGCAGTCGCCGAAGATATCTTTTTTGTTTAGTTCTCATTTTGTTGGAGATGTCTGACCTGGGGTTTGAATAGTGGCCTCGCGTTGACTTCAACACTCTACCCAGTGGTGTTGTCGAGCCGGAACACTCCGCAACGTCGTTCCGGTACTTCCTTTTTGGACAGGAACGCGTTCCGGAACTAACGATGATTTCTGATAACGAGAATTGGCTGACGTTTTGAAATTTTTATATGTATTTTTATAAACAAGGGTTTGAACCGAATCCGAACCGGAACAAAAACCGGAACGAACCGGCTTGTTTTTCCGGACCGTGAATCGGAGTCCGGGACGCGTTCCGTTAAAAAAAAATTAGCACAACACCACTGACTCTACCTACTACACAATTTTGTTTGTACGCGAGCCCGTTCATCTAGAAACGGAATGGCGGAATAATGGCGGAAATAGAATTTTCGAAGAAATTTTTCAATTAAATTTGAGATTGAATAGTCGCTCAAGGACGACATATCATTACAATGATCATCTGTACTCACTAATTTTGAACCACAACGCTCAGCAGTAGTGTCCTATGCTGTTCAAAAACAGTGTTACTTCTTTGATATGTAAACTGAGCTGAAATCCTAGAATTTAAGTATGTTTGCTAAGTGCATTGATTACAAAATTGGAAAAAATTTATTCTGAAAGATTATAGCAAAATCCCCTTCACTGCTATTTAAGTAAAAAGTACAGTACATTAACGAGTACAGTACAAAATTATCAATTAAAAGTTTCATTCAAAGGAAATTCTCAAAAATTTCCCACATGAGTGTTTTGCCACTTGGGCTTATACGTTTAAGTTTAATTCAGTCAACCGAGAACTGAATAGATTACTTGAAGTTTTTAAAAGTAAATCGAAAGTTTTGCTAAACATATACTCATATTTTCCACTACATTAGCCACACTGATGATACTTAATTAAGATGTTTCCTAATAATTCGATAATTTTTCTGTTTTTTTTTTGTTCAATTAATTTTAATGCTTTGGAATCTACGTACCATTTATTAAGTTTTTACACTGTATATGAATTAAAAATAGAAACCAACAAAAACAATTTATTTTTGTTTCTAAATTTTTAGTTTTAATAATTAATTATCTCCACCTTAATTATAAATATTAAGAAAGAATCAAGTAAAGAATTTATAATTATTTTTAAACACGCACCTCCACTATCGCTAATAACAACAAAATACGTTTTTAACGATTTTTTAATAAAAAAAAAAAAGAAAATAAAAATAAAACAAAAAAGTTTTATTCAAAAATTTTATTTCTGTTGTTAGAACGATAATGGCGTTATAGTCGGAGGGCTGTAAAATAGAAATTGCAATCGAAAATATTTCTGAAAGCATACAAGCTTTGAAAGCTCAATTGCTTGCAAATTAACCATCTTTAGCGATTTGCTGCCATAACGGTTTCTGCTCTCCACATAGCGGTTTCTGCTCTCATTGAGCCGCATACATACATACATAATTGGTCAGGATTACGACCTAGTTTCTCACACCATTTATGTTGTGTGTGTTAATTTTATACATGAATGGCGGGACTTACAGTTTAAAGTCAACTCCGAACGACAAATTCTCAAATTCTTGAAAAACTCGTTCATGGCAATTTCCATTTACTCTCAGAGTTTTGGGCAGAAATCTGCTGAGAGGAAGTCGCCAAAGAAATATTTTTTCATACTTCGTTTTAGTTCGAGATGTCTGAACTACGGATTAGACTACGACTAGACTACGGCGACTTCATGACACTAAGCCGAATATAAGTACCCGCATATATAGAGCCCGCGCGGGCCATAATTACATGCCTCAAGCGGTCTTGAACTTGTTACTGCGCCTGCTGCCTATAAACTTTAGAGTACTATGCTGCTAGAGTTCAATGGCAAAAGTAGAAAGTCGATGTTGTCTAGTAGGTAACTAACATGTATGTAAAGATAAATTCAAATTTAACTAGCAAAGACAAAAACCAAAACAAAAAATTTTATCAGAGTTATATACACTGTCGGACAAAATAAAGTGCGGTTTGAAATATTTTTTGTTTTTTGATTAAAGCATATGTTTATTGCTTTCAAATGTTTATAAATTATAGTTTCACTTTTAATTCGGTTAATATTTTATCTAAAAAGTATCTTAACATTGAATTCTTTCTTTATATTTTCTATTTATAATAGAAACTATATGGCACATAAGGAATTTCAAGTGACAAAATAAAGTAACACTTCACTAGAAAATATTATAAATAATTAAATAACTTCAAAATTTAGTACGAAGTTGCTCCTCCTTTGTTATTTATGACTTCTCTTAACCTTTTCGGCATACTTAGCGCAAGGTTCTTCAAAGTACTTGTAGGAATTGCCCTCCATTCACTTTGCAGTTTTTCGCAAAATGTTTAAATATTTGTTCTGGACTCCATCGGGTTTTTGTCATCTGAGTAGCCCAAAGATGCTCTATGAGGTTTAAATCTAGGCTTTGAGCAGGCCATTCAAATTGTTCAACATTATTTTCTCCAAAATATTTTTTAGCGACCTTACTCGTGTGCTTGGGTTCGTTGTCTTGTTGAAAGCTAAACTCCCCCAAGCCCATTTCCTCCTCACTGCTGTAAAGATTTTCTTCCAAAATATTTACGTAGCTCTCTCCAGTCATTTTGGAATCAATTTTAACACGTCTACCTACTCCTGAAGAGGAAAAACATCCCCACACCATGAGGCTGCCTCCACCATAAATATTTACATAAATATGTCTGAATCATTTTGGAACAAAATTATTTGGACAGACGAGTCAAAATATGAACTAAAAAATTGCAAAACTCGGAAAAGAGTGTGCTGTGAACCAACGCAAAGGCTTAAATCGAAAAACCTTATCCATACTGGAAAACATGGTGGAGTCAGCCTCATGGAGGAAAAACATTCCCTCTTCAGGAGTAGGCCCATTTCCAGCACAAGTCCATTTTTTATCCGATTTAGATCCGTTGATACGGAAAACTTTTTTGCTCATTTAAAGAAAACAATTAGCTTTTTCACCTATATCTTTGGTTCCTAGTAACGCCTGACAATAAGAAAACCTGTTTTGGAATCCTTAATACCGTGGATATATATTGGGATACCTACAGCAATTCCCATTTTTCCACAGTATCGATCATCCTACTAAGATACTGATAACAGAGAGAAAATTTTTCATACCGATTTCTCAATTTCCAAAATTATTGGTGATATACCACTAATTGGGTTATGTTAGGGACACCTTAGTCTACTATGCATATAGTGGGATACATGTAGCAACTCCCATTTTTCCACAATATCGATCATACTCCTCGGACATTGTTAAAACAAATAAATTTTCTTTGTTTAAGGTCCATTATTACAACTTGCCGTTAACTAAAGGGATGATTTTAACGGGCAGATAAATTGTTTTTTATTATTATAAGTGTACAATATGGTAGTAGTGAGCGTTAAGCTAAAGGGAGGATCATCCTACCTTTAACTTTTAAAGTTAAGTTTACTTCAAATGTAAACAAAATGTAAACAAAATGAGCACATACAACAAAAAAAGGAGCCCGTAGTTGCCACTGCGTTTTGCCATATTTTTGAAAAATTTTATCTGTAAGTTGTAATAACGAAAAGAAGTTAAAAGTGACTTTAAAGTTTACTTTAGCTAAAGTTACCTTTAACTAAACCCAAGTTTAACGGCTAGTTGTAATAATGGCCCTAAGTTTATCAATTTTCAAAATAATTTCCTAAATACCAGAGAAGCTGTTCCACTCAGGAACGTGAGGGGCATAATTTTTGATGAATAGATTAAGGATTCCATTCTCCGATATTGTATATTTGGGTGACTTCTTCCTTGACCGTTTTTTGTAATTTCTGTTAAGCACTTAAGATTGCTCTGTTAACTTTAATATTAGTTCTGTTGTTTTCTTTACTACAAAAATTCGAATTTATCTTCACACACTAAACTATAGCTTGAGTAGATATAATCCCATCAATGTAGGTCACTAGTCAAATTCAAATAAATACGATTACACTCTAGCTGAGTGTACTCATGACACCTCTGGTTCTGTTTTTATTTTGCTTGTATAGTTTAAATTGAAATTTAAAAAAAAAAATTTAATTAATTGTAAAAGGAAACTTCCAGTATGTAAGTACAGACATACACAGGCCCACAAAAGTATACATACGATTAAAAAAATTCACAAATTTCTGACTCAATGCAAAAGACCGTATTAAAATCGAGGAAAGTTGTCAGACTTAACTAAAAAAATTTCTGAAATTTGTTAACCGTATGTATGCTTTTGTGGCAGAGTGTACATATGTACGTACATTGTTATTGTTTTTAAAAATTTTCTTAAATTATAAAAATAGAAATTAAATAATTAAAAACAAACTAAAAAAAACAAAAACCTCATGCACATGCTCATGTTATTTTCGTGTTGTTCGTAATATGGTGGGATATTCTCAGTTAATTGAATGGAAATTTAAGAAAAAAAAATTTTTTGTTGCTAAAACTAAAATATTTTTTTCTATGAATTAATGAATAGAACTGTAAACAAACAAACATACACACTAAATACACTTCTTTTTTTTCATATTAAAATGAACAAGAAACATACAAACAAGTGTAGACCTGTGATAATAATGCTTACCTCAAACACTTTATGCGTTTTGACTCTCTAAACACAGAGCTCTTTACCGGCAGTTCAAGTCTGTTTTGACCTGATTATTTATTTATTTATTTACGCCTTTATTATGTTTCCTTTTGTTTTGGTTTATAGTGCAGTTTTGTTAACAAAAATTTGTTTTTTTTTTGTTTCTTTCTTGTTTTTTGGTATCTTAACTGAATTTGCCCGAAACAAGTTTTTTTTTTGTTTTTTTTTTAATTGTTTAGCTCTTGTTTTTATGGGTTTTTAAGCTGTTTAAGCCAAAAACTGGCCCCGAGGAATTTGAAAATGAAATATGAAAACATTTTAGAAAATAAAAAATATTGTTTGCACGTGATTTCAACATTCACGTGCTAAAAGTCCTATAAAAAAAAGTAAGACAGAATGTTGAGAATCTGCAAATGGCTTTTGCTCGAACATGTTCAAAGACTTGTTTATTAATTTATAGACTTTTTTATGGACGCCAATCCAATCTTAAATCAAATTAAAAATTATTTTTTTTAAATTTCGATCTTTCTTTCAAACAAATTCACAAAATTTCAAATTAAAATGTGATTTCTTTACTATCGGATGGGCCATCTATCGGTTTAAATTTAAACCATCGTTTATTACGAATCTGGCAATACTTATGTCATTCTATTCAATATATTAACTCCACTGAACATAATGAATCGATTTACGCTTGAGCAACGTTGGGATCAGAGGTCAGCTATGAATCGCTTTTTCGCTACTCATAAGTACTCATGAAATTTTGAGTATGAGTGAATCAACAGTATTGAAATCCAACTACTCTGATCCATTTCTACTTTGATTTATAAGTACAATTTGCAATTTATATGAGTACAACATTGACATCAAGCTCATAACATTCGAACTATGTTTGATTCATATGCCTACTCATTCAGAACCACAAATTTAAAAAAATACTTATAATGCTCATAAATGATTCGAGTGATACGAATCATTCGTCAAAATTTACTGTCTTAGTTGTTGTTGCATTTACAAAAAAAAAATGAAGAAAGAAAAAGACAAAGACAGCAAGCAAAGCAAACATACAACCTTCTAGTCAGTTTTGTAGTGTTCGTATGCGAATCATACTTATTTTGTGATTTTTGTAAATGTTGAGTAAATGAGAGCCGAAATCAATAACATCATGTGTATTGTTAAGCATGAGCATGATGAGTACTTCAAACTTTGAATATGAGTAGTATGAGTTTGACATTAAAATAAGTATGAATGCGTATAAGTATCAGAAATTATAAGCATGATTCGAATCTACTCATCGTTTTGAATACTCATTGCTGATCTCTGGTTGGGATTTATTGGTCCAACGAGTAACACGATGATGTTGATTTTGCCAAAAAAAAATCTTCTTTTCAAATGAAGGTCATTTTCATCTTGGTGGGTCCGTCAATATGCATAATTGCTTTATTTGGGGCTAAGAAAACCCATACGTGGTCTTACAGAAGCCAATGCACCCATTACGAGTAACTGTTTGGTGCGGCTAGTGGAGCGGAGACATCATTGTATCATATTTGTTTGAAAATGATGACGGCTTAACCATTACAGTCAATGGAGACACCTATCGTACCAACCGATTTTTTTGTACCCGCTCTTCATGGTATTGATTTTGGTTTCAACAAGATGATGCAACTCACCACACATCTCATACAGCAATCGATTTATTGCGTCAAACGTTTGATGGCCGTTTGATTAGCCGAAATGATGATCTCAGTTGGTCGCCAAGAAGCTGCGATTTGACATTGTTGGACTTTTTTCTGTGGAGCGACGTTAAAGAAAATTGTTATGCCGACAAACCAGAGACAATTGAGCATTTGAAGGCTAACATACGTGATGCCATTGTCGCGATAAGACCCCATACACTGGAAAAAGCACAAAATTTGGTCCGATCCAATGAGATACTGTGAGGCCAGTCGCGGCAGCTTCACAACAAAAGAGTAAATTTTGCAAAATTTTTCAAATGTTTTTGTATTATAGCAGTTTTAAATTTAAACTTTTAAATTTCCCACCCTATATTTTGCACTACTTAAGCCATGCTCCTCCATAGTTAATTAATTTAATTAAATATGCAATGTTTTGTTCATATTACCATCAGCTTCAGTTATAATTTACTTTTAATACAGCTTTCTCACATTATCTAATCAAATAAAAATAAAACATAAAATACGATATAGCCTTGAGCTCTTCCAGTACTACAGTAATTATCGTCGTTTCTTTTAGTTTGGAAGACAGAAAGCAAACTAGGCATTCAAATCTAATGAATAAAGTAGCTGAGAAATGATGATGATGATGATGATGATATTTTTATCGAAAAATTGAATCACAAAATGCCTGACTGCTTCTGGTAGTAAATAAAATGTTAAATTCAGCAATTAAGATTGTTTTCTAGAACTCTTAATGTCTGTGAAGATACTTATTTTTGAATTCAACTAACAGAGCTAATGTTGAAGTTAACAGAGCAATGTTAAATTAACAGAAGTTACAAGAAATTATCATGGAATTGATCATACACAACGCTTCTGTCAGGATTCCTACCATCTCATACCACTCATGTTGTGTATGTTATATGAGTGGCGGGACCAACAGTTTAAAGTCGACTCCGAACGACAAATTTTTGAGAAACACTTTCAAGGCAATTTCCATTTACTTCCACAATTTTTGGCAGAAATCTGCTGAGAGGAAGGCGTTGAAGAAATATTTCTTTTCTTTAATGTTTCGTTTTGTTGGAGATGTCTGACCTGGGGTTTGAACCGTGCCCTCTTCTCTAATAAGCCAACACCCTTCCTACTTGGCCACAATGCCTACAATTTTCGGTTTTCACTTGAAGGAAAGTGCTGGAGTGCATCGAAGGCTTGTGGAGGCATATTTTGATTGGTCTCCATCAGAAGCAATATGCAGAAGAGGGCTTCAACGATTCTGAGATAGCGATTGTGATAAAAGACCGGGAAGACCACAAAAAAGTTTGAAGACGCCGAAGTGCAAACAATATTGGATGAAGATCACACTTTGACTTCGAAACAAATGACAGAAATGTTAAATGTTGCACAACAAAAAATTTCTTATCATTCAAAAACAATGGAAAGTGCCTGCCACATGAATTGAACGACAGACAGAAGGAAAACCGAAAAACCACTTCAAAGACGTAATAGTAACTCAGTGTTGCATTGAATTGTTACTGGCGATGCAAAATGGATTTATTTTTGGAATCCTAAATGGAAAAAATCACTAACCTCAGTTGAAAAAACAGATTGACCCTTCAGGAGCTCCTAAGACCTGGTTAAACGTTTAATACAGATTGCTACCGACAACAAATGATCAAGTTGACCCATGCATTGATGCAAAAACGACCAGAAGACACGGCAAAGGAAATTACCAACATGACAATGCGCTTGCAGACAAAGCAAAATCGGTTCTGGATGCAATTACAGCATAAGGCAGGGAGCTGTTGCCCCATCCGCCGTTTTCACCAGACTTGACTCCTGCCGACTACTACTCGTACGTTGAAGCTAATAATTGTGTGACTAATTGCAGTGCTTCAAAAGACCAACCGTTTTATTGGCATGAAATCCACAAATTGTCTGAAAGAGGAAAAAATGTGTTGCCAGCAGTGGCCAAATGTTTTGTTTTTTTCGTATTAAAAATTTGTGGTAAATTGTGAAGTAAGCGAATGTTTAATTGATGCTCTGGAATTTGCATGTATGTGAGTGAAGATAAATTCGAATTTAAAAAACCAAAGACGCAAACCCACACTTTTAGCAATGCCACTTTTGCCTTTAACAGAGCAAAATTTGCTATTAACAGAGCACTGTTAATTGTTTAACAGTGACAATATGTTGATTAGTTTTCTACTTTTGCAATTATTGCGGAGTATTGACATAAAATGTAATTTTCACGATGATTATTATTGTGGCTGCCTTCCAAAATGTATCAATACAAAGTTTGTATGCAATTCTACTACTGTATATAAACTATGTAGATATGCAAAGTAACCAAACAATGCATCAACTATAAATCCGATGCCTGATAGCTTTTTGACTGCGTTAAAAATACACATCGACGACGTTTTGAAATAGAATACATTGTATATATTTTGTACAGCGGCATTATGAAACACGATACTATGTTCAAACACAAAGCAACTAACATTTTGGAAGGCAGCCTGTTTGTGAATAAAAGTTTTGAAATGTAAGGGATCGTTGGTGGGGCATGGAGGGGGATAATTTTCTCAAATCCCAAAATCAACCGCGGTTCGAAAGAGGACCTTCTGTACTACCATTTGCAAATAGTCGGGTAGGTATACTATTTCTAATATGTTCCAAAATGGCCACTGATCTTCTAACGAATTTTCAATAAAAAAATTTATAGTTTCAGAGCCAATTTTCTCAATGCCATATCACTTTATATGTGACTATATTGCTGATTATATTAAGAGGCCTTGGAGCCTTCCTTTACATATATAGTATGGTACTCATAGACTTAGTACATATACTAAAATTGGCTCCTAAACAAGTAGTCTTGTTCTGAAGGATACTGTTAAACATTTAACAGTACTATGTTAAGAGAAAATTTTGCTCTGTTAACTTTAGATGTGGCGCTGCTAAAATTTAGGTTTGCGTCTTGGATTTTCAAATTTGAATTTATCTTCACACCCATGGAATGTCTTACTGTGGTTTTACTGAAATTGTTAGGAAGTCACCGTAGCCTAAAGCATCCGCCAAATAATTTTTTTTTTTAAATGCTTTAGAAAAAAACTACTGAATATTTTCTCAAATAACTTTTTTTATTTGAAAGTACAATCCTTCCGGTTAATAATGGAAAATAATTTCATTCAAATGGCAGCCTCGGCTGGCCATGCAGTAGCCTACACCAGAAGATGCCGATTTTGGCAAAAAATCATCTTTTCAGATGAAGCTCATTTTGAACTTGGCGGGTATGTAAACAAGCAAAATTGTCGCATTTGGGGCACAGAAAACCCGCACGCATACACTGAAAAGCCGACGCACCCAAAACCAGTCACTGTTTGGTGCGGATTTTGGTCCTGAGGCATAATTGGGCCATTTTTCTTCGAAAATGTGCAAGGAGTGGCCGTTACAGACAATGGCGATCATTATCGGGCCATGTTGAAGGAATTTTTGTTCACAAAAATTGAAGAGGAGGATATTGGCAACATTGGTTTCAACAGTATGACGCTACGTGACACACAGCCAAAGCTACACTCGATGTTTTGCGCTCTGTTTTTGAAGATCGCATTATCAGCCGCAGAGCTTATGTCGTTTGGCCACCTCAGAGCTGCGATTTGACACCGTTGGACTATTATTTGTGGGGTGCCGTCAAAGATAAGTGTTGCGCCGAAAAGCCAGAGACAATTGACGCTTTAAAGGACAATATTCGTGAAGCCATTGGTGAAATACAACTGCACACAATCGATAATGTGCTTAAGAATTGGACCTTTTATATGGCAGAGTAAACAGTCTGATGGAAACATGTCGCCGTGGTCTAGTAGGTAGTTTGTTGGCTTATTAGACGAAAAGCCAGGGTTCGAGCCCCAGCTCAGACATAAAAAAAATATGAAAAAAAAATATTTTTATTCGGCGACTTCCTCTCAACAGATTTCTGGCAAAAACTCTGAGAGTAAATAAATCTGCCATGAAAAAGTTTCTAAAAAATCTGTCGTTCGGAGTCGACGTTAAACTGTAGGTCCTGCCACTTACGTATAAAATTAACGCACACAACATGAGGGGTGTGAGAAGCTAGGCCGTAGTCCTGACTGAAGGGTTGCAATGGCCAATTATGTATGTACATATGTATGTTAGGAAGTCTCCTACTAGTAGATGTAGTGCTTAGGGAAAAATCTTCAATCGCACTGCCTAAAGAGTAGAGGGTATAATAGAATTTGATTAATAATTCCTCTTTATAAAAGCTTGCTTTAGTTTGTTTTTAATAGGCATAGTTTGTAAACTACTAACAAAGTTTCTATGGAAATGGATTTCTTTTTACTGCACCTTATAATTCGATTGTTAATCAAACATTAGAAATAAAATAAAATTAATTAAAAGTTATTTGAAAAATAAATAAAAATTTATGTTTCATTTTAGTTTTTTTTTATTGCATTTTAACTTTGCTTTAATGTATCTTAAAAAATATTTTTTTTCTTCGCTTCACAGTCTTATCTGAGTGTTAAAGTGTTTAATTTTTTTTTATTTGTTGTTGTTGCAAATTATTTGCATTCAAAAAGTGAATGTCAGAAATAAACAAAAAATTAAAAATCAAATCTAGAAATGAATATTAAAGAAACGTTATTAAACATTTATTTTATAAAAGTTTTCTAACAGCACCAATACACTCAATGTGAACGCAGTTTTTACGATTTGAAAATATTCTCAGAACAGCCAGCAATCACATGCTGCTCCTCTACAAAGATTGTGTGAGAAAACTCCGGCTCATAGAAAATCGATTGGTTTAATTCAAATAAGTTTCTTAATGATGTTGTTGTAGTTGCTCAAAATTGTAAGCCATTAACCGTGCCCAGACCACTAAGCTTTTTGCTGCAATTTCATATTTTTTTTCGATTTTTCTGTCTTGTATTTGTAATAAGTGTAGTCATACGAGTAAATACAGTGGCCTATTGATCTGGTGCACATTTATCTTGATTTCGTTTTTAGTTTCATAAACTTTAATTCTTATTTGTTTATGATTCCTAATGAAGTTTACATTAATTACATGGCGTTACAAATATAAACGCAGAGAATTACAAAGATTTGCGCAACGATAATAGTTTTTTGGAGCCTAAAGAGCATGGAAACGTTAATAGCTTCTTTTGACAAGTTTTTTTGGAATAAATTAAATGAAAACGATGTAGTAAATTAGATGTTTATGGAAGTGAATGGGCCAACTAAGCATGCATAAGGTTTAATGACAGTAAGATCCCGCTTAACGCTGTTTCATATTACGCGGTAGTATTGGGATTCCTCTAAATCGCACACTGTATTGATACTTGTTGTATATGTGTGCAAATGAAATGGTCATGCACCAACCAAAGGCTATGCACTATACAACGACGCTGTATACTATGTATCTTTTTCAACGCACTTTTGTCAGTCTGTCCAGAATAAAGATTCCACCTGTATTTTCCGAAGACACAATCACAGTACGAATGCTGTTTCGTTTAGGGCTGGAAGTTATTTTAACGTATGCCCTGCGTTAAGCGGGGTCTTACTGTATGACAGTGTAATAACAGTACTTCTAAGTGTAATTGTTAAAAGAGGCCATAGATAATGGGTTTAAAACTGATTCATCTTCATGTCCTGCATGTTCTTTAAATGCCTTATGAAGTATATATATGACCACAAGAACGCAATGAACTTACTGAGCCTTTACCCATAAACAAAACATGCCACCATGTGACAGAGAAGACTATACAGTATTCTCCATGCAGCTATCTATCTCTGAAGAAATGGAAAATTTCGTTTGTGTATGTGCCTTGAAGTCGCCGTAGTCTAGTAGGCAGTGTGTTGGCTTATTAGACGTATGGCTTCGGTTCAAAACCCCAGTTCAGACATCTCCAACAAAAGGAAATATGAATAAATATTTCGTCGGCGACTTCCTCTCAGCAGATTTCTTTCTGTCTGAGAGTAAATAAAATTGCAGTGAAAAAGTTTCTCAGAAATCTCTCGTTCAGAGTTGACTTTAAACTGTAGCTGCCGCCACTCATGTTTAAAATTAACACACACAAAATAAGTGGTGTGAGAAGTTAGGTCGTAATGCTGACGGAAGGGTTATAATAACCAATTATATACATATGTATGTGTGTATCTTGAAATAGCTTGATTGTTATACTCATAAGAACGATTTCTCATGACGAAAGGTTAATCTTACTTAACCTAACCCGGTCTCACAATCATCGTAAAACAGTCTGCAGAATCATAGTCCCCTCTTTCCTAGAACTCTTCACTTTTGCCAAGGCCTTCGATATCCTTGACCACTAGGCTACATTGAATATTTGCGAATAGCAAAAAAAAAATATGGGCTTCAATAACAAAATATTCCTTTTTAGGGATGCGAAATATCGAATAGTTTACATGTTTTTATGGATATATTCCTGTGAATCTTACCAGTCTTCTGACTAGACATAGTAACAGAGAAGAAGCAATTGACAGTCAATTTAAGTTAGAAAGCCTAATTGAAATTGAAGGAATATTGAAAATGAAATAATTTAAATGGAAACCGAAATGGTAATTAGAACTGAATTTTTTTGGAGGCAGCAAATAGTGAAAGAGCTGCTAAATGTACAACCAATCTGCACTAAAATTAAGCACAGCACAGCACAGACGTCAAGAATTAAAAAAAAATAATAATATAATACTTTTAAAAATATTTACAAATATAAATAATTGTTTATTTGATTAATACTTTTATTCGATTAATTTTTTTATTCGATTAATATTTTTATTCGATTAATATTTTAATTCGAATAATATTGTAATAAGAAAAATTTATTTCTTCAAAACTCATTAGAAAATTAAAATGCGTAAATAAATAATTATTTGATTAGTTTTTCAAATATTCAAATTAATTTAATCTGTATTACAGGATTAAAGCTAATATTTTTAGAGAAATAATTTTTATTCTTTAGATTTAGAATAATACTTTTAAATATATTTAGAAATAAAAATAATTTTTTTATTCGATTAATACTTTTAAACGCTAAATTTTATTATCGTTTAATATTTTTATTCGATTAATTTTTTTTATTCGATTAATATTTTTATTTGAATAATATTTATTTCTACAAAACTTATTAGAAAATTCAAATTTGTAAATAAATAATTATTTGATTAGTTTTTTAAATATTCAAATTAATTTGATCGATTAAAGCTAATATTTTAAGAGAAATAATTTTTATGCTTTAGATTTAGAATAAATAATAACGAATTACTTTTAAAAATATTTATAAATATAAAAAAATTTTTTATTCGATTAATTTTTTTTATTCGAATAATATTCTACTAAGAAAAAAAACTTTTTTTTTCAAATTTTTTAGAAAGTTCAAATGTATACAGAATAATTATTTATATTTATGTTTTATGTTAGCAAATGAATAACAATTCGAATGCCGTACACAAGTTAAGTTTAAAAAAAAATTTAACAAGTCATTACCAAAAAATCTGTGAACTCTATAAGGCGCCATCAAAAATATTTTTTAATAAAAAAAAGTAGAAAACAATTTACATTTCGCAACAAAATTCAAAAGGCGAGAGGGGGCTATAATTTTTGCACATTAACATATAAAATTAATGTTTTAATATTCGTTTTACCCTCAACTTTCAATACAGGAAGCTCATCTGCCTGTATTACTATCGTATATATGTACATCTATAACGTAACAGTTACTTGGAAGATTTTCTAAAATAAAATTTTTTTATTAAAATGAACTGTTAGACACAAGGCTACTTAATTATTACGCATACGTTTTTACATATTCATACATTTTTATGGCAAAAAAACAAATAAAATATTTGTATTCGAATGCATAAAAACATTTTTAATTAATGTGAGTGAGCATGTGGGTAATAATAGACACTGTAATAACGTACACAGTATAAAGCCAATAACACTTGTGGTCTATGCGCGGAGATGTTCAATTTCAAATTTTAATTCGTAATGAGACGGCAAAGCAAATCTACAAAAAAAATTATTTTGGCATTTGGTTTGCTAAACAAAATGGCTTAAAGACTACAAACACAAAAAAAACAACAAAAGGAGACAGTAATATACAGACAGACGACGGACAGAAAAAGATGGAGTAAATTTTGTATGAAATATGTATGTACGTGATTGTTATTGATATTATTTAAAGAAATAAACTTTTTTTTTGGTTTTTGTTTTAATTAAACCTACGAAAACAAAGGCTTGAGTACTTAAAAACCCACAGATCGGTATTCTTAGTTATTTTCTGTGGAATTCATAATCAAATAAACAATTGTACAGGTTAATCTAAAAGTAGGTAAACAGAAATTTAATTACTCAGACGGATATGTATCTTTATACAATTTTTAGTATTTTATAGAAAAATATTGTGTTTTCGAAAAAGTTTTTTATTCGAAAATTTTTAATCGAATAAAATTATTCGAAAATTTTTAATCGGATTTGATATTCAAATGAAATTTATTTGCCTAGGTTCATAGGTATTTTTATACGGTTTTAGGTGTTTTATATAAAAAATTTTGTATTTGAAAAACTTTTTCATTCGAAAAATTTTTTTATTCGAAAATTTTTATACGAATAAATTTATTCGAAAATATTTAATCGGTTTGGATAATCAAATGAAATTTTTTTGCTCAAATTCATATGTATTTTTATACGGTTTTAGGCCTTTTATATACAAAATTTTGTTTTCGAAAAACTTTTTTATTCGAAAAATTTTTCTATTCGAAAATATTTACAAGAATAAATTTATTCGAAAATTTTTCTTCAGATCGGATAATCAAATGCAATTTATTTGCTGTTGTTCATATATATTTTTTACGGTTTTTGGTATTTCATATAAACAATTTTGTATTCGATAAACTTTTTTATTCGACAATTTTTGCACGAATAAAATTATTCGAAAATTTGTAATCGAAAACCCTTAACAACTATAATGAAAAAAAAAGTATTTCTATATTTTATTTTTTTATTTTTAATAATGGATTTTTAAAATCTGTTATTAAAAATCTTTTGCTTGAAAATTGTTCTTTTTTTGAGAATGTTGTAATCGAATAAAATTTTTAAACAAATTTAAATTTATTATAAAAATAGCTTTTTTTCGTTTTGTTGTGTTCGGCTTGAAAATGTATTCCTTATTCGTAAGCTTTTTTATTTGAAAAATTTTGATCGATAACGATTAATCGAATAAAATTATTCGAATACTATTAGAATAGTAAAAAACAGGTTTTCGTTTAAGTTGTGCTTAAAAACTTTATGGAGATATGGGAATTCTGTCATGTAGAGGCACAAGACACCAACTAATTCAGCCGTGGAAGAGCGGACTGCATATTACAGAGACATTGGCCGAAATGCTGGCAGAAGTATGCCATAATTGAAGTCCACGACATGAGCATTTAGTTGAAATAATTAAGAGTTTCTGCCAAATGTAGTTAGAATCTACAAATTAAGTAACCATTTTTTAAAAAAATTACACATAATTATTCGCAATTTCTCGTTTTCAACGGGAAATAGTGTCGAATGAATTTTTATTCGATTAATTGATGATAATAAATATCGACTGAACAATCGGTCTAACGATTAATCGAATCAATAAAACATTTGCTTTTTAAAAAAAATTTTATTTAACATTTTATTCACTGTTATAATACCAACCAACCATTCTATTTGCACTAATTTATTCGCAAGTTAACATTTCTATTACAAAAGTTTCAAACAAAAATTTTTATTCGAGTAAACTATTACAAAAAACAATAACAATGGGAGTTTGCAAGATTTCTTAAACAATTTATTGAGTAATAAGATAATTGAAAAATATTCGATTAATTAAATAATCGGTTAACCGATTAATCGAATCGAAATAAACCGAATATTCAAAAAATTAATACAATCAAACAATAATTCAAACTAAACTTGTATTTAACATTTCATTAATGCTTATAAATAACATCAGTTACTCTGTTACTGCTTTTGGCCTGCCCACCCCTTTTCCGCACACATACCCAATTGGCCGTCATATGTAAAACCAAATATATAGCCATGTTCACAAACACACATACATATAATAGCAAGTAATAAAACAAAACAAAAATGATTATTATTATTGCTAAAATCTTTTGAAGCATGAAGGTTTTTCTACAACTCAAAAAAAAACCAAACAGCAGTGGTTAATGTACTGCTAACCAGCGAGTACGATGTACTTTTTTTCTTTCGTTTGGGGTTTCCAACTAAACAAAAATAAAAATAAAAAACCAACAAAACAACACAACAACAACGATATGCAACAGGTTGTTTTGTTTTAAATATGGATTTGAGGTCTTTATTTGTGTACTCGTATACCCAACCATACGAATATTTGTAAATCATTTGAATTTGTCAACTACAGCGCATACAATTTATTGACTCAAATTACTTCCTTTTCTGGCTGAAAGACAAACAAACAAACTACAAAGCATAGACCTAAAAAAAACGGCCCTCAAAAACAAAACCATAAAAGCGATTAAACTCTATTTAGAATTAACAAATAAATGTTTGGTAATAATCGATATTTGTTAATAAGGTATTAGCAGTAATCGTTTTAAGTAAGCATTGGCCAATTATTTTTAATGAACATTATCGATTACACTGAATGGCTTAATTATGCAAGAGTGTCTTTTTATTTTGAATACACAATATTGTGTTATAAAAAGTACTTTAAAAGAAAACGTACTGAAATTAAGAAAATTAATTAATTTACGATTATTCGTTCAAGAAAATTCCTGGGTATATCAATATCTAGAACACTGTTTTAGATAAAAATGTAAGAAACCGTGTGTTTTGTAATCACAAAAGTTAACAATTTCTATACAAATGCAATTAATCGATTATTTGGATTCGAATATTATACGAATAATCGAAAAACAAGTCTTCTAGATCAGATTTTGCGGCGAATATTATTTATTAATTATTTTTTATATATATAACGCAAATATTTTCCATAGACCACTGCTTTTAATCGAATATTCTTATTCGAATAATCGAATAATTTTATTCGAATAATCGAATATTTTTATTCGAATAATCGAAAATGTTTATTCGAACAATTGAATAATTATATTCCAATACTCGAATATCTTTGTTCGAATAATCGAATAATGAGCATTGCAATTTTCAAGCAGAGACAAATAGAGCTTTAACTAACAATTTTCGAGTGAAGATGTTTGGAATTTGTATTGTCGATGAGCTGGCCAGGGCCGGTATGGAGCTAGCAATCTCTGCTATGTTACAGAGCATAGGTGATCCCATTGCGTCGGTTAATGTGAATATTGTCCACTCGTTCTACAAGGAGGCTCAATCTTGTTGGCAGCATGAGGCTACACGCAATATTGCCAGACTCTGCTGGATGCATATGGACATGAAGTGGACTGACTCGCTTCTGCCCTTAAATCATACGATCATCCATCTCGCAGTGGCGATGCGTACGGGGCATTTTCCTTTTGGCAGGCATACCGAAAGACTCTGCATTCTAACAAATTACTTCTGCTGTGGGTCTGAGAAATAGGAAGAGATTGTCTTTCACTTCATATGTCAGTACCCTGCTCTTGCCATGAGAAGACGGAGCTATGTGATCTCTAATTTTCTGACATCGTTGATCTAGCTCTCTAATATAAAGGTTGCTGCAATAGTAAGGTTTATTTAGAACATGGGATACGTATTCTCTAGGGAATGGTTGACCCCGGGTAGACTTAATTGTGGTACCATAGTAGCCTAAGTGGGGTCACTTCCTTGGAGGGAGTCCACCACCTAACCTAACCTATGTAAAGTCACTTGTCTACGTCAATAAATCAGAGTCAATTGTACACATGAATATGCTGCGAATTGTTTGTGAAAATTGATATTACAGTTTGCGTAGCCGCCGTCGTGTCCGTTTTATTGATATTAAAAACATACAAACAGGTAATCGAACCAAACGATTCCTTATAAAAAAAATTGTGTAGAAAAATTTTTCAATTTCAATTTTAATTCGATTTTAATTTTAAAAAGAATTATTTTTTATTTCCTATACAAGAATCCCAAGCAAATCTTCTTCTTTCGCAGAATTATAATCAGTTTTATAAAACTTTGCAAAACCCTTTAATGTACTATTACTATTATTAATAGTAATATAATTACTATTTTTACTATTATTAATAGCATATATAAATACTATACTATTTAAATCCGGAAGTCGACGTAATTGAATGACTTTGCTTTACGAATTAAAGAAAAAAGCTTATGAAACGAAAAGATTTTCTTTTACTTTGTTTTATACGAAGCGAAAGAAGTCTTTTCTTTTTTCAACAAATAAATGAAATTTTGAAAATTAAAAATCATGATTTTGATAGCCAGACTTTAACTTTTTATATAAGCAGGGATATTTCCCTACTCCCCGCAGCAAAGCAGAGCTTTTACAAGCAAACAAAATGAAACGAAGCGAAATTGAGGGAAATCATAGTGCTGCCGACTGCCAGTTTGAGTACATTTTCGTCGTTGGCATAAAAAGAAAAACGAAAAACAATACAACGCAACGCAACGTAAGGTATTGAACAAGTTTTGTTCGAAGAGTATAAATTTCAACTTCAAATGCAACAAATTTATTGCATTAAAAAACTTTGAAAACATAAAAACTGGTTATTTTTTAAATGTCTTAAAAGAAAAACTAAAATGACCATATTATGGGTAACACTTAGACATACAAGTTGGTAACAAAATATACCCGGTTTAAATTGCAGCCCCAGCTAGCTGCCACCATTTGAAATCGAATATCGAGTAATCAAAAGACCAGGTAATGTATTCCATTTTTTTGCTTCATTACTTCAATAAAAAGAATACAAAACCTTACCACAAAAAGAAACAGAAACAGAAACAAAACTAAGAGTTTTTAAAGTGCAGCCTGCATTTGGCTGGCTGGCTGGTGTTGTGGTGTTTTTCAATCGTTTTTATTAGCATTTGTCGACAATTTTAAAGTTCAAAGGTGCTTTATTGTATCGTTTACTTCTTGATTTTCTTTTTTTTTTTTTTTGTGCTCCAAAATTATTTAAAGCGTGAGAAATTTATTTGTTTTTAGACGTTTTTTTTTCTCTTTTTTGTTTGTTTGCTTTTAATTTTGATCTGAATTTTTAAATTAAGTTAAAGAAGAAATAAAATCAAATCAATTTCAAAGCAATCAAATGTCATTAAAACAACACAAAAAGAATCAAGAGGTGTTATTAAAAGGAAAACAAAAATTCAATGCTAGTTTCATTAGTTCGTTTTTACATACATACATACGAGTACATTTTGGGCATTACAACCCCTTCAGTCAGGATTACGACCTAGCTTCCCACAACACTTCTGTTCCGTGGGTTAATTTCATACATGCGTGGTGGGACCTACAGTTTGAAGTCCATTCCGAACGACAGATTTTGTTAAGGAACTTCTCATGAGAATGTTATTAATTCTCAGAGTTTTTGCCAGAAATCTACTGAGAGGAAGTCGCCGCAGAAATATTTTTTAAAATCGTTTTGATGGCTGAATTGGAATTTAAACAGCGGCCTTATGTCAAATAAGCCAACACACTACTTATTAGACTACGGCGACTTCATTTTCACACTGAATGTTATGTTAACAGACACTGTTAAGTTAAATTTTCAAAAAGGGAAGAATGAAAATCGTTTAAAAATTACAAAAATAGTGACATTAGCTAGGAACGATTATAAGTCAACTGCTATTCTTTGAGATGGGTCTGGCAGTAAATGAGGGCAAAACAAAGTATATGATATAAGATTACGGCCCATAACTATACTTTTGATACAGTCAAGGAATTTATTTATCTTGGCTCCGCCGTTACCACCAAAAATGATGTCAGTCTGGAGATCAAGCGCAGGATCACTCTTGCCAACAGGTGCTACTATGGTCTCAATAGGCAATTGAGTAGCAGAGATCTCTCTCGTACGACAAAATTAACACTCTACAAGAAGCTCATCCTACCCGTGCTTCTTTATGGCGCAGAAGCTTGGACCTTATTAAACACTGATGCAGCAGAATTGAGAGTGTTCTAGAGAAAAGTACTGCGTAAGATCTTGGGTCCAGTGCGAGTTGGCGATGATTACCGCATCCGATACAATAGTGAGCTGTACGAGCTCTTCAACGAAATGGACGTTGTGCAACGTATTAACATCCAACGGCTGCGCTGGCTCGGCCATGTCGTTCGAATGGAGGAGGATACTCCGGCGAGACGGGTATTTGATGCGGGGGTCTGCGGAAGTCGGCGAAGAGGACGACCTTGTATCCGTTGGAAGGAACAAATCGAGGAAGCCCTGCTATCGATTGGTGGTGTGTGGAGTAGGCGCGCAAGAAGCAGAGGCGCCTGGAAGGATGGGTTGCGGCAGGCCGAAATCCGTTAATCGTGTTGTTAATGGCCAATTAAGTAAGTAAGAAGCTATTCTTTGAGGTAAATTCGTTTAATGAATTCCTCTTTCGTTTTTCTCTTTTTCCTAAACTCGTAAGGAACGCAGTCCTCTTCAAAAGGTATTTTGTACTGAGTTTAGCTTCCAGACAATCGATTAAGTGTTGTTTTCAGTTCAAAATTCAAGGTGGCCATCTATCGGCTTAAATTTTACCAACGATTTTTTCGAATCTGGCAATACCTCACGTCATTCTATTCTGTCACAAAATTCAGTATATTATCTCCACTGAACGTAATGAATAGATTCACACGTGACCAAGGTTGGCATTTATTGGAAATTTATTTCCAAAACAAAGGCAATTGGTCGGAAATTGCACAGAAATGTCGTACACGAATTGGCGCAAGGAAGACCAAACAGTGACCGGTATATGCAAGTTTACAGCTAAAGTTTGTGAAATTGGTTTCATTGTCTATGCACAAAGATGTGAGCGTGCTCGTACAGTGCGTACACCCGAAAGTATCGAAACTGTGGCTGATTAACATCAACTCGTCATAGTTCTCAAGAATCGAAATTATCACGCACCAGTTTATGTCGAATTTTGCTAAAGATGCTCGGTAAGACGTCTTATAAAGTTCAATTGGTTCAAGAGTTGACCATCCGCTTCGCTATATGGGCCAGCGAGAAACTGCAAGATAATGTCGATTTTGCCATAAAAAAAATTATCTTTTCGCATGAACCTCATTTTCATCTTGGTGGGTACGTTAATAAGCAAAATTGCCGTATTTGGAGCTTAGAAAACCCACACGAGGTCTTACAGAAAGAAGCCAATGCACCCATTACGATGGCAATTTCATGGCAATTTTTTATTTACTCTCAGAGTTTTTGCCAGAAATCTGCTGAGAGGAAGTCGCCGAAGAAATACTTTTTGTATTTTGTTTTGATGTCTGGCCTGGGGCTCGAACCCTGGCTTTACGTCAAATAAGCCAACACACTACCTACTAGACTACGGCGACTTTCTGTTGCCATTGAACTCTAGCAGCATAGAATTCGAAAGTTTATAGGCAGCAGGCGCTGTAACAAGTTCAAGACCGCTTGAGGCATGTACTTAGTGCTCGCGCTGGCTCTATGTATTTTATTTTATTTTTTTATTTTATTTTATTTTTTCACAAATAAATCATATTTTATTAAACGTTTAACAAATTATATAATTTTTTTTAATTGAAATATGTGTGACTGTTTGTTTCCTGGATCAAACGGGGAATTTTAATTGTTTTTTTTTTCTTAATTCAGCAATGATATTGAAGCACTAAAGATGCTAAAAATCAAATTTTAAGATTTTCATTTAGCCCCGCCTCCCTGCTGGGCGAGAGAAGAAATGAAAAAGTCAATGATCTTTAAATTACAGTTTTTAGGTTTCTTTCTAAAAATCCAAAAAGAAAAAAAGAGAATCGTTGGAACAAAACTAAACATCCGCATTATTTCAAATGAAATGATTAATGATTTTATTTATTATTATTGTTATACAATAAAAAATTTCTCTTTTAAAAATAAAGAAAAAAAATCCATTTTTGCCATTTCTTCTTCTTCCATGGGCATAAACAAAGCCAAAGAAAATCTATTAATAATCCAATCCAGTCATACCCTATACTACACGGGGAGTTGAAAAAAATGAAGAAGATTGAATCAAGCAATGCCAGAGAAACTGAATGTTATCACTAGCCGGAGTTTTCCTTATCAGGATATTTTGTAGGATGTCGCCTAACTAACGCACGACCGGCAAGTCTTAATAATGGCCCTTAGTATCGCAAAGTCTTGACAGAAAATTCAATATTGTCGTCAGCGCACAGCTCAATATAATCGTGTAGCTGCACTTCAACACAAATATAAAAATCTTAAAGCCCTCTTTGAAGTCGCCGTAGTCTAGTAGGTAGTGTATTGGCTTATTGAACGCAAAGCCAGGGATCGAGCCCCAGGCCAGACATCAAAACAAAAATACAAAAAATATTTCTTCGGCGACTTCCTCTCAGCAGATTTCTGGCTAAAACTCTGAGAGTAAATAAATAACTGCCATGAAAAAGTTTCTCAAAAATCTGTCATTCGGAGTCGACGTTAAACTGTAGGTCCCGCCACTCATGTATAAAATTAACACACACAACATGAGTGGTATGAGAACCTAGACTGTAGCCCAGACTGAGGGGTTGTAATGGCCAATTATTTTATGTAGATGTACGTTCGTTTCGAGATGTTGGACCAAAGTATACAGTATTGCGAGAAACGTAAAAAATGTACAGTGGTGATCTTATAATTAGAAACAATGTTTCTGGAACAGAGTTCTCTGAAGTGACGAATCTAAGTTCAATTTATCCCAATCTGATGCAAACGTATGTAAGATGTCCTCCAAACGAAGCCTTTGATCCCAGGTATACAGTGAAAACTGTAAAAAAAATTAACGTACATAGATGTTGCTAAGTCGTTTCTAATTATAGGGCCAGCACTGTATGCCCAAAGAATGTTAGACGATGCAAAGCTGTACATACAATGCAAAATAGCACTCCTTCTCCCGATGATAATAGCGCACAGTTACCAACCAATTTCTGAAACTTCTTTCGTCAAATCTATGGAATGACCAGGAGTAATTAAAATTTTCAGTGTAAGGTGCATGCGTTAACTTAAAGGGATGCACCATTCAGTTGTATTTAAATCGACGGGGTCAGTCCAAAATACAAAAAGTACTATATTGTGCAGAAGTCGCCGTAGTCTAGTAGGTAGTGTGTTGGCCAGGGTTCGAGACCCAGGCCAGACATCAAAGACAAAATACAAAAAGTATTTCTTCGGCGACTTCCTCTCAGCAGATTTCTGGCAAAAACTCTGAGAATAAATAAAAATGCCATGAAAAATTTCTCAAAAATCTGTCGTTCGGAGTCGGCGTTTACAGTTTAAAGTCGACTCCGACTCGGCAGTTTTTTTTTTTTTTTTGAGAAACTTTTCATGACAATCTTATTTCACTCTCAGGGCCATTATTACAACTTGCCTGCCGTTAAACTTGCGTTTAGTTAAAGGTACCTTTAGCTAAAGGGAACTGTAAGTTTCGTTATTACAACTTACAGATAAAATTTTTCAAAAATATGGCAGTGCCGGAGTAATGTCGATAAAACTGCTCAATTATACAAGTTTTTTTTTACCGCAGTGGCAACCGCGGGCTTCGTTTTTTTTTTTTTTTTGTATATGCTCATTTTGTTTGAATTTGAAGTTGCCATATTGAAAATAAAATATAATATGGCATGTTCAAACATAAAGTTAACTTTAAATGTTAAAAGTTGGATGATCCTCCCTTTAGCTTAACGATCACTTTTACCTTATCGTCCACTTATAATAATGAAAAACAATTTATCTGCCTGTTAAAATCCTCCCTTTAGTTAACGGCAAGTAGTAATAATGGCCCTCAGAGTTTTTGCCAGAAATCTGATGAGGGCAGGTTGGAGATGTCTGACCTGGGGTTTGAACCATGGCCTCAAATCTAATAAGCCAATACGCTACCTACTAGACTATGGCGACTACCTTATATACAGATAATGTCCAATATATAGAGTCTAAGAGGAGCGACTGCAAGACATTACATAACCAACCAAATTTTTTTTATCAAATATTGTTTCTATTACTTTTGCCATGACTGTAATTTTTTTTTTTTTTTTTTGAATAATTGTTTATAATTATTTGCAGGTATTTTATAAATGCCGCTTAAGAATTTTTTCCTCGTTTTTTCTTATTCGCTTAAATATCACTTGTTTCGACTTGTCTTATATGGGCTACCCTACCTATTCTATGTACCTGTTTAGTTGTAATGGCTTACCAAACTAATAAATGATAAACTAGCAGAAACAACAATAACAACAACAACAACTAGAAATATTCTAGTATATTTAAAATAATATTCTCTTTAGGTTGTTTTTGTTTTTTCTTTTTTGTTGTTGCATAAATTAGTTGTTGTTTATAATTTTTACAATCTATTGTCTGTACAAGAATGGCATTTGAAAACTTTAATGAAAAACTTTAGATTTTTATGCTGTCGTATTATAAGAAGCAGAAACAAAGGTGGGGTTGCCGTATTACACAATACAACAGACTTTTGTACATATATTTTCTATATGACCAATAATAATTACAAAAAATATTGTTTTTTTTTTCACTTCATAAATATGAACAAGAACCTAAGAATTCTATTTGAATTTCTGGTGGTAATCATTTTATATAGAAAACGACAAAAAAATGTTGACCCTGAGGTGGGACTATGGTAATTTAGAGAGAGAAAAAAAAGAAACATTTTTTATTGTATTAAATAATTGTTTAAAAATAATTGTGAATAACATTACATTGTACGTATTATGATTATGGAAAAACGTAGAACAAAAAAATAATTCATCAAAATAGATAAGAATCCAGTAGCAATTGAATTAAGCTTAAAAGTCTGGCATAAAGCTATAAAAATATTGTTAATATCGTTTAACTTTAAAATGTAAACAAAAGCTACAAAAACAAAAACTATGGACTTGTTTACATGATCAACAAATGAACAAAAATATGGCAACAAGTAAACAAACAGGCAATAACAACACTGCAAGGACAAACGTAAACAAAATACACAAACAACAATAACGCAAACAACATGTTTACATTTATAGAGATTTTGCAAAGGCAAAGTAATTCTCTTTCAAGAGCATTCATCAGAGTGTTTACCCTGCAATATAAAAGGTAAGACAAAGCAGCCAAAGGAATCAGAAAGAATTCGCTCAGTCTTCTGTGAAGATGCGTTGCGTATGAAGAGAATAATCGTGGTTTGAAGATCTCCGTTGTAAAGATCTAACGAACAATTGTTATTGTTTACGCAAAAGAGTGAAAAGAAAAATAACCAATAAAGCAATTGTTGTTGTTTACATCAAGTTGTAAACAGTGGCACACAGAATTGTGCGAACAATAAAGGAATTATTTAAAACTAAATACAAATTTATTTTTATTTTTATTTGCCAGCCAGCTATGAACTCATATTTTCAACGTTTTTAAAAAAGGTAAAAACGTAAGAATATGTTATTTCGGTTGGGAAAACTAAAAACTGGCAAAGCAGCTGTCAAGCAAATCAAAGGTCAAGCTAATCACTAAAGTTATCGAACAACGATTATAATGAAAAGAACACTCTAGACATGGAAACCCACAACGAAGCTCTAAAGTATGGAAAACAGTTAATATTACTGGTATATTTCAATGCATTCAACTTCTTTAGTAGATACCCTTTATAAGGGAAGCAGTATATAGGAGTTCCTCTGGCAGTTTCCAATACACTGTACTGCACGTACGGAAAAATATCTGAGTTATTCAGATAATGAGAGATTTTTGAGCAACTTATCATGTAAGTTTTATTTTATTCTCAGAGTTTTTGGCGGAAAATTTGCTGAAAGGAAGTCGCCGATGAAATATTATTTCATATTACATTGGTGGAGATATCTGACCTGAGGTCCTAACAGTCGTCCTTCGTTTAATAAGCCAATGAACTACCTATAGACTATGGCGATTTCAAGCGGGTCACTGCAATTTAATGCGTCTATCCATTACTCGTCTGCTTCCTTTACTCGCTTCCACCATGCATATGGCCCCATATGCTCTCGTCAATAGTTACATCCTGCCTGTACAAGTACACATGCTTCTGTACGAATCTACAGAATGGATAACCCACCAGCGTATTGTGCAGTTGAAAAGAACCTTTTAAACTGTTCATTTCGAATAAAAATACACTTGTGTGCTGTTGCTATTAATTTTACTTTTGGCGAAATTAAAACATACTGTTACGAAAATGGAAACGGTGTAATATCGTTTAACATTAAAATGAGCAAAAACTACACAAACATATACAATGAACTTGTTACAAGGAAACCAACAACATCAGCAAGAAAGAAAAGGGGATAAACAAGTAAGCGAGAACGCAACAACAATCAATGTGAACAAAATACACAAACAACAATGAAGTCGCAATACAGTTCTCGAGAAGGCGAAACCCCGAACGTTCGACTTCAAGAACCTTCATCAGACTGATTACGTGGGCTAATAAAAAGGCAAGACATAGCAGGCAAAGAGTAGTAAGAATTCAGTTAGTCTTGTGTGAAGACGCGTTGCGTGTGAAGAGAACAGTCGTAGTTTGAAATTCGCCGTTGAAAAGATATGCGTTGTAAGCAAAGAAGAATAGCGAACAAGTAATTATCGTTGTATTCGTCAAGTTGTAAACTAAGGCACACAAAAGTAGTGCGAACACTAAAGAGTTTAATTGAAACTAAACACCAATTTATTTTTATTTTGTTTGCAATCAACGAACACATATTTTAAACGTTTTTAAAAAGGCAAGAATGTAATAATACATTCTCATTCTATATTCCCTAATACTCATCTTGAATCGTTCGACTCTATGAAGACACCAGCTCCGAATCTTACAATGCAAAACAAACTAAATGAATCGTACAAACTCGGTGTCAGGGCAACACCAATGCCAATTTTTTTATTTATTTTTAATTGTTTTTTAAATATTTAAAGTCAGTAGATTTTGGTAAAATTCTTACCGAAAGTGAAGTGTAATTCATTAATTTCAAGTTCGTGTCTTAAGTCTTTCGTACGAAGGTGGTTTAATAACTCAAATTGGAATACAATCCCTCGATTTACGTCGCAATTGGTTCCAAAAAAGGCGACGTAAATCGAATGACGACGCAAATTGAAGTTAGAGGAAACAAAAAATTTGACGACGTAAATCGAAACAACATTAATGAGGCAACTTAAATCGAAGCATTACTGTACTGCTTGATTCTGTTAAAATGTATCTAACAGTTGACAGCTGTAAAGTGTTGAATAAACTGGCATCATTTAAAATACGAAAAAGGAAGCCTAAGCTTAAGATATATTGTGGAAATTCTTTATTGAACTGATTTACTGAAATTCGTTGAGACCATGCTAACACGGTATATTATTGTGCCGAACGTTTTAGTCTACTTAAGTAATTGAAAAAAATTTTCGACATAATGTTGGTTGAAGGAAGTTTAAAAAGTTCAGTGATTTCAATTTTAAACCGTAACTTGAGTATGGCAATGCTTTCTACCGCGTTTGCCTACAATCGACCTTTATGGTTGAGAAGAAAGTCGTGTAACAACCAAGCATGAGTCTTTGGCGTTGTTTAACCGCAAAATAAACATGGTAAGGGAAATGTGGAAGTCGCCGTAGTCTAGTAGGCAGTGTGTTGGGTTAATAGATGTAAAGCCAGGGTTCGAGCCCCAGGCCAGACATCAAAACAAAATACAAAAAGTATTTCCTCGGCGACTTCCTCTCAGCAGATTTCTGGCAAAAACTCTGAGAGTAAATAAAATTGCCGTGAAATAGTTTCTCAGAAATTTGTCACGATTGTATTATCGGCCAATAAAGTTTTGACGACGCCGTTTTCTTTTGGGTTCACGTGGACAATCCAAATCTGTTCTGGCTGTTCTATTGGCATAATCCATATATTATATATACTACTAATTAGTTCTTCGTCACTGTAGTTTAGTGAGTAGTGTTGTGCGGTGCCAATGTGCAGTGCTTATGGAGATTATGTCAGAACTATTGACGCTACCCATTACAGACCCTGTTTTTTGTTACTACCTACTAATACTCCATGAAATATATGTTGTTTGCTGCCTTTTTAAATAAAATTTTAACGTTTTTTGACTATTAACTTTCATATCTTGCTTGGCATCACTGAGGGATATTAATTCCCAGACAAATAAACAACTGTTTGAAATTCATTTAAAAATAACAAGGGAATATGTCACCCCCCCATTCTCTGCAAGCATTTATTTACTTATGCTATTAAACATCATCAATTTAACGAAGTTTCATATAAAATTTTAACAATAAGTACTCACCTTAACTGCCATTTGAATTGTAATCCATTCAGACGAAATTAAATATTTAAAGAAATTTATTTCTCTTAAAACTTTTTACTCTCTGACTCTCAGACTATCATTAAACTCTCTCTGTTGCACGTTTTCTATAGTAAGCAATGAGTGAGTAAAGTAAAGAGATGTGAAACTAAATTTATTACCACCAACACAGTGTATATGATGGTAGAAAACAAAATACGAAGTTATACACAAAATTATCGTTTGCTGTTTGTTGTTGCTGTTGTTTTTTAATACAATGAAATATTGTAATATTATTATCACATATTTGTTGTTTTTATTTCGTTTATTTATACATTTAAAAGTGTTTGTATTTGTTGTATTCGTTTTTTGTTACTTTTTTCTATGTGTGTTTGAAATTCTATTGACTTTTCGTTTTATTTGTTGTTGGGTTTGTAAATGTAAATATGTATGTATGGTGTATTAGTAGATAGGGTATACTACATTCACACAGCCATACATACATTCTACACAGTATGGGAAGAACGAATATGTCGTACATACTGTTTTTGTGCTCTACAATAACAATTTTCATAATTTGTGTGCCATTTTACAATACGAAAACAAGTGCACAACAAATACTAAAAACGTCTGTTTTAATTTACACATTCAACGAAAGCGAAATAAATAAATAATACAAGAAGAGAAACCAGATTATTGAAACAGTGTTGCCAAAAAAAATTATCAACTGAGTAGTCTTTCTTGGTGTTTAAATATAACCGAAAGGAAAAGTAAAACATGATCAAATAAATAGATGGATGGCAACATGTATTTATTACACAGAAGCAACATACAACTTAAAATTCAGTTCATCATCTTCGAATGATAGATAGAAGTAAGTAAGTATTTAACAAAAATATTTCAAAATTAATTATGCGCATAGAACAAACATTTCTAAACTACTCTCATTGTTATCACTTAGTTGGTTTTAAGTTGATTTTATTATACTTTTGTTTCTACAAAAGTATAAAACTGACAGGATTCGGTTATTTTGTTTACCCCTTCGGTTATTATTCAAAATTACGAACTCAACGGTCTGTAAATAAATTACAATGGATTTCGTTTCTGTGATCTGTGTTTTTTCCTAGTCCAAGGAAAACAGTCTTTTTACTATTTTAACTCGCCATACATTGGCTGTATTTTTTATTTTTTGTATTGAAAGACAATTCAAGGAATATAAGACATCCCAGCCTTTTTTGTATGACATATTATGAGCACAGACGCCCTATAGATTTTAAGAGAGTAAGACTGTGGTCATCGAAAGTCATCCAGACTTATTGCAGAATGTACAACACAGTTTATATCAATTTCTATGGGTGGTAGCCTATTTTCAAAGATAACAAGGTTATTGAAATAAATCCGAAAGAATTGACGATTTCAAAATAAAAAACTCAATTGAAATTTCCGAAATTGAGAGGGAGAGAGCCATAATTATGCCAAAAAAAAGAATCATCGACATGTATAAAGGTAGCTGGTCGTATTTATCAGATGTAATTTACCAAATGTAGGGCCCTCTAATAAGGGTAATGTTATCTCATTAGAAATCTTCTAGTATGGGCGGAAACTGTTCAGTTGGTAAAAATTCCTAGACGAAATGCGAGAAAAAGTTTTCGAAAAGATACATAATTTTAGGGTTTTTTATTTCCCTGACTTCTTCCAATCCTGTTTTAAAAAAATATATATTCTCTGATATATCAGTTTCTGTCCCTAAACCAACTAATTTCATCCCACAAAGCAGTCACAATAGCATCAACAGTTAGTTAATAGATTTGTGCTTCGCTTTGTTAAAAGCCCCAAAGGCCAATTGAGTTGGTTGTAAAACTTTGTGCCATGTCGTCTGAAAACAGAATATATTCTTCTTTCCAAATATTGCCCATTTCTACGTCAATAAACGGGCCTTTTATATTGAATTCATAAACGAAGAAATTTTTCAATCATAGCAACGCATGGCAACATCGAGACATTGTGTAATGAACGTTCTCCTCAAATACCAAATTATACACGAGTTTTCATTAGAAATTTTAATTTTTTTACCCGAAATATTTTTTATTGTACGAAAAAAAATACAGTGTTTCCCGCATAAAAATCCCGGGAAGGCGGGAAATGAAATAAGTTCAATATCCCGGTAATTTCCGGGACTAGAAATTGGGTAAAACCTTTTTTACATAATATATCGTAAGCATACATTAAAATGAAATTAGAGGGTCATTGATATGGCGTGCGTTTTATTTAACTTTACTTTTAAACCCGTATAGATAGGCCTTCTCTGGAGTATATGGGATTCATATGTTTCATTTTAAAAAGAAACTCTAAAACCGATATTAGTTTTTAATTAGAAAATGTGTTGAAAACACAAATTCAACGATAGATGGCAATACTGAATTTTACAAAAGCAGGCTTAAAGTTTTATAATTCGAGAGAGAGAGAGAGAAAGAGAAGGGAACAAGAGATTACAACTGATCAAAAACAATTCACAAAAAAACAGTTCAAAATTAAAACGCATTTTTTATCAAATTAATGGTTCAAATGCAATATTGCAAAAACAAAAAATAACAACTCTGGTGGCTTATATATATAAAACGTATTTATTTAAAAAAGTTTTTTTTTTTAATTTTATTGCTTTTTTTCTATTTTTACATATTTTTTGATTGCTTTTTTCACTCTTTTCACACCTGTTTGCTTTTTTTGTCACCCTTTTTTTGTACGAATGTGATGAATGAGTTATTTTATACAAATTTTTTTATAAAAATCTTCTCTGATTTTATTTTTTACAACTTCTCCAATAACTTTATTTAGATTTTTCAATATTTTAATTTTTTTTATTATTTTCTTATTTATTTATCGATTCTTTCTGCTCGCACTCACTCACTCACTCAAACAAAACACACAATAAATAATAAAAATTCAATAATTTTACAAATAATAAAATAACAAACCCGACGACCGACCGTTGGTTGTTGTTTTTTCTATTGTTTCACGAGTATGATCGCGGCGAAAGAAAATATTTAAATAAAAACAACAATCACACACACGCGCACAAATAACAAAAAAAGACTTATTTCTCGTTATTCATTATTTTCGTTGTCCGCTAATGTGACTTTAAACTTACAAGGCTTACATTCAAACTGGGCTTAAACGATTTTAAGAGACAAGTTTGTTTTAACCAAAACAAAAATCACGCACACTCACTCACTTACTTCACTTCTCTCTCGAAAGCTTTTTTGTTTGTCTCAGTGTGAGAACAGAGAGAGAGAGAGAGAGAAAGAGGTTTTTTAGAGTTGCCGGTTTTGGTTATTTCTAACCAAAGCTGGTATTTTTTTTTTCAATTTATTTAATTTTAAAAATTACTACGAGTTTTTTTATTACGAATTTAAATTTTTTATACAACAATTTTTTAGCAGTGAAAATTGGAGAGAATTGGAACAGTTTCTAACGTGGTGTATTTGTCAGTTGTGGTGAATTAAATTTAAATTCACCATAATGCCTTTACTCAAAAGAGATACTGTATTACCACAGATCATTGCATTGCCATTGATGGATTAACCGGTTTGTGTCTAAAATAAGTAATTTTTACCTCCATTAGCGAATTCAATGGAAAAATGTTGGTGAAATGGTGAAACAGGGTAGACAATAAATGTTATTTATTAAATGGTTTTAATCTGTTGTGATATCAGAGTAGCGTTTTCAGTAGTTACCGGTTGATATATGTGCACAGTGTTGATGCAACAAAGTAGTGGAGTGTTGACCATTTCTTTCTTTAAAGGGCTTGACGAACATGAGTACAAAAAGAAAATTGTGAATACAATAAGACCAAAAAGAAAATGATTTTCCTACAAGGATGAAGCATTTTTGTGTTAATTTAAGAATAGAAAAAGTGATGAAAACTTAAAACAATAATTGTGTTATATTTGTTATTTGGCCCATAAGATAATCTTTTTTTAAGGAGTGTAAGTAGTAAAGCGAAGAGAGAGACAGAAAAAAACCTAAAGATCAGGAAAAAATCCTATTTTTTTTTTTGGTTCCTTTTTTCTTTGTGAAAATTCCAAATACAAAAAAATTTTCTTTTGTGCTTGTTTTATACATGTGTGTGCGTGTGTGTGTGCATTCTTTTATTTGTTGTTGCTTTTTTGTGGTTACACGAAGTCAATGAATTTTTTCTGTAAGAAAGAAAACGTTTCTTCTTAGTTGGGTGGATTTTTGACTTGCTGCCCTGATGCCAGACAAAAAGAAAGAAGAAAAAAAAAAGATTTTGTGCTTAAAAAGTAAATTGTGTGTATTGAATAGAAGTTCGTTTCGAGAAGGAAGTGAAATGTACTTTATGTAGAACACACATTATAAATAAAACTTTACAAAATGAAAACACTAACATAATAAATGTTTATTTAGTGAAAAAAACCAAAAAAATCTACATCACCAACCTACCTATCTATTCAATTGCAGTGTGAATGCAGAGAAATAAAATATTTCCCCTACCCTTGCCATTGTAATTCCAATCAACTCTTCTTTCATTACACTCACTCTCACAGCAGGCATATTAAAAAGCAAAAAAAACGTGAAAACAAACAAGTCAACAACAACAAAATACTGTGGTGATAAAATAAACAAAAAATTCAATCCAATGAAATTGAAAACAACAAAAAAAATTCTCTTCAGCGTTGCCATTACGTCCGATTTGAAAAACCGCGATTTTTTTTTCAAGCTTATAACAAGACCAATTCGAGAGAAAGTTCATATAAGATTATCAAAAAAAGGTGAGAAATACAAGATTTTTGAAATAATGAATCAAAATACCTGAAAAAGTTGGGTTTTTACATAGAATTTGAAAAGCGCACTATTAAACAGCAAAATATTGTAAATTGTTATTTAAAAATTAGAAAGAAAAAAAAAACGAAAGTGAATGATATACAGTATCGGACAAAACTAACGCACAGAGTTGTTTTTGCCACTAAAGTGGATATATCAGTAGCTAAATGTGTGAAAGAGTAGTTTGGGAGCAGTAAGATCAATAGAATAAAGTCAGCACAATTCCTTGATCTCAATTCCATAAAAAATCTGGTCAAATATTACGCGACACATGCAAAAATAAAGGCGACTTTTTCCATGCGGTAGAAATCGCATGGAAAGACAAACATGTGCTGTAGTTTTAAAAAATAAGGGAAACCCAACAAAATAGGAATTATTTTAAGTTTTTTTGTTAATTTAATTGAATATGGGTATTAGTTTTGTCGCGCAAGAAAACCGAGTATTACTATCTTATTATATAAATGAAGAATATTGTTGTCTTTTTTTTTTGGTATTTTAGTGACCAGAGAGTTTAGTCTTTATAAATCATTAGCAAAAACTTAAATCCATTAGAGTTTTAAAATATTGAACTACATTCTAGCAAACACAACACCGTGCTTTTGTTTTGTCCAATACTGTATGTATTAACGACGACAATTAAATTTGTAATGTAATTGTTGCCATCTTTTACAACTAATGTGAACCACCCGAGGTTTTAAATTTTAGTGTACTTCTTCTAGTAAAACTGCCGCTAAATTAGTGCCCGTTGTTTACTATTTATTTTTATTATTGCACATAAATGTTTCCCGCGACTACACTTTAGGTGGTCAATAGACGAGCTTCATTTCTGGCAGATATTTGCCTATAATTTCCATCAGTATCTAAGCATTGGCAGCTGTAGTGTTCTCTACCAGGGCTGGAATTGTTGCAGACTTGTTTCTGTACACGAAAGGCATCAGTTATCTGCTCAAAAAATATTCTATTGAGGTAATTGTCCGCCTGTTAATAGGTCTATGGCATCTAGTACCATGTGGCCACATAGCACCATCTTATTGAAACCACATATCAACCAACCCAAATTCTTTAGTTTCAGGCAAAAATGACAATAATCGTCCCACAGCTTTTTACTCAATTAACTGTAACATGTTTTTTTATAATATGTATGATGTCCTTTAGCTTGATAATTATTACAATAGTACCAATAGTTTTTATTTTAATAAAACTCTCCTCTATGTAGTTTGACATTTCCTAACATTTAATGTTACGTCGAGACCATTTAAATTAAAACACCAAAATGATACATTCATTATTTTTCGCAAGAGAAACCGCCAAAATGTCCATAAATCAGATAATCTGGCAGCAACGTTGGACATTTTTCTTGTACCTTTTTATTTCATAACGTGTTTTGAGAGGGGTTGTACAATGAAAGAGACGTATTGAAAACAGTTTTACTAAAAACGGGAACAAGCGTGCAGTTCAGGAAGAAAAATAAAAGTTTTTCTAAAAATCGTTGCTTTCGATATAAAAATGTGAAAAGTTCTTTCTAAAAGTTTATAATTAAACCAATTGGCGTTGTGAAAATGATTGAAATAAACGAATAAAATGCAGCATTTCTTGTATAAATGGAGAACAAACAAACAAAAAAAACAGGCCTTGCGTATGTGCATGAAGCTTGGCTGGCTGGCTAGCTATTCGATAAAATTCAATTGAATTTTTTCATTTTAAATTGGATTATAGGCCGAAACACACAATAAAACGTTTTTCTGTGATTTATTTGGAGCAATTTCGTTTGCACCAACAAAACTAGTGAAGCATAAAAGTTCTTAGAAAGTGAAAAAAATAGAAATTGGTATTTAAGAAAATTTTGTATAGATTTGAAATCAAACGATGCACAAACTTGCCTTTTGTTTATTGAATAGAATTGCGAAAAACAAATGAACACTTTTATGCACATTAAACACAACCATCCTTTTTTGATGGTCCTAAAAACAGGTATGTTGCAAGAGTTACCAGGCTCTAGGTGGTTTAATTAAAAACAATTTTTTTTAAATGAATGATTTAAAATTTATTTTTGAATTTACGTGCATTGAAATTATAATGCTAAATATCATTACACACTATAGTGCAGCACATGTTATTACATATGTCCTACATTTTACGCACAAATCCCATCATGTGTTGTTAAAAAATTTGAAATGGCAACTCTCTCTCTCTGTGGACGAAAGAAAAAACCTAAACAATAGAAATTGCAATAAAAATTTAAACTTTTTTTACATATATTTTCAAACAATAAAACAAAAAATGTTGTTCTTTAAATATTTATTCATTAGGGTGAACATTAATTTCGTAAAGAAGAAAATAAATGAGAAATAGTTGCTTTGTAACAAACTCTTTTTAAACCGCAGTATTGAACTCTTATGCACCAGTGTGTGAGATTGCTGATCAGTCGAATTAAGGATAGAAAGAAACAAATATACAGTATGTCAGCAGCCGTTGTTAAAACAGCGGCAGCAAATTCAGTTACCATGAGTACATATAATTCTGCAGCTGCACAAACGGCAAATGCCGATGACAATAAAACAGCTGTGAATATGCATGAAAACAACGATGGCGTCGTGTTAAATAGTGACGCCGATAATAATTCGTCATTTTGCCGCTTGTCTTCAATTAAAGCAGAACAGTTTGAAGAAAGCCAGCAGCAGCAGCATTGTAATGTTCCTTTAGAAAATTCTCTTCGAAGTCGGCAGCCTACAAATGATGAGGATGACGCTAAAACACTTGCAACAAATTTCTCTGAATTAAATGATGATGATTTTGTGGACAGGACTCAGCACAACAAACATGCGGCAATTGCAGAAGACCTGGATCTGTCATCATCGGCTCAAGTCAGTCCCGGTTTAAGTTTGCTACAGCAAACAGCAGCCGCAGCGTCATCACCACCTCCGCACAGTTATAGGCATTCGCGAGCCTATCGCCATTTTAAGAATCCTCCTCAGCCACACATGTGTATACGTACAACGACCGAGAATGGAGAAGAGTTATTTATAAATGTTTTAAGTTGGACGCGTATTGTCATACCTCAGGAGCCGAGTGATCCAATACCCCTATACGGTGGAATGAGGGTAAGTTATTTAATTTAAGTTTATGTTGCCAATTAAACGAACGTAATGTTTTAGGTTCCTCCCGGTAGTCCTCGTAGTCCGCCTATAGTATTTGCAGTGATGGCTAATCCCGAAGTATTAAAAGATTCTGGTCGCCATAGTAAAGATCCAGAAGAACGTCGTGCAATGGTTGAATTAATGTGTGATTTTGTTGAAGCCATGAATCCAGGTGTTAAATTAGTGCGGTAAGTTTTTGTTTTATAAATTATTTTGTGAGAGAGCAGAAATTAAAAAAAATAAAAATTCTGCTTTTTGTAAATAGAAACGCAATTATTTTAAAAGATCGTGATATATCCGGCGAACTGAAAGATGTTTGGAATGCAGTTCAAGCACAGCGGGATCGAGAACGAGAAGAACAAATTATATTACAGCGCCAACAACACCAACAACATTTTCATCATAATTTAAACAGTTCTCCAACAGCAAATAATGGTATCATAAATGGAAATTCTTTTGCTGCAACTGCTACCAATAGTTTATCAACGACGCCACCAACAACCCATCAAATGTTTCCGAAATCTCTACATAATATCGGTGCTAACAGTAACGAAACAACAGCGTTGCAAACTGTTGTTGATGGCGGAACACCGCCTAGAAGTAGGAAATTAGTTGTGCAACAAGTACAAAATGATTACAATAACACAACAAGCAATATAGATGAAGAATTAGAAAAAACAAAAGAAGGCAACATGTATAACATGGCAAAAGACCTCAATAGCCAAGTTTCGTTAACACTATTAGCGGAGCGTTTAGATAATAAATTAGTGCTGACATCGTCAAGGGAAGAACAGCAAAAAAATGAACTTCAAATGAAACACCATCAGCAACAGCATAATCAAAATATTCTACTAAACGACGATGCCTTAAGTAATGGATCTTTACTAGAGACAAGCGGCAGTGGCGGAGGTAGAAACGATTTAAACAATCAATTGAATGCTCTCAATTGTAAAAAAGAACAACGTTCACTTAAAAATGGTTTTGCTACAAGTTGTAACGATGCAGAAGTAGTCATAAATGTAAACGATTCAACCACACCAGTAAGTGATCCTCCCAATACACCCGCGCAAGTTGTTAGTCCCGCACCCGCCACTCCGCCTGTACAGCAAACGCCAACTAAAAAAGAAAAATTAGGCGGCTTCTTGCCAAATGGTTGTATATTTCCACGCTTTACTAAGAATAATAAATACAAGGACAAGGATAAAGGTAAGGAGAAGGAGTCAAAACCAAAAGATAAAGAAAGAAATGCTCTATTGAGTGCATTAAAAAAATCAAAGGACAAAAAGTCTAGTGCTAGTGCTGCTGCCGTTAATAATGATGAAAATAATACCTCTTCTAATACAAATACTGCCGTAGTTAATAACTGCTTTAATCAAACCCAACAAACCTCCTTTAATAAACAACAAAAGAACTGCCTACCACAATTGGAATGTGGAGTACAAAAATTGGACTTGAAAAACCACCACCATCATCATCATCATCATCCTCCCCATAATTCTGAAAACTCTACTACCACCACCACCACCAATACCACGAAAAATAATGCCGCTAATAAAACTAACAGCAGCAGTAAGAATAGCGGCGTTGGAGTTCATTAATTCGAACATACATACATATACAACTACTACTCAACATTAAACAACAATATATAGTCTGAATATAAGGTAATTAATTATTTTGTTTTATATAACTTAACTATACTAACTAACATCCCTCAGAAAAGGGGCAGCTGTATTGAAATAAGTTTTTTATTTGTTGTTATATTCTTATGTTAAAATATTATTTTCAACATAAAATCTATTCTATAGCAACAATATTGTAGGGAAAAAAAGGGAAAAACTAACCTCAATGTTTATTACAATTCGTTTCACACAGAGGCGTTATAATATAAAATATTATATAATCATTGTGTCTTAATATGGAAAAGTCGTATCTTTCTTTTGCAGTATTTCAGTATTTATTGGTCGTTAAGATCTCTATACATCCAGCTTTCATAAAAATTTTAAATGTTTTCTTTAATAATTATGGCTTTATAACCATTTCAATGCAATAATATTGCATTTAAGGCCAGTTTACACTATTACGCTGTGTATCGACATGTCAAAAAATCAAAATACAACGGAGTGCAGTAGTATAAAAGCAATGTGTAATAGAATGTGAAAAAATAAGTACAGAAAATGTGACAATTCTTATGCGGCTCCTACAACATTGCGATTTATTGTACAACTTGATCAAATTGCCATGTTTGAGGGCTAGTTGACCAACGTTTGATTGTCGTCGGTTGAATGAAAATCGAAAAATTTTAGTTTTCGTTCGTCCGACTACCAAATTGTACAACTAAATTGGTACTTGTGAAGGCGTTTTTTATTTTTTTTTTGACCCCCAAAGTAAAGCACAGCATTTCAATAACATTTCAAACAAAAAATAAGTTCAAAGTAGAAAAATAAATGTATAGTTTCATTAATATGCCGGAATTATGGAATGTTAAAAGCAATCTTCATAAAAATAAAAATATCAGACGATTAAATCCAAAGCTTTCGAACTCATTTCGAATGTGTTGATGTCATAAGAAAAATTTATAAATAAAGTTGGATAAACAGTTGTACAACAAATCGTAAAGTTTGTGGTCCGCATTATGGTTTTTTTTTTTTAAGCGAAAAACTACTGTAATTGTAAAATAATAATTTTTTATTTTAAATAAATTACATTCAGTGTGAAAAAAAGGAAAATAAAAACAAATATGATCGCGCCATTTTTTTCATATCTGTTCGTATACGCTACAAAGATTTTTAATTTTATTTAAAATGTGATTGTTTCTATCGGATTATTTGACAGCCGAACGAAATATCGGATTTTCTTTCTACAAAAACCAATGAAAATCTTAAGACTTATAGGATAGTGTAAACGGGTGTTTAAAAATATGTTGTATTTATGAACTCTTCAGTTTGTTTTCTTTAAGATACGCCTTTTCTATAATAAGTCATCAGTGAACAATTCACAACCTATTGTAGGTGTAACAAATAATACAAAATTTTTTGTTTATAAAATATAAATTTTTATATATTTAAGATCCATTCCGGTCACAGTATTAACTACTGGTATTTCTTTACTACGTATTACTAGTTTTGATAACTAAATAGAACCACTTTTAAATTACATGAAATACTACTAGGAAACTTTTTTTAATGATTCGAACTGTTTAAGGTGGTCCTTTATGTTATCCGATGATTTTTTAAAATTCGGTTTCGTACCAGGAGTTAACTTCACATTCATTCCTGGTTCTTTTTTTTCTGTATTAGTACCATTTTCGGAGAGTGACGAAGTACTTTCTTCGCTCTCACCTTTTTTCTGATTTTGCATTTGCAATCCATTTAACAAATGCATATAATCCGCTTATTAGGCTCACTGTTTCCTCCTTTTTTGATAGATAAATTTGATGGTACGGATCACTAAAACTTCGTGTTTGTAAATAGAAATTTTCTTTTTTACAGTAGCTTTCCAGCATGTCCATATCTTCAAAGCATAAAATTTAGGATATATATATTTAAATAAAATTATTTTAAATTACTTTTTCCCCCTCCAAGTTAACTCATGTATTGTGGGACCTAAACTATTAAAGTCTTTAACTAGATCCTTCCACAAGTTTTCCACATCGATTTTCTCACCTTGTGTGAATCCCCCTCTAGTCAAATCCGTATGATTTTGCATAAATTCTATTAATGCATCTTCTTGCCGTGAATTTTTTTGCATTCCTCTAAAATTACGTATAACAACTTATGTGGATTTTAGTGAAACCACTTATAATTATTTTAAAATATTTTTATTTAATTAAAGTTAAACATTTAATGATGTTTTCGCTTTCGCGTCAGGTTTCAGACTAATTCGTTCGAACCATACTGTTCGTTTGTCTTAGTTGTTTGTAAGCTGGTCTCATTTACCTAGGCTACTATGATCGGTAGGGGTCTGTCCTGTCTGTAAGTTTCAAATGAGAAATTAAGAAAAATAAACTCTTGGTGCAATCTTGTTTTAAACGCAATTTCAAACAGATTTTATGGTTTTTCATAACATAGCGAAACTATTAAATTTTTCTTAAAAAGAAAATGGAATTTGAAATCAATAAGACAATAAGATATTGCCAAACGCATCACATCTATGATTGGTTTGAACTCGTTTTTATGTTTTAATCGTTTTTCATCAACGTTTCAAAAAAGTTATCAATAACTATGTACATACATATGTAGACTTTTCTTCAAACTCTTAAATTAAAGATCCTCGATTCAAACAAGGTTTTATTCGAAACAATTAATAAAATCGAAATCGAATTATACACTTGAATTGAGTTATCGTTAATTAATCATACTGAAAATATATAAATAATCGTATTAAAAACAAATATTTCCACAATAAATTTCAATCAACTTACGATCTACAATAGGTTGTGAATTGGGTAATTGTGTATAATCGAAACAGAGAAACTAGCAATTATTTTAAGGTACAAAACACACAGTAATATTTTTACAATTTCTACAAATGAAATGCAAAAAAAAAACTTTCCTACCTAAACATAACAAAAAAAAAAAAAATGATAATCGATCACTAAAAAATTTACATTTTCTTTTTATTTATATTATTAAAAATATATTATATATATATATATTTATATTAAACACACACATTATCTAATTCTCTGTTGAAAAAATAGTTTTTACATAATGAAAATAGTATTAAATTTGAGGTTAAAAAAAAATTATTATTTAGTAAACACAGAGGTGCCATTACAGATACACACATTTTTAACCGTTTCGCACATATTAATTGACACAAGAAACGTTTTTGATTTACAGCCTTCGAAAATATCGTAATTGTAAGCTATTTTTAAATTTTTAGTTCGTATTTTAAATATTTATTTACTTGCAAAGACAAAGCAACCAAAAATCTGTTGCGAAAATCTTTACGCATCAGTAAGTCGTCGTTTCTCGCTTTATTTACAGTTTAACAAATTTTAATTCCTTGAATGTTTAATTTGTTTAAATGCTCTTTGTATATAAATTTTCAAAATTCTTTAAGATTTTGAAAATAGACCTAGCTTTACAATAAATAAATAAGGATCTCCATTTTTTTCTCAATCATAGTCTCTAAATAAAACTTTTGGTTTATCATTTTTGATTGATCGACTGCCCACTTCCAACTTCAGTAATTTTTACAATATTTTCCTTATGTCTAACTAAATTATTGTTCTTTACAGCAATAAGTGAGTAATATCATTCATATTCATTCTTAATCAACCCATCTAGGAACCTTAGAATAATTTGGTGACTTTTTTTCTATCATTTAAAACTATATTATCATTTAAAATAAAATTAATATTAGAAACTTTCTTGTTAACGGCGGGATTGGCTAATATTGTTTCCATGCTGTCAAAAACCTTATTAATGGAATCATTATATTTTCTTAATTAAATTAGTTTCAAGTATTAAAAAGCCTGTTCGTAAATGCATCACAGATCTAAACAATACGATTATTTTGCGCTGTCACTACTAATCAGCTGTTGCTGATGCTTCTTTTTGCTCATTTTATTGTTGCATTTACGAACGAATAACTAATATATGCAGTGAAAATGGAAAAGTTAATAATAAACTCGATTTGTGAACTGGATGATATGAAAAATGATAAAAATTTGTGTAACATACTAAAAAAAAAGACAAGATTAAAGAATAAAAAACAAAATTCTTCAGACTCTTCAGTTAGATGTTGCAGAATTTCATCATTACATCCACGCTTTATCTTTTTTGGAATAGGATACTCCTCTTTTGGGTTGTCACAAGGCTCAGGACTATTTCCATCTACGGTTTCATCCAATGAACTTATTAAATTGAATTCTAGAGGATCAATCGAATGTCTGGTGTCTTCAAAAAATTTCCACTTCTTCCAGACTCTTTATTTCTGGCCTTTACTCTTTTATAGGTGGTTCTTAAATTTAAAAACTTCCTGCTGATCTGCTCTTTAGATTGATTAAAATTTGGATAAATTTCTTTCATTTTTGTTAGTACTTGAGCCCAAAAGACCGGTTTTTTTCTTCCTTACAGCAATAAATTCATCCTCCCTATTTAATCGAGTCCGGAGCAATAGTTTGCAAATATTTTCGTCACCTTCGAGTCTAAAAAATAAAAAGAAATTAATTAAAACCAAATTTATACTCACTCACTCATTGCATCAGCCATTTTTATGATTAGTTTTTTGTTTTTATTTGCGCCTAATATACTTCAGATATGCATTTGCGAACAGATAACAGCTGCAGTGTTGCCAATGTTTGCATTTTCGAACATTGTGCACATAGCATGCAGAGCTGTGATGCATTTACGAACAGGCCCAAATTTAATTTCATTTTTTTTTCTTATTCAATGTGTTTGCTTTCATTACATCATCACACAACATAAATGTTGTCTTGGGTATTAATCATGTATATTTTGCATTTGCCATCTCCAATGCAGTTGGCAATAGCTTCGTTGTTACCAACACCAGCATTAGCTATAACCACAGCAGCCATTTGACCTGATGGTGGACAGTTACTTGCAGTAATCCTCTAACTTCTATGAGTCTTACCGTCTCTAGCATAACCATCAACGCTCGAATTTTGGAATTGTTTGTTTAGTACTGTTTACATAAGTTAATGTATAAGTTCTAATTGGACTTTTCTTTAAATTTTTATAGATTCCTTAAAACTAATTGTTTAAGGGTTTTCCTTAAATATCAATGAAACACGGTTCTTTTTTTATATTTAATTTATAATTTCAATTTTTATTCAACTTATTTTAATTTCGACACCTTGCCGCTGCTGCTTGTTTTTTAAGTCACACAAACGAAGTGAAGAATGAACAAAGAAAAGAAAAAAATGTATATGAACTGTCATAATAGAAAATAAGTGAGCGAAGTTTACAAACAACGTTGCCACTTTGGCGTGTTTCTAAACACTAATATAATTAAAAGGATCAGAATTATCTGTTGAATGTGGTCATCTGTAACTGTTAGTACACCACTACCATTATTGTACTTAATGATGGCTTCTTTCGCAAACCATCCCCTTATTTTTGTGTAAAATTTTTTTATATACCATAATACTACAGCCACCATGTTTGATAGTTTTTACTGTGAACTGGAGCTTGTATTCACTATTAGGTGGCCTGCGAACAAAAGATCTGGAACCCTTTCCACCAAACAACAACAATTTTGGACTCATTTGTCCATAGCACGTTCCTCCACTTTTCCTTGGGCCAATTTACATGTGCTTTTGCGAACGACAGCCGTTTTGCAACAGAGCGGCACTTTTCGGGGACTACAAGCGTAAGATTGTTGTCTCGTAGCCTGCGACGAATAGTTTCCACGCTTGCCGGTACATCCAACACTTTTTTTAATTCTGTAACTGGCATAAATGGATTGTTTTTAATCGTTCGAATTAAACTTTTTATGATTAAGGGTGACAAAATTCGTTTCCTACCACGGGATACCACTTTTGGCTCATATCTCAAGGCATTTATTATCGTATTGTTAGAACAGTCCAGCAATTTTCTGATATATTTATACTACTGATATACACATGTATTTTATCATTTCCAAATTAATTTATCTTAGTTTCATCACTCCAGAGAATATTATGCCATTTTTTCATACCTTCTGGTCCACACTACGACTTGTGATTTTGTACAATCTCTTTCCTCTTCTGCAATTTTTTTTTTTTTTTTTTTTTTATTTTTTTTTTTTCAAAGCAATGCGACTTTACGAGCTATTCTTCCTGGAAGTTTAATGTCACATAGACGACACTGTACAGTTCTTGCCGATATTTGATTATCTATTTCAGCGGCGATCATTTGCGCTAGTTTTCCTCACTGCACCACGTTTTTCTACGACTTTTTTAGGCTTGAGAGCATTAAAAACGAAATTTTTAGATCGCCCAAGCGCATCAACTATAAATTTATATGATTTTTTCTGTTCTCGAAGCTTTTGAACGAGTCTTCTCTCCTCCAATATACAATGTTGCGCTCTACCCATCTATTGATAATTAATCTAATTGTGCTAAAGTAATTCCTGTCAACAGTTGCACTAGTTGCACATAGGCTTGGTTCCCCTTTTCTTGCAGTTTCGCTGTGATATCCACCATAAAGTAAAATGACCATTTCTCGTTCTCTAATTCCTTTTTCATTTAAGAATGTATTTATTTCATTCAAGCACAAAGCAAATCGTTTCAGCACATTTCGTTTGGAAAGCCATCGCACTTTTTTTGTGAAGAAGGAGGTCGGAATACTGAGGCTCCGTTTCGTTTAAGAATTATTTCTTTCTGTAGCAACAGAGGCATTGGCTGTAATGGATGAACACACTATAAAAAGACTACGACTTTATAAGTTAACAGTCTATACTGAACTGTCCTTCATAAATATTTTATTCCATTTTTATATCGAAAACTTAACGAATAAACTTAACTAACTTAACGAATAAGCTTAACTATCAGTGCTGCCAATATCTCAATATTAATATTACATATTTTATCATTTGCGGCACTATAATCAGTGGGGTAGCACTATAACACGCTATCTAGATTTTGAATAGTATCATTTGTTAATCCTCCGCATTTATATAGTTTCTTTAAACCCATTGATAACGGTATGCCCTGAAAGATGGGAGTTTTACCATAAGTAAAGAAGTGTGATGATGACCATGTTTCTTCAATTTTTATAGGTGGTCCAATCCAATCAAGAAAATTGTCAAGAAAATGCATACACTCCGAGTGTTGCTTAGCTAGCAAATCATCAGATATATAGTCATATTCTACTAATAAGACTTGATTATCCCCCTGACCCATAATGTTACAATTTAATCGATTGATTTCAGCAATGTATTTCAATATAACGACTGTGAATATGGTCCACCCTTTTTGTCTTTGTCCTTCTACACCACCCAAGTGGTTATTCCATACCCTCATCTGATTTAATCCATTGACCACTTTGGTCTATCGGTGTTATTGTCCCATCTGCTAAGTAGAATGTTGAGTTGAAGAACATTTCATGTGTTCTTGCTATAACATTTGAATAACCATGTAGATTGCCCATGTCCTTAAATATTTGTAAGGTTTCTTCTTCCCTCATGTTAGAATTCCATTTCTCAAAATCAATATTGACTATCACAGTGGCTTTTTGTGTTGTAAGCACTAGAGGTGTTTTTTGTATTTTGATATATTTTATTTTGAAGAGTGATACAGTCAAAGGTCATAGTTATTTCAGGAAAGTATGGTCAAATATTTTCAGCAATTAAAGATTCAGTTATGACAACATACAACCGTTCTAAAATAGTCATGAGTCCAAAAAGTCTAGCAAAGATTTTTAATTCTCTTTCGGTGTTGTTATAATTAGTTTGAAACCATTGTAATATAACACTTCTCTCACTTGATGGACCAATTGTTCGTTTTCTGGCACAATAATATTTTAATTTATTTAATCCGAGGGATGTAGATTTCTCAGCAATAACCTCAGATAGCTCCAATCGCTCTGGAACTGAAAAAGTTTTGTCAAAGGATATTAACATCCAATCATTTAAATTGTATCTGGAAGTCCATTTAAATCTATTTCTTTTAAATATTCTTCGGTGTTGTTATAATTAGTTTGAAACCATTGTAATATAACACTTTTCTCACTTGATGGACCAATTGTTCCTTTTGTGGCACAATAATACTTTAATTTATTTAATCCGAGGGATGTCGATTTCTCAGCAATAACCTCAGATAGCTCCAATCGCTCTGGAACTGAAAAAGTTTTGTCAAAGGATATTAACATCCAATCATTTAAATTGTATCTGGAAGTCCATTTAAATCTATTTCTTTTAAATATTCTTCGGTGTTGTTATAATTAGTTTGAAACTATTGCAATATAACACTTTTCTCACTTGATGGACCAATTGTTCCTTTTGTGGCACAATAATATTTTAATTTATTTAATCCGAGGGATGTAGATTTCTGAGCAATAACCTCAGATAGCTCCAATCGCTCTGGAACTGAAAAAGTTTTGTCAAAGGATATTAACATCCAATCATTTAAATTGTATCTGGAAATCCATTTAAGTTTATTTCTTTTAAAAATTCTTCGGGGTTGTTGTTGTTTTCTCACTTGATGGACCAATTGTTCCTTTTGTGGCACAATAATATTTTAATTTATTTAATCCGAGGGATGTAGATTTCTCAGCAATAACCTCAGATAGCTCCAATCGCTCTGGAACTGAAAAAGTTTTGTCAAAGGATATTAACATCCAATCATTTAAATTGTATCTGGAAATCCATTTAAGTTTATTTCTTTTTAAAATTCTTCGGGGTTGTTGTTGTTTTCTCACTTGATGGACCAATTGTTCCTTTTGTGGCACAATAATATTTTAATTTATTTAATCCGAGGGATGTAGATTTCTCAGCAATAACCTCTTATAGCTCCAATCGCTCTGGAACTGAAAAAGTTTTGTCAAAGGATATTAACATCCAATCATTTAAATTGTATCTAGAAATCCATTTAAGTTTATTTCTTTTAAAAATTCTTCGGGGTTGTTATAATTAGTTTGAAACTATTGCAATATAACACTTTTCTCACTTGATGGACCAATTGTTCCTTTTGTGGCACAATAATATTTTAATTTATTTAATCCGAGGGATGTAGATTTCTGAGCAATAACCTCAGATAGCTCCAATCGCTGTGGAACTGAAAAAGTTTTGTCAAAGGATATTAACATCCAATCATTTAAATTGTATCTGGAAATCCATTTAAATTTATTTCTTTTAAAAAATTTTTCCGGGTTATTGTAAAGTATTTATTGTTTAAAATTTTATTTATTATTTAATTTTATTTTAGTGCACTAGAAGAGCACTGTCAAATAATAAGAACAATAGTTTTTAACAAAGAATCAATGTTTCGTTTGATTTGTGGTCTGTCGTTAATTTATAAGATACTTCCTCATGGAATGTAGTTGGTAATTCAATATATAGACCTTTTTTTGATAAAATGCTTATTAGCCTACTCCTTACATCAGAAAAGAAACATTCGGCTGCTGCTTTGTGTGGTGTTGTAAGCTTACTGAAATTTACATTAACAACAACTCTGATTCTTTCGAATCTGTCAAACAAAGTCCTCAGATGCTTTACTACCGTTTCGTCCTTTATATTTCTTTCTAAATTCAAACATTTATATGATTTGTCAAAATCGTCTTTTAACAGTCTTAACCTTTTAATTATTTCCTGCCAGTCCATTTAGATCTTGTCCAATTCATTGGCTCTACTTGAATATCTCTTTTTAAGTCTTCTAGTATGCATACTGTAAACCTTCAATACAGAATTCAGTCCCAACAAAATTGTTACTATAATCAAACAAATTTCAATCTTATCTAACTTTATTTTATTTCGAAGTACTTCTACCTCATTTATAACATTGGCCGTTGGCCTATCTAATTTAGTTTGTGTCTTGCACATTTTCAAAGAGAAAGGAAGAGAAAAGAAATTATTAAATTTTAAACTGTCTTAACATCCTAATTGTTTCCTCTTCTATGGAATTTATATTAATTACGTCCTCCATAGTTGGAGCTCTATTCATTCCTATTAACTTCCAATATTTGGTCAACCATACCAAATATTCTTCACTTGAAATTTTTGTTTTTGTCTGTGGACTATCCGCAATGGGATTCTTAGGCCTAATTTTTACCCTATTCATACTAGAGGGATCCAATTTATTTTATTTTCTTTATATGTAATATGTATTTTATTTAATTTTAATTTTATTTTATTTTAATTTAATTTTTAATTTAATACCATATTTAATTTTTAATTTATATTGAATTATTGTTAATTTACTTATATATATACTGTTATTTATATATATTTTTTTTAATTTCTAAGTTGCCTCGAGCGGTTTACGCTTATAGGCCCTTCCAGTGCAACTCTTGAGGAGCACGTTGGTTTAAAATTGAGAAGATTTTATGTTAATTTTTTTATATATTTTTTTTTTCATCTAATAATACTTTTACCATTCTTTCTACGTTGTCTATTCTTTTCCATAGGGTGCTGGCTTCCTCCCAGCATGGTGGTGGCTGAGAGTAGACTAGTCTCAAAAGATTTGCCTTTTCCCTTTTTAATTCTTGGATTTTTCCTCCTCGTCTTTTCTTTTTATTCACAACTGGTATTTTAGGCTCCGTTGGGTTGTGTGGCTTCCTGTTCCTGGCCCAGTATTCCTCAATTGATAATGATTTTGGTCCTTCCTTTGTATTGGGTGGGGTGATTGTCCTTTGGACCCACTGTCTATCGGCCAGACAGTTTCTTCCTTCAATTGCAGCTGGTGGCTCTTTTGGCAGATCCACCAGGCTCCTGTTGTTTATTATTATTATTTCCGTGTGTGCTAGATAAAATCTGTAGCACTACAGGATTTATTTATTTATTTTGGATGCAGGACTTTTGTCCGTGAGCACTCCAAGATTTTGTGTTATATTATTGTCTGAGTGCTAGCTATTGTAGCACTTCAGAGTTTGGCAGGATCACCATGTAAAGTATTTATTGTTTAAAATTTTATTTATTATTTAATTTTATTTTAGTGCACTAGAAGAGTCAAATAATAAGAACGATAGTTTTTAACAAAGTGCAGCTGAACCGCACTATTTGGTTAAATTTTATTGATTGAATTCCTGAGCGAAAATGTCCCTTCTTTTATACCAAATTTTGGTTGATTTGACAATTCCAAATCAAACCCTTAATTCTAATACAATTTTGTATTGACTTAATACTATAACATATGTTTGTGTGTATATTATATGTTTAACTATATTATATTGGTTTGTGTGTGTAATAATTATGGGACAAGTGGATGTTATATGACACGCGCCTATTATCCACAATAATTCCCACGGTGAAGTGTAAAGAGAGTCACAGACGATCACCAGCAATGCCATACAACAACAACACACATACTACATATTATATGCAAACTAATGCAGTCGGCGGCCTGACAACAAAGTGTCAAATGATCGTCGTATGTGCGCGACGGTCAATAACATTGAGTCAAGTGGTCGCCGCTCATATGCAATTGGATATTCTTTTGTTTATGCATATGAAATATTGTGCTAGTATTGACAACTGTAAAATCATGCTACATTATATTTAGTTTGAAACCATTGTAATATAATACTTCTCTCACTTGATGGACCAATTGTTGCTTTTGTGGCACAATAATATTTTAATTTATTTAATCCGAGGGATGTAGATTTGTCAGCAATAACCTCAGATAGCTCCAATCGCTCTGGAACTGAAAAAGTTTTGTCAAAGGATATTAACATCCAATCATTTAAATTGTATCTGAAAATCCATTTAAATCTATTTCTTTTAAAAAAATTTTCCGGGTTGTTATAATTAGTTTGAAACCATTGTAATATAACACTTCTCTCACTTGATGGACCAATTGTTGCTTTTGTGGCACAATAATATTTTAATTTATTTAATCCGAGGGATGTAGATTTCTCAGCAATAACCTCAGATAGCTCCAATCGCTCTGGAACTGAAAAAGTTTTGTCAAAGGATATTAACATCCAATCATCTTGAAATCCATTTAAATTTATTTATTTTAAAAAATTCTTCGGGGTTGTTATAATTTGTTTGAAACCATTGTAATATAACACTTCTCTCACTTGATGGATCAATTGTTGCTTTTGTGGCACAATAATATTTTAATTTATTTAATCCGAGAGATGTAGATTTGTCAGCAATAACCTCCTCGGCTGCTCAAATCATAGGGGTTCTCAACCCGTATTTCACGACGCGTAAGCATATAAACACAGCCTGCATGCCACCAAAGAAAATATCATAGACTGTGTGAATGTGAAAAAAAGCACAATAATGTTAACCGCGAACGTAACACAAAAAAACGATCCGAAACGACCTGACGCTTAGGTGTTATCCCGACTAGGGCATAAATTCCCTTTCAGTGACAAAGTCACACACCATGACAGACGGTCGCCCTAATTAAATACTACATCTGTCCCTAAAATAACCACATGCCTCTTACCTTAGCATTCCTCCCAAATTATCAAGTTAAAGGTTCATATTGATTTAAACTAATATCATGGTTTATTCATAGGTCAAAAGGAAAAGTATATATCCAATTTTAATATTTCAATGAATAAGGCGGGCAGATTTATTACAGGTTCTATTGTAGTAAGATTTTTAAGTTTTCTTTTTATTTTATTTTTAATTTTAGGTTTTTTTTATGATTATTGTAGTGCCTATGCCGGTATTTACTTATTAAACATTTTTTTTAACAAGTTTTTAAGTAATCTTTCACTTTTATATATTTGTATAAATATTTTGCTTTTGATTTGTTTTGTCTATTCAGGTAAAAATGTTTTTAAGTTTAAATATGTCTTAAAAAGTACCTAAAGAACATGGCAGCAGGATCAGCATGTAAATAATAAAATATTAATTGCTTTTATTTTGGTTCAAGTACATCTACGAATTCCTCCTTTACTGTAGTTTTTAGCTTCGAGTGTAGTCTCCTGAGAAATAAATTGACGTGCTGAACCTTTTAGTTTTGTTTTTACCAAATTAATGGCCACTTCATAGCGGGTGTTTTTAATTGAATCTACCAAACTTATGGCGTCAAGGAAACTTTGCAGATATTCCGGTGTGCCATCAAAGTCTGGTAGAAGCTTTGAAGCTAACCCAAGAAATTCAGTCACTGATTGAGGTATTTTATTAGAATTTTTATAAGCCTCTTGAGTGGTCTTTATTTCCTTCAGGTCCATGTTAAATTTTATGCTTTCATATTTTTTTAATCATCACTTAATGATTTAATTATTTTGCCTCTGATTTTTATTGTTATTTTTTTTATTGTTTTATAAAATTTGTGTTTTTCTTTTCATAATTTTTTCTTTTAAGAAAAATTCTATTTTTTTCCCACAAACTACTTTTTTCTTTGCCACGGTCGCCATATAAAAGAGGCTACGACTTTATAAGTTAACAGGCTATACTGAACTGTTCTTCATAAATATTTTATTCCATTTTTATATAGAAAACTTAACGAATAAACTTAATTATCAGTGCTGCCAATATTTCAATATTAATATTACATATTTTATCATTGACGGCACTATAATCAGTGGTGGCACTATAAGGTATTAGATTATTTTTGTTATTGTTTTCAACTAAATATGTGATAATGCTATTAATAAACGATGATTGTTACATTTAACACCATAAACATCCAAACCATTATCTGGTTTCTCAGCACAGTTTATTTTATGGTCATTTGTCCTTTTATTGATATTACCAATTTGTTTTTAGAATATATTTTGCACAATACTCGCGCTAATTTCACCGTTTTTGAGTAAGAATGTGAGTGTCGATGCCATTCCTCATGTTACAACAAATATTATTTGTTCCTATAATAGAAAGAGAACACTTGTTTTGAATTTTACGTTGATCTTTATTGCTTGACTATTCAACAGCTGCTGACTCACAATGCGAAAGAACAAATTATTAAAGTCAGAACAGTATACAGAAATGCAATCCCGTTATAAATGTGTGTATATCAATATGTATGTGAGCATGTAAGTAAACTAAAGGATGGAATAATAAAAGGAGAGCTGTAAAACGCTGCATTCATTCAATTTGCGAAGCAAAAATATAATGAAAGAATTAATAATAATTAATAATACATTTGCTTACACTGTTCTGACCCAACACCTCATGATTTGAAAAATATTTATTACATGGTCCATCATGATATAATCTAATATGTCTTCTTAAATTCCTATTCAGAGTAAATACTTTTCTGCAAAATTCACAAATAAAACCGCCAGCCATTTCTTATTTATTTATTTTTTTGTTTAAGAGCTTATAATGTATTAAATAGATTTTTTAAACTTTTCACTTCCCATTACACTGTGGGAAGCGAGATCGATTAATACAGAACATAATATATTAGGCGGGGGAACTTTATCTACAATATAGCATTCACCCACCTTTTTTTATGATATTTACGGTGTTAATTTTTTGCTGACAGTGAGGTCACGTTAACTTATTCTATCCTCTTACACAATTAAGGCATAAGTAATGCGTGCATCTGAGATACCATTGTATTGCCATCTATGTTACGCTCGTTTCAAACGATAATAGTTTTTAATAAAAAATTTAATTTGGAAAATGGCATGTATGGGGGATGTTCCGGTTAGCTCAATGACGTGGGTGTTCCTGACCCAAAATTTAACGAAGCGTAGGCATAGAAATTACATACATACCAAATAGAGAAAGAGTTGCAAAAAAAAACATACTCACATTATCAATCACATCCTTACTCACACCGCTACCCGAGGAACCTTCGCCTCCGTACAAACAAATTATTAGAAATGCATTGTCTTAAATTTAATCTTTATTAAAAGCAGTTTCAGTATTAAAAAGGAAGAAAAAATCATCAATACAACAATAATAGGACATCTAGGTATGATTATAGTGTAGTAAGTAATTTGTTAGTAAATCAGTCAGATTTAACATAACTACATCGAGTATATATATTAAATAATTAATAATAAATCTTATATAATTACAATAGTTTTAACATATAATTAATTACATCTTACGTATACCATACTGTAGCTGGGGTGATGAAGTAGTTGGTCGTAAATTCACGGAGAGATGCTGATGCCGGGGAAATGTTGATGGATGTTCTGCAGGAGAGCTTGATGTTCGTATAAATGTATAAATTATGTTCCATATAAATAATTGAAGCAAATTTCACATTTATACCGGCTTTTGTACAGGACCTTGTCCTCTTGTTTTTTAGAAACGGCAACTTTTTCGCTTCTATTTCTTTCTTCTGCACCAGTTTCTTTAATTTCTCCTCTATTGCCTTCTGCTTTGCATTATAGGACGACCATTTCCTTTGCATCTTCTTGAGGTCTTCCAAACGCCCAGTCATCAAAGCGAGAAATCTTTCCTCCACCGCAGTCGTTGGTGTGATTGATGCTGGCAGTGGTGTTGGTGATGATCCTAATGATGGAGGTAGTGGTGATGATGATGTTGTAGGTGATGGGGTCACCTCTTGTTGGAAACCCAATGGTTTCCTCATCATCTATGTTATATAAATTCAACGAAATTTTTTTACGTTCAATTATAATGCAATGTAATGTAATGTAATTACAATGTAATGAAAAATTACTATTCCAGGAAGACAGCAAAAGGCACTTCCAGTTTTTTTTTTATTTTTTTTAATCAAGCTTACTGTTTTCTATACTAGGCATTTTAGTTACCATCTTATTGTATTCTTATAATATTCCAGAGATGACTCATTATGGAAATATAATAAACATATATTACGTACATGTATCTTACATTGATGTTTTGTTAATTGACTTTTAATTAATCTGTGGTGAAATAATAATTCCAAAGATTTTTATTTTTGGATCAATGCGGTTTTATACGCACTGGTTGCGTTTTATTTTATGATTGATTTCTTTAGGAAAATATGAAATGTGTTAGTATTGACGACTGTAAAATCATGCTACACCTCCACCCTTTACAAGAATGTTCATATAACTTTTGTTTTGTGGGCATTCTTCTACACAATATAATACAGTAATTTTACGCTAATTTTAATATTTCAGAGCTTATAATGTGTTAAATAGCTTTTTTAAACTTTGCACTTCCCATTACACTGGGCCAATTAAGGCATAAGTAATGCGTGTATTCGAGAAATATGATGTCCTTTCCATATAACCAATTAAAACAAATTTCGAACTTATACCGGCTTTTGTACAGGACCTCCAATGGCGAACCGGTAGTGCGTTCATTGTCCCCTTGTTTTTTTAGAAACGGCAACTTTTTCGCTTCTATATCTTTTTTCTTCTGCTCCAGTTTCTTTAATTTCTCCTCTATTGCCTTCTGCTTTGCACTTCTTGAGGTCTTCCAAACGCCCAGTCATCAAAGGCTCGTTTGCCTTGACGAACGGTAAAAATAATAATAAAAAAAAATGGGATGTAATGTTTCTCAATAAAAAAAACTTTATTTCACTTTATTTAATTATTTAGAACAGCCGCTTGTGCGACTGTTCATCTCTATTTTTATTTACCAACTCCACTACTTAAAACTAACATTATGCTAAATTCTTAATTCATGGGGTTAGAACTTAGGTATATGGTGAGAAAATGCTGAGACAGCATAATACACGATGTCTCAACATTTATGGAGTGTGGACAATATCAACAAGAATGTGTTGATATTAAGTTGCCTACAAAGTGTATGGGAACTTCGATTAGTCAAGCACACTACAGGGTCTTTATCCAAGTGATACACAAGGATAAAATTTTAGTCTTTAGTTTTGTCAAGGTGGTACACCATGATGAAGGGTTTGAATCAATCAAAAAAAAAAAAAAGATTTAGATTCATCTTCAGTATCTTTAACTTCCAAATCCTTAATTTGCTCTCCATCAACAACTATAATTTCTTCATTTTCGAGTGGTATTTGGGTTTCTTCCTCCATAATCTAAAGTTTTTAATAATCAAATATTTAAATAAATATAACATTTAAGTAGAAGGCAGTAATAACAAGTATATAATCTACTCTTAAGTCTAATCTATAGGTTAAAGTCGGAACTGTAGTCTAGTCTACAGTGTAGACTAGACTATTTATTGTTAACACTTTTTTATTTGTTTATTGGAATAGCCGCTTGTGCGACTGTTCATTTCTTTTGTTGTTTTCGTACTCATGTACTTAAAACTAACTGTATAACAACACTATATATATGATGGGAATATGCTCACATTATTTTTGCATACCTTAACTTCCCTTTATCCAGCCAACCATTGCTTGCATTAAAGTCATCCACCTTGAGTTCCTTTGCATACTCCATGGCTTTACTCTTTAAGATTCCTCCAGATATCGTATCTTGGTTTTTTTATTCTCTTGCTTTTTTTTCATTTGATGTTCCAGATTCAATAAAATTTAATATTTTTTTTCTGTTTCTTAAAATCATAGAAACCGTACTCGCTGAAATGCCATATTTTTCTGCCATGTCTTTTTTCCTTGATCCACCCACCGCCTATTTCTTTTATTAATTTCAACTTTACTTCAACTGTTAATTTACGTTTCGATGTCATTCTACTTTATTTAATATCGTTTGTTCTTTATTTTTAATTAGCTCAAAGAAGTTTGTATGTAAGCACATGAATTTTATTTAGGGACTTTACCGAAATATAAACACAATAGTACTGTCTTATGTATGCATAAATTTCAGTGTTGGCAATTTAATGTAATTTTGCATAAAATGTTGCGATTTTTGTAGCAAATTAATTTGAAAAGAACGCGTATTCACTATTGGCGGCTAATTTTTCGAAAAAATTTAAATTATAGAATATGCATTTAGCTGCCAGAAATGCTTGTAGGATCTAACATTACAGAATTGAACAAAAGAACATAAACACACGGAATAAATTCTGATATGAAGAACATGAGTTCGGCCATATAGCTATGTATATGCAATGTTTAAGCGGGATAGGTTAAATAATAATGGCAAATAACCTTGAAGTCCTTACTGACACAGTCTTATTATTCCTTGGCGGTTAATGAATGCTTTTTATCAACAACTTCATCTAATTCGCAATGATAAATGACTGACTGAGTTCAGTGCATTGAAAAGGGGCGCTTTGAAATTAACACTTTTTTCCGCTGTCTTAATTAATCATAACTACAATATGAAATTTCTTTATTGAGAACAAAAATTGATTGCTTTTGTAAATGGAAAAACAACAAATTCTGTTTGTTGTTATAACCAAGTGCACAAGAAGCGCACAGTTTGGATGTCATTTAGTAATGGATTCTTATCCCTAAAATTACTCAGAATTTATACGTAAATGTAGGTTTTTTCTTCACACGAATCAACGAAACACTTTTTTAAATTTAATTTAAAAAAAATATTTTATTGAATAATAAAAAGAACAATTCACATTTTAAAGATGTTTTACAATTTCTTATTTAAAAAAAAACAAAAAAATTCTTGGCTTCTCTATGTCAGTTTGTAGACTAATCTTATCCTATGTGTCATTAGTTAATACAATATCATATCAGCCACATGTGCTGATGCCATCGTTGATGGTCTTCTGCCAACACTAACGACTTGCAACTACAGCTGCGGAGGTACAACCACTTTAACGAAGTCGCCATTGCGATATATCATTTCATCGCAACATAAACGCGAAAATTCATCAAAACTGGTACCTTGAAGTGGAATGCCCTCCAGAGGCACTATAATTTGTGCCCTGGAAAGCTCACTATAATAAGCAAATTACTGCCAAGATTATTCACAGCCAAAGTAATAGGTACGTGACATACTTTAGGTTGATTAAATATAGGATTGATGTTACCATGAAGATCTGTAGTTATTTTAAATTGATCTAATAATTGATCATAATGCAAATATTTAAAACCAGAGGTACTACATTCTCCAGTCTCATAAATAACCTGTAAATCAAGGATGCATGGCATACATAGTCACTTCTATAGCCTGAATGGAGTCACCATTAATCAATCCTTTAACGGCAGTAGTTTTCAGACTATATATGATCCGACTTAATTCATTCGTAGAGGATACGGATCAGTTTTACGAAGATCAGTGACAAGTCTAGTGTATTGAGCAAAATCACGAATAATTTTTACTACCTCCAACCGGCCAGAACTAACAGTACTCGCACCCACAATGGGAATACCAGTAGCCGCAGTTCCAGCAACAGTTAAGGCAGCTTTAATAATATAAAATCTTTTGCATATGCCATCATGCCGACGCAAAAGATTTACAACCCCTTGGAATGAATCCACAGCGAACATAATACTTATATTTATAAACCGGGCAAGTCAAACTTGGAGTAGCGTTTAAAAAATTAAGCCATTCGGATACATCAGCACTGTTAAAACCGAATTCTGCTTGGGCATCATAAGTGGGGCGACCCAATACCTTAGCAGTAAATCTCTGAGCCGTCTCGCGAATTTGGTTAGCAACTAAGTGGTAATCTCGGGTATTGTTAAAAAAGAATTCACGATACTGTGAAAGGCATGAAATATAGTTATACTAGATAGTGTAGTTGTACCATCTAGAAATTTTGGAATCTGTAAGTCAGTAAAAGTCTGATCAGCCGCCACTCGGACTGGTATGGATATTGCAGAGAAAAATGGAATGGCCACTTGTTCTTTGTGGCGGAGAGCTACATTTCGATTAATATTATCCGTATAAATAGACATATTATACTTCAGCGAAAAATACGTGTAATGACGTACAATGGTCCTGAAATTGGCAGTGCCTGTAGTAAGTAGATATTCGACGATACGTTTACACTGTGTGCCACTGCTATATGCAGTTGGAGTAGTTAAATTATCAATCAACATTTTAGCGATTTTCATTTTGCTTACATAAATATCAGCTATATCAGATTCAGCATCAAGGGCTATTGCGCCACCTCCTCCAAACCCTAGTCTAGAACGGACGTCATCGTTATTATGATTTATAGGGCGAGATCCCACAGGGAAGCGAAGTTGCTCAAGCTTCTATAGAATACGATTACCCACCATGCATCATCTGATGATGATCACGGTCATTATAATACATGCGTATCAACGCAAGAATACTTTCACCACATCGGCGGTCATCTGCCACAACAGGATTATATTCAGTATATAGTGAATACAAATAATCAGTGGAGGACATCCAAGATAATCTATATAGATTAGGATTAATATTAGTTTTGTGGAAATATTGAATTAAGGGACCTAAATCACTGTCATTTAAATAAGCAAGAATTTCGTCTCTAATATGAATCTGAGTATTTACATACTTGGACAGCTAAATCTGTCATTTCGTGTATTACATTTTGAAATTCCTTAATAACAACTGGAACTAGGTATGCCAAGTGCAATTCGTGATGATATGCCTTTGGGGCACCTTATATTAGTAGGTTCCCCCACCAATTTCTTCTTGTGTTGTCATAAGGAAGCGACAAAGTTTTATTTGTGTCAGGACTCTTCTTAAAATAGGTACGATCAAACTCTTATCTTTATATTGGGCAGGATCGCCATGTAATATACACTTCAGTTCATTTAAATAACAACGGCAAAAAAAGATTCGAAAACACATACAAATTATTTACTATATTAGACTTTATTGTTAAGAACTAGTTGATTTGACGTGTTCTCTAACGTTTAGTAATGAATGTTGCCTCCATGGTGCTTTATTACCTCAAATATGCGATTTGGAATGGAATCATAGAGAGTTTTTAGGTAATCTAAGGAAATCTTGTCCCAAGCGGTCTCGATTGCATTGATCAACGATGCAACGTCTTCATATTGTTTACCTCCTTCGTAAACTTTCCGCGAAAGCTATTCCCAGACTTTTTCCACTATGTTTAAGTCTGATGACATCAGCGGCACATTTTGGTCACTTATATCGCTCTGGCATTGTGTGTAGGAGCGTTATCCTGTTTGCATTCCGGGAAAGCTCGTCCCAGAATGTTTTTGTATTGTTGTGCTTTTAGTTTTGTCGTTTTAAATTCTAGTTTAATCTGGCCATAGTATGATATGGCACCCCATACCATAATTCCACCAATACGACTGTGTCAACGGCTTAATATTACTTCATCTTTTCTAATATCATGGTAATAGAAGTTATACCCGTCAGGACCATCCATGTTAATTTTTTTTTCGTCAGAGAAGACAACTGTGTGCCATTTAGCAAAATCCAATAGTTTTTCTTTGTGAAGTGCTGTTATTCATATGAACTATTTTAAAATCACATTTTTTGCCAGAGTAAATTAAATGATTTTTTTGATGTATTTGAGTTTCTAGATAAGTTAGATATTTACCGTATTTAGGTTCTATGAACCAACGTTCTAAAGGCAAGACTTGTTTACCGTTTTATGATTCGATATAGAATGTTTCTTTATTTTGCTCAAGTTTTTCTTTTCAATTTTAATTTTGGTAGTTAACAACAGTTTTTAATATAGGTTTCGTGTTACATTAATATGATTGGCTAAAATACAAGAAATTTCAATAACTCAAAATTACTTACAAAGCATTTTCATAATCATGGTTTAAATTTAATAAAACTTAATTACCAAACATAATTTAATTAATATGGGTATTCAAATAAATGTGATTAACACCGTTGCTAACTTATACAATTAATGCTGATCAAGTATTATGTTTTACGCTACGCCTACTGTGGAAACGGTAGGTAAAAAAAATTATTTATTTAATAATTCACTCAGTTGTCTTAACTTACACAAAATCCAAGCTTGCATTACTAAAATAGCACAATATTAGATCCTGAAAATTCAAATAGAAAATTTCTTTATTGAGAACAAAAATTGATTGCTTTTAAATGTAGTTTATTTAGATCGCATTCGCATATCAAATTGCATCAACGTAACTTTTGTTTTAATTTTATGGGAGCAGGTGGGTAGGTAGATCTTTTTCCAGCAGTGTCGACATAAATTCGATATCTGTTCTATATTCAATATACTCTCGAATAGAGTATAAATGGAATAAAATCGCTTTTAATTTCGATTTCACAATTTTATTTTTGTCCACTTTAACACTTCATTTTGATGGCTTTACCGACTGCGCTAGTTATTTAGATTTGAAGAGAGTGCCAGAGGTACAAAAAAAACTCACATTTACAAAAAAAAAAAACCAATTTCACATATGAATATATTTTTATTTTGTGTAATGGCACTCAACATGCTAATAATATTTTAGATTTTGGATATTCTATACAACCTCCATTTCACAACTGATAATGATTAGTACAAACATTTCAAATTGAAAATTTCTTTATTGAGAACAAAAATTGATTGCTTTTAATATTCTTTCGGAATATATGTATGTAAGTTAAAGGATTTTACGTTATTTTATTTAAAAAAAATATTTTTTTATTTTATTTTTATTTAACGTATTACCACTTATTCACTAAGGTACAAAATCAGAACTGAGCTAAACTAAACTTAAATTAGAACTGAACTAACAGTTAATTCTTAAACCTAATTACAGTTTGGTTATTACAGATAATATTGATTTTAATAAAATCACTCTAATTTATTTTTTAAGGACATTGTTTAAGGGTTTACCTTAAATATCAATGAAACACGGTTCCTTTTTTTATATTTAATATATAATTTCAATTTTTATTCAACTTCTTTTAATTTCGACTCCTTGCCGCTGCTGCTTGTTTTTTAAGTCACAAAAACGAAGTGAAGAATGAACAAAGAAAAGAAAAAATGTATATGAACTGTCATAATAGAAAATAAGTGAGCGAAGTTTACAAACAATGTTGCCACTTTGGCGTGTTTCTAAACAGACATTTTATTATTGTAATCAACATATTATTATTATTATTATTATTATTAGTATCGACATATTATTATTATAATCAACATTTGATGATGTTTAAATATTTTATTGTTACAATTTTATTATAATATTTGATGATATTACAATTTGTAACTTTTTTTTTTTAAGCAAAGAGAATAACATTTATGCTTAAGTAAATTTGAAGTACTTTTTCTATTAAGTTTAACTATATTTTTGCATTTTTTACAAGTTACAATGTCTTGTATTTCTACACCGTTGTCATCATTAATTCCAGCGAATATCTCTCACACCTTACTTTTTCCACGTTTATTAAAAGTTTTAAATTTGTCACTTAAAATTTTGGCCTTAAGATTTGCACTTGATGTCTTAATAATTAAAGAAAAAAAATTATATAATTTTATAATAAAACCAATTTTAATTAATTTTCAACTAGTAAACTTATCTCCATATTCTACGTTTTTCTATTTTTTATTTGTAAACAAAAGAACACATTCAAAAAAGCAATGCGACATAAGTCTGTTTTGGTTAAAAATCTGCCAAAACACTATATGGTATTGTTGGTTGTCGATTTTTTTCTTTGCCAAACTTCTTTGTTGGGTTTTGCAGTACTCATTGGTATGTGTAGTACTACGTGAAGTTTGGATACATCGGATAAGTGTGCGTGTATGTATAGATTATCGGGCATGTCATGTCCGATCGATTTTGTTTTAGGTTCTTCAGATTCCGAACGATTTTGTTCATTCCTAAAAATTATAAAATTGCTGCTTTTTTAATAAAGTATGGCAGTGTAGTGCATGACAAAAAAAAAACATAATTAGTGAATAAAAAGCAGAACCAAAACAATTTTTAATTCAAATCAAAAAAAAAAAAATTATATGAAAAATGTCGGGGATTTCAATTTTTGCTGTTGTTGAAGCCAGGAGCCGACAAATCGATGTTGAAAAAGTACGCCAGAATGCATTGAGTCATGCAATACTTCGATAAAAAAAAATACATCACTTTGTTTTGTTTTTCTCAGCAAGTTTACAAAATTAAATTTCTTAAGCATAAATATTAACTAAATACTTAGGAAACCTATGTAATAGCAAAACATACCATTTTGTCTTTCAGTTTGACTAAGTTTTCTTTAATAAATTATCAAAAATGATTTGAAAATTTGAAGTGGTTTCATTCCGAAGAAATTTTTCGTTTTTCGTTTTATAAAGACTCGATCTTCGGAATTGAAACCACTTTCGATCGGAATTGCGTTCTGTGACATGGCTGTATATATTGAATAAAATGTTTAACTCCATACCAATTTTTTTTCGTTTTCAAAAGATGTTCTAGTATATATACTATATATATGTACAGCTTCTATTAGGAATGGACCCACAAGATCTATAATTTGATCGACGGAAGTATAGAAAGCAACTTTTGCATCTTCAAAATTTGAATATGAGCCATTTTTCTCTTGATCAGTGGAAGTTCTGCCTTTTTCAGTTTTCCTATCGGAAAAGTCTAAAGCTGTAGTAAGTTGTTGTAATATTTTTAAACGGACGGTGTAAAATAAAAAAGAGGTCTTTACCCCCGTTTACAGTCTAAACTGTACTCTTTTTTTACTTGAATTTTTCGAATTTCGTATTTTCACACACACATTTTACATACATATTTTAATTTGTATTATTATTCACACATTTTTTTTAAACAAATTGTTCCATTTCCTTTTTGTTTAAAAAGTTTTTATTTTTTGCTTCATAAAATTTTTTTATTTCTATTTTTTTTTTAAATAAATTTTTTTAATTTAATTTTTTTATGCAAAATTTTTTTTCCGTCACAACTGAATGATACAAATCTATATATATCTTATCTTCTGGAAATGTAGTACTAACTGAAAACGGTACATCATACTCCAAATTTGCTAGTGTTGTCAACATATATATGTATATAAATACAACGGCAGTGATTTGTTAGTTGACTTTTTATTAATCGTTAATAAAACGGAAATGTGAAGAAATTTTAATATTAATATCATTTTTTATCATAAAATTATTATTGATTTACCTTGAAATATTTTTTAATCCATTCGTAATGGAATTTTTCAGCATCTAGTAATAATAAATTAACGTGATTAGAATTTTCCTTTATACTGGAATAGTAGGGTCCGACTATATTGTTGTCATTCAAATCAAACACGTTCACACTAATATCGGGATTGTTCAATTCAAAACAATACCCATTGTCCAATGTGATATCATCTCTATCATGGGTGGGCATTTTACTGCTAAGTGCTTGCCATTGCACCCAAACAGTTAAGAAAATTCCATTTTTTTCAAAAGAAAAAGCAATGCTTGACACAAGGCATTGCAGACTGCGTTAATAATGACACTAAACTTTTGTTTGCTTATCCGGTATCAACTTGCAATGTAGCGCTGCAATGTCCCACAGGCTAAATATCTATCAAAAAAAAAAAAAAGATTAAATTATAAAACAAGAATACAAATGCATCAAATATACTTACAAATATACAATTGCCAATTTGTGCGCTGGAGAAATACCATCATTAGGATGAGTGTTTCTCTCAGGGGTGAGCAATTGTTGCACTTTATGTAGAAATTCAAAAAATGTAGAGCTTTCCATATGGAAGTTTTCCTTGAACGCCTTTGGATTTTTAACCATATCCTCAAACTAAAAAAGAAGGCATAGTTTAAATTATTTATAAAAGTGTGCTTTCTTCTTCCAATTTGTCTTAGGAATATGTTGATTGCAGTCAGTACAATTAACAGTATTAATTGTTTCTCCTCCATCTCCAATCTTAGAATTTTGTAATATGTGTTGTTGATAATTCAGTTGGTTTGAGAAATACTTATTGCAAGGTATACATTTAAATGATGTGGTTGGTCCATCATGATATAAGCTATGATGTCTTATTAAAGTCCTATTCAGGGTAAATACTTCGAAACTCCTGACGATTTCGTCGTCGGAACTACTCCCCTTATTCCTTTCAACTCTACACAAGATACAACTGCAACGACGGGTCATCTGGATGAATTTTTCGAAGGTATATTTTTGTGTTCAACAACAAACAGTTTTCGAGGAAATTTCGAAAACCTCTTAAACCTGATCAGATTACAAGTTTAAGGTAAAAACACGAATATATTTTACACTTCTTACCTCCTGAGAGTCTGCTTTTTTAATAAAGTATTGCAGTGTAGTGCATGACAAAAAAAAAACATAATTAGTGAATAAAAAGCAAAAAAAAAATTATATGAAAAATGTCGGGGATTTCAATTTTTGCTGTTGTTGAAGCCAGGAGCCGACAAATCGTTGTTGAAAAAGTACGCCAGAATGCATTGAGTCATGCAATACTTCGATAAAAAAATACATCACTTTGTTTTGTTTTTCTCAGGAAGTTCACAAAATTAAATTTCTTAAGCACAAATATTAACTAAATACTTAGGAAACCTATGTAATAGCAAAAAATACCATTTTGTCTTTCAGTTTGACTAAGTTTTCTTTAATAAATTATCAAAAATGATTTGAAAATTTGAAGTGGTTTCATTCCGAAGAAAACTTTCGTTTTTCGTTTTCTAAAGACTCGACCTTCGGAATTGAAACCACTTTCGATCGGAATTGCGTTCTGTGACATGGCTGTATATATTGAATAAGATGTTTAACTCCATACCAATATTTTTTTTGTTTCAAAAGATGTTCTACTGTATATACTATATATATGTACAGCTTCTATTAGGAATGGACCCACAAGATCTATAATTTGATCGACGGAAGTATAGAAAGCAACTTTTGCATCTTCAAAATTTGAATATGAGCTATTTTTCTCTTGATCAGTGGAAGTTCTACCTTTTTCAGTTTGCCTATCGGAAAAGTCCAAAGCTGTAGTAAGTTGTTGTAATATTCTTAAAGGGACGGTGTAAAATAAAAAATAAGGTCTTTACCCCCGTTTACAATCTAAACTGTACTCTTTTTTACTTGAATTTTTCGAATTTCGTATTTTTTTTATGTTCACACACACATTTTACGTACATATTTTATTTTGTAAATCTATTTTTATTCACACATTTTTTTAAACAAATTGCTCCATTTCCTTTTTATTTAAAAATTTTTTATTTTGTACTTCAAACATTTTTTAATTCAATTTTTTTATGCTAAATTTTTTTTCCGTCACAATTGAATGATACAAATCTATATATATCTTATCTTCTGGAAATGTAGTACTAACTGAAAACGGTACATCATACTCCAAATTTGCTAGTGTTGTCAACATATATATGTATATAAATACAACGGCAGTGATTTGTTAGTTGACTTTTTATTAATCGTTAATAAAACGGAAATGTGAAGCAATTTTAATATTAATATCATTTTTTATCATAAAATTATTATTGATTTACCTTGAAATATTTTTTAATCCATACGTAATGGAATTTTTCGGCATCTTGTAATAATAAATTAACGTGATTAGAATTTCCCTTTATACTGGAATAGTAGGGTCCGACTATATCACACTAATATCGGTGTTTTTCCCTTAATCTTTTTTAAGGGCGAATATTAAATTAAACAATTTATAATTTAATGTAAAATTGGGCACTTCATGAATTTAAAAAAACACTCGCGAATTAAGGCCAAAATATTCGAAATTTAAAATGAAAAGACCGAAGTCGTTTAGTTTACTAGTTCAACTGAATTCATTTATTTCATATTTCTTAAATCTAACTTATTCTATGTATTTAATCCTAACTGTATTATGTATTCAGCAACTCCGTTGCTTTATCTAACCTTGGACTACCTGTATCTCATATTATTCGTTCATTTACCTTAACGCTACTTTATTAATTATATCATTTTACATTAGGGTAGTTCCTACTTCTAGTATTAGTATTATTATTGTATTATAAATTCATTTTTTTATTATTATAGATATTTGGTATTATTATTTATATATAGAAGTTAATATAGTAAATATAGTTAGTTAATATAGAAGTTAATATAGTATTGATGGGAGCCAACATTCCGGCCCCATTGAAGGACTTCACGTCTTCAATTATATGGTAAAGGTGCCAATTTGTGGACCGGACGTTTATATACGCCGTTTCGAGTTCTTACCTCCGCCACTCTGACCTTGCCGTCTTCGCCTTTGATTACGGCCACGACTCTCCCGGTCACCCATTGCTGTGGCGGGCGATTGTCGTCGTGGATGATTACCACTTGACCTTCTTCGAGGTTGGGCATTTCTTGATGCCACTTGGCTTTGCTCTGCAGCCCGAGGATGTAGTCCCGAGACCAGGCCTGCCAGAATGTCTGCTTGAGATTGCAGAGCAGACGCCAACGCTTGCATAACTTCGCTTCTTTGTCTTTCACGCCTTCTGCGGATTCTTGCGGCAGCGAACGCAGACCCTCGCCTATTAGTAGATGAGCTGGTGTTAAGGCTTCTCCGTCATTGGGGTCCGGAGACAGCGGTGCAATTGGACGACTGTTGAGCACCGCCTCTACTTCTGCGAGCATTGTTGCCATCTCTTCTTGCGTGAGCGCCATGTTGCCCACTGCTCGCAAAAGTAGGAACTTCGCTTGTTTGACAGCGGCTTCCCATAGTCCTCCGAAGTGCGGCGCCCGAGGTGGTATGAAGCTGAACTTCACCCCGGACGACGCTGCGTACGACTCGACGGCCTGTCGACTCTTGTCGAGCGCTTGGTGCAGCTCTTTCAGTACGCGGCTGGCTCCGACGAAGTTCGTCGCGTTGTCGCAGTATATTTCTTTGGGTAGTCCTCTCCTGGCAGCAAACCTTTTAAAAGACATAAGAAAAGCATCAGAGGAAAGATCAGAGACTAATTCTAAATGTACTGCCTTAGATGTAAAGCAAACGAAAACCGCTATGTACATTTTTAATGGTGGGCGCCCACGTATTCTCAAAGACACGTCAATAGGCCCACAGTAGTCGACTCCGACTATTAAAAATGGACGCGAAGCTCTCACTCTATTAGTGGGTAAGTTTCCCATTATTTGGGACATAAGCTTCGGTTTATAGCGGAAGCAATGTACGCATTTGCTAACTATCCTATTGCATTCTTCTTTCGCATTTATCAACCAAATATTCTCCCGCGAAAGAGCTATGAGTGCTTTCGTACCAGCATGGCAATTCTCTAAATGTAAGTTTCGCAAATAAAGCGTGACAAAGCTATTTCTTTTCGGTAACAATAGTGGAAACTTGGTATTATACCCCAAGTCTGCATTTAGCAGTCTTCCACCTACCCTTATCAATGAAAACGATTTATCTTCCTCAACAAATGTGTGCATAAATGGTGTTAACCTCTGGATATTAGAGGGCAATACGAGAGATTTCTGAAGCTTAAGTATCTCCTCAGAAAAGTTAGTTTTCTGGATCGTTTCTACAAGTCGAAAGAAGGCCCATTTCAATTCGATTGCAGTAGGTTGACAATTTTTCACGACTTTGCGTTTCTTAAGGATGTCAACAAATCTGACCACAAACGCAGTGACTCGTAATAATTTTCCATACGAGGAATACTTTTCTATGAGATTCAACAAGCAATTTTGTGAATCCTCTACTGCAAGAAATACATTTGTTTTCCTTTTTTCCAATAGTATTTGGTTCTCTGTTAACTCGAAATGTTTATTAACAGGCCAGGAAGAACTGTCATCTAATAAGAATGACGGTCCCTCAAACCAGATCGATTGCTTCAATTCCTGGACGTCGCATCCCCGAGAAACAATATCAGCTGGATTATGGTCAGTTGGCACATGTCGCCATGAAATTTTTTCTGACCACTCCTGAATCTCAGCTACTCTATTCGATACAAAAGTAGCAAGGGAGGATGGATGGGTCTTTACCCAATGTAGAGTTATTTCCGAATCTGTCCAGAAATAAACTTGATCGATCTTAAATTTGAACATGAGCTTAATTCGAGCCCACAACTTAGCCAATAGGTGTGCAGCACACAGCTCAAGTCTCGGAAGAGATTTTGTCTTGAGTGGAGCAACTTTAGATTTTCCAGTGAGTAATCTGACAGTAACTTTGCCAGATTCGAGACTTCTTACGTAAATGCAACACCCATATGCTCGCATTGAGGCATCAGCAAATCCATGTATTTGAATGTTTGCTGTGGAAGTTGTTTGGACGAATCTTGGGATTGTTATTGAATCGATCTCCATTAAATTAGATTTGAGATTTTCCCATGAAGTATCAAGTCTCATGGGAATCGATTCATCCCAGTCAAGTTTTTGAATCCAAAGTTCTTGTAGTAAGATCTTGGATTTTATACCAATAGGGCACAATAGTCCGAGAGGATCAAATAACCGAGAAGAAACTGACAATATGTTCCTTTTCGTAGCTTTCAAATCTTTGAAAGAATTCTCTAAATGAAACTTTAATGAATCATTCTTCGGACTCCAATGTAAGCCCAAAGCCTTAGCAGAATCGGAATCGCTGTGCAATAGCTTTTCACTTTGCAGAGTACTAATAAATTTAGGATGATTTGAAAACCATTTCGCCAGATTGAAGCCAGCTGAACTTAGGATCTCGGTGACTTGATCACGAATTGTAATCAGATCCTCGTAACTTTCACCACCGGTTAACAAATCATCAACGTAAAAATCACTGCGAACAACTTTCGAACCAATAGGCAAAGTCTCTTTGTACAAGTCGCTTAACTCAATCAGACATCTTATAGCTAGAAATGGGGCAGAGGCTGTGCCATAAGTCACAGTGTTTAATCGAAACACCTGTAAGCTATCAGATGGATTCTGTCGACAAAGGATTAATTGAAAATTCCTATCATTATCGTCGATCAAGACTTGACGATACATTTTCTCGATATCTGCAGTGATTACGTACCGATGAAGCCGAAAACGGATGAGTGTAGAATACAATTCTTCTTGAATGGTGGGACCAACCATTAACAAATCGTTCAGTGATACATGAGAAGAAGTTCTACAAGAAGCATCGAAAACTACTCGAAGTTTAGTAGTTGTACTTTGAGGCCGCAGAACGCATTGGTGGGGTATGAAATAGTGAGGAGAAACAGGCATATTATCCAAAAGTGACATATGTCCCAAATTGAAATACTCTTTCATAAAGTCATGATACATATGCCTCATCGTGTCGTCCTTAGACAGTCTTCGTTCCAACGAAAGGAATCGTCTTTTCGCGACTTCGAACGAAGAACCTAACACTTTTGCATCAGACTTAAAAGGCAGTGAGACTACAAATCGTCCTGACGCTAAACGTCGTATTGAATTTCTAAATTTATCCTCACATTGTTGCTGCTCCTCTGAATAAATTTTCCTTGATTCATTTGGAAGTTCCTCTAGTTCCCAGAACTTCCTAACTATTGAATCAATATTACTCTCGTTTTCTATCGAAGTACTCAAATGACAAACGCTAGAATTAATGGAACCCTTTGATTGATTGCATTTGCCAGTAACAATCCAACCAAGTGAAGTTTTCTGAAGGATTGGAAGGCTCGGGCCAGATTTTATCTGACCAACACACATTAACTCGAAGAAGATTTCTGCTCCGATAAGCAAATCAATTTTGCGTGGTTTATGGAAGCACGGATCAGCTAACTTTATATTGTTAGGAATATGTAAGCCGGTTGTATTTATAACACTATCAGGTTGGAAATTAGTTATTGAACTCAGTACCCAAAATTTCGCATTAAATTGAGTAGAGTTAACTCTCGACGTGACAGTTAAATTAACGCAAGATTTCGAAAGTGAATTTGCTTGACCAATGCCAGTTAAATTCAGTCTGCCTCCTTCTCTTTTTAAACGAAGTAGCTGCGCAAGTTCCTCAGTTATTAGATTTGGTTGAGATCCGGAATCCAAAAGTGCTCTCGCTGGTATCAATTTCCCAGAGCTACTTCTTACACTGACTACTGCTGTCGCGAGAATAACTCTCTCATCGGACGATCCATGTGAAGTTGATGATTGTTCAGTGTAGATGTTATTTTATACTTGCACTTGTAATGTACCTATGTAGCAATGAATTGTGTGAGCTACCACAAATTCTACATTTGGATGAGGTACACTTCGCTACTGTATGTCCCCTTTTCAGACAATTTATACACGCTGGCACTGATTTAATAAAGTCAAATCTTCGACTTACTGGCTCAGCAGTGAATGAAGGGCAATTATTAATATTATGCTGAACAGATTTACAAAATAAACATTTGTCAGCAGACAATTTAGATTTCGATACATTTAGTGAGGCTCTATTATTTCTCCTCGGAAAATGTTCAGGTCTTTGATTATCAAACCTCGGCCTTGAACTTGAAGACTCATCAGCTGCAATATGCTGATATCGTTTGTTCAAGGCGGATTCACAGTCTGACCAATGGGGAAGTTTATCAAAGTCAAGCTGTTCTTCCCATTTCGATTTGGTGACTGGGTCCACTTTTGACATCACTAAATGTATAAGGATGGCATTTGTAATCTTTTTATCGTCACCAATTGACAATAAAGAATCGTATATCGCGGAAACTGTGTCTATCATGCTTCGCAAAGCACTAGCCGAAGGTTTTGCAATTTGTGGCAAATCGAATAGTTTTCTTATGTTGTCAAAAAATATAAGACATTCATTGTCATAAACCTTCTTCAGACTGGCTATTGCTTTGGGGTAATTTTCTTCCGTAATCTGAAAAGCTTTTACCGTACCGTTCAAACTCAAGTTGCGAAACAGTTTTTGAATAGATTACAAAAACCTCTTAAATTTGAGTAACTTGCAAATTTAAGGAACCAACACAAATATATTTTATACTTTTAGATATTTGAAATTATTCATATATTTACCTTTAGAATTGAACTTTATATATTTACCGCCCTTATCTTGTGAAAACCGTGTTTTTTTTTTTGTTGTCGTACACACAATTGCGTATAAATTACTATTCAACGCGAAAGTAATTATTTTAATTATTATTTGTATATATATGCACCGAACTTTCTACCGTCATTACATTTATTTAAAATAATTACATTTTCTATGAAAATTTTTACGGATATATTCGCGAATTATTTTACAATTTTTTTTATTATTATAGATATTTGGTATTATTATTTATATATAGAAGTTAATATAGTAAATATAGTTAGTTAATATAGAAGTTAATATAGTATTGATGGGAGCCAACAATCGGGATTGTTCAATTGAAAAAATTAGCCATTTTCCAATGTGATATCATCTCTATAATGAGTGGGCATTTTACTGCTATGTGCACCCAAACAGTTAAGAAAATTCGATTTTTTCAAAAGAAAAAGCAATGCTTGACACAAGGCATTGCAGACTTCGTTAATAATGACACTAAACTTTTGTTTGCTTATCCTGTATCAACTTGCAATATGGCGCTGCAATGTCCCACAGGCTAAATATCTATTAAAAAAAGATATTAAATTATAAAACAAGAATAGAAATGCATCAAATATACTTACAAATATACAATTGCCAATTTGTCTGTTGGAGAAATACCATCATTAGGATGAGTGTTTCTCTCAGAGGTGAGCAATTGTTGTTACTTTATGTAAAAATTCAAAAAATGTAGAGCTTTCCATATGGAAGTTTTCCTTGAACGCCTTTGGATTTTTAACCATATCCTCAAACTAAAAAAGAAGGCATAGTTTAAATTATTTATAAAAGTGTGCTTTCTTCTTCCAATTTGTCTTAGGAATATGTTGATTGCAGTCAGTGCAATTAACAGTATTAATTGTTTCTCCTCCATCTCCTATCCTAGAATGTTGTAATATGTGTTGTTGATAATTCAGTTGGTTTGAGAAATACTTATTGCAAGGTATACATTTAAATGATGTGGATGGTCCATCATGATATAAGCTATGATGTCTTATTAAAGTCCTATTCAGTGTAAATACTTCGAAACTCCTGACGATTTCGTCGTCGGAACTACTCCCCTGATTCCTTTCACCTCTACACAAGATACAACTGCAACGACGGGTCATCTGGATGAATTTTTCGAAGGTATGTTTTTGTGTTCAACAACAAACAGTTTTCGAGCAAATTTCGAAAACCTTAAACCTGATCAGATTACAAGTTTAAGGTAAAAACACGAATATATTTTACACTTCTTACCTCCTGAGAGTCGGAACTACTCCTCTGATTCCTTTCAGCTTTACACAAGATACAACTGCAACGACGGGTCATCTGGATGAATTTTTCGAAGGTATGTTTTTGTGTTCAACAACAAACAGTTTTCGAGCAAATTTCGAAAACCTTAAACCTGATCAGATTACAAGTTTAAGGTAAAAACACGAATATATTTTACACTTCTTACCTCCTGAGAGTCGGAACTACTCCTCTGATTCCTTTCAGCTTTACACAAGATACAACTGCAACGATGGGTCATCTGGATGAATTTTTCGAAGGTATGTAGGTTGATGTTGGTGATGGCTTCCTCAAAGATCACGAAGAGGATCCCTATACAGGATTTGGTGAGGATAATGGTTTGATAAATATCTATTACATGGTATACAACATGGACTTAACAACTCCGAGACAAACCGCGTGCATGTAGTCAAGAGGAAATGACTACTATATCTATTGATAATTTCTCTATTGCCATTTGGATGCTCGTTGTATGGTGATTTGTATATTCGTGTGCTCTAAAACTTTCATCTGTTCGTAAAGCATTATTTTCAAGTTTGAAAGTCATACGTCTCTGAACATATTCTCCATTTTGTGTACACTTATGGCAGGGATTATAACCTGTATGTCTTTTGATGCCCATAACAAGGGACATTCACCATTATAGGCCAAACTTGAGCCAAAGTATAGGGAGTCCATCTATATTGATATTTAATTGAATAGTGCCGCTATCATATGACGAATAAAAGAGGAAATCTGTCAAACAGTCCTTTAACCCGTAGTGCATATATTCACCATCTATTAACTGAACAATTGGGGCATCTCTAGGTGTTTTTTCTCTTTTTTTCAATGATCTAGCATCGCTTGGTAGGCATGGCTCAATTTTCTTTAAAATTATCAATAATTCCTTTAGGGCATAGTTAGAAATTAAATGTTTTTACACTCCTTAGCCAACTCATCTCGGATATTGTTGCTTTCAAGAAAATTATTAATTGAAGTTTCATCACTTTCACTTGAAGTTAAGTATTCTGTAATATTATCTTCAATTGAACTGTTATTTGGAACACCATCACTGAAATCTTGAACTCTATCACTTTCACTTGGACATTTATTTATTTATAAATGAAATTTTTGCCCAAATCCTATGCACCAAGATGAAAATCTTATATTTATATCTTCTTTGATAGAAGATAAAGATATTTTAGTCATATTGTTAGAAGAATCAGAACAATCATAAGCTACTAAGGCAAATGTCTTGTGCTGTTTAGTAAAAAGAATAAAAATAAGAAAATATGAAGTAAAAATTCAGAATAAAAAATCACTGTTAATTTAAAATACTGCTTTTAAATTATTATTACTTTTAAATTGATAAGTCTATCAGTATTGAGGGTTATCAGATAATAAACTTTAAAATTTAGATTGAAATTATAATAAGAGACAAAACAATTATTACAATTATTTTCTTTTATTAATTTGCTTCTAGGAACACCAGCACTGTAATCCTTAAATGATTCATTAATTTTTTGTTTTTTATCATTTAAAAGAAGTTCAATTACTTCTTTTGTTTGTCTTCTAACTCTTTTTTATAGTTATATTATTAATTAATTGATTAATTATTATATAACAAAATTACCGTTTATTATTAATTTAATATTCAATTCTACGTCCACTCCCTTTAAAATTTAAAACTAAATGTGTACACAAAACATTTTCATCAATACACAATTGAACAAACGGGTTATGGGGTAGGGTTAGTATGAGGGTAAGAATGTATATATATATGTTCTCTTGTGTTGTCGATTCCTCTTTGTGTCGTCTTCCCGCTATGATGTGTGTTGATAATATGGGTAGTGTTGTTGTTGTTGTAATTGTCGACACTCGCTGTAAGTACTCTTACTGTACGTATGTATATATTTTAATGTGATTTTTTATATTTGAGTAATTTTTGTAATATTTTGTTATTATGTTTTGTGTTGTGTTTGTGTTTAATGTTAATAAGGGTTATTTATTTGTAATTGTTTTTGATGTATGGTTAGTAATGCAATAAACCAAAAGGCTTTTGAAATAGTTTGTAAAAAAACTTACTACCATAAGTGTTAGGTTTGCAAAACTGTTATGATAATTATTATGAACGGCTTGTTAACAATTATCTATTTTTGGCAAATTGGAAATATAATTTTGTGCTTTTAATAAATACGTCCTCCCCTAATTCAATAGAAATTGCGGCATCTATTAAATTAAAAAACAAATGTATTAAAAAAAGGGAAAATACTGTATGTACATTACTTTACTTCTTACGGCTTTAGATGTGCTCAGGCTACGGACAATCTTTTTTTCTTCTGTGCCTTTCCAACATAGCCTTTCCGCTACTTCATCTACTAATAATTTTCTCCAACAGTTTTTGGTGAAATTTGGAGTCTTTGCTACAGTTTGGAGCTCTTTTGCCTCTGAATAAAAAGAAGTAAACACTATAAAGCTACAGAGAAAATATTTTTAATTTAACTTACAAATGAACTGCTTTTCAAATTTAAAAAAAAATCATCCATAATGCACATAATTTCCACCTTGAATTGGAACTACTACCGGTGCGTCCCGTGGAGTTTGTTTTAATGTCCTCGCATCTTTCGGTAAAAAAGGAAAATGTTTCTTTAAAATGTTTAACAAATCATTTACAGCTCTATTTGTTATAGTATGTTTAACGGACCAAACTGCAATTTCACCCTTAATGTCCAGGTTATGAATTATGTCAAACTCTGCATCATCTTCAGAACTACAAACCTCATTTTCACTTGTATCCAAATTTACATCACAAAAATTTAAACTAATTTGACTAGAGCTTGCTGGAACTTCACTCGAATCGGTGTTTTTAGATTTTTTAACATTTTAAAAGCAATTCAACAATTTCTTTTGATTCCGTACGAACACTGTGTTTTAGTTTAAACGGCATTTTTAGAATTTAATTTAATTACCTTTTTTAATCACAAATTTTATGTGGGATTAAAAGCTTATTATTCGATAGAAAGGAAAACACACTTTTACGTAGCTTTAGTGTTACAATGGTTTATTTAATAGTAAGTAGTTTTAATTTAAGTTAACAATAGTTTGCTTAGTTAATCTTAGTTCATTTATTAACATTAGAGTTCACACAATTTAGTTCAACTTAGAACTATTTTAATAGCTCACAATACACTTCACTTCTCTATTATGTCCGTTGCCTTCTTTCCAAAAGGGCATCCTTATTTAACACCTTTCTTACCGGATGCTGAAAGAGTAGACTTTTTATTAATCTGTTCCTGAACGGAAAAGTCTGAATTAATATCCGTCTCAATGTTATAATATTTATTATTAACATTTACATGTTTGTTGTACACTTTTATTTATTTTGAATGGTTAATGTTAACCACAACGTTAACAACAGTAGCTCGTGATGGCTTGAATGAATTGACAACACCGGTTAATTTCAATTCAATTTCTGACTCAACTTTATTTTTAAATTCCTAAATTAACAATTTATATAATAAAATTCATACTTATACTAAGCATTATAGTGAATGCAAATATTGTGCAAAGCGGCGCAAGCATTAACGATTTGTAATGCTTTTTGGGGATCATAGTTTAGTTCACGTGGACCAAGAAGGCATCTAAATCGTGATTTGAGTACACCAACGACTCGCTCTATGATATTACGGGCTTTTGAGTGAACAATATTATAACGGCTTTCAGCACTTTGTTCAGCAGCTGATCGGTACGGTGTCATTAGAAATGGTTCTAATGGATAACCAGCATCTCCTAAAAACTTAAATGTCAAACTCATTTTAATATACAGTACGTGGAAAAAATAAGTTGTCAAGACTAATATTTCAACAATGGTACGCAGTAAAATTTATTTCAGTGTTTTTTCTTTTAATTTGTTCAATGAATGCCATTTACATATCCCATAGTTTGAAATTAAAATATATTTTAAAACAAAAACAAACCTTATTCCAATTTTGAAAAAGAAACTAAATGATACAGTCGAAATTCATGTTGCAAAAGTAAGTTGTCAATAAATTAATATCCGCAATGCCCGAAGTTTTGAATGGCCATTTTGCCAAGTCTATGTGTCATCGAGTCCACAAGCTTCAAACATTGATCCCTAGGAAAATTCGCCCAGTGTCTAATAATACACTCTCTCAAATCTTCTAATTTTTGGGGCTTATCCTCCGAAATGCGCATTTTCAAACTTGCCCATGCATTTTCTATTGGAGACAGATCTGGACTCTGTGGAGGCCAGTTTAGAACATTATGTTTTCCCTTCTAAAATAATCCTTTATTAATTTCGCTGTATGGATTGGCGCATTGTCCTGCTGTAGAATGAAATTTTGCCCTATTAGTCGTCTACCTTCTGGTATTGCAGTCTCTTCAAGGATTTTCAGGTATACAGCGGCAGTCATTCTACCTTCAAGAATAACTATACTACCAGTACCATATGCCGATAAGCATCCCCAAATCATTAAACCTCTTTCTAACGACTTAAAGGTGGGTAGAGTACACTTGTATGAAAGTTGTTCTTTGGGGTTGCGCCATACATACACCATGCCGTGCGAATATTTAAGTCTAATCATGGACTCATCTGTCCAAAGCACCGTATGCCAAAAATTTGGAGGTTTTAATATGTGTTCCTCATAAAATTGTCGCCTCTTTTGTTTGTTTTTCTTGCTTATAAACGGAATTTTACGAGCAACTCGACCATGCTTATTACTTTCTCGCAATCGGTTACGTATTGTATAGACCGAAGGTGCCTGTTTGCCTTCATTTAATAGTTGCGCCCGAATTTTCGGTGCAGATTTGAATGGATCAGCATTGGAAATTTCCAAAATTCGCCTACTTATTCTTTCAGTGGTTATTTTAGGACGCCCAGGTCGCATTTTCCTGCAAACTCGGTGTTCTTTCTTATACTTCGAAATTACTTTCCAGATTGACGTTTGACTTTTATTAAATTTGTTTGCTATATATCTCTGTGTGTGGCCGTCTTTATATAAATTAATTATAGCAGATCGCTCTTCATTCTTCAATTGCCTAAATTTTGGCATTTTTAAACTTATTTATAGGTATCCTAGGAAAAAATACATATTATTTATAAAAAATTTAAAGCGACCTTCTTTTATAATAAAACTAACCAATTATACTTACAATTAAATACTTTCAATTTAGTTGTAGCTAGCCACAAAATTTTGCTTACTTGCTTTTAGTTTTTTATATAAAAACCGGTAGACACTTCAGATGACAACTTATTTTTGCAACGTCACACCAGCAACTATACTAATTTAAAACAGCACCAAATATACATTGTTGAAGCAAATCGTACCAAAATGCAGGTGCTTTTTCTTTTATAACGGTACTTCAAAAATATATAAAAACGACACAAAAAAAAACAGAGAAGGATCGTAAGAGCACCTAAAAACTTAATTTTTGCTTTGACAACTTATTTTTTCCACGTACTGTATGTATTTAAAATTTCATACCAAGAATCCATGAATTGCGTCCGCCAGCTTCATACTTTTCTCTTAAAAATCTCCTTACTCGGCTGGTATTCCAAATTAAAGAATCATGGCCGGAGCCTGGATGTCTAGCATCTACGTACCTTATACGCATCTTATGATCACAAATCTAATAACAAAATAATCTTTAAAAAACAAATTCAGTATTCCTAATTATAATCATTGATGGTACTTACAATCATTGCATTTAAGCTAAAGAAACCTTTTCTGTTAAAGTATAAATGTTGAATACTTTTGCACGGTCCAATTATTTTTATATGGGTTCCGTCTACGCATCCTATGATTCCAGGAAAACCAGTTCGTTCATAAAAATATCGTTTGCACTCTATTGCTTCATCTTCCGACATTTCAAATTTTATCGAATTATTAATAATTGTAGTACTCATCGCGTCCAAAACTTCGGATAAGATTTTACTGACCGTGAGTTGAGCCAAGGACAAATTGAAGTCATTCCCAACGCTAAGTTGATACGACCCTTGCGCGAAAAACCGCAGGGCTGTTGCCAGTTTTATTGTTGGAGTAATTGCAGACTTTCGCATGCTGTTTTTTAGTTTCGGACGGATTTGTTCCAGGACGTATTGGAATGCAACTTTATTAAGCCTAAATGTGTTGACAAATCTTAAGAAAAATATACACATGAACATATTACAAATGATTTAATAAAAATTCAATTTATTACATTTTATCGGGCATGGTAAAGATATCTATGTTCTGTCGTAAAATCTTCCGATGTATATTTATCTTTTTTGTTTCATCATGATCACTCGAACTAGAAAAATAGAACTCAGTACTCGCCATTCCACAATTTTACATTTAAAATAACAAAACGATTTAAAAAATGTAAGAGAAACAACGAAAAATATTGTCAGTGCTACCAAATTTACAATATTATTTTTGTTTGTTTTCGATAACTTCTCGTCTTCGTTTCGATGTATTTCAAGAATGCCAATTTAGTAACGAAACGACGATAAAAACGACTACAACTTAGAAACGACTTTTAAAACGATAACGCCAAATGGAATAGGGCCGAATATTAAATTCTTAGACCGGCATCCAGGTGCCTATGGTCTGCTATGCGCCAATTTCCGAAAGATTCGAAGAGCGTAAAGTCCCTATTCAATGATAAGATGCGTCTTTGTGATAGTTGTACAAAGTCTGATTTTATTAGTATTATTTCGGGGTTTATATACTGTATTTTAGTATCCCCTCTCTTATTCTAATTAATAATCTATCTTACTCTAATTCTAATTCTATTTTTCTATTGGCTATTTACATATGAGTCATATGAGGGTTTTGTCTGTGACATAAATGCAACATGACACATTGCACTCAAATGCACTTTACATTGTTTATACTTATTATTATTATTTACAATGTTGCTGTATGGTGAAGTGTGTTGGTACACTACAATACTCCCGAATGTGGTCACCTGCAGGAATAATTTCGATTTTAATTTTACAGTAATTTTTTTTTTATTTTTTTTTTGTCGACTTCAAACACTTCATTTTGTTGGCTTTACCGACTGTGCCAGTTATTTAACTTTGATGAGAGTGCCAGCGGTACAAAAAAAAAAAACTCACATATACAAAAAACCATTTTCACAAATGAATAAATTTCTATTTTGTGATATTGATATTCAGATATTGATATTCAGATTTTGGATATTCTTTACAACCTTCATTTTAAAACTGAATATGTTTAGTAAAAAAATTTCAAATTGAAAATTTCTTTATTGAGAACAAAAATTGATTGCTTTTGTAAAATAGTGTAGAAAACAAAAAGGATCTATTTTCTTTATGGTTTAATTTATTTATTTATTATATTAGAATTTTTCTTAGTGCTCAACTAGGAGCTCTGATATATTCTTGTAGGAATTTGTTGATTCTTTTTATTTATTATTAAATAAAACACCGAATATTAAATTAAATTAAATTCATTTTAGTTAGAGTAAAGGCGGTAAAAAAAAACTAAAAAATATACATGAAACTAATGAAAGAAATTAAAATAAACAGCCGCGTTTGTTCATTGCGGTCAACACTTCAAAAACTAAAAATATTATCAACTTCACTGCTCGAACGTCACTATATCACTATATTCTACAAAACTAAACCTCAATACTTTTCGCTGTCTGTCCGTTGTTCACAATATATTCAAGCTCATTCTCTCCCACAGATAAATGAGTGTTCGTCCGTCTCTCTGTTTCTGTCTATTAACCCTTGTTGTCCGTCTTGTCCTTAACTGTCCCAATCCTACATTTTTATAATTGTATGTTGATTAATAATAATTCTATTTTGGGAAATGTTTCCTCTTTTATACTAAAATGCCAAATGATTTTGTCTACTTTTAAATATTTTAAAATTTTTAATCTGAATTTCCTCTATTTCTTCTAATGTGTTATTAAATTAAAAATTCTTTTAAAGCTTGTTTTTTGGAGCAAAGAGCATCAGCTCTTTATTTATTTATTATTATGGATTGGAATGTGTCGAACATGCATGTGGCAAAATGCAGAGAACTCAAATTCACACCGTGATTCAAGTCTATGTGTGTATAAGGGATCCTTAAAATTACCATAAATTGGCCGTTCCCCAAGTAGGTGCAGTTGACCTTCTAACCTTTCTGCCGCGGTTAGTTCATATGGGGAATGGAATTTTCTTATATACCCCTCGGCTATTGCCCTTGCATAATGCACCTTAAAGGTTTCATCCGCCTCTCTGTCTGGTTTCTTCAGACGTTCTTGGTCATTACATATAAATTCACTTCTTCTAGTCGATTCAAAACTGACTGTAGGGCCAACTAATTTTGGAACATGTGTCTGGAGGGCACTAATCCATGGTGTTATTCTTATAGTGTCCCTTGCCAAGTCATCAACTGAGTAGTTTGCCGGAATTATTTCATCAGCATTCATTAGTTGGTCGTTATGCCATAAAGCTGCAAGTATAGTTTTCTTTTGGCTTCTCCTGAGGTAATCCCCATAAGCCGTAATATCTCAGCCTTCTTTGTTTTTAATTGTTGTTTTTTACCACATCGGTTTGGTTTCTTTTTAGGTTGGGGAGGGGTGACTTCTTTACGTTTAGCCGTCCTTACCTTATATTCTTCTATGGTAATGGGCCTTGGTCCACAATTTATTGGTGTAGGCTTATATTCGGGGGTGAGTATTCTTCTAATATAGCCTGGTATTTATTGAATATTTTATTTATTTCTTCCTTTGAAGATAGATTTTTTTTTTAACTGGATTGGAAGGTAAAAATTTTAACAGGCACGAGGTTTTAACAGGTAGGAGGCAGGATCGCCATATAAAGTCTTTTTCAATAAGGGGAAGATATTAGAATTAAATGATGTGCTAGATTGTTTTGAATGCTATGTCTAGCCACAGCAGTTTTAATTCTTCGCTGCACTGTTTAAGGTGCTGGGTTAGAACAATGAGAAAAGTTTTGATTTCTTTTTGGACGTCAAAATCTTTTTCTGAATTTTTATTTGAATGTTTTCAACTATTTATACTATTTTCTAGTTTTTACAATGTTTCTTAATATTCTATAATTAATTTATATTATTTCCGTAGCAAGTTTTTGACTTAAAAAATTTTTTTTTTTTTTGTGTTATCATTATATTTGCCTCGAGCGAATCTCGCTTACAGGCTCTACAAGTGCGGACTATGCACTTCGTTCTATAAGCAAAAATAAAAAAAATTTACATTTGATTATGTTGGCGCAGCTTGAGGTCCTGGTCGACCTTAGTCTTCATGTTTTGAGGATGTGGGCTATTTATCTTTTTGATCTTCTTTATAAGCTGGAGGTTCTTGATGTCCTTTGGTCCTTGAGGTCCTTGGTCATCTTTATGCCTCTTAGCCAGGCGGTTCTTCCTTCAACGGATCTTTGGCTGTCCGTCAGGATATGCAAAATTTATTTTGGGTGCTTTTAGAATTTTGATTCTTCTAGGAGTGCTGAGTATAGCTCAGCAGTCTCTGTGTTCCTTTTGGAGTGCTAAATATAGTTCAGCAGGCTCCTGGCAGGATCGCCAAGTAAAGTATGAAAACAAGTTTTTTGTTTTTATTACCAAGTGCGCCAGGGCAGCGCACAGTTTGGCTATTGCCAAGTGCACAGTTTAGCTTATGTTTATTAATTGATTCTTATCCCTAAAATTACTCACTATTTATACATAAATAATGCTGATCAAGCATCATGTCTACAGTGGAAGGTATAGCAAGAGTTTATTTCTCCTCGAGAATCTTGTTCAGTTTTCGAGCAAATTTCGAAAACCTCTTAAACCTGATCAGATTACAAGTTTAAGGTAAAAACACGAATATATTTTACACTTCTTAACTCCTGAGAGTCGGAACTACTCCCCTTATTGCTTTCAGCTCTACACAAGATACAACTGCAACGACGGGTCATCTGGATGAATTTTTCGAAGGTATGTTTTTGTGTTCAACAACAAACAGTTTTCGATCAAATTTCGAAAACCTCTTAAACCTGACCAGATTACAAGTTTAAGGTAAAAACACCAATATATTTTACACTTCTTACCTCCTGAGAGTCGGAACTACTCCCCTGATTCCTTTCAGCCCTACACAAGATACAACTGCAACGACGGGTCATCTGGATGAATTTTTCGAAGGTATGTTTTTGTGTTAAACAACAAACAGTTTTCGAGCAAATTTCGAAAACCTCTTAAACCTGATCAGATTACAAGTTTAAGGTAAAAACACGAATATATTTTACACTTCTTACCTCCTGAGAGTCGGAACTACTCCCCTGATTCCTTTCAGCTTTACACAAGATACAACTGCAACGATGGGTCACCTGGATGAATTTTTCGAAGGTATGTTTTTGTGTTCAACAACAAACAGTTTTCGAGCAAATTTCGAAAACCTCTTAAACCTGATCAGATTACAAGTTTAAGGTAAAAACACGAATATATTTTACACTTCTTACCTCCTGAGAGTCGGAACTACTCCCCTGATTCCTTTCAGCTTTACACAAGATACAACTGCAACGATGGGTCATCTGGATGAATTTTTCGAAGGTATGTAGGTTGATGTTGGTGATGGCTTCCTCAAAGATCACGAAGAGGATCCCTATACAGGATTTGGTGATGATTAATGTTCTGTACTGTTATTGTACTGTGGTTCTTTTTGTTAGTATATTTTTCTTTATTTTCTTTGTTTCGTGTTCACTTTATTTTATAACGACTATAGTCGTTCAGCGGGTGCTGACGACGTCAGTGGGGTGTTAAACGATAGGAATGCTTCCTTCAAAACATTGTATTTGGTCCAAATTTCAGGGCTGGTATCCGGGTCATTTAAGTAAGCGTAAAACTGATTGCTTATGGCATTTTTGAAACCGTTTGACTCGCTTGGTGTTACCGGGGTTTTGGGAACGTCATCTTCTGTAGCGAAAATAATATAAAGTTTGAAAAATCATGGAATACTGATAAAGTTACCGTCATCATCGAAATCATAAAATGAGTTGTCATTATTCAAATTCGGCACGTCCGTTGCATTATATGAAAAACCATTTTTGAACAAAGTGCATATGACTTCAAGCACCCTTTTGCTGATCTGCTCCTCAGTACAGTCAGGCGATGTTTTTTGGATAACCCGCATCCATTTCATTTTCACATTTGGAGTCAATACAGCTGCCGCTATTGCCATGTTTACCTCTGGAGCCAATGTGAAATACAATTTAAACCTAACTCTCAATTGATGTTCTAATTGCACTGCTATTGAGCTGATATATTCCAAAACCTCGGGTTTTCTGGATAATTTTAGCAGCTTGTTGCTCAAAGAAAGTAACGCAGGAATAATACAACCATACTTCACATTGGCTTCACCTTGGAGAAAGTCCAAAGTTTGTGCAATGGGCTTCCATTAGTAGCTTGTACGACTCCAGCTGAAAAAGGAGGCAGAGTCAGTTCATTGGCAAGCTCATGCAATTTCTCCTTGAACTGTAGTAACTTCAGGATTGCATCATATAGTGAGTTCCACCTAGTTACTACTGGTACAAGAAGAGCTGAACCTAAAATGCTCTGGATGACTTCGGAGGATTTCGGCCATTTGCACTTTTTCCATAACTGATGGCACTTTTTGATCGTCTGTAAGAAATCAATGTAAGTAAGTGAAATGTAAGTTGCATTTCAAATAATTTATGTATAAATTTTACCATTGTGCGTTGAATATACAGTGCTGGCTGCTCTCGTAAAATCCTCGGGAAATCAGTGGTGGCCAGTAAATTCAGTGTGTGACTGGCACACCTTTCGTGCTTCGGCAAATATTTGTCATTTTCGAAAATCGGTATTTCGTCTTCGCTGTCTTCCTCTGCCTCTTCGCCATCATAATCACTTTGCCTCAAGCCATGGTCACGAAATGCCTTGACAAAGTTCGACCCGTTGTCCGTGATGGTTACTATAATGTTGGTCATGTTGAGGCCAACGGAAGTGTTCATATCCCCGATCATTTGCGCGATTTTCTCCGCCGAGTGGACACCAAATATTCGCTTACATGCCAACGCAGCTGACTTCCTTTGGAAATTTTGATCAAGCCATTGACAGGTGTAACCCAAGAAACTCCTGTGATTACGCGACCAAATGTCCGCTGTGGTGCAGAAGTATTTCGATGACGACATGGCTGTCTGTACCGTAGTCACCATGCTGTTGTATGTTTCATCGAGTCTTTTCATGACTGTTTTCTGACACATAACTTTTAATCCAATGCCACTAAACAGGTCTCGAAATGATTCCTTTTCTGCAACAGAAACCGGTAACGCGCAGTCTACCAGAAAGCGAATAATTTTTTTTTTTCGAAAGCTTCCTGCGACGTGCTTTCATCGGAAGGACCTGCTTTCATCCTCATATACTTTTTGTGCAACTCGCTGTGCCGAACTTTTAAATGAGCGGCTATTGGATATAATTTCTCGGCTTTGTTGTTGGATGCATCTGATAAAATTGACACAAAATTAATATCCTTCAGTTCTCCAAAAAATTTTTTAATAATAGCTTTAGATTTGGACCGTGCACAAGAAAATTTCTTATCATAAAATGTTTGTATCAAATTACTGGTACAGTCCATACTACGAAATGAGTGATTGTGCATCACTTGATGATATTAAAAAATACTACTTCGTGTAGTGCTAGTTGTTTAGTTTCTTTTTGGAAGTTGTGTCTTCGTAATAAGCTTGTCATTTTTGAAGAGGATGCAGCAGCATTTTCGCTGAATTTATGTAGTTTTGTATTGTTGTGCTGGATAATGTCCTGTCTCCCTTTATTTTGAATGGAAAATATTTAATGACACCTGGCAATGTAATAATAAAACATCCAGAGATCAGCCGAATTGTGAAAACTTCACTTATGATTATGACCCTAAATCTGAAGAAATAAGAAACGCAATTGCGAACTTTTTAATCAAAAATTAATTTAATAAAAACTATTTAAATTAAAATATTAATATTTAATATTTAAAATATTTAAATATAAATATTCTTTAATAAAATAATAACATAAAAGAAACACAAATTCAATATTTTTTTGCAGAGAAAAAACTAATTAATTAGAGATCAAAACAAAATCCTGCAAAGCTTTGCTTTACTTGGTTAAAAGGGACTCCAAAATTTCATTTCTTTCTTTTTCTCTGCTCTCCTGTAGTTCTAACATTTTTGCGTCAACCTCAGCACTCATTTCTAACTCTTTCCTTATAATATCATTGGATTCTTGAATTTTTTCCAGCATAATTATTTGAGAGTTTTTTTTTTTTTATTTTTTTCTTTGAAGGTTGGGCATCGAACGATTCATTTAATGAATTCTGTGATGAATCATTAGGGATTCCAATTCCACTTCTCCACAGTTATTTGATGTACTGGGGATGTCTACAAAAAGATTATGATCAAAAGAGGCGTAAATAAAAAATATTTTTGTGCGAAAGTAGTTTACTTATACTTTCATCAATAATTAACTCAATGCAGTTTGATTTGAACGTCCCCAAAATTAGGTTGATTCTCTCAAAGAATGGCCAACTTGATGGCAACCCACCTGAGGATATTTATTTATCTTGTATTTATTTGTAAGATTGTGTATTTTAATCCCCACTTTCTCTGAATTAAAATCAAAGCCATTGCTCCTCATCCCAGTTGATATATCTTGATATACATGACTGTTTTTCCGGCACCCTCTAATATCATAAATACAGTCTCCCCAAAGTGTTATTAGTAGAAACTCCTCCGTTTTCCAATTTTTTTTCTTTTTGTGTGTCCGTTTTCTATAAATCAAGTATTTTGCAGTATTTACATCCTCTATATGCACATAAAGATTTGATGAAATATACAATACCATTCTGGAAGTTACCTTCTCCTTTATATCCTCACTCGTTTTTTTTTTTTGCAGAGAAAAAACGAATTAATTAGAGATCAAAACAAAATCCTGCAAAGCTTTGCTTTACTTGGTTAAAAGGGACTTCAAAATTTCATTTCTTTCTTTTTCTCTGCTCTCCTGTAGTTCTAACATTTTTGCGTCAACCTCAGCACTCATTTCTAACTCTTTCCTTATAATATCATTGGACTCTTGAATTTTTTCCAGCATAATTATTTGAGAGTTTTTTTTTTTTCTTTGAAGGTTGGGCATCGAACGATTCATTTAATGAATTCTGTGATGAATCATTAGGGATTCCAATTCCACTTCTCCACAGTTATTTGATGTACTGGGGATGTCTACAAAAAGATTATGATCAAAAGAGGCGTAAATAAAAAATATTTTTGTGCGAAAGTAGTTTACTTATACTTTCATCAATAATTAACTCAATGCAGTTTGATTTGAACGTCCCCAAAATTAGGTTGATTCTCTCAAAGAATGGCCAACTTGATGGCAACCCACCTGAGGGCCCAACTTTTCGCTTTTCATCCCTAAAAATAGTATGTACATCCTTAGATATTTATTTATCTTGTATTTATTTGTAAGATTGTGTATTTTAATCCTCACTTTCTCTGAATTAAAATCAAAGCCATTGCTCCTCATCCTCATCCCAGTTGATATATCCTGATATACATGGCTGTTTTTCCGGCACCCTCTAATATCATAAATATAGTCTCCCCAAAGTGTTATTAGTAGAGACTCATCCTCCGTTTTCCATTTTTTTTTTCTTTTTGTATGTCCGTTTTCTATAAATCAAGTATTTTGCAGTATTTACATCCTATATATGCACATAAAGATTTGATGAAATATACATACAATACCAATCTGGAAGTTGCCTTCTCCTTTATGTCCTCACTTGCCTAAGACCGCCTTCCAAAAACCTTGCAATTTCATGGCATGTTCCACAGCGAATTTCCATTTGTGATAATTCTCCTTGCCAGTTAATTTTTCAATCTCAATTATTTTTTACATATTGACGTTTAACTGGTGTCTCAATCTGTAATGTAAAGTACACGTTATTTTGACGCACTGAAAACTTGGTTCAAATAGATTCAATGTTGCTTGGAGCAGAAAGAGAGTGAATAATATGGAAATGTTTACTACTAGATTAATAACCACATGTTTCTTTATAACGGGACATTAATTCTTTTTATTAATATTACCATATGTGAAAATTTTGTACACATTTTTGAAGATTTTACTCTTACACTTTATTTTGTCCGATAGTGTATATGTATGTTCTCACGGTTTTCAATATAACACTTTTTAACAGGTTTTTTTTTTTTAATTTTATTTCTGTCTTTTCCATCCCCCTTTTTTTGATGTTATAAACCATAACTATGTATATTCCTATGCCTAATGCATAAGGCTTCGGACTTAGAATCCTAAGATTCGGGTCCTGTCACGGCCGCCATGTAAGCATTTGATGTATGCTTGTAAGTATTTACGCTTATAAATTTAAATAAATTTCTTTATTTTTATATATATCGTCTTAACAATAAACTTGGTTGTACAAATTAGTATTATTTAAGATAATTATCTTATGTACATTCTCGGGTGTTGGTACAAACTTTCCTTGTCTATCAGTATAATCCAGATTCATAACAGGGATATACTGTGAATTACCATTTTTAACTATGCCTATAGAATTAACCAAGGTTGAAATTGGTTTAGGCATGAAGACAACTGATCTACAGACGCATTCGAAATCCGCTGAGTTATTAAAATTTGCGGATTTTTCCGTAAAACGGGGTGGAAGAGGATAAGAGGTTTTAATCGATTGTAATTTCGATTCAACTACAGCCTGAGACACTCTGTAGAGACTGTAAATGTCTGGTGTGGCTATTTCTGGCTTATACGCTGTTGATGTGAAAACTGATGTTAGCAGATTAACGCCTACACCTCGTGGCGTAATTGATAGCATTTGAGCCTTTTGGTTTGCGACCTCTTTCAGTCTGGCTTCTAATTTTTCCGGAGTTTCAACTCCCGCTATCCACTTTTCTTTCAACCTAGCTGTCAGTTCCTCTTGGTACTCGTTTCCTTTCCTTTCCCTAATTCCAATGGCACGTTCTTTGTTATACTTCTTACGTGAAGCATTGCCACGTGGACGCTGTCTGTAATCTCGACTCGGTTGGTCGAGTTGAACATGTTGGCTGTCGCCGGTACGTTGGTAGTCACTGGATGTATAATTGTTCTTGTTCATCTCGAATGACTTAATTTGTTAGCCGCCTGGATATCAAAGCGAAAAACGCAGTGTTTTGTCATCCGTCGTGTGTAGATGTAATCGCACTGTCCGTCTATTTTTGTTTTTAAACAATAACACCATCAAACGAAATATTTATTAAAAATAACCTTTTACAACATACATACCTATTACATTCTGTTTTTACGAAATCCAGAACAATTTAAATAATCCACAAACAATTTAAAATAATCCACAAACAATAACATAAAAATACTAAAATGCTAAAATTAAAAAGAAAACAAAATTAAAACAAAATCAAAATAAAACAAAACCAAAACAATAACAATTTCTCGGTCAAGAATTACAGTTATTAAACAACAACACCATCAAACGAAATAGTTATTAAAATAACCTATTACATACATACATACCTATTACACACACTTAACCGCAATAATTTAAATATGAATAAGACAATAACAACAAACTACAGTTTTTAAACAACAACACCATCAAACGAAGTATTTATTTATTAAAAATAACCTATTCCACCTTCCAATTAAAAAAAAAACCTTACAGTACAGAGTTGATTAGTATAAACTTCGTTGTAAAAACAGTACTTATTAAAATAATTATCTTTAGTGCAGTGTTGCGACTATAGTGGTATTCTTTCCCTCTTGTGTTTTTATCCGTGCTTCCCCATATAGTATGATGAGCATTAAATTAAGTTGAAAACCATTTCTCTATTGCGAACAAATATATTTTCTGAAGTCCATTGGATAAAGATAAATTATATTTAAAAACCACGAAGTCAGGAGTGGTATTCTTTCCCTCTTGTGTTTTTATCCGTGCTTCCCCATATAGTATGATGAGCATTAAATTAAGTTGAAAATCATTTTTCAATTGCTAACAAATATATGTTCTGAAGTCCATTAGATAAATTATATTTGTTTAAGGGTCTGCCTTAAATATTAGTGAAACACGGTTCCTTTTTTATATTTAATTTATAATTTCAATTTTTATTCAACTTATTTTAATTTCGACTCCTTGCCGCTGCTGCTTGTTTTTTAAGTCACAAAAACGAAGTGAAGAATTAACAAAGAAAAGAAAAAAATGTATATGAACTGTCATAATAGAAAATAAGTGAGCGAAGTTTACAAACAATGTTGCCACTTTGGCGAGTTTGTAAACAATATTAAAAAACGTAGTCAGGAGTGGTATTCTTTCGCTCTTGTATTTTTGTCCGTGCTTCCCCATATAGTATGATGAGCATTAAATTAAGTTGAAAACCATTTTTCTATTGCTAACAAATATATTTTCTGAAGTCCATTGGATAAAAATAAATTATATTTAAAAACGAAGTCAGGAGTGGTATTCTTTCCCTCTTGTGTTTTTATCCGTGCTTCCCCATATAGTATGATGAGCATTAAATTAAGTTGAAAATCATTTTTCAATTGCTAACAAATATATGTTCTGAAGTCCATTAGATAAATTATATTTGTTTAAGGGTCTGCCTTAAATATCAATGAAACACGGTTCTTTTTTATATTTAATTTATAATTTCAATTTTTATTCAACTTATTTTAATTTCGACTCCTTGCCGCTGCTGCTTCTTTTTTTTTAAGTCACAAAAACGAAGTGATGAATTAACAAAGAAAAGAAATAAATGTATATGAACTGCCATAACAGAAAATAAGTGAGCGAAGTTTACAAACAATGTTGCCACTTTGGCGAGTTTGTAAACAATAATTAAAAACGTAGTCAGGAGTGGTATTCTTTCGCTCTTGTATTTTTGTCCGTGCTTCCCCATATAGTATGATGAGCATTAAATTAAATTGAAAACCATTTTTCTATTGCTAACAAATATATTTTCTGAAGTCCACTGGATAAAAATAAATTATATTTAAAAACGAAGTCAGGAGTGGTATTCTTTCCCTTTTGTGTTCTTGTCCGTGCTTCCCCATATAGTATGATGAGCATTAAATTATGTTGAAAATTATTTTTCAATTGCTAACAAATATATTTTCTTAAGTCCATTGGATAATGATAAATTATATTTAAAAACGAAGTCAGGAGTGATATTCTTTCCCTCTTGTGTTTTTGTCCGTGCTTCCCCATATAGTATGATGAGCATTAAATCCAAATTCTTACTTACTGACTAATTAATACTGACAACAAAAATAAGTTGAAAACGGTATTGTGAGCATTAAGTCTAAAATCTGTCTCATTTCTAAAAAATACAATATAAATACTGAAGCCAATTCACTAGTAATATGTAATATAAATAGCTTATTTTGTTAGTATTAACGTACGATATGTTTTTGATTTATCGTTTGTGAACTGTATTGTAATGTAATTGTTTGTGCACTTTTTATTTTTCAGTTTTTAATTTTTGTCACTGTATTGTTCAGTCAGTTTGCTGAATCTTATTTTCCAGGCAGTATCTTTAGGACAATAAGTTGTGCACAAAAAAAAAATTATGATTTTGTCAGGACAATTTTGAATATAACGCCAGCACTTGAAACTTGGTTATTTGGCGTGTATAGGCTTTACAATATGTTTTGCTAATTGGAGCCCCTACCGGTAGCTTGACGGTTTGTAATGTTGCGAACTATGTTCCTCTTTAAATTACGCATGTAATCATGCATATTTAATATGAATGAATTATGATTAATTTAATTAATTAATTAATTCTCAATTAGATTTTCCCAACTATTATAAGAGAAAAATTTTTTAAATTCTAATATAAAATATCTTTATTGAGAATAAGTTAGTGAGGATGTAATCTTTAGAAATTTGTTTTTTATATCATTAGTCTTGTAAAATGACAAAACAATAGTGTTTGTTTGTTTGCTTTAACCAAGGACACAGTTTGGTTACAGTATCGAGTATCCAATCTGATGTTGCTATATACTCATCGTCGCTTCTAAATACATCGTGGACCAATCGCTGTTTAAGAGGATGTGAGCCATATATGTTACGCGCCGGTTATACCCGAATGAAATATCAAGGTTAAGGGCATGCAAAGATCTCCCCGGTAGCTCAGACTAAAGTGGTTTTCAACCTGTATTTTACGACGCGCAAGCGTATAAACACAGCCTGCATGCCATCAAGATAAAAAACAAGAACCTAGACCGTGCGAATATAAAACAATGTCAAAACGCGAAAGTATCCGGAAACAAAAAAAACCGAGTCAAAACGATTTAACGGTTAGATGTTATCCCGCCTAGGGCATGAGTTCCCTCCCAGTGGCAAAGTCACACGCCATGACAGACGGACGCCCTAATCAAATACTACATCTGTCCCTAATATAACCACGTGCCTCTTACCCTACCATGCTCCCAGCGTTTCCCTCCCTCCGAAATAGCAGATTAAAGGATCATGTTTCCTTAAACCTCACCAAGGAATGATATATATATATACATATATATATATGTGTATATTTTACAAAATATCAAAATTTATTGATTTAAATATTGTGGAAAAAAAAAGACAATAGAATATTAATAGTAACGCTAATAACAATTATATATAATAATAATGTCCAATAATATACAAAAATAAATGTGTTGGTCGACTTATCTGGAAACTCTGCGGTGCACCGCTCCCACGACGATGGCTTCTGATTTTTTTTTGTGTTGTAGTTGGTGGTGTCTGCGATGATAATGGTTGGTTGTGGTGTTGTTGCTCTTGTTGATGGGTCTTCTGCGTACCGTTCGGGATGAAACAATATTACCAATCTCTGCAGAAATGGCTCTGAAGGGGTCTCCTTTTGCCATAGTAATAATGCAATTATCTGTTGTTAGTGAGGTTTTCTTTGGCCTTCCACGGTGTTCAACTGAAATACAAAGAACGATTTAAGGTTTCAGCAATAAAACGAAGACTTTTTCCCTTATTATTCAACGTTAACGCAATTCTCCTCTCCTCGACGGTGCAATGCTTGCCTCGACCCATCTAATAAATATTTTCCTTTTTATTTAACAATAACTAAATGGGAATTTTTAAAAAACAAACGAACCTTTAAAAGAAATTTGTTAAAAACTGAAAAATTCAAAAATAAATAAAAACGAATAAAAAATGCAAAATTTTGAAATAGGGGATGTTTCCGCTTCTTTTTTAACTATAAATGGTATTGCCATATCGAACCATAAAAATAGCACAGAATTGCCATTAAATTTTCATAATAATGAAAGGTAATGTATTTATTTTTATTTTTTGTCCAGGTGTGTATTTGTGAGGTTGATTTGAGATATTATAAGTCTTCATAACTTTCTTATAGTAATTTTTCTTCTTTCTTGATAAAGTTGCTGCAAATTTTAAAAGTCTATAGGATCAATTTTCTGCGGTAATATTTTCCATACATCAGAAAAACGATGGGGTGTACTTTAAAGGTCTAACATCTGTAATTTTACTATCACCTTTATTACGACCAGGTCTGATACTCTTAACCCTTAAGTGTATGATTTATTTTGACCTCTTGAAAAAAATATATCTTGTAGACTTGTATATTCTAATGCAATGAAATAATGAAATAAAAAATATTTTTATACTATTTTATTAACAAACCAACTAGTGGCACATAGGTATAAAAATTCTCAAAATATATAAAATAATTTATATGCCTTGGGACACCTCTGGATAGCCGGATAAGAACATTTCTTACTGGCCCAAACTTGTAGGTCTAGCAGCCATTACCGTTGTTCTCTGTGGTTCATTTAAACCATCCTCAACTACCCTGTTTAATACAAAAGTAGCAAGGGAGGATGAATGGGTCTTTACCCAATGAAGAGTTATTTCTGAATCTCTCCAGAAATAAACTTGATTGATCTTGAATTTGAACACAAATAATATATTTAATACTTCGAAATATTTGAAATTATTCACTTATTTACCTCTAAAATTGAATTTTTTGATATTTACCGCCCTTATTCTTATGAAAATCGTGCGTGTTGTTGTTGTTGTCGTCATACACACAATTGCGTTTAAATTACTTTTAATCGCGAAAGTAATTATTATAATTTTACAATTTTTGTACACTGTAATTTTTACCGTCGGTATTTTTATTTAAGATAATTTATATTTTTTATGAAAATTGAAACACGAAAATATTCGCGAATTTTTTTTTGCAATTGTTATTTTCACCAAATTGTTTTTCATTCTTTGCTTGTTCTTGTTTTGTTTATTCGCTGAATATAAATTGCATATGATCAGTGGTCATTCTTCCTTGGACCCACTGTCTATTGGCCAGACAGTTTCTTCTTTTAATGCGACCAGGCTTTTTTATGTATTTTTCCTGTGTGCAACATAAAATCTATAGCACTTCAGGATTAAATTTAATATATGTATATATTTTTTTTATTGCAGGACTCTTGTCCTTAAGCACTCCAGGATTTTTTCTTTGTTTTTATTATTATTTAATATTATTTTCTGAGTGCAGCTATAGCAGCACTTCAGAAATCCGGCTGGAACGCTCCACTTTTGTAAGCTAAACTAAAAATTTTGTTTTTTTAATACCGTACCAGAAATCCTTTATTCCTTTTTGCGTTTTTTCAGCAATTGGTCGATTTGGTCGACCTTGGCCCACAGTCTGGTGGCCTCGTCCCATGGAGGGGGTTGTTCCGCGTTTATTGTCCTTAGGAGAATGGCTTTCTGTCTCCTAAGGTTGGTGGTGTAGCCACCTCTTCGCTTGGGCTTCGTTACCTTGGGGATCGCTGGTGATGGGGACCTCTCTCTAGTTTGGCCAATCCTTTTTCGGTATTCGTCTATGGTTATTGGCCTTGGTCCTTCGGCCATCTGTCTGTAAATCTGTAAATTGTGGTGTGACATGCTTAGCATCCAAATTCGGTGCGATATTGCGCGGAGGGGGCTTTACACCTTGTGGTTCCCTGGGTTGAGGTGGCTTCTTGTTCCTAGATCGGAACGGTTTCGGGGCGACTTGAGGACGGGCTTGAGCCTGTTCAGCATAAGCTGAGGCTGATGTTGATGGTCCAGCATCCTCAATTCTTTCTTCCATCTGACGAGGGATCTGTCGTCGACGGGCATCGTATTTATTGCTACGGAAAGACATTATAATAATCTCAGAGTGTTTTAACGCTTTATATTTAATTAGACACTGTCTATTAAACAACCAAATCCGAAAATTTGGTTTATTGGCCAGACAGTATCTTCCTTCTTCGCAGCTGGCGGATCGTTTTGGCTGATCCGCCAGGACAAAAGTGATGCAATGTTGGTGCAATACTTGTTGCACTCTTGTTTCTGTGCCTTTAATCTTGGTGCTTTTTTAGTTGTAAGCATTTCAAGATTATGACAGGATCGCCATGTAAGGATGGTGGATTAAAAAGAATAAATATGGCAGATTTATAGAGCTCAAGTTAAGAGCTCTGTATGCTTGATTCAATTGAATCTCGATATGGGAATAATTTCCTCTTTTATACAATATTTTAGCTGATTCGACAATTTCGAATCAACTCCCTTAATTCTATATGATTCTTAACTTACTACATATGTCGTTAATGATCATTAGCTATACAGAACATTGTGTTGGCATAAACGGCAGTAGGGTCGTGCTACAAACCAAATTTACACATAGGGTAAGTTTTGGGGCATATGTACGTGATTTATGTTAAGTTTGGTTTAAAAAGGTCCACGCGTTTAAGCGTGATGGTGCGACAAACAAAAGTCGTCTCCTTTTGCCTGGGAAAGCAGGCTAGTTTTTCATAGTAATAAGTTTAACTTACTTTCTTGGACCCACATGTTTTTTTAAGAATCGCATTGATTCCATGTAACACCATTCCACTTTCTCTTCAGCAGCGGCTCCAGACTTCATTTTATTGGATGATATTTCACGTTTTGGATTTTGCCTCCTCGTCTTTTCTTTTTGTTGATTATTGGTATTTTAGGCTCTGTTGGGTTGTGAGGCTTCCTGTTCCTGGCCCGGTATTTCTCAATGGATAATGGTTTTGGTCCTTCCTTTGTATTGGGTGGGGTCATTGTCCTTTGGACGCACTGTCTATCGGCCAGACAGTTTCTTCCTTTAATTGCAGCTGGTGGCTATTTTGGCTGATCCACCAGGCTCCTGTTGTTTATTATTATTATTTTCGTGTGTGCTAGATAAAATCCGTAGCACTACAGGATTTATTTATTTATTTTGAGTGCAGGAGTTTTGTCTGTGAGCACTCCAAGATTTTCTCTTATATTATTCTCTGAGTGCTAGCTATTGTAGCACTTCAGAGTTTGGCAGGATCGCCATGTAATGCCACGCTCGATCTTTTAAGTATTTATTTCTAAATTGTGAGGAACTCTTGTCGAACAGACATGGATGCATCTTTACCGCTTCGATGAGCTTCTCCTCCATTTTTTTTTTCTTGTGTAAGACTATAAAAACTATATTATTAATATTTTTAATTACGTAATACTTACGTATGTATATACATACCTTCTTTGGAATTCCTTTATTTGTTGTTTACTTTATTATATTTTTCAAATAAATTTATTTATTTATTAAATTAATGAAATTTATTTATTTATTTGGAATTTTTTTTTTATTTCTGTTGACGCCAAGAAAAAATTAAAGAAAATGAAAGCAGCTGATTGTCAAAGCGCGCAAAAAGATGAGAGATGCCCAACTTTGCGTTAAATAAACTTTATGTGACAAGTGCCATATAAACATATACATTTATCTTAAATGTCAAAGCGTATATGTAAAACGCAACGCGAAGCAGAATTTTTATCTGCCACTTCTCTTTATTGTATTTGATTTTTTGTATTTACTCGTTGTTGTTGGGTCTTCTTTATTTAGGTTGCTGCTTTCCAATTTAGGTCTCTTCTTGCCTTTGGTCTGTTGTTGTATATTTGGGTCTCTTTCGTTCTGTCACTGCACTCGTGGATTGTATTTTTTCCAAAAAAAATTAAACTGTTATTGAAGTGTTCCTTTAAGATTGCGGAGTTCAAATGTGAAATTTTGTTCCTATATAATTGTAGTTCTTAGACCGGCATCCAGGTGCTTATGGTCTGCACTGCGCCAATTTCCGATATTGATCGAAGAGCGCAGAGTCCCTATTTAATAAAAGATGAGTCTTTGTAATTGTTAAACAAAGTCTAATTTTATAATATAATTTCGGAGTTTATATACTATATTTTAGTATCCCCTCTCTTATTCTAATTAATTATCTATTATAATGTTTTTAATATTTAAACAGGAAGATAATTAACACTATTAATGTGGTAGTTTGTTTTGGATGCTATGTCTAGCCACAGCAGTTTTGATTCTTCCCTGCACTGTTTAAGGTGCTGGGTTAGAATAATGAGAAACGCATTTTTTTCCGTTTTAGGTTGTCAAGATGTTTTCTTTTTTTATTTGTATATTTTCAACTACTTATACTATTTTCTAATTTTAACAATGTTTCTTAATATTCTATAATTTGCTCTTTCTATTACAAAGTAATATTCATTTGCGACAATTACTGAGTTGTGATTGCTCAAGACTTCACTCGATATTTTTAATATTTTCACTCATTACTTTAAAAGTGAGTCATTTGTAAGTAATAAATTTCTTTCTTATCATTTCTGCAATTCGAACCTTTTTGATCCCTTTTAAGTGCTTTGACCCATGCCAGTCGCTTTAATTGCATTTCTGTTTAAGTGTGTCATACTTTGTAGTTTGCTTTGTTTTATTTTAAAGCTTTAGAATTACAATTAAAAATTTGTGTTGTACATATGTAGAGTAAATGTAATTTAAATATTTTTTATTTTGTATAATAAATGTGGTGTTTTGTTTATTATTATGATTTGATAAACACACTACACTATCTTAAGTTTAGGAGACTTACGAGGATTTGTTAAAAAAAAATTAATTCAGAGGCGCGACCAACGGCGCCGTGTTAAAACGGATTATAATTTTTATATTTTAACATCAATTAATTTATTTTTATTAACAATTATGAATTTTATTTTTTAACATCAATTAAACAATTACTAATTTGTTATTCAACCCTATTCTGCATTTCGATTACGTCTCCGCATTCAGTTCCGTTACGATCGAAAATTGGTATTCTGCAGAAAAACGGAATCGAAAGAATAAAAAGAAGATCACAATGTTTACAAAATCAATTGTATCAATGTGGAATGTGGAAATGAAACAGCAGAATAAGCAAGTCTGTTATCATTTTCATAAACAAATGTCAAATTTAATAAAACAAGTTCTATGTATAATAAAGTAAATTGTTTATAAATTTAATAAAAGAAAAATATTGAAATAAAACAAAAAAAAAGAAAAAAAGTAAAAATAAGTTTTGCATAAATATATATGTAAGTGTGTATAATCTCCAACATTACTGCACCGCTTATACCCGATGGACTTGTCACTAGCCCCGTCAGCTGCACTGCTTTTTCTTCCAAGGGCTTATACGTTGCAAGCGGCAAGGGCCTCGTCCGGTGCTCATCATTTCCCTTTTATTAGCTGATAACCTCTTCTTTATGTAGCATTTCCAGTCAATCCACACCTGGAAAATTATATTAATTACTGCGATAATTATGCACAAATCATACTTACTTTTTTCCACGCAATGACACTTTTTGTTTGTTGGAGGCCCTAATGGATTAAGGACTTCTGTAACTTCCTCCCAGAATGCTGTTACTTCTTCCTTTGAACGCTGGTGATACCCACAATCTATGTCAGCTTTAGCCGCCATTAAATTTGCCAGTTTTTCGTACTGCTCCAAACACTCATATTCCAGTACAAAAAAAAAAAAAAAAAAAAAAAAAAAAAAAAAAAAAAAAAACAATTTAAAACAAAAAAATTATAATAATAAAATAAAAAATAAAAAAAGCGCACTCCATGGAGTCTGCTAAAAAGTCCAGGCTACTTAAATATTTCCATTGAATGCCAATCTTCTTTGAAGAGCCTGAGGGAAGGTCGTCGGCATTTTTTTTCCTCCTGTATCGATCTCTCAAACTCTTCCACTTTATTTTGCATTCTTTAGCTGAAACAAAAGTCATACATAAGATTATATGTCTCTATGTACATATATAAAAATAATGTGTGCGTATGTAATCGCTGGTCTCTTCAAGTCTGATGAAAATTGTAAAAGTTATTGTTGTTTATAATTTGAGTTGTGAAGAACGAATGAATTTCCTCAAATGTGCATTCTGTTTTCTCCTTCCGAGAAAACTTTAAACACTAAATATTGTCTTCAAAAGATAAAATCTGCATCTTTACGTAAATGTGTTTCAATCAGGTAGTAACGCAGTATGTTATTTTGTTTTGAAAAAGCTGCTGCTACCTGATGGAAACACATGTACGTAAACATGCAGATTTCATCTTTTGAAGATCAATTAGAGTGTTTGCTGGCGCCGGGAGTCCACCATTGTTCAACAAATATTATAAATATTGTTTAATAAATATACAAGTATATACTTACAAGTCAGATTTAAGTCCATCCCTATGCTCTCCCAAATTTTGTCTTTGTGATGCAAATCCTTGTATTTAGCGTCCCTTTTATTATAAATGCAGGAATGTGAACGCACCAGCTCAATAAGTTGTTCATTAAAGTTCTAAAAGCAAAAAAATATTAAAAAATATACAATTTTCATTTTTTTTAATAATAAAAATCCATTTGCAAAATGTCTATCGGCATCAACTTTTGTAAAAAGAAATATAAAAGTAAACAAATAAAAAAAATCACTTGTTTTACAACAAACTTCACTTCTTTACGCTCTGTCAAAATTGGATTTTCCAATTGCAAAGCATTAAAATGTCAACCTAATTACAATTTGATGACTTTAAATAAAATAATTTAGGGCAATGAACGTGGTTAAAGTTATTGGGTTCTTGACCTGGCTGGTTTTGTCGGTGGGGTTATGGGTGCTTCCGTAACTCCTGCAGTTGTCTATATATTTTCTGTCGTGAGACGGTGCGCTTAAATAGTGACCCCAAACTTGCTTTTAGATCTTTATACTCCAGCAACCCGAGATTTATTACATGTTGTTTGGCGTTACCAACGCATTTTTCTTTATTTGAATACCCGCATAAATTTTTGTAGTCTTCGAACTGATCCAACCACTTGTGGACGTCGCAGTAATCATCCCCTGTAAAAAGCGGCACTGCGGCGTCTAGTTCTGCTAAATCAATATGACGGGCATAGGGTACCGATTGCATGTTTGACTCCAATGCTCGGATTTGCTGCTGTAACTTTAATATTTCCAATCGGATTTGTAAATCTTTCAAATCATGTTCAGAAGAAAACGCGTTCTTATAAGTTGTAATATTTGCATCGTTATTAACAGCAGAAAATAACTTAGCAATCAAACACATTTTTTTTTATTTATTAGGCGGGGGAACTTTATCCACAATATAGCATTCACCCACCTTTTTTATGATATTTACGGTGTTAATTTTTTGCTGACAGTGAGGTCACGATAACTTATTCCATCCTCTTACACAATTAAGGCATAAGTAATGCGTGCATCCGAGAAATATGTGGTCCTTTCCATATAACCAATTAAAACAAATTTCGAACTTATACCGGCTTTTGTACAGGACCTCCAATGGCGAACCGGTAGTGCGTTCCTTGTCCTCTTGTTTTTTTAGAAACTGCAACTTTTTCGCTTCTATTTCTTCTTCTTCTGCTCCAGTTTTTTTAATTTCTCCTCTATTGCCTTCTGCTTTACACTATAGGACGACCATTTCCTTTGCATCTTCCTGAGGTCTTCCAAACGCCCAGCCATCAAAGTGAGAAATCTTTCCTCCACCGCAGTCGTTGGTGTGATTGATGGTGGCGGTGGTGTTGGTCATGATCCTAATGATAGAGGTAGTGGTGATGATGATGTTGTAGGTGATGGGGTCACCTCTTGTTGGAAACCCAATGGTTTCCTCATCATCTATGTTATATAAATTCAACGAAATTTTTTTACGTTCAATTATAATGCAATGTAATTACAATGTAATGAAAAATTACTATTCCCCAGGAACACAACAAAAGGCACTTCCAGTTGTTTTTTTTTAATTAAGCTTACTGTTTTCTATCCTAGGCATTTTAGTTACCATCTTATTGCATTCTTTCTTATAATATTCCAGAGATGACTCATTATGGAAATATAATAAACATATATTACGTACATGTATCTTACATTGATGTTTTGTTAATTGACTTTTAATTAATCTGTGGTGAAATAATAATTCCAAAGGTTTTTATTTTTGGATCAATGCGGTTTTATACGCACTGGTTGAGTTTTATTTTATGATTAATTTCTTTAGGAAAATATGAAATGTTGTGTTAGTATTGACGACTGTAAAATCATGCTACACCTCCACCCTTTACAAGAATGTTCATATTTTTTTTTTTTTTTTTTTTTTTTTTTTGCCATTAAAATATTTAAATTTATTTAAAATATGAGAAATTTAGTAAAAGAAAATAAAGGAAGAGCGATGGCAAGATCGCATGAGGTTTTTATGTCCATACCAAATCTTTTTCGGTTTCAAAAGAGGTTTGAGTATAAACTCCATAGACATGGGCTGCTTCTATAGGAAAAGGACCTATAAGATCAATCAGTTGATCGACTGCTGTATAAAATGCCACTTTTTCCGTTTGACGATCCGAAAAATCTAAAGCCTTGGTTAGTTGTTGTAAGATTTTCAAGGGCACAGAATGAGAACAATCAATGTAAATTTTATTAGCTGGAAACCTTTTTTCAGCTGTGAAAGGTACATCGTATTCGAGATTAGCGAGAGTTGTTAACATACTGTTCTAACAGCTTTAACACTAAATTGTTTATATTTGAAAGACCCAATTATACGCATAAACGCAGCATACTCAACCCAATGATGAGTGGTGAGTAGCAAAGCTTCAGTAGTCCATCCGTAAGGCATCGTGCAGTGTTCTTAATGTAATAACTTTTGTTTTATGGGCATTCTTCTACACAATATAATACAATGATTTTACGCTAATTTTAATATTTCAGAGCTTATAATGGGTTAAATAGATTTTTTAAACTTTTCACTTCCCATTACACTGGGCCAATTAAGGCATAAGTAATGCGTGTATTCGAGAAATATGATGTCCTTTCTATATAACCAATTAAAACAAATTTCGAACTTATACCGGCTTTTGTACAGGACCCCGAATGGCAAACCGGTAGTGCGTTCCTTGTCCTCTTGTTTTTTTAGAAACTGCAACTTTTTCGCTTCCATTTCTTTCTTCTTCTGCTCCAGTTTTTTTAATTTCTCCTCTATTGTCTTCTGCTTTGCACTATAGGACGACCATTTCCTTTGCATATTCTTGAGGTCTTCCAAAAGCCCAGTCATCAAAGCGAGAAATCTTTCCTCCACCGCAGTCGTTGGTGTGATTGATGGTTTTGTGATTGATTGATTTTTTTTAAATTATATTATTTTATTTTAATTTATTTTATATTTTAGTTTAATTTTATAAGTTAATTTTTCAAACTAGTTTACTTAACGTTAATGGCACTTAGTTGTGATTTCAGTTTAGGATAATTTTATTTCGTTTTAATTTCAATTTTACTTAACTTAGTTGTGATTTTAGTTTAGGTTAATTTTATATTGTCTTAATTTTACTTAACTTAGTTGTGATTTTAATTTAAGAATAATTTAATTTGGTTTTAATTTTAATTTCACTTAACTTATCCACTATGTGGAAATTTTAATAACTTAAATATTTGTATTTCTATTTTATTTGTCACAATGTTTTTCATTTGAAATTATTCTTTTAAAGTACTTATTTTATTTTCATTTTAGTTTATTTCAAATTAATATTCATAATGTTAACAGGCCCGAAGCGTAACTGAAACTGAATTTAGCTTTCACTGAAATCTGTTTAAATAGTCAAGGATAATACAATGAAAAAGAAGATCAATGAAAGAGACAATATCAATGAAATTCTTCCGCATAGCAACAGTTAAGAATATTAATAGAAAGTACAGAAATAATTTTTACTTTACTAAGCAAAAAGCAATAACAAAAAATATGAATGAAAAGGAGAGAAGTAACAATGTAATATAGTAAAACAATTAATTAACCCATTGTTAACTTGTATAAATTGTCTACACATTAGCAATTCATATAAGCAAATAAATAAGAAATAATTTGTTACTGACCTTTTTGGGGAGATAATGAACGCGGCATATTTTCCTCCTTTCCATTTTACCACACAGGCGTCTTTTAGGTGTTCCTCTACGTACCTTGACTTCACAATTGACATTTCTTCGTTGTTAAATTTTACCAGTGAAAACATCTGAAATAAAAAAACTATAACTCCCTTTTAATAAATACATAACATTTATCAAAATTATTACCTTAATGTATGATTTTTCTTAAATCTTAAAATTTAGAAAACTTGAAAAATTATTTAAATAAAAAAAAAACAGATTTACAAAACAATTATTAATTAGGACAACAGAATAAAAAATATGCCTTCAGGCTCAACAGTTGAATAACGAATGACGAGTGATTTATTTTCTGGAAGTTTTGTAAAAAATACCGTTATAATAACCGCTTGGGTATTTTTTAGAATACCAAGTATATTATACATATATAAAAAAACTTAAGAGTTGCCACACTTTACTACAAACATAACAAGATTTTTCTGTTTTTGTCAGATTTTTAATTTATATAAATTTGTAAAGTTGTACCCCTATATTCATAACCAAATTTTAAATTTATCAAAGGTTTATAAAACAAAATTTCTATTTAAAATCTGTTTATAACCCTTTGATAAATTTAAAAATTATTTTTTAGTAAGGAATTTAATTTTTTTAGTATGGCTAACAACATTTTATATTGTACAATATACAAATGTCAGTGTTTTACATATTGTACATATGTATGTATAATAAAAAAAAAAAAAAAAAAAAAAACAATAGTATACATATACAGTATCGGACAAAACATTTGCAACTACCATAGTGATTTTATAATTAACTCAAATAAAACACACGGGGTAATCAAATTCTAATTTTTATATTACTTACAAAACAAAAGGAACCTCATCTGCGATATTAAATAAATATTATTTTAATTTCTTCTATAGATAGACATTTTTGAAACTTAAAACAAACATAGTCACTTCTTCTGTAAGACAAAACAATTGCAACTTAAAAATATTCCACGGTAAAATATGTGTTTGCTTAATATTTCGTAGCGAAACCCTTACTATCTATTACGGCTTTGCATCTTCGTGGCATCGATTCTATTAAATGATTAATAGTAGCCTGTGGAATAGCATACCACGCATTTTTAATCCGATTAAAAAACTCGTCAGCATTTTGGACGTTATTGCGATCAATCCCCTGTTTTACAATTGACCAGAGATTTTCTATTGGGTTCAGGTCCGGTGATTGAGGTGGCCATTCCATTACATTAATATTTTTTTGCCTAAACCAAGTTTTTACTACCTTCGAAGTGAGTTTCGGATCATTGTCTTGTTGAAACGTCCATCGTAAAGGCATTTCCCACTCAGCATATGGCAACATAACCTGCTCAAGGATGTTTTTGTAGGACCATTTATCCATTATTCCCTGAATACGATGAAGTGGGTCCGAACCATTGGCAGAAAAACATCCCCATACCATGACATGACCGCCTCCATGTTTGACGGTCTTTACACAAAATTCTTTTTGTAATCGTTTTCCTCTTGGCCGTCTAACTCTAGTTATGCCATCACTAGCGATAATATTGAATTTTGATTCGTCACTGAAAAGAACGTTTTTCCATTGGCTTACTGTCCAGCTAATATGTTCTTGAGCAAACTGTAGTCGTTTCAATTGATTACGCTTAGATATGAGAGGCTTCTTAGCTGGCCGATAAGCTAACAAATCAGCATCAATAAGACGTCGAGAAACAGTTTTTGCGCTTACTGGAAGATTAAATTCTATAACCAATGTTGGAGCCGATTTAAAAGGAAACTTTTTAATCTCTCGTACAATTAACGCATCGGTTCTTCTGTCAGTTTTTCGAGGCTGACCGCCTTTGCTGATAACCTCCACAGATTTAGTTTTTTTAAAACGTGATAAAATTCGAGAAACTGATGATTTATGAACATTATACTTAATGGATAGTTCTTTTTGAGAAATTCCTTGATTTGTTGTGAAAATGTCTATTTCGCAGGAATTGAGGGGTTCTTGAAAAAATGTCGTTCTTCAATATATATGTATGTAGGTTGTGTTCTTTCTTTTTAAATAATAAATTAAAAAAAAAACTAATGACACACATTTATTATTTAATTGTAATTCATTTATTGTTAACGGTTATACTTTCATATTTTTAATTAGAATACTTTTACAAAGGTTTATTTTTAAAAAAATAATTGCAACTTGGACTATCTTCTTCAAAGGCTGAAACACAACTAACTCTTCGTCAATTCTCGTCTGACTCTATACCTATTGTCCGCATGTCCACTAGGTTTAAAATAGTCAGTCAAGTCGACTGAGGTTGGCACCCTACATGTATGTCGTCTTCTTTTAATATTGCTTCAACTTTTACAGGGATATCTGATTTAACAGCACAAGAAATTAAGCAATCATTGAAAAGAGCTTCTACAATGACATTTCCTTTGAACTTTAATGTTTCTTTTTTAGCTCTCTTATTGATAACATTTCTGATTTAAGTTTTTCAAAGTGTATAGAATATCTATTTTCAACATTTCTAAAAATTGTTGATGGATGTGATAGTAAAGGGAGGGTCTATATTAAGATTAACTCCATATTCATTCCCAAGAGATAGCATTAAATGTGAATAAGCTTTTAATCCATTATCTTTTACTAAAGAATATGGCCAGATATATTCAAGAACCCATTCCGTTAAAACGTCGGTACAAGCCTTCATAGCTTCTTGATTTGGTTCAATTACAAGATTTTCATTTTCACTTTTTAATAATGTATAGCACTTATGTTTATTTAAATTTGAAAGTGTATTTTTATTGCACTTGTATACATTTTTACAATTTTTGCACACAACAAAATTTATAATATCCGAATTTTGACCTTTAACCATACCAAAGCAATCCCATATCTTGCTTCGTCCATCAGACTCTGCTGCACATTCCTTGATTGAGGATAAAGATATTTTTGTCATATTATTTGAAGAATCAGAACAATCATAAGCTACTAAAGCTGATGTCTTATTTAGATTAATTAAAAGAATATGAGCCAAAAGATAAAAAATGAGAATTCGGAATAATAAAGTCATTATTGATACGGAATATTATTTCCCGTGTAAACTTTATTCTTTTAAAAGAATCTTATAATTTTGAGATTAACTGATCATTTTTCTTAAATTTTATAATAGAATAGAATAAAATGCTTACCATAAATTAACTAAAGATTTATTATATTCCAATAACCATTAAAAATTAGAATTACATTTCACTTCATACAGCAAGAAAAACTTTATTGAACTGCCCCCATGTAACGGCAATACGATTCGCACTGGTTCCGATCTTTTCTAAACTGAGTGTAAACAAAGCGATGGCTACGCGGTTTTCTAATGCTATCGCTTTTCGCCAATTTGTATCATCCTTACTCAAATTCTGTAACAAACCGCAGAGAACGTCAAAACTACTACGGGTCATTCGAAAATGCATTCTAAAAAACTGATCGTCGTTGCAGTGACAATTGAGTTCCCAAAATGTCGATGGGCGGTTCGGAAAATTGGAAATGCAGTTATTGATTTGATTAATATCATATTCATATTTTACTTACCACTTTCCATAAAGACCTTTGAGTTTCATTTTCCTCTAACATTGTCATAAGCAAAAGCTTTCTTTTCTGCAAATCATTCAGAATTATCAAATTTTTATTCCTCATCCTTCTGAGAGAAGCCACTTTGGAATCAAAAGTTGCTCCTACTAACCGCAACAGCTCAGCGTTCCTGTTACACACAATTTAGCCGCCTCTGGTGGATTACAAAGTGTTTTATAAAGACTCCCTATTTTATTTATTATCTTTACTCTAAGTGGTCTGAATAGTATAGATCACAAAAAAATCAAGCCCCTACTATAATATACATTCCCAAAATGTCGATGGGCGGTTCTGAAAATTGGAAATGTAGTTATTGATTTGATTAATATTGTTCATATTATACTTACCACTTTCCATAAAGACCTTTGAGTTTCATTTTCCTCTAACATTGCCATAAGCAAAAGCTTTCTTTTCTGCAAACTTTTCAGAATTATCAAATTTTTATTCCTCATCCTTCTGAGAGAAGCCACTTTGGAATCAAAAGTTGCTCCTACTAACCGCAACAACTTAGCGTTCCTGTTACACACTAATTTAACCTGTTGCATTACAAAGTGTTTTATAAAGACTCCCTATTTTATTTATTATCTTTACTCTAAGTGGTCTGAATAGTATAGATCCCAAAAAAAATCAAGCCCCTACTATACGACTAATTGGGATATGAAAGGGTACTAATTATCATTACTCACTAAATAGCTTTGTGTGATGTTTTGAGAAACCAAGCTTCTTAAACCTCCCTAAGTCTGTATCCTTACGAGCGCAATTTGTTAGTAGGATCCCTAGTTCTAGTAGCCTATTTCAGATAGTCCATATAAGAGAACGGAGTTTTACTTCATAAATTAGTATTTAAGTTGGCTTTTATTTATATTTCTCTTTTCAATATAACTAAACTTAAAAATTTAAAAAATTAACAAATTCACTGCAAAATTAAGATTAAAGTAAAAAAAAAAAAACGTATAAGTACTCAATGTAACCAATACGTTGAAGTGCTCTTCTTGCTGTCCATCTGCTAACATTTTTATTTATTGTCAGGGAAGCTTCATTTGGTGTTAACAATGTGTCCGCTTTCATCCTTCTCATCATAAGACGTGCATCTCCGGCTGTCAATAATTTTCTTCGACCTCTTAGATGGTTTTACACCTTTATTTTACAACTTTTATCAACTTTTTAACACTGTTCAGCGTTCTACTTCAAATGCTACTCAACAGCTACCTAATTCCTCACTGTCCGTTTTCAACTTCTATTCGTAAGCGCTGTATAAAAAAGTATTCAAGTACCATTAATATAAGTGTTCGATACTCACGAAATGGACTGGGGGGTTACTCCGTAACTCGATTCGAAAAGTAAAATGTACGTATTCGAACAAATTGTACTATGTAGTACGAAAGTACGGATAATTTTCGAAAGTGATACCAATGTTTTCTTTTTTTTCTTACGAACAAAAAATTCTGTTACTCTGTATTACGAAAACGAACATAAAATATTCGAAAATTCTTCGTTAGCAATTGTGTTGGTGACAACTAATAATAAATTTAAAATGTATGTAAATTAATACAAATACATTGCAAAATAAACATAAAATAATATATTTTAAACAATCTCAATGGAGTCAGTCGAAAAGAATTGTATATACCAAGCAAAGGACAGAATTGGTTTCATTTGGTCCACCGTAGCGAGATGTTAATGCTTGGAAAAAAGTAAGCTTAGACAGATCTAAATATTTGACTGCGATCTATTGCGGGGTTATTAAACATTTTAACTTTTATTAGGTTTGGGCAGACTATAAAAATGGTGGCCAAATTAAACACTTTGATTCAAATCCACAATCAAGTTCACCAGTAATAACTCAGTATTTTGTTGAAGAAAATTAGGAGGGATTAGAGTCTGGACACAAAAATAATTAGCTTACAGATATACATACATACATATATAGATATATTGAATGAATTCGGTTTTCTTTTGTTTTTCAATATCTTTTTATAAATTTCTTTATTTTTTAAGGTGCTGCCAAGTTTATTTTTGGTTTTTCTATGAAAATTTTCGAACGATTTACAGAGTACGCTTTTATTTACTTATCGGAAACACTTTTCGAAAACTTTTACTTTTCGAATCGAGTTACGGAGTAACCCTCTCTATTTAAATTAAAGAAAACAACGGATTTGATTATTTATGATGTTAATTGACACTATTTATCAAATATAATTTATTTCAATTCACTTGTTACGCCTTTTATTCAATATGTGAAGTGTTTTATTCTAAGGTAGAGTGTCAACTGCACTCGTTAATGTATAGCTGAAGTTCCAAAAAAACAAGAACCTAATTTAGCCGCCTTTGTTGCATTACAAATATTCTTTTATAAAAGACTCCCTATTTTATTTATCATTACTCTGCGTGGACTTCATAGCATAGAAGAAAAAAAAAAAACAAAAAATAAAGGCCCTACTATACGATCAATTGGAATATGAACGGGTGTTAATTATTTTGCACTCAATAAGTAGGTTTCTCTGATGTATTGAGAAACCACGCTTCACAACCCTCCCAAAGCCTGTATCCCATGCGTATATTAATGGAAGGAAAGGAGTTAATTGTATATCTTGCATAGATAACTACATTTAAGAAGAAAAATATATTGGTGGTGAAGACTGGTTCTGTTGGGTAAGGTTGTGTTGAGGTAATGTGGAAGCTAATGTAAAGATGCTCAGATGATACAGTTGCGCTGATGCATGTGAAGGTTAGGTTATTGCAATAGTGGAGGCTGTTGACTTTTGTTGGTGGTTAGGTTATTGCAAAGATGAATATATGGTAAAGTTGCGCTGATGCATATGAAGGTTAGGTAGAGGTGATGGTAAAGATGCTCAGATGGTACAGTTGTGATGATGCATATGAAGGTTATGTCGAGGTTTTGGTCTATTGATGTTTATATATATTTGTGTTGATGATGTCGAGATTATGTGAGGGTTAGGGTAAGTTGCGCAGATGGTATCCAATCGATGCCATTCTGTCCAGCATTTGATTGGAAGCGACCATTTTGGTTGGGAGCTACCAATCCGTTACCCTAACGGTCCCTTTCCCTTGGTTAGACTTCTGTTGTTGTTATTTGTAAATTTTTCGGTTTTATTTCAGTTGATGTGGGTAACGGATGCTGTTTATCTTTTTTTTTTTTTAATCACTATATGTTTTTGTTTTTGAGAAGAATTTATTTGAATAGAACGAAAGGGTGTGGCACTTTATCGCTAAGTAGGGTTGCATGCCAAATCTTCGATCAGTCAGTGGCAACATTACGAATTGACCGGCCGAATACTAATAAAAAATATGTATGACATTGCATTCGTTTAATGCTATATTGGGGATTACAGTTATAAATTTTCAAAAGTAATTGGGTTTCTTTATTTGTTTTCTCTTCTTTTTCCTCTCTTTCAGCAACATTTACAACATAAACAAGTTTAATCATATTCGTCCTTTTCAACAATAGAAACATCCCTTTCATATAAAATAAACGTTGGCAATACTGTGAATAATTCTGGCAATTCCATACATGTCAAAAGACAATGTGGCAACACATACTGAACGAAACCAAATTTTCTGACAGCGATCAATATTATTTAGAATTAAGATAGAAGAAAATATTAAGAATAAAATGTTTCTTCTTTTCTAGTCGTTCACCACAAATGATGATACTCTGCAACAATAAGTCCGTTCGTTAACTACCCTGCTATCCTATACATACATTTATTTTTATACTACTCTAAATTTGATTTTGTTAAATGACGCTGTTATTAGATGACGTTGTCCTGTCACAGGCGCCATGTACCGATAAAACAAATTAAAATAAAAAAGAGTGTATTTAATTTCGTTCTACGGCACAAATAGCCGTCGATTAGGAACAAAAAAAGTTGAATTGATTATCGCAATTGTGCATACTACGGTAAAAGTAGGTCGTCTAAAACACTTGTCTGTTCGGTAGAACCTATTGAGTTTCTTCAAAATGTGGTTTCTTTCTCACTATTAGCAACGGTTTTAAATTCTTCCTTTGCCCTTTGTTCCGTACTATCTGTATTTTCCGAATCTGAATTGGTTGCTATCTACTAATTCAGAAGCAGAAATATTATGGGGCACTTTAATTTGACAATCTAGTTTACCGAAACACCTGACTAAAATATAAAAAAATTACAAATAAACTTAAAGCTAAAAAATTATATTAGAAAATACAAAAAAAAAATTAAAAAAGAAATATAAATGTATTATGTTAAATCTACTACATTAATGTTAGGGGCAAGTTCGGAAATCAGTTTTGATATTAGGGAATATCGGTTGCTCTCTTTTCTGATAGCAGTCACCCTATGTATAGGATGCCTGCACATCGCACAAAGAGATGATCGAAAACCATAATACAACCAGAACAAAACTCATGACTGCATGTCGTGAACAACATATTCTTACCAAATCTGTTGTTCAGACATACGGCACAATGAAATTTTGTTTTGTATAAAACTTAAAGGGGCTGAGTGATGTGAATGGAGCTTTTTATTTGCTGAATATCTCTACTCAGCGAATGGAGCAACCTCCGCACCGCCCCCATTTCCTTACTTACCTTTTTAAACTCCTCTGTTATATACCGAATGCCGGAGATGTGGAGGACGACTGTGGTGCCGGTTACGGATAAGTCTGCATGAATCCTTCAGATGTCATTGGATAGGCTTGTAGTGGGGTCATCCTCCTCCTTATTATATATTCTTATTTTACCAAATCTGTTGTTCAGACATACGGCACAATGAAGTTTTGTTTTGTATAAAACTTGAAGGGGCTGAGTGATGTAGATGGAGCTTTTTATTTGCTGAATATCTCTACTCAGCGAATGGAGCAACCTCCGCACCGCCCTCATTTCCTCACTTACCTTTTTAGACTCCTCTGTTATATACCGAATGGATGGTGCCGGAGATGTGGAGGACGACTGTGGTGCCGGTTACGGTAAAGTCTGCATGAATCCTTCAGATGTCATTGGATAGGCTTGTAGTGGGGTCATCCTCCTCCTTATCATATATTCTTATTTTACCAAATCTGTTGTTCAGACATACGGCACAATGAAATTTTGTTTTGTATAAAACTTAAAGGGGCTGAGTGATGTGAATGGAGCTTTTTATTTGCTGAATATCTCTACTCAGCGAATGGAGCAACCTCCGCACCGCCCCCATTTCCTCACTTACCTTTTTAAACTCCTCTGTTATATACCGAATGGATGGTGCCGGAGATGTGGAGGACGACTGTGGTGCCGGTTCCGGTAAAGTCTGCATGAATCCTTCAGATGTCGTTGGATAGGCTTGTAGTGGGGTCATCCTCCTCCTTATCACTGGTGGAGTAGGAATGGGGGACTCTGACCTCCTCCTCATTCCACTACAAGCTTCTTTCTGGCTCGTTGCCGGCTGTTGACTCCTTGTTGATGTTGTAGGGATTGTCCATAATAATCCCCACGGTGGTGGTGGTGATGTAGCGATATCAGACGGAGATACTCGCTGTCCTTCCTGGGAAGGATATTTATTCATATACATCAAATTTGATTTGATTACTTTGTGTAATTCTTTGATTAAATTTTCAAATGTTCTTAGATCAAATTTTGACATTAGCTTCTTTTTTTTTAAATATAATTCTTATATTTGAAACAAATTAGGGCTGGCTAATTGTTTGTAAATAAAATATTAAACAAGCATGAATGTATTTAAAAGAAAAATTGTATATTTCATTAAAGAAAATGTTTTAAATTGAGGTTTGTGTAAAATATCATAATTGTAAATTTTTAACGTATTTCAAATACTACTAACTAAAATTCAAAATTCAAATAAATTCAATTCAATTTAAGATTTATGATGTCCCCATAATAAAAACTAATAAATCTAGAATAAATAAATAATAAATAATTTTAAATAATAAATATTGAATAATAAAAAAAAAAATATAATACAATAATAATTAGAAATTGTAACTTGCTTATTGAAATATCGAACTTAATTTGGATTTAATTTGATTTCATTCCATTCTTATTTCTCATATTTGTTTTTGGTTTGATTTGATTTCATTCCATTGTTATTCAGATGATATTGTTTTTTTTTTTAATTTCTCCTTTTTTTCATATTATTTAACTGTTATTTTTTTACTAGTCATTTATTACTAATGACCCTGTTTTTTCAATTTTGTTAGAATTTAATGTTTGTTATTTTTTCATTCATGTATGTATGTATATAGTTTTTTTTCAATACGAATCTTTTTTCAAATTTTTCTATATTTGTTTCTCTTCTTGCACATATTTTTTTTTTTAAAGCAAAAAAAAATATTTCTTCTTTCTTTCATTATTGCTTGTGCTGTTTTAAAGCTGCTCGACCTGGTATATCAATTCTGTTCTATTCTATTCTAGGTGCAGAATATTCTGATGCACTCCAGGCTTCAAATTTATTGCCTTACTCTTGGGTGCAGTGTATTTAAAGCACTCCAAGATACTGGCAGGATTGCCACGTGGTAAAATAATTGCATCAAGGTTTAATTTTTAGACCAATGCGGCTTGAAACGCACTGGTTGAGTTTTATTTAATGATTGATTTCTTTAGGGAAAATATTCCCTTAATTCTAATACATTTCTTTATTTACTTAATGCTATTACATTGGTTTGTACTTATGTTCTATAATATTATAGGTTTTTACTCTAATATTAACGATTTTTGTATTCAAATGAAATTTTTTAAAAGTCAAACACAACTTTATGCAACACAAATTTTATCTTCTTATAATTAAGACAAAGTTTGCCACAATAAAATAATTACAATATAAATTCATAAATTTCATTTAAACTAACTTTATATGATAATACATAATTAATCTTTTAGGCTCTTTTAAAAATTTTATCATTATTATTACTCTTATTAGAGAAAAAAATTTTTTTTTGCTAAGAGCGGTTAACGCTTTCTTTCAATCATTAAAAAAAGTTGTAAATGTTTGAACAGTCGCCATGTAGAACTTATTTGGTAAGCTATAAACTATTCTTAAATCCGAGACGGAACCTCTTGCTTTGGCTGCCAAATACACACTAAACTGATTGTCTTCTCTCCCACGTTCGTGCCAATTCAATTTAATCCTTTCGGGTGGGGTGCCACATACATATTTTTTTATACTCCCCCAAATTTGATTTTGTTAAATGACGCTATTATTAGATGATGTCGTTGTGCTGAGATTAGATTATTAGAAATCAAATAAACTGTAATGAAGATGATGAAATGAAAGTCAAGCAAAGTTCTTTGCTGTCTGAAGTTCAAATGTATAATCGCATATATTTGTATACTCCCCCAAATTTGATTTTGTTAAATGACGCTATTATTAGATGATGTCGTTGTTGGAATATGTTGATTGTAGTCAGTACAATTAACAGTATTAAGTGTTTCCACAACGTCTTTCCTCCACCACGGTTCAAATCAAAGAAAAAAAATCATTTTTATTTTCGCCGACGGGAGGAGCTTAATCCAGTAAACCCTGCAATAGAATAATTTACGTTCATATACTGTAAACAAAACTATCAAAATTCTTAAAATATTCCTTTCTCATGAAACTATTTCTCTATTTTTTTTTTCTTTTTTTGCATTTAGTTTCAAGATTAAGTGTACCATACATTGCCTCTTTTAAAATATTGTTTTGTGTATCTTGCAGCAGCTGCAAAGATTCGCCGATCTTTTTTAGACGATAATCAATATCTTTATGGTGCTTATAACACATTTTGGTGCACTCCTCCATTTTGTCACAAATCTTCTTTTGCGTTTCTAATTCTACCGATGAGATCAAACTCGGGTTCAACTAGTTTTTCTTTTTTTTTTGGCGGCAGATTTTCAGGTGAATTTAATTCTATATTTGTCCTAGAGTAAAATAATGATCTTTTTTAAAATCAATATTAATTTAATGTTGACAATTTTTTTGAGGATTAAATGAATTTGTATATTGAGAAAAATGTTTCTTTGGATTACCATTAAAATTATTAATATTATTCATATTAGAAGAAGAAGATTGTAAAAATTGTGAACTTTGAAATTTATTCATGTAAAAATATTCTGTTCCAATTAAAATTTCCTTTGCATTTAGCATAGAAGATGGATTTCTAGATCTCAATACAAGTTTGGGTTCATTAGGCAATTTCCCAATAAAAAAATTTTAAAACCATTTTATCATTATTTGCACAACTATACCATCGTTCATTATCTCTATCAAGACTTGTTTTTAAAAATTAATTTTGTTTTAAGTGATTCTATAATAATACTTATACTGTATGTTTATACATAAATCTGATCAATGGTAATATTTGCTGTGAATTTTTGTTAAGATCTGTTAAATTAAATGTTCCTTGTCGTAACTTCCGCTGTTATAATCCTATTTATATTCAATCTGCAGAACTAATTATGCTGTTGCTGATCCGTTAACTAGAATTTGCCGTCAATTTAATAATTTGTCAGACATTATCGACTTTTCTTTAAATTCTTGCGTTGTAAAACGGAACATTATTGTTTTTCTTAACACATAACTTTTCATATTTTCATTGTAACAATTGCTTGTATTTTTGTTGAGACTATTTGTAATTCTATTTAATTTTATTCGTACCTATTGTTGTTATTAGTCAGTAAGGAATTTGTCCATTGACTTAAATAAATAAATAAAATAAAAATAACGCTAGGTGCACTTGTACATTTATCTTATACACTACAAGCAGCATCTTTATTTTCATTCGCTTTATTTTTTCTTTTGCGTTTGATTATCGGTGTTCCAAAAACTTCTACATCCAAGCCTTCAATACTCTCCTTCAATGACAAAAGATCAATGATGGCCTCTTCATTAGAAGAAAATATGTATTCACGGTTTGGACCACCAACAACAGTTTTGTTCCGATTTTTTTGTTTTCTGTGAGTTTTTTTCTGATGTACCGTTTCTGATCAATCCACACCTGTGTAAATTTCATGTTATTGCTTTTTATCCAATGATATTATATTAACGGGTTAGAAAGGGTAGGATATAGTTTTTGGTATGCCATGTAAAGATTAAAAGAAAGAATCAATTAATTTCTTGTAGCTAAGCGCGCCAGAGAAACGCACTGTTTTGCTTTCTTTTATTAATTTTTATGATTGAAAACGTTACTATGTGGTTAGTATTATTAATTTCCATATGCAAAAAAAAAACTCAAGTTGAGATTAAGGTTGTACATTTTATTATGTGTTGAGCTTATCTTAGGGGGTTGTCGGAGTTTTCCGAACCGTTTTCGTATGAGTCAGTTGCTCTTATGTAGTTTCCATTTCTACGTCTATTGTTGAAACCTTGCCGATTTCTGTTATGTCCTGGTCTTTGTGCAGGTCTAAAGTTGTTATTAATGTTTTGATTGGGAAAATTATTATATTTTCTTCGATATTGATTATTATTTCCTCTGTTACTAGCTTGATTATATTTCCTACCCAAATATAGCAACGCATTTTGCTGGCCAGTTGCTTCTGTGCAACTGTTAACAAATTTAGTAATTGTCTCATTCATATTGTTGAATTGGCCTGTCTCCATGATAGGTTTTACCTTATCTATGGTACAATTTTTCGTTAATGCCTTAACGGCAACTTGCGTTGAATACCTGTTTGCTAATTCACATGACAACCCGTCTGATATATATGCGTTTTCCAATGATTTTGTTAAGTTTTTAATTTCACTGCAGTAATTGTTTGCAGTTTTATTATTTTGTCTAGTATTTATAATTTTAGCTGTCAGTACTTCTACCGACTCGCCCTTGACCGTAGCGCGCAATTTACTGATTATTTCCGATATTGTACCTTCATCTTCAATTAGATTCCTAGATGTTCCTTTCAGTTTGGTCTTTATTAAAGACACATATATGTTACGCGCCGGTTATACCCGAATAAAATATCAAGGTTAAGGGCATGCTAAGATCTCCCCGGTAGCTCAGACTAAAGTGGTCCTCAACCCGTATTTTACGACGCGCAAGCATATAAACACAGCCTGCATGCCACCAAGATAAAAGAAAAAGACTGTGCTAATATAAAGAAAACATACAACAATGTCAAAACGCGAAAGTATCCGGACACAAAAAAAACCCGAGTCAAAACGATTTAACGGTTAGGTGTTATCCCGTCTAGGGCATAAGTTCCCTCCCAGTGACAAAGTCACACGCCATGACAGACGGACGCCCTAATTAAATACTACATCTGTCCCTAATATAACCACGTGCTTCTTACCTTACCATGCTCCCCGCATTTCCCTCCCTCCGAAACAGCAGATTAGCGAATCATATTTCTTAAATCTCACTAAGGAATATCATATATATATATATATACATTTTATAAAAATATTTAGGTTTATTTAATCAAATAAATGCGGGATAATAATACAAAAATAGAAATATTAAAAATAAATTCAAATAAATTGTGTGATAATAATTCAAAAATAGAAATATAAAAAAAAATGAATTCAAATAAATTGTGGACTAATATAAAATAGAAATTCAAAAAAAACATAAATGTGTTGCCTGTCTTATCTCGGCGGTGCACCGCTCCCACGATGATGGCTCTTGGGTTGTTGGTGTTGTAGCTGGGGGTGTCGATGGTGGCTGGTGTTGTCGCTCTTGTTGCTGGGCTGTACTATCGCTTCATTGTCACCTTTAATTGTGTTCAGCAATTGCAGGGAGTCTATAAATGCTCTCAGGTTTTCTGACCTGCCATCAAATTCGATTACGAGCTTTGATGCTGTATTTAGAAATTCTACTATTGTCTGGGTCATGTTTGTTGAAATTATTTCAGGTTTTGTTTCCTGATTATACAATAGAACCAATGTTTCGTTTGATTTTTGGTCTGTCGTTAATTTATAAGATACTTCCTCATGGAATGTAGTTGGTAATTCAATATATAAACCTTTTTTTGATAAAATGTTTAGTAGCCTACTCCTTACATCAGAAGCTTTGTGGGGTGTTGTAAGACTGCTGAAATTTACGTTAATAATTGGTTTTTATATTTATATTTAATTTTTGCGCTTTTGAGATTTTTTTTCATATAATTTTCTTTTTTAACATAAGAATTTAACCGTTTTTGCACTCTTTCATTTTTTGTTGTAATTTTTACTAATGAGATTTTTTTTTAAGTGTACATTGTACCTCTTTGACGCTTGAGGATAGAATGAAGTTTAATGATTATTGTGTAATCTACATACCTCATTCTCCTTGTTTTTTTTCCTTTATTTAATTTAGGATCCACAGTAAGAGAGCGATTATAATAGAGTTGTTGTTGATCTTTTTTACGGGATATTGTGGAGAAATATAATTCTTATGTGTAGTTATGAGAACCAAATTTTCGATTGGAGACATAGAAAATGATGGAGAATGTAATTGTTCCGTAGGTTGCGGGGAGTTCCCGGGGAGAAGGACCAAGAAATAACGAGTGTTATTTTAGACAAACTCTCTTGTGGATGATTGGTAGATAGGGGTTGAAAGCAAGTGTACCAAACTTCCAAAGAGAGTTGCAATTATAATTACGCGATGTAATTATAATTAGGGTTAAATGGGAGAGATAACAAAAGAATTAGTAATATTCTTTTTTATAAAGTAAAATATGGGGAATCTTACCTTTTGTATATATGTACTCTGTGATGTATAGACCGAAGTAGGAGAGAGAATATGTTTTTTTTGTTTCGATGTTAATTTCAATGTAGTTTGTATGTGTTTATTTACAATGGATGATTTTAATAAATATATTTCAATTGTGAAAGGAAAAATTAATATTGTTTGAGAAATATTAATGATAGTAATGATTTATATCTGAATTAGTTTGATTTTTTTTCTTTCTTCTTCTTTCTACCTCTAATAAAGATTTTCTTTTTTTCTTAATCACATAATTTGCCATATTTGTGTTGTTTCTTCTGAAGAATTGCTCTGTAATTGCTTGCCACACTTTTTTTTTATTTCACCGTCTTGCTTAGTCAACAGCCCGCACCCAATTGAATTCTTGTCAAAAATTCTCATTGCCTCTTTCCCCATTCCCTTTTCATATCAAGCGTCCCTTTACACATACATCGGAATTAAATCGTGCGACATATACCGCTAGTTCTTGTGTTAACCAATAAGAAGAACGCACGTGTAGTGCATAAAACAGTCTATAAGACAGAGTTGCAATTCAATCCATGAACAGCGGTGCATTTCCCCGGACGATCAGAATGTACACTGTCAAAACAAATTTTGTCGATATACTTGAATATTCTAAATCCCTAACAAATTTATTCTTTCTTGTATATCTATTTCATTTATGACATTGGCCGTTGGCCTATCTAGTTTCGATTGTGATTGGCACATATTTAAGAAAAAAAAAATTTAATTTTAAAATGTCTTAACATTCTAATTGTTTCCTCTTCTATAAAATTTTTATTAATTACATCCTCCCTAGTTGGAGCCCTATTCATTCCTATTAATTTCCAATGTTTGGTCAACCATACCAAATATTTTTCACTGTAAATTTTTGTTTCTATTTGTGGACTATCCTCAATGGGATTCTTAGGCCTAATTTTTACCCTATTCATACTAGAGGAATTGAAATTTATACTTAATGTGTAGTCAATTTTCTTATAATATATATATATTTTAAATTTAATTTGATTTATTTTATTTTAATTTAATCATGTTAAATATTTAATTTTAATTTAATTGCCTCGAGCGGTTAACGCTTGTGGGCCCTGCCAGTGCAATCATTGAGGAGCACGTTGGTTTAAATAAAAAAATTGATGTTGTTTTTCTTTCTTCTAGTAATGCTTTGATTATTCTCTCCACTTTGTCTACCTTGTTCCACAAGGTGGTGGCTTGTTCCCAAGATGGTGGTGGTTGCGAATGTATCAGACGTAACAGATTGCCCTTCTCTCTTTTTAGTCTCTGTATTTAGCCTCCTCGCCTTTTTCGTTTATGTTGATTTTATGATTTCTGGCTAGGTATTCCTCTATTGTTAACGGTTGTGGTCCTGCCTTCTTCCACTGTTCCAGGGTTGAATCGTGCGCTATAAGTGAGCCGCCATCGATATGAGTAGTATTTGGTTGTATAATGGTGGTATATAAATCACCACCAATTTCCATTGCTATGGGTAAGTTAGCATAACATTCTGGGTCGGCCAAATAAATTCTACAGAATTTCCCTTTTATGGCTGGGTCCAACCCATGAGAGTAAGGGGTTCTTGTCAAATCATTTGAAACCTGCATGCACATCTTATATCGCTTTGTGGACACCATGTTGGGTGACATTATGACCTTCTCATTTACATTTTCATCCATTTTAAATGGGTTTAGTGTGGATTCACGCACAAACGCTTCTCCCATTTTTGAGGTCGTTAGGCTCGGGTTTAAGAGAGCTTTGACTAGTTGTTTGGATTTCTCCATTACAACCTGAACTACAACCGTAGGTATAATTGTTTGCGTCCTTGACGTTGGTAAAGTGATTAATGCATTTGGCTTGATAATGGTTCGTGGCGCAGGAATCGGTACGGTGGTTCTTTTTGATGTTCTTGGTGGGGATTGTTCCTTTTAGAAATCCTTCAGAATACGATCTGGGCCGTGTAAGGTGGTGTGGTGTTTGCCCTTGCACCTTTGTCATCGGGAATGGGTAAGTTGTTTTGTTCATTGAAATGAACAGATATACTTATGCATATATTCCTACCATATTCCACTCAGCTGTAGATTTAGTTGGTGGTCCTAGGCTGTTCAACGTCAACGTGTTTAACTCATTTACATTTGAGTTTGTTAAGTAAAACAGTGTAGTTAGTTTTAAAATATCAACTTTAATGAAACTTAGAAATAAGAATGAAAATTGCGGCTGACTTTCAAAATGTATCAATACAAAGTTTATATACAGTTCTAATACGGCATACAAATTATATACAAGTTTTTGAAGGACCTTGAGAAAGCTGGTTTAACTGATGTTCCAAGGTTTGAATGTCTCTCTTATCGGCGTAGTGGAGGGACAGAATCTTTTTGATTTCATTCCAATCGTCGTCAAACACGGCTGTATGAAATCAATGCTGTGTCCGCAGCACCCACCACTTTCTGGCGTATGCTTTGGACAATGGCTCGATAAATGGGTTTTTGTCTTACGATTTCGAAATCCTTAAGAATAGTCTCCACCGAGTGTATCCACGATATGTATTGAGTTGGATTACCATCGAAAGATCGTAATTCTTTCACGCTGTCAGGGAGTCGGCTTATATCCTTCAAATCGTCCTCAGTTCGTGGTCGTTGAAGGGGTCCTTCCTCTGAAACCACAGCACCTACGGCGGCAGCCTGACTATTTTCAAAAAATTCTAATCTACTAATCACCTGGCCTAAGGCGTTGTTACTTAAACTCGCCTCAATATTTCCTATTCTAGTTTCCACTCCCTTAACCTGCTCCATGAAACGGTTCATGGCACCAGTCAAGGTGGTTACAGTTGATCTAAGCTCCTCCATATTATTATTAGCAAGTACCGACAAGGATGAAAAAATAGAAAAATTCACTTACCTTCGAATCGTCTTTTGTGTTGTTTTTTATTTTTAGGGGATGTCCACTATAGCACTCACTTCACCGTAAATAATTCTTATTTTCTTTTTAAATTTTATAATTTTTTTCTTTTTTTATTATTTTTTTATTTCTCTTAATTTCTTCTTTTCTTTTTTAATGCTCTTATATTTTCTTTTTCAAATATTTTCTCTCAATTTCCTTTAATACATATTTTTATTTTTATTTTTTAACTATTTTTCACTTTATTTCTTTCTTCAAACATAGATTTTCTTTTAAATAATATATTTTCTTTTGTAATTATGTATATATTTTTATTTTAATATTTTTCTCTATTTTCTTTCTTCAAATTTTCTTTTTTCTTTTAAATTTACTTTTCACTTTATTTTTTTCCTCTTTTAAACATATATATTTTTTTTTAAATAATATATTCTCTTATATTTTTTGTAATTAATTTTTTTATTTGAACCTCACTTTTTAATTTTTCAAATAAAATTATTCAAGGAGAGGAAAAAAATAAGTTTAGAGTCTGGGTTGGACCTATCGACGCGACCGGTTCAAAATCCCTTGGCTCCTCTCGGAAGGTCCGTAATGTTCCCTTTTGGAAATCCGCTTTAATAATCGCGGATACCTACTAAGGTACGGATTACTTCACTTTCGCTTTGGTAACCTTCTGTGGCAATTTTTACCACCAGGAATACCAATTTGGCGAGGAGGAGAAGCAATTTATTGTATTATTTAAATGATTATGCGTTTTTGGAGGGTCCCGTAGGAATCGCAAAAACGTTTTTTTTTTTTTATTAATATTATTTGGTCCTGGAGGGTCCCGTAGGAATCTCAGGACTTTTTTTTTATTATTATTTTGAGGACACCGCCGTTTGATATTTAGGCGGGTCCCTGCTCGGGCGCCAGTTAAAGGACCTTGAACCGTTTGATCAAAAAATAAATTAGGTCGGTTCGACCAACTGAACCGACAACATAAAGAAAAACACAATTATTTTAAATGAAATTAATTTATTAGCACAGTTAATTATTTTTAAACTTATTAACAATTAGTTAAAGACATTCGGACTCGAATAATTATTTTTTGCAATTACTTATTCAATATAAAATATTTAACACAACTTAATAACTTTGATTGACCGTTCAATCAGACCGCACAACCCAGACTGATCTGTTTGTCCTCAACCAAGCATGCTCATCCCATCTCACGATCGCGTTGCACCACCACCACATGTTTGCTGTAGATGTTGACCCAGCAGAAATAATATTTTCACCTACTGCAACCTGATCCGACACAGGTGCATACCGCTAACTATAATTTTGTTTCCCACCGTGTAACTTGATCGGACACAGGTGCACGGTGAAAAACAAAGAATAGCAGAATTTATTCCACTGGCTGAGCCAACACCACCGTTAACTTGCAATGTTACCAAACAATGCAACTATATACTTTGTTTACATTTCTATTAGGATTCTTCTTTAATTTCTTATAAATACCTATCAATCTATCCATTTATTAAACATTTTCTATTTTGTTAGTAATCTTCTTTTTGTTGGCACTAGACTTGGGAACCTCTGGAATAGAAACTACAGGTTGAGGTACATATTCATTCTCTAGCAAACTGTTCTCATTTCTTAAAAAGCTGGTCGATCTCCAGTCTGGTTGCCTCTAACTCTTCTATAGTCATCAGGATTGGCAGGGTAAATTCTCAAGAAAAATTTATGAATTCTATTTGGCAGGATAGGATAAAACGTAAGGACGTTAATTTGCCTTAGAGTAGCAGACGGCTCTATCTTATGGCAAAGTTAATTACCGAAGTTTTTTTATGAGAAATAAAACAAACTAAATGATTTTATTTTTAAATACAAAAGAAGATTAATATATATTTATTTATAGTAAATATATGTTATAACTAATAACAATTTAATAATAATAATTTAATTTAATAATAATATAATTAGTTAAATATATTTTTTTTTGACCATCGTCAGCTGCGTCGAGTGGGGCTTCCACTAAGACAATCCCTCCTCCTCTTCTGGAGTTACTCCCTTCCCGGGACGGCTATCTGCATTACTTCGGGAAGGGACCAGAACGACGTCCTGTTAAGGACCGTTGTCTACTCTCCCACGTCTGGGAACGCCATATTTGAAGCCAGCCTGATGCTATTGGCTCGTCTTCTCATGTATCATTCTGTCGTACTGTATCAAGGTCGACCTTCTTCCTGCGGAGTACACTTACCTTGTCTGCTTAGGGTAGGGTACAAACCAAATTTTTCCAATTCCTCTTTGTGTTATGTTTGTTGTATTGTGTTTGTGTGTAATGTTAATAATGTTAATTTGTTAGTAGTCACTTATATTTGTAATTGTTTGTGATTTATGGTTAGTGAACAGTAATGCAATGTACCTGTTTGTGGTGTACTTGATATTTTTAAATTTTTTGACTTTTGTCACTCACTTGCAACTTTAAATTCACTTGCTTGTCATTTGAGGATTCTTTTATTTCTGTATGCATATAAAATGGTACAAAATGTCAAAAATTTCAAATTTACCAATGGCCCCTAGATATCGTGGAAAACCAAGTCTTCGAAATTCGTCAACGTATTCGCTTAAGAGTTCTTGTATTGGAGGCAATTTCTTTATATAACTGTTGGACAACACCTGCCACACTTCCTCACAAAATTCAATTAAAATTGTACACACAGTTGATTTGCCAACACCAAAAAAGCTCGGAAACCATTCTGTATTCGCCGGACAAACTGAGTTTAAACAAGGCGATGGCTACGCGCTTTTCTATGCTATCGCTTTTCGCCAATTTGTGCCATCCTTACTCAAATTCGATAACAAACCACAGAGTATGTCAAAACTACAGCGGGTCATTCGAAAATGCATCCTAAAAAAACTGATCGTCGTTGCAGTGACAATTGAGTTCCCAAAATGTCGATGGGCGGTTCTGAAAATTGGAAATGTATTTATTGATTTGATTAATATCATATTCATATTTTACTTACCACATTCCATAAAGACCTTTGAGTTTCATTTTCCTCTAACATTGCCATAAGCAAAAGCTTTCTTTTCTGCAAACTTTTCAGAATTATCAAATTTTTATTCCTCATCCTTCTGAGAGAAGCTACTTTGGAATCAAAAGTTGCTCCTAGTAACCGCAATAGCTCAGCGTTCCTGTTACACACTAGTAAGACCTTTTCCAACGTTGAGTTGTTTTCCATTTTTTTTCAAAAAAAAAAAAATTGGAACTAACTTTCACAACCAAAATAAAAACAATGTAGTTGAAACAATCAGCTGTTTTGTTTACCAGCAGTCAAAAAAATATTGATATCCTGTGTCTGAACACATAAAATATTGTTCACAAATAAACGTATATTGACTTAATAAAAATGCCTGTCTGAACATACTATAAAATGATTATACTATTTGCTCAATTCATCCATACTATAAAATGTTATGTATGGTCACCTTATTTAAAAAAATTATACCTTAAAATATTTCATCCATTTGCATATCTAAGGGATATAGTAACATTAATTGAAACAACTGAATCTTTTCGTTGTCCGAATAGTAATATTAATTGAAACAACTGAATCTTTACGTTGTCCATTCAATACTCAAAACTTTATTCAAAAATAATTCTTTCTTATACTTATTCTACTTAATTATTAAGGCTGACTTGTTGTCACATTTCCGTTGCCGCTTCCCAGGATGGCGGTGAATTGCTGTTGATAATCCTTATTAGGATTGCCTTCCTTCTTTTGAGTTTTTGTGTAAATCCTCCACTTCTTTTGAAATTCCTTTTCACAATCTGTTCTCCGTGAATATTCTCGATTGAAAGTGGTTGAGGACCAACTTTATTTTTTTTTTTGTGCTAGGGAGCAAATCGTTTATGTTTTCTTTTTATAATGTTTACAGTAATTTTGAGGCTGGAGTTTCCCTGTTCGCACAAATCTAAGAAATTTTCCAATAAAATATGTTCTTCCTCCATTGTTCGCTTTATTATGAATGATACAATGCATATAAATGTTCCTAAACGATTTCAGTGTTGCAAAGTATTAATATGCAACGTATTAAAAAAGTAACTACACAATGTATCAACTCCGTTTAAAATATGGCCAGTTTCCTGTATTATTGACTCATTCTGAAAAGTTCGTCCTGTGTACCAGGTAGTCATAGTCAGTAAATGTAGCGACGTCACCCTTTGTTACAGCAATAAAATGTGTACCCGAGTAGTCCATAATCTTTGCCGATACCCATGGCAGGCAAACAATAATTATTATTACCACAACAGCTTTCATTTTTCCTTTTGATGATGTGTCGGTACACAGGTTGAAGGCAATTTGATGGAGTATTTATGGTGTTTTCCTTGGTAGTCAACGTCTTATAAGTTGAAAATTTGTTGAAGTAACTATGGGATCTTCCTTGCTAGTCATTGCCGGCACAAAGTTGAAAATTTGGTGGGTTGGTTACAGTATCTTCCTTTCAGACAATATAGGCATTTATATTCCACACTAAAAATTTTATTGGCTTTGCTGTTTTTTTTAATTCGTCTGCTTATTAAATTATGGGATTTCACAAGTTTTTTTTTCAAATGTTTATTAAAACTTTTAATTTTAATTTACACTTGTTTAATTTTTAGTTTTTTATTATATTTTTTTAAAGAAAATTTTTATCCTTCGGCACAATAACTTTTTAAATTTCGTCCTTTTTTTAAATTAAAATTTTTTATATTTAATATTTTCCAAATTTGGTTTTTTTTATTATATTTTTAAAGAAAATTTTTATCCTCTTATAAGGATTTTTTATTTGGTCTTTTATTATTTATTAAAGTTTAATTTTAATTTCTTCCTTTCGATATTTATTATTTTTTAAATTTATTTTTTTTATTATTATTTTTTTAAATTCCTTTTTTCCTTTTATTAGGATTTTTTAATTTTTAGGGTTCACTAATTTAACACTTGTTGGGCGCCAGTTAGATATTTACCGTATTTAGGTTCTATGACCCAATGTTCTATATATATATTATATTATATTTATATTTATTTATAAATTTACTTAAAATTAAAGTTAACAATAATAAAATAATAGCTGACTAATCACATAAAAACTTTACAAAATTTTCCATTAATTAGCCAATCAAAATAATGCAATAAAATTAAATGCTGATCAAGCATTTGTCACAAACATATAAAACTTTACAAAAATTTGCATTAATTAACCAATCAAAATAATACAATAAATTAAATGCTGATCAAGCATTTGTCACAAATAATCAAGGCATTGACCAAATGAAATTATGAAATTTAATTCAAAAATATATTTGCAAAAAAAAAATGCAACTAAGCATATTATCAATAATATGGGCATTAATGTCTACCATCAAAATAACATGGGTATTCATAGCCTTGTTAACTTGTATATATATGATTAATATTAACAATACGATTTATATATAAAGATTAGTATATATTTTACAACATATGTGTATGTATAATAAAAGGTTAGTATATATTTGACAATATTACTTAAAAAAAATAATAATACGAAAAAAGTATGATATAATAAAATATATATATGTATGGTACATGTGTTGAATTATAAAAAATAAGTGATGCTGAATTTAACTTAGCTGACTTTGCAGAATTTTCCTTATTGGCAATAAGGTATTCCTAAATGGCAATAAATATTTATATTTATTCAATATTTATTCCTTATTGGCAATAAGTTATTCCTAAAGGCAATAAGTTATTGAGTTTGTCATTTAATAGCAACTGTTTTAATTTTGTAATTTTTATTGATTCTTCAATAGATTTAATTTGAATTCTTTCCAATACGTCGATGTTAGCGGCTATGGTTGCCGGTTGAATATGCGTTGGCAGGCGACTTACTCACAAATCTTGCAATATGGTTTGGCTTAATGCATTTCCTGCTATACGTTTCATTTCAATATAGAGTTCGCTGGGCTTCCGATCGCCTAATGACATATCCGTTATGACACGCTGAAGTTGGCGTTGTTCGCTATCAGCGAAGTGTTCAAACAGTGTACGTTTGATGTAATCGTATTTCTTTGTTGGTGGTGCTGAGTCAATGATGGGGCTTAGTTGTAATAGCTTTGCTGGCGGTATAGATGCGCATATTGTGTTGAATTTTTTGACGTCAGATGTTATGCCAGAGGCTTCAAACCAAAATTCAATAGCATAAAAGAATGCCTCAACACCTGTTTCGGTTAATGTTGGCATTGGAATTTTGAATGAAGCAGCTTCGTCCATTGCCGGTGCAGTTGTTGGTTGTTTTAATTTTGGCTCCACTACAGCGTTAAGGTTAAGATTTATAGTTACTAGAGCGCCATTTTGCTTTTCTTGTCAGCACCACCGAAATATTTAACGCCCTTTCTTATAAACTATATATATAATTTTTTTTTCCTTAAAAAAAAACATTAAACCCGATAACCCGAGCTCGTTTTATAAGGTATGGGCGGGCACCTTAATTTAAGGGACTGTTTTATAGATAGGAAATAAAAAAAAGAAGCCCTACTTATATTCACCAAAACAAACAATTAAATACCACTCTGCGTATAGTAACATGACATTATCTAAAATTTCGACATACACCCGTTGGCCCATTATCCCTTTTACTTTATATAATGGACCAGCACCACTGTAAGAAAAACATCCGCAAATCATAACTTTTGTTCCTCCATGTTTGACGGTGTTTCTGGTGAATTGTGGGAGATATTCTGTATTGGGTGGACGTCGGACATATTGCCTAATATTCCTAAAAATAAAACGATCTTACTTTCGTCCGTCCACAATACGTTTCGCCATTTTTTATTTTTTTTTTTGTAGGCCAGTTAACATAATCCTGGGCGAATTTCAAACGGGCGTCTGCCTGTTTTTTGTGAGTAAGGATACCTTTGTGGGACTTTTGGCCAATAAATTATTTTTGACCAAACGTCTTCGAATTTATTTTATTTATTAAATTTATTTATCATTTTAATGTTTCAAAATTTTAACTTTTTCCATACTGGATAATTTGAATTTGTATGTTTCCCATGTGGAATGTTTCCGTAGTAAAATAACAACTAGTAAATTAAGCATCTCCATTCTGTGTTTATAACATTCGTTATTCTCATCAAACCAAGAGGAAAAAATTGTATTTTTGGTGCAACTTACGCATTGCTCAACAACAAATGTTTTTATATATAAAACAATAAAAATTTCTAACTAAACACTGCATTTTTCTCATTATTTTAGAATACATTTATTTTTGTTGTTGTAAAAAGCGTGTATGATTGGTTTAACATTATTGAACGAAAGAGACTACAAGTTTCCTCTTCCTTTAAATATGCATAAATGCACACTCGTTGATTTTATGCCTTTTTGCAAAATAGTACTATGATTTGTATGATCATTGCTTTTTGGTTTCGATCAATGCAGACACTGCAAAAATAATGTCGGTTTCGAACGAGTGTTGAGCGAGTATCAATCGAACATGATATTTTGCATTAATGCATTTTGGTTTGTGGTTTCGATCAATGCAGACACCGCAAAAATAATGTCTGTTTCAAAAGAGTGCCGAACGAGTGTCAATCGAACATTTGCATAACACTCGAAATGATTGGTTGGAATGCGGTGTATGATTTGATCAACAAAGTTTTCAAACGATCATTGTTTCGATTGATTTGAAAATGAACGATTACAACGAGTATTAATGCATATTTGCTTCGTTGAGTGAAAGTATCATTTTTTTGAGTGCTGATTAAATCATGATTGTTTTTCAATCACCGCATGCAGTTCTCTGCTTTTGTATAATTTTTTGCATGAACAAACATTTCTGATGTATATGACAAAATTTCCGCTGGTTTAATTATATCCACACGACATTTAACGCAAGATATTCGTTCAACTATGTAACCAACAAAATATCGACTTAATGTTAATTCTATTGGCACATTGTTGGACGTAAAACAATCGGCATCTTCATTAAAATATTCTTTATTTCCATCGTATACATATATCTGCGACATCTATTTCAGGGGTATTGGGTACTTTCTGATATATTTCCAGTCCTTTCAGTATCTTCTGAAATTGTTTGCAACTCAATAGGTAAAAACATTGCATCGTCGTTTGCGTCGTTTGGAGATGCTTAATTTACTAGTTGTTATTTTCATTTCATTTTCATGTTAAAGTCGGAATGTTCCAACGTCGTGTTTAAGCCCTCAGCCATTGTTTTAATATTAATATTGTCTGCAGGGAAAATTGGTATTGACTTACCTCCCTTTTTCTGTTCTTCATTTCACTTCAATCGTTGACCCCTCGGTTGAATAAACTCCTAGGGCCTATAAAAAAAAACGTAGAATGTTATATGCTTATACTCATTATATGTATACTTTTAGGCATAACTGTAATCGGAATTGGCGTTTTTACACAGGTATCGACTGTTAGCGAGTTTACTTCTGTTAAGTTATTGTTCTTTAAGAACAATGGGGGAAAAGATGTTTGTATTCGCAGTTAAATACATGATCTAACTCACTTCTGTCGCGCATCTTATTTTTTAAGAATTTTTATTCTTTATATATATTTTTATATTAAAGGATTTTAATTCTTTATATATGTTTTTTTTTTTTATTAAAACATAGAATTTTTTATTTTTTATTTTTATTTTCTTTATTTATTCTACTTTGAATGTGGTCTTAAGACTAAATTCTTAAAAATATTCTATTATAACTAGAGCTATACAACGTAAACAAAAATGCTTACGTTGCTGTCTGGTAATGTGTAATTCAAATCTTATGTTGATTCTCCTACACTTTACCAGCTCATAATATTAGCTCGAGGATCGGGACGTAACTCGCAAGTTAACTATCTTCGTAAAAGTTCCCGATTTTCTAACTTCTTTGAAAATAAATAATGTCACATTCTTGTCAATAATATATTTATGTAAAATTGTAGATATCTACAAGAAGAACACAGTGTCTATTAGGAATTTTAATTGTCTGCCAAATGGAGAGTTAATGTTAATATAGGGTAAAACACTACCATGCCTATTACAATCTGTATATCCCGTTTGTTGTTTGAGGCTAATTGCCAAAAATCCTGGTTGTCGTCAATATTATAATTTTCATATTGGTCCGAAGTGTGTTTCTCGTTACAAATCGCGATCGAAAAGGTCGCACGCTGGTCGATTTGGAGCAGTCATTCCCAGTTCCAACAGTGTCGTGTTAGTGATTGCCAAACATATGAATTCAATCAAAATCAATGCTTCATTTTACACGTTTGGTGTGAATTGAATGTCCAGATTTTGATTCGTAACCAGCAATCGCTGTACAATATCTTCGCTCATGTAGTCCTTGTATTTTTCCCAAAGATCTTTTGGTTAAGATGGGGAGCAGGTTGTCAATATTATGGCAAATAACGGGCGTATTTGGTTTGGGCGAGCAGTATTCGATGCATCAGAGAGTGCAGTGTCTTAATGTGCATCATTGTGAAGAAGATTTAGTTCCCGACAAGCTTGGCGATAAGTGACGCACAGGTGAGTGTTAATTGTTCTTAAGTCTAGGAAGGATGTCGGTCCAGGAACATTGATTAACAGCAATTTTAGATAGAAGCATTTTATATTGTTCGGGTGAACACTATACAGACGACCCAATGCGTCACTGGAAAACAAATTGTGATGTCCTTCAACTGTATTACCTTGTTTGCGACGTTGAAACTTTTTAGTCGAAATATGCCATGTGGAGAATTTCGGTACCTCAGACTAAAGTAGAGTCTCTGCAAAAAGATCATCTTGGCACAATGAGTAAAAAATACTAAATTGCTTTAAATTTAGTAGTAGCCTGTGATGTGATAACATAACTCGCGCAACATCTTGTGCACAGTCTCTGTCATAATGGCTTGGAGTTTACTATACACCCCAGACCATAGAGCCGCCACCGTGTTTTAAAGTTTACACTGTGTACCTGGGATCAAGGGCTTTGACGTCTCACATAAGTTTTTCATCAGATTCTAACATATTAAACTCCAGAGAACTCTGTCCCAGAAACGCGAATCTTTTTTAAGCATTTCCGTTGCAAACTGTAACCGCTTTGTAATATATTATTTTGAGACATGCGGTTTTTTCTGCGCAATGCACCCACGAAGTCCCGGCTCCTGTAAACGTGTTCTTATTGTCCGTGTGGATATTTCTGACGTGCTATTTTGCCCAACTTCAGCCTTTATTCTACAAGAATCTCTTACTGGTCCTACAAATAATTCTGTCTTCTGCTGGAGTGATTTTTCTGCCTCTAGGCTTCCTGGCTGGGGTTTCGAACTTTTTAGTTTTATTGCACAAATGAATTGCACCAAATACCATTTTTTTGTTCAGTAGTTGACATTGAAAGTTTTTCCTTCTGCTAACAACGCTCAATTAACTCCCGAAGTTTTGGAGTACAAGACTTATTTTTGTCCCATTTTAAAAACTAAAACGCATCAAAATTATTACAAGGTGACTTATTGCTATTTAAATTATACTCACTTTATTACTAACAACAAATTAAAATCAGAAAAGTAAACTGAACGTTTCTAATTACGTGGCCAGCCAAAAGAAGCTACTGGGGAAATCATTTTTTTGTTTTTAATAACCAAACATAAAACTCCTCGTGTTTTTTGCATTGACAACGATGATGGTGGTATAAACGTCGAATAACGGTACTTATAAATTACAGCGTGGGTTATAAAAAAAATAAGCTTTTTTTTTATTTTTTCTCAAAAATGTTTCCGTGGTTTCCATTTTTTTAAAATAAAATATATTTATTAAAAAAAAATATATATTTATTTTTGTTCGTTATTAATAAAGCCCAAGAATTAGTCCTTTTCTACTCAGGTTCTTTAGTCGCAATAAAATATTTTTTTTTACGTTGGACCCCAATTAATCCTTTTTATTTAAAAATAAAACGACTTTATTTTAGTGCTGGACTATGATTGATCAATTCCAATTCCAGCCAAATATAAATCATGAAAACTAGTAAAATATTTAACAAAAAATATGAATATGAACAGTGAGCATCTTTGTATAAAAATAAGATCGAAATACAGTGGGAAAATAACAGTAAAATAAATTAGAAATTTATCCGTTGATCTAACAGATACCAGCACTCCTATTATATTTAACACAGCTGTACGTCTTGCAATTTGTCTTTCTCAAGTAAATAAAACAGTTGGAATGTACCTGGGACAATCCCCTAAAACTTGCGATCCAGGTGCTAAACACTTCAATGTGGCGTATTAAATATTTTACAAAATACTTAATTATACTTAACACGTTGACTGCCGACTACGAGATAACTTGTAGATTGCGTTCCCTTCTAGGGCGCCAAACTACGAGTTATCTCGTACTCACTAATGTGAAATGTGAATGTTTTTGGCAAGTTTTCTGAAAATTGCCGCGGCAGTCAACATGTTAAGCTGGAATGGCTTCCTGTGATGTTTCTTTTCTTTATTACGATATTTTATTACGGGGCGAGGTAATTTAATACTTTTTAACGAATGCTTTTAATCAAAAACGTTTAAGAAATCAGATTTAATTCTATTTTAAAGAAAATCTATAAATGTGTGTATGTGTATGTTCTTTTATTAGTTCTTTATTTTATTGAATAATTATTTATTAACAATAGACTTTAGTGTGTATATAAAATTATAAAACTGAAAAAAATAAAAGAAACTTTTATAAAATTAAGCTGAATTATAATAATAAGATGTTTATTACTTAATAATGCTTACTTTAAATAAAATAAAAACAAAAAAATAAATACAATTAAATTTATTAAATGTATATTTATAACACTTACACTTGTAATGAAACATAAAATCTAAGAATTAAAATTGTATCTAATATAGAATTTATTTATAAAAAACTTTTTTTATACAATATAAACGAATGATTGTAAAAATCTCTATACAGATTAAATAAAATGAAAAAAAAAATTAATAAACAAAAATATTAAATTAAATTGTGCTCATGTTTATTTTATTTTATTTTATTGCGCAATAATTAATTGAAACTCTATATTTGAAATATTGAGCTCAATAATGGCGTTTATTGCCATTTACGCAATAAAGGTGCATATCTGAACATCGTATAAGGATTTTTTTAAACTAAATAGCTCACCCTAAACTTGTCAACTGCAACGTGCTGCTGCCAAGTCTACCAATTGAGTTATAGACTTATGTTATGTTACTAACATAACTCTGTTAAACAATTAATTTACGGCTTGGAAAGGAAAACAGGAAAAAGGATTTAAATTCCTGGGTAAAATTAGGTAAAAAGCACAAGTTCGTAAAATAAGTCCTATTGTTTTCCGACAAAAGGACGCTTAGTGGATTTTAAAATCTGACATGTAGGAAAATTACAAAATTTACTATCAAAAATCGCTGCGTTAAGTGCTGGCGATTAATTTATTTTGTCCTGCGTTTATTGTAGTTCTTATTACACAATATTTTGTAACAGGGCTTATTTTGCCATTTTGTGCTGTTTTTCTTTTCAAGCCGCAAATTAATTTTTTAAGAAAGTTATATTAGTAACACAACAGAGCTCTGTTAACTAGTTTCCGTGCAGGGTAATAGATTTTGAAATCAATCTTCACACACATGCAGGACTACACAGAAAGTGATTCAATTGAAATCCTTGAAATTATACATGATTTGTATAACAAGCTAACAAAAATTCAACATATTGGGAAAAGCGAGAGAAAAATATATTGTAAGTATTGATATGAAAATTTTCGAATCTTTCCAGAATTGAACTATGGTTCATACTGTATTCACGTTGGCATTTTCTAAATTTAAAACAAAAATTTACTTGTAAGTATTGATCATGGCGACTAATGAACTGATATTAATTTACTCTTTGTATTTATTTCTCTACCCAACCGTTAATATTTTGGAGAGAATTCGCAGCACTTGATCTTCCAGTGGCTTCTCTTCACGCTAACTTCAATAGTTTTGCCTGCTGACATACCCGCTAAACCAAATATGAGCATTGTCGTTGAAGATAATTGTTCGATAGCAACGCATCAACAAAAATTGTCGCTGAAATTTAAGCTTGAAAATAATGTCAATAACGGTAAGTTTTAAAATTTTTTAATATATTTTCATTTTTTAATATATTATAAAAAAAAACATTTCATTAGAAAATGTTTCTACATTGCCAGGAGCAGATAGTAGGTACCCACTTAAAATCAAATTCAGACCAGAGATCAGCAATGAGTATTCAAATCGATTCATACGCATTCATACTTATTTTAACACGTTCATCGCCATGTCAGTCATATGTGTCTGACGCTAAGAAGTGCTACATGAGCCATGTCAGTCATATGTGTCTGACGTACGCGATTTGGTAAATCACAGATGTCCGACGCAAACGGCGCTGTGTTCAAAACAACAGGTTCATACTTGTTGTATCTTGTTTGGATGCGGCAGACATATAAGACTGACACGGCTTGTCGAGAAAAAAGTTTTAATATAGGGCCATGTCAGTCATATATATGTGTGACATAAAAAATAGTGTTTTTCCGGGAATTTTGACAAAAAAATGTTTTCTGTGATACATTAAGTTTCCTTGATATATTTTTAACTAAATTATCTAATAAAGTTACCGTGGCCCATGTGAAAATATTTCTGATATTATCGTGGCGATGAACGTGTTAATATTATACTCATACTACTCATATTCAAAGTTTGAAGTACTTACTCATTATATTCATATTTAACAACACGTATGATGTTGATTTCGACTCTCCATGACTCAACATTTACAAGAATCACAAAATAAGTATGATTCGCGTACGAACTCTACAATACTCACTAGAAGGTTGTGTGTTTGTTTTGCTTGCTGTCTTTGTCTTTTTTCTTTTTATGTAAATGCAACAACAACTAAGACTGCGAGTTTTGATGAATGATTCGAGTCACTCGAATCATTTATAAGTATTTTTCTAAAGTTATGAATCTGATTAAAAAGCCTTATGAATCAAACATATTTCAAATGGTATGAGTTTGACGTCAACGTTGTGCTCATACTCATTGCAACCTGTTGTTATAAATCAACGTTGTAGTGAGTACGAATGAAACAGAGAGAAGTTAAATTTCAATATTATTGACTCACTTATATTCAAAATTTCATGAGCGCTTATGAGTAGCGAAAAAACAATTCATTGCTGATCTCTGATTCAGACTATAAGAATGATTTTTTTTTACATAACTGTAGGAGGACTATGTATTAACAGGAAGGCAGGTGCGCTTAAAGTTTTTCAAACATACATAATTGGTCATTACAACCCTTCAGTCAGTATGTTGTGTGTGTTAATTTAATACACGAGTGGGGGGACCTCCAGATTAAAGTCGACTCCGAACGACAGATTTTTGAGATACTTTTTCATGACAATTTTTATTTACTCTCAGAGTTTTTCCTAGAAATCTGCTGAGAGGCAATCGCCGAAGAAATATTTTCTTAATTCTTTTTGTTGTAGTTGTCTGACCTGGGGTTTGAACCGTGACATCATGTGTAACAAGCCAATACACTACCTTATAGACTACGGCGACTACATTTGCTATAACTTTGCGATATTCATCGTTCTTGAAGAAGTCCATTGTACCGCTGGCTCACAAACAGCACCAAATAGTGTATCTTCCACGATGGATTGGTAGTTCTTGAACAGCATGTGGTTGTTCTTCATATTAAATTAGGTAGCTTTGCTCAATTCCCAAGCGTTTTATCTGCTGAGAGAAAGCCGTCGATGAAATATGTTTTTTATATTTCATTTTGTTAAGAGACATCTGACTTGGGGTTTGAACCGTGGCCTCACGTCTAATAATAACGTAAATGTATTGGAGACTATTCGGTGAAACAATGTGTAGAGCTTTCAACCCATCTGTCACTCTCTCAATCATTATTTGTTCTTTTTCCAATGAAATGAAATCTTTTTCTTTCTTTCTTTTTTTTGGTGTATTCATGTGATTAATTTATTTTCATTTTAAATCTCTATGAGGTACATTAGTATTGTTGTAGAAGTAATAGTGTGTGTGTGTGTGTATTCTTTTTAATAAATAAACAATAATAAATTAATAAATTATTGAAAATTAAGATAAAATAAATAAAATTTCCTTATAAACTGTCTAACAGAGCGTAGATTTCAATGGCGTTTTTAATCTTTGTTGTTAACGGTACGCAATTGTTCCAATTCGGCGCGTTCTTGCTTGTTGCGCAAGAGTGGCACGTTGTAGTCGAAAGCGTAGTAGAAACCTTTAGGATCTCCTTTCTCTTCGGGGCCTGGTACATAGGGTGGTTCCTGGTGAACGTATTCTTGTTGTTCGGCAGCGGATGGCTCATAACGGCCTTCTTGGGTTTGGTACTCGGGAGCAAAAGGATCAGGATTGTTACCATTGGCAGCAGCCAATTCACCCCAAAGTTTGAAATGTTCTTTTTCGGCCTTAAGGACAGCTGGAGTCTTGGTGGCTGGAGTTTTCAAATGAGCTGGACGATTGTCTTCAACGTGGAAACCACTCTTGTCGGCATAATAATTTGCAACGAAATCACGACCATGGGGTTGTACATATTTGTAGGTGCCAGAGACTGTGCCATCAGCATCTTTCTTTTCATTTTTGCCTTGATTCCAATCCTTATAGCCATAGGCGTATTGGCCCAAACCATCTTGACCATGATATTGATGAGCATCGTAGTGTTCCTCTACAAATTCTTCGGGATGTTCAATGACGCGGCCCATATATACGAATTCACCCTTTTCATTGCGATTTTCGGGCAATGGATTCTCACCAGTCTTGGGAGCATATTCAATATTATTGAGACCCTTTAGGTTAGCTTGATTGAGAAATTGTTGAGCTTCTTCGGGTGAAATATTAATTTTGAAAATATTCTCAGCCAACAAGGCAGTGGGTAAGACCTTAAAGAGAAAAATGGAATTAGTTTTAGGAACTGAAAAAGTAAATAAGGATAAGGAAGTTATACGATGTTTTCCTATAACTATAAGCTAATCCATAGATTTTAACCCAGTAGTTAGGCATGCTTTTGATAGAAATTTAAAAATATATATACCCAGAGAGAGTAAAAACAAAGACGTTTAAACATTAAAAACTACAGAATCTTCATATTTGTATCGTGATAGCAATCTCAAGCTGGAAATTGCTGAACTGCATAATGCATCTCATCTACATAAAACGTTTGACAGAATACATCAGTTTTTAATGGTTGTCTTGATAAGGAGAAAAACAAATCAAGTTTTAAAGGTACATGGATGGTAATACTTTGAATATCTTTTTTGTATATTGCGGATGTTGCTTTTAATAGTTTCCTAAGGCACAAAAGAAAAATCGTTGTCTAAGCCGTTTAACTATTGCGTTAAGGCAAAGAGTTTCCATTTGATGTAACCCGATAACGGGCTCTTATTTTCGAATAGCCTAGCAGAACTTTGAATTCGCCTTGTAGTCTAGTAGGTAGAACGTTGGCTTCTTAGACATGAGGCCACGGTTCGGACCCCAGGTCAGATATCTCCAACAAAATGAAATATGAAAGAGTATTTCTTCGACGACTTAGTGTCAGCAGATTTCTGGAAATAGCCAGGAAAAGTTTCTCTAAAATCCTGTCGTTCGAAGTGGACATTAAACTGTATGTTCCGCTACTCATGTATAAAATTAACACACGCCACATAAGTGGTGGAGAAGCTAGGTTATAATCCTGACTGAATGTTTGTAATGAAAAATATGTACTTAATGAATAGTTATCAGAAATTGTCTTAACACCTTACTAAGCTCCGTTAACTATATGAATCTGTGAATAGTTAGATAGATGGAGCGTTGACCTTTTTTTAATTTCTTCTATTTGGAATGTAAAACAACGTTTTCCAAAAAAAGACAAATTTCATAAGTTTATTTATTTATTTTGCCACACTTCGACTTTTGAAAAAATTACTGCCGTCATCAAAAGCATCATCTTAATAAAGAAGTCACTAGACGGATATTGAATAGTTGGGTAACCGGTTTAGATTCGTGTGTACGTTACCGTTGCGGTTGACAACCACAAACACACAGAAAAATTTATAAACAAAATAAGATAATTTAAATAAATTTTTCGTGTGCATTTCAAAAATAAATTCAAAAATTCATATGAAAAGAACAGAAAAACACAAAGTAAACAAAAACCCGGTTCACCCGGTTTTCTTTTAATGTATCCAACTTATAAATTGTTATTTTAATTACCAGGAACAACAAGAAATTGTTGATTTTAATTCAAGAATATTCCAAAAAGCGTCGTTAAACTAATCGCCATGAACTGTGATTATAAATGCAAAAATACCGGAACTTGACACAATGTGTTGCAAATATTATGACTATTTTGAAACAACTGGGCATTTTTAGTTGTAGAATTATGGTTGGCAACAGACGATCAATACTTTCTGACTCCGTCAAAAAAGTTTTGTTCTTTAATTTTAAACGTCAGCTTCTAGTTCTACATACTTTCTATTATTTTCAATTTCACTCGGAACTAAATTTTGAAAATTACAGAGGACAGACAGGAAATAACAATTCTTTCGCCGTAGCCTTGCAGGTAGTGTGTTGGCTTATTAGACCTGAGGCTACGGATCAAACCCCTGGTCAGGCATTTCCAACAAAACGGCGACTATCTTTCAGCAGATTTCTGGCAAAATAAAGTAAAATTGCCATGAGAAAGTTTCTCAAAAAATCTGTCGTCCGGAGTCGACTTTAAACTGTAGGTCCCTCCACTCGCGTGTAAAATTAAAACACACATCATTAGTGGTGTGAGAAACTATGTACATACGAGTGATCCAATTTATGGAATTTTAGAATGATGATTTCAATACTCTGGGCTTGTAATACACTTTTTCAATTTCTTTCAAAGTCACGCGATAGTCTTCCTGGCTTCACTTTACTGGCTTTACAAAACAAGCTGGAAAACGTACTAACTTTTGACGGTAGTATATAGGCAGATGCCTGTTAACAGCAACAGTATTTCCCTTTTAATAAAAACGAGCGAAATTCACAAACTTTTGGATTTATGCACGCAGCCTAGCAATTTCAAACAAACATCAAGTATGCTATCGCTAATGATAATTAAGTTTTTTGCTTTCCCCAGGGAAAGAGGACTTGTGGGATAAAATGGCAACAAGTTACCGAACAAAATGGTTGGTAGTTATACTGTAGTGTAGCTGTAAACGCAACATATATCCAATATCGTTTACCTTAGAAGCTTAAGAGTGGATCTATGAAAGCCCTCTATGTATATAAACATTTTTTTAAAATTTATCGCAAATTTTGTTACAAAATTTAATTTTTTAAATTGCGCCTTAATTAGTCTTTGCAGGTATTGTGTTTTATTATTATTATTATTATTATTATTTTTTTTTTTTTTGATAATTATATGATTTTGTCTATTTTTGTTTCACTTAATCAATTTCACACCATTCGAGTATATCTTAGAAATCGTATATTTTTTTAAACAAACAAAAAAAATTTTATTTAAATACTAACCACTAGAAATACACTGAACAAAATACTTTTCATTTTGTGTTTATTTTATTTAAATATATTTAAAAAATTTACAATATTTTCCACTTGAAATTATTATTTAAGATTTATTTCCGTTAAGGTCAGCTTCTTACGATTGTTAAAATGTGATTAACTTGTCTGATGTTAAAAGTCTTACTATTTATATAGAGATCTTCTCTAAAAACGAATTTCAAATAGAATACGTTGTTGAATATTTTAACAATAATGCAAAAATGATACAAAACAAAACAAAACGAGATGAAATGAAATATTAAAACAACAACAATACAGATAAAAACAAAAAAAAAACAACAGAAATTAAAAAGATGAAAAAAAAACATAATGTGAAGATGCTCTCAGAGCTGAAGTTAATTATCGTTCGTTTTGATTGTTTGTCTAGAATCTCTTTCAGCATCAGAATCAACATCATCTCAATGAATGATTTGCGCATGCTACGTCTGACGTTTAATCCGGTTTATTACTCACTTCAAATAAAACAAAACAAAGCAAAAAAAAACTTTAAAACAAATATGAAATAATTTATGTTTATGATAAGTCCAGAAACTACACACGATCTCAAATACATGCTATTGATCATAAATAGCGCTATTATGTTACCCTAAAATTAATTTCGCATCAAAAATTTTAAACAGAAAAACCCACTCGCCAAAGAAAAAGCCAAATATAAACATTTTAAAAATAACTCTGAACAGATTCTTAATTAAGGCGTAATTTTGACTTCACTTTGTAATAAACAAGTCATCTTTTGAAGCATTTTTGAGTTTTTATCCGAAAACATAATATCCTTCTCCATTATAAATATTGGGTTGTTATACTTTCCTTAAAGTTAGTGCTGTCTTATCTACCTATGATTAATTTTCTTGATGTTATCCTCTCAGGATATTCCAGTGGCTTCTGGTTGGGCTGTTTGAATGGGAATAAAGTCTCTTAGACTTTTATACTTTGAAAAAAAAAAAATGAATAATAAAAATCTCTTTGTGTTCTACGCACTCGAACTAGGGTTCTTTTTTAAGCGCTTTAAGTATTACATAACAAATTTAGAGTACGCCTGTAATATTTAAAGCCACTCTAATACAACAGTTTTTAAGTCATTCTTTCTTAAACATAATAGTGTTTCCAAAGCAATGTTTATAAGACTGGTTGAAAAATAAATCCAAGCAGTTGTGAGGTATAATAGAAAGTAATCCATTATATCTTCATAGAATTAAAATTTAATGGCGTTTGGTTTAAATATCCATTTTTTTTTGTTACGTACATAATTGGTCATTACAACCCTTCAGTCAGGATTATGACCTAGCCTTTCACACCACTTGTGTTGTGTGTATTAATTTTATATGTGATCGGCGAAACCTACATTTTAAAGTCGACTCAGAACGACAGATTTTTGAGAAACTTTTCATGGTAATTTAATTTACTCTCAGAGTTTTTGCCAGAAATCAGCTGAGGGGAAGTCGCCTAAGAAATATTCTTTAATTTTTTGTTTTGTTGAAAATGTCTGACCAGGGTTTTGAGCCGTGGCCCCAACACGCTACGTACTAGACTACAATGAGTTCTAGTTTTTTATTTGATAACTTTGATACTAGAAAGTATTTTCCTTATTCACAATCTTTACTTGAGGCGAAGTATTATTAAGGTGCTGTTGTGCCGGAGTATGTGCCATGAGAAGCACGATAAGTCCAAAACCATTGGGGATACCTTCTTCCAACGATCCTTGTTCGTATTGAAAGTTTGTCCGTAGAGGAGCACTTATGCTAATACTAGATGGTTGCTTTCCAATGCCAATAAATACGCTGTCAAATCTACTTAACCGTCAATTCTACATCCTTTGCCGTTTCCTTAGTCCCCTCAATCCCAACTAGAATGCCTTAAGGTCTTGAAGAAGTAGAGTGTTGGCTTATTCAACCCCTAACTCAGACATCTCGAACAAAACGAAATATAAAAAAATATTTCTTCGGCGATAGCAAATTTCTGGCGAAAACTTTGAGAGCAAATACAATTGCCATGAAAAGCTTTTAAAATATTTGTCGTTCAGAATCGACCTTAAACCTTGGGTCCCACTACTCATGGATAAAATTAACACACACTACTGTGGTGGTGTAACAAGCTGAATCGTAATCCTGATCAATTATGTATGTATGCATGTATGTAACTCTCCCTCGAATTGGAGCGTAGTGCATCACAATCAATTAAACTTCGCCAGACAGATAAGTTAATGCCTTGCCATAGAGAATGATGCTAAAGATAGGAGGAAGGAAAAGGAACCCCGAAAAACCTAGTCAAGAAAAGTATGTTGTTTTAAAAAAATGTATGAATATCGCATGCATAGGTTTGAAAGGGGTTAGCGTCCATAATAGCAAAAAATCTGTTCAAGCTACTTTAATACTACGTTAAGCCACTGACCAGCTATAACAAGTAGGAGTATATTGATTTTAAATATCGTATTATTAAATAAATTATTATAAGTACTTAAAAAAAATTAACAACAACGTAAAATATTTTAATTTACTGTTTAAACTGCCATGACATTAGCACCCTCATCATTTGTTTATTTGTCTCCTGTAATCATTGTAAATTACACACTAGACAGCAATACAAAAACAAATTTTTTTTATTTGTTTTTTATTTAATTGTTTTTTTTTTTATTATTTTTTAATTTTTCTTAAAAACATCAATAATTCTGAAATATCTTTTGTTGTTAATAAATTCTATTTGTTTCCTATAAAAGTCGGAATTAAATTTGTTAGTATTTCTGTAAGATTGCAGTGAGCTTTCAAGTCAGAAATTCGTTTTCAGGAAACTTAAAAAACATTAAATCTGTACATATGTATCTACAGACATACATAGATTTATAGTCAGGTAGATTGACACCAATATACTCCCAGTGTTCGCCGGAAAAGAAAACTGCGGAACACGTTGTGGTAAATGGACTAGGAATCAATAATCAGGAAGATTCTAAGAACAGGAAATACATTGGAAGAAGTTTTAAGATTCGGTGGACAAATTCCCTAAAACACAAAAAATATCGGGTGGGCCATCTATCGCGTTAAATTTCAAGCATCGGTTATTTCGAATCTGGCAATACTGATGTATGTCATTCTATTCTGTCACAAAATTCGGTATATTATCTCCACTCAACGTAATGAATCGATTTATGTTTGAGCAACGTTAGGATTTATTAGAAATTAATTTCCAAAACGAAGGCAATTGGTCGGAAATTGCACGAAAATGTCGTACAAAATTTGATCGCAGAGAAAGACCAACAGTGCTCGGTTGAGTTTACTGCTTAAGTTCGTGAAATTGGTATGATTATTGATGCGGCAAAATGTGAGCTTGGTCGTACAGTGCCGTACACCCGAAAATATCGAAGTTGTGGCTGAGAGTGTGCGTAAGAATCCATCAACATAAACTCGTCATAGTTCTCAAAAATTGAACATTTCAGGTCCCTGTTTACGTCGAATTTTGTGAAAAGATCTCGGTATGACGAATTACAAAGTGCAATTGGTTTAATAGTGTAAGTCGCATGACCGTCTGCTTCGTTTTCGCTTCGATGATGTCAATTTTGCCAAAAAAAAAATTCATCTTTTCGGATGAAGCTTATTTTCATCTTGGTGGGTACGCTAATAAGCAAAATTGCCGTATTTGGGGCTCTGAAAACCCAAACGTGGTCTTACAGAGGTCATTGCACCTATTACGAGTGACTGTTTGGCGCGGCTTGTGGAGTGGGGGCATCATTGGCCCATATTTGTTGGGAAATGAGAGCGGCGCATCCATTACGGTCAATGGAGACACCTATAGTACCATTATAACAGATTTCTTGTACCTGCTCTTCATGGTATTGATTTGAATGATGTTTGGTTTCAACTTGCATCTCATGCTTCAATCGATTTATTGCGTCAAACGTTTGATGGAAGTTTAATTAGCCGAAATGGCGATGTCAATTGGCCGCCAAGAAACTGCGATTTGACACCGTTGGACTATTTTCTTTGGGGCGCCGTTAAAGAAAAGTTTTGTGCCGGACATTGACGAACAAATTAGATTTTGTTACTAGGAATCCGGCATTCATTAGGTTTAAAATTTAAGAAGAATAATAAACAGATAGAAACAAAAGGAACGAGCAGAGAGATGTGTTTCATAAGAAAAAAAAACTTAATTTATACAATATATGACCACAAGTTAAGAACATGTTCTGTGTATTTATTTTATTTTTTGTTCTCGAAAAAAATTCTTAACAACGCTTTTAATCTGTCATATTTTGTCAACAAATGTTTCAATATTAAATGCGACAACACTGGGTATTTTGGTGAATAAAATACAATTTATTAAAATTGCCATTAAATTTGCATATGAATGGGACTTTTTCTTTTCTTTTTTTTTTTTGCGTTTAAATCAAGTTTATAAAGATGATGTAAATTCTATATTCGACTCGGAGACTCACAGACCTACCTAATTTCTAATATGAAATATCAGAAATTCATTCATCGTTAAAATTATACGTTTGTTTTTGCAAAGAATTTCAAAGGAAATGTTTTTCGAACTAAGCGTGCTGTTTTATAAGAAACATACACGAAATTTATTTGTTACGTTTTCTTAAAAGAAATATTTTTTTGGTGCCCTTAAAAATTGTCGTTGAAAACTCTGCCCTTAAATTGTTTAACCATTAACAGTACAGTATGGCTGCCTTCCAAAATGTATCAATACAAAGTTTGTATGCAGTTGTACTAATATATATAAACTATGTAGATATGCAAAGTAACGAAACAATGCATCAACTATAAATCCGATGCCTGATTGCTTTTTGAGTGCGTTAAAAATACACATTGAGACGTTTTGAAATAGAATACATTGTATATATTTTGTACAGCGGCATTATGAAACACGATACTTTGTTCAAACACAAAGCAACTAACATTTTGGAAGGCAGCCTATATTATTAAGGGTTTGATCATAGAACAACAGCGTGATTTCACTGTAAGCATCTTCACCTGACGTTATTACAACTGATCAAAAAACCATCTGTCTCAAGAATGCATCGATTTGCCGTACAGCTGTCCTTAAATGAATACCAATTATTACAGGACAACACATACATACACCCATAACAATCCTGGAACTCTATGGAGCCACTACAGCCAAAGAATGGCTGAGGTCATGCTGGAATGCTGAAAGTTGGAAATACGAAATCAATATTTTTAATGTGAGAAAGCTTTAAAGCTAACCAGCCCTTCGCGCATTAATACCTTACGGTAGTCCCGCGGGGGAAGAGTGGTTGAAGGATATCGGGAGTGGGTTTAGTAAGTAGGCACCAGCGATAGTGAATCGTGCACATTTTTTATGGAGCAAAAGTAACTTTAGATGAGCAGGAGGTAGGCTGAAAACCAAAAAAATCATAGCAGCCCTTCAGTCAGGACTACGTCCTACCTTCTCACGCCACTTATGTTGTGTGCGCTAATTTCATATATAACGGGCGGGACCTACAGATTTAAGTGGATTCCGAACGACAGATTTTTAAGAAAGTTTTCATGGTAATTTCCATCTCAGGAGATTTTTGCCAGAAATTTGCGGTGAAGAATTCGCCGAAGAAATATTTGTTCATATTTAGTTCTATTGGAGATGACCTGGGGTTTCAATATACTACTGACTGGACTGGACTTCGATGACTTTTCAGGAAACAGGAACCAAAAATTGAACGAAAATCTAACCAAAATCTACTGCTGATGAGTTAAGCCATGTCGTGTCAATAGAAAATACTTATAAGTCTCTGCATGAACATTTCGTACTAATTATGCTTATGAAGTTTTAATTAATTCTTACAAATTTATTCTGTTGTTGTCGTTTTTGTTTTCTATTGTTATTGTTTAACTAAATTTTAATTCTTTTGAAGATAACATAACAGTTTTCCATAGAAATCTGAATGAATCATAAATTTTAATCGATTAAAAGAACACGCGTTTTAAATTTATTTTTTTTAACTTGATTTTTTTGGAATTACAACCTGTTTGTTCTTCTATTCAACAAAAAATTCTAAGCTAATCTCACCAAAACCATAAAACCACAAAACCATAAAACATTATATTGGCAAGACGCTTAATAGTCTGCTAGAGTACCTAAAATACGTAATAAAATGAAAATAAAACAAAAAGAATTAGAAGTAGAAGAAGAAAAAAAACTACGATCATTTTTAATAAATGTTTTCTTTATTAATTAATTATATTTAAACATAAAAGGCAGTAAATATTTCTTATAAAAGTTAAGAAATACAATGCAAAAGTGTTTTTAACAAATCACCGTCATTAGTTACGTCAAACAGTTTTTGTGTCTTGTTTTTAGGCGGTAATTCGGGATGCCACTTAAGTTCTGTAATTATTTTCATTTGTTATGGGATCAAAAGTTCATTCGTTGTTTATTTAATTTTATATTTATTTCCTTATAATTCGTGTCATTGATTTGATAATTTCTATTGTAAATCAATTTGAAATACTTAATCATTGATAACTATCTCCAGCATTTCAACCTTGAGCATGCCAACATTGTGCAACAAAAATAAAAATAAAAATCAAAAATTACTTAGGCCTACTTAGAAAATTAAAGTACAGGCTTTAACAAAATGAAGTTGCCTTAGTCTAGTAAGTATATTATTAGACGTGAGACCACGATTCAAACCCGAAGTCAGACATCTTCAACAGAACGAAATAGGAAATACTTCTTCGGCGACTTCCTCTCAACGGATTTCTCGCAAAAAGTTCTGAGAGTACACAGGGCCACAAAAGTATACATACGGTTAACAAATTTCAGATAATTTTTAATTAATCCGTTTTCATTGAAAATCTTTATAATTGTCTGACAACTTTCCTCGATTTTAAGACGGTCTTTTGCATTGGTTAAAAAATTTCTGAAATTTGTTAACTTTGGGCCTGTGTAGGGACAAAAGTATACATACGATTAACAAATTCCTGAACCAATGCAAAAGACCGTCTTAAAATCGAAAAGATTGGTTCAGAAATTTGTGAAGTTTGTTAATCGTATGTATACTTTTGTGGCTGAGTGTAAATGGGAATTGTCAAGAAAAATTGCTAAAAAAAAAATCTGTCGTTCGGAGTCCGCTTTAAAATGTAGGTCTCACCGCTCATGTATAAAATTAACACACACACACAACATAAGTGGTGCGAGAAGCTAGGTGGTAATACTGACTGAAGGCTTGTAATGACCAATTTTGTATGTATTTTAAGCACCATATTATATTTGCAATTTCTAACCATAATAGTTGGAAACTGTGTTTGATGATACATGTTCAGTTTCCTGGCAATGTAAACACTGCTTACCGGTCTTTTGCAATTTTTTTCCATGATTTCATTGGTCATTCAAACGAACAAACCATTTTGCTGCTCTTATTCTAGTTGCAACATCGTCACCGTAAACTTTAAAACATTTGTCAGCAAGTTGCTTTGTATTATTATATTTTCTATAATAGAAATGCAAAATATGACGTTAATATCAGCAATTCTTACTTATTTTTTTCAAGTAGACGTCTTTCAAAAATGCTATAATGTTGCCTGAGGCTTTTATCGAAAATTTTGTTATCGAAATTTCTCAAACAACAAGTTTTCCAAAAAATTTTGAAACGTTCATAAACCCATCGTACTTTTTCAAATATGTTCTTGTACTCATTAGCTGCTCGAAGAGATTTATTTAATTAATACGAAAGACTTAAGACACAAACCTTATAATTTGTTACCACCAAAGCTTTATAAGTATAATTCTTTAATGTTAACAAGAAATTTAACTGGCACTCTTTGAAATGATTATAATTAATGGCGAGACTGTTCAACTATGTATTAGCTTTGTTGCATGGTGTTGTTTGCATTTGCATTGTAACAGAATATTTTTAATTTTTAGCTGTTTTTTGTTTATTTTTTTTATTTTCGTTACTTTTTTTTTCGATTATACTAACAAATTGCGCAATATTTTGTTTAACTATTGTGTGGAATTTCCACACATAATAAAACAAATAAAATTTAAAAAATTGTATTTAATTAATCGTTAATTTTTTTTAATTCTTTTTTTCTAAAGTTAAATAAAATGTTTATTTAAGAAACATTTTTGTTCGACTATTTATTATCAGAGTTTTTTTCATTATTTCATGATTATTATTATTATGTATACATAGTTAAATTAAGTAATATTTCAGTTGAAGTTCATTAATCACGCCAGGGCTTACAAATTTAAATTTTTATTATAAAAGTGAATGCTTATCTAACAATTAATTACTGATGGTTTGCAAACATTTTAAAATTTTCTTAGAGTAAGAATAATTAGCAATTAATTCTTGTTCTAAGTAAATGAAATAAAAGCATAAAAAACTTAATGATCTGTATTTCCTATTGTATTGTACATACATACATAATTGGTCACTACAATCCTTCAGTCAGGATTACGACCTAACTTCTCACACCACTTATGTTGCGTATGTTATTTTTATACATGAGAGTCAAGACCTACAGTTTAACCCATTTACAGCCAAACAAAAACTACAAGTTAAATTTTTAAAATTTCAATGTATCTTTATTTTTAACAATGCAAAAAAACAGAAACGTAAAAAAAAGTAAAAAAAAATAAAACTCAGGACATTAGAGGGGTGTACCCAAATTGGTAAAATGGCCACTTATGAGTGATATTTTGCAAATAAAAATGTTTTCAACGCAAAGCGTTTTTTGCATTTTTTGCAACTCCAGCGGCTTCTATTGTGGCAGATGACACAACGCACACGCTTAGGAAGCTTTTCTGGAACATGATCTGCGCCGTCTAGATGTAGACCCTTAATATTTGATAACGAAGGGCGAGCAGAATGTCTTTTGGACGACTGTTTTAGATAAAGCCTAGCTATGGATCGACGAAATTGTAATTGATTCATAGCATTTTCTTCACAAAATTCATGTAGGCGCCACGCATTTGATATAGCCATATCAACCATGTACGTAAATAAACAGAAGACCGTTGTGCAAATACTGTTATCCTTCCAGCATTCCAGGACATTTCTTAGTGCGGTTTTCTCGGATTGTTCCTGTGGCACGCTAACGTAAATTACGCAAATTATTGAGTAACTCAAAACTTGTAAAAAAATTATCAAAAAAGATTTTGTGGTTGGCAGGATTCATGGTAAATTTTTGTAGCAGCATTTTCACAACCCTAGTACCGAATGGCTCAGAAACAGGTGTAGTTGATTTCGCACAATAAATATCAAAGCAGTAACAATATCCAGAGGAACTTGCTGCAACCCAGTTTTTATAACCAAACCGAATAGGTTTACCTCGAATATACTGTTTTGCTGAATGTAGACCGTAATATTTCACCATGGATTCGTCGATAGAAACATGTTCGTGGAAAACATCCCATTGGTTAAATTTTCTGATAAGAATATCAGCAAGTTGACGTACTTTAAACATTTTCTCACTAGTTTTTGCAGCGTCGTTAGTAGCATACTTGTGGCCATTGTACCCAAATTGGAACATTATTATTATAAGTTTTCTAAAATCTTATATATTTGTTGTATGAAACTAAAAATGCTTTTCAATGTTTCACTGTTTACTGAAATTAAATTTTGTAATACAAATAACGACTATAAGCTTTAGCTAGAAAATATAACTTTGGTTTCCATTGACCGACCTCTACATGTGTATTATTAGTGAAGTTTAATAGATTATTACAACAATAACAATAAATGTAGTTAAATTTCTTCATTTAATATTTATTCAGAGCACTTTCCACTATTCAATAATGCAAAAATAAATAAACTACAGTAAACAGGTTTTTTATACAGCCTTAATAATTAAGTGTTCCCAAATTGGCACAGTGACCGTAAATGGGTTAAAGTCTACTCCTAACGACAGATTTTTGAGAAACTGTTTCATGGCAGTTTTTTAGTCTCACAGTTTTTGCCAGACATCTGCTGAGAAGTCGCCAAAGAAATATTTCATTTTTCGTTCTGTTGTAAATGACTAACTTGAGCTTTAACAGAGGCACACTACCTACTAGACTACGGCGACTTTAATTTCACTCAATCCAAGTCTAAATTTAATAAATACGGCAATAACCTGGTACCACCAATTTTAATAGTAAATAATTGCGTAACGGCCGTACAAACGCGAAAGTTGGCGAATGTTCTGGGCGCTCAATTATTCATCTGAAACGGCAAATATTCCGGCAATTTATTTATTTACTCACAAATCTTTAAGTTTAGGTCCTTAGCTTTCGTTTGCTACCAAATTAATGCAAATTGATGTTAAAAAGGCAAAGTTATAAGAGTTTACATTTAATCTGCCTAAATATCTTAAAGTGGGCGTGGCAAAAACTGTAAAAACTTGCCTTATGCAGCATCAATTGTCATAAATTTGGTAGCAGATAAAAGCTAAAAATCCCCACTATTATTTCCTTACATTATTTGCTACGCCCACTCTTCTTTTTTTCTTTTTTCTACGAAACGTGCAAAGTTAGAAGCTAATACATTTATTCGACAAGAATTTTGAATAGAAAAACTGTTTCTGTGTGTGTGTGAGTGATGAAGACCTCGTTATAGAGCTCTGGCCTTTCCAGTGGGACCACTTTTATTTGAATATGTCCAATGGATCCGGAGTTATAAGCGTTTAAACATTTTTGTTTACCGATATTTGCTTGCTATGTGATCCTGTTGGCCTGGTATTTGACAAAAAAAAGTCGACAAGAATTTTGAATAGAAAAACTGTTTCCGTGTGTGTGTGAGTGTTGAAGACCTTGTTTATACTTTCAAAGTTAAACTTTCTCGACTTGGACTTGGACTTGCTCGTTTTTATTTTGGCTCTATCTGAAAGTACGAGCTCTGGCCTTTCCAATGGGACTACTTTCATTTTAATATGTCCGATGGATCCAGAGTTATGAGCGTTTAAGCGTTTGTATTTTCCTCTGGACTTTTTGGACTTGGCCTTGGACTTGCTCTTATTTATTTTGGCTCTATCTGAAAGGACGAGCTCTGGCCTTTCCAGTGGAACCACTTTTATTTTAATAGGTCCATTGGATCCGGAGGTATAAGCGTTTAAACATTTTTGTTTATCGATATTTGCTTGCTATGTGATCCTGTTGGCCTGGTATTTGACAAAGAAAAGTCGACAAGAATTTTGAATAGAAAAACTGTTTCCGTGTGTGTGTGAGTGTTGAAGACCTTGTTTATACTTTCAAAGTTAAACTTTCTCGACTTGGACTTGGACTTGCTCGTTTTTATTTTGGCTCTATCTGAAAGTACGAGCTGTGGCCTTTCCAGTGGGACCACTTTTATTTGAATAGGTCCAATGGATCCGGTTTATAAGCTGAATTCTGTTGGCCTGGTATTCGCAGAAAATTTTTGAAAAGTTTGAGAATATTTTTCGATAACTCGGAAACTATAAGAGATAATGACAATCGGTTTTCACCATGCGACAGGAAAAAACATCAGCTTTCCAACAATATATAAACTCGCCCCCAAACATTAAATACCGCCTGAAATATAAGGCATTATATATAAGAAAACAGTATATTTCTTAGAAGGCGTGGCATTTGTGGGCGGAAATAAATTTTGCTAAATAGCTGATGTTTTTTTCTATCGTATAGCGAAAACTCATTGTCATTATCTCTTATAGCTTCCGAGTTATAAGCAATATTGTAAAAGTGTTTAACAAAAAACACTTCCTGCTGAATTCTGTTGGCCTGGTATTCGCAGAAAATTTTTGAAAAGTTTGAGAATATTTTTCGACATACACACACACACACGCACATGTACAATCGTATAACAATTTTACATTTGTGCGAATATCTCGGAAACTATAAGAGATAATGACAATCGGTTTTCACCATGCGACAGGAAAAAACATCAGCTTTCCAACAATATATAAACTCGCCCCCAAACATTAAATACCGCCTGAAATATAAGGCATTATATATAAGAAAACAGTATATTTCTTAGAAGGCGTGGCATTTGTGGGCGGAAATAAATTTTGCTAAATAGCTGATGTTTTTTTCTATCGTAAAGCGAAAACTCATTGTCATTATCTCTTATAGTTTCCGAGTTATAAGCAAAATTCTAAAATTGTTTAACAAAAAACACTTCCTGCTGAATTCTGTTGGCCTGGTATTCGCAGAAAATTTTTGAAAAGTTTGAGAATATTTTTCGACATACACACACACACGCACATGTACAATCGTATAACAATTTTACATTTGTGCGAATATCTCGGAAACTATAAGAGATAATGACAATCGGTTTTCACCATGCGACAGGAAAAAACATCAGCTTTCCAACAATATATAAACTCGCCCCCAAACATTAAATACCGCCTGAAATATAAGGCATTATATATAAGAAAACAGTATATTTCTTAGAAGGCGTGGCATTTGTGGGCGGAAATAAATTTTGCTAAATAGCTGATGTTTTTTTCTATCGTATAGCGAAAACTCATTGTCATTATCTCTTATAGCTTCCGAGTTATAAGCAAAATTGTAAAAGTGTTTAACAAAAAACACTTCCTGCTGAATTCTGTTGGCCTGGTATTCGCAGAAAATTTTTGAAAAGTTTGAGAATATTTTTCGACATACACACACACACGCACATGTACAATCGTATAACAATTTTACATTTGTGCGAATATCTCGGAAACTATAAGAGATAATGACAATCGGTTTTCACCATGCGACAGGAAAAAACATCAGCTTTCCAACAATATATAAACTCGCCCCCAAACATTAAATACCGCCTGAAATATAAGGCATTATATATAAGAAAACAGTATATTTCTTAGAAGGCGTGGCATTTGTGGGCGGAAATAAATTTTGCTAAATAGCTGATGTTTTTTTCTATCGTATAGCGAAAACTCATTGTCATTATCTCTTATAGCTTCCGAGTTATAAGCAAAATTGTAAAAGTGTTTAACAAAAAACACTTCCTGCTGAATTCTGTTGGCCTGGTATTCGCAGAAAATTTTTGAAAAGTTTGAGAATATTTTTCGACATACACACACACACGCACATGTACAATCGTATAACAATTTTACATTTGTGCGAATATCTCGGAAACTATAAGAGATAATGACAATCGGTTTTCACCATGCGACAGGAAAAAACATCAGCTTTCCAACAATATATAAACTCGCCCCCAAACATTAAATACCGCCTGAAATATAAGGCATTATATATAAGAAAACAGTATATTTCTTAGAAGGCGTGGCATTTGTGGGCGGAAATAAATTTTGCTAAATAGCTGATGTTTTTTTCTATCGTATAGCGAAAACTCATTGTCATTATCTCTTATAGCTTCCGAGTTATAAGCAAAATTGTAAAAGTGTTTAACAAAAAACACTTCCTGCTGAATTCTGTTGGCCTGGTATTCGCAGAAAATTTTTGAAAAGTTTGAGAATATTTTTCGACATACACACACACACACGCACATGTACAAACATTAAATACCGCCTGAAATATAAGGCATTATATATAAGAAAACAGTATATTTCTTAGAAGGCGTGGCATTTGTGGGCGGAAATAAATTTTGCTAAATAGCTGATGTTTTTTTCTATCGTATAGCGAAAACTCATTGTCATTATCTCTTATAGCTTCCGAGTTATAAGCAAAATTGTAAAAGTGTTTAACAAAAAACACTTCCTGCTGAATTCTGTTGGCCTGGTATTCGCAGAAAATTTTTGAAAAGTTTGAGAATATTTTTCGACATACACACACACACACGCACATGTACAATCGTATAACAATTTTACATTTGTGCGAATATCTCGGAAACTATAAGAGATAATGACAATCGGTTTTCACCATGCGACAGGAAAAAACATCAGCTTTCCAACAATATATAAACTCGCCCCCAAACATTAAATACCGCCTGAAATATAAGGCATTATGTATAAGAAAACAGTATATTTCTTAGAAGGCGTGGCATTTGTGGGCGGAAATAAATTTTGCTAAATAGCTGATGTTTTTTTTCTATCGTATAGCGAAAACTCATTGTCATTATCTCTTATAGCTTCCGAGTTATAAGCAAAATTGTAAAAGTGTTTAACAAAAAACACTTCCTGCTGAATTCTGTTGGCCTGGTATTCGCAGAAAATTTTTGAAAAGTTTGAGAATATTTTTCGACATACACACACACACACGCACATGTACAATCGTATAACAATTTTACATTTGTGCGAATATCTCGGAAACTATAAGAGATAATGACAATCGGTTTTCACCATGCGACAGGAAAAAACATCAGCTTTCCAACAATATATAAACTCGCCCCCAAACATTAAATACCGCCTGAAATATAAGGCATTATATATAAGAAAACAGTATATTTCTTAGAAGGCGTGGCATTTGTGGGCGGAAATAAATTTTGCTAAATAGCTGATTTTTTTTTCTATCGTATAGCGAAAACTCATTGTCATTATCTCTTATAGTTTCCAAGTTATAAGCAAAATTCTAAAATTGTTTAACAAAAAACACTTCCTGCTGAATTCTGTTGGCCTGGTATTCGCAGAAAATTTTTGAAAAGTTTGAGAATATTTTTCGACATACACACACACACGCACATGTACAATCGTATAACAATTTTACATTTGTGCGAATATCTCGGAAACTATAAGAGATAATGACAATCGGTTTTCACCATGCGACAGGAAAAAACATCAGCTTTCCAACAATATATAAACTCGCCCACAAACATTAAATACCGCCTGAAATATAAGGCATTATATATAAGAAAACAGTATATTTCTTAGAAGGCGTGGCATTTGTGGGCGGAAATAAATTTTGCTAAATAGCTGATGTTTTTTTCTATCGTATAGCGAAAACTCATTGTCATTATCTCTTATAGCTTCCGAGTTATAAGCAAAATTGTAAAAGTGTTTAACAAAAAACACTTCCTGCTGAATTCTGTTGGCCTGGTATTCGCAGAAAATTTTTGAAAAGTTTGAGAATATTTTTCGACATACACACACACACACGCACATTTACAATCGTATAACAATTTTACATTTGTGCGAATATCTCGGAAACTATAAGAGATAATGACAATCGGTTTTCACCATGCGACAGGAAAAAACATCAGCTTTCCAACAATATATAAACTCGCCCCCAAACATTAAATACCGCCTGAAATATAAGGCATTATATATAAGAAAACAGTATATTTCTTAGAAGGCGTGGCATTTGTGGGCGGAAATAAATTTTGCTAAATAGCTGATGTTTTTTTCTATCGTATAGCGAAAACTCATTGTCATTATCTCTTATAGTTTCCGAGTTATAAGCAAAATTCTAAAATTGTTTAACAAAAAACACTTCCTGCTGAATTCTGTTGGCCTGGTATTCGCAGAAAATTTTTGAAAAGTTTGAGAATATTTTTCGACATACACACACACACACGCACATTTACAATCGTATAACAATTTTACATTTGTGCGAATATCTCGGAAACTATAAGAGATAATGACAATCGGTTTTCACCATGCGACAGGAAAAAACATCAGCTTTCCAACAATATATAAACTCGCCCCCAAACATTAAATACCGCCTGAAATATAAGGCATTATATATAAGAAAACAGTATATTTCTTAGAAGGCGTGGCATTTGTGGGCGGAAATAAATTTTGCTAAATAGCTGATGTTTTTTTCTATCGTATAGCGAAAACTCATTGTCATTATCTCTTATAGTTTCCGAGTTATAAGCAAAATTCTAAAATTGTTTAACAAAAAACACTTCCTGCTGAATTCTGTTGGCCTGGTATTCGCAGAAAATTTTTGAAAAGTTTGAGAATATTTTTCGACATACACACACACACGCACATGTACAATCGTATAACAATTTTACATTTGTGCGAATATCTCGGAAACTATAAGAGATAATGACAATCGGTTTTCACCATGCGACAGGAAAAAACATCAGCTTTCCAACAATATATAAACTCGCCCCCAAACATTAAATACCGCCTGAAATATAAGGCATTATATATAAGAAAACAGTATATTTCTTAGAAGGCGTGGCATTTGTGGGCGGAAATAAATTTTGCTAAATAGCTGATGTTTTTTTCTATCGTATAGCGAAAACTCATTGTCATTATCTCTTATAGCTTCCGAGTTATAAGCAAAATTGTAAAAGTGTTTAACAAAAAACACTTCCTGCTGAATTCTGTTGGCCTGGTATTCGCAGAAAATTTTTGAAAAGTTTGAGAATATTTTTCGACATACACACACACACACGCACATGTACAATCGTATAACAATTTTACATTTGTGCGAATATCTCGGAAACTATAAGAGATAATGACAATCGGTTTTCACCATGCGACAGGAAAAAACATCAGCTTTCCAACAATATATAAACTCGCCCCCAAACATTAAATACCGCCTGAAATATAAGGCATTATATATAAGAAAACAGTATATTTCTTAGAAGGCGTGGCATTTGTGGGCGGAAATAAATTTTGCTAAATAGCTGCTGTTTTTTTCTATCGTATAGCGAAAACTCATTGTCATTATCTCTTATAGTTTCCGAGTTATAAGCAAAATTGTAAAAGTGTTTAACAAAAAACACTTCCTGCTGAATTCTGTTGGCCTGGTATTCGCAGAAAATTTTTGAAAAGTTTGAGAATATTTTTCGACATACACACACACACACGCACATGTACAATCGTATAACAATTTTACATTTGTGCGAATATATCGGAAACTATAAGAGATAATGACAATCGGTTTTCACCATGCGACAGGAAAAAACATCAGCTTTCCAACAATATATAAACTCGCCCCCAAACATTAAATACCGCCTGAAATATAAGGCATTATATATAAGAAAACAGTATATTTCTTAGAAGGCGTGGCATTTGTGGGCGGAAATAAATTTTGCTAAATAGCTGATGTTTTTTTCTATCGTATAGCGAAAACTCATTGTCATTATCTCTTATAGCTTCCGAGTTATAAGCAAAATTGTAAAAGTGTTTAACAAAAAACACTTCCTGCTGAATTCTGTTGGCCTGGTATTCGCAGAAAATTTTTGAAAAGTTTGAGAATATTTTTCGACATACAGACACACACACGCACATGTACAATCGTATAACAATTTTACATTTGTGCGAATATCTCGGAAACTATAAGAGATAATGACAATCGGTTTTCACCATGCGACAGGAAAAAACATCAGCTTTCCAACAATATATAAACTCGCCCCCAAACATTAAATACCGCCTGAAATATAAGGCATTATATATAAGAAAACAGTATATTTCTTAGAAGGCGTGGCATTTGTGGGCGGAAATAAATTTTGCTAAATAGCTGATGTTTTTTTCTATCGTATAGCGAAAACTCATTGTCATTATCTCTTATAGCTTCCGAGTTATAAGCAAAATTGTAAAAGTGTTTAACAAAAAACACTTCCTGCTGAATTCTGTTGGCCTGGTATTCGCAGAAAATTTTTGAAAAGTTTGAGAATATTTTTCGACATACACACACACACACGCACATGTACAATCGTATAACAATTTTACATTTGTGCGAATATCTCGGAAACTATAAGAGATAATGACAATCGGTTTTCACCATGCGACAGGAAAAAACATCAGCTTTCCAACAATATATAAACTCGCCCACAAACATTAAATACCGCCTGAAATATAAGGCATTATATATAAGAAAACAGTATATTTCTTAGAAGGCGTGGCATTTGTGGGCGGAAATAAATTTTGCTAAATAGCTGATGTTTTTTTCTATCGTATAGCGAAAACTCATTGTCATTATCTCTTATAGCTTCCGAGTTATAAGCAAAATTGTAAAAGTGTTTAACAAAAAACACTTCCTGCTGAATTCTGTTGGCCTGGTATTCGCAGAAAATTTTTGAAAAGTTTGAGAATATTTTTCGACATACACACACACACACGCACATTTACAATCGTATAACAATTTTACATTTGTGCGAATATCTCGGAAACTATAAGAGATAATGACAATCGGTTTTCACCATGCGACAGGAAAAAACATCAGCTTTCCAACAATATATAAACTCGCCCCCAAACATTAAATACCGCCTGAAATATAAGGCATTATATATAATAAAACAGTATATTTCTTAGAAGGCGTGGCATTTGTGGGCGGAAATAAATTTTGCTAAATAGCTGCTGTTTTTTTCTATCGTATAGCGAAAACTCATTGTCATTATCTCTTATAGTTTCCGAGTTATAAGCAAAATTGTAAAAGTGTTTAACAAAAAACACTTCCTGCTGAATTCTGTTGGCCTGGTATTCGCAGAAAATTTTTGAAAAGTTTGAGAATATTTTTCGACATACACACACACACACGCACATGTACAATCGTATAACAATTTTACATTTGTGCGAATATCTCGGAAACTATAAGAGATAATGACAATCGGTTTTCACCATGCGACAGGAAAAAACATCAGCTTTCCAACAATATATAAACTCGCCCACAAACATTAAATACCGCCTGAAATATAAGGCATTATATATAAAAAAACAGTATATTTCTTAGAAGGCGTGGCATTTGTGGGCGGAAATAAATTTTGCTAAATAGCTGATGTTTTTTTCTATCGTATAGCGAAAACTCATTGTCATTATCTCTTATAGCTTCCGAGTTATAAGCAAAATTGTAAAAGTGTTTAACAAAAAACACTTCCTGCTGAATTCTGTTGGCCTGGTATTCGCAGAAAATTTTTGAAAAGTTTGAGAATATTTTTCGACATACACACACACACACGCACATGTACAATCGTATAACAATTTTACATTTGTGCGAATATCTCGGAAACTATAAGAGATAATGGCAATCGGTTTTCACCATGCGACAGGAAAAAACATCAGCTTTCCAACAATATATAAACTCGCCCCCAAACATTAAATACCGCCTGAAATATAAGGCATTATATATAAGAAAACAGTATATTTCTTAGAAGGCGTGGCATTTGTGGGCGGAAATAAATTTTGCTAAATAGCTGATGTTTTTTTTCTATCGTATAGCGAAAACTCATTGTCATTATCTCTTATAGCTTCCGAGTTATAAGCAAAATTGTAAAAGTGTTTAACAAAAAACACTTCCTGCTGAATTCTGTTGGCCTGGTATTCGCAGAAAATTTTTGAAAAGTTTGAGAATATTTTTCGACATACACACACACACACGCACATGTACAATCGTATAACAATTTTACATTTGTGCGAATATCTCGGAAACTATAAGAGATAATGACAATCGGTTTTCACCATGCGACAGGAAAAAACATCAGCTTTCCAACAATATATAAACTCGCCCCCAAACATTAAATACCGCCTGAAATATAAGGCATTATATATAATAAAACAGTATATTTCTTAGAAGGCGTGGCATTTGTGGGCGGAAATAAATTTTGCTAAATAGCTGCTGTTTTTTTCTATCGTATAGCGAAAACTCATTGTCATTATCTCTTATAGTTTCCGAGTTATAAGCAAAATTGTAAAAGTGTTTAACAAAAAACACTTCCTGCTGAATTCTGTTGGCCTGGTATTCGCAGAAAATTTTTGAAAAGTTTGAGAATATTTTTCGACATACACACACACACACGCACATGAACAATCGTATAACAATTTTACATTTGTGCGAATATCTCGGAAACTATAAGAGATAATGACAATCGGTTTTCACCATGCGACAGGAAAAAACATCAGCTTTCCAACAATATATAAACTCGCCCACAAACATTAAATACCGCCTGAAATATAAGGCATTATATATAAGAAAACAGTATATTTCTTAGAAGGCGTGGCATTTGTGGGCGGAAATAAATTTTGCTAAATAGCTGATGTTTTTTTCTATCGTATAGCGAAAACTCATTGTCATTATCTCTTATAGTTTCCGAGTTATAAGCAAAATTCTAAAATTGTTTAACAAAAACACTTCCTGCTGAATTCTGTTGGCCTGGTATTCGCAGAAAATTTTTGAAAAGTTTGAGAATATTTTTCGACATACACACACACACGCACATGTACAATCGTATAACAATTTTACATTTGTGCGAATATCTCGGAAACTATAAGAGATAATGACAATCGGTTTTCACCATGCGACAGGAAAAAACATCAGCTTTCCAACAATATATAAACTCGCCCACAAACATTAAATACCGCCTGAAATATAAGGCATTATATATAAGAAAACAGTATATTTCTTAGAAGGCGTGGCATTTGTGGGCGGAAATAAATTTTGCTAAATAGCTGCTGTTTTTTTCTATCGTATAGCGAAAACTCATTGTCATTATCTCTTATAGTTTCCGAGTTATAAGCAAAATTGTAAAAGTGTTTAACAAAAAACACTTCCTGCTGAATTCTGTTGGCCTGGTATTCGCAGAAAATTTTTGAAAAGTTTGAGAATATTTTTCGACATACACACACACACACGCACATGTACAATCGTATAACAATTTTACATTTGTGCGAATATCTCGGAAACTATAAGAGATAATGACAATCGGTTTTCACCATGCGACAGGAAAAAACATCAGCTTTCCAACAATATATAAACTCGCCCCCAAACATTAAATACCGCCTGAAATATAAGGCATTATATATAATAAAACAGTATATTTCTTAGAAGGCGTGGCATTTGTGGGCGGAAATAAATTTTGCTAAATAGCTGCTGTTTTTTTCTATCGTATAGCGAAAACTCATTGTCATTATCTCTTATAGTTTCCGAGTTATAAGCAAAATTGTAAAAGTGTTTAACAAAAAACACTTCCTGCTGAATTCTGTTGGCCTGGTATTCGCAGAAAATTTTTGAAAAGTTTGAGAATATTTTTCGACATACACACACACACACGCACATGTACAATCGTATAACAATTTTACATTTGTGCGAATATCTCGGAAACTATAAGAGATAATGACAATCGGTTTTCACCATGCGACAGGAAAAAACATCAGCTTTCCAACAATATATAAACTCGCCCCCAAACATTAAATACCGCCTGAAATATAAGGCATTATATATAAGAAAACAGTATATTTCTTAGAAGGCGTGGCATTTGTGGGCGGAAATAAATTTTGCTAAATAGCTGATGTTTTTTTCTATCGTATAGCGAAAACTCATTGTCATTATCTCTTATAGTTTCCGAGTTATAAGCAAAATTCTAAAATTGTTTAACAAAAACACTTCCTGCTGAATTCTGTTGGCCTGGTATTCGCAGAAAATTTTTGAAAAGTTTGAGAATATTTTTCGACATACACACACACACGCACATGTACAATCGTATAACAATTTTACATTTGTGCGAATATCTCGGAAACTATAAGAGATAATGACAATCGGTTTTCACCATGCGACAGGAAAAAACATCAGCTTTCCAACAATATATAAACTCGCCCACAAACATTAAATACCGCCTGAAATATAAGGCATTATATATAAGAAAACAGTATATTTCTTAGAAGGCGTGGCATTTGTGGGCGGAAATAAATTTTGCTAAATAGCTGATGTTTTTTTCTATCGTATAGCGAAAACTCATTGTCATTATCTCTTATAGCTTCCGAGTTATAAGCAAAATTGTAAAAGTGTTTAACAAAAAACACTTCCTGCTGAATTCTGTTGGCCTGGTATTCGCAGAAAATTTTTGAAAAGTTTGAGAATATTTTTCGACATACACACACACACACACGCACATTTACAATCGTATAACAATTTTACATTTGTGCGAATATCTCGGAAACTATAAGAGATAATGACAATCGGTTTTCACCATGCGACAGGAAAAAACATCAGCTTTCCAACAATATATAAACTCGCCCCCAAACATTAAATACCGCCTGAAATATAAGGCATTATATATAATAAAACAGTATATTTCTTAGAAGGCGTGGCATTTGTGGGCGGAAATAAATTTTGCTAAATAGCTGCTGTTTTTTTCTATCGTATAGCGAAAACTCATTGTCATTATCTCTTATAGTTTCCGAGTTATAAGCAAAATTGTAAAAGTGTTTAACAAAAAACACTTCCTGCTGAATTCTGTTGGCCTGGTATTCGCAGAAAATTTTTGAAAAGTTTGAGAATATTTTTCGACATACACACACACACACGCACATGTACAATCGTATAACAATTTTACATTTGTGCGAATATCTCGGAAACTATAAGAGATAATGACAATCGGTTTTCACCATGCGACAGGAAAAAACATCAGCTTTCCAACAATATATAAACTCGCCCACAAACATTAAATACCGCCTGAAATATAAGGCATTATATATAAAAAAACAGTATATTTCTTAGAAGGCGTGGCATTTGTGGGCGGAAATAAATTTTGCTAAATAGCTGATGTTTTTTTCTATCGTATAGCGAAAACTCATTGTCATTATCTCTTATAGCTTCCGAGTTATAAGCAAAATTTTAAAAGTGTTTAACAAAAAACACTTCCTGCTGAATTCTGTTGGCCTGGTATTCGCAGAAAATTTTTGAAAAGTTTGAGAATATTTTTCGACATACACACACACACACGCACATGTACAATCGTATAACAATTTTACATTTGTGCGAATATCTCGGAAACTATAAGAGATAATGGCAATCGGTTTTCACCATGCGACAGGAAAAAACATCAGCTTTCCAACAATATATAAACTCGCCCCCAAACATTAAATACCGCCTGAAATATAAGGCATTATATATAAGAAAACAGTATATTTCTTAGAAGGCGTGGCATTTGTGGGCGGAAATAAATTTTGCTAAATAGCTGATGTTTTTTTTCTATCGTATAGCGAAAACTCATTGTCATTATCTCTTATAGCTTCCGAGTTATAAGCAAAATTGTAAAAGTGTTTAACAAAAAACACTTCCTGCTGAATTCTGTTGGCCTGGTATTCGCAGAAAATTTTTGAAAAGTTTGAGAATATTTTTCGACATACACACACACACACGCACATGTACAATCGTATAACAATTTTACATTTGTGCGAATATCTCGGAAACTATAAGAGATAATGACAATCGGTTTTCACCATGCGACAGGAAAAAACATCAGCTTTCCAACAATATATAAACTCGCCCCCAAACATTAAATACCGCCTGAAATATAAGGCATTATATATAATAAAACAGTATATTTCTTAGAAGGCGTGGCATTTGTGGGCGGAAATAAATTTTGCTAAATAGCTGCTGTTTTTTTCTATCGTATAGCGAAAACTCATTGTCATTATCTCTTATAGTTTCCGAGTTATAAGCAAAATTGTAAAAGTGTTTAACAAAAAACACTTCCTGCTGAATTCTGTTGGCCTGGTATTCGCAGAAAATTTTTGAAAAGTTTGAGAATATTTTTCGACATACACACACACACACGCACATGAACAATCGTATAACAATTTTACATTTGTGCGAATATCTCGGAAACTATAAGAGATAATGACAATCGGTTTTCACCATGCGACAGGAAAAAACATCAGCTTTCCAACAATATATAAACTCGCCCACAAACATTAAATACCGCCTGAAATATAAGGCATTATATATAAGAAAACAGTATATTTCTTAGAAGGCGTGGCATTTGTGGGCGGAAATAAATTTTGCTAAATAGCTGATGTTTTTTTCTATCGTATAGCGAAAACTCATTGTCATTATCTCTTATAGTTTCCGAGTTATAAGCAAAATTCTAAAATTGTTTAACAAAAACACTTCCTGCTGAATTCTGTTGGCCTGGTATTCGCAGAAAATTTTTGAAAAGTTTGAGAATATTTTTCGACATACACACACACACGCACATGTACAATCGTATAACAATTTTACATTTGTGCGAATATCTCGGAAACTATAAGAGATAATGACAATCGGTTTTCACCATGCGACAGGAAAAAACATCAGCTTTCCAACAATATATAAACTCGCCCACAAACATTAAATACCGCCTGAAATATAAGGCATTATATATAAGAAAACAGTATATTTCTTAGAAGGCGTGGCATTTGTGGGCGGAAATAAATTTTGCTAAATAGCTGATGTTTTTTTCTATCGTATAGCGAAAACTCATTGTCATTATCTCTTATAGCTTCCGAGTTATAAGCAAAATTGTAAAAGTGTTTAACAAAAAACACTTCCTGCTGAATTCTGTTGGCCTGGTATTCGCAGAAAATTTTTGAAAAGTTTGAGAATATTTTTCGACATACACACACACACACGCACATTTACAATCGTATAACAATTTTACATTTGTGCGAATATCTCGGAAACTATAAGAGATAATGACAATCGGTTTTCACCATGCGACAGGAAAAAACATCAGCTTTCCAACAATATATAAACTCGCCCCCAAACATTAAATACCGCCTGAAATATAAGGCATTATATATAATAAAACAGTATATTTCTTAGAAGGCGTGGCATTTGTGGGCGGAAATAAATTTTGCTAAATAGCTGCTGTTTTTTTCTATCGTATAGCGAAAACTCATTGTCATTATCTCTTATAGTTTCCGAGTTATAAGCAAAATTGTAAAAGTGTTTAACAAAAAACACTTCCTGCTGAATTCTGTTGGCCTGGTATTCGCAGAAAATTTTTGAAAAGTTTGAGAATATTTTTCGACATACACACACACACACGCACATGTACAATCGTATAACAATTTTACATTTGTGCGAATATCTCGGAAACTATAAGAGATAATGACAATCGGTTTTCACCATGCGACAGGAAAAAACATCAGCTTTCCAACAATATATAAACTCGCCCACAAACATTAAATACCGCCTGAAATATAAGGCATTATATATAAAAAAACAGTATATTTCTTAGAAGGCGTGGCATTTGTGGGCGGAAATAAATTTTGCTAAATAGCTGATGTTTTTTTCTATCGTATAGCGAAAACTCATTGTCATTATCTCTTATAGCTTCCGAGTTATAAGCAAAATTGTAAAAGTGTTTAACAAAAAACACTTCCTGCTGAATTCTGTTGGCCTGGTATTCGCAGAAAATTTTTGAAAAGTTTGAGAATATTTTTCGACATACACACACACACACGCACATGTACAATCGTATAACAATTTTACATTTGTGCGAATATCTCGGAAACTATAAGAGATAATGGCAATCGGTTTTCACCATGCGACAGGAAAAAACATCAGCTTTCCAACAATATATAAACTCGCCCCCAAACATTAAATACCGCCTGAAATATAAGGCATTATATATAAGAAAACAGTATATTTCTTAGAAGGCGTGGCATTTGTGGGCGGAAATAAATTTTGCTAAATAGCTGATGTTTTTTTTCTATCGTATAGCGAAAACTCATTGTCATTATCTCTTATAGCTTCCGAGTTATAAGCAAAATTGTAAAAGTGTTTAACAAAAAACACTTCCTGCTGAATTCTGTTGGCCTGGTATTCGCAGAAAATTTTTGAAAAGTTTGAGAATATTTTTCGACATACACACACACACACGCACATTTACAATCGTATAACAATTTTACATTTGTGCGAATATCTCGGAAACTATAAGAGATAATGACAATCGGTTTTCACCATGCGACAGGAAAAAACATCAGCTTTCCAACAATATATAAACTCGCCCCCAAACATTAAATACCGCCTGAAATATAAGGCATTATATATAATAAAACAGTATATTTCTTAGAAGGCGTGGCATTTGTGGGCGGAAATAAATTTTGCTAAATAGCTGCTGTTTTTTTCTATCGTATAGCGAAAACTCATTGTCATTATCTCTTATAGTTTCCGAGTTATAAGCAAAATTGTAAAAGTGTTTAACAAAAAACACTTCCTGCTGAATTCTGTTGGCCTGGTATTCGCAGAAAATTTTTGAAAAGTTTGAGAATATTTTTCGACATACACACACACACACGCACATGTACAATCGTATAACAATTTTACATTTGTGCGAATATCTCGGAAACTATAAGAGATAATGACAATCGGTTTTCACCATGCGACAGGAAAAAACATCAGCTTTCCAACAATATATAAACTCGCCCACAAACATTAAATACCGCCTGAAATATAAGGCATTATATATAAGAAAACAGTATATTTCTTAGAAGGCGTGGCATTTGTGGGCGGAAATAAATTTTGCTAAATAGCTGATGTTTTTTTCTATCGTATAGCGAAAACTCATTGTCATTATCTCTTATAGCTTCCGAGTTATAAGCAAAATTGTAAAAGTGTTTAACAAAAAACACTTCCTGCTGAATTCTGTTGGCCTGGTATTCGCAGAAAATTTTTGAAAAGTTTGAGAATATTTTTCGACATACACACACACACACGCACATGTACAATCGTATAACAATTTTACATTTGTGCGAATATCTCGGAAACTATAAGAGATAATGACAATCGGTTTTCACCATGCGACAGGAAAAAACATCAGCTTTCCAACAATATATAAACTCGCCCCCAAACATTAAATACCGCCTGAAATATAAGGCATTATATATAAGAAAACAGTATATTTCTTAGAAGGCGTGGCATTTGTGGGCGGAAATAAATTTTGCTAAATAGCTGATGTTTTTTTCTATCGTATAGCGAAAACTCATTGTCATTATCTCTTATAGTTTCCGAGTTATAAGCAAAATTCTAAAATTGTTTAACAAAAAACACTTCCTGCTGAATTCTGTTGGCCTGGTATTCGCAGAAAATTTTTGAAAAGTTTGAGAATATTTTTCGACATACACACACACACGCACATGTACAATCGTATAACAATTTTACATTTGTGCGAATATCTCGGAAACTATAAGAGATAATGACAATCGGTTTTCACCATGCGACAGGAAAAAACATCAGCTTTCCAACAATATATAAACTCGCCCACAAACATTAAATACCGCCTGAAATATAAGGCATTATATATAAGAAAACAGTATATTTCTTAGAAGGCGTGGCATTTGTGGGCGGAAATAAATTTTGCTAAATAGCTGATGTTTTTTTCTATCGTATAGCGAAAACTCATTGTCATTATCTCTTATAGCTTCCGAGTTATAAGCAAAATTGTAAAAGTGTTTAACAAAAAACACTTCCTGCTGAATTCTGTTGGCCTGGTATTCGCAGAAAATTTTTGAAAAGTTTGAGAATATTTTTCGACATACACACACACACACGCACATGTACAATCGTATAACAATTTTACATTTGTGCGAATATCTCGGAAACTATAAGAGATAATGACAATCGGTTTTCACCATGCGACAGGAAAAAACATCAGCTTTCCAACAATATATAAACATTAAATACCGCCTGAAATATAAGGCATTATATATAAGAAAACAGTATATTTCTTAGAAGGCGTGGCATTTGTGGGCGGAAATAAATTTTGCTAAATAGCTGATGTTTTTTTCTATCGTATAGCGAAAACTCATTGTCATTATCTCTTATAGCTTCCGAGTTATAAGCAAAATTGTAAAAGTGTTTAACAAAAAACACTTCCTGCTGAATTCTGTTGGCCTGGTATTCGCAGAAAATTTTTGAAAAGTTTGAGAATATTTTTCGACATACACACACACACACGCACATGTACAATCGTATAACAATTTTACATTTGTGCGAATATCTCGGAAACTATAAGAGATAATGACAATCGGTTTTCACCATGCGACAGGAAAAAACATCAGCTTTCCAACAATATATAAACATTAAATACCGCCTGAAATATAAGGCATTATATATAAGAAAACAGTATATTTCTTAGAAGGCGTGGCATTTGTGGGCGGAAATAAATTTTGCTAAATAGCTGATGTTTTTTTCTATCGTATAGCGAAAACTCATTGTCATTATCTCTTATAGTTTCCGAGTTATAAGCAAAATTGTAAAAGTGTTTAACAAAAAACACTTCCTGCTGAATTCTGTTGGCCTGGTATTCGCAGAAAATTTTTGAAAAGTTTGAGAATATTTTTCGACATACACACACACACGCACATGTACAATCGTATAACAATTTTACATTTGTGCGAATATCTCGGAAACTATAAGAGATAATGACAATCGGTTTTCACCATGCGACAGGAAAAAACATCAACTTTCCAACAATATATAAACTCGCCCCCAAACATTAAATACCGCCTGAAATATAAGGCATTATATATAAGAAAACAGTATATTTCTTAGAAGGCGTGGCATTTGTGGGCGGAAATAAATTTTGCTAAATAGCTGATGTTTTTTTCTATCGTATAGCGAAAACTCATTGTCATTATCTCTTATAGTTTCCGAGTTATAAGCAAAATTGTAAAAGTGTTTAACAAAAAACACTTCCTGCTGAATTCTGTTGGCCTGGTATTCGCAGAAAATTTTTGAAAAGTTTGAGAATATTTTTCGACATACACACACACACACGCACATGTACAATCGTATAACAATTTTACATTTGTGCGAATATCTCGGAAACTATAAGAGATAATGACAATCGGTTTTCACCATGCGACAGGAAAAAACATCAGCTTTCCAACAATATATAAACTCGCCCCCAAACATTAAATACCGCCTGAAATATAAGGCATTATATATAAGAAAACAGTATATTTCTTAGAAGGCGTGGCATTTGTGGGCGGAAATAAATTTTGCTAAATAGCTGATGTTTTTTTCTATCGTATAGCGAAAACTCATTGTCATTATCTCTTATAGCTTCCGAGTTATAAGCAAAATTGTAAAAGTGTTTAACAAAAAACACTTCCTGCTGAATTCTGTTGGCCTGGTATTCGCAGAAAATTTTTGAAAAGTTTGAGAATATTTTTCGACATACACACACACACACGCACATGTACAATCGTATAACAATTTTACATTTGTGCGAATATCTCGGAAACTATAAGAGATAATGACAATCGGTTTTCACCATGCGACAGGAAAAAACATCAGCTTTCCAACAATATATAAACTCGCCCCCAAACATTAAATACCGCCTGAAATATAAGGCATTATATATAAGAAAACAGTATATTTCTTAGAAGGCGTGGCATTTGTGGGCGGAAATAAATTTTGCTAAATAGCTGATGTTTTTTTCTATCGTATAGCGAAAACTCATTGTCATTATCTCTTATAGCTTCCGAGTTATAAGCAAAATTGTAAAAGTGTTTAACAAAAAACACTTCCTGCTGAATTCTGTTGGCCTGGTATTCGCAGAAAATTTTTGAAAAGTTTGAGAATATTTTTCGACATACACACACACACACGCACATGTACAATCGTATAACAATTTTACATTTGTGCGAATATCTCGGAAACTATAAGAGATAATGACAATCGGTTTTCACCATGCGACAGGAAAAAACATCAGCTTTCCAACAATATATAAACTCGCCCCCAAACATTAAATACCGCCTGAAATATAAGGCATTATATATAAGAAAACAGTATATTTCTTAGAAGGCGTGGCATTTGTGGGCGGAAATAAATTTTGCTAAATAGCTGATGTTTTTTTCTATCGTATAGCGAAAACTCATTGTCATTATCTCTTATAGTTTCCGAGTTATAAGCAAAATTGTAAAAGTGTTTAACAAAAAACACTTCCTGCTGAATTCTGTTGGCCTGGTATTCGCAGAAAATTTTTGAAAAGTTTGAGAATATTTTTCGACATACACACACACACGCACATGTACAATCGTATAACAATTTTACATTTGTGCGAATATCTCGGAAACTATAAGAGATAATGACAATCGGTTTTCACCATGCGACAGGAAAAAACATCAACTTTCCAACAATATATAAACTCGCCCCCAAACATTAAATACCGCCTGAAATATAAGGCATTATATATAAGAAAACAGTATATTTCTTAGAAGGCGTGGCATTTGTGGGCGGAAATAAATTTTGCTAAATAGCTGATGTTTTTTTCTATCGTATAGCGAAAACTCATTGTCATTATCTCTTATAGTTTCCGAGTTATAAGCAAAATTGTAAAAGTGTTTAACAAAAAACACTTCCTGCTGAATTCTGTTGGCCTGGTATTCGCAGAAAATTTTTGAAAAGTTTGAGAATATTTTTCGACATACACACACACACGCACATGTACAATCGTATAACAATTTTACATTTGTGCGAATATCTCGGAAACTATAAGAGATAATGACAATCGGTTTTCACCATGCGACAGGAAAAAACATCAACTTTCCAACAATATATAAACTCGCCCCCAAACATTAAATACCGCCTGAAATATAAGGCATTATATATAAGAAAACAGTATATTTCTTAGAAGGCGTGGCATTTGTGGGCGGAAATAAATTTTGCTAAATAGCTGATGTTTTTTTCTATCGTATAGCGAAAACTCATTGTCATTATCTCTTATAGCTTCCGAGTTATAAGCAAAATTGTAAAAGTGTTTAACAAAAAACACTTCCTGCTGAATTCTGTTGGCCTGGTATTCGCAGAAAATTTTTGAAAAGTTTGAGAATATTTTTCGACATACACACACACACACGCACATGTACAATCGTATAACAATTTTACATTTGTGCGAATATCTCGGAAACTATAAGAGATAATGACAATCGGTTTTCACCATGCGACAGGAAAAAACATCAGCTTTCCAACAATATATAAACTCGCCCCCAAACATTAAATACCGCCTGAAATATAAGGCATTATATATAAGAAAACAGTATATTTCTTAGAAGGCGTGGCATTTGTGGGCGGAAATAAATTTTGCTAAATAGCTGATGTTTTTTTCTATCGTATAGCGAAAACTCATTGTCATTATCTCTTATAGCTTCCGAGTTATAAGCAAAATTGTAAAAGTGTTTAACAAAAAACACTTCCTGCTGAATTCTGTTGGCCTGGTATTCGCAGAAAATTTTTGAAAAGTTTGAGAATATTTTTCGACATACACACACACACACGCACATGTACAATCGTATAACAATTTTACATTTGTGCGAATATCTCGGAAACTATAAGAGATAATGACAATCGGTTTTCACCATGCGACAGGAAAAAACATCAGCTTTCCAACAATATATAAACTCGCCCACAAACGTTAAATACCGCCTGAAATATAAGGCATTATATATAAGAAAACAGTATATTTCTTAGAAGGCGTGGCATTTGTGGGCGGAAATAAATTTTGCTAAATAGCTGATGTTTTTTTCTATCGTATAGCGAAAACTCATTGTCATTATCTCTTATAGTTTCCGAGTTATAAGCAAAATTCTAAAATTGTTTAACAAAAAACACTTCCTGCTGAATTCTGTTGGCCTGGTATTCGCAGAAAATTTTTGAAAAGTTTGAGAATATTTTTCGACATACACACACACACGCACATGTACAATCGTATAACAATTTTACATTTGTGCGAATATCTCGGAAACTATAAGAGATAATGACAATCGGTTTTCACCATGCGACAGGAAAAAACATCAGCTTTCCAACAATATATAAACTCGCCCACAAACATTAAATACCGCCTGAAATATAAGGCATTATATATAAGAAAACAGTATATTTCTTAGAAGGCGTGGCATTTGTGGGCGGAAATAAATTTTGCTAAATAGCTGATGTTTTTTCTATCGTATAGCGAAAACTCATTGTCATTATCTCTTATAGCTTCCGAGTTATAAGCAAAATTGTAAAAGTGTTTAACAAAAAACACTTCCTGCTGAATTCTGTTGGCCTGGTATTCGCAGAAAATTTTTGAAAAGTTTGAGAATATTTTTCGACATACACACACACACACGCACATGTACAATCGTATAACAATTTTACATTTGTGCGAATATCTCGGAAACTATAAGAGATAATGACAATCGGTTTTCACCATGCGACAGGAAAAAACATCAGCTTTCCAACAATATATAAACATTAAATACCGCCTGAAATATAAGGCATTATATATAAGAAAACAGTATATTTCTTAGAAGGCGTGGCATTTGTGGGCGGAAATAAATTTTGCTAAATAGCTGATGTTTTTTTCTATCGTATAGCGAAAACTCATTGTCATTATCTCTTATAGCTTCCGAGTTATAAGCAAAATTGTAAAAGTGTTTAACAAAAAACACTTCCTGCTGAATTCTGTTGGCCTGGTATTCGCAGAAAATTTTTGAAAAGTTTGAGAATATTTTTCGACATACACACACACACACGCACATGTACAATCGTATAACAATTTTACATTTGTGCGAATATCTCGGAAACTATAAGAGATAATGACAATCGGTTTTCACCATGCGACAGGAAAAAACATCAGCTTTCCAACAATATATAAACTCGCCCCCAAACATTAAATACCGCCTGAAATATAAGGCATTATATATAAGAAAACAGTATATTTCTTAGAAGGCGTGGCATTTGTGGGCGGAAATAAGTTTTGCTAAATAGCTGATGTTTTTTTCTATCGTATAGCGAAAACTCATTGTCATTATCTCTTATAGCTTCCGAGTTATAAGCAAAATTGTAAAAGTGTTTAACAAAAAACACTTCCTGCTGAATTCTGTTGGCCTGGTATTCGCAGAAAATTTTTGAAAAGTTTGAGAATATTTTTCGACATACACACACACACACGCACATGTACAATCGTATAACAATTTTACATTTGTGCGAATATCTCGGAAACTATAAGAGATAATGACAATCGGTTTTCACCATGCGACAGGAAAAAACATCAGCTTTCCAACAATATATAAACTCGCCCCCAAACATTAAATACCGCCTGAAATATAAGGCATTATATATAAGAAAACAGTATATTTCTTAGAAGGCGTGGCATTTGTGGGCGGAAATAAATTTTGCTAAATAGCTGATGTTTTTTCTATCGTATAGCGAAAACTCATTGTCATTATCTCTTATAGCTTCCGAGTTATAAGCAAAATTGTAAAAGTGTTTAACAAAAAACACTTCCTGCTGAATTCTGTTGGCCTGGTATTCGCAGAAAATTTTTGAAAAGTTTGAGAATATTTTTCGACATACACACACACACACGCACATGTACAATCGTATAACAATTTTACATTTGTGCGAATATCTCGGAAACTATAAGAGATAATGACAATCGGTTTTCACCATGCGACAGGAAAAAACATCAGCTTTCCAACAATATATAAACTCGCCCACAAACATTAAATACCGCCTGAAATATAAGGCATTATATATAAGAAAACAGTATATTTCTTAGAAGGCGTGGCATTTGTGGGCGGAAATAAATTTTGCTAAATAGCTGATGTTTTTTTCTATCGTATAGCGAAAACTCAATGTCATTATCTCTTATAGTTTCCGAGTTATAAGCAAAATTGTAAAAGTGTTTAACAAAAAACACTTCCTGCTGAATTCTGTTGGCCTGGTATTCGCAGAAAATTTTTGAAAAATTTGAAAATATTTTTCGACATGCACACACACACGCACATGTACAATCGTATAACAATTTTACATTTGTGCGAATATCTCAGAAACTATAAGAGATAATGACAATCGGTTTTCACCATGCGACAGGAAAAACATCAGCTTTCCAACAATATATAAACTCGCCCCCAAACATTAAATACCGCCTGAAATATAAGGCATTATGTATAAGAAAACAGTATATTTCTTAGAAGGCGTGGCATTTGTGGGCGGAAATAAATTTTGCTAAATAGCTGATGTTTTTTTCTATCGTATAGCGAAAACTCATTGTCATTATCTCTTATAGTTTCCGAGTTATAAGCAAAATTGTAAAAGTGTTTAACAAAAAACACTTCCTGCTGAATTCTGTTGGCCTGGTATTCGCAGAAAATTTTTGAAAAGTTTGAGAATATTTTTCGACATACACACACACACACGCACATGTACAATCGTATAACAATTTTACATTTGTGCGAATATCTCGGAAACTATAAGAGATAATGACAATCGGTTTTCACCATGCGACAGGAAAAAACATCAGCTTTCCAACAATATATAAACATTAAATACCGCCTGAAATATAAGGCATTATATATAAGAAAACAGTATATTTCTTAGAAGGCGTGGCATTTGTGGGCGGAAATAAATTTTGCTAAATAGCTGATGTTTTTTTCTATCGTATAGCGAAAACTCATTGTCATTATCTCTTATAGTTTCCGAGTTATAAGCAAAATTGTAAAAGTGTTTAACAAAAAACACTTCCTGCTGAATTCTGTTGGCCTGGTATTCGCAGAAAATTTTTGAAAAGTTTGAGAATATTTTTCGACATACACACACACACACGCACATGTACAATCGTATAACAATTTTACATTTGTGCGAATATCTCGGAAACTATAAGAGATAATGACAATCGGTTTTCACCATGCGACAGGAAAAAACATCAGCTTTCCAACAATATATAAACTCGCCCACAAACATTAAATACCGCCTGAAATATAAGGCATTATATATAAGAAAACAGTATATTTCTTAGAAGGCGTGGCATTTGTGTGCGGAAATAAATTTTGCTAAATAGCTGATGTTTTTTTCTATCGTATAGCGAAAACTCAATGTCATTATCTCTTATAGTTTCCGAGTTATAAGCAAAATTGTAAAAGTGTTTAACAAAAAACACTTCCTGCTGAATTCTGTTGGCCTGGTATTCGCAGAAAATTTTTGAAAAATTTGAAAATATTTTTCGACATGCACACACACACGTACATGTACAATCGTATAACAATTTTACATTTGTGCGAATATCTCAGAAACTATAAGAGATAATGACAATCGGTTTTCACCATGCGACAGGAAAAAACATCAGCTTTCCAACAATATATAAATTCGCTCCCAAACATTAAATACCGCCTGAAATATAAGGCATTATATATAAGAAAACAGTATATTTCTTAGAAGGCGTGGCATTTGTGGGCGGAAATAAATTTTGCTAAATAGCTGATGTTTTTTTCTATCGTATAGCGAAAACTCATTGTCATTATCTCTTATAGTTTCCGAGTTATAAGCAAAATTGTAAAAGTGTTTAACAAAAAACACTTCCTGCTGAATTCTGTTGGCCTGGTATTCGCAGAAAATTTTTGAAAAATTTGAAAATATTTTTCGACATGCACACACACACGCACATGTACAATCGTATAACAATTTTACATTTGTGCGAATATCTCAGAAACTATAAGAGATAATGACAATCGGTTTTCACCATGCGACAGGAAAAACATCAGCTTTCCAACAATATATAAACTCGCCCCCAAACATTAAATACCGCCTGAAATATAAGGCATTATGTATAAGAAAACAGTATATTTCTTAGAAGGCGTGGCATTTGTGGGCGGAAATAAATTTTACTAAATAGCTGATGTTTTTTTCTATCGTATAGCGAAAACTCATTGCCATTATCTCTTATAGTTTCCGAGTTATAAGCAAAATTGTAAAAGTGTTTAACAAAAAACACTTCCTGCTGAATTCTGTTGGCCTGGTATTCGCAGAAAATTTTTGAAAAATTTGAAAATATTTTTCTACATACACACACACACACGCACATGTACAATCGTATAACAATTTTACATTTGTGCGAATATCTCAGAAACTATAAGAGATAATGACAATCGGTTTTCACCATGCGACAGGAAAATACATCAGCTTTCCAACGATATATAAATTTGCTCCCAAACATTAAATACCGCCTGAAATATAAGGCATTATATATAAGAAAACAGTATATTTCTTAGAAGGCGTGGCATTTGTGGGCGGAAATAAATTTTGCTAAATAGCTGATGTTTTTTTCTATCGTATAGCGAAAACTCATTGTCATTATCTCTTATAGTTTCCGAGTTATAAGCAAAATTGTAAAAGTGTTTAACAAAAAACACTTCCTGCTGAATTCTGTTGGACTGGTATTCGCAGAAAATTTTTGAAAAATTTGAAAATATTTTTCGACATGCACACACACACGCACATGTACAATCGTATAACAATTTTACATTTGTGCGAATATCTCAGAAACTATAAGAGATAATGACAATCGGTTTTCACCATGCGACAGGAAAAAACATCAGCTTTCCAACAATATATAAACTCGCCCCCAAACATTAAATACCGCCTGAAATATAAGGCATTATATATAAGAAAACAGTATATCTCTTAGAAGGCGTGGCATTTGTGGGCGGAAATAAATTTTGCTAAATAGCTGATGTTTTTTTCTATCGTATAGCGAAAACTCATTGTCATTATCTCTTATAGTTTCCGAGTTATAAGCAAAATTGTAAAAGTGTTTAACAAAAAACACTTCCTGCTGAATTCTGTTGGCCTGGTATTCGCAGAAAATTTTTGAAAAATTTGAAAATATTTTTCGACATACACACACACACACGCACATGTACAATCGTATTACAATTTTACATTTGTACGAATATCTCAGAAACTATAAGAGATAATGACAATCGGTTTTCACCATACGACAGGAAAAAACATCAGCTTTCCAACAATATATAAACTCGCCCCCAAACATTAAATACCGCCTGAAATATAAGGCATTATATATAAGAAAACAGTATATTTCTTAGAAGGCGTGGCATTTGTGGGCGGAAATAAATTTTGCTAAATAGCTGATGTTTTTTTCTATCGTATAACGAAAACTCATTGTCATTATCTCTTATAGTTTCCGAGTTATAAGCAAAATTGTAAAAGTGTTTAACAAAAAACACTTCCTGCTGAATTCTGTTGGCCTGGTATTCGCAGAAAATTTTTCAAAAATTTGAGAATATTTTTCGACATACACACACACACGCACATGTACAATCGTATAACAATTTTACATTTGTGCGAATATCTCGGAAACTATAAGAGATAATGACAATCGGTTTTCACCATGCGACAGGAAAAACATCAGCTTTCCAACAATATATAAACTCGCCCCCAAACATTAAATACCGCCTGAAATATAAGGCATTATGTATAAGAAAACAGTATATTTCTTAGAAGGCGTGGCATTTGTGGGCGGAAATAAATTTTGCTAAATAGCTGATGTTTTTTTCTATCGTATAGCGAAAACTCATTGCCATTATCTCTTATAGTTTCCGAGTTATAAGCAAAATTGTAAAAGTGTTTAACAAAAAACACTTCCTGCTGAATTCTGTTGGCCTGGTATTCGCAGAAAATTTTTGAAAAATTTGAAAATATTTTTCGACATACACACACACACACGCACATGTACAATCGTATAACAATTTTACATTTGTGCGAATATCTCAGAAACTATAAGAGATAATGACAATCGGTTTTCACCATGCGACAGGAAAATACATCATCTTTCCAACAATATATAAACTCGCCCCCAAACATTAAATACCGCCTGAAATATAAGGCATTATATATAAGAAAACAGTATATTTCTTAGAAGGCGTGGCATTTGTGGGCGGAAATAAATTTTGCTAAATAGCTGATGTTTTTTTCTATCGTATAGCGAAAACTCATTGTCATTATCTCTTATAGTTTCCGAGTTATAAGCAAAATTGTAAAAGTGTTTAACAAAAAACACTTCCTGCTGAATTCTGTTGGCCTGGTATTCGCAGAAAATTTTGAAAAATTTGAAAATATTTTTCGACATACACACGCACATGCACATGTACAATCGTATAACAATTTTACATTTGTGCGAATATCTCGGAAACTATAAGAGATAATGACAATCGGTTTTCACCATGCGACAGGAAAAAACATCAGCTTTCCAACAATATATAAACTCGCCCCCAAACATTAAATACCGCCTGAAATATAAGGCATTATGTATAAGAAAACAGTATATTTCTTAGAAGGCGTGGCATTTGTGGGCGGAAATAAATTTTGCTAAATAGCTGATGTTTTTTTCTATCGTATAGCGAAAACTCATTGCCATTATCTCTTATAGTTTCCGAGTTATAAGCAAAATTGTAAAAGTGTTTAACAAAAAACACTTCCTGCTGAATTCTGTTGGCCTGGTATTCGCAGAAAATTTTTGAAAAATTTGAGAATATTTTTCGACATACACACACACATGCACATGTACAATCGTATAACAATTTTACATTTGTGCGAATATCTCGCAAACTATAAGAGATAATGACAATCAGTTTTCACCATGCGACAGGAAAAAACATCAGCTTTCCAACAATATATAAATTCGCCCCCAAACATTAAATACCGCCTGAAATATAAGGCATTATATATAAGAAAACAGTATATTTCTTAGAAGGCGTGGCATTTGTGGGCGGAAATAAATTTTGCTAAATAGCTGATGTTTTTTTCTATCGTATAGCGAAAACTCATTGTCATTATCTCTTATAGTTTCCGAGTTATAAGCAAAATTGTAAAAGTGTTTAACAAAAAACACTTCCTGCTGAATTCTGTTGGCCTGGTATTCGCAGAAAATTTTTGAAAAATTTGAGAATATTTTTCGACATACACACACACACGCACATGTACAATCGTATAACAATTTTACATTTGTGCGAATATCTCGGAAACTATAAGAGATAATGACAATCGGTTTTCACCATGCGACAGGAAAAAACATCAGCTTTCCAACAATATATAAACTCGCCCCCAAACATTAAATACCGCCTGAAATATAAGGCATTATATATAAGAAAACAGTATATTTCTTAGAAGGCGTGGCATTTGGGGGCGGAAATAAATTTTGCTAAATAGCTGATGTTTTTTTCTATCGTGTAGCGAAAACTCATTGTCATTATCTCTTATAGTTTCCGAGTTATAAGCAAAATTGTAAAAGTGTTTAACAAAAAACACTTCCTGCTGAATTCTGTTGGCCTGGTATTCGCAGAAAATTTTTGAAAAATTTGAGAATATTTTTCGACATACACACACACATGCACATGTACAATCGTATAACAATTTTACATTTGTGCGAATATCTCGCAAACTATAAGAGATAATGACAATCAGTTTTCACCATGCGACAGGAAAAAACATCAGCTTTCCAACAATATATAAACTCGCCCCCAAACATTAAATACCGCCTGAAATATAAGGCATTATATATAAGAAAACAGTATATTTCTTAGAAGGCGTGGCATTTGTGGGCGGAAATAAATTTTGCTAAATATCTGATGTTTTTTTCTATCGTATAGCGAAAACTCATTGTCATTATCTCTTATAGTTTCCGAGTTATAAGCAAAATTGTAAAAGTGTTTAACAAAAAACACTTCCTGCTGAATTCTGTTGGCCTGGTATTCGCAGAAAATTTTTGAAAAATTTGAGAATATTTTTCGACATACACACACACACGCACATGTACAATCGTATAACAATTTTACATTTGTGCGAATATCTCGGAAACTATAAGAGATAATGACAATCGGTTTTCACCATACGACAGGAAAAAACATCAGCTTTCCAACAATATATAAATTCGCCCCCAAACATTAAATACCGCCTGAAATATAAGGCATTATATATAAGAAAACAGTATATTTCTTAGAAGGCGTGGCATTTGTGGGCGGAAATAAATTTTGCTAAATAGCTGATGTTTTTTTCTATCGTATAGCGAAAACTCATTGTCATTATCTCTTATAGTTTCCGAGTTATAAGCAAAATTGTAAAAGTGTTTAACAAAAAACACTTCCTGCTGAATTCTGTTGGCCTGGTATTCGCAGAAAATTTTTGAAAAATTTGAGAATATTTTTCGACATACACACACACACGCACATGTACAATCGTATAACAATTTTACATTTGTGCGAATATCTCGGAAACTATAAGAGATAATGACAATCGGTTTTCACCATGCGACAGGAAAAAACATCAGCTTTCCAACAATATATAAACTCGCCCCCAAACATTAAATACCGCCTGAAATATAAGGCATTATGTATAAGAAAACAGTATATTTCTTAGAAGGCGTGGCATTTGTGGGCGGAAATAAATTTTGCTAAATAGCTGATGTTTTTTTCTATCGTATAGCGAAAACTCATTGCCATTATCTCTTATAGTTTCCGAGTTATAAGCAAAATTGTAAAAGTGTTTAACAAAAAACACTTCCTGCTGAATTCTGTTGGCCTGGTATTCGCAGAAAATTTTTGAAAAATTTGAAAATATTTTTCTACATACACACACACACACGCACATGTACAATCGTATAACAATTTTACATTTGTGCGAATATCTCAGAAACTATAAGAGATAATGACAATCGGTTTTCACCATGCGACAGGAAAATACATCAGCTTTCCAACAATATATAAATTTGCTCCCAAAAATTAAATACCGCCTGAAATATAAGGCATTATATATAAGAAAACAGTATATTTCTTAGAAGGCGTAGCATTTGTGGGCGGAAATAAATTTTGCTAAGTAGCTGATGTTTTTTTCTATCGTATAGCGAAAACTCATTGTCATTATCTCTTATAGTTTCCGAGTTATAAGCAAAATTGTAAAAGTGTTTAACAAAAAACACTTCCTGCTGAATTCTGTTGGCCTGGTATTCGCAGAAAATTTTTGAAAAATTAGAAAATATTTTTCGACATGCACACACACACGCACATGTACAATCGTATAACAATTTTACATTTGTGCGAATATCTCAGAAACTATAAGAGATAATGACAATCGGTTTTCACCATGCGACAGGAAAAACATCAGCTTTCCAACAATATATAAACTCGCCCACAAACATTAAATACCGCCTGAAATATAAGGCATTATGTATAAGAAAACAGTATATTTCTTAGAAGGCGTGGCATTTGTGGGCGGAAATAAATTTTGCTAAATAGCTGATGTTTTTTTCTATCGTATAGCGAAAACTCATTGCCATTATCTCTTATAGTTTCCGAGTTATAAGCAAAATTGTAAAAGTGTTTAACAAAAAACACTTCCTGCTGAATTCTGTTGGCCTGGTATTCGCAGAAAATTTTTGAAAAATTTGAAAATATTTTTCTACATACACACACACACACGCACATGTACAATCGTATAACAATTTTACATTTGTGCGAATATCTCAGAAACTATAAGAGATAATGACAATCGGTTTTCACCATGCGACAGGAAAATACATCAGCTTTCCAACAATATATAAATTTGCTCCCAAACATTAAATACCGCCTGAAATATAAGGCATTATATATAAGAAAACAGTATATTTCTTAGAAGGCGTGGCATTTGGGGGCGGAAATAAATTTTGCTAAATAGCTGATGTTTTTTTCTATCGTGTAGCGAAAACTCATTGTCATTAGCTCTTATAGTTTCCGAGTTATAAGCAAAATTGTAAAAGTGTTTAACAAAAAACACTTCCTGCTGAATTCTGTTGGCCTGGTATTCGCAGAAAATTTTTGAAAAATTTGAGAATATTTTTCGACATACACACACACATGCACATGTACAATCGTATAACAATTTTACATTTGTGCGAATATCTCGCAAACTATAAGAGATAATGACAATCAGTTTTCACCATGCGACAGGAAAAACATCAGATTTCCAACAATATATAAATTTGCCCCCAAACATTAAATACCGCCTGAAATATAAGGCATTATGTATAAGAAAACAGTATATTTCTTAGAAGGCGTGGCATTTGTGGGCGGAAATAAATTTTGCTAAATAGCTGATGTTTTTTTCTATCGTATAGCGAAAACTCATTGCCATTATCTCTTATAGTTTCCGAGTTATAAGCAAAATTGTAAAAGTTGTTAACAAAAAACACTTCCTGCTGAATTCTGTTGGCCTGGTATTCGCAGAAAATTTTTGAAAAATTTGAAAATATTTTTCTACATACACACACACACACGCACATGTACAATCGTATAACAATTTTACATTTGTGCGAATATCTCAGAAACTATAAGAGATAATGACAATCGGTTTTCACCATACGACAGGAAAAAACATCAGCTTTCCAACAATATATAAATTCGCCCCCAAACATTAAATACCGCCTGAAATATAAGGCATTATATATAAGAAAACAGTATATTTCTTAGAAGGCGTGGCATTTGTGGGCGGAAATAAATTTTGCTAAGTAGCTGATGTTTTTTTCTATCGTATAGCGAAAACTCATTGTCATTATCTCTTATAGTTTCCGAGTTATAAGCAAAATTGTAAAAGTGTTTAACAAAAAACACTTCCTGCTGAATTCTGTTGGCCTGGTATTCGCAGAAAATTTTTGAAAAATTAGAAAATATTTTTCGACATGCACACACACACGCACATGTACAATCGTATAACAATTTTACATTTGTGCGAATATCTCAGAAACTATAAGAGATAATGACAATCGGTTTTCACCATGCGACAGGAAAAACATCAGCTTTCCAACAATATATAAACTCGCCCACAAACATTAAATACCGCCTGAAATATAAGGCATTATGTATAAGAAAACAGTATATTTCTTAGAAGGCGTGGCATTTGTGGGCGGAAATAAATTTTGCTAAATAGCTGATGTTTTTTTCTATCGTATAGCGAAAACTCATTGCCATTATCTCTTATAGTTTCCGAGTTATAAGCAAAATTGTAAAAGTGTTTAACAAAAAACACTTCCTGCTGAATTCTGTTGGCCTGGTATTCGCAGAAAATTTTTGAAAAATTTGAAAATATTTTTCTACATACACACACACACACGCACATGTACAATCGTATAACAATTTTACATTTGTGCGAATATCTCAGAAACTATAAGAGATAATGACAATCGGTTTTCACCATGCGACAGGAAAATACATCAGCTTTCCAACAATATATAAATTTGCTCCCAAACATTAAATACCGCCTGAAATATAAGGCATTATATATAAGAAAACAGTATATTTCTTAGAAGGCGTGGCATTTGGGGGCGGAAATAAATTTTGCTAAATAGCTGATGTTTTTTTCTATCGTGTAGCGAAAACTCATTGTCATTAGCTCTTATAGTTTCCGAGTTATAAGCAAAATTGTAAAAGTGTTTAACAAAAAACACTTCCTGCTGAATTCTGTTGGCCTGGTATTCGCAGAAAATTTTTGAAAAATTTGAGAATATTTTTCGACATACACACACACATGCACATGTACAATCGTATAACAATTTTACATTTGTGCGAATATCTCGCAAACTATAAGAGATAATGACAATCAGTTTTCACCATGCGACAGGAAAAACATCAGATTTCCAACAATATATAAATTTGCCCCCAAACATTAAATACCGCCTGAAATATAAGGCATTATGTATAAGAAAACAGTATATTTCTTAGAAGGCGTGGCATTTGTGGGCGGAAATAAATTTTGCTAAATAGCTGATGTTTTTTTCTATCGTATAGCGAAAACTCATTGCCATTATCTCTTATAGTTTCCGAGTTATAAGCAAAATTGTAAAAGTTGTTAACAAAAAACACTTCCTGCTGAATTCTGTTGGCCTGGTATTCGCAGAAAATTTTTGAAAAATTTGAAAATATTTTTCTACATACACACACACACACGCACATGTACAATCGTATAACAATTTTACATTTGTGCGAATATCTCAGAAACTATAAGAGATAATGACAATCGGTTTTCACCATACGACAGGAAAAAACATCAGCTTTCCAACAATATATAAATTCGCCCCCAAACATTAAATACCGCCTGAAATATAAGGCATTATATATAAGAAAACAGTATATTTCTTAGAAGGCGTGGCATTTGTGGGCGGAAATAAATTTTGCTAAATAGCTGATGTTTTTTTCTATCGTATAGCGAAAACTCATTGTCATTATCTCTTATAGTTTCCGAGTTATAAGCAAAATTGTAAAAGTGTTTAACAAAAAACACTTCCTGCTGAATTCTGTTGGCCTGGTATTCGCAGAAAATTTTTGAAAAATTTGAGAATATTTTTCGACATACACACACACACGCACATGTACAATCGTATAACAATTTTACATTTGTGCGAATATCTCGGAAACTATAAGAGATAATGACAATCGGTTTTCACCATGCGACAGGAAAAAACATCAGCTTTCCAACAATATATAAACTCGCCCCCAAACATTAAATACCGCCTGAAATATAAGGCATTATATATAAGAAAACAGTATATTTCTTAGAAGGCGTGGCATTTGTGGGCGGAAATAAATTTTGCTAAATAGCTGATGTTTTTTCTATCGTATAGCGAAAACTCATTGTCATTATCTCTTATAGTTTCCGAGTTATAAGCAAAATTGTAAAAGTGTTTAACAAAAAACACTTCCTGCTGAATTCTGTTGGCCTGGTATTCGCAGAAAATTTTTGAAAAATTTGAAAATATTTTTCGACATGCACACACACACGCACATGTACAATCGTATAACAATTTTACATTTGTGCGAATATCTCAGAAACTATAAGAGATAATGACAATCGGTTTTCACCATGCGACAGGAAAAACATCAGCTTTCCAACAATATATAAACTCGCCCCCAAACATTAAATACCGCCTGAAATATAAGGCATTATGTATACGAAAACAGTATATTTCTTAGAAGGCGTGGCATTTGTGGGCGGAAATAAATTTTGCTAAATAGCTGATGTTTTTTTCTATCGTATAGCGAAAACTCATTGCCATTATCTCTTATAGTTTCCGAGTTATAAGCAAAATTGTAAAAGTGTTTAACAAAAAACACTTCCTGCTGAATTCTGTTGGCCTGGTATTCGCAGAAAATTTTTGAAAAATTTGAAAATATTTTTCGACATGCACACACACACGCACATGTACAATCGTATAACAATTTTACATTTGTGCGAATATCTCAGAAACTATAAGAGATAATGACAATCGGTTTTCACCATGCGACAGGAAAAACATCAGCTTTCCAACAATATATAAACTCGCCCCCAAACATTAAATACCGCCTGAAATATAAGGCATTATGTATAAGAAAACAGTATATTTCTTAGAAGGCGTGGCATTTGTGGGCGGAAATAAATTTTGCTAAATAGCTGATGTTTTTTTCTATCGTATAGCGAAAACTCATTGCCATTATCTCTTATAGTTTCCGAGTTATAAGCAAAATTGTAAAAGTGTTTAACAAAAAACACTTCCTGCTGAATTCTGTTGGCCTGGTATTCGCAGAAAATTTTTGAAAAATTTGAAAATATTTTTCTACATACACACACACACACGCACATGTACAATCGTATAACAATTTTACATTTGTGCGAATATCTCAGAAACTATAAGAGATAATGACAATCGGTTTTCACCATGCGACAGGAAAATACATCAGCTTTCCAACAATATATAAATTTGCTCCCAAACATTAAATACCGCCTGAAATATAAGGCATTATATATAAGAAAACAGTATTTTTCTTAGAAGGCGTGGCATTTGTGGGCGGAAATAAATTTTGCTAAATAGCTGATGTTTTTTTCTATCGTATAGCGAAAACTCATTGTCATTATCTCTTATAGTTTCCGAGTTATAAGCAAAATTGTAAAAGTTTTTAACAAAAAACACTTCCTGCTGAATTCTGTTGGCCTGGTATTCGCAGAAAATTTTTGAAAAATTTGATAATATTTTTCGACATGCACACACACACACGCACATGTACAATCGTATAACAATTTTACATTTGTGCGAATATCTCAGAAACTATAAGAGATAATGACAATCGGTTTTCACCATGCGACAGGAAAAACATCAGCTTTCCAACAATATATAAACTCGCCCCCAAACATTAAATACCGCCTGAAATATAAGGCATTATGTATAAGAAAACAGTATATTTCTTAGAAGGCGTGGCATTTGTGGGCGGAAATAAATTTTGCTAAATAGCTGATGTTTTTTTCTATCGTATAGCGAAAACTCATTGCCATTATCTCTTATAGTTTCCGAGTTATAAGCAAAATTGTAAAAGTGTTTAACAAAAAACACTTCCTGCTGAATTCTGTTGGCCTGGTATTCGCAGAAAATTTTTGAAAAATTTGAAAATATTTTTCGACATACACACACACACACGCACATGTACAATCGTATTACAATTTTACATTTGTACGAATATCTCAGAAACTATAAGAGATAATGACAATCGGTTTTCACCATACGACAGGAAAAAACATCAGCTTTCCAACAATATATAAACTCGCCCCCAAACATTAAATACCGCCTGAAATATAAGGCATTAGATATAAGAAAACAGTATATTTCTTAGAAGGCGTGGCATTTGTGGGCGGAAATAAATTTTGCTAAATAGCTGATGTTTTTTTCTATCGTATAGCGAAAACTCATTGTCATTATCTCTTATAGTTTCCGAGTTATAAGCAAAATTGTAAAAGTTTTTAACAAAAAACACTTCCTGCTGAATTCTGTTGGCCTGGTATTCGCAGAAAATTTTTGAAAAATTTGATAATATTTTTCGACATACACACACACACGCACATGTACAATCGTATAACAATTTTACATTTGTGCGAATATCTCAGAAACTATAAGAGATAATGACAATCGGTTTTCACCATGCGACAGGAAAAACATCAGCTTTCCAACAATATATAAACTCGCCCCCAAACATTAAATACCGCCTGAAATATAAGGCATTATGTATAAGAAAACAGTATATTTCTTAGAAGGCGTGGCATTTGTGGGCGGAAATAAATTTTGCTAAATAGCTGATGTTTTTTTCTATCGTATAGCGAAAACTCATTGCCATTATCTCTTATAGTTTCCGAGTTATAAGCAAAATTGTAAAAGTGTTTAACAAAAAACACTTCCTGCTGAATTCTGTTGGCCTGGTATTCGCAGAAAATTTTTGAAAAATTTGAAAATATTTTTCGACATACACACACACACACGCACATGTACAATCGTATTACAATTTTACATTTGTACGAATATCTCAGAAACTATAAGAGATAATGACAATCGGTTTTCACCATACGACAGGAAAAAACATCAGCTTTCCAACAATATATAAACTCGCCCCCAAACATTAAATACCGCCTGAAATATAAGGCATTAGATATAAGAAAACAGTATATTTCTTAGAAGGCGTGGCATTTGTGGGCGGAAATAAATTTTGCTAAATAGCTGATGTTTTTTTCTATCGTATAGCGAAAACTCATTGTCATTATCTCTTATAGTTTCCGAGTTATAAGCAAAATTGTAAAAGTTTTTAACAAAAAACACTTCCTGCTGAATTCTGTTGGCCTGGTATTCGCAGAAAATTTTTGAAAAATTTGATAATATTTTTCGACATACACACACACACACGCACATGTACAATCGTATAACAATTTTACATTTGTGCGAATATCTCAGAAACTATAAGAGATAATGACAATCGGTTTTCACCATACGACAGGAAAAAACATCAGCTTTCCAACAATATATAAACTCGCCCCCAAACATTAAATACCGCCTGAAATATAAGGCATTATATATAAGAAAACAGTATATTTCTTAGAAGGCGTGGCATTTGTGGGCGGAAATAAATTTTGCTAAATAGCTGATATTTTTTTCTATCGTATAGCGAAAACTCATTGTCATTATCTCTTATAGTTTCCGAGTTATAAGCAAAATTGTAAAAGTGTTTAACAAAAAACACTTCCTGCTGAATTCTGTTGGCCTGGTATTCGCAGAAAATTTTTGAAAAATTTGATAATATTTTTCGACATACACACACACACACGCACATGTACAATCGTATAACAATTTTACATTTGTGCGAATATCTCAGAAACTATAAGAGATAATGACAATCGGTTTTCACCATGCGTCAGGAAAAAACATCAGCTTTCCAACAATATATAAACTCGCCCCCAAACATTAAATACCGCCTGAAATATAAGGCATTATGTATAAGAAAACAGTATATTTCTTAGAAGGCGTGGCATTTGTGGGCGGAAATAAATTTTGCTAAATAGCTGATGTTTTTTTCTATCGTATAGCGAAAACTCATTGTCATTATCTCTTATAGTTTCCGAGTTATAAGCAAAATTGTAAAAGTGTTTAACAAAAAACACTTCCTGCTGAATTCTGTTGGCCTGGTATTCGCAGAAAATTTTTGAAAAATTTGAAAATATTTTTCGACATACACACACACACGCACATGTACAATCGTATAACAATTTTACATTTGTGCGAATATCTCAGAAACTATAAGAGATAATGACAATCGGTTTTCACCATGCGACAGGAAAATACATCAGCTTTCCAACAATATATAAACTCGCCCCCAAACATTAAATACCGCCTGAAATATAAGGCATTATATATAAGAAAACAGTATATTTCTTAGAAGGCGTGGCATTTGTGGGCGGAAATAAATTTTGCTAAATAGCTGATGTTTTTTTCTATCGTATAGCGAAAACTCATTGCCATTATCTCTTATAGTTTCCGAGTTATAAGCAAAATTGTAAAAGTGTTTAACAAAAAACACTTCCTGCTGAATTCTGTTGGCCTGGTATTCGCAGAAAATTTTTGAAAAATTTGAAAATATTTTTCTACATACACACACACACACGCACATGTACAATCGTATAACAATTTTACATTTGTGCGAATATCTCAGAAACTATAAGAGATAATGACAATCGGTTTTCACCATGCGACAGGAAAATACATCAGCTTTCCAACAATATATAAATTTGTTCCCAAACATTAAATACCGCCTGAAATATAAGGCATTATATATAAGAAAACAGTATATTTCTTAGAAGGCGTGGCATTTGTGGGCGGAAATAAATTTTGCTAAATAGCTGATGTTTTTTTCTATCGTATAGCGAAAACTCATTGTCATTATATCTTATAGTTTGCGAGTTATAAGCAAAATTGTAAAAGTGTTTAACAAAAAACACTTCCTGCTGAATTCTGTTGGCCTGGTATTCGCAGAAAATTTTTGAAAAGTTTGAGAATATTTTTCGACATACACACACACACGCACATGTACAATCGTATAACAATTTTACATTTGTGCGAATATCTCGGAAACTATAAGAGATAATGACAATCGGTTTTCACCATGCGACAGGAAAAAACATCAGCTTTCCAACAATATATAAACTCGCCCACAAACATTAAATACCGCCTGAAATATAAGGCATTATATATAAGAAAACAGTATATTTCTTAGAAGGCGTGGCATTTGTGGGCGGAAATAAATTTTGCTAAATAGCTGATGTTTTTTTCTATCGTATAGCGAAAACTCATTGTCATTATCTCTTATAGTTTCCGAGTTATAAGCAAAATTGTAAAAGTGTTTAACAAAAAACACTTCCTGCTGAATTCTGTTGGCCTGGTATTCGCAGAAAATTTTTGAAAAATTTGAGAATATTTTTCGACATACACACACACACGCACATGTACAATCGTATAACAATTTTACATTTGTGCGAATATCTCGGAAACTATAAGAGATAATGACAATCGGTTTTCACCATGCGACAGGAAAAAACATCAGCTTTCCAACAATATATAAACTCGCCCACAAACATTAAATACCGCCTGAAATATAAGGCATTATATATAAGAAAACAGTATATTTCTTAGAAGGCGTGGCATTTGTGGGCGGAAATAAATTTTGCTAAATAGCTGATGTTTTTTTCTATCGTATAGCGAAAACTCATTGTCATTATCTCTTATAGTTTCCGAGTTATAAGCAAAATTGTAAAAGTGTTTAACAAAAAACACTTCCTGCTGAATTCTGTTGGCCTGGTATTCGCGGAAAATCTTTGAAAAGTTTGAGAATATTTTTCGACATACACACACACACGCACATGTACAATCGTATAACAATTTTACATTTGTGCGAATATCTCGGAAACTATAAGAGATAATGACAATCGGTTTTCACCATGCGACAGGAAAAGACATCAGCTTTCCAACAATATATAAACTCGCCCCCAAACATTAAATACCGCCTGAAATATAAGGCATTATATATAAGAAAACAGTATATTTCTTAGAAGGCGTGGCATTTGTGGGCGGAAATAAATTTTGCTAAATAGCTGATGTTTTTTTCTGTCGTATAGCGAAAACTCATTGTCATTATCTCTTATAGTTTCCGAGTTATAAGCAAAATTGTAAAAGTGTTTAACAAAAAACACTTCCTGCTGAATTCTGTTGGCCTGGTATTCGCAGAAAATTTTTGAAAAATTTGAAAATATTTTTCGACATACACACACACACACGCACATGTACAATCGTATAACAATTTTACATTTGTGCGAATATCTCGGAAACTATAAGAGATAATGACAATCGGTTTTCAGCATGCGACAGGAAAAAACATCAGCTTTCCAACAATATATAAACTCGCCCACAAACATTAAATACCGCCTGAAATATAAGGCATTATATATAAGAAAACAGTATATTTCTTAGAAGGCGTGGCATTTGTGGGCGGAAATAAATTTTGCTAAATAGCTGATGTTTTTTTCTATCGTATAGCGAAAACTCATTGTCATTATCTCTTATAGCTTCCGAGTTATAAGCAAAATTGTAAAAGTGTTTAACAAAAAACACTTCCTGCTGAATTCTGTTGGCCTGGTATTCGCAGAAAATTTTTGAAAAGTTTGAGAATATTTTTCGACATACACACACACACACACGCACATGTACAATCGTATAACAATTTTACATTTGTGCGAATATCTCGGAAACTATAAGAGATAATGACAATCGGTTTTCACCGTGCGACAGGAAAAAACATCAGCTTTCCAACAATATATAAACTCGCCCCCAAACATTAAATACCGCCTGAAATATAAGGCATTATATATAAGAAAACAGTATATTTCTTAGAAGGCGTGGCATTTGTGGGCGGAAATAAATTTTGCTAAATAGCTGATGTTTTTTTCTATCGTATAGCGAAAACCCATTGTCATTATCTCTTATAGTTTCCGAGTTATAAGCAAAATTGTAAAAGTTTTTAACAAAAAACACTTCCTGCTGAATTCTGTTGGCCTGGTATTCGCAGAAAATTTTTGAAAAGTTTGAGAATATTTTTCGACATACACACACACACACGCACATGTACAATCGTATAACAATTTTACATTTGTGCGAATATCTCGGAAACTATAAGAGATAATGACAATCGGTTTTCACCATGCGACAGGAAAAAACATCAGCTTTCCAACAATATATAAACTCGCCCCCAAACATTAAATACCGCCTGTAATATAAGGCATTATATATAAGAAAACAGTATATTTCTTAGAAGGCGTGGCATTTGTGGGCGGAAATAAATTTTGCTAAATAGCTGATGTTTTTTTCTATCGTATAGCGAAAACTCATTGTCATTATCTCTTATAGTTTCCGAGTTATAAGCAAAATTCTAAAATTGTTTAACAAAAAACACTTCCTGCTGAATTCTGTTGGCCTGGTATTCGCAGAAAATTTTTGAAAAGTTTGAGAATATTTTTCGACATACACACACACACGCACATGTACAATCGTATAACAATTTTACATTTGTGCGAATATCTCGGAAACTATAAGAGATAATGACAATCGGTTTTCAGCATGCGACAGGAAAAAACATCAGCTTTCCAACAATATATAAACTCGCCCACAAACATTAAATACCGCCTGAAATATAAGGCATTATATATAAGAAAACAGTATATTTCTTAGAAGGCGTGGCATTTGTGGGCGGAAATAAATTTTGCTAAATAGCTGATGTTTTTTTCTATCGTATAGCGAAAACTCATTGTCATTATCTCTTATAGTTTCCGAGTTATAAGCAAAATTCTAAAATTGTTTAACAAAAAACACTTCCTGCTGAATTCTGTTGGCCTGGTATTCGCAGAAAATTTTTGAAAAGTTTGAGAATATTTTTCGACATACACACACACACACGCACATGTACAATCGTATAACAATTTTACATTTGTGCGAATATCTCGGAAACTATAAGAGATAATGACAATCGGTTTTCACCATGCGACAGGAAAAAACATCAGCTTTCCAACAATATATAAACTCGCCCACAAACATTAAATACCGCCTGAAATATAAGGCATTATATATAAGAAAACAGTATATTTCTTAGAAGGCGTGGCATTTGTGGGTGGAAATAAATTTTGCTAAATAGCTGATGTTTTTTTCTATCGTATAGCGAAAACTCATTGTCATTATCTCTTATAGTTTCCGAGTTATAAGCAAAATTCTAAAATTGTTTAACAAAAAACACTTCCTGCTGAATTCTGTTGGCCTGGTATTCGCAGAAAATTTTTGAAAAGTTTGAGAATATTTTTCGACATACACACACACACGCACATGTACAATCGTATAACAATTTTACATTTGTGCGAATATCTCGGAAACTATAAGAGATAATGACAATCGGTTTTCACCATGCGACAGGAAAAAACATCAGCTTTCCAACAATATATAAACTCGCCCACAAACATTAAATACCGCCTGAAATATAAGGCGTGGCATTTGTGGGCGGAAATAAATTTTGCTAAATAGCTGATGTTTTTTTCTATCGTATAGCGAAAGCTCATTGTCATTATCTCTTATAGCTTCCGAGTTATAAGCAAAATTGTAAAAGTGTTTAACAAAAAACACTTCCTGCTGAATTCTGTTGGCCTGGTATTCGCAGAAAATTTTTGAAAAGTTTGAGAATATTTTTCGACATACACACACACACGCACATGTACAATCGTATAACAATTTTACATTTGTGCGAATATCTCGGAAACTATAAGAGATAATGACAATCGGTTTTCAGCATGCGACAGGAAAAAACATCAGCTTTCCAACAATATATAAACTCGCCCACAAACATTAAATACCGCCTGAAATATAAGGCATTATATATAAGAAAACAGTATATTTCTTAGAAGGCGTGGCATTTGTGGGCGGAAATAAATTTTGCTAAATAGCTGATGTTTTTTTCTATCGTATAGCGAAAACTCATTGTCATTATCTCTTATAGCTTCCGAGTTATAAGCAAAATTATAAAAGTGTTTAACAAAAAACACTTCCTGCTGAATTCTGTTGGCCTGGTATTCGCAGAAAATTTTTGAAAAGTTTGAGAATATTTTTCGACATACACACACACACGCACATGTACAATCGTATAACAATTTTACATTTGTGCGAATATCTCGGAAACTATAAGAGATAATGACAATCGGTTTTCACCATGCGACAGGAAAAAACATCAGCTTTCCAACAATATATAAACTCGCCCACAAACATTAAATACCGCCTGAAATATAAGGCATTATATATAAGAAAACAGTATATTTCTTAGAAGGCGTGGCATTTGTGGGCGGAAATAAATTTTGCTAAATAGCTGATGTTTTTTTCTATCGTATAGCGAAAACTCATTGTCATTATCTCTTATAGTTTCCGAGTTATAAGCAAAATTCTAAAATTGTTTAACAAAAAACACTTCCTGCTGAATTCTGTTGGCCTGGTATTCGCAGAAAATTTTTGAAAAGTTTGAGAATATTTTTCGACATACACACACACACACGCACATGTACAATCGTATAACAATTTTACATTTGTGCGAATATCTCGGAAACTATAAGAGATAATGACAATCGGTTTTCACCATGCGACAGGAAAAAACATCAGCTTTCCAACAATATATAAACTCGCCCACAAACATTAAATACCGCCTGAAATATAAGGCGTGGCATTTGTGGGCGGAAATAAATTTTGCTAAATAGCTGATGTTTTTTTCTATCGTATAGCGAAAGCTCATTGTCATTATCTCTTATAGCTTCCGAGTTATAAGCAAAATTGTAAAAGTGTTTAACAAAAAACACTTCCTGCTGAATTCTGTTGGCCTGGTATTCGCAGAAAATTTTTGAAAAGTTTGAGAATATTTTTCGACATACACACACACACGCACATGTACAATCGTATAACAATTTTACATTTGTGCGAATATCTCGGAAACTATAAGAGATAATGACAATCGGTTTTCAGCATGCGACAGGAAAAAACATCAGCTTTCCAACAATATATAAACTCGCCCACAAACATTAAATACCGCCTGAAATATAAGGCATTATATATAAGAAAACAGTATATTTCTTAGAAGGCGTGGCATTTGTGGGCGGAAATAAATTTTGCTAAATAGCTGATGTTTTTTTCTATCGTATAGCGAAAACTCATTGTCATTATCTCTTATAGCTTCCGAGTTATAAGCAAAATTATAAAAGTGTTTAACAAAAAACACTTCCTGCTGAATTCTGTTGGCCTGGTATTCGCAGAAAATTTTTGAAAAGTTTGAGAATATTTTTCGACATACACACACACACGCACATGTACAATCGTATAACAATTTTACATTTGTGCGAATATCTCGGAAACTATAAGAGATAATGACAATCGGTTTTCACCATGCGACAGGAAAAAACATCAGCTTTCCAACAATATATAAACTCGCCCACAAACATTAAATACCGCCTGAAATATAAGGCATTATATATAAGAAAACAGTATATTTCTTAGAAGGCGTGGCATTTGTGGGCGGAAATAAATTTTGCTAAATAGCTGATGTTTTTTTCTATCGTATAGCGAAAACTCATTGTCATTATCTCTTATAGTTTCCGAGTTATAAGCAAAATTCTAAAATTGTTTAACAAAAAACACTTCCTGCTGAATTCTGTTGGCCTGGTATTCGCAGAAAATTTTTGAAAAGTTTGAGAATATTTTTCGACATACACACACACACACGCACATGTACAATCGTATAACAATTTTACATTTGTGCGAATATCTCGGAAACTATAAGAGATAATGACAATCGGTTTTCACCATGCGACAGGAAAAAACATCAGCTTTCCAACAATATATAAACTCGCCCACAAACATTAAATACCGCCTGAAATATAAGGCATTATATATAAGAAAACAGTATATTTCTTAGAAGGCGTGGCATTTGTGGGTGGAAATAAATTTTGCTAAATAGCTGATGTTTTTTTCTATCGTATAGCGAAAACTCATTGTCATTATCTCTTATAGCTTCCGAGTTATAAGCAAAATTGTAAAAGTGTTTAACAAAAAACACTTCCTGCTGAATTCTGTTGGCCTGGTATTCGCAGAAAATTTTTGAAAAGTTTGAGAATATTTTTCGACATACACACACACACACGCACATGTACAATCGTATAACAATTTTACATTTGTGCGAATATCTCGGAAACTATAAGAGATAATGACAATCGGTTTTCACCATGCGACAGGAAAAAACATCAGCTTTCCAACAATATATAAACTCGCCCCCAAACATTAAATACCGCCTGAAATATAAGGCGTGGCATTTGTGGGCGGAAATAAATTTTGCTAAATAGCTGATGTTTTTTTCTATCGTATAGCGAAAGCTCATTGTCATTATCTCTTATAGCTTCCGAGTTATAAGCAAAATTGTAAAAGTGTTTAACAAAAAACACTTCCTGCTGAATTCTGTTGGCCTGGTATTCGCAGAAAATTTTTGAAAAGTTTGAGAATATTTTTCGACATACACACACACACGCACATGTACAATCGTATAACAATTTTACATTTGTGCGAATATCTCGGAAACTATAAGAGATAATGACAATCGGTTTTCAGCATGCGACAGGAAAAAACATCAGCTTTCCAACAATATATAAACTCGCCCACAAACATTAAATACCGCCTGAAATATAAGGCATTATATATAAGAAAACAGTATATTTCTTAGAAGGCGTGGCATTTGTGGGCGGAAATAAATTTTGCTAAATAGCTGATGTTTTTTTCTATCGTATAGCGAAAACTCATTGTCATTATCTCTTATAGTTTCCGAGTTATAAGCAAAATTGTAAAAGTGTTTAACAAAAAACACTTCCTGCTGAATTCTGTTGGCCTGGTATTCGCAGAAAATTTTTGAAAAGTTTGAGAATATTTTTCGACATACACACACACACACGCACATGTACAATCGTATAACAATTTTACATTTGTGCGAATATCTCGGAAACTATAAGAGATAATGACAATCGGTTTTCACCATGCGACAGGAAAAAACATCAGCTTTCCAACAATATATAAACTCGCCCACAAACATTAAATACCGCCTGAAATATAAGGCATTATATATAAGAAAACAGTATATTTCTTAGAAGGCGTGGCATTTGTGGGCGGAAATAAATTTTGCTAAATAGCTGATGTTTTTTTCTATCGTATAGCGAAAACTCATTGTCATTATCTCTTATAGCTTCCGAGTTATAAGCAAAATTGTAAAAGTGTTTAACAAAAAACACTTCCTGCTGAATTCTGTTGGCCTGGTATTCGCAGAAAATTTTTGAAAAGTTTGAGAATATTTTTCGACATACACACACACACACGCACATGTACAATCGTATAACAATTTTACATTTGTGCGAATATCTCGGAAACTATAAGAGATAATGACAATCGGTTTTCACCATGCGACAGGAAAAAACATCAGCTTTCCAACAATATATAAACTCGCCCCCAAACATTAAATACCGCCTGAAATATAAGGCGTGGCATTTGTGGGCGGAAATAAATTTTGCTAAATAGCTGATGTTTTTTTCTATCGTATAGCGAAAGCTCATTGTCATTATCTCTTATAGCTTCCGAGTTATAAGCAAAATTGTAAAAGTGTTTAACAAAAAACACTTCCTGCTGAATTCTGTTGGCCTGGTATTCGCAGAAAATTTTTGAAAAGTTTGAGAATATTTTTCGACATACACACACACACGCACATGTACAATCGTATAACAATTTTACATTTGTGCGAATATCTCGGAAACTATAAGAGATAATGACAATCGGTTTTCAGCATGCGACAGGAAAAAACATCAGCTTTCCAACAATATATAAACTCGCCCACAAACATTAAATACCGCCTGAAATATAAGGCATTATATATAAGAAAACAGTATATTTCTTAGAAGGCGTGGCATTTGTGGGCGGAAATAAATTTTGCTAAATAGCTGATGTTTTTTTCTATCGTATAGCGAAAACTCATTGTCATTATCTCTTATAGTTTCCGAGTTATAAGCAAAATTGTAAAAGTGTTTAACAAAAAACACTTCCTGCTGAATTCTGTTGGCCTGGTATTCGCAGAAAATTTTTGAAAAGTTTGAGAATATTTTTCGACATACACACACACACACGCACATGTACAATCGTATAACAATTTTACATTTGTGCGAATATCTCGGAAACTATAAGAGATAATGACAATCGGTTTTCACCATGCGACAGGAAAAAACATCAGCTTTCCAACAATATATAAACTCGCCCACAAACATTAAATACCGCCTGAAATATAAGGCATTATATATAAGAAAACAGTATATTTCTTAGAAGGCGTGGCATTTGTGGGTGGAAATAAATTTTGCTAAATAGCTGATGTTTTTTTCTATCGTATAGCGAAAACTCATTGTCATTATCTCTTATAGTTTCCGAGTTATAAGCAAAATTCTAAAATTGTTTAACAAAAAACACTTCCTGCTGAATTCTGTTGGCCTGGTATTCGCAGAAAATTTTTGAAAAGTTTGAGAATATTTTTCGACATACACACACACACGCACATGTACAATCGTATAACAATTTTACATTTGTGCGAATATCTCGGAAACTATAAGAGATAATGACAATCGGTTTTCACCATGCGACAGGAAAAAACATCAGCTTTCCAACAATATATAAACTCGCCCACAAACATTAAATACCGCCTGAAATATAAGGCATTATATATAAGAAAACAGTATATTTCTTAGAAGGCGTGGCATTTGTGGGCGGAAATAAATTTTGCTAAATAGCTGATGTTTTTTTCTATCGTATAGCGAAAACTCATTGTCATTATCTCTTATAGTTTCCGAGTTATAAGCAAAATTCTAAAATTGTTTAACAAAAAACACTTCCTGCTGAATTCTGTTGGCCTGGTATTCGCAGAAAATTTTTGAAAAGTTTGAGAATATTTTTCGACATACACACACACACGCACATGTACAATCGTATAACAATTTTACATTTGTGCGAATATCTCGGAAACTATAAGAGATAATGACAATCGGTTTTCACCATGCGACAGGAAAAAACATCAGCTTTCCAACAATATATAAACTCGCCCACAAACATTAAATACCGCCTGAAATATAAGGCATTATATATAAGAAAACAGTATATTTCTTAGAAGGCGTGGCATTTGTGGGCGGAAATAAATTTTGCTAAATAGCTGATGTTTTTTTCTATCGTATAGCGAAAACTCATTGTCATTATCTCTTATAGCTTCGAGTTATAAGCAAAATTGTAAAAGTGTTTAACAAAAAACACTTCCTGCTGAATTCTGTTGGCCTGGTATTCGCAGAAAATTTTTGAAAAGTTTGAGAATATTTTTCGACATACACACACACACACGCACATGTACAATCGTATAACAATTTTACATTTGTGCGAATATCTCGGAAACTATAAGAGATAATGACAATCGGTTTTCACCATGCGACAGGAAAAAACATCAGCTTTCCAACAATATATAAACTCGCCCACAAACATTAAATACCGCCTGAAATATAAGGCATTATATATAAGAAAACAGTATATTTCTTAGAAGGCGTGGCATTTGTGGGTGGAAATAAATTTTGCTAAATAGCTGATGTTTTTTTCTATCGTATAGCGAAAACTCATTGTCATTATCTCTTATAGTTTCCGAGTTATAAGCAAAATTCTAAAATTGTTTAACAAAAAACACTTCCTGCTGAATTCTGTTGGCCTGGTATTCGCAGAAAATTTTTGAAAAGTTTGAGAATATTTTTCGACATACACACACACACACGCACATGTACAATCGTATAACAATTTTACATTTGTGCGAATATCTCGGAAACTATAAGAGATAATGACAATCGGTTTTCACCATGCGACAGGAAAAAACATCAGCTTTCCAACAATATATAAACTCGCCCACAAACATTAAATACCGCCTGAAATATAAGGCATTATATATAAGAAAACAGTATATTTCTTAGAAGGCGTGGCATTTGTGGGCGGAAATAAATTTTGCTAAATAGCTGATGTTTTTTTCTATCGTATAGCGAAAACTCATTGTCATTATCTCTTATAGCTTCCGAGTTATAAGCAAAATTGTAAAAGTGTTTAACAAAAAACACTTCCTGCTGAATTCTGTTGGCCTGGTATTCGCAGAAAATTTTTGAAAAGTTTGAGAATATTTTTCGACATACACACACACACACGCACATGTACAATCGTATAACAATTTTACATTTGTGCGAATATCTCGGAAACTATAAGAGATAATGACAATCGGTTTTCAGCATGCGACAGGAAAAAACATCAGCTTTCCAACAATATATAAACTCGCCCACAAACATTAAATACCGCCTGAAATATAAGGCATTATATATAAGAAAACAGTATATTTCTTAGAAGGCGTGGCATTTGTGGGCGGAAATAAATTTTGCTAAATAGCTGATGTTTTTTTCTATCGTATAGCGAAAACTCATTGTCATTATCTCTTATAGCTTCCGAGTTATAAGCAAAATTGTAAAAGTGTTTAACAAAAAACACTTCCTGCTGAATTCTGTTGGCCTGGTATTCGCAGAAAATTTTTGAAAAGTTTGAGAATATTTTTCGACATACACACACACACGCACATGTACAATCGTATAACAATTTTACATTTGTGCGAATATCTCGGAAACTATAAGAGATAATGACAATCGGTTTTCACCATGCGACAGGAAAAAACATCAGCTTTCCAACAATATATAAACTCGCCCACAAACATTAAATACCGCCTGAAATATAAGGCATTATATATAAGAAAACAGTATATTTCTTAGAAGGCGTGGCATTTGTGGGCGGAAATAAATTTTGCTAAATAGCTGATGTTTTTTTCTATCGTATAGCGAAAACTCATTGTCATTATCTCTTATAGCTTCCGAGTTATAAGCAAAATTGTAAAAGTGTTTAACAAAAAACACTTCCTGCTGAATTCTGTTGGCCTGGTATTCGCAGAAAATTTTTGAAAAGTTTGAGAATATTTTTCGACATACACACACACACGCACATGTACAATCGTATAACAATTTTACATTTGTGCGAATATCTCGGAAACTATAAGAGATAATGACAATCGGTTTTCACCATGCGACAGGAAAAAACATCAGCTTTCCAACAATATATAAACTCGCCCCCAAACATTAAATACCGCCTGAAATATAAGGCATTATATATAAGAAAACAGTATATTTCTTAGAAGGCGTGGCATTTGTGGGCGGAAATAAATTTTGCTAAATAGCTGATGTTTTTTTCTATCGTATAGCGAAAACTCATTGTCATTATCTCTTATAGCTTCCGAGTTATAAGCAAAATTGTAAAAGTGTTTAACAAAAAACACTTCCTGCTGAATTCTGTTGGCCTGGTATTCGCAGAAAATTTTTGAAAAGTTTGAGAATATTTTTCGACATACACACACACACGCACATGTACAATCGTATAACAATTTTACATTTGTGCGAATATCTCGGAAACTATAAGAGATAATGACAATCGGTTTTCACCATGCGACAGGAAAAAACATCAGCTTTCCAACAATATATAAACTCGCCCCCAAACATTAAATACCGCCTGAAATATAAGGCATTATATATAAGAAAACAGTATATTTCTTAGAAGGCGTGGCATTTGTGGGCGGAAATAAATTTTGCTAAATAGCTGATGTTTTTTTCTATCGTATAGCGAAAACTCATTGTCATTATCTCTTATAGTTTCCGAGTTATAAGCAAAATTGTAAAAGTGTTTAACAAAAAACACTTCCTGCTGAATTCTGTTGGCCTGGTATTCGCAGAAAATTTTTGAAAAGTTTGAGAATATTTTTCGACATACACACACACACGCACATGTACAATCGTATAACAATTTTACATTTGTGCGAATATCTCGGAAACTATAAGAGATAATGACAATCGGTTTTCACCATGCGACAGGAAAAAACATCAGCTTTCCAACAATGTATAAACTCGCCCCCAAACATTAAATACCGCCTGAAATATAAGGCATTATATATAAGAAAACAGTATATTTCTTAGAAGGCGTGGCATTTGTGGGCGGAAATAAATTTTGCTAAATAGCTGATGTTTTTTTCTATCGTATAGCGAAAACTCATTGTCATTATCTCTTATAGTTTCCGAGTTATAAGCAAAATTCTAAAAGTGTTTAACAAAAAACACTTCCTGCTGAATTCTGTTGGCCTGGTATTCGCAGAAAATTTTTGAAAAGTTTGAGAATATTTTTCGACATACACACACACACGCACATCTACAATCGTATAACAATTTTACATTTGTGCGAATATCTCGGAAACTATAAGAGATAATGACAATCGGTTTTCACCATGCGACAGGAAAAAACATCAGCTTTCCAACAATATATAAACTCGCCCCCAAACATTAAATACCGCCTGAAATATAAGGCATTATATATAAGAAAACAGTATATTTCTTAGAAGGCGTGGCATTTGTGGGCGGAAATAAATTTTGCTAAATAGCTGATGTTTTTTTCTATCGTATAGCGAAAACTCATTGTCATTATCTCTTATAGCTTCCGAGTTATAAGCAAAATTGTAAAGTGTTTAACAAAAAACACTTCCTGCTGAATTCTGTTGGCCTGGTATTCGCAGAAAATTTTTAAAAAGTTTGAGAATATTTTTCGACATACACACACACACACGCACATGTACAATCGTATAACAATTTTACATTTGTGCGAATATCTCGGAAACTATAAGAGATAATGACAATCGGTTTTCACCATGCGACAGGAAAAAACATCAGCTTTCCAACAATATATAAACTCGCCCCCAAACATTAAATACCGCCTGAAATATAAGGCATTATATATAAGAAAACAGTATATTTCTTAGAAGGCGTGGCATTTGTGGGCGGAAATAAATTTTGCTAAATAGCTGATGTTTTTTTCTATCGTATAGCGAAAACTCATTGTCATTATCTCTTATAGTTTCCGAGTTATAAGCAAAATTGTAAAAGTGTTTAACAAAAAACACTTCCTGCTGAATTCTGTTGGCCTGGTATTCGCAGAAAATTTTTGAAAAGTTTGAGAATATTTTTCGACATACACACACACACGCACATGTACAATCGTATAACAATTTTACATTTGTGCGAATATCTCGGAAACTATAAGAGATAATGACAATCGGTTTTCACCATGCGACAGGAAAAAACATCAGCTTTCCAACAATATATAAACTCGCCCCTAAAAATTAAATACCGCCTGAAATATAAAGCATTATATATAAGAAAACAGTATATTTCTTAGAAGGCGTGGCATTTGTGGGCGGAAATAAATTTTGCTAAATAGCTGATGTTTTTTTCTATCGTATAGCGAAAACTCATTGTCATTATCTCTTATAGCTTCCGAGTTATAAGCAAAATTGTAAAAGTGTTTAACAAAAAACACTTCCTGCTGAATTCTGTTGGCCTGGTATTCGCAGAAAATTTTTAAAAAGTTTGAGAATATTTTTCGACATACACACACACACACGCACATGTACAATCGTATAACAATTTTACATTTGTGCGAATATCTCGGAAACTATAAGAGATAATGACAATCGGTTTTCACCATGCGACAGGAAAAAACATCAGCTTTCCAACAATATATAAACTCGCCCCCAAACATTAAATACCGCCTGAAATATAAGGCATTATATATAAGAAAACAGTATATTTCTTAGAAGGCGTGGCATTTGTGGGCGGAAATAAATTTTGCTAAATAGCTGATGTTTTTTTCTATCGTATAGCGAAAACTCATTGTCATTATCTCTTATAGTTTCCGAGTTATAAGCAAAATTCTAAAATTGTTTAACAAAAAACACTTCCTGCTGAATTCTGTTGGCCTGGTATTCGCAGAAAATTTTTGAAAAGTTTGAGAATATTTTTCGACATACACACACACACGCACATGTACAATCGTATAACAATTTTACATTTGTGCGAATATCTCGGAAACTATAAGAGATAATGACAATCGGTTTTCACCATGCGACAGGAAAAAACATCAGCTTTCCAACAATATATAAACTCGCCCCTAAACATTAAATACCGCCTGAAATATAAGGCATTATATATAAGAAAACAGTATATTTCTTAGAAGGCGTGGCATTTGTGGGCGGAAATAAATTTTGCTAAATAGCTGATGTTTTTTTCTATCGTATAGCGAAAACTCATTGTCATTATCTCTTATAGCTTCCGAGTTATAACCAAAATTGTAAAAGTGTTTAACAAAAAACACTTCCTGCTGAATTCTGTTGGCCTGGTATTCGCAGAAAATTTTTAAAAAGTTTGAGAATGTTTTTCGACATACACACACACACACGCACATGTACAATCGTATAACAATTTTACATTTGTGCGAATATCTCGGAAACTATAAGAGATAATGACAATCGGTTTTCACCATGCGACAGGAAAAAACATCAGCTTTCCAACAATATATAAACTCGCCCCCAAACATTAAATACCGCCTAAAATATAAGGCATTATATATAAGAAAACAGTATATTTCTTAGAAGGCGTGGCATTTGTGGGCGGAAATAAATTTTGCTAAATAGCTGATGTTTTTTTCTATCGTATAGCGAAAACTCATTGTCATTATCTCTTATAGTTTCCGAGTTATAAGCAAAATTGTAAAAGTGTTTAACAAAAAACACTTCCTGCTGAATTCTGTTGGCCTGGTATTCGCAGAAAATTTTTGAAAAGTTTGAGAATATTTTTCGACATACACACACACACGCACATGTACAATCGTATAACAATTTTACATTTGTGCGAATATCTCGGAAACTATAAGAGATAATGACAATCGGTTTTCACCATGCGACAGGAAAAAACATCAGCTTTCCAACAATATATAAACTCGCCCCCAAACATTAAATACCGCCTGAAATATAAGGCATTATATATAAGAAAACAGTATATTTCTTAGAAGGCGTGGCATTTGTGGGCGGAAATAAATTTTGCTAAATAGCTGATGTTTTTTTCTATCGTATAGCGAAATAATTAAACATTAAATACCGCCTGAAATATAAGGCATTATATATAAGAAAACAGTATATTTCTTAGAAGGCGTGGCATTTGTGGGCGGAAATAAATTTTGCTAAATAGCTGATGTTTTTTTCTATCGTATAGCGAAAACTCATTGTCATTATCTCTTATAGTTTCCGAGTTATAAGCAAAATTGTAAAAGTGTTTAACAAAAAACACTTCCTGCTGAATTCTGTTGGCCTGGTATTCGCAGAAAATTTTTGAAAAATTTGAAAATATTTTTCGACATACACACACACACACGCACATGTACAATCGTATAACAATTTTACATTTGTGCGAATATCTCGGAAACTATAAGAGATAATGACAATCGGTTTTCACCATGCGACAGGAAAAAACATCAGCTTTCCAACAATATATAAACTCGCCCCCAAACATTAAATACCGCCTGAAATATAAGGCATTATATATAAGAAAACAGTATATTTCTTAGAAGGCGTGGCATTTGTGGGCGGAAATAAATTTTGCTATATAGCTGATGTTTTTTTTCTATCTGAAATATAAGGCATTATATATAAGAAAACAGTATATTTCTTAGAAGGCGTGGCATTTGTGGGCGGAAATAAATTTTGCTAAATAGCTGATGTTTTTTTCTATCGTATAGCGAAAACTCATTGTCATTATCTCTTATAGTTTCCGAGTTATAAGCAAAATTCTAAAAGTGTTTAACAAAAAACACTTCCTGCTGAATTCTGTTGGCCTGGTATTCGCAGAAAATTTTTGAAAAGTTTGAGAATATTTTTCGACATACACACACACACGCACATCTACAATCGTATAACAATTTTACATTTGTGCGAATATCTCGGAAACTATAAGAGATAATGACAATCGGTTTTCACCATGCGACAGGAAAAAACATCAGCTTTCCAACAATATATAAACTCGCCCCCAAACATTAAATACCGCCTGAAATATAAGGCATTATATATAAGAAAACAGTATATTTCTTAGAAGGCGTGGCATTTGTGGGCGGAAATAAATTTTGCTAAATAGCTGATGTTTTTTTCTATCGTATAGCGAAAACTCATTGTCATTATCTCTTATAGCTTCCGAGTTATAAGCAAAATTGTAAAAGTGTTTAACAAAAAACACTTCCTGCTGAATTCTGTTGGCCTGGTATTCGCAGAAAATTTTTAAAAAGTTTGAGAATATTTTTCGACATACACACACACACACGCACATGTACAATCGTATAACAATTTTACATTTGTGCGAATATCTCGGAAACTATAAGAGATAATGACAATCGGTTTTCACCATGCGACAGGAAAAAACATCAGCTTTCCAACAATATATAAACTCGCCCCCAAACATTAAATACCGCCTGAAATATAAGGCATTATATATAAGAAAACAGTATATTTCTTAGAAGGCGTGGCATTTGTGGGCGGAAATAAATTTTGCTAAATAGCTGATGTTTTTTTCTATCGTATAGCGAAAACTCATTGTCATTATCTCTTATAGTTTCCGAGTTATAAGCAAAATTGTAAAAGTGTTTAACAAAAAACACTTCCTGCTGAATTCTGTTGGCCTGGTATTCGCAGAAAATTTTTGAAAAATTTGAAAATATTTTTCGACATACACACACACACACGCACATGTACAATCGTATAACAATTTTACATTTGTGCGAATATCTCGGAAACTATAAGAGATAATGACAATCGGTTTTCACCATGCGACAGGAAAAAACATCAGCTTTCCAACAATATATAAACTCGCCCCCAAACATTAAATACCGCCTGAAATATAAGGCATTATATATAAGAAAACAGTATATTTCTTAGAAGGCGTGGCATTTGTGGGCGGAAATAAATTTTGCTATATAGCTGATGTTTTTTTTCTATCTGAAATATAAGGCATTATATATAAGAAAACAGTATATTTCTTAGAAGGCGTGGCATTTGTGGGCGGAAATAAATTTTGCTAAATAGCTGATGTTTTTTTCTATCGTATAGCGAAAACTCATTGTCATTATCTCTTATAGTTTCCGAGTTATAAGCAAAATTCTAAAAGTGTTTAACAAAAAACACTTCCTGCTGAATTCTGTTGGCCTGGTATTCGCAGAAAATTTTTGAAAAGTTTGAGAATATTTTTCGACATACACACACACACGCACATCTACAATCGTATAACAATTTTACATTTGTGCGAATATCTCGGAAACTATAAGAGATAATGACAATCGGTTTTCACCATGCGACAGGAAAAAACATCAGCTTTCCAAAAATATATAAACTCGCCCCCAAACATTAAATACCGCCTGAAATATAAGGCATTATATATAAGAAAACAGTATATTTCTTAGAAGGCGTGGCATTTGTGGGCGGAAATAAATTTTGCTAAATAGCTGATGTTTTTTGCTATCGTATAGCGAAAACTCAATGTCATTATCTCTTATAGTTTCCGAGTTATAAGCAAAATTGTAAAAGTTTTTAACAAAAAACACTTCCTGCTGAATTCTGTTGGCCTGGTATTCGCAGAAAATTTTTGAAAAATTTGAAAATATTTTTCGACATACACACACACACACGCACATGTACAATCGTATAACAATTTTACATTTATGCGAATATCTCGGAAACTATAAGAGATAATGACAATCGGTTTTCACCATGCGACAGGAAAAAACATCAGCTTTCCAACAATATATAAACTCGCCTCCAAACATTAAATACCGCCTGAAATATAAGCCATTATATATAAGAAAACAGTATATTTCTTAGAAGGCGTGGCATTTGTGGGCGGAAATAAATTTTGCTAAATAGCTGATGTTTTTTTCTATCGTATAGCGAAAACTCATTGTCATTATCTCTTATAGTTTCCGAGTTATAAGCAAAATTGTAAAAGTTTTTAACAAAAAACACTTCCTGCTGAATTCTGTTGGCCTGGTATTCGCAGAAAATTTTTGAAAAATTTGAAAATATTTTTCGACATACACACACGCACATGTACAATCGTATAACAATTTTACATTTGTGCGAATATCTCGGAAACTATAAGAGATAATGACAATCGGTTTTCACCATGCGACAGGAAAAAAACATCAGCTTTCCAACAGTATATAAACTCGCCTCCAAACATTAAATACCGCCTGAAATATAAGCCATTATATATAAGAAATCAGTATATTTCTTAGAAGGCGTGGCATTTGTGGGCGGAAATAAATTTTCCTAAATAGCTGATGTTTTTTTCTATCGTATAGCGAAAATTCAATGTCATTATCTCTTATAGTTTCCGAGTTATAAGCAAAATTGTAAAAGTTTTTAACAAAAAACACTTCCTGCTGAATTCTGTTGGCCTGGTATTCGCAGAAAATTTTTGTAAAATTTGAGAATATTTTTCGACATACACACACACACGCACATGTACAATCGTATAAAAATTTTACATTTGTGCGAATATCTCGGAAACTATAAGAGATAATGACAATCGGTTTTCACCATGCGACAGGAAAAAACATCAGCTTTCCAACAATATATAAACTCGCTCCCAAACATTAAATACCGCCTAAAATATAAGGCATTATATATAAGAACACAGTATATTTCTTAGAAGGCGTGGCATTTGTGGGCGGAAATAAATTTTGCTAAATAGCTGATGTTTTTTCTATCGTATAGCGAAAACTCATTGTCATTATCTCTTATAGTTTCCGAGTTATAAGCAAAATTGTAAAAGTGTTTAACAAAAAACACTTCCTGCTGAATTCTGTTGGCCTGGTATTCGCAGAAAATTTTTGAAAAATTTGAAAATATTTTTCGACATACACACACGCACATGTACAATCGTATAACAATTTTACATTTGTGCGAATATCTCGGAAACTATAAGAGATAATGACAATCGGTTTTCACCATGCGACAGGAAAAAACATCAGCTTTCCAACAATATATAAACTCGCCCCCAAACATTAAATACCGCCTGAAATATAAGCCATTATATATAAGAACACAGTATATTTCTTAGAAGGCGTGGCATTTGTGGGCGGAAATAAATGTTCCTAAATAGCTGATGTTTTTTTCTATCGTATAGCGAAAACTCAATGTCATTATCTCTTATAGTTTCCGAGTTATAAGCAAAATTGTAAAAGTTTTTAACAAAAAACACTTCCTGCTGAATTCTGTTGGCCTGGTATTCGCAGAAAATTTTTGTAAAATTTGAGAATATTTTTCGACATACACACACACACGCACATGTACAATCGTATAAAAATTTTACATTTGTGCGAATATCTCGGAAACTATAAGAGATAATGACAATCGGTTTTCACCATGCGACAGGAAAAAACATCAGCTTTCCAACAATATATAAACTCGCTCCCAAACATTAAATACCGCCTAAAATATAAGGCATTATATATAAGAACACAGTATATTTCTTAGAAGGCGTGGCATTTGTGGGCGGAAATAAATTTTGCTAAATAGCTGATGTTTTTTCTATCGTATAGCGAAAACTCATTGTCATTATCTCTTATAGTTTCCGAGTTATAAGCAAAATTGTAAAAGTGTTTAACAAAAAACACTTCCTGCTGAATTCTGTTGGCCTGGTATTCGCAGAAAATTTTTGAAAAATTTGAAAATATTTTTCGACATACACACACGCACATGTACAATCGTATAACAATTTTACATTTGTGCGAATATCTCGGAAACTATAAGAGATAATGACAATCGGTTTTCACCATGCGACAGGAAAAAACATCAGCTTTCCAACAATATATAAACTCGCCCCCAAACATTAAATACCGCCTGAAATATAAGCCATTATATATAAGAACACAGTATATTTCTTAGAAGGCGTGGCATTTGTGGGCGGAAATAAATGTTCCTAAATAGCTGATGTTTTTTTCTATCGTATAGCGAAAACTCAATGTCATTATCTCTTATAGTTTCCGAGTTATAAGCAAAATTGTAAAAGTTTTTAACAAAAAACACTTCCTGCTGAATTCTGTTGGCCTGGTATTCGCAGAAAATTTTTGTAAAATTTGAGAATATTTTTCGACATACACACACACACGCACATGTACAATCGTATAAAAATTTTACATTTGTGCGAATATCTCGGAAACTATAAGAGATAATGACAATCGGTTTTCACCATGCGACAGGAAAAAACATCAGCTTTCCAACAATATATAAACTCGCTCCCAAACATTAAATACCGCCTAAAATATAAGGCATTATATATAAGAACACAGTGTATTTCTTAGAAGGCGTGGCATTTGTGGGCGGAAATAAATTTTGCTAAATAGCTGATGTTTTTTCTATCGTATAGCGAAAACTCATTGTCATTATCTCTTATAGTTTCCGAGTTATAAGCAAAATTGTAAAAGTTTTTAACAAAAAACACTTCCTGCTGAATTCTGTTGGCCTGGTATTCGCAGAAAATTTTTGAAAAATTTGAAAATATTTTTCGACATACACACACGCACATGTACAATCGTATAACAATTTTACATTTGTGCGAATATCTCGGAAACTATAAGAGATAATGACAATCGGTTTTCACCATGCGACAGGAAAAAACATCAGCTTTCCAACAATATATAAACTCGCCTCCAAACATTAAATACCGCCTAAAATATAAGGCATTATATATAAGAACACAGTGTATTTCTTAGAAGGCGTGGCATTTGTGGGCGGAAATAAATTTTGCTAAATAGCTGATGTTTTTTCTATCGTATAGCGAAAACTCATTGTCATTATCTCTTATAGTTTCCGAGTTATAAGCAAAATTGTAAAAGTTTTTAACAAAAAACACTTCCTGCTGAATTCTGTTGGCCTGGTATTCGCAGAAAATTTTTGAAAAATTTGAAAATATTTTTCGACATACACACACGCACATGTACAATCGTATAACAATTTTACATTTGTGCGAATATCTCGGAAACTATAAGAGATAATGACAATCGGTTTTCACCATGCGACAGGAAAAAACATCAGCTTTCCAACAATATATAAACTCGCCTCCAAACATTAAATACCGCCTGAAATATAAGTCATTATACATAAGAAAACAGTATATTTCTTAGAAGGCGTGGCATTTGTGGGCGGAAATAAATGTTCCTAAATAGCTGATGTTTTTTTCTATCGTATAGCGTAAACTCAATGTCATTATCTCTTATAGTTTCCGAGTTATAAGCAAAATTGTAAAAGTTTTTAACAAAAAACACTTCCTGCTGAATTCTGTTGGCCTGGTATTCGCAGAAAATTTTTGTAAAATTTGAGAATATTTTTCGACATACACACACACACGCACATGTACAATCGTATAAAAATTTTACATTTGTGCGAATATCTCGAAAACTATAAGAGATAATGACAATCGGTTTTCACCATGCGACAGGAAAAAACATCAGCTTTCCAACAATATATAAACTCGCCTCCAAACATTAAATAAATATAAGCCATTATATATAAGAAATCAGTATATTTCTTAGAAGGCGTGGCATTTGTGGGCGGAAATAAATGTTCCTAAATAGCTGATGTTTTTTTCTATCGTATAGCGAAAACTCAATGTCATTATCTCTTATAGTTTCCGAGTTATAAGCAAAATTGTAAAAGTTTTTAACAAAAAACACATCCTGCTGAATTCTGTTGGCCTGGTATTCGCAGAAAATTTTTGAAAAATTTGAGAATATTTTTCGACATACACACACACACGCACATGTACAATCGTATAAAAATTTTACATTTGTACGAATATCTCAGAAACTATAAGAGATAATGACAATCGCTTTTCACCATGCGACAGGAAAAAACATCAGCTTTCCAACAATATATAAACTCGCTCCCAAACATTAAATACCGCCTAAAATATAAGGCATTATATATAAGAACACAGTATATTTCTTAGAAGGCGTGGCATTTGTGGGCGGAAATAAATTTTGCTAAATAGCTGATGTTTTTTTCTATCGTATAGCTTAAACTCAATGTCATTATCTCTTATAGTTTCCGAGTTATAAGCAAAATTGTAAAAGTTTTTAACAAAAAACACTTCCTGCTGAATTCTGTTGGCCTGGTATTCGCAGAAAATTTTTGAAAAATTTGAGAATATTTTTCGACATACACACACACACACACGCACATGTACAATCGTATAACAATTTTACATTTGTGCGAATATCTCAGAAACTATAAGAGATAATGACAATCGCTTTTCACCATGCGACAGGAAAAAACATCAGCTTTCCAACAATATATAAACTCGCCCCCAAACATTAAATACCGCCTGAAATATAAGGCATTATATATAAGAAAACAGTATATTTCTTAGAAGGCGTGGCATTTGTGGGCGGAAATAAATTTTGCTAAATAGCTGATGTTTTTTTCTATCGTATAGCTTAAACTCAATGTCATTAGCTCTTATAGTTTCCGAGTTATAAGCAAAATTGTAAAAGTTTTTAACAAAAAACACTTCCTGCTGAATTCTGTTGGCCTGGTATTCGCAGAAAATTTTTGAAAAATTTGAGAATATTTTTCGACATACACACACACACACACGCACATGTACAATCGTATAACAATTTTACATTTGTGCGAATATCTCGGAAACTATAAGAGATAATGACAATCGGTTTTCACCATGCGACAGGAAAAAACATCAGCTTTCCAACAATATATAAACTCGCCCCCAAACATTAAATACCGCCTGAAATATAAGGCATTATATATGAGAAAACAGTATATTTCTTAGAAGGCGTGGCATTTGTGGGCGGAAATAAATGTTCCTAAATAGCTGATGTTTTTTTCTATCGTATAGCGTAAACTCAATGTCATTATCTCTTATAGTTTCCGAGTTATAAGCAAAATTGTAAAAGTTTTTAACAAAAAACACTTCCTGCTGAATTCTGTTGGCCTGGTATTCGCAGAAAATTTTTGTAAAATTTGAGAATATTTTTCGACATACACACACACACACACGCACATGTAGAATCGTATAAAAATTTTACATTTGTGCGAATATCTCGGAAACTATAAGAGATAATGACAATCGGTTTTCACCATGCGACAGGAAAAAACATCAGCTTTCCAACAATATATAAACTCGCTCCCAAACATTAAATACCGCCTAAAATATAAGGCATTATATATAAGAACACAGTATATTTCTTAGAAGGCGTGGCATTTGTGGGCGGAAATAAATTTTGCTAAATAGCTGATGTTTTTTCTATCGTATAGCGAAAACTCATTGTCATTATCTCTTATAGTTTCCGAGTTATAAGCAAAATTGTAAAAGTTTTTAACAAAAAACACTTCCTGCTGAATTCTGTTGGCCTGGTATTCGCAGAAAATTTTTGAAAAATTTGAGAATATTTTTCGACATACACACACACACGCACATGTACAATCGTATAACAATTTTACATTTGTGCGAATATCTCAGAAACTATAAGAGATAATGACAATCGGTTTTCACCATGCGACAGGAAAAAACATCAGCTTTCCAACAATATATAAACTCGCCTCCAAACATTAAATACCGCCTGAAATATAAGCCATTATATATAAGAAATCAGTATATTTCTTAGAAGGCGTGGCATTTGTGGGCGGAAATAAATGTTCCTAAATAGCTGATGTTTTTTTCTATCGTATAGCGAAAACTCAATGTCATTATCTCTTATAGTTTCCGAGTTATAAGCAAAATTGTAAAAGTTTTTAACAAAAAACACTTCCTGCTGAATTCTGTTGGCCTGGTATTCGCAGAAAATTTTTGAAAAATTTGAGAATATTTTTCGACATACACACACACACGCACATGTACAATCGTATAAAAATTTTACATTTGTACGAATATCTCAGAAACTATAAGAGATAATGACAATCGCTTTTCACCATGCGACAGGAAAAAACATCAGCTTTCCAACAATATATAAACTCGCTCCCAAACATTAAATACCGCCTAAAATATAAGGCATTATATATAAGAACACAGTATATTTCTTAGAAGGCGTGGCATTTGTGGGCGGAAATAAATTTTGCTAAATAGCTGATGTTTTTTTCTATCGTATAGCTTAAACTCAATGTCATTAGCTCTTATAGTTTCCGAGTTATAAGCAAAATTGTAAAAGTTTTTAACAAAAAACACTTCCTGCTGAATTCTGTTGGCCTGGTATTCGCAGAAAATTTTTGAAAAATTTGAGAATATTTTTCGACATACACACACACACACACGCACATGTACAATCGTATAACAATTTTACATTTGTGCGAATATCTCGGAAACTATAAGAGATAATGACAATCGGTTTTCACCATGCGACAGGAAAAAACATCAGCTTTCCAACAATATATAAACTCGCCCCCAAACATTAAATACCGCCTGAAATATAAGGCATTATATATAAGAAAACAGTATATTTCTTAGAAGGCGTGGCATTTGTGGGCGGAAATAAATGTTCCTAAATAGCTGATGTTTTTTTCTATCGTATAGCTTAAACTCAATGTCATTATCTCTTATAGTTTCCGAGTTATAAGCAAAATTGTAAAAGTTTTTAACAAAAAACACTTCCTGCTGAATTCTGTTGGCCTGGTATTCGCAGAAAATTTTTGAAAAATTTGAGAATATTTTTCGACATACACACACACACACACACGCACATGTACAATCGTATAACAATTTTACATTTGTGCGAATATCTCAGAAACTATAAGAGATAATGACAATCGGTTTTTACCATGCGACAGGAAAATACATCAGCTTTCCAACAATATATAAACTCGCCCCCAAACATTAAATACCGCCTGAAATATAAGGCATTATATATAAGAAAACAGTATATTTCTTAGAAGGCGTGGCATTTGTGGGCGGAAATAAATTTTGCTAAATAGCTGATGTTTTTTTCTATCGTATAGCGAAAACTCATTGTCATTATCTCTTATAGTTTCCGAGTTATAAGCAAAATTGTAAAAGTGTTTAACAAAAAACACTTCCTGCTGAATTCTGTTGGCCTGGTATTCGCAGAAAATTTTTGAAAAATTTGAAAATATTTTCGACGTACACACACACACACGCACATGTACAATCGTATAACAATTTTACATTTGTGCGAATATCTCGGAATCTATAAGAGATAATGACAATCGGTTTTCATCATGCGACAGGAAAAAAACATCAGCTTTCCAACAATATATAAACTCGCCCCCAAACATTAAATACCGCCTGAAATATAAGGCATTATATATAAGAAAACAGTATATTTCTTAGAAGGCGTGGCATTTGTGGGCGGAAATAAATTTTGCTAAATAGCTGATGTTTTTTTCTATCGTATAGCGAAACTCATTGTCATTATCTCTTATAGTTTCCGAGTTATAAGCAAAATTGTAAAAGTGTTTAACAAAAAACACTTCCTGCTGAATTCTGTTGGCCTGGTATTCGCAGAAAATTTTTGAAAAATTTGAAAATACTTTTCGACATACACACACACACACACGCACATGTACAATCGTATAACAATTTTACATTTGTGCGAATATCTCGGAAACTATAAGAGATAATGACAATCGGTTTTCATCATGCGACAGGAAAAAACATCAGCTTTCCAACAATATATAAACTCGCCCCCAAACATTAAATACCGCCTGAAATATAAGGCATTATATATAAGAAAACAGTATATTTCTTAGAAGGCGTGGCATTTGTGGGCGGAAATAAATTTTGCTAAATAGCTGATGTTTTTTTCTATCGTATAGCGAAAATTCATTGTCATTATCTCTTATAGTTTCCAAGTTATAAGCAAAATTGTAAAAGTGTTTAACAAAAAACACTTCCTGCTGAATTCTGTTGGCCTGGTATTCGCAGAAAATTTTTGAAAAATTTTAGAATATTTTTCGACATACACACACACGCACATGTACAATCGTATAACAATTTTACATTTGTGCGAATATCTCGGAAACTATAAGAGATAATGACAATCGGTTTTCACCATGCGACAGGAAAAAAACATCAGCTTTCCAACAATATATAAACTCGCCCCCAAACATTAAATACCGCCTGAAATATAAGGCATTATATATAAGAAAACAGTATATTTCTTAGAAGGCGTGGCATTTGTGGGCGGAAATAAATTTTGCTAAATAGCTGATGTTTTTTTCTATCGTATAGCGAAAACTCATTGTCATTATCTCTTATAGTTTCCGAGTTATAAGCAAAATTGTAGAAGTGTTTAACAAAAAACACTTCCTGCTGAATTCTGTTGGCCTGGTATTCGCAGAAAATTTTTGAAAAATTTGAAAATACTTTTCGACATACACACACACACACGCACATGTACAATCGTATAACAATTTTACATTTGTGCGAATATCTCGGAAACTATAAGAGATAATGACAATCGGTTTTCATCATGCGACAGGAAAAAAACATCAGCTTTCCAACAATATATAAACTCGCCCCCAAACATTAAATACCCCCTGAAATATAAGGCTATATATATAAGAAAACAGTATATTTCTTAGAAGGCGTGGCATTTGTGGGCGGAAATAAATTTTGCTAAATAGCTGATGTTTTTTTCTATCGTATAGCGAAAACTCATTGTCATTATCTCTTATAGTTTCCGAGTTATAAGCAAAATTGTAAAAGTGTTTAACAAAAAACACTTCCTGCTGAATTCTGTTGGCCTGGTATTCGCAGAAAATTTTTGAAAAATTTGAGAATATTTTTCGACATACACACACACACGCACATGTAAAATCGTATAACAATTTTACATTTGTGCGAATATCTCAGAAACTATAAGAGATAATGACAATCGGTTTTCACCATGCGACAGGAAAAAAACATCAGCTTTCCAACAATATATAAACTCGCCCCCAAACATTAAATACCGCCTGAAATATAAGGCATTATATATAAGAAAACAGTATATTTCTTAGAAAGCGTGGCATTTGTGGGCGGAAATAAATTTTGCTAAATAGCTGATGTTTTTTCTATCGTATAGCGAAAACTCATTGTCATTATCTCTTATAGTTTCCGAGTTATAAGCAAAATTGTAGAAGTGTTTAACAAAAAACACTTCCTGCTGAATTCTGTTGGCCTGGTATTCGCAGAAAATTTTTGAAAAATTTGAAAATACTTTTCGACATACACACACACACACGCACATGTACAATCGTATAACAATTTTACATTTGTGCGAATATCTCGGAAACTATAAGAGATAATGACAATCGGTTTTCATCATGCGACAGGAAAAAAACATCAGCTTTCCAACAATATATAAACTCGCCCCCAAACATTAAATACCCCCTGAAATATAAGGCTATATATATAAGAAAACAGTATATTTCTTAGAAGGCGTGGCATTTGTGGGCGGAAATAAATTTTGCTAAATAGCTGATGTTTTTTTCTATCGTATAGCGAAAACTCATTGTCATTATCTCTTATAGTTTCCGAGTTATAAGCAAAATTGTAAAAGTGTTTAACAAAAAACACTTCCTGCTGAATTCTGTTGGCCTGGTATTCGCAGAAAATTTTTGAAAAATTTGAGAATATTTTTCGACATACACACACACACGCACATGTAAAATCGTATAACAATTTTACATTTGTGCGAATATCTCAGAAACTATAAGAGATAATGACAATCGGTTTTCACCATGCGACAGGAAAAACATCAGCTTTCCAACAATATATAAACTCGCCCCCAAACATTAAATACCGCCTGAAATATAAGGCATTATGTATAAGAAAACAGTATATTTCTTAGAAGGCGTGGCATTTGTGGGCGGAAATAAATTTTGCTAAATAGCTGATGTTTTTTTCTATCGTATAGCGAGAACTCATTGTCATTATCTCTTATAGTTTCCGAGTTATAAGCAAAATTGTAAAAGTGTTTAACAAAAAACACTTCCTGCTGAATTCTGTTGGCCTGGTATTCGCAGAAAATTTTTGAAAAATTTGAAAATACTTTTCGACATACACACACACACACACGCACATGTACAATCGTATAACAATTTTACATTTGTGCGAATATCTCGGAAACTATAAGAGATAATGACAATCGGTTTTCACCATGCGACAGGAAAAAAACATCAGCTTTCCAACAATATATAAACTCGCCCCCAAACATTAAATACCGCCTGAAATATAAGGCATTATATATAAGAAAACAGTATATTTCTTAGAAGGCGTGGCATTTGTGGGCGGAAATAAATTTTGCTAAATAGCTGATGTTTTTTTCTATCGTATAGCGAAAACTCATTGTCATTATCTCTTATAGTTTCCGAGTTATAAGCAAAATTGTCAAAGTGTTTAACAAAAAACACTTCCTGCTGAATTCTGTTGGCCTGGTATTCGTAGGAAATTTTTGAAAAATTTGAAAATATTTTTCGACATACACACACACACACGCACATGTACAATCGTATAACAATTTTACATTTGTGCGAATATCTCGGAAACTATAAGAGATAATGACAATCGGTTTTCACCATGCGACAGGAAAAACATCAGCTTTCCAACAATATATAAACTCGCCGCCAAACATTAAATACCGCCTGAAATATAAGGCATTATATATAAGAAAACAGTATATTTCTTAGAAGGCGTGGCATTTGTGGCCTGGTATTCGCAGAAAATTTTTGAAAAATTTGAAAATACTTTTCGACATACACACACACACACGCACATGTACAATCGTATAACAATTTTACATTTGTGCGAATATCTCGGAAACTATAAGAGATAATGACAATCGGTTTTCACCATGCGACAGGAAAAAAACATCAGCTTTCCAACAATATATAAACTCGCCCCCAAACATTAAATACCGCCTGAAATATAAGGCATTATATATAAGAAAACAGTATATTTCTTAGAAGGCGTGGCATTTGTGGGCGGAAATAAATTTTGATAAATAGCTGATGTTTTTTTCTATCGTATAGCGAAAACTCATTGTCATTATCTCTTATAGTTTCCGAGTTATAAGCAAAATTGTAAAAGTGTTTAACAAAAAACACTTCCTGCTGAATTCAGTTGGCCTGGTATTCGCAGAAAATTTTTGAAAAATTTGAAAATACTTTTCGACATACACACACACACACGCACATGTACAATCGTATAACAATTTTACATTTGTGCGAATATCTCGGAATCTATAAGAGATAATGACAATCGGTTTTCATCATGCGACAGGAAAAAAACATCAGCTTTCCAACAATATATAAACTCGCCCCCAAACATTAAATACCGCCTGAAATATAAGGCATTATATATAAGAAAACAGTATATTTCTTAGAAGGCGTGGCATTTGTGGGCGGAAATAAATTTTGCTAAATAGCTGATGTTTTTTTCTATCGTATAGCGAAAACTCATTGTCATTATCTCTTATAGTTTCCGAGTTATAAGCAAAATTGTAAAAGTGTTTAACAAAAAACACTTCCTGCTGAATTCTGTTGGCCTGGTATTCGCAGAAAATTTTTGAAAAATTTGAAAATATTTTCGACATACACACACACACACGCACATGTACAATCGTATAACAATTTTACATTTGTGCGAATATCTCGGAATCTATAAGAGATAATGACAATCGGTTTTCATCATGCGACAGGAAAAAAACATCAGCTTTCCAACAATATATAAACTCGCCCCCAAACATTAAATACCGCCTGAAATATAAGGCATTATATATAAGAAAACAGTATATTTCTTAGAAGGCGTGGCATTTGTGGGCGGAAATAAATTTTGCTAAATAGCTGATGTTTTTTTCTATCGTATAGCGAAAACTCATTGTCATTATCTCTTATAGTTTCCGAGTTATAAGCAAAATTGTAAAAGTGTTTAACAAAAAACACTTCCTGCTGAATTCTGTTGGCCTGGTATTCGCAGAAAATTTTTGAAAAATTTGAAAATACTTTTCGACATACACACACACACACACGCACATGTACAATCGTATAACAATTTTACATTTGTGCGAATATCTCGGAAACTATAAGAGATAATGACAATCGGTTTTCACCATGCGACAGGAAAAAAAACATCAGCTTTCCAACAATATATAAACTCGCCCCCAAACATTAAATACCGCCTGAAATATAAGGCATTATATATAAGAAAACAGTATATTTCTTAGAAGGCGTGGCATTTGTGGGCGGAAATAAATTTTGCTAAATAGCTGATGTTTTTTCTATCGTATAGCGAAAACTCATTGTCATTATCTCTTATAGTTTCCGAGTTATAAGCAAAATTGTAAAAGTGTTTAACAAAAAACACTTCCTGCTGAATTCAGTTGGCCTGGTATTCGCAGAAAATTTTTGAAAAATTTGAAAATACTTTTCGACATACACACACACACACGCACATGTACAATCGTATAACAATTTTACATTTGAGCGAATATCTCGGAATCTATAAGAGATAATGACAATCGGTTTTCATCATGCGACAGGAAAAAAACATCAGCTTTCCAACAATATATAAACTCGCCCCCAAACATTAAATACCGCCTGAAATATAAGGCATTATATATAAGAAAACAGTATATTTCTTAGAAGGCGTGGCATTTGTGGGCGGAAATAAATTTTGCTAAATAGCTGATGTTTTTTTCTATCGTATAGCGAAAACTCATTGTCATTATCTCTTATAGTTTCCGAGTTATAAGCAAAATTGTAAAAGTGTTTAACAAAAAACACTTCCTGCTGAATTCTGTTGGCCTGGTATTCGCAGAAAATTTTTGAAAAATTTGAAAATACTTTTCGACATACACACACACACACACGCACATGTACAATCGTATAACAATTTTACATTTGTGCGAATATCTCGGAAACTATAAGAGATAATGACAATCGGTTTTCACCATGCGACAGGAAAAAAAACATCAGCTTTCCAACAATATATAAACTCGCCCCCAAACATTAAATACCGCCTGAAATATAAGGCATTATATATAAGAAAACAGTATATTTCTTAGAAGGCGTGGCATTTGTGGGCGGAAATAAATTTTGCTAAATAGCTGATGTTTTTTCTATCGTATAGCGAAAACTCATTGTCATTATCTCTTATAGTTTCCGAGTTATAAGCAAAATTGTAAAAGTGTTTAACAAAAAACACTTCCTGCTGAATTCAGTTGGCCTGGTATTCGCAGAAAATTTTTGAAAAATTTGAAAATACTTTTCGACATACACACACACACACGCACATGTACAATCGTATAACAATTTTACATTTGTGCGAATATCTCGGAAACTATAAGAGATAATGACAATCGGTTTTCATCATGCGACAGGAAAAAAACATCAGCTTTCCAACAATATATAAACTCGCCCCCAAACATTAAATACCCCCTGAAATATAAGGCTATATATATAAGAAAACAGTATATTTCTTAGAAGGCGTGGCATTTGTGGGCGGAAATAAATTTTGCTAAATAGCTGATGTTTTTTTCTATCGTATAGCGAAAACTCATTGTCATTATCTCTTATAGTTTCCGAGTTATAAGCAAAATTGTAAAAGTGTTTAACAAAAAACACTTCCTGCTGAATTCTGTTGGCCTGGTATTCGCAGAAAATTTTTGAAAAATTTGAGAATATTTTTCGACATACACACACACACGCACATGTAAAATCGTATAACAATTTTACATTTGTGCGAATATCTCAGAAACTATAAGAGATAATGACAATCGGTTTTCACCATGCGACAGGAAAAACATCAGCTTTCCAACAATATATAAACTCGCCCCCAAACATTAAATACCGCCTGAAATATAAGGCATTATGTATAAGAAAACAGTATATTTCTTAGAAGGCGTGGCATTTGTGGGCGGAAATATATTTTGCTAAATAGCTGATGTTTTTTTCTATCGTATAGCGAAAACTCATTGTCATTATCTCTTATAGTTTCCGAGTTATAAGCAAAATTGTAAAAGTGTTTAACAAAAAACACTTCCTGCTGAATTCTGTTGGCCTGGTATTCGCAGAAAATTTTTGAAAAATTTGAAAATATTTTCGACATACACACACACACACGCACATGTACAATCGTATAACAATTTTACATTTGTGCGAATATCTCGGAATCTATAAGAGATAATGACAATCGGTTTTCATCATGCGACAGGAAAAAAACATCAGCTTTCCAACAATATATAAACTCGCCCCCAAACATTAAATACCGCCTGAAATATAAGGCATTATATATAAGAAAACAGTATATTTCTTAGAAGGCGTGGCATTTGTGGGCGGAAATAAATTTTGCTAAATAGCTGATGTTTTTTTCTATCGTATAGCGAAAACTCATTGTCATTATCTCTTATAGTTTCCGAGTTATAAGCAAAATTGTAAAAGTGTTTAACAAAAAACACTTCCTGCTGAATTCTGTTGGCCTGGTATTCGCAGAAAATTTTTGAAAAATTTGAAAATACTTTTCGACATACACACACACACACACGCACATGTACAATCGTATAACAATTTTACATTTGTGCGAATATCTCGGAAACTATAAGAGATAATGACAATCGGTTTTCACCATGCGACAGGAAAAAAACATCAGCTTTCCAACAATATATAAACTCGCCCCCAAACATTAAATACCGCCTGAAATATAAGGCATTATATATAAGAAAACAGTATATTTCTTAGAAGGCGTGGCATTTGTGGGCGGAAATAAATTTTGCTAAATAGCTGATGTTTTTTCTATCGTATAGCGAAAACTCATTGTCATTATCTCTTATAGTTTCCGAGTTATAAGCAAAATTGTAAAAGTGTTTAACAAAAAACACTTCCTGCTGAATTCTGTTGGCCTGGTATTCGCAGAAAATTTTTGAAAAATTTGAAAATATTTTCGACATACACACACACACACGCACATGTACAATCGTATAACAATTTTACATTTGTGCGAATATCTCGGAAACTATAAGAGATAATGACAATCGGTTTTCACCATGCGACAGGAAAAAAACATCAGCTTTCCAACAATATATAAACTCGCCCCCAAACATTAAATACCGCCTGAAATATAAGGCATTATATATAAGAAAACAGTATATTTCTTAGAAGGCGTGGCATTTGTGGGCGGAAATAAATTTTGCTAAATAGCTGATGTTTTTTTCTATCGTATAGCGAAAACTCATTGTCATTATCTCTTATAGTTTCCGAGTTATAAGCAAAATTGTCAAAGTGTTTAACAAAAAACACTTCCTGCTGAATTCTGTTGGCCTGGTATTCGTAGGAAATTTTTGAAAAATTTGAAAATATTTTTCGACATACACACACACACACGCACATGTACAATCGTATAACAATTTTACATTTGTGCGAATATCTCGGAAACTATAAGAGATAATGACAATCGGTTTTCACCATGCGACAGGAAAAACATCAGCTTTCCAACAATATATAAACTCGCCGCCAAACATTAAATACCGCCTGAAATATAAGGCATTATATATAAGAAAACAGTATATTTCTTAGAAGGCGTGGCATTTGTGGCCTGGTATTCGCAGAAAATTTTTGAAAAATTTGAAAATACTTTTCGACATACACACACACACACGCACATGTACAATCGTATAACAATTTTACATTTGTGCGAATATCTCGGAAACTATAAGAGATAATGACAATCGGTTTTCACCATGCGACAGGAAAAAAACATCAGCTTTCCAACAATATATAAACTCGCCCCCAAACATTAAATACCGCCTGAAATATAAGGCATTATATATAAGAAAACAGTATATTTCTTAGAAGGCGTGGCATTTGTGGGCGGAAATAAATTTTGCTAAATAGCTGATGTTTTTTTCTATCGTATAGCGAAAACTCATTGTCATTATCTCTTATAGTTTCCGAGTTATAAGCAAAATTGTAAAAGTGTTTAACAAAAAACACTTCCTGCTGAATTCAGTTGGCCTGGTATTCGCAGAAAATTTTTGAAAAATTTGAAAATACTTTTCGACATACACACACACACACGCACATGTACAATCGTATAACAATTTTACATTTGTGCGAATATCTCGGAATCTATAAGAGATAATGACAATCGGTTTTCATCATGCGACAGGAAAAAAACATCAGCTTTCCAACAATATATAAACTCGCCCCCAAACATTAAATACCGCCTGAAATATAAGGCATTATATATAAGAAAACAGTATATTTCTTAGAAGGCGTGGCATTTGTGGGCGGAAATAAATTTTGCTAAATAGCTGATGTTTTTTTCTATCGTATAGCGAAAACTCATTGTCATTATCTCTTATAGTTTCCGAGTTATAAGCAAAATTGTAAAAGTGTTTAACAAAAAACACTTCCTGCTGAATTCTGTTGGCCTGGTATTCGCAGAAAATTTTTGAAAAATTTGAAAATACTTTTCGACATACACACACACACACACGCACATGTACAATCGTATAACAATTTTACATTTGTGCGAATATCTCGGAAACTATAAGAGATAATGACAATCGGTTTTCACCATGCGACAGGAAAAAAAACATCAGCTTTCCAACAATATATAAACTCGCCCCCAAACATTAAATACCGCCTGAAATATAAGGCATTATATATAAGAAAACAGTATATTTCTTAGAAGGCGTGGCATTTGTGGGCGGAAATAAATTTTGCTAAATAGCTGATGTTTTTTCTATCGTATAGCGAAAACTCATTGTCATTATCTCTTATAGTTTCCGAGTTATAAGCAAAATTGTAAAAGTGTTTAACAAAAAACACTTCCTGCTGAATTCAGTTGGCCTGGTATTCGCAGAAAATTTTTGAAAAATTTGAAAATACTTTTCGACATACACACACACACACGCACATGTACAATCGTATAACAATTTTACATTTGTGCGAATATCTCGGAAACTATAAGAGATAATGACAATCGGTTTTCACCATGCGACAGGAAAAACATCAGCTTTCCAACAATATATAAACTCGCCGCCAAACATTAAATACCGCCTGAAATATAAGGCATTATATATAAGAAAACAGTATATTTCTTAGAAGGCGTGGCATTTGTGGGCGGAAATAAATTTTGCTAAATAGCTGATGTTTTTTTCTATCGTATAGCGAAAACTCATTGTCATTATCTCTTATAGTTTCCGAGTTATAAGCAAAATTGTAAAAGTGTTTAACAAAAAACACTTCCTGCTGAATTCTGTTGGCCTGGTATTCGAAGAAAATTTTTGAAAAATTTGAGAATATTTTTCGACATACACACACACACACGCACATGTACAATCGTATAACAATTTTACATTTGTGCGAATATCTCAGAAACTATAAGATATAATGACAATCGATTTTCACCATGCGACAGGAAAAAACATCAGCTTTCCAACAATATATAAACTCGCCCCCAAACATTAAATACCGCCTGAAATATAAGGCATTATATATAAGAAAACAGTATATTTCTTAGAAGGCGTGGCATTTGTGGGCGGAAATAAATTTTGATAAATAGCTGATGTTTTTTTCTATCGTATAGCGAAAACTCATTGTCATTATCTCTTATAGTTTCCGAGTTATAAGCAAAATTGTAAAAGTGTTTAACAAAAAACACTTCCTGCTGAATTCAGTTGGCCTGGTATTCGCAGAAAATTTTTGAAAAATTTGAAAATACTTTTCGACATACACACACACACACGCACATGTACAATCGTATAACAATTTTACATTTGTGCGAATATCTCGGAATCTATAAGAGATAATGACAATCGGTTTTCATCATGCGACAGGAAAAAAACATCAGCTTTCCAACAATATATAAACTCGCCCCCAAACATTAAATACCGCCTGAAATATAAGGCATTATATATAAGAAAACAGTATATTTCTTAGAAGGCGTGGCATTTGTGGGCGGAAATAAATTTTGCTAAATAGCTGATGTTTTTTTCTATCGTATAGCGAAAACTCATTGTCATTATCTCTTATAGTTTCCGAGTTATAAGCAAAATTGTAAAAGTGTTTAACAAAAAACACTTCCTGCTGAATTCTGTTGGCCTGGTATTCGCAGAAAATTTTTGAAAAATTTGAAAATATTTTCGACATACACACACACACACGCACATGTACAATCGTATAACAATTTTACATTTGTGCGAATATCTCGGAATCTATAAGAGATAATGACAATCGGTTTTCATCATGCGACAGGAAAAAAACATCAGCTTTCCAACAATATATAAACTCGCCCCCAAACATTAAATACCGCCTGAAATATAAGGCATTATATATAAGAAAACAGTATATTTCTTAGAAGGCGTGGCATTTGTGGGCGGAAATAAATTTTGCTAAATAGCTGATGTTTTTTTCTATCGTATAGCGAAAACTCATTGTCATTATCTCTTATAGTTTCCGAGTTATAAGCAAAATTGTAAAAGTGTTTAACAAAAAACACTTCCTGCTGAATTCTGTTGGCCTGGTATTCGCAGAAAATTTTTGAAAAATTTGAAAATACTTTTCGACATACACACACACACACACGCACATGTACAATCGTATAACAATTTTACATTTGTGCGAATATCTCGGAAACTATAAGAGATAATGACAATCGGTTTTCACCATGCGACAGGAAAAAAAACATCAGCTTTCCAACAATATATAAACTCGCCCCCAAACATTAAATACCGCCTGAAATATAAGGCATTATATATAAGAAAACAGTATATTTCTTAGAAGGCGTGGCATTTGTGGGCGGAAATAAATTTTGCTAAATAGCTGATGTTTTTTCTATCGTATAGCGAAAACTCATTGTCATTATCTCTTATAGTTTCCGAGTTATAAGCAAAATTGTAAAAGTGTTTAACAAAAAACACTTCCTGCTGAATTCAGTTGGCCTGGTATTCGCAGAAAATTTTTGAAAAATTTGAAAATACTTTTCGACATACACACACACACACGCACATGTACAATCGTATAACAATTTTACATTTGTGCGAATATCTCGGAAACTATAAGAGATAATGACAATCGGTTTTCATCATGCGACAGGAAAAAAACATCAGCTTTCCAACAATATATAAACTCGCCCCCAAACATTAAATACCCCCTGAAATATAAGGCTATATATATAAGAAAACAGTATATTTCTTAGAAGGCGTGGCATTTGTGGGCGGAAATAAATTTTGCTAAATAGCTGATGTTTTTTTCTATCGTATAGCGAAAACTCATTGTCATTATCTCTTATAGTTTCCGAGTTATAAGCAAAATTGTAAAAGTGTTTAACAAAAAACACTTCCTGCTGAATTCTGTTGGCCTGGTATTCGCAGAAAATTTTTGAAAAATTTGAGAATATTTTTCGACATACACACACACACGCACATGTAAAATCGTATAACAATTTTACATTTGTGCGAATATCTCAGAAACTATAAGAGATAATGACAATCGGTTTTCACCATGCGACAGGAAAAACATCAGCTTTCCAACAATATATAAACTCGCCCCCAAACATTAAATACCGCCTGAAATATAAGGCATTATGTATAAGAAAACAGTATATTTCTTAGAAGGCGTGGCATTTGTGGGCGGAAATATATTTTGCTAAATAGCTGATGTTTTTTTCTATCGTATAGCGAAAACTCATTGTCATTATCTCTTATAGTTTCCGAGTTATAAGCAAAATTGTAAAAGTGTTTAACAAAAAACACTTCCTGCTGAATTCTGTTGGCCTGGTATTCGCAGAAAATTTTTGAAAAATTTGAAAATATTTTCGACATACACACACACACACGCACATGTACAATCGTATAACAATTTTACATTTGTGCGAATATCTCGGAATCTATAAGAGATAATGACAATCGGTTTTCATCATGCGACAGGAAAAAAACATCAGCTTTCCAACAATATATAAACTCGCCCCCAAACATTAAATACCGCCTGAAATATAAGGCATTATATATAAGAAAACAGTATATTTCTTAGAAGGCGTGGCATTTGTGGGCGGAAATAAATTTTGCTAAATAGCTGATGTTTTTTTCTATCGTATAGCGAAAACTCATTGTCATTATCTCTTATAGTTTCCGAGTTATAAGCAAAATTGTAAAAGTGTTTAACAAAAAACACTTCCTGCTGAATTCTGTTGGCCTGGTATTCGCAGAAAATTTTTGAAAAATTTGAAAATACTTTTCGACATACACACACACACACACGCACATGTACAATCGTATAACAATTTTACATTTGTGCGAATATCTCGGAAACTATAAGAGATAATGACAATCGGTTTTCACCATGCGACAGGAAAAAAACATCAGCTTTCCAACAATATATAAACTCGCCCCCAAACATTAAATACCGCCTGAAATATAAGGCATTATATATAAGAAAACAGTATATTTCTTAGAAGGCGTGGCATTTGTGGGCGGAAATAAATTTTGCTAAATAGCTGATGTTTTTTCTATCGTATAGCGAAAACTCATTGTCATTATCTCTTATAGTTTCCGAGTTATAAGCAAAATTGTAAAAGTGTTTAACAAAAAACACTTCCTGCTGAATTCTGTTGGCCTGGTATTCGCAGAAAATTTTTGAAAAATTTGAAAATATTTTCGACATACACACACACACACGCACATGTACAATCGTATAACAATTTTACATTTGTGCGAATATCTCGGAAACTATAAGAGATAATGACAATCGGTTTTCACCATGCGACAGGAAAAAAACATCAGCTTTCCAACAATATATAAACTCGCCCCCAAACATTAAATACCGCCTGAAATATAAGGCATTATATATAAGAAAACAGTATATTTCTTAGAAGGCGTGGCATTTGTGGGCGGAAATAAATTTTGCTAAATAGCTGATGTTTTTTTCTATCGTATAGCGAAAACTCATTGTCATTATCTCTTATAGTTTCCGAGTTATAAGCAAAATTGTCAAAGTGTTTAACAAAAAACACTTCCTGCTGAATTCTGTTGGCCTGGTATTCGTAGGAAATTTTTGAAAAATTTGAAAATATTTTTCGACATACACACACACACACGCACATGTACAATCGTATAACAATTTTACATTTGTGCGAATATCTCGGAAACTATAAGAGATAATGACAATCGGTTTTCACCATGCGACAGGAAAAACATCAGCTTTCCAACAATATATAAACTCGCCGCCAAACATTAAATACCGCCTGAAATATAAGGCATTATATATAAGAAAACAGTATATTTCTTAGAAGGCGTGGCATTTGTGGCCTGGTATTCGCAGAAAATTTTTGAAAAATTTGAAAATACTTTTCGACATACACACACACACACGCACATGTACAATCGTATAACAATTTTACATTTGTGCGAATATCTCGGAAACTATAAGAGATAATGACAATCGGTTTTCACCATGCGACAGGAAAAAAACATCAGCTTTCCAACAATATATAAACTCGCCCCCAAACATTAAATACCGCCTGAAATATAAGGCATTATATATAAGAAAACAGTATATTTCTTAGAAGGCGTGGCATTTGTGGGCGGAAATAAATTTTGCTAAATAGCTGATGTTTTTTTCTATCGTATAGCGAAAACTCATTGTCATTATCTCTTATAGTTTCCGAGTTATAAGCAAAATTGTAAAAGTGTTTAACAAAAAACACTTCCTGCTGAATTCAGTTGGCCTGGTATTCGCAGAAAATTTTTGAAAAATTTGAAAATACTTTTCGACATACACACACACACACGCACATGTACAATCGTATAACAATTTTACATTTGTGCGAATATCTCGGAATCTATAAGAGATAATGACAATCGGTTTTCATCATGCGACAGGAAAAAAACATCAGCTTTCCAACAATATATAAACTCGCCCCCAAACATTAAATACCGCCTGAAATATAAGGCATTATATATAAGAAAACAGTATATTTCTTAGAAGGCGTGGCATTTGTGGGCGGAAATAAATTTTGCTAAATAGCTGATGTTTTTTTCTATCGTATAGCGAAAACTCATTGTCATTATCTCTTATAGTTTCCGAGTTATAAGCAAAATTGTAAAAGTGTTTAACAAAAAACACTTCCTGCTGAATTCTGTTGGCCTGGTATTCGCAGAAAATTTTTGAAAAATTTGAAAATACTTTTCGACATACACACACACACACACGCACATGTACAATCGTATAACAATTTTACATTTGTGCGAATATCTCGGAAACTATAAGAGATAATGACAATCGGTTTTCACCATGCGACAGGAAAAAAAACATCAGCTTTCCAACAATATATAAACTCGCCCCCAAACATTAAATACCGCCTGAAATATAAGGCATTATATATAAGAAAACAGTATATTTCTTAGAAGGCGTGGCATTTGTGGGCGGAAATAAATTTTGCTAAATAGCTGATGTTTTTTCTATCGTATAGCGAAAACTCATTGTCATTATCTCTTATAGTTTCCGAGTTATAAGCAAAATTGTAAAAGTGTTTAACAAAAAACACTTCCTGCTGAATTCAGTTGGCCTGGTATTCGCAGAAAATTTTTGAAAAATTTGAAAATACTTTTCGACATACACACACACACACGCACATGTACAATCGTATAACAATTTTACATTTGTGCGAATATCTCGGAAACTATAAGAGATAATGACAATCGGTTTTCACCATGCGACAGGAAAAACATCAGCTTTCCAACAATATATAAACTCGCCGCCAAACATTAAATACCGCCTGAAATATAAGGCATTATATATAAGAAAACAGTATATTTCTTAGAAGGCGTGGCATTTGTGGGCGGAAATAAATTTTGCTAAATAGCTGATGTTTTTTTCTATCGTATAGCGAAAACTCATTGTCATTATCTCTTATAGTTTCCGAGTTATAAGCAAAATTGTAAAAGTGTTTAACAAAAAACACTTCCTGCTGAATTCTGTTTGCCTGGTATTCGAAGAAAATTTTTGAAAAATTTGAGAATATTTTTCGACATACACACACACACACGCACATGTACAATCGTATAACAATTTTACATTTGTGCGAATATCTCAGAAACTATAAGATATAATGACAATCGATTTTCACCATGCGACAGGAAAAAACATCAGCTTTCCAACAATATATAAACTCGCCCCCAAACATTAAATACCGCCTGAAATATAAGGCATTATATATAAGAAAACAGTATATTTCTTAGAAGGCGTGGCATTTGTGGCCTGGTATTCGCAGAAAATTTTTGAAAAATTTGAAAATACTTTTCGACATACACACACACACACGCACATGTACAATCGTATAACAATTTTACATTTGTGCGAATATCTCGGAAACTATAAGAGATAATGACAATCGGTTTTCACCATGCGACAGGAAAAAAACATCAGCTTTCCAACAATATATAAACTCGCCCCCAAACATTAAATACCGCCTGAAATATAAGGCATTATATATAAGAAAACAGTATATTTCTTAGAAGGCGTGGCATTTGTGGGCGGAAATAAATTTTGCTAAATAGCTGATGTTTTTTTCTATCGTATAGCGAAAAATCATTGTCATTATCTCTTATAGTTTCCGAGTTATAAGCAAAATTGTAAAAGTGTTTAACAAAAAACACTTCCTGCTGAATTCTGTTGGCCTGGTATTCGCAGAAAATTTTTGAAAAATTTGAAAATATTTTCGACATACACACACACACACGCACATGTACAATCGTATAACAATTTTACATTTGTGCGAATATCTCGGAATCTATAAGAGATAATGACAATCGGTTTTCATCATGCGACAGGAAAAAAAACATCAGCTTTCCAACAATATATAAACTCGCCCCCAAACATTAAATACCGCCTGAAATATAAGGCATTATATATAAGAAAACAGTATATTTCTTAGAAGGCGTGGCATTTGTGGGCGGAAATAAATTTTGCTAAATAGCTGATATTTTTTTCTATCGTATAGCGAAATCTCAATGTCATTATCTCTTATAGTTTCCGAGTTACAAGCAAAATTGTAAAAGTGTTTAACAAAAAACACTTCCTGCTGAATCCTGTTGGCCTGGTATTCGCAGAAAATTTTTGAAAAATTTGAAAATATTTTTCGACATACACACACACACGCACATGTACAATCGTATAACAATTTTACATTTGTGCGAATATCTCAGAAGCTATAAGAGATAATGACAATCGGTTTTCACCATGCGACAGGAAAAACATCAACTTTCCAACAATATATAAACTCGCCCCCAAACATTAAATACCGCCTGAAATATAAGGCATTATATATAAGAAAACAGTATATTTCTTAGAAGGCGTGGCATTTGTGGGCGGAAATAAATTTTGCTAAATAGCTGATGTTTTTTCTATCGTATAGCGAAAACTCATTGTCATTATCTCCTATAGTTTCCGAGTTATAAGCAAAATTGTAAAAGTGTTTAACAAAAAACACTTCCTGCTGAATTCAGTTGGCCTGGTATTCGCAGAAAATTTTTGAAAAATTTGAAAATACTTTTCGACATACACACACACACACGCACATGTACAATCGTATAACAATTTTACATTTGTGCGAATATCTCGGAATCTATAAGAGATAATGACAATCGGTTTTCATCATGCGACAGGAAAAAAACATCAGCTTTCCAACAATATATAAACTCGCCCCCAAACATTAAATACCGCCTGAAATATAAGGCATTATATATAAGAAAACAGTATATTTCTTAGAAGGCGTGGCATTTGTGGCCTGGTATTCGCAGAAAATTTTTGAAAAATTTGAAAATACTTTTCGACATACACACACACACACGCACATGTACAATCGTATAACAATTTTACATTTGTGCGAATATCTCGGAAACTATAAGAGATAATGACAATCGGTTTTCACCATGCGACAGGAAAAAAACATCAGCTTTCCAACAATATATAAACTCGCCCCCAAACATTAAATACCGCCTGAAATATAAGGCATTATATATAAGAAAACAGTATATTTCTTAGAAGGCGTGGCATTTGTGGCCTGGTATTCGCAGAAAATTTTTGAAAAATTTGAAAATACTTTTCGACATACACACACACACACGCACATGTACAATCGTATAACAATTTTACATTTGTGCGAATATCTCGGAAACTATAAGAGATAATGACAATCGGTTTTCACCATGCGACAGGAAAAAAACATCAGCTTTCCAACAATATATAAACTCGCCCCCAAACATTAAATACCGCCTGAAATATAAGGCATTATATATAAGAAAACAGTATATTTCTTAGAAGGCGTGGCATTTGTGGGCGGAAATAAATTTTGCTAAATAGCTGATGTTTTTTTCTATCGTATAGCGAAAACTCATTGTCATTATCTCTTATAGTTTCCGAGTTATAAGCAAAATTGTAAAAGTGTTTAACAAAAAACACTTCCTGCTGAATTCAGTTGGCCTGGTATTCGCAGAAAATTTTTGAAAAATTTGAAAATACTTTTCGACATACACACACACACACGCACATGTACAATCGTATAACAATTTTACATTTGTGCGAATATCTCGGAATCTATAAGAGATAATGACAATCGGTTTTCATCATGCGACAGGAAAAAAACATCAGCTTTCCAACAATATATAAACTCGCCCCCAAACATTAAATACCGCCTGAAATATAAGGCATTATATATAAGAAAACAGTATATTTCTTAGAAGGCGTGGCATTTGTGGGCGGAAATAAATTTTGCTAAATAGCTGATGTTTTTTTCTATCGTATAGCGAAAACTCATTGTCATTATCTCTTATAGTTTCCGAGTTATAAGCAAAATTGTAAAAGTGTTTAACAAAAAACACTTCCTGCTGAATTCTGTTGGCCTGGTATTCGCAGAAAATTTTTGAAAAATTTGAAAATACTTTTCGACATACACACACACACACACGCACATGTACAATCGTATAACAATTTTACATTTGTGCGAATATCTCGGAAACTATAAGAGATAATGACAATCGGTTTTCACCATGCGACAGGAAAAAAACATCAGCTTTCCAACAATATATAATTTCGCCCCCAAACATTAAATACCGCCTGAAATATAAGGCATTATATATAATAAAACAGTATATTTCTTAGAAGGCGTGGCATTTGTGGGCGGAAATAAATTTTGCTAAATAGCTGCTGTTTTTTTCTATCGTATAGCGAAAACTCATTGTCATTATCTCTTATAGTTTCCGAGTTATAAGCAAAATTGTAAAAGTGTTTAACAAAAAACACTTCCTGCTGAATTCTGTTGGCCTGGTATTCGAAGAAAATTTTTGAAAAATTTGAGAATATTTTTCGACATACACACACACACACGCACATGTACAATCGTATAACAATTTTACATTTGTGCGAATATCTCAGAAACTATAAGATATAATGACAATCGGTTTTCACCATGCGACAGGAAAAAACATCAGCTTTCCAACAATATATAAACTCGCCCCCAAACATTAAATACCGCCTGAAATATAAGGCATTATATATAAGAAAACAGTATATTTCTTAGAAGGCGTGGCATTTGTGGGCGGAAATAAATTTTGCTAAATAGCTGATGTTTTTTCTATCGTATAGCGAAAACTCATTGTCATTATCTCTTATAGTTTCCGAGTTATAAGCAAAATTGTAAAAGTGTTTAACAAAAAACACTTCCTGCTGAATTCTGTTGGCCTGGTATTCGCAGAAAATTTTTGAAAAATTTGAGAATATTTTTCGACATACACACACACACGCACATGTACAATCGTATAACAATTTTACATTTGTGCGAATATCTCGGAAACTATAAGAGATAATGACAATCGGTTTTCACCATGCGACAGGAAAAAACATCAGCTTTCCAACAATATATAAACTCGCCCCCAAACATTAAATACCGCCTGAAATATAAGGCATTATATATAAGAAATCAGTATATTTCTTAGAAGGCGTGGCATTTGTGGGCGGAAATAAATTTTGCTAAATAGCTGATGTTTTTTTTCTATCGTATAGCGAAAACTCATTGTCATTATCTCTTATAGTTTCCGAGTTATAAGCAAAATTGTAAAAGTGTTTAACAAAAAACACTTCCTGCTGAATTCTGTTGGCCTGGTATTCGCAGAAAATTTTTGAAAAATTTGAAAATACTTTTCGACATACACACACACACACGCACATGTACAATCGTATAACAATTTTACATTTGTGCGAATATCTCGGAAACTATAAGAGATAATGACAATCGGTTTTCACCATGCGACAGGAAAAAAACATCAGCTTTCCAACAATATATAAACTCGCCCCCAAACATTAAATACCGCCTGAAATATAAGGCATTATATATAAGAAAACAGTATATTTCTTAGAAGGCGTGGCATTTGTGGGCGGAAATAAATTTTGCTAAATAGCTGATGTTTTTTTCTATCGTATAGCGAAAACTCATTGTCATTATCTCTTATAGTTTCCGAGTTATAAGCAAAATTGTAAAAGTGTTTAACAAAAAACACTTCCTGCTGAATTCAGTTGGCCTGGTATTCGCAGAAAATTTTTGAAAAATTTGAAAATACTTTTCGACATACACACACACACACGCACATGTACAATCGTATAACAATTTTACATTTGTGCGAATATCTCGGAATCTATAAGAGATAATGACAATCGGTTTTCATCATGCGACAGGAAAAAAACATCAGCTTTCCAACAATATATAAACTCGCCCCCAAACATTAAATACCGCCTGAAATATAAGGCATTATATATAAGAAAACAGTATATTTCTTAGAAGGCGTGGCATTTGTGGGCGGAAATAAATTTTGCTAAATAGCTGATGTTTTTTTCTATCGTATAGCGAAAACTCATTGTCATTATCTCTTATAGTTTCCGAGTTATAAGCAAAATTGTAAAAGTGTTTAACAAAAAACACTTCCTGCTGAATTCTGTTGGCCTGGTATTCGCAGAAAATTTTTGAAAAATTTGAAAATACTTTTCGACATACACACACACACACACGCACATGTACAATCGTATAACAATTTTACATTTGTGCGAATATCTCGGAAACTATAAGAGATAATGACAATCGGTTTTCACCATGCGACAGGAAAAAAACATCAGCTTTCCAACAATATATAAACTCGCCCCCAAACATTAAATACCGCCTGAAATATAAGGCATTATATATAAGAAAACAGTATATTTCTTAGAAGGCGTGGCATTTGTGGGCGGAAATAAATTTTGCTAAATAGCTGATGTTTTTTTCTATCGTATAGCGAAAACTCATTGTCATTATCTCTTATAGTTTCCGAGTTATAAGCAAAATTGTAAAAGTGTTTAACAAAAAACACTTCCTGCTGAATTCAGTTGCCCTGGTATTCGCAGAAAATTTTTGAAAAATTTGAAAATACTTTTCGACATACACACACACACACGCACATGTACAATCGTATAACAATTTTACATTTGTGCGAATATCTCGGAATCTATAAGAGATAATGACAATCGGTTTTCATCATGCGACAGGAAAAAAACATCAGCTTTCCAACAATATATAAACTCGCCCCCAAACATTAAATACCGCCTGAAATATAAGGCATTATATATAAGAAAACAGTATATTTCTTAGAAGGCGTGGCATTTGTGGGCGGAAATAAATTTTGCTAAATAGCTGATGTTTTTTTCTATCGTATAGCGAAAACTCATTGTCATTATCTCTTATAGTTTCCGAGTTATAAGCAAAATTGTAAAAGTGTTTAACAAAAAACACTTCCTGCTGAATTCTGTTGGCCTGGTATTCGCAGAAAATTTTTGAAAAATTTGAAAATACTTTTCGACATACACACACACACACGCACATGTACAATCGTATAACAATTTTACATTTGTGCGAATATCTCGGAATCTATAAGAGATAATGACAATCGGTTTTCATCATGCGACAGGAAAAAAACATCAGCTTTCCAACAATATATAAACTCGCCCCCAAACATTAAATACCGCCTGAAATATAAGGCATTATATTAAGAAAACAGCATATTTCTTAGAAGGCGTGGCATTTGTGGGCGGAAATAAATTTTGCTAAATAGCTGATGTTTTTTTCTATCGTATAGCGAAAACTCATTGTCATTATCTCTTATAGTTTCCGAGTTATAAGCAAAATTGTAAAAGTGTTTAACAAAAAACACTTCCTGCTGAATTCTGTTGGCCTGGTATTCGCAGAAAATTTTTGAAAAATTTGAAAATACTTTTCGACGTACACACACACACACACGCACATGTACAATCGTATAACAATTTTACATTTGTGCGAATATCTCGGAAACTATAAGAGATAATGACAATCGGTTTTCACCATGCGACAGGAAAAAAACATCAGCTTTCCAACAATATATAAACTCGCCCCCAAACATTAAATACCGCCTGAAATATAAGGCATTATATATAAGAAAACAGTATATTTCTTAGAAGGCGTGGCATTTGTGGGCGGAAATAAATTTTGCTAAATAGCTGATGTTTTTTTCTATCGTATAGCGAAAACTCATTGTCATTATCTCTTATAGTTTCCGAGTTATAAGCAAAATTGTAAAAGTGTTTAACAAAAAACACTTCCTGCTGAATTCTGTTGGCCTGGTATTCGAAGAAAATTTTTGAAAAATTTGAGAATATTTTTCGACATACACACACACACACGCACATGTACAATCGTATAACAATTTTACATTTGTGCGAATATCTCAGAAACTATAAGATATTATGACAATCGGTTTTCACCATGCGACAGGAAAAAACATCAGCTTTCCAACAATATATAAACTCGCCCCCAAACATTAAATACCGCCTGAAATATAAGGCATTATATATAAGAAAACAGTATATTTCTTAGAAGGCGTGGCATTTGTGGGCGGAAATAAATTTTGCTAAATAGCTGATGTTTTTTCTATCGTATAGCGAAAACTCATTGTCATTATCTCTTATAGTTTCCGAGTTATAAGCAAAATTGTAAAAGTGTTTAACAAAAAACACTTCCTGCTGAATTCTGTTGGCCTGGTATTCGCAGAAAATTTTTGAAAAATTTGAAAATACTTTTCGACATACACACACACACACGCACATGTACAATCGTATAACAATTTTACATTTGTGCGAATATCTCAGAAACTATAAGATATTATGACAATCGGTTTTCACCATGCGACAGGAAAAAAACATCAGCTTTCCAACAATATATAAACTCGCCCCCAAACATTAAATACCGCCTGAAATATAAGGCATTATATATAAGAAAACAGTATATTTCTTAGAAGGCGTGGCATTTGTGGGCGGAAATAAATTTTGCTAAATAGCTGATGTTTTTTTCTATCGTATAGCGAAAACTCATTGTCATTATCTCTTATAGTTTCCGAGTTATAAGCAAAATTGTAAAAGTGTTTAACAAAAAACACTTCCTGCTGAATTCAGTTGGCCTGGTATTCGCAGAAAATTTTTGAAAAATTTGAAAATACTTTTCGACATACACACACACACACGCACATGTACAATCGTATAACAATTTTACATTTGTGCGAATATCTCGGAATCTATAAGAGATAATGACAATCGGTTTTCATCATGCGACAGGAAAAAAACATCAGCTTTCCAACAATATATAAACTCGCCCCCAAACATTAAATACCGCCTGAAATATAAGGCATTATATATAAGAAAACAGTATATTTCTTAGAAGGCGTGGCATTTGTGGGCGGAAATAAATTTTGCTAAATAGCTGATGTTTTTTTCTATCGTATAGCGAAAACTCATTGTCATTATCTCTTATAGTTTCCGAGTTATAAGCAAAATTGTAAAAGTGTTTAACAAAAAACACTTCCTGCTGAATTCTGTTGGCCTGGTATTCGCAGAAAATTTTTGAAAAATTTGAAAATACTTTTCGACATACACACACACACACACGCACATGTACAATCGTATAACAATTTTACATTTGTGCGAATATCTCGGAAACTATAAGAGATAATGACAATCGGTTTTCACCATGCGACAGGAAAAAAACATCAGCTTTCCAACAATATATAAACTCGCCCCCAAACATTAAATACCGCCTGAAATATAAGGCATTATATATAAGAAAACAGTATATTTCTTAGAAGGCGTGGCATTTGTGGGCGGAAATAAATTTTGCTAAATAGCTGATGTTTTTTTCTATCGTATAGCGAAAATTCATTGTCATTATCTCTTATAGTTTCCAAGTTATAAGCAAAATTGTAAAAGTGTTTAACAAAAAACACTTCCTGCTGAATTCTGTTGGCCTGGTATTCGCAGAAAATTTTTGAAAAATTTGAGAATATTTTTCGACATACACACACACGCACATGTACAATCGTATAACAATTTTACATTTGTGCGAATATCTCGGAAACTATAAGAGATAATGACAATCGGTTTTCACCATGCGACAGGAAAAAAACATCAGCTTTCCAGCAATATATAAACTCGCCCCCAAACATTAAATACCGCCTGAAATATAAGGCATTATATATAAGAAAACAGTATATTTCTTAGAAGGCGTGGCATTTGTGGGCGGAAATAAATTTTGCTAAATAGCTGATGTTTTTTTCTATCGTATAGCGAAAACTCATTGTCATTATCTCTTATAGTTTCCGAGTTATAAGCAAAATTGTAAAAGTGTTTAACAAAAAACACTTCCTGCTGAATTCTGTTGGCCTGGTATTCGCAGAAAATTTTTGAAAAATTTGAGAATATTTTTCGACATACACACACACACACGCACATGTACAATCGTATAACAATTTTACATTTGTGCGAATATCTCAGAAACTATAAGATATAATGACAATCGGTTTTCACCATGCGACAGGAAAAAACATCAGCTTTCCAACAATATATAAACTCGCCCCCAAACATTAAATACCGCCTGAAATATAAGGCATTATATATAAGAAAACAGTATATTTCTTAGAAGGCGTGGCATTTGTGGGCGGAAATAAATTTTGCTAAATAGCTGATGTTTTTTCTATCGTATAGCGAAAACTCATTGTCATTATCTCTTATAGTTTCCGAGTTATAAGCAAAATTGTAAAAGTGTTTAACAAAAAACACTTCCTGCTGAATTCTGTTGGCCTGGTATTCGCAGAAAATTTTTGAAAAATTTGAAAATACTTTTCGACATACACACACACACACGCACATGTACAATCGTATAACAATTTTACATTTGTGCGAATATCTCGGAAACTATAAGAGATAATGACAATCGGTTTTCACCATGCGACAGGAAAAAAACATCAGCTTTCCAACAATATATAAACTCGCCCCCAAACATTAAATACCGCCTGAAATATAAGGCATTATATATAAGAAAACAGTATATTTCTTAGAAGGCGTGGCATTTGTGGGCGGAAATAAATTTTGCTAAATAGCTGATGTTTTTTTCTATCGTATAGCGAAAACTCATTGTCATTATCTCTTATAGTTTCCGAGTTATAAGCAAAATTGTACAAGTGTTTAACAAAAAACACTTCCTGCTGAATTCTGTTGGCCTGGTATTCGCAGAAAATTTTTGAAAAATTTGAGAATATTTTTCGACATACACACACACACGCACATGTAAAATCGTATAACAATTTTACATTTGTACGAATATCTCGGAAACTATAAGAGATAATGACAATCAGTTTTCACCATGCGACAGGAAAATACATCAGCTTTCCAACAATATATAAACTCGCCCCCAAACATTAAATACCGCCTGAAATATAAGGCATTATATATAAGAAAACAGTATATTTCTTAGAAAGCGTGGCATTTGTGGGCGGAAATAAATTTTGCTAAATAGCTGATGTTTTTTCTATCGTATAGCGAAAACTCATTGTCATTATCTCTTATAGTTTCCGAGTTATAAGCAAAATTGTAGAAGTGTTTAACAAAAAACACTTCCTGCTGAATTCTGTTGGCCTGGTATTCGCATAAAATTTTTGATATTTGCTTGCTATGTGATCCTGTTGGCGTGGTATTTGACAAAAAAAAGTCGACAAGAATTTTGAATAGAAAAACTGTTTCTGTGTGTGTGTAAGTGATGAAGACCTCGTTTATACTTTCAAAGTTAAACTTTCTCGACTTGGACTTGGACTTGCTGGTTTTTATTTTGGCACTATCTGAAAGTACAAGCTCTGGCCTTTCCAATGGGACCACTTTCATTTTAATAGGTCCAATGCATCCGGAGTTATAAGCGTTTAAACATTTTTGTTTACCGATATTTGCTTGCTATGTGATCCTGTTGGCCTGGTATTTTACAAAAAAAAGTCGACAAAAATTTTGAATAGAAAAACTGTTTCTGTGTGTGTGTGAGTGATGAAGACCTCGTTTATACTTTCAAAGTTAAACTTTCTCGACTTGGACTTGGACTTCCTCGTTTTTATTTTGGCTCTATCTGAAAGTATGAGTTCGAGCCTTTCCAATGGGACCACTTTCATTTTAGTAGGTCCGATGGATCCGGAGTTATGTGCGTTTAAGCGTTTCTATTTTCCTCTGGACTTTTTGGACTTGGCCTTGGACTTCTTCTTATTTATTTGGGCACTATCTGAAAGTACGAGCTCTCGCCTTTCCAGTGGGACCACTTTCATTTTAATAAGATCCAGAGTTTTGAGCTTTTAAACGTATCTATTTTCCTCTGAACTTTCTCGACTTGGACTTGGACTTGCTCCTTTTTATTTTGGCTCTATCTGAAAGTACGAGCTCTGGCCTTTCCAATGGGACCACTTTCATTTTAATAGGTCAATTTTTGTTTACCGACATTTGCTTGCTATGTGATCCTGTTGGCCTGGTATTTGACAAGTGTCGACAAGATATTTGAATGGAAAGACTGTTTCTCTCTGTTTCATCAGAGTCCAAATAGCACTCAAAACAGTGGGTTTGAATGTGAGAAACATCGGCAATGAAGGCCAAGGAACGTTTATTAGAAAAAAAAACTCCTCTCATAAGGATATCTGAAATCGCTTGAACTCTTTAGAAAAGATACAGTCATAAGTGGCGGAGCCTACTCTTTAACGTAGACCCTTGATCTTTTGCCAATTTATTCTATCGAATTATTTGGAATTTTAAAAATGTTTTTTACACCACGGCAATACATCTGCAATGCACATGTGCAGTTTCCATGGCAAAATACCCATGAAGCCGACCTGTTCTTGTTTCTAAACCTGAGCAATTGGCACATCGGAATGAGATTTGATTTCAACAATGAAAACATCTCGTTTGGAGGGAATAAAAAAAATTTTTATACGTAAGACATATTGAATTCTATTCTGAAAAATAAATTGCTCTCTTATTCTAAAATTTGTGTCTCATGCATTAAGTCAATATTTATTGACCCGCTTTCATACATACGACAGCCAACGCAAATTTTGATGTCTTGTGGTGAGTCAGTCGACTAAAATTTCTTTGTAGACATTATAATGCCACTCTTCGTTGTTAATTAAAATTTTAATTTTAATTTATTTCTATAATATTCAGGAGTGAAATTAAATTCATTCTTGTAAATTGTACACTTTCTACCACCGAAGAAATAATTCGTTTCGTTGCAGATGTCTGACCTGGGGTTTGAACTGTGGCCTCACGTTTATTAAGCCAACAATTTATATCCTAGACTACGGCGACTTTAATAAAAAATATAACCTGTTTAAAATTGACGCCGTAAAACATAGAGGAAAAAAATCTTAAATTTTTAGAGATTTTATTGCACGAAATACAGGCGTCGAGTGTCTTTGCACAAATTCAATTCACTTTCAATGTTAACACAATTATGAAATTACTTCGAATCGAATTCGAAGTAATTCGTACGCTGCAAATGAAAAGTGTAAACAAACGTATACTTTTATCTGAATGCACAACGACTCAAACACTGACATGTGTACATAAGTACATACAAAAATTAAAAAAAAATCTATTAAAACTGGCAATATTATAACAACTTGGCAAATAATAACAAAAACAAACAAACAAACAAATTGTAAATCAGTGTGAGGAGAAATTGAGTTAAAATTGTAAAAAGAAAAGAGCCAACCTCCATGTCAGGCTATTAAACATTACTCTTGTATTACTCACAAAAAATATGCGTGGCCAGCACTCGTACATTGCCGTATCACCAATGCAAGTCACACTAAAATCGCCAGCAATTATTGTCCAGTTAACGTTGCCAGCAATAAGAAGTGCCATCAAGATATGCTCTGTGATTGAAGTGAAAAAGTTGTTTGAAAAAAAATAAAATTCTCATTTTTGTTTTTGTTTTTTTGTAAATAAAATGCTAAAAATAAATTTAAAACTTGGCTTAATTTTCATTATTATCGTGCTACAGTGTTTTAGTCAAGCGGCTATTATTCCAAATGTAAACTTGTCCTACCACAACAACGAAAGTGATTTGTTAGAGTTTAAACCCAATGGTTTACTATGGCTACGCGGTGTTAAAGAGAATTCATCAAGTTTTTTACATGAGGCTATGATCTTCAAAACAATTTTAAATGCCATACGTTTGATGCCCTTACAGACCCGGAACACATTGAATGATTTGAATCAGAAAATGTATGGTGATGGTGTTGAGCATAAGTTTCCACCATTTATGGAACGTGTAATACAGCGTATACAGACATATTTTTCAATTTATAAATACACGGACGCAGCAACCATTAGCAGTAATCAACAGTCGACACCGTTGACAGTGAACAATGCGAATAAAACAACAACAGCAACAACAAATGCTTCTTTGAATTTCGATGATTATAATGAAATTGATGTGAATTTAACATCAACAAATATTGTCAATAACAACAACAAAAATAAAACTAAGACTACAATTAAACCATTAGCAATGAAACCAACAAAAACAAGCACTAAAAGAACAACATTACCAACAGCAACGGCAACAACTACGGCTGCTACCACTATTATGGATCACAATGTCGAAAATACAACTGCTGATGAGGACAATGAATTTATTGAAATTAAAAAGAATCTTTAAATTGGCTGTCAGACGTTAGGAATGTTATTTTATTACGAAATTATTTTTTTTAATTTTAAGATTTTATTTATTTATGCCATATTAATGTTAATTGTTAATGTTTATATCAATAAAAGAATTTCTTTTTTTATAAAAAGAAATACAAAAGGAAATTAAACTTGAATATTTTACGAGTCTCGAACACCTATGTATATATAGTATTCAACATCTGAACTTTAAAAGACCTTTTCTTTATTGACTAGAGGTCAGTTGTAGAAATGCCAGAATTTCGATTTTAATAATTCTATAATGGGCACTTTACTGCTTATTCACAGTGTAACCTGTTAGAGAGTTGGTGCGTTTATGTTAAAATAAGAAAAATAAAGAAAACGACTGATTGAAGTACAATTTAAATCATAAGAGAGTAATAGCGAGAGAAACAAACGGTAAGTTGCGATAAAACAATCAATCAATGCCTCAAAAATATCTGTGTCTTAAGAGTTTTTTTTTAATTATTTTCTAAATCAATATCTTCTACACTTTTGAATTAAAAGTTTGTGTTCTAAGCCTTTTGATTATTTCATGAATAAATTAATACAAATAAAATAAGGTTCGTGTCTTAAGTCTTTTGTGTTATTCATAGGTATTCACTTATTTTTCCTTGTTTATATCGTTGAGGATCACAGCAAATTTGGCAAAAAAAAATGCATCTTTTCAAGTTCATATCTTGTTGTTTTTTGTCTTTAAATTGAGATAAATTTTACGCTTTATAACGTCTTGTTGCCTTTTTTTTGCATGGCGATTTCAAGAATATTGTTGTCTTTTATTAAAAATTATATTTCGACTAAATCTGATGTGCATACTTATGCACATAAAAGGTTTTAAGGTATTAAAACTAAATGGCTTTCCAATTTGGTATATAAAGGGTCGGCCATTGAAAAGTGTAAATTTAAAACTGCAATAACGCAAAAACGGTTTGAAATTTTGCAAAATTTATTTTTTTTTTGTTGTGAAGTACAATTGAATATTACCTCATTCATTATGGAATTGCTATCTCATTCGATCGTACCAATTCTTGTGCACTTTTTCAAGTGTAAAGGGTCGTATCTCGGCAATGAAATCACGAATGTTGGTCTTCAAATAATCAATTGTCTCTAGTTTATCGGCATAACACTTTCCTTTAAAGGCGCCCCAAAGAAAATAATCCAACGGTGTTAAATCTCAAGAAGGCTGCCAACCGACAACACCATTTCGGCCAGCAAATGATTGACGCAATAAATCGATTGTAGCATGAGGTGCGTTGCCAGTTCCACCATCCTGTTGAAACTAAACCTCGTTTACATCAATACCATGAAGAGCGGGTACAAAAATGCTAGTGCGATAGGTGTCTCCATTGACTGTAACAAATATGGGCCAATAATGCCTCCGCTCCACAAGTCGCACCAAACAGTCACTCATAATGGGTGCATTGGCTTCTGTAAGACCACGTATGTGTTTTCTTAGCCCCAAATGAAATGAGCTTCATGCGAAAAGATGATTTTTTTTTTTGGCAAAATCGAAATTATCGTGCAGTTTCTCGCTGGCCCATATAGCGAAGCGGATAGTCAACTCTTGAACCAATTCAACTTTATAAGGCATCATACCTTTTTTCTTTTTTTCGCAAAATTCGACGTAAACTGGTGCTTGAAATGTTCAATTATTGAGGACGATGACAAGTTGATGTTAATCAGCCACAGTTTCGTTATTTTCGGGCGTGCTCGTAGCTCACATCTTTGTGCATCAACAATGAAACCAATTTCACGGACTTTTGCTATAAACTTGTGTACACCGGTCACTGTTGCTCCTTCTCAGCGACCAAATTTTATACGAAATTTTTGTGCAATTTCCAATCAATTGCCTTTGTTTTGGAGATAAATTTCCAATAAATCCCAGCGTTGCTCAAGCGTAAATGGATTCATTACGTTCAGCTGAGATAATATACTGAATTTTGTAACAGAATAGAAAGAGATAAATAAGTATTGCCAGATTCGAAATAACCGATGGTTCAAATTTAAACCGATAGCAAACCATTCATCGTATTAAATAGTGTGGGGCAGTAAGTCGCAATTAAATTGTAAATGAAAATGCTGAAAGGCCTATCCGCTTGTCCATTTAGAAAATATCATTAGCAATGTGGAGAGTAAGTCGAATACCCTCACCTTTTCGGCACCTTCACCTTGATATTCACTCTGTCGAGCAAATACGATGTTTTTTAATTTGCAGCCTCTTAATTGAAAGCCAAACAAACTGCCTCATGAGAATGCCAAAATTCAAGAACTATCATAATGACTGGATTTACCCCCCAAACAGTATTGTTGTTTTCTTACCTTAAATGATATTTCGATTGCAACTTAAACTCTATAGTCCATTGTATAGCCCTTTAAAGATTAACAAAAATGTGCTTTTGATTAGCATGTTAATGGAATTGTTTAACACTGTTCAGTGGGAAATAAAAGAAGCCGCCTACAGTGAGTGGTCTTCATTAATATGCAAGTAATCAGCCAGTGTTGTGGTACAGTTTAGTCAAGGCATGGCTAAACAAACATTAACTTTTGAAAAGAAATTTAACAAACATTACATAGTTATCATCCAAATGGACATTTTTATTGCAAATAATATCAATTATTGTTATTGTTGTTTAATTTTATTTGTTTTTTGTTAAAATTTATTTATTTTTTTTGCTTGTTATGTGATGTGATTTGATGTGATGTGATGTGATGTGATATGAAGTGATGTGATGGATGAAAGTAATTCTTATTTTAATGAATAAATTGAATGCCATGCTAAATAATTAAAAATTAAATTTCTTATACAATGTTTATGGAGAAAAAATACAATTTTTTGTAAGTACCACATTTCATTAAAAAAATAAAAGTAAAAAAAATAAAAATGATTTTGTTTTTTATTTGTGTATGTATGTATGCATTAAGAATAATATCTTAAATTAGAGTAAAATACATTCAAATTTAGTTTCTATATATTGATATTGTTCCATATGTGTGTTATTGTTTGTGTGATGATGTATTTGTTCCATGCAGTTGAGATTAAGCGCTTTATTATATGAAGAAATTAATTTTCAATTTTGATATCCTTGGTTTGGGGAGTATCATTCTCATCGTCTGAGTTTGCTTCTTTAGTAGGGCTTGATTCATTTGGATTTGTCTCAGCTAGTTTGTTGGCTGAAATAGGTAAAGAATTTCAAAGTTAATAAAACATTAGATTGACTTAACGTTATATAGGGTGGGCCATCTATCGGTTTAAATTTGAATCATCGGTTATTTCGATTCTGGGAATACTTATGTCATTCTATTTTGTCACCACTGAACGTTATGAATCGATTTAGGCTTGAGGAACACTGGGATTTATTGGAAATTTATTTCAAAAACAAAGACAATTTGTCGGAAACTGCACGAAATTGTCGTACAAAATTTGGTGGCAGAGAAGTACCAACAGTGTCCGGTATACGCAAGTTTATAGCAAAAGTTCGTGAAAATGGTTTCATTGTTGATACGCCATGATGTGAGCGTGCTAGTACAGTGCGTACACCCGAAAATATCGAAACTGTGATTGATCAACATCAACTAACTCGTCATCGCTCTCAAGAATTGAACATTTCTCGCACCAGTATATGTCGAATTTTGCGAAAAAAATGCTCGGCATGACGCCTTATAAAGTTCAATTGGTTCAAGAGCTTATTATCCGCTTCGCTATATGGGCCAGCGAGAAACAGCACGATAATGTCGATTTTGTCAAAAAAAATCATTTTTTCGAATGAAGCTCATTTTCAGCTTGGTGGGTACGTTGATAAACAAAATTGCCGTATTTGGGGCTAAGAAAACCCACACGTTGTAAGACCACGAAGCCATTGCACCCATTATGAGTGACTGTTTGTTGCAGCTTGTGGTGCAGAGGCATCATTGGCCCGTATTTCTTAAAGTCAATGGATACACCTATCGTTCTATGATAACCGTTTTCGGAATCGACTTTAAACTGTAGATCCAGCCACTCATGTATAAAATTTAACACACACAACATGGGTGCAATGAGAAGCAAGGTTTTAATACTTTACGGTTAAATCATATGAAATTAGTGGTAAAGTGAAGTGAAGTTAACAATTACCTGCATTATTTGGTTTCTTTTCGGACTTTTGTAAGGTCTTGTCCAATATATCGTCACTGTTATCCAACGGCAATTCTTCTTTTAGAGCATCTGCTTCCAAGAAACGTTTGAATTCTTCCTCCTGTTTATCTTTATTCAACTGTTCGGTTTTCTCGAGATCGTTTTGAAGTGGTAAAGCTTCGGGTTTTGCAATTGCTGGCAATATAATGGCCGTTAATGGATTGGCCTCCTTATTTTCGTTAGTAACACTGCGTCGCGCTTTGATTGTGTTTGTAACAGTTGGCGATAAATATACTGTATTGGGAAGAATGTCAACGACATGTGGTGCCACTGGCGAAACAACATAATGATGACGTGGCTCATTGCCAAAAAGAGAAATTGATGGTATTATGGGTGATATTAATTGGGGTGCATTGGGTATTTTGGTGGCTAGCGATATGGTAGGTAATTTCGTATCACTTGCAGATATAATTGGTGATATTGCAACATCCGCCGCTAAAGAGGGATTATGCTTTTGATGTAGTTCCAAAAATTGTTGTTGTTGCAAGTCTTGACTCTCCTTTTGATGTTTCAACTCCAATTGCTGTTGCTCCTGCAACTGATGGGCTAGCAATTGTTTTTGTGCCTGCTCCTGTAATTGTTCCTGAGATTGCTGCTGCGATGGTGTTTGCGTTGCGGATTGTAACGGTGCAAAAGCACCAACAAGTGCAGTAACAATATTACTTCCAACATCTGTCGGCGAAAATGATGATGGATTTGTTACAAAGGATGTTGTTTGCTCAAGGGCATTTGAAGCAGCTGCAAGACCTGTACTTAACGCTTCATTAAATACACCCTGAATAGCTGCAGGATTGAGTTGAGCTCTTTTACCCTGTATAGATCGCGCAAATAATTCAGCATTTTGCACTGCAGCAGCGGCACTGGCTGGTACATAGACCACAGTCTCCTCATGGGGAGCTAAGTAGCTAGTAAACGGTGTTAAATGCTGTATAATGGGCCCACCAGGTACTAACGACTCTAAGCGTAGTTGAGCCTGTGGCGTAAGTATTAATACATGCGGTGCCACTTCGGCATGTGAACGTAGTGGCTTAGCCCAAATATTATGGGCTAAAAAAAAACATATCAAAATATATTTAAGCATCTGAAATAAAACAGACAAATTGGAATTATTTTGTGTATAACAAGTGAAAATAAATTGAAAAAAAATTAAACATTTTTTGAACAGGAAAATTCTGATATTTTTTAAGTTCTCCTAACAGCAAGGAAATCAAATATATACATACCGTAGATAGTCTTCTAATCAAAATATTTGCCTATAACAACTTGGTGTGTAACGTTGCGAAAAATATGTCAAATTGAAAGTGCAGCTTGGGTTATTCAGGGCTCGTCAAGAAGACCCGAGACAATTTGAGTTTTTCCTTTGGTTGGTTTGGTTATAAAGAGCTGTTGGAGATCAAATATCGCCTGTTTTGATTTAACAGGACTGATTGCCCCAAACATTTATTTAAATTATTTTTAATCAAAACAACATTTAAGTATTTCTTCTCGTTCTATTGGAAAAAGGAACACTTCAAACAGAGCCTTAGATCCTCTGAACTAAAAAAGATAAAACTCAAGATAGCCCAGAGTGCAGAAAATTCATATACGAAAATTTCTTTGGCGAACGCGAGCCTCTATACAAATAATTTCACATTTAACACAACAATAAAGTATACTACACTGACAGATTTCAGTTGCCATTTTTTAATGGCTGAAGTTGACATGGCGAAATGGAGACTGAAATAATCGCCAATAATATGGAAGTTTTCTGCACATAGAAATACACCCTTTAAGCCTCAAATAAAAATTATTGTTGAATGTTATTTGGTATACTACATAAGAACGTTAGGATTTATTGGAAATTTTTTTCCGAAACGGAAATGTTGTACAAAATTTGCTGAGAAGGACTAACAGTGCCCGGTGTACGCAAGTTTATTGCTCAAATTCGTGAAATAGGTTTCATTGTTAATGCGCCAAGACGTGAGCGGGCTTGTACAGTGCGCACACCAGAAAATATCGAAACTGTTTTTTTTTTTTTTTTATAGCTTTACGAGCTAAAGGTTGGGAATCTTCGAAAGACATTGGTAGGCCGGCCTACCAATGTGCACGATTCGCCGCAAGACTTACTCTTGGCTTGCTAAACGCATACGTACTAAACCCAACCTAGTTCGTTACACTTTCAACCATTTGACAACCCCCGCACACTGTGTCGGGTAGAAGTTCACCTGACCGTAGCTGTGTCTGAGAGTGTGCGTGAGAATCCATCAACATCAACTCGTCATCGATCTCAAGAATTGAACATTTCACGTTCCAGTTTTTGTTGAATTTTGCGAAAGTATCTCGCAATGACGTTTTACAAAGTTCAGTTGGCTTCGCCAAAGTCGATTTTTCCACAAAAACATCTTTTCGGATGAAGTTCACTTTCATTTTGGTGGGTACTAGGGATGCCAATCGGGAAATCCCGAATCACAAAATCCCGGGATTTTCGGGATTCCCAAATCCCGAATCCCGGGAATTTTCGGGATTGTAAATTCATACATATACACTTTATAAAGTAAGAAAAAAATTTAGTCTACGGCATTTTTTTTATTTAATATTACATTAAATAACACTCATGTGGTTTTCCCAGAGTATCATGCAACAATTAAGTGAATATTCTTATCACTCGACATCGAACTGAATAAGAACCTAACTGCCATTGTTAAAAAGATAAACGTTGCCCTCGAAGTCCAATGAAATCTGTTAAAACAGCCGATGGTTTAGACAATCAACTTTCTAAAGAAATAGATTTGATTGAATCACGAGCTGTTAGAGGTGAATAGTTATATTCTGCATATATAGCTATCTTGAAATCTTGTGGGCAAGTGTAGATTGCGAAAAATGTTTTTCAGCGAAAGATGTTTTGTTTGCATCAAAATTAAGGCTCTTCGATGAACTATTAGAGTCTTTGATCTTTCTAAAAATTACTTAAAACAATGAATATAATTAATATACATATATATTTTGGACACTAAATAGTGTTCTTAAAAGGTAGGTATTTGTTTCTTCACTAATGTGTTTATACATATATGTATGTATGGAGACACAGATGAATTATTTCTATTTTTGTTACTTTTTATTCTGTTTTTTACTTTATAACATTTGTATTGTGATAAAGATCAAAAATTAATGTAATTTTTAAAGATACAAATATTTTTAGCTTTTTTATTAAGAGAAAATAACAAAATTCCGGGATATTTCGGGAAATCCCGGGATATTTCGGGATTTTTTGATCCCGAATTGTCCCGAAAAATACCGGGATTTCGGGATCAGGATTTCGTAATCCCGAATCCTGGGATTTTTAAAAATCAATCCCGTCTGGCATCCCTAGTGGGTACGTTAATAAGCAAAATTGCCGTATTTGGGGATCAGAAAACCCACACATGGTCTTACAGAAGCCAATGCACCCATTACGAGTGTTTGATACGATTTGTGGGAAGGAGGTATAATTGGGCCATATTTCTATGAAAATTATGACGGCGCATTCTTTATGGTCAATGGAGACACCTACTGCACCATTATAACCGATTTTTTTTGTACCCATTCTTCATGGTATTGACGTGAACGATGTTTGGTTTTAACAGTATGGTGCAACTTGCCACACATCTTATGCTACAATCAATTTACTGCGTCAAAAGTTTGATAGCTGTTTAATTAGCTAAAATTAGGATGTCAATTGGGCGCCGTAAAAGAAAAGTGTTATGCCGACAAACTAGAGACAATTGAGCATTTGAAGGCCAACATTCGTGATGCAATTGCCGCGATACGACCCCAAACACACGTAAAAGTACACATAAATTGCTTCGGTCGAATGAGATACTGTGAGATCAGCCGCGGCAGCCATATGAATGAAATAATATTCCATTTCTAAACGGAGCAATTGTAAAGGGTGTTTTTTATGGAGGTATAGAACTTTAAGTTGGCATTACTTTTCAAGATGGCAACCGATTTAACAGCTGTCAAGTGATTTATTCTCAGTTTGGTTTGACAATTCATCATGAATAGACTCACGCTTGAACAACGCTTGCAAATAGTAAAATTTTATTTCGAAAATAATGGTTCTGTGCGGAAAACGTATCGTGCACTACGTCCATTTTATCGTCGACAAAATCGTCCATCAGAGCAGTTAATTCGATTAACCATGGAACGTTTTCGCACCACGTTTACTCTTATTGATAACTCGCATCCCTAGAGACGCTGTACGATGCGTACAGAAGAAGCTATTGCTGCTGTAGAGCGTAGCATTGAGGAAGACCCGAATGAGTCCATCCGCCATCGAGCACAGAAATTGGATCTGTGTTCATCCACTTTATGGAAGATTTTGCGGAAGGATCTTGGTTTGCGTGCTTACAAAATCCAACTCGTGCAAGATTTGAAGCCGAACGATCATCAAGTAAGGCGTAGATTCGTCGAATGGGCCCAAAGCGAGATTACCTTTGTTCCCGATTTTCATAAGCGAATTTTGTTTAGCGATGAAGCGCACTTCTGGTTGAATGGCTACGTCAACAAACAAAACTGCCGCATTTGGAGTGAAGGTAATCCTCAAGTGTACGTGGAAACAACGTTACAGCCAGAAAAACTGACTGTTTGGTGCTGGTGGAATCATTGGTCCGTACTTTTTCAAAAACGATGGTGGCCAGAACGCTACAGTCAATGGTGATCGGTATAGAGCCATGATTACTAACTTTTTCATTCCTGAATTGAATAACCATGATGTCCAGGAGATGTGGTTTCAACAAGACGGCGCAACATGTCACACAGCTCGTGCCACAATAGATTTATTGAAAGACACGTTTGGTGACCGCCTAATTTCACGTTTTGGACCTGTGAATTGGCCTCCAAGATCTTGTGATTTAACACCGCTAGACTACTTTCTGTGGGGATATGTAAAGTCATTGGTCTATGCGGTAAAGCCACAAACGCTTGACCATTTGGAAGACAACATTCGCCGTATTATTGCCGATATACGGCCACAAATGTTGGAAAAAGTCATCGAAAATTGGACGTCCAGATTGGACTACATCCGCGCCAGCTGTGGCGGTCATATGCCAGAAATCATATTTAAAATGTAATGCCACAAGATTATCTTTCGGATAAATAAAATTAATGTCAATCGAATAATCCGTCGTTGTTTTATTGCAACTTAAAGTTCTATACCTCTATAAAAAACACCCTTTACTTCACAACCACAAGAAAATAAATTTCAAACCGTTTCTGTTTTATTGCATTTTTAAATTTAAACCTTTATATGGCCCGCCCGATATTTACACAATTGGAAAGCCATTTAGTTTAATATCTCAAAACCTTTTAAATGCATAAATATGCACATCAGATTTAGTCGAAATAAAAGAGAATATCTTTGAAATCGCTATGCAAAAAAGGCAATTATAAGAGATAAAATTTATCTTAGCTCTGGCTACACTCAATTTGAAAACCAAAAACACAAAATATGTATTTTTTTCACAAATTTGCTATGATTTTTAACGTTATAAACATGCAAGCATAAGTACAAAAGACTTAAGACACGAACCTTATTTTATTTGTATTCATTTATTCATGAAATAATCAAAAGACTTAGAACACAAACTTTTAATTCAAAAACTGTGGACGATATTGATTTCGAAAACAATTAAAATTATTATAAATTAATTTCTGCGGCATTGATTGATTTATCGCAACTTACCGTTGTTTTCTGTCGTTATACTCTCTTATGATTTAAATTGTACTTCAAGTCAGTCTTTTTCTTTATTTTTCTTACTTTAATATGATGTTAAATGTAAACGCACAAACACACTTTTAACAGTAATACAAGCAAGCTGCAAAATCTATTTTAATTTATTAATTTTTTATTAATTTTTCCTTTTATTTAGAAATTTTTGTAACTTTTCGAAGAAGAACTTTCCTTATGGGCCAGTTTAAGGAAACTGCTGACCAAATGTTACTCAACCGACCTTTATATAACACTGGAAATTGCCTGTATTTATTTATTAATGTAAAAAATACAAGAAATAAATTAAAGAATAGAATGAAAAAAATATACAAAAAAAACGAAACAAAATCAAAGAACATTATCGAATCAGAAAAAAAAATAAGAAAAAGTGCAGAAAAAGCCACCAAACATGTAGCGGATAATAAAAGAGTGTTGCATTTCTCAACTAACCTGCCACAACAATGCTGCACATCTTTAAACTGTTGTATGCAATAACAGCATCAGCAACAGCAACAAACTGCATTCACCCGATAGACAACAAAATTGCACCACCATAATACTGTGTGGCTGTGCATAGAAACCAAAAGCAATAACCTCTAAGCATAGAACGATATAAGAACGATACAGTAACACAAACAGCAAAAAATAATCAAAATCAAGTAAAAAGCTAATGGAAAAGGAATAAATTTCAAGTTTCAAATCAAGTTCATGTACACATTCACAACAAAAAGAAAAGAAGAAACAACAAAAAAACAAGATGAATTAAAGATTGTTAACGAAAAAAATTTAACAAATTTATGTGCACTTATACACTGTATATCTTTATTCCTTTAAATAATTTACACAAGCTTTCACCAATTGTCTTACCTCGAAACAACTTTTGTATCTTCCCTAGAAGAGTGTTCTTTAAAATTTGCAGTTGTAATGTAAATGTAAAGTTTAAGTTTAAAATGCAATAAAACAAACACGTTTTGAAATTTTGGCAAATTTATTTTTTGTTGTTATGAAGTACAATTGTTCGGTTTAGAAATGGAATATTGTTTAAATCATATGGCTGCCGCGGCTAGCCTCACAGTACCTCATTCGATCGGATCAATTTTGATACCTTTTTTGGAGTGTAAAGGGTCGTATCTCAGCAATGACATCACGAATGTTAGATTTAAAGTGCTCAATTGTCTCTGACTTGTCGCCATAAAACTTTTCTTTAATGGCGCCACGCAGAAAATAGTCCATTGGTGTCAAATTTCAGCTTCTTTGCTTCCCACTGACACCACTATTTCGGCTATATAAAGGGCCATTAAACCTTTGACGCAATAAATCGATTGTAGCATAAGATGTGTTGCAAGTTGCACCATCCTGTTGAAACCAAAAATCGTTCACATCAATACCAAGAAGAGCGATTACAAAAAAATTGGTTATCATAGAGCAATAGGTGTCTCTATTGACTGTAAGAAATATGGGCCAATGATGAGTCCGCTCCACAAGCCGCAACAAACAGTCACTCATAATGGGTGCATTGGCTTCTGTAAGACCTCGTATGGGTTTTCTTAGCACCAAAGACAGCAATTTTGCTTATTAACGTACCCACCAAGATCAAAATGAGTTTCGTGCGAATAAATGTTTTTTTTTTGGAAAAATCGACATTATCGTGCAGATTCTCGCTGGCCCATATAGCGTAGCGGATGGTCAACTTTTGAACCAATTGAACTTTATAAGGCGTCATACCAAGCTTTTTTCGCAAAATTCGACGTAAACTGATTCGTGAAATGTTCAATTATTGAGAACGATGACAAGTTGATGTTAATCAGCCACAGTTTCAATATTTTCGGGTGTACGCACTGTACGAGCACGCTCACATCATGGCTTATCAACAATGAAACCACTTTCACGAACTTTTGCTATAAACTTGCGTATACCGAACACTGTTGGTACTTCTCTGCGACCAAATTTTATACGGCATTTTCGTGCAATTTGCGACCCATTGTCTTTGTTTTGGGAATAAATTTCCAATAAATTCCAATGTTACTCAATGTTAAATCGATTCATTACGTTCAGTGGAGATAAGGTACTGAATTTTGTGACAGAATAGAATGACATAAGTATTGCCAGATTCGAAATAATGCGTGGTTCAAATTTAAACCGACAGACGGGCCACTTGGTGTATATACGTACCCTTTTTAACAATTCTAATGGCGTCCTAGAAGATTCTACATACAATCATGTCTATCTCCACTGAAAATTGCATCAAGTTTACATTGAATTACAATTTCCCTTAATTTATAATGCTGGAAAGTATCGTACTCCTAAAGATCATATAGGACCAAAATACTCATGGAAATAAAGCGACAGATGAACACATTATGACAGTAAAAACTTAGATTTGTGTCTTTCCGATAGTAAATTGGAATAAAATATGTGATTGACCATCTCCACCAGTAGGATAGTCTAATTCTTGTGGTCCATATAAGTCCATATAGCTTGATTACAATAGAGATGTACAGCTATTTCTGCCAACATCTTACATTGAAGCTGTCTTTATGCAGTAGAAGAGTAAACTACATAGCATTTGTTCTTGTGCGACTAATCAACTCAGTTCAGATAATTTCCAGGAGTGCTGGTTGCTTTGGCGTTAATCAATTTAAACATTTTGAATGATAGAACGTTCCTGATCTCTTTGGGCCTAATGGACTGCGAATAAATCCACTAACTTTTACTAGAGTTAAGCAAAGGCTATGAAAACATTTGTGCATTTCAATTTGAATACAGTGGGTGATTCTGTCTAGATATTCCAAATATTGTTTCAAAATACGAAATTCTTTGTTATTCCAATCTAGGGAAACTAGAACTAGCTTTTATATTCTATAATTTGAATTGTAAATATATTATCGTCACCATTCTTTTGCTGTTGAATTTCTGCTTTGGTACTGCTGTACAGTGTTTAATATCTAAAATGGTTACAAGTTTGTTTGGCCGGTAGGCTGGATGGTTGGTTGGTTGGCTGGTTGGCTGGTTAGTGTTTAGGTTATAGTTTGATATACTTTGGTTAACAACCCTTTATTATCCAATAGTTGAAATAGTAGTCTTACCATAAATTGTATTAGAGTGTCTTATATTTGAATATAACACACAACCGTATACATTGGGATGAAACCAATACCTTTTCTACCACACTGCCTGTGTCGATGCAGGAATCACAATACAATAACAAAGTTTTTCTTTTTGTTATTCCAGTTGCTATTCCATTGCCAGTTTAACTTTCAAGTTTAATAGCCAGGCTCTTATAAAAGTGATTATTTAAAATTATTGGCCTGTGGCTGTTGATATCAAATGACATCTGTAAAGAATTTTAACCCAAGTTTAAACTTGCTAGAGACAAAGCAAAAACTAGTTGGAAAATTTTCTTTTAGAGTTTGATATTAAGTACGTACAGATGTACATAGTATATCATTGTATGTACCCTACAATATAACAAAAACTTTCATTGTCATACATATAGGCGAGTCAGCCACACTTAGAAATCAGTCACATTGATTTTTTCCTCTCTAGCTTTTAGAGAAGCCGCCGTAGTCTAGTAGGAAGTATGTTGGCTTATTAGACGTGAGGTCTCGGTTCAAATCCCACATAGCAAATTGCCAAGAAAAGTTTCTCAAAAATCTGTCGTTCGGAGTTGACTTTAAACTGTAGGTCCCGCCACTCATGGATAAAATTAACACACACAACATACGTGTGTAGTGTGAGAAGCTAGGTCATAGTCCTGACTGAAAGGTTGTAAACACTAATTATGTATGTATGTATGTAGTTGTGGAAATGTCGTAACCAACTACCTGACTCTGCGCTATGCAACACAATCTGCAAAAGTATTTAGGAGTTCATTTCGTCTAGAACTCCTATTCCCTGCCTCAAAAGATAGTCCAAACAGTAGAACGTTGATATGCAAATCAATAAGTGTCTGTATTTCACCACAGAAATTAGGATAAAATATACATTTTAGTTGTGCAACTTTTACCTCCAATTTGTTTACCTCTTCTAAATGTAAGATTTTTAGATTTCATCGAAAAGAAGAATTAAATCTTTCGGTCAACTCACAAGAAATTGTTTTTTGCAGCAACGGCAACCCGCATATTACCAAGTTCTTTAAGAATTTCAACAATAAAACTTCATTTTATGGCTTACATTTCTATAACCCTTAGGGGATGACCCCTTTTCATTTAGTACATTGTATTCAAATTAGGAAAGTAGGTTATGGAAAGGAGGACAGAGCGAGTAGTGTTTGTGGACATTAAATTTGAATCTTTTTATATTATAAGTGACAGGGAAAACCTCTGCAGGAAAGTAGTTTCACATACGAATAGTTCGGCTAATAGACGAATACTATCTGTAATACAGTGTCCAATCGACCACAACGAATGTGCTCTGCGAGAAAGACGGATGCTTTGTAAGAATGCACAATTTTCGAGAACAAGTCTCGAACGAACAAAATCCGTAGTAGTAGCAATAGAACAATGAAATACAAGCCATATTGTGACGATGCTCCAATGAATCAATAGAGTTAAATATCCAACCCTCTCGTGTCCGCTATTGAGAAGTCTCAAAATAGACTTTAACGCACCGTCTCATACATGAAAGAGTTGTATGCCATTCTCAGTCGGAAATAAGTGATGTAAATAGTAAGATCAGATACAACGTCTTAAGAAAACAAGGTACTTGAATGCTTCTTTCGGCGCTTGAAAAATATGCTGGTTCCAGCGAACATCACACTGAATTTTCTTGCCCCGAAACATTAAGAGCATCTGACTCATTGGAAGAGTAGTAGAATCTGCAAAGAAAGAAGATCATTAATGAAAATAAGAAATATATTTGGAGATAGAACAGAACCTTGCGGTATAATACATAATTGATCATTACAACCCTTTAGTCAGTTTTACGACCTAGTTTCTCACACCACTTCTGTTTTCTGCGTTAATTTTGAGTGGCGGGGCGTACAGTTTAAAGTCGACTCCGAACGACAGATTTTTGAGAAACCCTTCATGGCAATTGTATTTACTCTCAGAGTGTTTGCCAGAAATCTGCTGAGAGGAAGTTCTCCTTGCGGTATGCCTGCGTTTAATCTGAACTCATCTGATGGAATACCATCTCTAACAACCCCTATATTGCGATCCTTGAGAAAGCTCGATATAAATCGAGAAAAGTGACTACCAACACCACAAGCAATAAGTTTTGATAGAAGTGCAGAGTGCCATACCCTTACTAAAAATGTCAACTCTTTTATACAAATTTGTTTTTATCAATCTGATATCAATGAAGTCTGAAAAATCTGTATTGCTCGAGCTAAACGAGCTGACGACCGTCTGTAATTGTGAATCGGCCGTGGTTATTCTTAACTTAACGTTAACCTTTTCAACATTACAAGATATTGTCATGTTTTTTTATGTCAATGAGAGAACTACTTTCGCTTTAAAATAAACCATGTTACCTACCACATAACATACCTATCACACCCATCATTAACGAATAGCAAAGAAGAAAAACTTGAATGTCAGATACTGATGCAAAAAATAAGTGGAAAATATAAGAAAATCTATACATACATACATTATAATAGCCATTTCTATTTATGGTTTATTATTTTCTTTATGCCATATTTTTTAAGATTTTCTTCTTCGTTTTTTAATTTTATTTTAAGATTTTCTTTCTTATTGAACTTTCTTGTTTTACAGATTATTTCCAGTTTCTTCAGACATCGTTTAAATATTAAATACATAGCTATTTACTTTCATATTAAATACTTTTTTTGCTTAAATTGTTTCCTGCATGTACTCATATACAAAATGTCTGCTAATAAGAAAAGCTTTTAAATACTCTGGTAAAATTATTATATAAGAAAAGCGTTTCGTTGATATCAAGGTTCAAAACAATCCCGATGTTATCTTACATACCTAAATAATTGGTCATTACAATTCTTCAGTCAGGATTACGACCTAGCTTCTCAGACCACTTATGTTGTGTGTGTTAGTGTTATGCATGAGTGGCGAGGCCTACAGTTTAATAACGACTCCAAACGTCAGATTTGTTTGAGAAACTTTTTATGACAACTTCCATTTACTATCAGAGCTTTTGCCAGAAATCTGCTGAGAGAAAATCGCCCGAGTAATATTCCTTCCTATTTCGATTTGTTCGAGATGTCTGAACTGGGATTTGAACCGAGGCCTCATGTCTAATAAGCAAACACACTATTTACTAGACTATGGCGACTTCTATGGCATCATACTTTTCTTTAACTACGTGAAGTGAAGCTATCATCGCTTCTCTTCTCTGTTAGAGTCATCAAGCACACAACCGAACTTTTGTAATCCTCAATACCAATACCTTCGAACGACAGATTTTTGAGAAACCTGTTCAGGACAATTTTTTTTTACTCTCAGAATGTTTGCCAGAAATCTCCTGAGAGAAGTCGCCAAAGAAAATTTTTTTTCATACTTTGTCTGACCTGGGGTTTGAACAGAGGCCTCATGTCTAATAAGCCAACACACTACCTACTAGACTACGGAGACTTTACTAAGTGTTTTGCTAAAAATTATTCATTATAAAGGGTGGTTCCGGCAGAAATTTAGACAGGTCAGAGATAAAATAATGGCTTTTGGCCAAATAATAGGTTCAATTATGTTGTTGGTGGGCAAAAAAGAAAGTTAATGTTTGGGGAATACACCAGAGAATGTTTTGTATTCACTGTTAAAACTCAAACTTACTTTGAAGTTTTCTCCGAAAGTTTTAACGAAATACCCATGGGTATTAATTGTAATGAACTCTAGTCAAAATAGTTTTTAAGCTTACCTTTAATAATCTTGTAGTATAGATTGGCCATCGATTTATTTTAACTTCAAAGTTATTTTGTGTATATCATAGCATACTGCAGCATCTCATTATAGTCTTACAACTACAACAGCAATCTTTAGTACACACAGATTTGAATACAAACTTGCAACATAACTTCATACCTTTGGCTAGGGACATATTACCGGCATTAGATGAATGGCAACACTATTAAACAGCAGATCTAAAAGTAAAGCTATTGATTTCCATTTCTTTATTGGCAAATAAAAATAAGTCAGTTTATAAGTCAAATGATAAGAATATATGAGAAAATTAGTACCCGTTTTATTGGCCATAAATTATTCATTAAACATACATTAAATGGTGTTTGTTCATGGTGTGGTACTTATTTTAGTTGAAGAAACAAAAGACTTAAGAAAGAAACTTGCATTATGAATTGTATACAAAGTTGAAACCAACATTTAGAAGTTTTTGATTGAGCTGATAAGCAAACTACACCTGCTCTCTATATACATATATAGCACTCAATAGCAACTTGAAGTCATTAAAGGTTTTTAGGAGCTATTAAAGAAGCTTAAAATCGAAATGGAAGAATATAAAAAAGAACAGAATTTATAATTACCATCAGAGTGAAACTTACAGCCAACAAGCTTACTTTTAAGCTGTATATCTTTTTAGTTTTTAATGTCTAAAAGTATGCTAAGCTATATTATATATAAAGATACAAAGATGGGAGTAGTAATGCCATACCATACATACATATTTGGTCATGTACCCATTTTCACCAATTATGTTGTGTGTATTAATTTTATACGTAAGTGGCGGGACCTACAGTTTAAAGCCGACTCCGAACGACAGATTTTGTGAGACTACGGCGACTTCCTTCAATTCTATTACATTTTTATTATTCCTTTCATTACTTTAAACATTTAGGGTACCTGTTCGTTATTAAACAACCCTTCAAAAGATATCAGATAACGACCTTTACCTTCGACTAAATGTAGAATTTTCTGAATCCATCTCTCAGTCTTGATGTCCAAAGTTATTTACATTATAATAATAGGTACGGTGTGATTAATTTTCTCCATTGGAGGCCTATTTCTCTGCTACAGAACAAGTATTTTAAATTCATTTTGTATTTATTAGAATGCAATATTTATTAAGTTTTACTTGGTGATTGTCTTAAATGCTACATCTTTTTCAGCATAAATAATTTATTTCTCTCTTAAAAAAGATATTTAAATATTTTATAAAATAAAAAAATATGAAATAATTTAGGAAATTCGAAAATCAGTAAATATTTCCGACAATTTAAATTCTATGACGTTGATTCTTTATTTGCTTATACAACTGTTCAATATCAATATCATCGCTGCGTTCATAAACATGTGCTCGATCGGAAGCATGCTCTTCAGCTATGGCAGTGCGCCACATTTTTACAATAGCATCGGCTGCATTAACAGTGGCCCGCATAGGTTTAACGGGCTTAGATTTAATAGTTCCAGCTGAACGCAATAAAGGTATATCGCGTGTATTTGCCTGTAAAGGAGATGAATCGATTTCATCATAGTCATCATCGAAGGACGACAATGAGGGACGGGAAGCGGAGGAAGAATATGATTTAATAATCAAATTATTGCGTGTAGGCAAAGCAATACTAAAAGCGGCTGCTTCTTCAGCAGTAACACCAGCTATGGCAGTAGCTTTGGGTGCAGAAACAGCCAAACCATTACGTCCAGATAAAGCCACAGCATTGGGTTTAGCCGAGGCAACACCACCCGCACCAGCAATGGAGACACCTGTTTATGAAAATATACCCACAATTTATTCAATGTTATGTATGAAAATAGAAAACAAATGAAGGCTTACCCACTGGCTTGGCTTCTGCTACTGAAGCATCTTTCTTGGGCGGTGTTATGGCCACGCTATCATTATCGTTAACATCTTCATAGGGATCCTCATGATTGGGCGGCAAAAGTTCTGATTCACTTAAATGCTGTTCCGTAACTACATCTATTTTTTGCTGATCCATTGTGACCGCTTCTATGGTTACACCATCTTCTTGGTTATGACCACCGCTTAAGGGTGTTTTCTGAGGCATCATTGCCCCTTGCATGGGTTGCAATAGCACACTGAAATCACGTATTTCTCCGGTCTGTTGTAACATGGCTAGATTTTGTGCCGCCTGGCCCAATTCCAAAAGACTGGCCGCATACACACGATTATCTTCGGGACTAAAATTACCTTTACGTTTGGCTAATTCCTGTAGAGCTACTAAACGTGCCGCTGCCGATTGTATTTTATTGAAATCTTCCGCAAACGAAGATCTCTCATGAGCAATACTGCTCGAAGCCGCAGCCACTGGACCTTGTCGCGTTGCCACTAAAGGCTTTTGTGACATCTCCTTCTCTTTTTTATTGATCTGATGGAATTTACCATCTTTAAACTGTAATACATGACCCTTAAGTCCGCCATAATAGGATAAAGTGGGTTCATCTTCCTTAAGTTCACTATCAGAAGATCTATGTCTACAGGTGCATTTTGGGAGGACATAAGGGGAGGGTTTGTATATAATACACACACACATTGTTTGGATGTAAAGAAAATTAAGAAGTATAATTTAACTACCGCTATTACTTAATTAACTTATTTAGAAGATAATGGAAAAGGGAGAAAGATGTTAAACTGCAAAGAATAGAAGAGGATAGGGCAAGGCTAAGGAAGTGCTTTTTCTTATAATTACATACATAAATACATACATATATACATTTTTTGTATAAAACAAAAGTTTACTGAATAATAATTTCTAGAAAACTCCTGTACAGTACCATTGAAAAATTATTTTTCAATATTCTATATACAAAAAAAGCTCTCTGCGAATGTCAAAGCTTGTAGAACCCAATCTGTTTCAATTTGTCGAATACCAAGAAGTGCATTTCTGTCCTCGAAGTTAGTTAACACACAGTTGTTTGATTTTTTTTTTATTTACAAAATAAAGAAGTAAATTCACATACAGTGAGGTCCAATTATCATAAAGTTTTTGTACAGCAATTGAAACAGGTTTAAAATGATAATTCTAGTAAAGGAAAAATCATTTTATTTTTACTTTTTGCGCTTTTGCCTGTTAAATTATAATTATAAGTTTGTTTAGTTGCTTTTAATTAAGAAGATCCTCATATACGAGTCTCGACTGTATTAAAGAAACTTTAAATAGGTTCGTGTTTTGAATATTTTAGGCAGTTTTTATTCAAATACTAATTTGCTTTTGCGTTATGCCCTTTTTCTATTCTCGAAGTTAATTAACTCAAGCTTTGCGAGTTTGTCTAACACCAAACATGTTTCTGACTTTGAAGTTAACTAATCCACTGCTATATGAATTTATTTTGACTACAAAATGACAAATAAATTATCTTACAATGAAATCATAGCTTTTATGAATTTTTTGTATACCAAAGAAAAACGGTTTGAAATGATAATTCGATGAGCAACTTATTAGTGAATTATACGTCGATTTACGCTTGAGCAACGTTGGGATTTATTGGGACAACAAGAAACTACACGATGATGTCGATTTTGCCACAAAAAAATATTTTTTCGGATAATGCCCATATTTATCTTGGTGGGTACGATAATAACAACATAAGCAACATTGCCGTTTTTGAGGCTCAAGAACTCACACGTAGTCTTAGAAGCCAACGCACCCATTACGAGTGACTGTTTGGTGTTGCTTGTGAAGCGGAGGCATCATTGGCCCATATTTCTTTAAAAATGAGGACGGCGCAACCATTACGGTCAATGGAGACACCTATCGCTCTATGATAACCGATTTCATGCTGTTGATGTGAACGATGTTTGGTTTCAACAGGATGGTGCAACTTGCCACACATCCCATGCTGAAATCGAATTAAGTGTCAAACGTTTGATCGCCTTTCGAATAAGCCGAAATGGTGATATCAATTGATCGCTAAGAAGCTGCGATTTGACACCGTTTGACTATTTTCTGTGGGGCGCCGTTAAAGAAAAATGTTTTGCCAACAAACCAGAGACAACTGAGGATTTGAAAGTCAACATTCATGATGCCATTGCCGAGATACGAAAAAGTGCACGAAAATTGATCCGATCGAATGAGGTACTGTGAGGCCAGCTTCGGCAGAGGAATGAATGAAATAATATTCCATTTCTAAACGAAACAGTTGTACTTCAGAACAAAAAAATAAATTTGGCAAAATTTCAAACCGTTTTTGTTTTTAAGCTCGAGAATTAAAAATGGACATGGGCATAAGATTTGTATTTGATTTGAATAAATCTAGTTTCCATCTAATATTTGTTGGATTTCCAAAAATCTTCATTTAAATTTTTGTTGTCCTTTGAATAAAATTTGAGTTCCCAACAAAAGCTCGAATGCATTCCAATTAGTAGATAACGTTTACATATGTTATTAATAACTTTAATGATATCTGTTTGTACAATTTTTTCCTGTTTTGTTGAGACCAACATTCAGGTGATGACCCCTATTTATGCAGTGCATTGTATTGGAAAACAGGAAAGATAGTTTATAGGAGAATTGAAAGAGGGTAGTGTGCGACAATTTTTTTGTCCTTTTAACGTCCATGTATCCGCCTTCGCCACTTTTTTTGCTTGAATTGCTTTTGGGTAATAATTCTCATTTTCTTTTTTTTTATTGTGAGTAATCACATATAACGTGGCTATGGGGGTAGCCATTTTAAAAAATTCTAAGGAAACTGTAAAAGTTTTAAATGTAACACTAGATTAGATCAGAGCTCTAACTCATAAGGTTAGCTATACAAAAATTCAAAAATACACTGGAGTTAGCGTAAGGTTTTATTTAAATATCCTAGACACATAACTAATTTTTGACTTCTACAGCTTTTCGAATTATAATTGAATACACAGTAGTTGTACGACTTATTTATTTTCGCTGTAAAAGAACAAATTTTTTTGTATATACAGACACAAATTCATTTTGTAAGCAAAAACAAACTCAAACATCTGTGAGTTGCCTAACGTAAAGGACGAAAACTTAATTCTATATCAGGCAAGCACCAAAGGCTAACCTTAAGGGCATAAAATGGCTATTAGAGTTTAAAACAGCTTTGTGGAAAAAAAAAAGATTTAAAGCTGCAGCAGGAATTAACTCAACACTATAAACAATCTTACATATGAATATACCATATATCTACCACACATATGTCTATCAATGCCCAACAAGAAAAGCTTTTATGAATACATACATACATATATACAAAATGTGAAACATTTTTTATATAATTTTGTTTATTATATTGTATTAAATTCTATAACTTTGTACAATTACATACATACACGTTTACATATGTGTATTACAATTACATCATACATATGCATATAGTTTCATTCGTTAGATAAGATCAGTCTTTGGTTCATGTCTCTACTCAATTCAATTAATCAAATCCAATTCAAGATCTGCCTGGGCATGTGCTTTACCACCCACACCAGCAATGGCTACCGATTCCGGGTTAAAGTATACATTTGTTGTAACGCCACGTTTCAAATATGCTCTGGATATGGGTGTGGATATAGCAGTGCCACCATTGCCTACAATAGCCTTTGAATGGGGTTCCAAAATTAAAGATGCCGTCTTTTTGCCACTCTTCTGCTGTTGTAGTTGATCCTGTGAAAAGTAAGGCAGGTAATATGTACCGAATGGAATTTCTGGTATATTGCCTTTAGTAGAGGTTTTACCAGTGGCTTCAACTTTTACTTGCGTATTAGCAGGCTTTAAATCTTGCAAAGGCACCTGTTTTCGTGCTAAGGCTTGGCGTTGAGGCTGAGTTTGTTTGCCATTTTGGAGGGTGGCTTGTTTCAAAGCTTTCGGTTTAAGTTTTTGTGAAACTTTATGTTTTTCCATTGATTTAGTGGAGTATACATGCTGGCCGGGTACATTTATAATGTCTTCTATGACATATTCGGGATTTATTTTCTCAACAGCCTTTAGTAAAGCAGCATCGGTCTTAAAATCTCCCACTATATTGTTTGTAAATTGTGCCTGCTGTTGAAGCTGAACTTGCAATTTTGGCGGTTTTACTTGTAACAAGCTTTGAGGTTTTTTCGTGGTCGGTTCTCTTTCTCTAATCAAAGGTGGCCTTTGTGTTGTAGGAGCTTTAGTTGTGGTTGGTGTTGTTAACACTGGTTTTTGTGTAACTGCTGCGGGCGAAGTTGTAAACAAATGTGGCAAGTATTGCTGATTTGTAGTGTAGGCATATTGATGGAAGGGTGCTTTAAAAAAGCCACTATTAAAGGCAAAATATTGTGGTTGAGCTGATAAATATTGTGGATGGTGAAATAATGGTGAAAAACTTGCTGAACTTGTTAGAGAAGTAGCCAAAAGCTGCTGCTGACCTGCCAACTTATGTTTGTCATCTTGATTATGTTCCACAAGACCGGGTGTTAATAAATTTAAGCCATACGTGGTATAAGCGGTTAAGGGAGCCGATTGCAAAGGCCATGAACTTAAAGCAGATGTTTGCCATTGCCTTTCCCTTTATTTATGTTGAGTTTATATTTGAGTTGTTTTTTTTGAATTTTTTGATTGGTAGTAATGTAGGAGTGGGAGAAATGGTTTGGATAAAGCAATTTGTTAATAAAAATATATTTTTTGGTAATATTTACAGCTTAAGCATAATGTTTAAATTTGTTTGATTAGTTACTTTTACAATGATTCTTAAAAGCTTTGTTAGTCACTTTCTATTTACAGAAATATATACAATTTTTTTTTTTTTGGTTTCCTTTGCTAATAAAAGTCATGGAGATTAACTTAGTAAATTATTATAAAATTTTATTTAAATAAATTATAACATTTTTATATAACTTAAAAGCTTTACAAGCTTTTCATTGAAAGCTTTGTAAACAGTCTATTTTTAATGCAAGAAATTTAAAAGTTTTCAAAGTGCAATGCTTAAAAGTGGTGGAAAACTAAACTTTGACAATGGAAGAAGAATGCCTTCTAAGTTAAAAGGGTGTTGGCTAACTTTATGGTTTAGAACTGTAACTCATTAGGTTTGGCATACAAAACATTGTTTATTTTTCTTATTTAATTCGATAATTACATACAATTACAGTGTACATACGTACATAATTGGTCATTACAACCCTTCAGTCAGGATTAAAACCTAGGTTCTCATACTGCTTATGTTATGTTTGTTAATTTTATACATGAATGGCGGAGTTTTTGCCAGAAATCTGCTGAGAGGAAGTCGCCGAAGAAATACTTCTTTGTATTTTATTTTGATGTCTGGCCTGGAGCTCGAACCCTGGCTTTACGTCTAATAAGCCAACACACTACCTACTAGACCATGGCGACTTACAGTGTAATTTCATTTAAATATCCAAGATGCAAACCTTATTTAAAGTTCTTATATTGAATTCATCACATCAAGCAAGCTAAGCTTAAGCAAAAATATTTATACACGTTTTAAAAAATTTTAAAGTGAAGAACTTCTTGCGCTTCAATAGAAGAAACAATTTCAGATGATACCATTAGGTTTTTAAGGAAGTTTATTTTGAATAAGAGACTTTGTTGGTTACGCCGTTGATGGCATCATTGGCATAAATGTTGAAGGCTACAGATTAAGTTTAAAACAACTTTTCAAATCTATAATTTCATTTGATCATTAAATTCAAGCGATTTGACTCCACTTGCATAATTGATTCAGCCAGGACCTAGTGTCTGATACCACTTATGTTGTGTGTGATAATTTTATGCATACGTGACGGAACCTACAGTTTAAATTCGACTGCGAACGACAGTTTTTTGAAAAACTTTTCATGGCAATATTATTTGCTCCCACAAAGTTTTTGCCAGAAATATGTTGGGGTTTAAACCGTGGCCTTACGCCTAATCAGCCAGCACACTAACTACAAGACTACAGTGCCGTTATTTAAAATCGCCAGTTTCCAGTGCCTTACTTTGACTTCCATTATACGAGTATGTTTTAAGCATTTCACTTATTTTCCAACTCTCAATTATTCTATTATAAATACCCTCTACTAAATATTAAACAAATGAAAACATAAAAGAACAAAATTAATAAACTTAAAAATATTTATAATATGAAGAAGAAAAAAAAAGCTCTTAACACTACAAAAGCTTATAAATGCCCGAAAATGTTTAGTATTCACTTTTGGCTAATCCCCCCTTAAGCTAAAGATTATTTTTATTTTTATATTTCAACATAATCTCCTGTGGGTGGAGCATAATAAACCGTTGGACCTGTTGCCACAATACGACCTTCACGTGGAAATAGATTTTCTTCTAAATTCGTTCTTTGCAAAGCATCTTTCAAGTCCACATCCTGAGGTATTGCTATAATCTTGGCACCAGGACCAGCTATGGTTAGACTACGAGGATGTGTTAGGGCATAACCGCCTGGGCCTACAATGGCAGTACCGCCACTGCCTGCTGTCGCAACGCCACCAGGGCCAGCAATAGCTATACCGCCTTTGCGTACCCGTAGTTTTTGTATAATTATGCCGCCTTGCTTAAGAGCCTCCTGTTGTGTTTCATGCTTCTTCTGAGCCAGATGACCGAATATTTTCTTTTCTTCTGGTTCACCCGATTCACTGGAATAAGAATTATTATTGCCCTGATCATTGGACATGGCTGACTCCATGCTTATGCTCTCATCATCCCATTTGTAATCGGAGTCTGAATGCTCATTTTGCTGATTGTAAAGATTCGGATAGAAAACCGGTTGCGACAAACCAGGAACAGACAAATATTGTTGCTGCTGCACTTGTTGTTGTTGCTGTATTTGAGGTATTTGTAACGGTAAAGTTTGCAACAGTGGGTATTCAGTTGTAGCCGGCACTTGTTGGCCAGCATTTGAAAATGGTAAACGGAATATATTTTGGAAGGCGGCCTTAATAGCATTGGCAGTGGCATTATTAATGCTGTTGATATTGTTTTGTAATTCCAGTAAAGGACGATTTTTCATGGCATTAACGTTATTGTTTTGGTTTTGTAAATTTACCGGATTACGTACGGGTTTGATAATTTGATTGTTGCTGACAGTGGCATAGGAGGGTGTAGCCTCAGGTGGTTGTACAATTTGCGTTTGTTGTATGGAAGGTAATGGTTTTTGCTTGTGCTGCAGTTGTTGTTGCTGTTGTTGATGCTGTTGTTGTTGTTGCTGTTGTTGTTGCTGATGCTGTTGCTGTTGCTGCTGGTGTTGCTGTTGATGTTGAGGTTTCTGTCCACTACCATTGGATGAAGCTGGCAACTTCACCACTGTACTTGCGGTGGCCGTTACTATGGAATTCGTATTGCTTCCCTTATTGGGCTTGGGCACTATGCGTTTCTTTACTATCTGCGAAGAACTGGTAGAATTAACCGTATTGCCATTGGTAACGGTTAGGGTATTGGCCTGAACTTTATAGGGTCGATGGGCCAATTTTTCTTCGCGTGAGGAATTTTCATTGGAACTATTGTCGCTGGCCTTGATGTCTGTCACTGGTGTTCTGGCTATGACTTCTTCAGGCAAAAAGAATAAATGATATTTGGGTGCCGATTTCACTTTATCTTTCGAAACGGAGGAGGAGGAAGAGGAGGAGGAGGTCTTATTAAATTTTGCTTTGCCATAGAAATGATCAATATCGCCTACAATTTTATAGCCTTTGACTTTATACTCCTGCGGTGTATTTTTCTCAACGTATTGTTGTAGGTTTTGCTTGAACAATCTCACGGGTATAATAAAATGTGTGGGCAAAAGCTTAGACTCGGCTGGCGAGTTTGGTGCTGGCAATTCCACACGTGTGGGTTTAAAGTACAAAGAATTTTGCGGTTTGTGGGAAACTTTTCGATTTTGTGTTTTTCTGGTTGGCGGTACATTATATTCACTGGCCTTATTATAAGGTGATGGTTCCAGATTAACCGAACGTATTGAAGGCAAAAGTAATGTCTCACCATTAGCACCCATTATTTGGGTATTTTGTACATGAAACGGCTGATAGCCGGTATTGGGAAAGAGATATTGCGATGAATCTAATATGGCTGGAGAACGACTTTGTTCAGATTGCTTCTTGACGTAACCTAATGCTTGATTGATTTTTTCGATTTCTTGTAAAATACGTTTGGCTTCGTCATGCTTTTCTTTAACCTCCGCCACATTGTCCGGTTGTTCGAGGTCTTCGGGAAATTTTATAAGTCTTTGCTTTTCAATTCTGCAAACGAAATTGTGAAGTAATGGGATTTCTTTAAAGGTTTCTTTAACGTAAACAAAATTTATAAACAAAACAAACAAAAAATATTGCAAAAAGCTTTTTTACAAAAACAAAATATCGTTCAGTCAACCCTTAAATTACAAAAAAAAAAATATTGGAATAAAACATGCCTTTACCTAAATTTTTTAAATAATGTTTTGGCAGGTTTTACTTTGAACTTAAAGTCTATAAAATGTTTACTCATATTATTATTTAATATTAAAATATTTATTAATTTAATTGGGAGAAATTAGTGTTAATCAATTTAAATATTTGGATTCTTAAAACTAAAAATAATTTTCTTTAATTGCAGGGAGAATATATTTTGATTGTATTTTTTTCTTTTTTTTTTATAAACAATTTATATAACATTTATATTTATGGACAAATAATCATTTGACATACAACTGTATTATAACGAATTATGTACGCATAACTTTGATCCTGTATAGTTTGTTACACAAATAAAATGTCCTTCAATCGTTAGTATGAATTTCATGCAGGGGATTGATGATTTTATTTTGCAATACTCTATACAAATTAAAATAAAAACAATATTTGCAACTTTTATCATATAAGAAAGATGCATTAACAATGATTTTTAATTATGCTTGGTGTTTGATTATGAAACTAAAGGATGCTTAAATCGTGTGCAAATAATGCATCGTGTTTTTCTGACATGACTGATGACTATGATGGCAAAAACTAGAAAACAATGTCCATTGGTATCAATAAAATCGCGTTAGGGAAACTACCAGAATACAAAGAGAGAATCTAGTTGCAGTAGAGCACATATCCTAAGGCTTATTGCCCGATTTAGATAGTAAACAGACAATTATTCAGTCTTATACTATGTTCAGACATGCACTTATATTGAGTAAATCACAATAAACGCCATTATTGAGCTCAATATTTCATATAAAGTTTAAATTAATTATTGTGCAATAAATTCACAAATTGTTATAATATTGAGTTAAACTTAAAATACAGCACTGTCATAAGTACGATCAGTGAGCATATTACAATTTTCCGAAAACTTTCTGTTGATAGTTGACAACTCAAACATCAACAACGACAAACAAAAAAAAAACAAAAAAAACAACGAACAAAACAAAAACAATTTTGTTGAAACAACCAGCTGTTTTGTTTACCAGCTGTCAAATGAATATTGAACTGCGTATATTGTTATGTCTAAACACTTAAAATATTGTAATCAATAAACCGAATTTTGACTCAATTAAAGTGCATGTCTGAACATAGTATTACCACTTTTTAGGTGCCTAAAGCACTTCTATTGAGATTTAAACCCAAGCAACCTGTGAAATTTTCAATAAAGGCAAAAACTAGACCTACTAAATCGCATTCTATGTATCTACATAGAGCTGTTCTTTGCATTAACTCCTTAGCCTTCATGACAGTACAGACCAGCTCAGTGTTAGGCTGTTGTTCATTACAATTTATTTTAAGCTACTCAATCCCACACCACTTATGCGGTGTGTTTTATACATGAATGGCGGGACTTACAGTTTAAAGTCGACTGCGAACGATAGATTTTTTTGAGAAACTTTGCATGGCAATTTTATTCAATCTCAGAGTTTTTGCCAGAAAACGACTGAGTGGAAGTCGCCGAAAAAATATTTGATTTTGATTGAGATATCTGACCTGGATTTTTTTAGACTACGGCGACTTCAACATCTTTACCATGCGTTATTAATAAATCGATTCCCAAGGCATATAAGCCCATAATCAGAAAAACTTTTGGATACAAATTTATTTCAATTACGAGTTCCGTAATTAGCCCCCACTTTAATTAATATTCCACCATAAGTTATTGATTACTATTCCTGTCTTTTCTTCTTAAACCTAATCAAGTCGGTAACTCTTATACTTTAAATATTGAAAACCATAAGCATGCCTTAAAAGATCACAGAAAAAATGCAAATCGATCGGAAGTGTCTTGCAAAATGTTGACAGTGTTTAGTATGTGCAAGCGGGTTTTAAATTAGTTTCTATAAATGTTGAATGAGCATACATATGTTTTTAGATTTCTTTCTTTTAAAGCTCTGTCTCTTAATTAGTTTCAGTTCTTGTTGTTATTTATTCCAACATGCAATTTTTAGTTCTAATTCACACATATTAAATTACTTGTAGTTCTTTTTTTAGAAAACTGATTTTAAAGTTTGAAAAAGAAAAGTTGAGTTAAAGAAATATAAGTGAAGCTTAAAAAAAATTATTAAAAAAAATCAATACTTACTCTACCAAAGCTTCGGTGGCATCATCTTTATTCTCTAACGGCTTAGAGATGGTATAGCCCAGCAGGCCAAAGAGTAGTGTTAACTGAAATGAATAGAAATTTTTGTGTGTTAATTATTGGTATTACTTGTTAAATTGTTTGAAAATGAAAGTAAATATCATAAACAATACATTTTAACAATATTTTTAGGATTACATTGCATAAGTATTTCAATGCCTTAGGCAAAGTAAAAACCAACCAATTAAAAAAATATAAAAGAATATCTTGAAGAAAAAAACCAGCGTAAGAGAAGATTGTTTCAAGTAAAAGTTAAGATTATATTTTTAAACATATAAAATGCTTTCAGACAAAACACAAAGAAAAATAAAAGAAAGTTCAAGTTCTTGTATTTCAACATCATTAATATGCCATAACGCACTCACTTGTTTGCCATTCAAAAACACACAAAAAAAACCGAAAAAAAGAACAACAACTGAATGAGTAAAAGTAAATAACCATACAAAAAAAGAAAGAAATTTACAAAGAATTAAAATGACAACTTGGTTTCTTTCATTCAAATCTTTCCAACAGTCCGTCCAACGTTTGCCTCTAATAAGATGTATCTCTGCTTACCATATTTATTTGCATGTACAATACAATGCTTTAATACTCTGGGCATTTAAATTAAATTCTGTCACCGCTTTCTAGAAATAAGGTCAAGTATTTTTTTATTTTTTTCATTTTATTCTCTTTATTTCGTTTTTTTGTTTTTGTAATTGCTAAAATTGTATTAAAATCATTTAGTATGCACCACTGTACATATGTTTTTCTGGTTTTTATTTTTTTGTAAATCCAAGAAAGAATTTTAATCGATTTTTGTTTTTTTTTTTCTGTTTCTATTCTGTTTCCTTAACAACTTTCTTGTTATTACTGACGTCTATATTGATAGGATGTGATAGCTAACTAAATCCATGATTGATTAATTTTTAGAAATTTAAAGAAAAAAAAAACAAAAAAATCTTTTTTTTTATACAAATCTCTCACCATAGGTGGCCAATTTAATACAAGTTGTTGCGAAAATTGTGTTAAAGAAGTAATAAATTATTCTTTCTTTCTAAAGTTTCAACAAAACATGGCTTAAATAACAGAATTACACATAAACTTGACAGGAGAATGGTAATTATACCCTGCAAACACACTACGTTGTAAGAAAGTGTGAAAAAAGTCTTGGAATTACTTTCGAAAACGATGTGATTAACAGCTCTTCTATATTGGATTAGAAGTAATGGCTATTAAAAAATTTTCAGCATTTTTTATACTCTAATATAATAATAATCCATTATTTTAAATAAAATGATGCACAGATTAAATGAAGACGCCTTATTCTAGAATGTACCGTGTTGGCTTATTAGACATGAAACCACGGTTCAAACCCCAGGTCAGACATCTCGTACAAAAACGATGTATGAAAAAATATTTCTTCGTCGTCTGCCTCCAAAAACTCTGAGAGTTAATAAAAAATTGCCATGAAAAGTTTCTCAAAAAAGTTTTTCATTTGGAGTCGACTGTAAACTGTAAGTCCCGTCACTCATGTATTTAAATTAATACGCACAACATAACCGGTATGAGAAGCAAGGTTGTAATCCTGACTGAAGGATTGTCATAACCAATTATGTATGTATATATCAGAGTTCAGCAATGAGTATTCAAAACGATGAGTAGATTCGACTCATACTTATAATTTCTGATACTTATACGCATTCATACTTATTTCAATGTCATACTCATACTACTCATATTCAAAGTTTAAAATACTCATGGTATTCATACTTAACAATACGGATGATGTTATTGATTTCGACTCTCCATCACTCATCGTATACACGAATCACAAAATAAGTATGATTCGCGCACGAATACTACATACTCACAAGAAGGTTATGTGTTTGCTTTGCTTGCCGCCTTTGTCTTTTTCTTTCTTCTTCCTTTGTAAATGCAACACAACTAAGACTGTAAATTTTGACGAATGATTCCAATCATTCGAATCATTTATGAGTATTATAAGTATTTTTCTAAATTTATGAATCTGAATGAGTAGGCGTATGAATCAAACATAGTTCGAATGTTATGAGTTTGATGTCAACGTTGTACTCATACTCATTGCAACTTGTACTTATAAATCAATGTTGTACAGAGTACGAATGAATCAGAATAGTTCTCAAAATTTCATGAGTACTAATGAGTAGCGAAAAAGCGATTCATTGATGATCTCTGGAATGTATGTTTAATCAAATTCAAGATTTTAAAACAGGTCATCACTGTTTATTTTTTATTGCAAACCCTATTCATAAATAATTTTAATGTTATTCCTATTCTTTTAAGTTTTTTTATTAATAACTCTGTTAATAATTCTGCCCATTATAAATTTTTAATAATAGAAATGGAATATCTGAAATTCAATCCTATTATTAACCACCAACCTGTGTAATAAATCTTTGCTTGTTGGTGTTTTTATTTTAAAAGATTTTTTAGCTTTTTTGTGAAACTAAAAAACTGAAAAATAAAAACGTACCACAAAGAACTTTTGACATGATTTATATGACATGACATATAATGTTTTAGCATATCGTTTTATGTTAATTATGCCAGTTTCACTGTAAATCAATATTAGGATATTGAGCTTCACTGTTATGCGAATAAGAATTGGATTTTTGAAAACTTTAACGAATACGCACATAAATAATAATGTTTCGTGTCAAAATAATATGGAATTTATTTAATATTACTAAGAAAGCAAATTTTCAAAAGTTAATAGCACTGGGTTTCTCGTCTTTTTTTTAACACAAAAATAAAGGTGTTGTGAGGAGATCCAGCTTAATTTCTCCAGTCAAATTTTAATACAATTCAAAAATATATTCTATAACAATTTTTTAAAACTATGTGCGAACATGAGCATTTTGATATGCTCTCACAATCAATAATCAGATAATATGCATCAGAGATCAGCAATGAATCGTTTTTTCGCTACTCATAAAAGCACTCATGAAATTTTGAATATAAGTGAGTAAACAATATTGAAATTTAACTTCTCTCTGATACATTCGTACTCACTACAACGTTGATTTATATGGAAGTACAGGTTGCAATAAGTATACGAACAACGTTGACATCAAACTCATACCATTCCAAATATGTTTGATTCATAAGCCTACTCATTTAGATTCATAAATTTAGAAAAATACTTATAATACTTATAAATTTACAGTCTTAGTTGTTGTTGCATTTAGAAAAAAAACGAAAACAAACAAAAATCTAAAATCTAGTAAGTATTTTAGTGTTCATATGCGATTCATGCTTATTTTCTGATTCTTGTGTATGTTGAGTTACGGAGAGTCGAACTCAACAGTATTATACGTGTTGTTAAGTATGAATATGATGAGTACTTCAAACTTTGAACATAAGTAGAGGTTCCATGATATTAAAATAAGTATGAATGCTTATAAGTATTAGAAATTATGAGTATGATTCGATTCTACTCATCTTTTTGAATACTCATTGCTGATCTCTGATCTGATCTGATCTCTGGTGTACTTATACCAAAAATATATTTTTTATGAGCCATTATCTTTAGCTTTGTATGTCAATCGAAGTTTATTTCACTTAATTGCAACGCATGAAGAATATATACATATACATGTACACAATCGGTCATTACAATCCTTCAGTCACGATTGCGACCTAGCTTCTCACATCAACCACAATGTGTATGTTAATTTTATAAATGAGCGGCGGAACCTACAGTTTAAAGTCAACTCCGAACGACAGATTTTTTGTGAAACTTTTTAATGGCAATTTTATTTACTCCTCACTATTCTAACTGATGTGATTATATTTTTATCTTAGCTTAGGTTAGTTTCTAATATCTTAGGTATCTTAGGAAATGATAGAATACAGTTTCTATAGAGTATACGACGAAACATCTTAAATAGAATTGAGTACCGGTTTGCCCCTAAAATTCCCATTGATTAGATTATTGAAATGAAGTGTATAAAATATCCGTTATGGCGTGATAAAAATAACAACAGTGTGAATGAATTAGAACTAAAACAGTTGATGCCGTTACCACCGTGCAAAGCCGGTTTCATTTCAAACGCAAAATGCTAATTTAAATGCTCCATTTACCATAAATTTGTTCATGTATAATTTAACTAACGCCTAGCAGAACTATTGTTAAATCGTTAATAGCTATTAACAAAGTTTAAACAATAACAAATTGGTTAATAATTAATTCTGGCTTAAAAAAAAACACAAAATTCTTCTTAAGGTAAAAATCAATTATTTGTACAACAGCGGCTAAAATAAAGCCAATAAAGCGCAAATAAAAAGAAAAATTAATTTCAGTAAATAAATACGAAAGAAAAAAATCCAACAAATAAACAAAATAATTTAACAAAACGCCTCTAACTAAACAAGTAAGTAAGTAAGTATATACCGCATATGTTTTTAAGTATGAAATATTATAACAGACAAATACAAGAGATCATCGACCCACGTTAATAGTCAACCACAAGTGTGTCTGCCTGATTGCCGGATTGCTGGTCGGCATATTATCGTCATACGCAACTTAAAATGACAAATCAAAAGTTCACACACAAGCTATAGAACAACCAGCAAATGATATGAGAAACAAGACTCCAAGAATGATCGTTAAAAGAAGTGTAAATTGATACCAGAACCAACTTTAAAGCGAAAGCTTATGAATATCATTAAACAAAACGTAAAAAAACCCAAAAAAAATAAAATTATTTAAGAAATATCGAATATGTGTGTAAATACAGTGAGTAATAAACTTTTTTTGATTTTATATTTTAATAAAACCCGTAAGCATAAGATGTGCGTGATGAACATTTTTTTTTTGGCATGAAATACCTTAAGGTGCGTTTTTTGTTGAGGGCGTAAAATTTAAAGTTTCCACCGACACGACACTTAACATAAAAATGTATGTTTTTTTAAAAAGTATTCTTTATAAACATTGAAACACTGAGCACATTTTTTTATTCGCTTTTTATGCTTTCATGAAGTCGAACAGATTTGCTCAAATACTATACTAATATTCTTAAAAAGCCTTAGCATATTTTGCAACAGTAAGTTGTAATTGTAAGAAATCTCACTTACATATGTATATACATACATAAGTGGTCATTACAACCCTTCAGTCTGGATTACGACCTAGCTTCTCACACCACCTATATTGTGTGTTTTAATTTTATCCATGAGTGGCGGTATCTACAGCAGTGTTGAAAAATTCAGTACTTTAGTACTTTTTTCAGTACTTTTTCATTTCAAAAGTACCACGGTACACCCGTTACACATTTAGTACTTTTTTATTATAACATATTTTATCGTTTGCGCTTTTTAACTATTAATGGGTTGGTAACATGTTCAACGCAATGCTAAAGGTAGAATTAGCTTTTAGCCCCGGTTAGTCCAACGGCCACGCAACGTACGTTCGTTTTTGGAATACGAAAAGCAATGAGAACGCTAAAATAAGTACATTCCGTTACGTTCCTTTGACATTTGACTAAGCAGAGCTTTTACGTTCCGAATCAGTCTATATAGAACCTTGGTTTTTCTATTCCATTTCCATTTTTATTTCTATTCCATTCCGTACGTGTATTAAGTATAAATAAATATTTTTTTACAAAAGTACTATTTGATGCAAAAATGTACTCTTTCAGCTATCGTTCAGTACCATATAAAAATTTCAATTTTGCAACACTGATCTACAGTTTAAAGTCGACATCGGACGTTAGATTGTTGAGAAACTTTTCATAGCAAGTTTTATTTACTCTCAGAGTTTTTGCCAGAAATCTGCTGAGAGGCAGCCGCCGAAGAACGATTTTTTTAAATTTTGCTTTTATTAGATATGTCTGACCGGGGGTTTTAACCGTGGCCTTATGTCTAATTAGCCAACACACTACCTACTAGTCTACGGCAACTACGTACTCCAGATTTACAGTGGTTTGGTGAGCAAAACCTGGCATTCTCACAACACCCCCTGTAATATTTTACTCTAATGTGATAAATTTTAATTCGCTGCAATAACTGGCCTATTTTTAATTCCACACCCTGTTGAGAGATTTTCTTTTTGTTTTTTCAGGATTAACTTTAAGAATAACGCACATATAAAATAGTAAAAAAAAACAATTTGAATTCTTTTTATCGTTAATTGTTTAAGGCACGTGCTAAAAATGCAAAAATTTCTTTTCATATTAAAATGTCTTTTAACTTTTTTATGATTATTATCGTAATTGATTGAATAATTGTATTTGTTTTAAGAATAGATTCTTTAAAAAAAAATGTCAATGACTTGGCTTATGGCACAATCTTTATTTGTATATAAAACAGGCGTCATTTTCTTTTGTCATTCAAAATCTATAATTCCTATGGAATTTTGAATTATGCTTGTAAAATACCTCATGTGAATACTATAGTTCTTCTTATTTTTTGCATTTTTACAGCATTTTAGTATGAATACTATTAATTAATTATGTATTCCCACCACACATTGAAGTATTAAGTGATTTTTATTTATTTTTATTTTTTATTTTATTTTCAATAAAAATCCTAAAAGTTGATGTCGTCTTCAAAAATTTGTATCATTAATCGGAGATAGTTTACTGAATAAGAAATACAAGAAATTAAGTTGCATTGGAACCTTAGATGTTAACCTGAACTCGTCAGACATTTAGAGAATATGTAATAAACGAAAAGGAAATTATCAGTCCTGGCAATGGCTACCAAGGTATGAGATTTTTTAAAATTTAAGCGGCTATTGTATCAGGGATCTTCACCTGCAAGCACGTCCTGATGAGAAAGAGAGAGTGTTTTGCTATTACACTATTCAGTCAGGTTTGTCTAACATCATGAAATTTACATCATATTTGTGCGTATTCTGTGTGTTTAACAGAATTGCTATAACACAAGTTAAAAGACCTTATGAAAAGGACAAAGTAATAAAAAAATTTTGATATTCATCAGGTCGGGTGTGCAAACATGAATTTATCATTATTACACGAGCAGGTTGGTTTGCTATCAGAACGTGCCTGCAGGCGAAGATCGCTAATGTAATAGCCGCTTTAAGTTTGTTAAAAGGAAAGTCAATAGACTCCAAATAAAACTTGGCATTTCAATTTATGTCTATAGAAATTCAATAGCTAGAGAACATTCGAAATGGAAATAGGAGTATTTTTTAGATCACGTTTACTTTAGAAAAGGGCCATAGACATATTCTCATTTCTCTGAGAGCCTACTGAGTTGTTTGCTCAGTCGTTTTCTCGAGGCAGCTTCATAAACATAATCCTACTACCATTTTTTTCAAGTCTTAATTATATAGGACCTTGATGACTGTGGATACATTTCAAAAGGCTGGATATGTCTTTTTACAAAGCCTTTAATGGTAAATAGGTATCCATAAGGGAATATTCTTGTGTTTTTAGAAAATATTTCAAACAATAAGGAGCCATTTAAATTACATATCTTCAGTTGTTATAATACAATATAGTTTTAAAATTAAATTTTCCATAGTTTACTTAGTTCAATTATCGCACTAAATGGTGGCATTAACTACATGAAGATATTGATAAGTCGCCGTAGTCTAGTATGTAGTGTGTTGGCTTACCAGACATGAGGCCACGGTTCAAACGGCAGGTCAAATATTTCCAACAAAACAAAATATGAAAAAATATTTCTTCGACAATTTCCCCTCAGCAGATTTCTTTCGTCTTGAAGTTAGTATCCAAATTATTGCCCAACGCCTGGTTATTAGAAAGTATGGTTATATCCCTTCTAGATAGTTATCGTTTCCTATAACTCTCAATGCAGCCTGTATTTCATGTGTTGTATTCAAATAAACTATAAAGCAAGGCTGATTAGGAAAAAAAAGGAAAGGCCGTGATAAAGCCTGAAATTGGAAACAGGCGTATCATATCCGTATGTAATTACTTTGAAATCTTTTTCTTTATTTAAATCGCATTGCCATTCATTGCACACTAGCGATTCACATGGGACGCTGATTTTTTGGTGTGCATGCCGAAAGGCTCGGCTTTCCGGCAAATGACTTCTGCAGTAGCTGAGGGTTTCAGGAGGAGAAAAAAACTGTATTTTATCTCATGTGTCAGTACCCTGCTCATAACAGTGACAGTGCCCTTGTCATAAAAAGTCGAAGTTTTCTGACATCTCTGGAATAGAAAGATTGCTGCACCAGCAAAAATTTATGATGAACTAAGGTTAACCTCCTCTAGGGAATATTTGGTATCCACGTTAAATATTGATGTGGTATTAAATGATGGCCTAAGTGGTCCAATGGTCCGACACTTTTCCTAACCTAACCAACATTGAAATAGAGAAAATACTTATGAACACTTATGAGCAATTCTGATATTTAATAGAAACAAAATCCAACTCAATCGCTATAATTCACTATGTCTGATAACGTTCATAGGCTTTTTCAAATTAACTAATTAGTGCTTGATAAACTCATCTGAAGTCGCCATAGACTATTAGTCTTGTAGTAAACAAAATTGTCATGAAAAGTTACTCAAAAAACTGTCATTCGAAGTCGAATTTAAACTGTAGATCCCGCCACTCATGTATAAAATTAACACATACAATAAAAGTAGTGTGAGAAGCTAGGTCGTAATCCTCTCTGAAGGGTTGTAGTGACTAATTATGTATGTATGCATGTATTTCTTGATTAATAAGTGATTAAATTTTTTTTCTAAAGAAGAAAGAAAATTATAAGCCTTTTAGAAACACTTATTTATTTTAGGAGGTCACATATTTCTGAAATGTGAAAGTGGTTTCAAATTTCGTTAAATTTACTCGAATATATTTTTTAAAATTAAAATAAAATTAAAACTCTCCTATTTCCATAAGCATAATTTATTTGAATTGAAATCAAATTTCATCGGTATTTTGATAGAGGTTTTTAAAAATCATATTTGCATAAATAATTCGATACATTAAAGCACAATTTATTGATATTTCACTTTTCGTTGGCTACTACTGTTACAATAAAAAAAATCAGACAAACCAACAAAAGACTTAAGACACAAACTTGTCATATAGTAATACTGCAGCAGTTGATTTATTTTGTTTTTTATTTTTTTTTTCTTGAAAAACGATTTCTTCTTTAATTTAAAATTTAATTCAAATATAAATTTTTAATTGAATTTGAATTTCTGTATTTTTCTTGTTTTTTTGTTTTTTGTAATTGAACACTTACTATAATGATTTTCATATTTTCTGTATATTTTCTTTTGTTGTATATATTTTTGTATGTTTGTTTTTAATCCTTTTATTTGTTTATAAATTATTTTTAAGCACTAACAACAGTTATAAAATACATATATCTTTTAGCACTTATTTTCTTTGTAAGACTTTAAATATCCAGTCTACTTTCTTTGGTTTGGAACATAAGCCAAGAGTAGAACTTAACTTGACAACGTTTTAAGACAAACTGCTTCAAGTGGCGCCGTTAACTGAGGTTTATAACATTTTTTATTTTCTGTATTATCGATTAACATGTATGGCTAAAATAGCATAAATAGTAACATCTATACGGTCATGTTAACATGCATGCCGTGGTCTCTAAACGGTTTACACATCATGTGTGTGTACGCGCGTATATGTGTGTAGATGTTTCCAAAATAAATACATATGTATGTACATACTCTTATAAACTGTTGATGAAGACAGCTAGCTCGTATAAATGATGAGACCTAAAGTTGTTGTTAGCACAGGTTAAATTCAAAGAATACAATATGCCCAGTATAAGAGAAAAACAAAAGACTCAAGACACAAGCGTGTAGTAAAGTAAATTCTTTTGTAGAGTAGAGTAAAATGTTTTGAATGAAGAATAAAACAAATTTTTTAATGAAATATAAATAAAGGTAATTTTTCGAAAACTTAATTATTTTTAATAATTTTTTATTTTTTATTTTATTTATTATTTTTATTTCAATAAAGAATTCAATTATCGCAAAAATTATTATTTACATTTTTATTACAATAAAATAATAAACAATTTCCATTCCTAAGCTCTTCAACGAACGTCAGTTTCCGACTTTTCTTTAAATGCAAAAATAACTTTTATCAGGTGGGCCATCTATCGGTTTAAATTTAAACCATTGGTTATTTCGAATCTGACAATACTTATGCCATTCTATTCTATCACAAAATTCAGTATATTATCTCCACTAAACATAATGAATCGATTTACGCTTGAGCAGCATTGGGATTTATTGGGCCAACGAGAAACTGCACGATCATATCAGTTTTGCCAAAAAAAAAATTATCTTTTCGTGTGAAGCTCATTTTTTATCTTGGTGGATACGTTAATAAGCAATATTGCCATTTTTGAGGCTCAAAAAACCCACACGTGGTCTTACAGAAGCCAATGTACCCATTACGAGTGACTGTTTGTTGAGGGTTGTGGAGCGGAGGCATCATTGGCCCATATTTCTATGAAAATAAGGACGGCGCAACCATTACGATCAATGGAGACGATTTTTTGTACCCGCTTTTCATGATATTGATGCAAACGATGTTTGGTTTAAACCGGATGCTGCAACTTGCTACACATCTCACGCCACAATCAATTTATTGTGTCAAACGCTTTTGTCCATTTAATAAGCCGGAATGGTGATGTCAATTGGCCGCCAAGAAGCTGTGTTTTGACACTGTTGGACTATTTCCTGTGTTGCGCCGTTAAAGAAAAGTGTTATGCCGATAAACCAGAGCCAATTTTTCGTTTGAAAGCCAACATTCGTGATGCCATTGCCGAGATACGACCCCATGCACACTAAAAATTGCACGAAAATTGATCCGATCGAATGAGGTACTGTGACTCCAGCCGCGGTAGCCATATGTATGAAATAATATTCCATTTTTAACTGGAACAAGGAACAATTGTGAATCAGAACAAAAAAATTAATTTGAACTTTAATTTAAACTTTTAAATGGCCCACCTTTTATAACCATTACAACCATTACAGCGACCTCAACCGACTACGAGCGGTTCCTCTGCTGAGAGGAAGCCGCCGAAGAAATATTTTTTCATATTTCATTTTGTTGGAAATGTCTGACCTGAGGTTTAAACCGTGGCTTCACGTCTAATAAGCCGCCAACACACTACCTACTAGACTACGTCGACTTTAATATTGAAGTGGAGCCCACAAAACAACCGACGAAGCCGGCAAATGGTTAGTCTAGAGCGAAATTGGAAAGCCTTTATTTTGTATTACGGTTAAAAGGAAACAATAGACAACAATGGAGGTTCTATGTATTATACAGTCTACATTCCTGATAGAATACGGCATTGCATTATGTCCGAATTCCTAAAGAATATTGTAAAAGGAAATCAACAGAGAGTAAGTAATGTTCGGCATATTGATGTCGGCTTAATTTTTTTTTAACATCCTTTTTTAAATATACAAATACAGACTCGCGCAGTATATTAAAAACATTTAAACTTCCACAGGCCAACTGCTGTTATTAGAATTTAATTTTTTTTCTTTGAGACCAACACTCAGAAGATGATTCCTACTAATGCTGAGTAGTGGGTTGGAATACAGGAAAGTTAGTGATAGGAGAAAGATAGTGCAACAATTTTTTTTAAAGGTCAAAGTATATACCTTCGTCACTTTTTTCTCGAGAATATCTTTGTAATAATTCCCACTTTCTTTTTCTATTGTAGTTAATCGTATATAATGTCATACCAAGAATCAGACAATCATAAACACCCAGAGTCTCTGGTGGGAATCGAACACACGGCCTCGGCAATTGAAGTTCTGCACGCTACCAAATGGAGCATCAGCGCAACCAAGGCAAAGTATGACAATTTTCATCTATGCTCTCTCTACAGTAATTTATATTACTGCTGGTCAAGTGACAATGTTTTAAAGTATTTTAAAACTTAATGAATAAGCCCACTCTAGTACAAATAAGTACTAGAATACTATGAATTGATAACTAATTTACAACTAAATAATATGCTTAAGCTCATTGCAAATACCACTTTCGTAAGTCGCTTATATTTTTCAAATATAAAAAACACAGAGGGGGGTTGGCACGAGCTACCTTTCACATTTGTATTGATGCTTAGCATATTAGTACTGCAGTACTTGGTATTATGCCAGTATTTTATTAGAACTTTTGGTTTTTTTCTTTTATTTTCAATTAAAAAGAAAATAATTATTTTTGTATTTTCATTTGACCCATTTCTTATGCTGATCTTTTCATAATTTGCAATAATAATGTTCGTTTCCTAAGTCTTTAGTTTTTTGCATAAGAAAACTTAGTCAAAGCAAACTTCCTTTAAAAACTATTATGCAGACAGCCATAATACACATGTAATGTACAAAAAGAGAAGGAAAACTTCTTAGAAAATTTACGTACTTGGTTAGAATTGATAGAATCTAATTAGAAAATTTCTAACATGTAAACGGAAATGTAAATTCTAAAGAAAATAGAAATGTGATGTAAAAAAAACAAACAGAAATAGAAGTTCAATAACTTATTAAACAAAGCAGAAAGCTAAGAATATAAATGCAAAAGAAAATACCTGAAACATGTACATATGTACATACATATATAGACATATATACGAATAAGTTTTATTTCACTTTCAGAAGAATTGTTGCCTGAAGCATTCGCCAATATGTTTTACTTGCCATATCTAATAACAGGCCTGTTCTATTGCCGCTTGTGTTTTATTGTTTTTGCTTCTGTTGCTTCTGTTGCTGTTATTGTCAGTTAATCAATCAGTTTTAAATCGATTATATCATCATCAAGCAGAGATGTTACGCTTTATTAATAAGTATCATACTATTGACAGTTGGAATAGAAAGGGGAGAAACCTAATGCAGCCATACATATATAAGAAAATTCTTAAGAAAGTCCCACTAAATGTAATATAAAAATGTGAAAAATAAATGCAATTTACATGTGACATTAGTTGCATACAATTTTTTTATTTAAAATTCTATAGATGAGCTGGGTTAAATTAAAAAAATAATATTGTAGCAGAGTTGTAGTTACTATTAGCCTAGTTTAAAACAGAAATATTCACAAGTGGTACAAGGTCTAACAAACTAAATGCTCTGTACGTTCTAAGCATGTCAAATGTTGACAAAAATATAGAGGAAGAGTGGAAAATGTTAATGAAGAATATCGTCTAAATATCATTAAAATTGCTGGTAATGTCTAATGCATGTGTGTTGGCCTATTAGACATCTTCAACAAAACGAAATATAAAAAAAATATTTCCTTGGCTACTGCTTCTTAGCAGATTTTTTGCAAAAACTCTGAGAATAAATAAAATTGCCATGAAAAAGTTACTCAAAAATATCTCGTTCGAAGTTGACTTCAAACTGTAGGTCCACTCATGTAGAAACATAAGCGGTGTGAGAAGCTAGTTCGTAATCCTGACTGGAGGGTTGTAATGACCAATTCTGTATGCAATGCATAATACAAGTGTCAGACTAGATTATTCCAGAACTGTTCAATAAAAAAATCTTGATTGAATACAGGCCATGTGCTAACTAGCTCTATCCATTGCTATGAATGAGATTTTTCTGTTTCTTTGGCAACTAATCGTCTCAATGTGGACATAGGTATTCCTCGATTTCTAAAGACTCTGGCTACCACTCGAGACTTTAAACGCAGATATTACTATAGAACTTTTAGAGTGGTTTCCTGTCTCTTAATATCTGCATTTATGCCATCATAATTTGCTATGAAATCCTTGGAAGGAACTATTGGTGAACGCTCATAGTGAACGCGCGTAGCTCATGTGTCAGTGATCTGCTCTTGTCATGGAAAGTCGAAGGTTTCCTACATCTCACTTTCTGATATTATAGTTTCCGATATCGTACACCGAGCTCTCGAATAGAAAGATTAAAACTTATTGTGAACCTTAACCTAGCCTTCATTGCAATAGAGAAATACTTATAAACAATTCTGGTATTTAATAGAAACATAATCCAAGTCAATCGCTATAATTTACGATCTCTGATAGTGTTCATAGGTTTTTTGAAATTAACGAATTAGTGCTTAATAGACTCTTCGATGAAGTTTTACAGCAAGTCTTCAAATAGTCTGGGAGTAAACAAAGTTGCTAAGAAAAAGTTCTTAGGTTAGGTTAGCTTAGGTTAGAAGACGTGTACTTGCCAATTAAGACAAGTACAGTCCCCGGAGGTCGAATTGACCCATTGTACAACGTCCTAGTTTCACACACCACTTATGTTGTGTGCATTAATTTTTATACATGAGTGGCGGGACCTACTGTTTAAAGTCGACTCCGAACGACAGATTTTTGAGAAACTTTTTCATGGCAATTATATTTACTCTCAGAGTTTTTGCCAGAAATCTGCTGAGAGGAAGTCGCCGAAGAAATATTTTGTCTTGATGTCTGGCCTGGGGCTCGAACCCTGGCTTTACGTCTAATAAGCCAACACACTACCTACTAGACTACGGCGACTTGAAAAGTTCTTAAGAATCAACTTTAAAATGTAGGTGCTTCTGCTCATGGAAAAAATTATCAAACACAACGTAAGTGTTGTGAGAAGCTAGATTGTGAATCTGACTAAAGGATTGTAATAACCAATTAAGTAATTAAACTCTTCGATAAAAGTAAAGTTAAAGCCGTTTACATGATGAAAAAATCGGTTTTAAATTTTAAATTAAACAAATCGTATGTATATTTTGTTTTTTTATAGCTGGTACCAAGTCTCGAGGAAATTTTTATTCTAGAATAGTTTTAATTGAAAGTTAAGGAATGTTTCACGGTTTATATGCCTAGAAAATAAACAAAATGATTCCTTGGAAATAAATTGTAAGCCCTTCTTATGTTAAAAATAAATATTTACATTGAAGTCCGAAAATTATCTTTAAAATACAAGCCTCTAATCAAACCATACTAAAGACTACTCTATATTTAACCACTATTTATAAATATTTGTTTATTGTATTACAAGTATATTTAGCTAGAGTAACCAATATCTACAAAATCTAAATAAAATGCAAACATAGTCTGTATTTATCACCTATTTACAGGTTATTTATAAACCGTATATTTAGTTGGATGAACTAAAATTATCTTTAAAATACCTGCCTTCAAATCATGCTCCATATTTATTATTTATTTATGCATGCATGTACTACTGCCATATTATCTTTTCTAGGGGGTATGGCATCGTTGAAACAATTCATATTAAAAAGTAAAAAAAAAAACTAAAATAAACAAAATATAAAAATAAAACAGAATGAATCAATCAAGTTTATTGCCATCACAGACAAAAGTGACTGACTATTCAATTTGCTCCCAAGCATACAATTCGCACTAGTGCTGGAATCGTATCAACAGTTGCGTCTTAATTTCATTGTCTTATACACGATAACGGTCATAACTTTTAATGGAAGCCAGAGAATATGTATACGTTCGCTACAGAAAAATTTTAATTCTTTTTTGCACTATTTTTAGTTGTAAGGCAAACAAAACAAAAACAATTTTTATTCGTAGCCGTGTTTTATTCTTGTGTCTCCTGTTTTTTGAATTTTTTTTATTTAAAATTGTAAATTTTATGGTTGTCTGTATTGTTTTTTAATTTGTTGTCCATTGGAATATTTAAGTTTTTTATGATAAATCAAGTTGTCGCCTTTGTGATACCGTAAGACCTCGCTTAACGCGGGACATACGTTCCAATAAGTTCCAACGCTAAACGAAACAGCATTAAACGAGACAACTTAACACGTGCATATATACTTTGATTGCGACTTCGGAAAATACAGTTGGAATATTTATTCTGGACCGACTAACAAAAGAGCGTTGAATATACACCATCGCTATATAATGCACCGCTTTTGATTGGTGCATGGCCGTTTCATTTGCACACATATACAACAAGTATCAATATAATACTGAACAGCGTTAAGCGGGGTCTTACTGCACGTTGTTGTAGCAGGCAGGCCAGAAAAGAGGATATATTTAGTGTTGAAACACATTTGTAACTAAATAATATGCCATAAGGAAACACACGATACACTCAGTAGTTAAGGACGCTACGGAATCTCCAAATTTGGAAAATCAGCTAAGCTTTCTCTAAAAAAAAAGTGAGGCAGAACGTATAAGTTACCAATTTCTTCATATTTCTTTGTACATACATACATACATATTGTTCATTACAACCTTTCAGGAAGGACTACATTGTTGTGTGTTAATTTTTATCCATAAGTGGCGGGACCTAAAGTTTTAAGTCCACTCCGAACAGCAGATTCTTGAGAAACTTTATCATGGCCATTTTATTTAAGCTCAGAGTTTTTGCCAGAAATATGGTGAGAGATATTCCGTTTTGTTCGAGATGTCTGACCTGGGAATTAATCCATGGCCTTACGTCTAATAAGCCAACACAAGCCGCACCAAACAGTCACTCGTAATTGGTGCATTGGCTTCTGTAATACCACGTGCCAGTTTTCTGAGCCCCAAATATGGCAATTTTGCTTATTAACGTACCCACCAAGATAAAAATGATCTTCATCCGAAATGATGATTTTTTTATCAAACCGACATCATAGTGCAGTTTCTCATTGGCCCTATAAATCTCAACGTTACTCAAGCGTAAATCGATTTATTACGTTTAGTGGAGCTAACATACTGAATTTTGTGACAGAATATAACATAAATATTGTCAGATTCGTAATAACCGCTGGTTCAAATTTAATCCGATATATGGCCTAACCGATACATACTGTACTGCATTTTATAATTTCAAAGGCTTTCATAGCAATCGTCACCCGATGGATTATTCAGTTACAGTTCTTAGACTGTTGAATTCGCTCTCCTAAATATGACGAGGGAGGAATCCAAGTTGTTCGGTCCGAAGAAACCATTTCATTGTGTTTAGAATTAAAATTTCCTGTGAGCAGTTTCATCAGACAATCTTGACTATAAAGAAAAAGAAATGAAGTCGCCGTAAGCTAGTAGGTAGTGTGTTGGCTTATTAGAACGCGAGGCCACTGTTCAATCCCCAGGTCAGCAAAACGAAATATGAAAAAAAAAATATTTCTTCGGCAACTTCCAATCAGCAAAGTTCTGGCAAAATCTCCGAGACTGTAAATAAAAATTGCTATGAAAAGAAAAGAAAAAATGAAAAGAAAAATTTGTCGTTGGGAATCGACTTTAAACTGTAGGTACCTCCACTCATTTGTAAAATTAACACACACAACATAAGTGATATGAGAAGCTAGGTCGTAATCGACTGAAGGGTTATAGTGACTAATTACGTATATATGTATGTATGTATGTATAAAGAAAAATAAGATCGATTTTGAATTTATTTGAAATTAATTTTGACATTGAATGCCTTATTGTCTTAATTTGGAGACGTGATGTTATTGTCAGATGTAATTTAGAGTTCATTGCTACCTTTTCTCAGGCTCTTAAAAAATTCTTTACTGATTTTCCTAGAAAAGAATTAAATTGCTTGTAAAAAGCAGAAATATTTAATTGTTACATTCTGTTCTGAACGTTCACCGATAAGATTTTTTATGTGTTTGTATTATTAAAAGCTGATGTCGTTGAAAGCTGCATCACCACTTTATATATTTTTAGCGCCACTAAAGAGATGACTTTTGTACCTTTTCAGTTGTTTGTTTTTTTATTATTATTGCTGCTGTCTCTGTAATTCATTATTTTTAAAGCAGGCATCGTTTATAAAAATCTATGAATGTTTTCATATCGATACCCCATACATGAAGGTCAGGTTTATGGTCTACGTATGGTCCCCTGTGTGTTCACCATATTATATTGACTTTTTCATGCTAGTTGTAGTTGTATTGGCAGTTGTAGTGGTAATAGTGTTGCTATTATACTACTGACTCTCACTGAATCATTCATTTACACGCTGTGACCGCACTTGCCCAGATAATGTTAAACAAAATTAACATTAAAGCAGCCAATAAATAAACTTAAGGTGTTGGTGAGCAAGGTTGTTTAGTGTTGTTTGTGTCTTAATACCTCCTCTGAATTTTGAAAATGTGTGTCTTTAAGGTGATCGTATTTGCCTAGAAATGTGTAGCACTGAATAACAGTTTTGTATGTTTCCGTCTTTTTTTGTTTGGTTTTTTATTAACTTTTAGTTTAAATGCATGTAAATGTATGTGTGTGTGTGACTGTTCTTTTTGCGCTTATTTAAAATGTTTGTATGCTTTAAGAATATTTTAATAAAATTGTACGTATACGGTAAGAATTTTAAAAATCGAATGAAATACATACTTAAGATCGATTTTATTGGACTATTTATTGGTTCTATTTGTTTTTGTTATTCACGTGTAAGTGTGTACGTATATACATATGTATGTATGTCTAATAGATTTTATATATCAATTGCAAGTTTGTGTCTTAAGTTTTTTGTTTTAATATGTACAGCCTAACAAACGAAAGCATTAACATCAGGGTAAAAACTATTGTTTTTATTTATTTTGTTAGATACTCCTCTTAAAGGCTAATGACCCACTGAAAACATTTTATCGGTAGTTTATGTCTTTATAACATTGTAATTCAAATAAAAAGAGAAGAATTAAATATTGAAATTTAAAAAAATCGAGGTTCAACTTAGATTTCCTTAATTTATATAAAAGTTTTATTGAATTTCTCTAAGAGTAATATGTAATCCTATAGGTTTTTTAATAGAATTTAAAATTCTACGTTTGGAGGTATGAAGCTAAAAATTTTTAATTAAAAATTTATTATTTATTAAATAGTTAACTATTTAGAACAGTGACAAAAAATGAAATTTTTTGCTTCTTTTTTTCTCTTATAGAGGATGGGAAATTTAAAAGTTTAAATTTAACACGTTAATCGCCATGTCAGTTATATGCGTCTGACGCTAAGAAGTTCTACATGAGCCATGTCAGACATATACATATGTCTGACATTTTATTTATAAAGAAATAGTCACAGTAACAAGGTGTTATTCAGTAAATGCTACACATACCACTGATTCCTACACAATGCGTTCAACGCTGTGTTCAAAACAACAGGTTGCGTCAGACATATAAGACTGACACGGCTTGTCGAGAAAAAAAGTTTTGATATAGGGCCATGTCAGTCATATATGTATGACATAAAAAATAGAGTTTTTCCGGGAATTTGGCCAAAAAAAATTTTTCTGTGATACATTAAATTTTCTTGATACATTTTTAACTAAATTATCTAATAAAGTTACCATGGCTCATGTTAAAATTTTTCTGATATTATCGTGGCGATTAACGTGTTAAAAATGCAATTAAACATAAACGGTTTTAAATTTTTGCAAAATTTATATTTTTGTTGTGAAGTACAATCGTTCCGATTACAAATGGAATATTATTTCATTCATATGGCTGTCGCGGCTGGCCTCACACTACCTCATTTGATTGGACCAATTTTCGCGCACTTTTTCGAGTGTATGGGTTCGTATCTCACCAATGGCATCACGAATGTTGGCATTTAAATGCTCAAGTGTCTCTGGTTTGTTGGCATAATACTTTTCATTATTGGCGCTCAACAGAAAAAAGTTCGACGATGTGAAATCGCATCTTCTTGACAGCCAATTGACATCACCATTTCGACTAATTAAACGGCCATCAAACGTTTGACGAAATAAATCGATTATGGCATGAGATAGCTGGCAAGTTTGCACCGTCCTGTTGAAACCAAGCATCGTTCACATTCACAAGTCGCACCAAACAGTCACTCGCAATGTTTGCATTGGCTTCTGCAAGACCACGTATGGGTTTTCTGAACCCCAAATACGGCAATTTTGCTTATTAACATATCCACCAAGATGAAAATGAGCTTCATCCAAAAAGATGATCGTTATCATCGTGCAGTTCCTCGTTGGCCCAATAAATCCCAACGTTACTCAAGCGTAAATCGATTCACTACGTTCAGTGGAGAAAATATACTGAATTTTGTGACAGAATAGAATGGCATAAGCATTGCCAGATTCGTAATAACCGATGGTTCAAAGTTAAACATATAGATGGCCCACCCTATATTTTATCATGTTCTACTAAGAACAAATGAGTGTAGCCTCTATAACATGAGATTTGTCCGGTTGGAGAGTTTCGATGGTACACAAGTTCGTGTACAAAATATGTTGCCACAATATTTTAAATCTGTTTTTTAACGAATGGAACATTTTGATTTTTGTCAGTTCTGATTACGGTATTGTGACGATAGCTTGTGAGTTTGAACCTCAACTTTGAAACAAAAATTCTGAGAATAAACAATTGCCATGAAAAAGGTTTTCAAATATGACGATTAAACATTAAATTGTACGTCACTGTATTCATACACACACAAAATGTATGGTGTGTGATGGATTTGAGACCGCTACACATGGACCAAAGCTTTGGCTAGGTTGATGTGCAGTTAACTGTCCACTAAACAGCTTTTGTGAAATGCTTTGTTGCGTACTCTTTTCAAAGATGGACTATTTTGTTGAATACAAATGAGTTAAAAACAAATATAATAACAGGAACAGGACTTTTGGAACCCAGAATAAAATATTCCAATCCTATGAAGAAACTCGCTGGTATCTGTCAAGCGAAAGTGTATACCATCGAAAGATGTGCTCAGTTAAACGTGTAAAGCAATACTATCTGACAGTAAGGCCGCCATTCACACACTAGGTTTTTATAAATTTAAAAAGAAGGTAATTATAACACTGTCTAGAGAAGCTGAATTGAATAGGTAGAGGAAACAAGGTTATCCTCTGCTCGGTCTCAGGTCATGTAGGAATTCTCAGTAAGCAAGCCGACGAGCTTACAAAGAAGGGAGATTATACGCTGCTAATGGGAGTTGAAGTGGATGTTTGAAAAGGTATGCTCAATGAAAGAGAAAATAAAAAGAAGGAGGCAATCGAAACTTTTGTTGGGAAACTACAAAAAGGGGATATCTGACACATTCGTCAGACTATCCAAGAATACACTAAGGATGGTAATTAGTCTTTTGACAGGGCACAGAAGACTACACTTATCTACAATGTTGCTTGTTTCGAGCCCACGATGCGATTGAATGATCAGAACACATTTTTAGAACCTGTAAGGCATTAATGAATCCCAGGCAGACGCACTTGGGTACATATCGCGTGCTAGGCGGAGGATTGTGATTACATACATACATACATAATTGATCATTAAAACCCTTCAATCAGGATTACGACCAAGTTTCTCACACCACTTATGTTGTGTGTGTTAATTTTATACATGAGTGGCAGGACCTACAGTTTAAAGTCGACTCCGAACGACATATTTTTCGAGAAACTTTTCATGGCAATTTTTATTTACTTTAAGAGTTTTTGCCAGAAATCTGCTGAGAGGAAGTCGCTAAGAAATACTTTTTGTATTTTGTTGTGATGTCTGGCCTGGGCTTTACCCCTACTAAGCCAACACACTACCTACTAGACCACGGCGACTTCAATGTCATTGGTGACATCAAACAGAATCCTGAAACTTATCAGAGCAATAGGCTGGCAGGTGAGGTTATAGGGAAACGGTATAACGGTGGAATAAAATTAACACATAAGTGAAGAAGCGGAATGAAATGTAATATTCCTGGAACTATCTCTTGAATCTTCCTAATTCCGTGGCGCAAATTAGCTGTATATGTGCATAGTAAACATATGCAATATATGTTAACTTTTCCTTTTTTTCAAGCATTGAACAAACAAATCATAACAATTAGTGGAGATTTTAAATATTTCAGTCTTGATTATATTTTTAATCATATGAAATCTGAAGAAAAATATTCCGTACGACAACTGCAAATAATTTTCACTTTTTTATTTAAATAACTTCATTCATGTTCGAAAAGGTCATTTAAAGAAAAATTATAAAAAATTCGCATTTGTTTGTGAAAACTTATTACGAATACTTTAATTTATTTGAATGTTTAACAAGACTTTCTTTTTATGTTGCTGTTGTTATTAAGTTGAATAACAAAAAATTCTTATAATTGGCCAGAAGACAATAATGAAATTTATACATCCAGTTTAGAGACAAGCAAAGATTTTTAATAGCTTTCTTACCATACAGCGTTAATGAAAATTAGTCAAAACAAGTACTTTTCCATGAAGTTCATCTCATTTTCATTTTTTAGACCATATCGACTGCCTACTCTTTGTGGTGAAGTCGTCTTTGTTTTTGTGTTTAAAAGTGAAAAGTTTTTTGGCTTTAGGTTTGGAAAAAGTTTCAGTTCAAAGATTCAATCGTTGTAATAGCGTGAAAAGGAAAATTAGAACAGCAGCATAAGATTATATGTATGTCTTTACAAAATGTATGAGATTTTGTATATACATATGTATACTGAATATATATTTATTTTTATTATTATTACAACTTGCCGTTAACTAAAGGGAGGATTTTAACGGGCATATGAATTGTTTTTCATTATTATAAGTGGGCAATAAGGTAGAAGTGAGGGTTAAGCTAAATGGAGGATCATCCTACCTTTAACTTTTAAAGTTAAGTTTATGTTAGAACTTGCCATATTATATGTTACTTTCAAATGGCAACTTCAAATGTAAATAAAATGAGCAAATACAACAAAAAAAGAAGAAGCCCATCATTGCCACTGCGTTTAAAAAAGCGTGTTTAATTTGAGCAGTTTTATCGACAATGCTCCAGCACTGCCATGTTTTTGAAAAAGTTTACTTTATTTTATCATTAGGTTGTAATAACGAAGTTTAAAGTTTACTTTAACTAAAGTTACCTTTACCTAAACCCAACTTTAACGGCAAGTTGTATTGTTTAATATTGTGTGTTTAATTTATCAATAAAAACAATTGACAATGATCACATAATTAACACATGGAAGCTGCCAAAATTGGTAAACTTCAGTGGACCCATTACAGACGGAAAAATGGTTAGCAACCATTTTAAGAGAATGCTAAAGATTAACACCATTGATCTTAAAGTTTTCAAAAAAATTCTTAACTTCGTCACAAAGAGAAACAATTTTGCTTTGAAATTGTTAAGTAAAAGCTTGAGAACACTTACAAGAGACTTACAGGTTTCCATGCTTGTATTAAGCACCTGTACAGGGTGGACATATCAGATGTTAGTATCAACAGAAAGATTAAACGATAGAGCACATGTCTACTACAGTCTACTATTTGTAAATAATTTACGTCAACAAGACCCACTAACACTCCCATTGAAGGATTTGGTCTGATTGCTTAACATAATAAGTCTATGATTGATAAGATGATACTCAATACATCAACAGTTGTAGCAGTTCTGTAGATCTTCTTGGGCTTGTCTCTATTTCCATTACATATATTCAATTAGAAGTCCCCGTAGTCTAATAGGTAGTGTGTTGGCTTATTAGACGTAAAGACCGCGTTCGTATCCCTGGTCAGTCATCAAAACGAAATATGAAAAAAATATTTCTTCGGCGATTTCCTCCCAGCAGATTTCTGGCTCAAACTCTGAGAGTAAATAAAGCTGCCATGAAAAAGTTTCTCAAAAATCTGTCGTTCGGAGTCGACTTTAAACTGTAGGTCCCGCCACTCTTGTATAAAATTGACGCACACAACATGAGTGGTGTGAGAAGCTAGGCCGTAATCTTGACTGAAGGATTGTAACGGCCAATTATGTATGTATGTATTTATGTATGTATGTACGTATGTATGCATATTCACTTCCACTAAGATAAACAAATCACATGATCCAACCTTTTAGTACTTCTGTACTTATCTAGCCAATCTTTGTAAATCATAAAAGTCAAACTCACATAAGGGCTGCCTTCCAAAATGTATCAATACAAAGTTTGTATGCAGTTCTACTACTGTATATAAACTATGTAGATATGCAAAGTAACCAAACAATGCATCAACTATAAATCCGATGCCTGATTACTTTTTGACTGCGTTAAAATACACATTGACAACGTTTTGAAATATAATACATTGTATATATTGTGTACAGCGGCATTATGAAACACGATACTTTGTTCAAACACAAAGCAACTAACATTTTAGAAGGCAGCCAAGCTGTGGTGAATGATGTGTGGCCAGTGTTGGTTGTGGATAGCTTTTTTCAAACAGTTTCAAGCTTGTTTTTGATAAGTTTTGCTTAGAAAAGTTCCTTACTGAATACATACATATGTACAAGCATACATAATTGGTTATTAAAGCCCCCCTTTTGTCAGCTTCCTATTTGCCTTCTTCGTGTAACGATCGAGGCCAATGGTGTTATTCCTGTACTCCTTAACAATGAATCTTGACCGTATCCTCACATAGAGTGGGGCAAGTACTAAGCCCCTTAGTCTCGCATTTGTTACATATCTACGCTATCTCGCTTTCCTCGAGATCCTCAAGGCCAGGCATTCGTTTTAAAATATTTTGATAATCGGTGGCCAGATTATTCAGTAACGTCCTGGTCGGAAATATCAAACTGCTAAGGACCTGTTCTTAAGATTATTATACGACTGTATTTTTATTTTTATTCACTTTCGTATGGGATTCCCACCATTTTTGGTATTGCATTGATTTCACCCTGGAAAATCTGAAAGATGAAAAGAAATATTTTTAGATAATTAAACAAATTTATTCCAAAAGGCCTCTTGTTCTTTTTATATGTGTTTGTGGCCAGATGGTGCCTAAACAGAGAAATCACTTGGCAACGATTTCTAAGCGCCTTGTAATTAGAAGGTATTCGCCATTAAGTATAAATTTTCTGATATTGTGTAACTCCTGTGTCCCCATAAGAGACGTGTAATAATTTCGAATATGTACTACGCTCAAATTAAGGGGGGCTACCTTCCTACCTGCCTGCTTTAAAGCGAATTCAAGGCTTCTATTTTATTGTTATTCATATTAAAACCAAAAACTAAGTGACGATTTTGCAAAACTTATTTCTCTTGCATTATTTTATATCGTTTAACATTGATTGAAAACACTCATACACAGCTACGCAAGACTTTACCAAAAAAAAAAGAAAAAAAAAACTATACATAATCGATACCACACTGAAGTCAAGTGTAAGAAAAAATAAAAAAAATACCCAAAAAAAATTTTTACAATTTTACATTTGAACAGAAACAAAAACACAGAAAAAAAATAATAATTTATGCATAAAATGTGTTCGTTCACAAGTTCAATATGGTGTCGAGCATAGCAAGTAGTTTTGTATATGAAAACTAAAATTGTCTGCGCATGGGATACGCTTTATTTGTTCCAAACAGTTTTTGTCTTCGAATTATTTGGTAAGACATTCAAATTGTTTAGTTTTTATTTTCAGACATCACGTTACAATAATAAATTTTCTATAAATTTACGAGTATTTTCTATCACTTAGAATATAATATGACAGTTTTAATATCTTTTTTGTTACAATTACTTGCTTGGGATCATAATTCAAACATCAAAGTCAGAAAATCCCATAAAAATGTACTTAAAGGAAATATACTTGAATTTTTTTATAGATAAATTGGCCATAGAATTTATTATCAAGCAATTGATATTGTTCTAAAACTAATGGAGTGAAAACAAGAGTTAACCGTTCCCTTAATACTTGAAGTATGATGGTAAAGGGCTGGGTAGACTCAATGCCAAATTTTTTGGTATTGAAAATTAATTTTTTAATGTTATGGTTTTTACTTTTCCACAGAATAACATATTCTCAAAAAGATTTTCTTTTTGTTCTTTTTCAAAAAAAATATCAAAGAGAGAGGTATCAAGAAGAAAGGAAATTGCCCTCAGTAAGTGCAAAAATGTTGCACTTATTGAACTCAAAAAAGTTAAACGTTTGTGCCTTAAGTCTTTTGTTATGATTATACAAACAACATCAAATGATCTGTAATTATAACGGAAATTGTTAATTTTGCGATTTTAAGGGCCAATATTACAACTTGTCGTTAACTAAAATTATTATATGTGGACTATAAGATAGAAGTGAGCGTTAAGTTAAAGGGAGGATCATCCTTTAACTTTTAAAGTTAAGTTTATGTTAGAACTTGGCATATTATATATTATTTTCAATATGGCAACTTCAAATATAAACAAAGTGAGCAACTACAACAAAAAAGCGGCCCTTCGTTGCTACTGCGTTTAAAAAAAATTTGTTTAATCGAGCAGTTTTATCGACAATGCTCCAGCACTGCCATATTTTCGAAAAAGTTAACTTTATTTTATCTGTAAGTTGTAATAACGAAAATAAGTTAAAGGTGACTTTAAAGGTCACTTTAGTTAAAGGTACCTTTAACTAAACCCAACTTTAACGGCAAGCTGTAATAATGGCCCTAAGAGTATATACGAAGAGTGCTCAAAAATCAATGTTATTTTAAACAATTTTTTTAAGAACCATATTCAGGAGATGGCTCCTAAAAATGCAATGCATTGTGCTGGAATGACAGAAAGATAGTTATAGGAGAAAGTAAGGATGGGTAGTGTGCTACAAAATTTATTTTTGAAACATCATACATACTTAATTAGTCATTACAACCCTTCAGTCAGGATTACGACCTAGTTTCACACACCACTTATGTTGTCTGTGTTAGTGTTATGCATGAGTGGCGGGACCTACAGTTTAAAGTCGATTCCGAACGACAGATTTTTGAGAAACTTTTCATGGCAATTTTATTTACTCTAAGAGAAATCTGCTGAGAGAAAGTCGCCGAAGAAAAAATTTTTCATATTTCGTTTTAATGTCTGACCTGGGGTTTGAACCGTGGCCTTACGTCTTATAAGCTAACACACTACCGATGTTTTTGAGACATCGCATTTTCCATCAGATCAATTTTCGTGCTCTTTTTAGAGTGTAAGGCGTTGTATCTCGGCAAAGGGCATCACTAATGTTGGCCTTCAAATGCTCAATTGTCTCTGGTTTGTCCGCATAACACTTTTCTTTAACGGCGCTCCACAGAAGAAAATGGTCCAATGGTGTCAAATCGCAGCTTCTTGGCGGCCAATTGACATCACCATTCTGGCTAATTAAACGGCCATCAAACGTTTGACGTAATAAATCGATAGTTACATGAGATGTGTGGCAAGTTGCAGCATCCTGTTGAACCCAAACATCGTTCATCAAGTCGTCGGCGTTGAAGTTGTAGTAGTCTAGTACGTAGTGTGTTGACTTATGAGCCGTAAGGCCTCGGTTCAACCCCCAGGTCAGACATCTCGAACATAATGAAATATGAAAAAATATTTCTTCGGCGGCTTCTTCTTAGCAGATTTGTGACAAAAATTCTGAGAGTAAAGAAATTAAAATCAAGTGAAGACATAAAATAGTATGTAAATCTCTCTGCTCCTAAAGAAAATATGTGTATGTTATATTTTTAATTAATTTTATAGGCCTCTAAGCAATGAACTTACTGCTCACAATCAACATCTATCACTTTAAAACGCTTAACATCGATTCAAATATGGCAACACTTTCTTTAAAAGTACTGTATAAACCAAACAAACATTGGCAAATATATCATTAAATATGTTGCCTACCTTAAGGGGGGGCTTCAAATGTACTTTGAATTTTAAATCTAAATTCAAATTTTTCTAACCACGTCTTATTTTTGTGGTTCTCTTTTGCTTTATTTTAATTTTTTTATCTTATTTAAAGCACTTAAACAATTAGTTTTACAATTATAACATTTATATTCACAATAATATATTCGATATTTCAGAAGAGCAAAGAAAGGCGGAAAGCTCAAGGGTGAGTGGGGGGAATTTCAAGTAGACATCATTCGAAGAAACGCTTTACCATTTGGCATAGCGTCTAAATTTACGCAAAGAGCGTTTACCCAAGTTACGTTCATCCAAAGCATTTGTTGTGAGACGGGCATCTGGCACTACTGGCACTATGCGATAATTATTGAAATTGAAATTGTTGCTGCGAAACAGTTGCCGGCGTTGGGGTTGATGACTCTGGGCCAAATTACCGCCCAATACCACAAAGCCGGTGTCATCATTGGCCTTGTAAGAAATATCATGATAGCCAGCCTCATCGTAATAAGAATAACTGCCGATAACATTGCCAGCAGGATCCGAAGTTTCCGAACGTGCCGACTGATCTGCATTGTAGTTAAAGCTATAAGGATGTTTGGAAGGATTAACGGATAAACTGCTTGGGGGTGTTGGTGGCAGCAAAGCTAAATTGTTAACATCCTGTACGTCATTGCGTGTAACTGGTTGCAGGATGGTTGTAGCAGCGGTTGAAGTACTAGTTGAGCGTGGTCTAGTTGGATGTTGTTGTACTTGACCGGATTCAGAGTTAAAGGACATATGCATGGGTTGACTTTGCATAGTTTTGAGAGCACTTTGAACAAAATTTAATGTTGAATCACCACCTATACTATACGAAGACACTTTGGCTGGAGGAGTTGTATAAGAATGCGCACGCACTTCTTGCTGGCTGGAAACAGAAGGCCTTAGGTCTTGTGTTACCAAAGCATTTCTATCTACAAAATTCGAGTTCATTAATTTTTCAGCCGGTATAATTTCAGGCTGAAAACCATTAACCCCAGCTCTATACTTGACCATAAATGGTACACCTTTTTCATAATACATGTAGTGACCTGTGACTTCATTTGATTGATCTGCTGTCTGGGCACTTTGTAGACCGGTATCAGTATTAAAGGCATATTCATAACCACCATTTTGTTTAAGGAAGAAATATGAGTTGGCTTGTGATTTACCCAAATCCTGGCCGCATGCCTTGTGTACAACACACAACCACCATAAAACGAATATTTTTTTTACTAAGGATTCCAACATTTTCGCGTTAATATGCTTCTAAGTTGCAGTTGCTCTTCTGAAAGCTTCTCTAAACTATTTCTATTACACTGTAGGTGTTATTGCTTTTATATTTAATTCTCAATTAATTTTATCAATACTAACTATGCGTTTTGCGTTAAGATGTCAACCGCAGTACGAGTAATGTGCTGTGGGTTTAATTGCTTCTGCCACATTAACAACACACACACATAAAACAATCATAATTGATATGATCTTCTTGATCGTACTGATCGATTTTTTTAATACAATCTGCGTGTGAGATTTTTACCATGATTTGTTACTTATTTTACAATGTTTATGAAATATTTATGATTATTTGATACGTTTGGCAATTGAAATAATGGTGAACCTCATTTCGTTTTTAAATCAGGTTACCATTAACAAGTGTATTGCATTATATAGCTCACTTGCAACATAAATATGGTAGGCATTGCAAAAAAAATCATAACAAAACAAAACAAATATAAAATTTAAAACCAAAAATTGAGTTACGAAATTTTCTTGTGTATTAGTTGATGTTGAAATCGTAAGATCGATTAGGTTCTTATTTAAAAGCTTTAAAAAACAATTAAAGTTCTTTAGTACTGGTAATGTCTTTGGAGTAAAAAAGTCTCTTCAAACAATGACAAGCAATTGACGACAAAGAATTTATTCTTCGACTTTTTGGCGTAGGACAATGCTTAGGAAATCGTACAAGAAAAATATGCTGTACATGAAAGTCAAAACGAGAATAGGACATGTGGGTATTTGTTTACATTGTTGTAAATGTGAACTGTAGGGCTGGCGAACGATGTGTAATAAAAATGAATTAAAAATGTTTCATTTTTCATAAAGACAGGAGGACATATAATAGTTGTAATATAAAAATATAGTAGTATTTCACCTTAAAGATTTCACCACAAACAAAAAAAATGTTTTTAATCACACATTCATACATACATACATATTTATATTAGCGGTTTTCACTCTTTGTTGTATATTTAATACTCTAGTATATTTACTCGTACTTTCAACAACAAAGCGCGAGCATCTTTTTTTCATCTATTGTAAACTCACATGGTATAAGAAATATACCATGGTAAACTTATTTAAACAGCTGATTATTGATATTTTTTGTTATTATTTTGGCGGATAGACGATCAGCTGTTTAGTTTTATATTTACCAAGCTTATTTACTAGACCTTTTTTCATGGTAAATTTAACAGAGCGTTGTATATTTGAAATGAATGCATTTTGTTGTTGCGTTGATGTAAATGTAGTATTTATACTATATCTACCATACTTACCAAACCTACAAGGGTACTTTACTACCAAGAGTGAAAACCCCTATTGTATCTTCAAAATCCAATTTTATTTTAGCATAAAACCTAAAAAATTAAAGTTAGAAAATTAAAAAATATACACAGTTTTATTACAGAGACAGCTGAGCCTTCTCTATCAAACAAGAGATTTATTGTCAAGGCTAATAAAACTGCTTTTAAACGCTCGTTAACTTAGACTAAAAAGTGTTACTAACTCCTATACGGCTCACGTTCATTGTCAACTGTTGCCACCATATCGGCCAGTTCGTCTTGGAGTAAAGCCTCGGATGGTGATGGCACCCGACGACCATGTAACGGCAAAATATCAATATTTTGTACATGTGCACGAACACTATGTCCAGGTGGTAGGCCCACATACCATTTGCCAATATTTTTTATTACCGTCGAATCGCGATGATTATTAACCCAGTCGCGTTCTCTATCAATTTCAAGTATTTTATGATTGGCTGTGACAAGTGGCGGCAAGGCACTGGCAAAATCATCATCACTAACATCGTAATTGTTGTTAGTGTTGGGGAAATTGGGATTGTCATAATGATAACCCTTCGCACCACCCGAACTTGACGAGCCACTGGGTCTATTTCTGTTTGGTGTGTTGGCTGCAGGACCACGATTTGGTTTACGTTTGTTGCCCCCATTCGCGGGATTACGACCTTTGGGATTTACTTTCGTGTGACCACGTTCCAACATATAGTCACGATCTTTGGAACCACCATTTTTACGATTGTCTTTACCTTTGTTTTTGATTACAGGACCTGCGTTACGGCCATCACTGTCAGCAGCACCGTTATAGTTTTCTTCATTGTCTGTGCCACCACCTTGAGAATTATCTTCCTCTTGAGCATCTACTCGATTAGTGGATGTTTTAACGTAATCCCTGTTGCCACCAGCACCTCCACCACGATCTTTATTGCCTTTTCTACCGCCAGCACCTCCTCCTAGACCTCCACCGCCGTTACCATTAACAACACTATCGCCACCTCGACTGGTCGGAAGACCTCCTCCATTAGCACCCGTACCAAAGTCATTGGCCAATTTAAAAGAAGCATCATTTAGGCGAAAATCTAAAACTTGGTCATTAACATGCGTACCAGGACCTACTCGATTCTTCACAACCCTATAGCCAATGCCAGCTCCTGCTATATACTCTACAGTACGTTGTATGCCTTTATCATCCAGAAACGAATAAGTTCCACGTACTAATCCATCAGGCGAACGACTTTCGGCTCTTCTATGATCAGGTCCGGCTGCCAAAAGTTTATAAGTTCCCTCAGGACCCCTCTGGACAGTCATTTTGCCACGCGTATCCGGAGGAGCCTTATACAACGGACCAGTATAGCCCACATCTATGGGATTATCGGGTACAGAGTTTGTCACTTCAAAACCTGTACCAGCTCCAGCCGCATAACGAACACTATGCCGTACACCCTCATCATCCAAAAATGAATAGAGACCTAAGGTTAGAAGTCTTTTACATTAAATATCATCTCAAACTAACTGTTAATAATACCTCTTACTCTGCCCGAGGGATCACTCTCCTCCGAACGTGATTGATCGTTTGTTCTATAACTGAAACTATACGATGGGTCATCATAGGGATCTGCCAAAGGATCATCAGGACTGCCAACAGACCGAGGTGGTGGATATTGATCTAAATTTGATTTTCGATGTACAGTGGGTCCCATTACACGAAATCTGAAAAAATTATAACAAATTATTAAACAAAAAAAATTTATTAAAAATTATAATTTTCTTTATAGTTTAAACTTATAATCATAGGCTGAGAGATGTCTAAGAGATAAGATACAAAGAGATATATATTTGTGTTACAATAGTACAGATCCACCTTCTCTATAACGTTAATTGAAAAACCAGACGTTCAACTAATTTCAGTATAACCCCTCTTAGGGTGCCTTCATCAAAAATTTTAATTTTTACCTATGAAGGGTAATACAATCGGGAGACCAGTTTCAGTTAAAAACACCATAATGATAGAATACCTGTATTAGGAAATAAAAGTGTCTAGATCAGTTCAAATACCAGACAAAAGCATGGTTATAACCATTAGGCAAATAATTTAAATTTACACCCAAGATTGGTACTAGGATTAGATCCAAAGCATGGGTTTTCTGTGTATTATCGAAAAATTTATTTTCCATCAGCTATACAACTGCCAAATACCAATGATTTTTAAAATTCTTAAATCAGTTCTGATAAGTGCAGTCTTGATCTCTTCATTGGTTGCCAATCAACCTCCATCGTTCTAGGATGGAGTGGAGTCAGGAATCTGACTAGATTTGATAATAAATCAGAAGATCTAATGAGTGAACACTTGTGAACATTCTTGTAATTTAAAAGCCATGAACTATTTTTGTTGAAGTCGTCTTAGCCTAGTAGACGTGAGACCCCAGGTCAGACATTTCCAACAAATCGAAATATGAAAAAATATATCTTTGGCGACTTCCACTCAGCAGATTTCTAGCAAAAAACTCCAAGTGTAAAAATAAAATTGGCATGAAAAATTTTCCGAAAAAATCTGTTCCTCGGAGTCGACTTTAAACTGTAGGAACCGTCACTCATGTATAAAAATAACACACACAGCATACGTGGTGTGAGAAGCTAGTTCGTAATCCTGACTAATGAATTGTAATGGCGAAGTATTTATGTATGTATACTGTTTCGGTGATAGATTTCACTATTGCCCAGTTAACAGTATTACAAGTGGAAGCCTCGATTAAGACAAACAAGTGAGTTTTAAGTTATCAATCAATGTCACTTGTAGACATTCAATATATTCGTCTTGCCTTTAAATATTCCTGATGCTTATTATTCGTGATATGGTACAACTTGAAGGAGTTTAAGAGCATGCACATTGGTTTAAAATCGATTTTTTTGGCCAAAATTATTTACGGCGAGAATATAATAGTTTTTTGTTAATATTTGAATTATTATTAATTATTAATATCATATTTTGTCAATTCTGTGAAATTTAATTAAAAATTGTGTTTTCTCTCTACAGATATTAATTAAAAAAGATGTATTTCAAATATTTCTAAATACTAGTTTTATTTATAAAGAAAGGATAAACAATTATATTTCAAAAAGGAATAGTATTGTTAGTTTAAAAAACTCTTATTACAAATTAATTGTTGATTACGTCTAATTCGTTTTCTAATATTATATTTTCTAAAAACTCGTTCTCAAAGTCTTCTGAAGACTTTGATTCTTCATCCGTGGTTTCATCAGTGTCTGTATTATCTCCAAATATTGCTGGATTATAGCGCTTTTTACAGGCTAAAAGATTAATAACTTCGGACGGACTTTGCACTGCTTCCTTTAGAACAACAGCTAAGTCTTTTTCTCCCTTTTTACGAGCTGATATACGAGCTGCATTCATTAATAAATCTGTCGTAATTTCTTTGGATGAAGACATAATTGCTGCTTCTCCTCTCTTGCTACGATTCGACATTTCATTGAAAGACATTCGTGGTCGACCTGAGAGGGGTTCGGTACTTCAGTTAAAACTTTTTTAAAAAGTACTTCAGAATTTACCCATTTCATGTTTTGAGACATAAATACATTAGTGTTTCTGAAGCATTCTGACCACTTTGCATCTAATTTTACGCAAAATATCCTTATTTTTTCTTTTAAATGTTTTAAATAATCCTCAGGAGGATTTGCAGTTCCACTTTTTTCTAGAAGTTTAAAAGTTCCTCCATTTCTTTCCTTTAGCATTTGTTTTTTGCCAAATTTTGAAGAGCTATTCATTTCTGAAGCCAAGATAGTCTAGTAAAAAGCAAATATCTTAAGTTATTGCAAGTTATTGCAGGAAAAAAATTTAGAATGTATTGCACAAGACCACATGCTATCTTCGAATTTTGTTTTTTCACTGGACAAAGTTGGACATTTTTTTAAAAGTTTAAATTTATGGAAAAACAAAATAATAATTGAATGCGCGAATATGCATGTAAACAACACAAGTTAGTTCTATGTCTATTTATTTTTTTAACTTTTTATTTTACAATTAGTTAATACATACCATAACCTTTATTATCCATTAAAAATATTTTTTTACTTTTTAATTTTATTCAAAAATACTATTTGACCAACTACTTAAATTAAACTACTTGCACTTGATTATTTAACAATAGTAAAAAGTTCTATGTTTGTCGCTCTGTAGACTAACGGTAAATACCGGTTTAGAAAAATAAAATTTATTTTCTGATAACTTGAAGTGTTGTTTATCATGTTGTATTAAAAAATTTACAAAAAACGGAAATTAAAAAATTACATTTTGGCCAAAAAATCTGAATTTTAAACTAATGTGGCATGTGACTACCATGCATGGAGACAATCGAGCCAAAGAGGAGAAACAAGTTGTTTAACACATATTGTGCTATTGCTGGGGTATTTGAGATTACAAAATTAGCAAGACTGAATGCCTCTTGCCAAAGGGATGGAGGCATCTACTATAGCATGTAAAAAATAATCAGATTTAACCTTGACCTATATTAACTAATTTTTTTTATTAATTTATCACTATTAACATTGGCTTTAAAATATTATTACAGTTTATCGCCTGCAGCTTTTATTGTGTTTACTCATTTGATTATTATTTACTCTGAGAAAATAAAATTAATTTAATGCAAAACGTTGATAACGATGTTTATATCAAAACTTGATTATTCTGTTGTTTTTTTTCTTTTTTTCTATTTTGCTATCGTATTTAATATAATTCATCGTGTTTTTTTTCTAAAACATATTATTTTCATGTATAGTTTTGGCGGTTTAACAGCATAGATAACATTGATGCAGAGGTTAAAAGCATCATAAAAAAATTTTTTTTTTTTTCAAAACTTTAAAAACAACGAATATTTTACGCACATTGTTTAACGACTTTTTTGGAGTATTTTTAAACGAAAAAAAATCCTAAAATCGTTGTCTTAAGCACTTGAAGAGATAATTCTATAAAAATCCGTTTCTCTAAACATAAAACAGCTAAAAATAAATTTTTATTTATTATTAAATGCACTGAAATAAATGAATTTATTATTAAACCAGTTAAAAATGTTGATAATAAATTTTTATGGGCAAAAGCTTCTGATATGTCTGATTGTCGATGTGCTCACATTTCAATTTTGAAATATTTAATTCAATTAATTTGATTTTGAATTTTTTTTTCTAATTTCAAATAAATAAATGCAACTGACAGTAAAGCGTGTGTCCATAAGATTTTTTGAACTTGAATTGTCGAGAAACTGGTCTTGAATAAACAGCTGCATACGATATTTATGAAACGAATTAATTTTATGAATTCATTCATAAAGGCAAATTAATTTTAATGCTTAATTAATAGATCATTTATTTTTAAATATGAATCTAATTAACAGACTTGAAACACAAACGTGGAAACAAAAGCCTGACTATTTGAATGAAACACAGATTTTTGTATAAAAAAAATTAACTTTTACAATTAAAAATATCGCAAACGAAAGGTAATATAAGAAAAATATCTCATCCGACAAAAATAAATAAAAAAAATTTATTAAATTTGCCATGAAAACTTTCTTAAAAATCTATCGTTCCGAGTCCCCTTTAGACTATTGGTCCCGCCAGTTATATATAAAATTAACACACACAATATGGTTGGTGTGAGAAGCTAGGCAGTAATCCTGACTGAAGGCTTGTAATTACCAATTAAGTGTGTAAGTAAGTAATTGCCTTACACACGTAAATTGTACCAAAAATTGAATCAGTTTTATTAGCTTGCTTTGTCAACAAAACACATAAAAAGTACCATCAATCAAAAAGTAACACTTATACAGGGACTTTTGACTTAGCATTCCTTTTTCAATAGCGTTTTATATATTTTAAGAGCAGAAAAATAAGATTTAGACAATCGCATCTGTTGTTTTGCATTAATCCAAACTAGGATCCTAACTAGAAACAACATAATGCAAAGCGCGAATAGAAACCATCTCCTGAAAGCATGTCGTATTAAAAAAAATTCTCTGACCCATACTGTCTAGGTCAATCAAGGCCTGTATGCAGAAAATTCTATGAAGTATTCTTGGGATATAGGCACCCCGTATATAATAATTCCCTACTTAATACCACTAAAACTTAGGTAATCTTGATTTTTGCTTAGAAATATACTCAAACTATTTCGATATATGCACCCGCTTTGTGACAATTTTCTTACCAAAAATTGATACTGTCCCCTAACTCCCTCGTTCATGCGATTTCTGGAGCCAATTGAAACCAATATTTATCATTAACGCTATACGACAGATTTATTAGAAAAAGTAGTCAAAAAGAAATTCCATTGAATGTCCTTTTTGGTTTCATTCTCCTTGACAACACAACGCAATCTCAGATAATTGATTCCTGATAGAAAATCTACAATCCATCAATGTTCACCTTTCATAATTTCGTAAAAGCTCTTCTCGTACTAATCTGACCTGGTGTAGGTCTCGGTCGAGTCCAAGGTCTGGTTCTTTGCCTAGTTAAAACTGCAATAGGACTCTTGACTATGTATATAAAGAATGCAGCGTGGGCCCAGCAAATTACTACTTTGTTCACCACACCGACCAGCCAGCATTCCATCCAATACGAAGTCGTTGACAGCAATGAGACAAATAGAATTCTATCAGCTTGAATGACACGCGGCTATTTGCTTCAGGTGTAAGATTTCGTTTAAGAATTCCCCGCTTATAAGCAATGTTCTGTAAGCATTTTTGGTAGTGCTTATATCCGAGGAATACTGTACATTATTTTCGAATAAGCATTGTTTATATGAGAATTCATATGAAACAACAGATGCGAATATCGGAATCCTGTGGCATTTTACAGTTTAAAGTCGACTCCGAACGACAGATTTTTGTGAAACTCTTCATGGCAATTTTATTTAGTCTGAGTTTTTGCCAGAAATCTGCTGAGAGGCAGTCGCCGAAGAAATATTTTTTTTAATAAGCCAACACACTACCTACTAAACTACGACGACTTCATAATGATCATACGAAAAACCTTATTCTAACCTTTAGTTATGCTATGAAATGGATGTTAAACTTTCTAACAATATCGTAATCGTTTTATTCATTTTAATTCCAGTTCCAACATACGCTTAAAAAATTTTTATTGGAACTACAGTTTTGGAACTTTAGAAGCTTTTTAACACAAAACAAATTTTGTTAGTAACAAAGCAAATGGTGGGTGATTTAAAAATTTATTCAAAAGTTTCGTTTTAAATATAATATTTGAATTTGAAATAACAAACAAATTATTTCTAAGAGTTTATTGAACCCAAAATACGAATATCAACGATTTCTTTTGCTCAAAATTGCATACAAAAAAATGTTTTTAGAGTATCCGTCTTGTTATGATTTGATAAAAGTTATTAATAAATACGAACAATATGATTTAAATATTTATTATTTACGTTATTAAATTATTAAAATATTTATGTATTTAAAAAATTGAAATAAATTATAAGATAAAGTTTAAAAATTTTAATAAAAGGCTTTTAATTTTGAAAAATGTTTTGAATAAAAAATTTTCATAATTAAATAAAAATCTTATTAAATATTTAAAAATATATTTTATAATATATAATTAAACATAAACATATTTTGATAAATGCGAAATAAATGTCTTTTGTCTTTTGTTTTTTTGTTTTCTTTAATAAAATATTCATTTCATTTTTTATAATGTAAACGAGTTGATGATTTAAACAGCAAAAATTAAATACATGTTTTGTGATTTAATTTTTATTTTAAATTCGAAACTTCGAAAAAAAATAAATTCGTTAATGATCCAATTCTTTCTAAATGCTGTCGCTTGTATATGAAACTAGTGCCGTATTTCGTATCTCGGAAATTTACATTTAAAATAATTTAGTGATTCGTTATTCTCATTAATATTTGAAAAGGAAGTAACATAACTAATCGATATGATTTCTATTAATTCATATCGTATAATTATAAATTATTTCAATTCTCTTTTAATTTTTTGGTTTCGTCATATTCTTCTTGGGTTTTTTTTTTTTTTTTTTGTTATATTTGTTTAACATTTTTAAATTTTTTTTATATGTGATTATGTTAGCTAAACTCTAGACTCTAAAACAAGTCTGTTCTAGTATATAAGTTTAGCTTTATTTGGAACCGTTTTTTTCTCCAATTCGATTGTCCCTAGTATTAGCACGTGTTTTATGACTGTAAAAATCAAAAAAATGCTTGGTGCCCTGGTAGTCTAATGGGTAGTGTGCTGGACTATTAGCATGAGGGTAGTGGGTTCGATTCCCACCAGAGACTCTGGTCTGTGACACTACACCGAGCATATGGTCAAGTTACTCTGCTCGTATATAATTAGAATATAATTTGTAATTGTATTGTAATTAATAAATAAATAAAAAAATGCTTTGAGTCTTTTCGAACTATGAAAGAAATTTTTCATTTCATTTCCTTACTATTTTTAATATCTGACTAAATCCGTTTTAAAATGTTATACAATTTTATTAAAACATTATTATCCACTGCTAACCCATTTGTCACTGGAACACACCAGTTATTATAGGAAGTATTAGAAGCAAATTTTTTTGTTTCTCCGTAAGGGATTATTCACAGTTTCGAAGAGACCTTAGAAACAATATTGTTGAGCCACAGAACATGGACAATTCAATACCATCAGGAGTTTTAGTTTTAAATTGTTTCAAAAAAATATCAATTGGATCCATATTCCGTAAAATTGTTTCTATTTGATACTTGTCTTGTCTTATAATGTATATAACAGTACCCGTACTAATTTCTTCAAGCAGCTTCCGCCCATTTATGAGCCTAATTTTGAATTGTAAACATCTAAAGATATGTGCAATTAAACCTGCAGTAGAAGTTAAATTTTTTATATTAGTGTTCTACACTAAGGGCCATTATTACAACTTGCCGTGAACTGAAGGGAGGATTTTAACGGGCAGATAAATTATTGTTCATTATTATAAGTGGACAATAAGATAGAAGTAAATGTTAAGCTAAAGGGAGCATCATCCTACATTTAACTTTTAAAGTTAAGTTTATGTTTGAACTTGCCATATAATATATTTTGTTTTTAATATGGCTACTTCAAATACACCCAAACCTGTTTTTACACGGTTTTTTTTACGCGAATTTGAAATAACACGGTTTTTTTTTAACAAATTTACCATTTTTTTTTGGTCGCTCTTTTTTATACAGATAAAATCGTTTAATAAAATAAAAACTCTGTGTATACTATTGAACTAAATCTGTGCGTTTTTATAAAGTTATTCAATTTTATAGGCATATGTAGGCTGCTGCATCAATCCTATGTATATCTCTCCAGTTTGTTTATACACTTATATACATACATAATATTTATCTTTTTTTACGCGTTATTTTTTTTTACACGGTATCCACTGGAACGTATCTACCGTGTAAAAAAAGGTTTGGGTGTATAAACAAAGTGAGCAAATACAATAAAAAAAAGAAGCCCGTCGTTACCACTGCGTTTAAATAAAACTTGTTTAATTGAGCAGTTTTATCGACATTGCTCCGCCACTGCCACATATTTGAAAAAGTTAACTTTGTTTTATCTGTTGTTATAACGAAAAGAAGTTAAAGGTGACTTTAAAGTTCACTTCAGCTAAAGTTACCTTTAACTAAACCCAACTTTAATGGCAAGTTGTAATAATGGCTCTAAATATATTAAAATCAGATTTAAAACACCGAACTAATGGGTTTTTTGATACAATAAGTTACCAACAAAGTCCCCGTAGGTAGTGTATTGGCTTATTAAACGTGAGGCCACGGATTAAACCGCAGGTCCGACATCTTCAACAAAATAGAATACAAAAAATATTCTCTTCGACGACTGCCTCTCAGCAGATAAATGTGTCATTCGGAGCCGACCTTAAACTGTAAGTCTCGCCGCTCATGTACAAAATTAACACACACAACATAAGTGGTGTTAGAAACTAGGTCGTCATCCTGGCTGAAGGGTGTAATGACAAATTATATTACAGACGTGAGTATGATTCCAAATTTTTTTTTTACTTTTTCCCCTTTTACAGAGACTTGCATTTCCTCTATTAATAAGCAAGCATGAAGTATTCTTTAATTATGAGTATAAATAATTTTTTTTCAATCCGCATAATATTTGAAAATATTTTTTTTGCAAAACATTCATTAATAAAGCTACGTATAAAGGCAACAATTTCTTTTATTATCAGAAAGAAAACAAATTGAAAGAAAACTTTCGTGGAATTCTTACAATTTCTATAAATTATTCATTGTTATTGACTTCAAACTGTATTATAAAAAACAATGTTAAACAAATCAAAACTGATTTCTATGGCTATCCAAATAAAACTAAACAATATTATTATTTTATGTTTATGAAAACCCACAATTTGTTTAAATAGATATGTCTAAAACCCATAAAAAAAAGACAGTTTATCATACAAATATCAATCTTAAATAAAATATTTATTGTAATTCCATTTAACTTCTTAATGCTGTTTCCCTTTATACTTTAGAGCAATAAAATCCAATCATATTGACGTTTAAAAGCTCTTCCATTACTTTGTATTCATTAATTTGTCATGTTTTTCTGTAATTAATTAAAATCTTACATAGTTTTACGTCATTATTTATTTAAAGCGTTAATATGACCAAATTATGTTTGTTTTATTAAGAAATTAATTCCATTAATTAAGTGACTGATATAGAAAAAACAAATAAAAATGTTAAAAACTTTTTATCGAACGACTACAAGTTGCCCTAATTGCCATCTATTTTTTGAAACATTTCAGTTGCAGTGACCAGATTTCACTACATGGATCAGTAAGAAGATAACGAAGAAGACGTTATAGCACTGGTTATTTAAAAAAGTTAATCAAACAAAAAACGCCATCTTGGGTTTTGGTCTCATAAAAAATAATTTTGGTTTCTCCGATTTTTTGAACATATTAAACAATACACATCATGCTCCAATTCTATATACATATCTGGTCATTACAACCCTTCAGTCAAGATTACGACTTAGTTTCTCACACCACTTATGCTATGTGTGTTAATTTTACTCAAGAGTGGCAAGTCCTAGAGAGGGATAGATTTTTGAGAAACTCTTCAAGGCAATTTTAATTACTTTCAGAGTTTTTGCCAGAAATCTGCTGAGAATATATCTCATCCCTCTGTCCAGTTCAGGTCTATATTAACAAAAATTTAACCGACAGGAATAATAAAAACAAAGTGTATCCTATCGGTGTGAGACCATATCAAACATACCGATAGTATCGCGTCTGAAGTTGTGGGTAAATCATAAATATAGCTCAATGGAGACATGTAGAAATGGGCTCCGCCAGTTTTTTTATGTATGTCGTGTTTGTGTTATTTTTATACATGAGTAGCGTGATTTACAGTTTAAAGTCGACTCTGAACGTCAGATTTTTTTAGAAACTTTTCATGTCAAATTTATTTACCTTCAGAAAGTTTTTGCAGGAAATCTGCTGAGAGGAAGACGCCGTTTTCGGTGATGACTCGTATTGTTGGAGATGACTGAGCTGGGGTTTGAAACGCGGCCTTATACCTAATCAGCCTACACACTGCATAAGTCCTACTTTTTAATTTCTGATTTCTGAACACAACGGCACTTAGTTTGCATTTGACAGCCATGAGAAGCTAGGTTTAAATCCTGACTAAAAAAATATATATTTTGCAATAACAATCTGACTATATCAGAGATCAGCAATGAGTTTTCAAAAAGATGAGTAGATTCGAATCATACTCATAATTTCTGCTATTTATACGCATTCATACTTATTTTAATATCATACTCATACTACTCATATTCAAAGTTTGAAGTACCCCTCGTACTCATACTTAACAATACGCAGTTTCGAGTTTCCTTTACTAAACATTTACAAGAATCCCAAACAAGTATGATTCGCTTACGAACACTACAATACTCACTAGAAGGTTGTGTGTTTACCTTGCTTGCTGCTTATGTGTCTTTCTTCTTTGTTTGTAAATGCAACAACAAATAAGACTGTCAATTTTGATAAATGATTCGAACCACTCGAATCATTTATGAGTATTATAAGTATTTTTCTAAATTTATGAATCTGAATGAGTAGGCATATGAATCAAACATATTTCGAATGTTATGAGTTTAATGTCAATGTTGTACTCATACTCATTGCAACCTGTACTTATAAATGAATGTTGTAGGGAGTACGAATGAATCAGAGTAGTTGAATTTCAATACTGTTGACTCACTCATACTCAAAATCGCATGAGTACTTATGGGTAGCGAAAAAACGATTCATTGCTGATCTCTGATATGTATGTATGTTGTAGTCGTTACTTTCAGAAATGGAAAATTGTTCCCGCATCCATCATGTTCTCCACATTTAGTGTAGGGTAAAGTACAATACTTCTGTGTAAATATTAAAATTTTGTTGTTGTTGTATTGAATCTTAAAACGGGGCTTTTGAGATGGAAGAAAACTTGTTTAATGGAATGCCGTTAAACAAAATTCAGGCCTTGATCTGTAATAGGAATTTTATGTAAATTCCCATGTCCATGCCCTATCGAAATAGTAATTCTATGTTGATTAACATTTGAAATAAAAATATTTTCTAAATTCATTACTGATTTAAGCTACCGCTTAATTATAACATTAGAATCTATTTAACTTCTTGGATAAAATAAATTTCATAAGGGAATGGTTTCTGTTAATGCAGAGCATTATGTTGGAATTTGAAAAGCTGGTCATAAAAGTAGGAAAGAGGGAGTAAAGGACGCCAAATTTTGGTTGGACAATATGTGTAATGTTGGGAATCGAACTCACAACTCCACTCTCACAAATTAGCACACTACCCAGCAAGCTTTTTTGAAAACGGGTACATTTATACCAGTTGACGGAAAATTTAAAGTCGCTGAATACAAAATGAGCAACATTCCAATAAAAAAATATGACAAAAACAAAACCTCTTTGATTGAATTTTAATGTTCGAAGTGCTGCTGAAACGCAACATCTTTCGACTTCTACGGTGTATTGCGAATGGTAAAGTTAATTTGACTTATTAAACGTGAAATGGTTTGATGTTTGGTGAGTTGAGTAGGCCAATGGTATACTGAAAAAAACAAAAACAGAAGAAGATCTTTTATCAACGCAACCGGCCACCGATATTTAAATTTGGTTGTAATGCTTTACAGATCCCCATCTGTCACTATGTTGATAGTGCAAGTTCTGATCCTTAAACCTCAACACCTAAACTTAGAATCGCGGTAGTCTAGTAGGTAGTGTGTTGCCTTATTAGATATGAGGTCACGGTCCAAAGCCGAAAGGAAATATGATAAAATATTTTTTCGGCGACTTCCTCTCAACAGATTTCCTGCAAAAACTCTAAGAATAAATAAAATTGACATGAAAAGTGGCTCAAAAATCTGTCGTTCGGAGTCGACATTAAACTGTAGTTCCCGCCACTCATGTATAAAATTAACACACACAACATAAGTGGTGTGAGAAACTAGGTCGTAATGCTGACTGAAGGGTAGTAATGACCAATTATATACAGTAAGACCCCGCTTAACGCGGGGGATACGTTCCAATAAGTTCCAGCGCTAAACGAAACAGCGTTAAAAGAGGCAACTAATAAATCAATTGTTACGCAGGAAAAATGCGTTCGTACTGCAATTGCAACTTTGGAAAATACAGTTGGAATCTTTGTTGTAGACAGACTAACAAAAGAGCGCTGAAAAAGATACATTGTATACAACAAGTATCAATGCAGTGTGCGATTTAGGGGAATCCCAATACTACCGCGTAATACTGAAACAGCGTTAAGCAGGGCAGCTGTACTGTATGTGTGAAGTTTTACAGATCCTCACGTGTCAGAGTGATCCTGTCTAAAGTATATAACTTACCTCAACACCTTTGTGAAAGAGGCAAAAACGAATTTTCTTCAAATTCAGCTTATAGCCGCCGCAGTCTAGTAGGTAGTGTGTTGGCTTATTAGGTTCAAAACCCAGATCAGACATCTCCATCAAAAGGAAATATGATAAAATATTTTTTCGGCGACTTCCTCTCAACAGATTTCTGGCAAAAACTCTAAGAATAAATAAAATTGGCATGAAAAGTGTCTCAAAAATCGTTCATCCGGAGTCGACTTTAAACTGTAGTTCCCAGCACTCATGTATAAAATAAACAGACATAATGTAAATGGTGTGAGAAGCTAGGTCGTAATGCTGACTGAACTGTACATTTTATGTATTTAACTACATTCTTAATTTGTTACCCTGATCAAACTCAGGATGCTGTCTGGTGTCAGTGAAAATAATTCCTTCCCAGTACCTGATAAGTTCTCGGATAATTCCCACACAGGTTTTGAAATATGTTTTTTGATGATATTTCGCTTAACAAAAGATTTAAAATTCTTTCACTATTGTAACACCATTTAAATTTTAAATTTAAATCAACTTTATTTGATAAGGTTTAATTCTATTGATTTGTGTGTTCTGCAAAGAACAAACTGTTAATGGCTTCGAATATTGGCTTTCAGCCTAAACCACTTTAAAATTGTAATTGCGTGCGATTGATTTGTTAGGCCTAGTCATTAAGAACATTTTATCACATTCTCTAGAAGTTTTAAACAAGTCTTATCTCCCTTCACTAACAATAAATTATTTTGACCTTTGAAGGATAAAACCAAGGGTTAAATTTGCCGCCTTGAACATAACAAGTTTGATGAAACAAATTTTGAAAAAGTTCTAAATTAAATTCATCCAGAAAATTAGAAACTTGATCTTATCTTAAAAACAAAAAACAAAATTAAAAGAGATGTTAAAAGCTTATAAGAAATGAACGGTTTTACCTTTAATTAATGATGTTTGAATAGTAAAACATAAAATTAAGGAAAAAAATATAAGAAAAAGAGAAATAATAAATAAAAATATGAAACAAGTTTTTGTAAAATTTTTGTTTTTAAATAATTCATGGGCTCTTCATCTCTATTTAAATTAGTTTTACGCGAAAAAAAAACAAAGAATAATTAAAACGGCTGGTATTCATAAACAGCAAAAAACATAAGTTTTCTACAGATTTTAAGACGTTACGATAGAGAGAGAGAGAGCAATTCGTTAAGAAACAAACTGAATGAGGGAAAACAAGACCATTTAAAGAACTTTTTTTTCTTTTTGGCTTTGTTTATATAAAAATTTTAATTTTAAATAAACGAAAGATTTTAGTATAAATAACAATATTTGAAGCTATGAAAGACATCACAATTGGTTTAACAATCAAACAATAAACAGCTAGTCAAAATGGTAAGCTTTCCCCATCTGAAAAACGGTCAAAATTTTAGCTAATATACTCGTTTTATTTTTTCAGAAATTCTTGGTTCTTGGTTTGGCTTTGGTAGCCTGCGTCATGGCTGATGTATCCGAATTGGGTTACAACTACCCTGCTCCCGCCCCAGTGGAACACCATGTACAAGTTTCACAACCCGCTCCCGTTCATCACCATGTTGCTGCCCCAGCTCCAGTCCATGTTTCTGCTCCAGCTCCAGTTCATGTATCTGCTCCAGCTCCAGTTCATGTTTCTGCTCCCCAAAACACTTACATTCCCCCTGCTGCCCCCGCTCCAGTCCATCACCAAATTTCTGCTCCCGCTCCAGTCCACCATCACGTGTCTGCCCCAGCTCCCGTTCATCATCATGTTTCTGCCCCAGCTCCAGCTCCAGTTCATTACCATGAACCTGCTCCCGCTCCTCAAAACACTTACATTCCCCCCGCTGCTCCAGCTCCCGCTCCAGTTCAACACTTCGAACCCATTTCAGCTCCAGCTCCCGTTCATATTCCAGCTCCAGCTCCCGTTCATTTTCCAGCTCCAGCTCCCGTTCATATTCCAGCCCCTGCTCCCGTTCATATTCAAGCCCCTGCTCCAGTTGCTGCTCCTCAAAACACTTACATTCCCCCAGCCCCCGTTTCCGTTGAACCAACTGCTGAGCTCGCTGATGACGGTTACCATTACAAGACCGTCCGTCGCGTCGTCTACCGTCACCGTTTCTAAGCCATTGATTTGATAAGCAAATGTTTAAGTTTATTTAATTGTCTTTATGTTTTATTGTGAAAATAAAACGAATAGTATTTAAAACAATCTTTTGTTTATTTAATTTTATTATCAAATTTCGGAAAAGCTTCAAATAATTGAGAGAAGTGCTAGAAATTTAAAAAAAAATTCGCCTTAAAAATCCTACTTGAAGACAATAATTTAAAAAAAAAAACCGCGGTTATCAGTCTGGGCTTATAATCCACTGTTGCGGAATTACTAAATCGCTTCAAACGAATATATTCAAACGAAAAACACTAATTTTGTAGACATAATAGTACAACAGCATATAAAGAGTTGTGTTTTTAATCTAAAATGCCATCCATGTTTTGGGTTCTCATAGACTTGGACCAATGAATGAGAATTCCACTGCATTCCGCCACAGCGTGGTCTAAAACGGACCGTGACTCTCTTCTGATTAAGGAAATCGAAATTAGCCGGGACCAACAGTTTAATGTCGGTTCCGAACGACAGATTTATTCGATGAACTTTTCATGGCAATTTTTTATTTAGTCGCAGAGTTTTTGATAGAAACCTGCTGAAAATAAGTCGCCGAAGAAATATTTTTCATATTTCGTTTTGTTCAAGATGTCTGACCTGGGGTTTGACCCGAGGCCTCACGTCTGATAAGACAATACACTAACTACTAGACTACGGTGACTTCACAGTACGCATGATGTTGTTGATTTCGACTCTCCTTTACCCAACATTTACACGATTCACAAAATAAGTATGATTCGCGTACGAACACTACAGTACTCACTAAAAGGTTGTGTGTTTGCTTTGCTTGCTGTCTTTGTCTTTTTCTTTCTTCTTTTTTGTAAATGCAACAACAACTAAGACTGTAAATTTTGATGAATGATTCGAATCACTCCAATCATTTATGAGTATTATAAGTACTTTTCTAAATTTCTGAATCTGAATGAGTAGGCGTATGAATCAAACATATTTCGAATGTTATGAGTTTGATGTCAACGTTGTACTCATACTCATTGCAACCTGTACTTATAAATTAATGTTGTAGGGAGTACGAATGAATCAGAGTAGTTGAATTTCAATGCTGTTGACTCACTCATACTCGAAATTTCATGAGTACTTATGAGTAGCGAAAAAAGGATTCATTACTGATCTCTTTTATGAATGCAAAATTGAAGTTATTGAATTGCCGCGACCTGGTTCTTGTTGTGTGGTTAAAGGGATTGATAAAGCATAATGTATTAGGAGGTGTATCTCTCAGATATATATTGTCAAATATTTGCCGAGACAGAAATAATCAAAAATAAAGTGTGTCCTATCAGTACGAGACCAGATGAAACCTGCCGATTGTATCAGGTCTGAAGTTGTTGGTAAGGTAAACCAGGCATTTGGGTCACTTCTGCAGACATTGCAATCTCCACAAATTTACTTAAGGACTAAATCTAAGATCACAATAGAAAATTTTTATTGTGGTCCTTTGATTCTTTGATTTTGTTATCAGAGACCTATTTTTATACATTTATTAAATAGAACAAGAATATCAATATGGAAACAATCTGCACTTGCTTATTCTGCTATTGGGCAACTTTTTATGAAGTGTATTACAATAATACAAAAAAGTCGCCGTAGTCTAGTAGGTAGTGTGTTGGCTTATTAGACGTAAAGCCAAGGTTCGAGCCCCAGATCAGACATCAAAACAAAATACAAAAAGTATTTCTTCGGCGACTTCTTCTCAGCAGATTTCTGGCAAAAACTCTGAGTAAATAAAATTGCCATGAAAAAGTTTCTCAAAAATCTGTCGTTCGGAGTCGACTTTAAACTGTAGGTTCCACCACTCATGTATAAAATTAACACACACAACATAAGTGGTGTGAGAAACTAGGTCGTAATCCTGACTGAAGGGTTGTAATGACCAATTATGTACATATGTATTACAATAAATCTTCAAAGATTATCTTAAAATGATAAATATCAGGTGGGCCGTTTATCGGTTTAAATTTGAACCATCGGTTATTACCAATCTGGCAATACTTGTGTCATTCTAATGTGTCACAAAATTCTGTATATTATCTTCACTGAACATAATGAATCGATTTACCCTTGAGCAACGATGGGATTTATTGGGCCAACGAGAAGCTGCACAATGATTTCGATTTAGCCAAAAATGAAACATCATTTCGGATGAAGCTCATTTTCATCTTCGTGGGTATGTTAATAAGCAAAATTGCCGTATTTGTGGCTCAGAAAACCCATACGCCAATACACCCGTTATGAGTGACTGTTTGATACGGTTTGTGGAGCGGTTTTGGCATGATAATCGATTTTTTCTACCCGCTTTTCAAGGTATTGATGCGAACGATATTTGGTTTCAACAGGATGGTGCAACTTGCAATACATCTCATGCCACAATCGATTTATTGCGTCCAACGTTTGATGGTTGTTTAACTAGCCGAAATGGTGATGTCAATTGGCTACCAAGAGGCTGCAATTGGATACCGTTGGACTATTTTTTGGGGCGTCGTTAAAGAAAAGTGTTATGCCGATAAACCAGAAACAATTGAGCATTTGAAGGCCAACATTCGTAAGGCCATTGCCGAGATACAACCTTATATACTCTAAAAAGTGCACGAAAATTGGTCCTAATAAATGAGGTACTGTGAGGCCAGCCGCGACAGGCATATGAATCAAATATTGTCCGCAACAATTGCACTTCACAACAAAAAATTAATTTTTACAAAATTACAAATCAAATTTTAAATTTAAAAGTTTAATTTTCCCAACCCTATATTTTCTAAAAAGAATGAATGTATTTTTATAATATTTATGGCAAATTGTTTATTAAATTTTACACTTCAACTTTCATAAATTAAATTTCTTCATCATTATTTTACTAATCAGTGTGTAAATGATCTTTTTAATAGAAGAAAAAATAAACAAAAACAATAGACTCCGTAAATCAAATACCCAGCTTTAAGTAGAAAACAATAGAATTGAATGTAAATAAGATAGATTATCTGAAAATTTAATTTTAAAAATGAAAAACAGATACACAGTAGTAGCATTAGTAGCAACGGATATACAGAAGATTGAATTAATTCGGTATGTGTTTTAGATACAAATCAAATGTGGCGCTTTACTAAACATTTACTCGCTGTAGTAGATGTTTTTTTTCTCTCATTTTTTTCTTAATTTTGTAATGGATTTTGTAGAGAAAAACATTATTATTTACTATTCTAAGGGTTTTTTTTTTATTAAAAAATTCATATTTACAAGAAATGTTTTTTTTTTGCTTGAAAGAAAAAATAGAATTTTTGTTTGATCTCAAGCGTATTGTATTTTAAGCCGGAGATTGCACAAAGAAACAAGATTTATAACAAGCAATTATTGTTTTTGAATATGATCTACATATACACTAAGGACTCCATTAACGACTGACTAATTAAGCTTAAATGGAATTCTTTTTTACAGAATTTACATACATCTTGAAAAGAATGTGCTGCGAGAGAGAGAGAATAATTTTTACATACAATATTTGTAATAAAAAAACAAAAGTTCGTTTTTATTATCTTTGTTTTTTTATAAAGGTTATCTAGTTAATTATGGATCATTAAAAATATTAACTTTTATTTCTTATGCATATTAATTTGATTTTTTATTGATCATAAATTAAAATAATTTCACAAAATATGGTGTAGGTGTCATTCTTAACCTTAATTTTTTAATGTTTAATTAAAAACAGTTCAAGCTATTAAAATGTAGTCTTTTGTTGTAATCGAACGACTACAAGATGCCCTATTTTCTATTTTAGTTACAGTCACCAGATTTTACTACATAGATCAGTAATATGATAACGAAAAAGATGTTATAACACTTGTCGTTACAAAAGTTCATGTCACATCCAATAAACCCAATAAGAAAACTACATTTTCATAAAAAGAAATAATTTTAATTTCTCCGATTTTTTGAAAATATTAGACAATATACAGCAAAAGTCTTAGTACGGCAATATATTTTGACTTAAAATAGTCCCCACAGGCTTAATATTCTTGCACAAAATCCTGATATGACTTCAAGAGAACATTTAGATCATTTCAAAGAACGGTTCCGTAATCGCCAAACCTCAAACAAAAGTCAAAAAACTTGCTCTTAGTGCCACCAGAAAACACCAAACAAAACTTGTACATTCAATTCCAAATGGATTAAATGGAGTGCTTGACCTTAAGAGATATTCTACTAAATACAAGGGATAACATTTTCATATAGTATTAGGCCTTTGAATTTGAAATTTACTCAGGGTTCTCCTTGGGGGTACCGATGGAGTCATCTGAAACTTTTCCTTATGTTTCTCTTGTTTTATGAAAAACATTAAAAAAATTTTTGTTTTATAATAAAACAGAAATAAATTAATGAAATAAATAATAAAACATTAATTTTTTATACAAACTGTTGGTTAAAATTCATGAAAATATATTGCCGTACTAAGACTTTTGCTGTCCACTATATATCATGCCAATTCTATATACGACGGCGAGTTAATAAATCCTACATACATGCATACATACATAATTGGTCAATACAACTCTTCAGTCAGGCTTACGACCTAGCATCTCACATCACTTATGTTTTGTGCGTTAATGTTTCTACATGAGTGGCGGGACCTACAGTTTAAAGTCGACTCCAAACGACAGATTTTGGAGGATCTTTTCATGGCAATTTTATTTACTCTCAGAGTTTTTGCCAGAAATCTGCTGAGAAGAAGTCGCCGAAGACATATTTTTTTATATTTCGTTCAGTTGGAGATGCCTGGCCTGAGGTTTGAGGCCTCGCGTCTAATAAGCCAACATACTACCACGGCGACTTCATACATATTTGATCATTACAATTCTCCAGTCAGGATTACTACCTAGCTTCTCACACCACTTATTGTGTGTGCGTTAATTTTATGCAAAAGTAGTGAAATTTACAGTTTAAAGTCGACTCTAAACGACAGATTTTTGAGAAACTTTTCATGGCAATTTTATTTACCAGAAATATACTAAGAGGCAGTCACCGAAGAAATATTTTTTTCATATTTCATTCGGTTGGAGATGTCTGACATCTAATAACCCAACTCACACTACCCACTAGACTAGGTTTTGATAATTAAATCAAGTCTAACATTTTTATTAATACTATGAGAAGCATATAACCATAACAACTGCCACCTAAAGTTAAAGATCTGTGCAATCACTTTTATTTGCCATCTCTAGGTGTGAAAGGGTCATATCCCTATGAGGCTGTTCTGTGGCTTGTTTGGCAACATCATCCAATGAACTCTATAGATTATTCATTCGTATTTATGCCTTCTCATTTTAATATGAAGCGGTTGTTAATTGTTTAGCTTGTTTATACAAAAAAAGCTACTTATTTAGGATATCTGTTGATGCAGAGTTCTATGATTAGTTAAACAACTTTAAAATGAGACAGTATTTGAAGACCAAATAACTATTTGGCTTTCGCCATTCTGTTGGTTAAGAATATCATCTAAAGATGATAAAGACGGTTATCATGCTTCCTCAGTCAACTCATCTTTACTTTGTAATTCATGCAGAAACTTTCAGTATTTCAAGGTCACCACATTTAACAAATTTTTTTTCCGGGTCTTCGAGTTTCTGTCATAGGATCGATTTATTCCTGTGACCATGTTAAACCAGCCATTCAGACGTTTTCGACCAAATCACTAAAATCATGGATTAATGATGTTAAAATGCCCAAAATGTTAAAAGAAGACTACATGGCAAGGTCTAAAAGCTATTCGACAGCATTATCTACTTATCTAATGGTGATCTGATGAATTTTCATCATTACTTCTTTTACTTTTTTATTCATTTATCAAATGTTCACGTGATGAAACATTCGTTAGCATGTATGTCTCCTTAAAAAACTGGAGTTTCCTTTCATTTAAATTTTTTAACTCTCAGCTTGCGCGTTTTGGGTGTATTGTTATGCAGACTATACAGCCATTTGTCTGTTTCGGTGAGGCTTTTGATTATTTTTTCGGTTAGAGGTTGCACCAGGACTTTCCTTTGTATATTGGCTTTGAATTTTTCAGTTGCTCTATTGTCCTTGTATTCCCCTTTAAGGGCCAATATTACAACTTGCCGTTAACTAAAGGGAGAATTTTAACGGGCAGATAAATTGTTTTTCATTATTATAAGTGGACAATAAGGTAGAACTGAGCGTTAAGCTTAAGGGAGGATCATTCTGCCGGTAACTTTTGAAGTTAAGTTTATGTTTGAACTTGCCATATAATATATTATTTTCAATATGGCAACTTCAAATATAAAAAATGAGCAAATACAACAAAAAAGAAGTAGCCCTTCGTTGCCACTGCGTTAAAAAAACTTTTTTAATTGAGCAGTGTTATCGACATTGCTCCGGCATTGCCGCATTTTTGAAAAAGTTAACTTCATTTTATCTGTAGATTGTAATAACGAAAAGAAGTTAAAGGTGACTTTAAAGTTCACTTTACCTAAAGTTACCTTTAACTAAACCCAAGTTTAACGGTAAGTTGTAATAATGGCCCTAAAAATGTTAAAAATTATATTAAAACCAGTTACCTAAAATCTCAAGCATTCTTTCGACTCCTGAGACATACAGCATTATAAACGCATTACAAACGCATATAATTTTGGACTCCCATACCTTTTGCTCGTAGAAACGTTATTCCCATGAGCCAATATTTAAAATTTGAGGTCAGTAATATAGACCGTTATAATACAACTTCAATTGGAAGCTTATTGCAACTTTCATCCAACTGCGTTAAACAAGTACCAAGTGTAAAGTAATTTGTTGTCTTGTAAAACAGTTTAACATTAAATTGAACTTTATTGAAGACAAAATGAAACAAAACTTCTAATCAAAAAAAAAAAAAACAGAAAACTAAAACTAACAGCAGCAAAAAAAAATATAAAACTATTTAGACAACAATGTGATACATAAGAAAGACAACAAAAAATAATACCATAAAAGAGCGAGAGGTGTTGTGTGAACAGCCTGCGAAAATCAAAGAGTTCTAGGTATCAAATGTTAAGCAATAGCAAATGGCTTTGACGTCGTCTTTCAAACTTTTAATGAATTTTTTAGAAATAATGGCCCATAATCATAGTCAAACACTAAAGTCGGTTCTTTTTAAAAACAACTTTAATATTTAAACCTGTTACTAACTGTTTCTTAACTATAGTGAAAATTAATAATAGTTTTAAGTTGAATCAGCTTTAAGTGGGTGATTAGTATAATGTTTGAAATTTTGCATACAAACTGGTATAAATATTGTATAAGTGGCATCTCTGCACAGCTGATGCAATAAAAGCGCCAAAAAATAAACAAAACATAAATTGTTATTTTGAAAAAAAAAGAAAAAACAATTGCATAAAATTAATCCGGAGAAAATAAACTATTATCTCAATGGAAAATTTAGAAAAAGTATGTATGTACATAGATCTAATGTTCTTACATTTATGGAGATTTACATACTTATGTATGATTGATTTATAAATTGTCAACAGGACCCAAAGAAAAGGAAGCGAGAGGCAAACTGGAGCACCAGCGAACATAATTTATAAAAAAATAATAAAATAAAATATATAATATAATAATAATGTAATATATAATAAAATATTTATAAAAAATTTAACACAATTCATACAACTTTTGTTTTTGGTTTGTTTTGATTTTGTAACTTTTGATAAATGACAAACAGCTGATAGATTTAAAATGATGTTAACTTTGTTAAAAACAACTTCAGCTTGTTTTAAGTATAAAACTGACTTTAGCGGAAAAAGTAAGCTTTTTATCGTCTATAGTAGCTGAAAAGTAGACATTTTAATAAATGATACTTAAAGTATACTTTTTTGATGACTATGATTATGGCCCAATGTTTATATCACAGCAAGGATTTAAATTGAAATCTGGCAATACTTACGTCATTGTATTCTGCCGCAAAATTCAGAATATTATCTCCACTGAACGTTATGTATCGATTTACGCTTGAGCAACGTTGGGATTTATTGGAATAGACGAGCCAATCATCATTTCGGATAAAGCTAATTTTCATCTTGGTGAGTACGTTAATAAGCAAAATTTCTGTATTTAGGGCTCAGAACATCCACTCGCTGTCTTACTGACGCCAATGCACCCATTACGAGTAATTGTTTGGTGCGGCTTGTAGAGCGGAGGCATCTTTGGCCCATATTTCTTTGGAGACACCTATCGTACCACGAGAACCGATTTTTTGTATTCGCTCTTCATGGTATTGATGTAAACCATGTTTGGTTTCAACAGGCTGGGGCAACTTGCCACACATCTCATGCCACAATCGATTTATTGCGTTAAGCGTTTGACGGAAGTTTAATTCGATGAAATGGTGATGCGATTTGACACCGTTGTACTATTTTCTGTGGGGCGCCGATAAGAAAAGTGTTATACCGACAAACCAGAGACAATTGCGCATTTAAAGGCCAGCATTCGTGATGCTATTGTCTACATACGATCCCATACACTCGAAAAAGTGCACGAAAATTGGTCCGATCGAATGAGATACTGTGAGGCCAGCCGCGCCACCCATATAAATGAAATAATATTCCATTTCTAAGCGGAACAATTGTGCTTCACAACAAAAATAAATAAATTTGGCAATATTTCAAAACTGTTTTAAATGACCCACCCAATATTATGGAAGTACGAACAAGCTGACGTTTAGATATCTTTGGTAACGACGTATGCAGTTTACCTTGATGGAAATAAAAAGGAAACTATAATGCAGCTTCCTAATGATCAGAGATTTGGAATTCTGATTGTAAAGGGGTCTTATAGTTTCATTAGTCCTCTCAGAAGCAGTAACTGATCATTTGCTATATCTGAACTACTAAGGTAAAGCTGTCATGAGTGTTATAATGTCCCTATGATTGGATTCATTTAATAATGGTTTTTGAACTTATTTTAGGAATTTTGTTTTTTACAAAACAATGTTGTTTGCACTTCTTTCTTTCCGGCTCCCATCTGCCAACGCAAGCGATCATAAATTTCATTTCAAAACAGTAGCAATGATAGTGAGTCAGTAAGTATTATGCTATTTCTAATCTTGATAAAGCGTTAAAGAATTGTTGAATATTACGCTTCAGTAAACACTGTAGACTACAATAAATTTAACAACTTCTTTAGTAAACCATTTTTGTTTTTTTTTTAAATTTTTTTAAATGGAATTTCGTTCATTTAATTAAGCAAAATGATTTGTTACTTTATTATTTGACGTTTTGTTCTTTTATAACTTCATTATTTCTTTTTTATGGTTGTATGCATGTGTCTTCCTCATATGTAATACATACATACATATACGTATGATATGATTTTTCTTTTTTTTAATACTATTGTATATCTAAAGCGTTAAAATATGTGTTAAGTTACTCACCCACGTGGTCCCGCTGTATATGTGGTTTCCTCTAATTTACCAGTGGCTGGATTACGCGAACCATAACGACCTCGCACTATGTTGTCTGGAGTGCCACTTGCACTGTGATAGTAACCGCCAAAATCATCATTTCGATGTCTATAATGGAAACATAAATACATACATACATTAAATCAAATAAAATAAAATAAAATTGAGTAATTCTTTTAAATGAAACAAATATTATTATTCTAATAAAACAAAACATAGTTTAATTGATTTATTCTTCTGAAATACAAAATATTTCAAAATCTGCCACACAAAATTAATAAAAAAAAATTATTGGAATGACCTTTTCATTGAAAATTTCAAATTTTATACGAAAAATTTATTGCTTTCAGTCAAAGAACTATTTACCGGGCTACAACAATAATTGAGACTGTCAACTTCACGGCACTGTAGCAAATAAGCAGGATATTCAGTTTCGAAATCTATAATTCCTATATACTACATAGGCGCCTGGAAGGATGTGTTGCGGCCGAAATCCGGTAAGGAGTATTTTGTTGGATTTTTTGTGAAATAAGCTAGTAATTCGCTATTAACTACTACTCGTACTACTGCTGTTTGCCCTAAATGCCATCTATGTGACTAAATAATGCATTTCGTTTTAAGGAAAATTAATCGATTTCTTTACACATACATACATAATTGTATCATTACAACTCTTCGGTCAGGATTATGACCTAGCTGCTCACATCACACTTATATTGTGTAAGTTAATTTTATTGATGAGTGGCTAGGCCTACAATTTAGAATTGTCTCCGAACGACAGATTTTTTAAGGAACTTTTCATGAGAATGTTATTAATTCTCAGAGTTTTTACCAGAAGAAATATTTGTTTACATTTCGTTTTGTTGTTTGATGTCTGAACTGGGATTTGAACCGTGGTCTCACGTCTAATGAGCCAACGCACTACACACTAGACTACGGCGCTTATCATTTATGCGAGTAAATAAAACATTTAACCTGCAGGAAAATTAATCGATTTATTGTATTCAAGGCTTCCGAAAAATTCTTAAATTATTGGATTTTTTTTTTTTAATATTTTTTCCTTTTCTTTTCTTAGAAGGACATTAACAATGATCTTCTTTTTAGTCGCCGTAGTCTAGTAGGTAGTGTAATGGCTTATTGGACGTAAGGCCACGGTTCAAATCCCAGATCAGACATCAAAACCGAAAATATGAAAAAAAAATATTTCTTCGGAGACTTCCTCGCAGCAGATTTCTGGCAAAAACTCTGAGTAAATAAAATTGCCATGTAAAGTTTTTCAAAAAATGGGTCGTTCGGAAACGACTTTAAACTTTAGGTCCTGCCACTCATGTATAAAATTACACACACAACATAAGTGGTGTGAGAAACAAGGTCCATAATCCTGACTGAATGGTTGTAATGACCAATTATGTATATGTATATTATTAATTCTTTGCATTTTTTATGAAGTATTGTGGTCTTCCTTAAAGGTTTATCCATTTTTATAGTATTTTTTTTAATGTTAACGTATAATTTTTTTTTTTATTTAAAATAATTTTATTTTGTTAATTTAAGAACATTTTATTAAAATTCTTCAATTACCCAAAACGATATGAACCATCCTCATTGATTGTATTGTATTCAATCTCACTTTTAACAATTAAACACAAATTCAAAAATATCACAGCAATGCTACCGAAAGTCGTAGACATGGTTTAAGAAAAAATAAGATTTTATTTTTTTTAATTTCAAAAATTTTAGTCCTTTATATCATTAGTCCTTGGGACTTTTTTTATATTCCAATACACAAACACAAATTGTTGTTGCAAATTTAAACAATTATTCTTATAAATGAAATTATACTGTATGATGATACTATAAGCCGTTGCATTCAAAAAGGAGATTGAAAAAGAACCGTAAAGATTAAGAACAATAAACAGACTGACTGCTTTCTAACAGATGCTCAACGTATTTAAATAAGATTCTCAAAAAGTTTTTCAGGAAAATTGTTTCTTCAATATGAAGATTTTTTTGTTTTTGTTTTTTGTTGTTTTTCTGTTTTTCTATTGTTGTTGTTGTTGCTGTGCTGTTGCTCGTGCCACTTGTATTGTGGTTATTGTTACTCACAGACAGAGGCTATGTTGTTTCACCTGACCACCCACCATATAGCAAAAGTGAGGAAAAAAAATTACAACAACAACAGCATACATACATACATACATACATTATAATAAAAAGAAAATTTCAAATTCACATCTTTTAATGTACATTGAAAAATTTAAACATTTAAAGTCAAATGTTAACTTTTTTTATTTCTTTATAGTTGTTCTTGTTGTTGTTACTTTCAATTGTATTGTGGTTAGTGTAGTTGCTATTGTTGTTGTTGTTATTATACGATAGTAGCATCTTAGCAAATTTTCTACTAGTTTTCCAACTATTAAGGTGGCCCAATGTAAATAACAAGCAACGAAGCGTGGCAATTTTTTACCTTCTTTCCAATTGCCTTAGAATTTGTGAGAGAATTTGTTCTTATTATAAGAACCACGAACTTTGCTGGTACTACCATGTGATACTGCAGCTCCTACTTTTGTATCTCCACTAGCAAAAATAGCAGCAATTCTTAAATGAAAAAGTGTAAGAAGTGTTTGTTTAAATGAAGAGCCACAATGTAGCTGCTGCATGTTATATCATTAACCACATTTACCAGCATTTAAATGCATACATACGAGTACATATTTAATGTGTTATTATTGTGATTGTTGTTCTTCTGTTCTTTAAAAAGACAGGAATTTTTGTGGTTTTCCTTTCGGTCTAAACAACAAATTCAAAGGCAGCGTTTAAAACGTACCATTATATGGTATGTATTTGTGTGCTTTCCGTTAATGTATAGCCCAGTTGTTTATTGAATATGTTGCATAGAGGATATTTATTGTAAAACCGCATTCACATTCACATACATACTCATCCATCTACGTACACTCATGCCACCACACCATATGAATCAACCAAATGAAACCGTCAATTAGTGTGTTGTTGTTTTTTATTACTTCTTTTCCTCTTATTGTTGTTGTTGTTATTGTAATTTTCTTTTTTTATTTTCCTCTCATGATAATGTCAATGTTGACTTTGTTTCAATGGAATTGAGTAGGCAAAAAAAGAAGAGAAAAAAGAAAAACGAATAGAAAATGGAAATGGAAATGGCATTCCAAATAAACGTAATGCAAGTTTGTTTCTTAAGTCTTTTGTTTTGTTTTTTTTTGCATGGAACATGAAATGTTTAAAGTATTTGAGAGCAACACAAATAGATTTTATTCTATGCTACTGGTATTCAAAAGTACACAAAAAAATAACTAATTGCACAACCTTTCTTTACAACAACTACAACTTTTTTAATGAAATGAATAACCAAATGAAGAATAAAATAAATTTTATACAGGAGTCATATATTCTATAAATTTATCGATAACACACACACCCTGAGGGCAATTTTCTTATTTTTACATTAGATTGAGGTCAATTGTAGATATAGTTTATCTCTCCGCCATGTTACACTTTTTGTAATATTTCATTTTGAAGGCTTATTAGACAAAAAGTATTCAAGACAGAGTGTATATCCAGGTTTTAGTGGATATCGCCAAATATCTCTCGAAAGAAAAGAAAAACGGGAAGTCGCATTACAGACCCAACCGACAAACCAAAAGGTATTTACTATCCATGCAATTAAATTTTGCATAAAATATGGAACAATTTTATTGTTGCACAATAATAAAAAAATAGAGATTCTAAATCGAAATTATGAAGCTGTTGTCTAGCGTCTGTCGTAAGTTTCTAACAGGATTCAAAAGATACAGGATCTATCTGTATAGATTCGAACACCATAAGTCAGCGAAGTAACCAATTTGCACAGAACAGGATAGGAACGGGGAACATTTAATGTTCGAAAGCCTTAGATTTGAGGAGGAGCGCTCACTGTTCATGACACAAGATACAAATGAAGCTTATTAGCACAAAATAATTTTAATGTCAAGATGTCATCTGAGAATAACTGAGAACGTTCAGAAGGTTTCATAATATCGTCGCACAAAGAGAAAAGTAAGATCAGACAACTGAGCTGACCACTCTGTCAAATGGCAGTTGCTAGAGAGATGTATTAACAATCAAAATTATCGACTCCAACACCTATCGACTCCAGTCTTAGGCACACATTTTGTAACTACATACATACATACATAATTGGTCACTACAACCCTTCAGTCAGGATTACGACCTAGTTTCTCACACCACTTATGTTGTGTGTGTTAATTTTATACATGAGTGGCGGGACCTACAGTTTAAAGTCGACTCTGAACGACAGATTTTTGAGAAACTTTTCATGGCAATTCTATTTACTCTCAGAGTTTTTGTCAGAAATCTGCTGAGAGGAAGTCGCCGAAGAAATATTTTTCATATTTTCGTTTTGATGTCTGACCTGGGGTTTGAACCATGGCCTTACGTCTAATAAGCCGACACACTATCTACTAGACTACGGCGACATTGTGTAACTAACACTTTCGAAAAAGCACATGAATTGAACCATCATCAGAATTTTTCCTCCTTATTATTGTTTTTTTTTTTATTCCTTTAATAGTTTCATTATTTGTACTCTGGAAGTAAATAATTTTTCTGTAATCTTGTTAGTTAACTGGCTTATTGTTTGGCCCTTCTCTCTTTATTTTACGTTCAGTTCTGAATTGTGTTAAAGATGAATTTTTAGTCAATCATCAACTAATCTCAATGATTTACCAGCTAAACGGCAGACCCTCAACTTTTATGTTGGTAAGGGGCATAAAAGCTATGGCATTTACATCGTTATGTTCGTTTTTTAATTCTTTTGTATTCTTTAAGGGATTTCAATTTACAAAACGGATATTATTTGTTGGTTCTTATCAAATTTGTTTTTATAATTGGTGAATGATTCTTTTTGGTTGTTATTGTTATGGTACATTATGCAAATAATATGGAAAAAGTTAAAAAAAAATACATTATAATTGCAATATAATTGCACTTAAACTTCATAAAAGCAAAAAAAAACGTATACAAAACAAAAATTCTTTGATTATACAGTTTACAACAGACGAATGTGCTAATTACGTACAGAGCAGAAGAAACATTGTAAGAGGCTACAAATGGAATAAAAGTTTATGTGATGAATTAAAATGCTAAATATGATTGAATATTGCATTTGCAAGACACTGACCTAGACTTCAACTCACTGGTGAGGAAGCATAAAATTATGGCCATTAAAAACAAACGAAAACAAAAGAAACAAAAGATAGAAAAAAATATTGAAAAAAAAGCGCAAGGAAACTGAAGATAAAAATTAATTTGCTTGGTTTGGATTTTACATTTCACATATAAAGCATTATGAACAACTAAACGAATGAATATAGGAGTAATAAGTGCGCCAAAGAAAAGAGAAAATTGATGTTTAACTGTATTAACATACTAACAGAATAACATACTGACTGTAGAGCAATTTGAACGTGACTTTTATGTGAAAATAAATATTTAAAAAAAAAAGTAGTTTTTCTTTTTATTTAAAGTAACAAGAAAAAACATATAAATTTTCTTATTAAAAACAATAAAATAAATAACAAATAAATTATTAAATATAAAAAGAAAACAAACAAAATATTTAATTTAAGATTTATATTGATCCAAGCAATAGCCAGTAATTTGATCCGAAATACAATCAAATACGTCAAAGGCCAAATCACAACTTTCACCTTTTTCAGGCAATTTCCTTCGATTCACATGATATTTATTGGTTACAGCACGCAAACATAAATTTACAGAGCGTAGAGTGGCCATAAAGAAGCCATGTTCATTAACGCCGCCCGAATAGAAATCGACCAGACCGTCTAAAGTAGGCCAACCTAATTTATCAATGGCATTATTTTTGGCATAAACACAATGCAATAGACACTGGAAACAAACAATCAAATTCAAATGAAAATATAATAGAATATAATTATTTACATATTATAAAACCATATGCGTTTTAAAGCTTTAAAGTTAATAAATAAATTTACAGTCTTTTAATAAATGTGAGAATATATTTTTAATTTTTTTATTTTCAAAAAAAAAAGTTATAAAATAAGTAAATAAATAATAATTTATTATAAGTAAGAAATTAAATTTGGTAATATACGACCATAAAATAATCTAAGAATATAAATATTTTTTTATAATACATATCCTTTTTTTTATCCTTTACCAAGTGTTTTTAGGTTCTTTGTTTAATCCATTTGGGAAAATAAGACTCACAAAATTTCTACAATCATTTCTATCAGCGTATAAATGTATCATTTCTCCGCTTTGTCAAGACCTTGTAAAGAAAGTAAAAAAAATGTTCTCCAATCTAATAACACCAAAGTAGGTAGAAGTGGCTGTCCCTTCGATGGAGTCATGAGCGGACGCACTTAGGCCGCACACAGGGCCCATTGTGATACCACAGTTTCCCATTTCCCCCTATTCCAGGAGGCGATGAAGCGACTCAGACTGCCAATATCCATACATGACAGTTCATCCATATCCTCCATGTAGTAGGCCCCCAGGTACCTCTTTCTCCTCCGACCAAGTGCCGGACATATGCACAATATGTGAAGAATAGTCTCATCTGCCTCTTCATCTCTACAGCTTCTGCAGAAATCATTTGCAAGGTGTCCAAGACCAATACGCCTTGCATGCGCTCCTATAATGAAATGCCCCGTAATAACCCCGATAACAGTGCTGAGCCTACTTCTTTGGAGTCTAAGCAGAGTCGCCGTGCGCCTCCTATCCAGCCTCGGCCAGATCTTTTGCGCCGCTCTGCCCTTATCCGAAGTTGCCCACATTCTGTTGACGAGATCTACGGTTGCATTGTCGATTATAAGTTTGCAGGTCCCCAAAGGGATCCCCAACGTAGAGAATTCATCAGAGAGTTCGGTAGTCGTGCCCCTTCTGGCCAGTTCACCCGCTTTGCAGTTGCCAGGAATATCATTATGTCCCGGTTAATAACTCCAAACACAAACCAAATATTTACGATTACACATTGAAATCTTTTTTGAGAATGCTCCATAACAGAGACGTATGGCCACGGTTCAAACCCCAGGTCACGCATCAAAACGAAAATATGAAAAAATATGTCTTCCTCGCAGCAGATTTGAGTTGCTCAAAAATCACTTTTTCAACTAAATGTAACAGGAAAAATGCCTTAAAAAAGGCCACCAGACTTAAATGCTACAAAAATTTAATTTTTCACGTTCGACTTTAATTCTTTCAACAACTGATCCATGCAAGATTTAATATACACACCGTGATTTAAAATTCGCCATGCTATGGTTGCAAATAGAATCCCATTTGAAGTGACTAATTGTGAACTGCTCTAGTGCCTCTATTTGCAGCTGCGATATTTTCGACTGAATAGAATTATGACATCCTGTATAATTAAGCTATACTTTTGCCTTCTCCAGTACGAGTTGAAAAGTGTCTAAATACACTGAGACACGGAACCATACACCTGGTATGTTTTAGACTACGGCTGGCTAATATAAGAATAGAAGTATAGTGAAGTGAAGAAATTCTTTATATCTCTTTTCTTTTTATATCTCTTTCAACACAAAAATATAACATTTGATTTTCGTGATTTCTGACCACTTAATTCAGTGGACAGCAAAAGTCTTAGTACGGCAATATAATTTGACAATAAGAAGACCCCACAGGCTTAATATTCTTGCACAAAATCCAGATATGACTTCAGAGTATTTAGGAGATCATTTGAAAGAACGGTTACGTAATCGCAAAACCTCAAACAAAAGTCAACCGAAAAACATGCTCATGGTGCCACCAGAAAACACTAAACAAAACTTGTATATTAAATTACAAATGGGTTAAATGGAGTGCTTGACCTTAAGGGATATTCTACTAAATACAAGGGATAACATTTTCATATATTAGGGCCTTGAATTTTAAATTTACTCAGGGTTCTCCTTAGGGGTACCTATGGAGTCATCTGAAACTTTCCTTATGTTTCTCTTGTTTTATGAAGAACATTAAAAAATTGTTTGTTTTATAATAAAACAGAAATAAATTAATAAAATAAATATATAAACTATAAATTTTTATACAAACTTTTGGCTAAAATTCATGAAATTGCTAAAATATTTTGCCGTACTAAGAGTTTTGCTGTCCACTGTATATACACTATACACAGATAAACAAGTATGACACAAGGTTTCCAATGTTATGTCTTTGAATAAATAGTTAACGTCAAGTCATGCGAATGTAAAAATGGGCTTTATTCAAATAAAAGCAATCCGACATTGGTTACAGCCTAAGTACGAGCATGAGGCCGTTGTTATTTCACTGTTATCCATTAGCGGCTTTCCTATGGTCAAATGCTTCTGTCATCTGCAAAAGATGGAGTAAAGAATCCAGATGAGGAAAGTAGAAACTGTGCCAACCTGTTATCTATCCTAAACTGATCAGATCAAGTGATCTTTATTGAGATCTTTAAACACCATGGAAAGAAATAATTTATAAGAACAAAATTGATAAGAAATACAGTTTTGTAACTACTAAGCCAATAAAAGGATCATTCGGAGAAAAAATCTAAGAGGTGCTTAAAAAGAGTAGTATGAAGCCTTAATGTTTAGTGCCTAATAAAAGATGTGAAAAAGAAAGCGATTTTCTTTTTAATGTATCGTTTTAATAGGCTATATATTGCGTTGATTCACTCTATTCAAATTTGTGTTTTTACCAATGCTTGATTCTGTATTAAGCAAGCGTCACAAATACATACCAGTAGAGAGCAAATACGTCATATTTTACAGCTCTTTTTTGTTAAAGGCTAATACGTAAGCCTACCAACATAATTTGGTTAGGTTAGCAAATTTGATATCACAAATGCATCATGCTTTGAAGCACCAAACGATAAAATAATGAAAACTGGATATTGGATAAAAATATTTTTAACTTCTCGTTTGTTTGATTTGTTGTCACATAGCATTTCCTCCCAATCATCTTATTATTTCTTTGCTTTGAGTCCATTTCATTTACCAAGTTTTTTAACCTTGCAGGTGATTGCTCTATAACAGGTTCAGTAGTAGTGTGGTTGCCGTCTGGTGCTGCTTGAAATACCTTGTTATATTAAATGTACATAGCACTGAGACATTTTGTACATGATATCCTACTCCTTCCAAAATGGTGGCTTACCATATTCGTCGTTTAGGAGATTGAAACATCTTAAATAACCCTGCTTCTAACCAGGGTTGTACTTTAATCTATAATCACAAATTCGTGGGAAAAAAATTTTATTTTTCCTTCATAGACTTTCATTACATTTTACGAATTTTCTAATAAAGAAATCTTTTTACTCATAATGTCTTACAACTTGCAAATAAACTTTTACTTTTTACTACGAAAGATTGTAGGGTATGTACATTGACTTTGCAAGGTACATATGTATTTTGCTAAAAAACAAAAAAAAATACCTTCGCATGCAGCCAACGAATCTTCAATATACTGCCATTACTGCTCTTCTCTTAATTGTTCATTATTGTTATTGTTTTTTTAATTTTTTGTGTAAGCTTTTAAACTTTTGATTATTTCTTATGAATTGTATTCTGAATTAAAATATATTTTTATCACTTTGTTGTTTTTGTTTTTGTTTTCTTTTATTTATTATTTTATATTTTAGCATTGATTTTAATTACTCTTCATAATTTTAAATGAATATTCTTGTAGGGTTTAAAGATCTTTTATGTTTTAAAACTTTGCGTTTTGTTTCTTTCAAAGTAATTAAAAATATTAAAATTTTTAGAATATCTTTTCTAATTAAATGGTAATTATATAATTATCTAAAATTAATTTTTTATTTTATCTTTAATCAAGATTTATGAAGAATTTTTAAATGAAAAAAAATACTTTAGTTTTATAATTCATCAAAATTTTATCTTTTAACAAAAGATTATTTACTATAAACAAATTATTTATGTTTTTAATAGATTATAATTCTCTAGATGAAGTTGGCGTAGTCTAGTATGTAGTGTGTTGGCTTATTAGACGTAAGGCCTCGGTTCAAACACCAGCTCAAACATCAAAACGAAAATATGAAAAAATATTTCTTCGGCGACTTCCTCTCAGCAGATTTCTGGCAAAAACTCTGAGTGTAAATAAAATTGCCATGAAGTTTCTCAAAAATCTGTCGTTCGGAGTCGACTTTAAACTGTAGGTCCCACCACTCATGTATAAAAATTAACGCACACAACATAAGTGGTGTAAGAAACTAGGTCGTAGTCCTGACGGAAGGTTTGTAGTAACCAATTATCTATGTAGACTGAGCTCCATAAGTGAGTCAACACTTTTGTTCTTAAGTATAAAACAGTTTTGTTCTTAAGTATAAAAAAAGTTCCTTTATCATGAACTGTTGTTTTTGTTTTAACATTTTATAAGTAATAAATAAACGTTTTTATTTTTGGAAATTTATTCGTCTATTCTCATTTACTTTTCTCGCTATCCTAAGAAAATGAATTATTTCAGTGGTGTTTACTCACTTTTGGCGCTCAGTGTATGTATTCAATTGAAAAGCAAAACAATTAAATTGAAAACCACAATCAAGGCACACTCACTTCTCTCAAATATAATGTTAATTTTAAGCAACTGGTTACACTGTATTTTATTCTATTTATTCTCTTATCTTTCTTTCTTTTTAAATTATTATTGCTTTAATTATTATTTTTTCTATCTCTGTATTCAAATTCAAATTGTGTTTATATACAATATTTATTACATGCCATTACCCATCCCATACTATTAAATAAGATTTATTTATATTCAATAAATAAATGAATAAAATGTTTACTTACCCCTGCTATGCGTTTATCCTCGGATGGCACTAGTGTCGGATGATATATACCATTTGAAATATCACCTACACGACTTATACGTCTTAATAAGCGTATCATACGCCTTTGAGCCGAATTCTCATCAATAAAATATTCATAACCATCATCGTTATTTAATGCTTCCTCTTGCAATACATCATGTTGTCCTTCTAGTAAGATTTCACCCTCATGTTCTTTTAAAGTTTCCGTCCAACTCTCTACATGAGATTCTGAGGGGGATTTTATAGTTTCAATAAAGTCGACACTATCATCGTTGGGATCAATAGTTGGATGATTTTTGTGTACTTCCTGTTTAAGTATATTAAATGCCTCTTTAAAGAAATAAAACGAAAGAACGTTTGTTTTTAGATTCAAACTAATAGAATGTAAATGAATTCTTTCTACCTAAAACTAATTTGTTCTTAACTTCTTCTTGACATTCCTTAATAAAATTCTCAACCCTTCTAGCGGTACGAGGTGGATTAAGGCATTTGGTCTTCTGTAAAATATGAAAAGAAAAGAAATATTGTATTAAATTGTGTAGAAGTTAAACAAAAGACTTAAGAAAGAAACATGTTATTTTGATTAGACGCCTTTTGCAAAGTTCAAAGTACTTTGCAAAGTATATTGACAAATTTTTTTACACTTTTTTTTTAAACTTTGTCTCACTTTTGCACGTTCAAAGCTTATTTTGACAAACTCTTGATATTTTGTAGTTGTGTATATAACCACAACGGTAGGCGACGAATGAAGAACAAAGCAATTTTGCGAGTACATTAAAGTGTGAACTAACCCCCGCTCGTTTTTCCCTTTTCTCTTACAAACTCAAGACTTTTCACATTACTTTTCAAAGTACTGATGCTGTGTATGTTAATTTTATACACAAGTAGCGGAACCTACAGTTTAAAGTCGATTCCGAACGACAGATTTTTGAGAAACCTCATTGGAATTTTATTTACTCTCAGAGTTATTGTCAGAAATCTGCTGAGAGGAAATCGCGGAAGAAATATTTTTCATATTTTCGTTTTGATTTTTGACCTGGGGTTTGAACCGAGGCCTCACGTCTAATAGGCTAACACACTACCTACTAGACTACGGCGACTTCAATAACATCAGAAAACTTCAGACTGCAAAAATCGATAGTTAGGTTAGGTTTGAGGATGTGTGCTTGCATTGGGACAAGTACAATTCGTCCTAGTAGAGAGAGAGAGAGAGAGAGAGAGAGAGAGAGAGAGATAGAGAGGATAGTGAAGGAGATATGGAAATTGGAAAAGACCAGAAGTAGGAAAGGAAGCATATAAGGGACGGAGGAAAAAAGATGGACCACAAACACACAAGACAGCGCGACTACATCCTATATGCCCTAGCACTTCTCAACCAGCTTAACCTATTTATGAATCTATGTAGAGGCCCAATTTCAGCTGTCGACAGAGAGTCCAAACCTTCGAAGTAGCCCGTGCTCAGGATACTTAACCTAATAAGAGGTGAACAGTTGCAGAGAAAGTGTTCGATAGTTTCCAACTTCTCCTCATCGTTCCAGATCCTTGTCAGCTATAATCTTGCAGTGTCCTGTAATGAAACTAATAATCAGGCTGGCCTTATCTAAGTAGGAAAACACGATAGTTACTTGTCTGGAATTGGGACAAGCACTAAATCATAATGAATTTTCGTCTATGATGAAGGCACATAATGAAATTGTATCTTCAAAATGGCAACAATGGGATCATTCTCGCGATGCAAAATAAAATCTTCATTCAATTGAATGACAGAAATACAAGCATTTAACCTGTTTTCTGTCTCCTTATAAGCATTTCTTGCTTTTCTTAGAATACAAGCTTTAGAGAACCCTTTCTAACTTTGAGAAAAATTCTCTGCAATATAGGAAAAGTTATGCACTGTATTGTATCATCGTATTAGATACGAAAGATCTATTGAACAATACTACTCTTCGATAGCTGGTTTGATTATAACGTCATATGGGTAAGAGCATGTCTTTGGACTCTGTTGAGGATTGAAGATCTATTCATGCTCCTCTACCACCTGTTGCATATAACCGAACCCTTAACTATTCTATTAACGTTTCCACAACATTTCTACTAACGTAAGCATACATACAGTTTGGTAGTTGAAGTATTCTGTAGGGATCAGTATGCTGATCGATCTTTACATACATACATACATAATTGGTCATTACAGCCCTTCAGTCAAGATTATGGAACTAGTTTCTCACACCACTTATGTTGTGTGTGTTAATTTTATACATGTCGACTCCGAACGACAAATTTTTTGAGAAACTTCTTCATGGCAATTTTACTCTCAGAGTTTTTGCCAGAAATCTACTGAGAGGAAGTCGCCGAAGAAATATTCTTTCACATTTTCGTTTTGATGTCTAACCTGGGGTTTGAACCGTGGCCTTACGTCTAATAAGCCAACACACTATCTACTAGACCACGGTGACTTCAGTGATCTATGTCTCCATTAAAGGCACTTTCTGTATCACCCAATCGCACCATAAGCCCTAGCGTTTTAATCAACTCCATATTATATTCAGCAGAAGATTGTTCATCGGCAATTGCTATCACATATAAAACTAGAATGACATCAATTTATTTTGATTCGAACTATTGAGTCAACAAAGTTTTCTGTAGATTGCAAACAGAACTTATTTAAAAAATTGGTTTCGAGAAAACCTCGTTTTTCATATTCTGCATAATGACTTTGCTTTCAGTATAAAGAGACCAAATTAAAATTGTTTTAGTTAGATAAGTTAGGAAAAAATTATCCGTTTTTGGTTCAATTTGTATAATTTAGCCTTATTTTCTAATTGAAAAGAGAAATTATGAATAAAGTACTCATAAATGGAAAGGCATTTGTTTAGTTTAGTAATAGAAGACATATACACCCAACGAATATAAAGCATTTATTATGTTATACCTGTTACAACATTTGTAGAAATTTTGTTTTCATAGATTATTATACAACGCTTGACTTTAAAAGTATAATTTTTACAATTACAACACACCTTATTATTACTTTGTATGTCATATTTACGATAACCGTATCCTTGTACAACTTCAATAAACACCAGTAAAGCGATTACGTTTAAATAAAATTTTTCAAAGATTTTCATTTTTTAACAGGCACCGAAAGCAACAACCTTTTTCGTTTAATAACTTTACGCAAATGAAAATGAAATTTTTCGCAATTTTCCAAAGTCACCCCAAAAAAAAAAGATAAAAAAATGTGTGAAGAAAATGTACACGGTAAACAACATTTTTTGTTTTTTTCTTTTAGATATCTGAACTGCTTGATTTGCTTAACTGGCTGGCTGGCTTAGTTGATTACGAAAATTTTCTTGTTTGTTTTTCACAAATTTTTTTTACTCTGGGTTTTCAAATTGTTGATAATTGACGGTCATCTATTACAAGATCTGCAAATTCATGCTGCCATACATGGTAAACGAACGCCTTGACTTTATATAAAAACAACAAACATTATATAAAAACACAAGTTGCATAAAAAGTGCAAGTTTTAAAATATGAAAAGAAATTTTTCTTCTTTTTATTTTTCTCATTGGAAGCTTGACAATGTCGAATGACTGAAAAAGAAACAAGTTGTATTACGTGCAATGATAATTTATGAAGAAAATAGCTTTTTCATGTCCCTGAGTGAAGTATTTCAGTGGCAGACAAGTTGGAAAACAAGATATTCAAATAAAAAATTCATTTTATTAGTTAAAGGAAAAAAAGGAATAATTCGTAAGAGATTGAATCATCAGTGTGTAAATAATTTAAATTTCGAAACTAGTTTTACGATTCGAAAGTTTCTTGTTTAAATTAATTTTTATTGTAAAATTAATTCTTTTGCACGTCGTAAAATTTATCCCTAAGTCGTTATTCAGGCTAAGGAAAACTAAAATTAAATTTTAAAACTATGAAATTTAAGTAAGTTATAAACTATAACATCAAATGCTTGTTCTTAAAATATTTCACAGTACTTACTTGCCTTCATTATCAGTTTAGATTGCTCAAAAGGTGCTCGGATATCGTCGCATTATCACTTTCGCTATCTCCTCTTTCTCTATATCTTTTCTGTTTCGTCCTTCTTATTTCCTTCCGTCCACCAGGACGAATACAATGGATTAGATAACCTCTGGGTATTGTACACGTAAACATTATCCAAACTAGACTAACCTAAACCCACTTGCGTTCATAAACCCAGTGATTTTTATATTATTCTACAAAGAAAGAAAAATTTCCATTAATATTGTATTTTTATAGACAACTAGATGTCTGTTAGTTTCGTGGCGCCCGGTGGAACAAGCTCTAGGTCTAAAGGGGTGATTAACGATTGTCCGGGTATTGTCCGGTACGCGTTATTTATGTACTTAGGTACCTCCAGGTAGTTGGACATGTGAATGATATGGCGGCAAAGATGGAGAATCCAAAACCTTTCGGAACACTTAAAACCGAATTACAGAAGTGGTCTCATATATCTCATAGCCACTCTGGGACTACACAGGCATAGAAAAGACTATGAGCTTGGGTAATCTGGGTAGTTTTATTCTAATAATAACAGGATTATAGGAGTCCATAAGAGGCACTCGATTGTATAGGCGCATTTTAGCCGCAGGTCTTTTGAAGAATACAACGAAAGGATGGAGTATTTTCTTTATTATTGTCCCGCTTTTCTCAACAACTCTCTCAACAATTTATGGATGACCAGACATTACTCTTCTAAAAAGTGTATTTAAAAAGGTGAAGGTGTCCACAATACGAATTTTTTGTAAAATTTACGTGATTAGTGCAAAACCACTTTGATAGTTACACAATAGGCAACACGATGGTTTAAAACATGGGTCTGCTCTTATGGATGGTTACCTACCTACATATGCATATATCTACTCCCCAGGTAGCTTATATCCAAAACAGCCAATTTGTAATATGGCGCTCGTCCCTCTGTAAAAGAGTAATGATTACGCATATCAGTCACGCATTTGTGAAACCCAGATTACCAACGTCTAAAGCTTTCTGCTAAAAATTCCTGGCGCTAAAACCCGATATCTTTTACCATCATGTCGCGTTATGTTACGTTATCACAATAAATTGTTATCACTGCGCAAAAATGTTTGATTGTTTTCACGATTAGAAGCGTATAACCACAATTTTATCTCTCTTAATTTAAGCCACAACCATAATTTAAGCGTTACACATTTTTATATTGAAATAAAACTTCTCAGGCATTGCCAGTCTAAAATCTTTTAAGCTCAAATTTATATATTTATAGTTTCGAGCTTCTGCTTATATACTCAATGCTTTTTAGCAGTCTCACAGCATTGCCAGATTGAAAAATAATGTATCATTATTACGTCTAATAGTGTTTTCACACCAAAATTTAAAATCTGATTTTATCATTAAAACCATAAACAGCTGATTTTGCGTTCACACTGCAAGTTTTATTAAAATTGGTTTTAAATTCATGACATTTATGACTGCGAGAAAAAAATTTTATGAGCAATATGCCTTATTTCATCTTGATATATTTAGCTTCTGACTTACCTTTCGCACAAGAAACTATATTCATTGTGACCATAAACAACACACATTTCGATTAATAATTAAATATTTAAAAATTTTTAAAATTTTCATTGAAGAAATTAAAAATATTCCAAATTTTTCCTTTTTTAATACAAAATAAATGATTATTTACATTTATTTATTTATTTACATTTGTTTTTGTTTTTATCAGCTGTTTTCAGGTTTTCAGAGCTGGTAGCTCTGATTTAGTACATTTAGTACATCAAATCAAGGTTGTATTTCATAAAACCAACTTAAAACCAATTCAAAAAAGGTTTTATTTTGGTTTTAACGCAATAATTTTGTATGGTAAAATCAGGTTTTATTTTTGGTTTTAACGTTAAAACCTACTTTTGCGTTAAAACCACTCGGTGGGAAAACACTATAAAAAGGAACAGTAATAAATAATGTAGAATATCTTGGAATAAATGTTAACATAGGTTTTACCACCATTTTCAAAATTTACATCTGAGCTATGTATCGAATAAAGATGAATTTCAGTTGTATTATATACGCTTTACTTTTAAATAAATTCTTATTTCATTTTGCTTTGAATCTACAGGTTTTTTAGTTCAAATTATGAGCAGTATTAATTCCCACAAATGAAAACATTTACTTCAATAAACCCAAAATATAATTTTATTAGTTGTGTATATACACACAGCCAATCCTCAAAAAGAATAAAAATTTCTTTTTTTTTTTTTCATTTCAAAATAATAAACCGAAATAATAAGAAAACACTCTTCTAAGCTCTTAATCACAACGAAAATTGGAATTAAGATTATTCATTATATTAAAGCTGTTTTTATTTTTGTTCACTGCTTAACTGTATCTTCTTAAGGTAACCCCTAATTTTACTTTAATTAAGAAATACATATATAGATTTTTAATAACTATTACATCTACAATTCAAAATCTAATACTTATGAAAACTCAGTCCAAAAATGTCGAATAAACGAACTAGATTATCATTAAATACAACATTTACTGTATTGATTGACTGTTTTCACGATTATAGGCGTATAACTACATATTACATACATACATAATTGGCCATTACAACCCTTCAGTCAGGATTACGGCCTAGCTTCTCACACCACTCATGTTGTGTGCGTTAATTTTATACGTGAGTGGCGGGACCTACAGTTTAAAGTCGACTCCGAACGACATATTTTTGAGAAACTTTTCATGGCAATTTTTATTTACTCTCAGAGTTTTTGCCAGAAATCTGCTGAGAGGAAGTCGCCGAAGAAATATTTTTTTTTTTCATATTTCATTTTTGATGTCTGACCTGGGATACGAACCCGGGCTTTACGAATAGTAAGCCAACACACTACCTACTACACCACGGCGACTACTATATATTTATCTTTTTTAATTTAAAAACGTTACATATTTTTGTATTAAAATAAAACTTCGCAGACATTGCCAGTCTAAAATCTTTAGAGTTTAAATTTACATTTTTATAGTTCCGAGCTTCTGCTTATATACTCATATTTAGTGCTGCTTTTTGGCAGCCTCACAGCATTGCCAGATTAAAATAAATAATGTATCATTAATTCGTGTAAAAAGGAACAGTAATAAACAAGGTAAAGTAAATTATCTTGCAATAAATGTAAAGAATTTCAATTTCTTTATATTATAGCATTGCTAGGATAGGTTTTGCTACAATTTTCAAAATTTACATCTGAGGTATGTATCAGATAATGATGAATTTAATTTTAATTAAATTCTTATTTCATTATGCTTGGAATGTACAGGTTTTCCTGGCCTAAATTACAAGCAGTATTAATTCCCACAAATGAAAACATTTACTCTACTAAACCCAAAATATAATTTTATTAGTTGTCTATATACACACTCATTTGCCTAGCCAATGCTCGGAAAGAATAAAAACTTTTTATATTTTTCAACTTCCAGAATAATAAACTGATATAAGAAGGAAACTCTCTTCTAAGCTCTTAATCACAACGAAAATTGAAATTAAGAATATTAATACGTTAACATTGTTCTTTTTTTGTTCACTGCTTAATTGTGTCTTCTTGAGTTTACACCTAATTTTACTTTAATTAAGAAGTATAAAGATTTGTAATAACTATTGCATTTACAATTCAAAATCTAATACTTAGGAAATCCAGTCCAAAAATATCGTATAAACCAACTAGATTATCATTAAATATTATTTAATACAATATTTACTTACTAATTTAATTTCCCCTTCTCCAATAAACAACGTTTGCTAGAAAAATCTGTTCCTTTGCCATGTGCTTTTATAATAAGAAGTGGCAACACTATTCTCAGAATTTGACAGCGCTAACAAACGGTCTTAATTGTTCCTCGATTTGTGGTACAAGCAAAATTTGCCTTGCAATTCGTACTCAGGTAAAAAAATTAAACATTAATAATTTATTAAAGTTCATTTATTTAATTATGGTGAAAACAAGGCTAATGTGTAGAATATTTATTAAACAAACAGATTTGCATATAAAATAAACGATTTACGTGAACAAATTAAATTGAAAGCATTTCAAAAATCAGGTCAAATGACGTGTGGCTGTGTGTGTGAATGTTGAGAAATATTTATTTTTGAAAAACAAAAGTTGTGTAATAAAAAAATATGTTTAAAAAATTACTATGGATTTGCGAAATGTGTTAAAAAGTGAACAAATTATTAAAGATTAATTGCACTTTTGTTAGTGAAAAAGGGTTATTCTATATGCAATGAAATTATGTAATTTGTTAGTGTGTGGGTGCGTGCGGATTTCTTCATGTGTTCACAGAGACGAGAGTCTCTTGCTTTGAATGCAATTTATTGCGGGTGGTTTTTCTTCAGTGTTCCAGAATAATTGATTAAAACAAAATATTTGTTTTTAACAAATAATTAGCTTCCATTTCTCAAAATTTAATAACTTAAGCATAAAATTTGCCAACAAGTGAAATAAGTGTGTGAGAATATAGTGGAATATGAGTATGCGTCATCGCATTCTGTGGCTAAGCCAGTATGACGTTTAATTTGATCTGTCGGAGGGTTTCATTGAAATGTTCATTTCAAATATTACTATCACGTGTTTTTGTTTAATTTCTCCTAAAAATATTCACGCTTATCAAATACCTCGTGTTTATTTCTGCCAACGAATTGCAGATTGTCCCTCTTGTGCATGTAGAAGAAGTCATGAAACCGGTATTATTCATTTAGGGGGCTTGGCCTTAGTTCTTGTGCAATGCCATATGCTTGCATATACTGCACCGCGTTTATTAGCTTTTTAATTCTCATCATACACTACGCTCTATGTTTTTATTTTGGAGCGATACCAAGTGGGGGCTCGTCTTCCTAACGCCTTTATTGTTTGCCATAAATCTTGTGATTATAAATTATACTTATAATACATACCCGCTGAGAGAAAGCTGCAGTTGTTGGAAACATGTATTCATTTAGTCCGTTTTATGTGAAAAGTATGTATATAAATCAATAAATTCTTGAATCGTTGTCCATCGTTAGCTGTCTGCTAGCTTGAACTAAATTTTTTTTCGTTTTCGTTTCCGCTAATATTGAATTTCCTTTTGTTGTATAAAACAGTAACAAACTGGAAACATGGACAATAGTGAGTAAATAATTTTTTTATGTTTTAAATCATTTTTAATTGTTTCAAATGACAGCTTTCTTGGAGTAGAATGCTGCTGGCAATTACTTATTGAAAATACAGATTGGGGGAAAAATGTGTTGTCTTTAAAATCAATTTTCTATTGTTTCAAATAGCAGTTATCTTGGACCACACCGTTTCTATAAAACACAGTTTTTTTTCTGTTTTTATTACTTATTTGACAGTTGGTATTCACAAGATTCTGCTGAGAGGGAGGCCGGAATTATTCATTCAACATAGTTTCCAATGCATATCGCAAATTCTTATCGAGGTGTGTAGTCTGCTTTGGAAAACAGTCTTCTTCAATTAGCCGTATTTTGTTCCTATTTTTCGTTTGTTGTCGAATGTCTATTTCCGAGTCTATGATTTCCTGTCAGTCTCATTAAAACATGTTACAAAATCTTCCTGACTACCGATCATAGGTTAGCCATCACTTGCTTTCTGTTATCGCGATTCTTACTATGAAAATACTTTTTCTCTCATGGCTTCGCTAGTGATGCTTATTGCCTTAATCCTTCTTCTTTCTTAATGAGGTAGGTAGTTGCGCTCCTTTATTTTTGCTGGCGTAGCATAAAAATTACCTGTACGTCTAGCTAGCGTGATTTTTATCAAAGTGAAAAAGGTGTTTTAGCTTTGTTTAATGCAGTTACAATTAAGAATGTTTGAAGACAAAAACGAATATAGAAAAATATGACTCAGAAATTATTAAAGAAAGAAACAAAAAAAACTTAGCGGCTGTGTATGTATTTAGTTTTTTGAATTTCGTATGCAAAAATCAGTAACATGCTGAACCGAAATTCGTATTGCTTATTACAAAACAGTATCAATAGGTAGTAGAAATTGACACGTTTTGAAAAGATTTTAAAACTATTCTTAAAACTTAAGTTTTATGACGTAAAGCGTTTCATGACATTTTCATTTTCTAAATATCAAGTGCTATTTTGTTTTATTAATAGAAGGAGAGTGCCAACCGAATTTGCAGCTATGGTATCGTATCGAATTTGATAATAATTTCATAATATTGATATTCTTTCGTTTTTAAACCCTAAAAGTAATTAAAAAACACACCCATATTATAAAAAATTATCTTATCGTTCCATAAAAGAAAAAGTGGGCATTTCAAGGTCTAAAAAGTTGAATTTGGAAACAAATGCTTAACCAGTATACAATGCATATATATATTGATTATTTATTCATTTTATGACCAAACGAGTCTTTAATTACATTTTTTCAAATTTCAATTAATTGCCTTGCGAATTGAGAGCCAATGTCCAAAAATCTATTGGCTATTACTGATAAATATTAATCTTTCAAAGCTTTTTTAATGATATACAATTTGCTCAGAAAATTATCGAATATTTATGTATTTAAACCATTTGTTTGTAGTTTTCAATAGATGTTAAAAAAATAAAACAAAAATTAAAATTTATTTTAAACTAGCTGTACCCTGCGCATGTTGCTGCGCCACCAACAAAAATAAATTTGAAGGAAAGACATTAATTACACAAATATCCAATTAATTTTAAATCATTTTATGGATTTTGTTTCCCGTTGTCCAGATGATTCAGACGAACGGGCCTGAGTTGTACGCATTCGATCAGTTTCTAATCTCACTTGTCGTTGTTCAAGTGATTCATGCGAATGGGTCTCAGCGGCTTGTACTCGAAGATTTTTCAGTCTCAATGCTTCTTGAGGTGTAGGTCGACCAATTGCTCGTCGCTTTGGAGGCATGATTGCTCGGGAACGACGTGAAAAATGCGTTTAAGTTTATTAGAATCTCACAATGTACCCAATCCAATTGAACCCAACAGCATTTTCAAAATTTTTCTAAAATTAAGATGTTTAAAACTTGTGATTGACATTTTACGGGAATGAGTTATACCAAATGTCATTAAAATCATAAATAATGAATCCTAAAATGTCTGGTATTTGTACGATCAAGACATGATCAAATGCATAGTTTGCGATTCAATTCATTTTGAATAATTCTCAGTAGCGCTATCTATCGGAAATTAATCGCACTAACTTAGAAACTTCCGTCGACTTATGCGCAACAAATTTACTAAAGATCATAACATGATTAAATGCACAGTTTACGATTTAAATCATTTTTAGTAATTTCCAGTGGCGCCACCTGTTGGAAATTGGTCATACCAACTTAGTAACCTTCCCCGGCTCATGCGCAGCAACTTTGCTAAAGATCATAACATGATTAAATGCATAGTTTACGATTCTATTAATTACATACAAACAAACATTCATTTTTATATATATATAGATAAACAAAACATGACGCTGTCTTAAGGTCATACTAATCGATCAATTAGTATAGGCTTTGTTTGGACTCATTGAAATATTTTATATTGACAAATTAAATAAAAATTATTTACGTATACGCTCTTTGTTATTCGATATGCTTCTAGTTTCAAGAATTCCTTTTCTGAGTTGTAAGTAAAATATAGTATATAACCTAAAAAACAAACAACCAAATAACTAAATATATTATGGAAAGAATATTACAATTGGTGTCATTTTTCTTTTTACTCTTGGATTATGTAGGACGAGCCTCTCTCAGGGAATAGTATTGAGAGGAAAGTACTTAATAGAGAATAATAAATGAATACAAATTTCTTTACGTATGAATATGAATAACATAAACAACTTCCCAAACACTCACTTGATGCCTAATGTTAAAAGAATGATGAAATTCCCCAAAAATTTATATTAAACTTACTACGTCATCAGTTCATAAGAAATACCCGAAAAAATATCTAGCATGAGACGTTCATTTAAATGTCTTTAACAAAAAAAAAACCATCATGTCTTGATAAAGAAAGAAAAAAAATAATTTCTTTGGCTTTTATGCCCAATTTACTCATTTTATTTATTTGTTTGGTCTCTTTAATAAATTTATTTTGTATGCTTATCACTACTGTTGACGAGAGACTTCATTATTAGGTGAGTGTTTGCAATTCATTGACTAACATGTCTAGTTGGTGCATTGAATAATCAGTCAAAATAAATCAAAAAATATAATAGTTTCCGTTTTACACTACACGTTAGTGTGAAATCAAACTACATGTTGATCAACATGTCCGCCAACAAGTCGAAATAAATATAACTCTTTTGAAAAAAAAAAGAAACAACTTTCACCAATAATTTTATTTTAAGTTTAACAATATCAGATATTTTGAACAAATGATATGAAATTTTATATTTGTTTTGTCTTACCTTGTGTTTGCCGAATTTGTTTTTTCTTCGATCGTGTTAAACAAATTTATTTAGTCGATGATGGATGATACATTGTTAAAATTATATTTTTAAGTTATGCAACTAATATCTGCTAAAAGTTTTCATACTAAGGAGATTGCATTTTTTAAATTTTAAATTAAAAAGTAAGAAATTTTAGAATATCTTTTGCTGGAATTCCTTCTAAGCTGTGTGATTTTATATTGGTTTGCAATTATCGATATATAAGAATCATGAAAAATATTAATTAAATTATCAACGTTAAAAAAAATTAATTTTTTTTACAGTTACTAAACAAAAAAAAATGAAGGAATTTAACAATATACATTCCCATTATAATAATAGGTTTGTTTAAGATAAAGCTAGAACATTAGTAAATTCTTTACTTTGGTATCAACTTTTGGCAAGCTTTCAATATTAGACCGTTCAAAGACGTAGTCTAATTCCATCTTAGCAGAAATGATCCTTTTTAGTCATAACTATTCCATATATTTCCAAAATCGTTTTATGCTCTCTAAACAAAGCATTATATCTGTAGTTTTCGAAGAAGAAAAAAATTGAAGGCCCATATTTGCATATTCTCCTTTAAGCAACACAATATTAACTAAAATAAAATTCCAAAGAGGAATTACTACAGATTTATGTTCAACAATTTAGTGTTTCATCGTTTTATATTTTCTGAACAAACCGTTCTATCTGTAGTTTTCGAACATGAAGCAAATTTAAAGCATATATTTGCATATTCTCCTTTAAGCAACACAATATTAACTGAAATAAAATTCCAAAGAGGAATTGCTAGAGACGTGTATTCGTCAATTGGGTGTTTTACCGTTTTTTTCTATCTGTAGTTTTTGAAGATAAAACAAATTTAAAGCATATTCTCCTTTAAGCAACACAATATTAACTAAAATAAAATTCTAAAGAGGAATTACCGGAGTTATAGCAGGATTTTTATTATCCAATCAGATGTTTCTATTATTTTGAACACATGTGTATATTTAGAATAAAGGTGGGTAATAAATAAAATCAAAATTAATGAATATATAATTGAAATTTTCAAGTAACTATGTTGCTATCGGAACCAGGTTGTGTGAAATGTATTATTTTGGTTATACAACAAATACAAATACTTTTTTATTTACTTACCGCGGTGATATTATGACGATATATTCTAGTCAGTTATCAAAAACTGAGACTACAACGATTAAATTCTCATCATAGTCATAATAGTCAACACAAAAGTACAATACAACAAACGATAAATAAGAAGTCATGTGTTTGCAAATGGTCATGAATTAGAAAAAAAACATTTTTTGTGTTTTTATTTCTACCGAATATTTTTGTTTATTTTTATTTAACAAAATTTATCATATCTTGACTGGCTCTCCTCCTTCTTTCCTTTCTTTTATTTTTAAATTTCGTGCTTGTTGCTGTTGTTCTTCGTTTATCAAATGCCGTTCACAAACACTCTTTTATAATTTTATTTCGTTTTAGATTAATGAAATTCTCATAATATTTTTCAGTCGACGCGCAGCGCTTCCAACGTTAAGATCGTAACAGAAATTCAGTGTAAAAAATAAAGTAAAAGTAAAATATTTTTAATAAACGCGTCGCTGTACAATATTTTCATTTAAAATTTTATTTAAAAATATATATTTTTAACGGTTAGTAAATCAAAAAAAAAATCTATAAACAAATAGAAAATGTGTTTCAATATTGAATAAAGTAGTGTCATGAAAAATTAAAAAAAAATATAAAAAATTATTAACGCAGACCGTTAATAATTAAAAAATTCTAAATATTATAAAAATTTCCAAAATTTTGATGAATATTTTAGTTTTCTTTAAAAATGAAAATCGTAAATTTCAATATAATTATTATGTAACAATTATAAAAACGAATTTTATTCTGCTCATACATACCTTTGGTGAAACGTAACAATCGCTGCAGCTTTTGTTTTTTTTTAGTTTTTAAAAATTTAATAGAAAAACAAAATTAAAAAACGTAACAGCCTAAATAAATTAATTTTTTTTCTAGAATTCGTTGAAATCAAAATTGTTCTAAAAGATTTGCTTATTTTTTAATGTTTTTCTAGTTTCATGTGTACCGCATATGTTTGTATGTATTATACCACCTATAAAATTGGGTGATTGTTGTAGTGTTAGTGTTGTTATTTTTATTTTTCTTCATTTGCTATTTCCCTTGAGTGCCAACAAATGGTTTTCCATTTAGTTCGGCTTTTATATAATAACTCAAGAAAAATCGATTTTTTTTCTTTGGTTCTTCCTCTCTAATTGCAATTTATTTTGAATTTCTATTGTGGTTCCTGTTTTCTCGAAATGAATTCTATTGATTTTTGATTTTTACTTAGTATTCGAATTGAAAGTGTTTCTATGTCATCCCACTGCTGCACACTGGTTAAGGCCAAGGTCAATGGTTATTTACACTAGATTGTTTTGTATCAGCTTTTTGTTTGTGATAGTTTACTAACTTAAAGCGTTTATATTATCGTTTGGTTTCACATTATAACAGCTTTGAGATACAATCATACATTACATACATATCGACATTTAACATTCACGTGACTACATTGAAACATCGACGGGGAGTTGTTGTTTACTAATGACTTGTTTTCCGAGCTAAAATTTCCTTATAATAATTGTTATTATTTTAATTGTTTGACAGACTTAATATCTTACAAGTTGTTAATTTTGTAAGTTGTTTTCTTTGTAAACTGGGAGAAGTTGCAGATGTTCCCAATACGTTTCAAGTTCAAATTATAAATGAAAAGTTTTATTAACTAAATATCAATTTCATGCCGAAGTATTTTATAATATAGTTTTATTGCTGCAAATGTTTATGAAGAAAGATATTATTTAACCCTTTCATGCCCGAATTTTTTGGGCCAGAGCTAATATTTTTTTAAGGACATGTGTTTGTTAGTCATGACCTAAATATGAAGTGATATTAAATTCAGAGTCCTACGTATTCTGGTTTTACACGTTTTTAACCAAGCTTGTTTGCAAAAAAAAATCTTTTAAAAAATTAAAAATTACGGAATTTATGAACAAAAATGTACAATGTTGCCTATAGGCAACATCGGGCATGAAAGGGTTAAATAGAAAACGAAGGAGATGAGAGTTTAATATTCGTAGCTATTGCTCGAATTGCGTTCCTGTACTCATTTTAAGGCTGAGATTTAATTAAAAAAAAAATAAACTTAGTAAGGGGAATACCAAAAGATTTTATAACATTTATAAATTAAAAATATATTAACAGTTTTAATTTAAAAGCTAGAGTTTGTTAAAGAAATTTAAATAATTTACTTAACAAGAAGAGTGTGTTTTACTGTGTAGACTTTGGAGCAATTGTACAGCAATAATATTTTTTAATCATTTTGTTTAAAGTAATAGAAGATTTAATACTTATTTCCTTGTAGGCAACAGGTTTACCTACATATTACAATTAATTATTTTTATCTTAACTACAACATTTAACGCTAAAAATTTTTCTCATGCAAATAAAAAATTCGATTAAACTAAAGGTGAAAATTTTTCGAAAAGTTTAGATCAAAACAATTAAATTAGCAACAAATAATCTCATCTTTGCACGCGACAATGGTAATTTCCACAGACTATCACTAATACAAGTTTTAATTTATAAATGCATAAATTGTTGGTAAAATTTTTATTATTAATACAGGCACGAGTTTATTAATAATCTCAAGTCCAAAATATTTGAGCGCTTCTGATCTATATAACGGGCGGGAATGTATTGCATTTTTATAAACAACAAAATGCATTAAAAATTTATAATAATTAATAGGACAGTGTTAAATACTATATGTTTAGATGGTGGCAATGGAACTGAAATCAAAGATAGCAACCAATATAAAATAAATAAACTTTGTCATACATCACATCATCATCGTGAGTTTTTTTTTTCTTTTGTTAAATAATAAACTCTCATCGATAAGAACATGTGATTTAAAACCAAAAAATATGTACTTAAAGAAAAACAAACATTAATTTCAGAAAGCCACTAAAATCGCAACACACACTTAGTGTGGGTTATCATAAATACTGGAAAAAAATGCTAGAATTGTACTCTACCCTACAAAAAAAAAAACGTCTGCCAGAATTGTCATAAATTTTTAATTTTTAAATTTTACTTGTCATATTAAATTCATTGTGGCATTAAAATCAGTTTTTACTAGTATGACCGATTTAGAAATATTAAAAACAATTGTTTGTATTTCTCTATGCTTTAATCAATGTGTTATTGGGTTTTCTAATTTAATCTAATTGTTTTGTATTTATTTTAAACATTTATACTAATTTAGTTAGCAAAAAAAAGTTATGAAAATAAGGTATTTATTTAGCTCAATCCGCATAAACTTTATTGACGTCACAAATTATGAAACTGTTTCATAGAATTTCAATTTCTTTTTTATCTAACCAAAGTATTTGCATAATAGTTTTATGAATATTCATTGAAGTTTAAAATTTATTTAAACATACAAAATATTTTCTAAAATACAAAATGTTTTTTTCTAAAGTACTGGCTGGCATTGACGTACGTATGTATGTTTTATTGTTTTTGTTTTTTGTATACGATATGATTCATTAAACTTTTACTTTTTCATGTTTCCAGGCAAAATAAATATATATTTCAGGTTTTTAAGTTCGTTTACACTCTGATATCAATGCAATCATGATATTGTTTTAAATATTAAATTATATGAACTTAAGTTCATTAATTTGTGTTTTACTTTGTACTTGTTTTATAAGAGCACAGACATACTCTAAATTCTGAGTTATTTAATGCAACTTTAAATCTCCCTATATATTTTTAGTAACAAATCAAAATCGAAATAATATTAAAATAAATATAGGAATCTACGTCACTAGACATTTGAAATGAATTCAGTGTAAACAATAACCGGTATTTTCGCAACTTTGATGAATATCAAAACGCTTTACAAACAACGGAATTGTGAATTTTGTATAAAGATTAGATAAAACATAGAAAACATTGTTGCTAATTCATTATTCATTATGCGGTCTCTTTTGCTTTTTTCGGGGAACTCAAACTAATTATATGAATGAAAATTTTAATCCACTTTTCCCACTTCACGTGATGACGTTTTATTTCTACAACTCTATTTTTATTTATTTTTTTTTCTTTGATATAAAGTTCTAGATAAAAATAAAATAAATTTTTTATGCTGCTTAATATTATAAATATTTTTCATGAAATACGCAATTTTGTTATTGTTCGGAATACGTATTGTTTCCAGCTATATATATTGGTTTGCTTTAATTTCAAAACAATTAAAATTACTTCTTATCGTAAAGGGTAATTGCGTAAATAAATATCGCCGTGATGAAATTACTTCTACTAAGTGCTTGTTTGACTTGTCAGTATAATCTGAGAATACTTTAATTGTTAAATTAAACTTGTCTTAATAACACAAAGTAATTAAAAACATCAAGTCAAAATACTAATTAAAGGATTTTATTCTTATTATAAATTACATTTAACATTTAAATTTAAACATTTTAAAATTTTATCATATTTGCAGTTGTAAATTCAAAGCCAAAATGCATAGAGCTAATACAGCCTTTAATTTGGCATTGTCGCCGATAGCACATAAAAATTTTGCAACATGGCTTTTAAATGTTTCCAACAAGAAGGTAAATATTATTCACAAACTAAATGGCACTGAAAAACAAATCTGTGTACATTTTCATATTGGTTTTTAGATGGTTAAAAATGCTATGGCTGCAGCTGCAGTGCGTTGCTATAATTCAGCTGCTGCTGAACCATTTGCTAATGGTACCACAGCTTCCTATGTAGAGGAAATGTACAATAATTGGCTTCGTGATCCATCATCGGTCCATACAGTAAGATTTTTATAAGATACATACATATGTTTTCTGTATGAGAATACTAATAAAGAATTTTATTATTTTAGTCATGGGATGCCTATTTCCGCAACAACTCATATTGTGGTCCCCCAAATCTAGCTCCTCAACAATACAATACTCTGCCCGTTACAGCTTATGCTGGTGGCATGGTTGGTGGTGCAGCTCCTGACTCAAAAACAATTGACGATCATTTAGCTGTGCAGGCTATAATTAGAAGTTATCAGGTATGTCCACTTTTCAGCTAAACCGTTTTAATAACTTATTTTGTTAAATTTAATGGGGTTTATTATTTTGATTATAGTTTTAATTAATTATTAATTTGTTTTGAAATTAGTTTTCTAATTGTTTCGAATTTATTTTATTTAACCCTTTTATTTTATTCTCCTATAATTAGATATTTGATACGTTTTGTGATTAGTTAGCTTTATTTTTAAATATGAAATACTTTTGTTTTTGAAATAATGAACACTGGAAATTATTCAGATAAAAAAAATCGTACTTACAAGCTCCCTTTTATTCTAATTAATATAAATATTATTTCCAAATCGTTATCTTTGTGGTTTATTAAATACAATACAAAAATGTGTAAATGTAGACAATATGTTTACAGTTTTGTTTTAATATGCTGGCAATATTAATGTGTCATTCAGTTTTCAAGTTTTCGACCTTGATTTTTTACGATGACGAAATAAAAAGCCTTTTTTTTGCATTCGTACATTCTTATTTCCATTCTATTTCCATCTATATTCCATTCTTAAATCCAGTTGGGCAAGGTTAATATTTATTTCGCTTAGAACTCTAAATCCCAATAAATTTCGAATGCAATCCCTTTTTAATATTCTTGAATTTTTCTTGGAAATATACTTCTTTGTTTTATTTTGTGGTAAACAAAATAGTTTCACCGGTATCTTGCATGCACGTTTTGCTTTCACTTATACTCCAACCAGAGTATGCAATTTCTCTATATCTTCAGATAAAAATATTTAAATTCTATTAAAAGTATTACAAATCCCTATCTTTTAGTTAAAAAGATGATTTTTATGATTTATAAACAAGTTTATTTAGAATTTTTTTTTACCTCACAATAATCTACATTTACGCATTTTTGTCCCTCACTGTAAACAGTTAGACCATCGACTATTTTTCATGGCTGTTTTATTAGTATAGTCTTATCTCTGAATAATTTCTACTTAGGTTATAATATCACTTTTCAAACCTGCTATAATATTTTAATTATACAAGATTTAACAAAATATATTCACCTTTACACATTGCAAATATCTCAAGTATAATAAATTAATAAAATTTAGTTTTATATTGTTTAATTGGCACATTAAGATCACAAACATATACCGAAATTGTTTTCTAAATTTAATTACTTTAAATTACTAATAACAATTGGCTAACAAAAAAGAAATTTTTTTATGTTTGTTCAATAATTTGTTAAAATTATATACATACACTATATACAGTACAAAATCAATATGTACCCACCAATATCCTTTTCCTTATCAAAACCAAATGTTCATAATAATCTAACTTACAAAACAACATTATCCCGCTATTCATAATTATTGTTTTATATCCTGCTACCACCATTGTGTTCATAAAATGTAGGCACGTGGTCATTTGGCTTCTGAATTGGATCCCCTGGGAATTCTATCTGTTGAAAAGATCAGGGGTAAGGATGGTTTTTCCCGTCGTGCAAATGAAGATGTTTTACGTCAGCATTCTGGTTTTTTGTTTGGTAATTTTCTCATTTTACTTTAAAATATTATATTCGTTTTTCTCTCTCTTTGGCAACATGCACAGAAAAGAAAACGAACGAATAATATATTTAAACTATAATGAAATTCGGAGTGTTATATTTTATTATCTTAGTTAAAAATAAAAGTAATTGCAATTAAACTGTAATAAAAGACTTACAAACATATTTAAATAGCAGGCTTTTTTTATAAAGATTTTTCTAGATTTTAAGTGTAGTTAAGGTTGTGGTCTTTTCTATTCCTTTTCACTCTATATATATGGTTATTAATATTTCTTTAATTATAATGTTACTTAAATTGTTTTTTTTTTTTTTTTTGGTAATTTTTGTGATTTTCCTCTTTTATAACCCCATTATTATTGATGTAAACTAACACTATATTTAATGTAAATTGCTTAATTGTTCGTAATTTATTTTTTTTTTAATATTAGATTTTGTAATTAGCATATTTTCATACTGTATAACATTAATTTTTTTTATTTTATAAATTAACAAACTTAATGCTTATGACTTTCTTTTTTCTTTTTTTGTTTTAATGCTTTTTATTCAACTCGGTTATAACTTCAAAATTTATTTTAAAAAAATGCCATTCAATTTTCATATCTTCCAAAAAAATATAAACAAAAAAACATATTTTTGATTTTGAACGAAACCAAAACAATATATTATTGTTGATATTAGATTCGAGGCCATAACATTGCCCACCTCGATCCTCTTGAAATTAGTACTCCCGAATTGCCTGGCAACTCTACAACAAAAGCTATTTATGCTAATTTCAGTTTTGGTAAGTAAGTTTATTTTCGGTAGTTTCTTTGATTTAGATATTTCTTTGTATGCCTTCATATATATCCTCTTCCATTAAGTCAAATTTTTTTTTTACTATAATATTATTATATTCATATTTAGTTTCCTTAATTAGTTCTATTTGCCAATTTTTTTTGTAGAGTTATACCGTCCTCTCAATTAAATGCCTGAATTAGTATTTCAATGTAACGTATTTTGTCCTTTTGTTTATAATTTCTTTTTTGTCTATTATAAATTTTATGTTACATGCTCAACAGTTTGAAGGATAATACATGCATAAAGAAATATATTTTTTTTTTGCTAATATCATTCGTTTTTTTTTTTTAATCTGAAAAATTGTATTTCTCTCGATAATAATGGTGATAATAATTTGGTAATAATGATAGATTTTAGTAATAAATTTTGTAAATATTTGGTATTGGTAAATTTAAATGCAGTATAATCTTTTTTATCTAGACAGATATGGTTTCAGCTTTTATTCGAAATACTGCAGTTATTTCGTTCAACTGCAGTTAAATAAAATGTGAAACTAAAAATCCAATTCTGATGCTTTAATTTACAGTCTATTCATAACAATCTTAAAAATTTCCATTCCATTTTTAAAGTCTTTAATATTTTAGTCTGAAGTTACAGATTTAATTGTATTTTCATCGTTTTTTTTTTTTTGCTTTGACAGCAAATTTGGTTTGGTGTGATAATATTTGAAAATGCAGAGTTTAATAAACAAACTTTAATTCCGAATTTTAATTATTGAAGATATTGCATAATAATGATAAATTTATCATTATATATCTTTCGGTTAGGAACTTAATTCAATAGATTTACATAGTTAGTCTATAACGATTCAATCCAATTTCTACGGCTTAAAATCTTCTTTTCACAATCATTCAAAATCTTACTCCATTTTTAGATTTCAATTTTGCATCCAGCCATTGTCTGTCAAAATATGCACATGATAATTAAAGCATTAAATGAGTAATATCATTATGTCTTATTCTCTCCGGGTTTTTCTCCCTCTATTTCCAAAAAGTTTTATTTTCCTTGAATAAACCTTTTATTTTAAATTGCCAATTGAGATACTACAGCGTTTAGTCATTTATTCTGATAGATTATGAGTGATTATGTTTTAACTGCACGATAATAAAGTTGTACTGTAATATCATTAAATAACTTTATAGTATCTTAAAATTTATAAATCAAATTAATATACCATATATTTATTATGTATGTAGTGAAAATTATAAATTTTATTTTAAAAATACCTACTGTTCGAAAAGCGGTTTTCTTTTTATCATGAGAGAAAAACAATTTTGAATTGAAAATTATGTTGCTTCTTGTAAAACATTAGCATGCAATTTAAATTTCTTGTAAGCACACGAATCATAAATCCTGCACAGTTTTTTTTTTTTTTTTTTTTTTTTAATTCTTCTACGATATATATTTTTGCTTTTTTATGCACCGCAAGCAAATTTTATAGAATTAAGTATGCACATTACTTATACATACATTCATATGTGTTGAACTCAATAAAAATAATAGTAGAACTTTTTATCGATTTTCATGTACACCAGATGCGTAGAAGAGTTAAAGATAATAAAAAATACAATAAAAGAAAAATAATAAAAAAGCAACAAATGCATGATTAAATTTATATACATATTCTCCGAATTTCAAATAAAAATTTCGTATATTTAAAAATACTTTACATTACAAAAATATTTAAATTAACAAATATTTTTTTCTAAAATCCATTAAAATTGTAATAAATAGGTGAACATGATATGGATAGAGAATTTAAGTTGCCCAGCACAACATTTATTGGTGGCGATGAAAGACAATTGTCTCTCAGGTTTGTTTATTACCTTACTTTAGTTTTTCGTTGTAATACTGTTATAAATAATTTTTAATTTAATTTTATAGAGAAATTTTAAACCGTTTGGAAAATGTATATTGTAATAAAATTGGTGTTGAATTCATGTTCATCAACTCTTTGGAACAGTGCAATTGGATTCGTAAACGATTTGAAACTCCCGGCGTAATGAACTTTTCCCCCGAAAGAAAACGTTTAATTTTGGCTCGTTTAACTCGTGCTACTGGGTAGGTTGTTAACGCAATTGTTTAGTTCGCATTTATATATTGATGAGTATAATATTATGTTCTATTTTAGTTTTGAAGCTTTCTTGGCTAAAAAATATTCTTCAGAAAAACGTTTCGGTTTAGAAGGTTGCGAAATTATGATCCCTGCTTTGAAGGAACTTATTGATGCCTCAACTGAATTGGGTGTTGAATCTGTGATTATGGGTATGCCCCATCGTGGCCGTTTGAATACATTGGCTAACGTATGCCGCAAACCTTTGCACCAAATCTTTACACAATTTGCTGGTTTGGAAGCTGCTGACGATGGTTCTGGTGATGTAAAATACCATTTAGGTACATACATTGAGCGTTTGAACCGTGTAACAAACAAAAATATACGCTTGGCTGTTGTCGCCAATCCATCTCATTTGGAAGCCGTCGACCCCGTCGTTCAGGGCAAAACACGTGCCGAACAATTTTACCGTGGCGATCAAGAAGGCAATAAGGTTATGTCCATTTTGATTCACGGTGATGCCGCTTTCTGTGGTCAAGGTGTTGTATATGAAACGATGCACTTGTCTGACTTACCCGATTACACCACTCATGGTACTATTCATGTTGTTGCCAACAACCAAATTGGCTTCACCACCGATCCTCGTTTCTCACGTTCCTCTCCATACTGTACTGATGTGGCTCGAGTAGTAAACGCTCCCATTTTCCACGTCAATGCCGACGATCCCGAAGCCGTTATGCATGTGTGCAGAGTTGCTGCCGAATGGCGTAATACTTTCCACAAAGATGTTGTTATCGACTTGGTTGGTTATCGTCGCAATGGCCACAACGAAATCGATGAACCCATGTTTACTCAACCTCTAATGTACCAAAAGATTAGGAAACATAAGATCTGTTTAGATCTTTATGCTGACAAACTTATTGCAGAAGGTACTTGCACGGCTGAAGATGTAAAATCTGTTGCTGATAAATATGAAAAGATCTGCGAAGAAGCTTTTGATCTGGCCAAGAAGGAAACACACATTAAATACAAGGATTGGATTGATTCCCCTTGGTCTGGTTTCTTTGAGGGTAAAGATCCTTTGAAAGCATCACCCACTGGTGTGAAGTACGAAACTTTAGTTCATATTGGCAACAGATTCTCGGCAACACCACCAAATGCTGCCGAATTCGTTATTCACAAGTAAGTGTCCAATATAGAATGTAAATTTTTGTAGAGATTATTAATATTGATTTATTTATAAATAGGGGTCTTACTCGCGTATTAAACGCCCGTAAAACTATGGTCGATGAAGGTATTGCCGACTGGGCTCTTGGTGAGGCCATGGCCTTTGGTTCTCTTCTCAAAGAAGGCATTCATGTTCGTCTGTCTGGTCAAGACGTTGAACGTGGTACTTTCTCCCATCGTCATCATGTGTTGCATCATCAATTGGTGGACAAAGCTACGTACAATCCTCTTCAACACTTGTATCCCGATCAAGCTCCCTACTCTGTTTCGAACAGTTCTTTGTCCGAATACGCTGTACTTGGATTTGAACATGGCTATTCCATGACCAATCCTAATGCCTTGGTCATATGGGAAGCTCAATTTGGTGATTTCTTCAATACTGCACAATGTATTGTCGATCAATTCCTTTCCAGCGGTCAAGCCAAGTGGGTGCGCCAATCTGGTTTAGTTATGTTGTTGCCTCATGGTATGGAAGGCATGGGTCCCGAACATTCATCTGCTCGCGTTGAACGTTTCTTGCAAATGTCATCAGACGATCCCGATTATTTCCCCCCCGAATCTGATGAATTTGCTATTAGACAATTGCATGATATTAACTGGATTGTAGCCAATTGCACAACACCTGCTAATTTGTTCCACATTTTGCGCCGTCAAATTGCTTTGCCCTTCCGCAAACCTCTGGTACTCCTTACACCAAAATCTCTTTTGCGTCACCCTGAAGCTAAGTCACCATTCTCTGAAATGGCTGAAGGTAGTGAATTCCAACGCATCATCCCCGAAAAGGGTGTTGCCGCCGAGAATCCCAGTGGTGTTAAGAAGGTTATTTTCTGCAGTGGCCGTGTCTACTACGATTTAACTAAACAACGTAAAGATAAGGGCTTAGAAAAGGAAATTGCTATTGTTCGTGTAGAACAGGTATGTTTAAGCGAGACATAAACCATTACAGACAGATTTATAAAAGTCTCATACTTTATTCTTTTATTTTTTAGATCTCTCCCTTCCCCTTCGACTTGATCAAGGAGCAAGCTAGCACATACCCAGATGCTGACTTAGTATGGGCTCAAGAAGAACATAAAAACCAAGGTTGTTGGTCCTATGTTCAACCACGCTTCTTGACAGCCCTTAATCATAGCAGAGATATAAGGTGAGTTAAGGTTTTATTTTTTCTTTTCAATAGTTTAAGCTTTTGTTTTGTATTTTTTTTTTTAAGTTAAACAATTTTTCTTTTGCTTTTTATGCTTTTGGTTTAATTTCTGTTATGCTATCTTTGATTTTTTTTTTATTAATTTCCAACTTTCCTTTTCTTAAATATTTCTGCTGATTGTATACTAATTTTTTAAGTAACTTTTTATTACTGCTCCTTTCAAATAACCTTCTGAACTTTACCTTTCTTAAAGCACTTTATTTAAGGAGTGTATTTGTAAACGCACACAGTTGTCTCTATTGTAGTTAGAATATTATTATAGTTAATTATAGTTGTTTTCTTAACAATAGACTTTTATATTAAAAAATTATAATTTCAATGACATTTAAAATGGAAACAAAATTAAACTTCTTTTATTAAATTAGAAGTAAATAACAAACAGTGATATTTCTTGTATAGAATCCATTATTCTCCAAGTGTACTAAAATGGTTGTGGTTATCCTAAATAACCCAAACACACATTTTTAACATTATTTGCTATAAAATAATTAACAGCGTTATGAATTTTAAATACTGATGTTGCTTATATCACATTGTATATCAACAATTCCATTTTCTTTTATATTGTTTTTATCCCAATTGAGATTGTTTTCTCCCTCGTTCAAAAAAAAAAATAATAATAATTATAACAGTAAAATGTGTCACTTTAATTCGTCAATAATCAATGCAAAAAATAATATAAATGTTATGTTAGAGATTAATCAATGAAATTAATACATACGTAAATCTGTCGTAATTTCAAATTTATGTCATCGATCTGGAGAGTGATAACAATAATATTAATATACGCGATATTAGATAGTTTTGAAAAACGCTCTTCACTTTTTTTAAACAATTTAACAAAACAAAACTAAAACATGTTTCTGTAAGTACAAAAGTTCATTTATTAATTTTTTTTATTCACTTTGCATATTATTAATTACAAATTTTAAATTAATTTAATATTTGTTTTTAAATTTGATTTTTATTACATTTGTCGTTCTCCTAAAAAGGAAATTTACGAAATAGCGCAGTTCACGACTCTACTAATGAATTAAAATTAAATATAATTTTTTAAATAACTCATTCAGGCTTGGTTTATCGTAATTTTAACTCAATCACCTTAATAATACTTTTGTTTTGAACATCACTTGCATAAACTTGTATTACTCGCATAAGAGTACTCGACCAAGAGCGAAATAACATGTTGCTTAAGCCACAATTATAATTGCTTTAAAACATGTGTTACAGCGTTACTTATTTTATGCAATTACATCCTTTATAATAACAATATTGTTTATGTAATAAAGAATTTAAAATTCGTGATCAATCAGCCAAGTCCGTTTACTTTAGTTATTTTTAAGATTCAGAGAATTTTTTTACTTGAAAAAGTGGACGAAGCTAGAAAATTAAATCATCAATTACTTGAAAAATAACAGTTATTTTGCCATTCAAAATAATACTGAAGATACATTTATAGAAATGTCCCTCTGTGATTTGTAGCTAGGGCATGCATGAGTCACAATATTTGTGTAATAAAAACAAAAAGAACACCATTTTTATTTAAGTGATTTGTATAATGCAACAAGAGTTACGCTACATTATAGAGTATATTGTAATTTAGAAAAACCGTGTCATGGCTTTTTTCATTTTATTATTTTAATTTCTGTTTTGTTTTGTTAAATTAAAAAAAAATATCATTTATTTTATGTTTGCCAAAACAAAAATTTTTTTTTTTTTTTTTGTAAGCAAAATTTTATATACAACATGATTTCTATGTTCCAAAACCTAAACCCAGCCTATTTTGCATTTTATTTTGTTTTTGTGTGTGTATGTATTATTGTTTGTTGTTGTTGCAGCCCAAGTGATGCTACTTCCTCCTCTTCCACTACTAATGAAACCGAAATTGAAAATAAATCGAAACCCTGGTTAAGTCGTATGTTTACATCATCTGGCGATAGCAAGTCTGCTGATAATGCCTCAGGCAATCAACAGCATGCTAGTGAATATAATGATGTCAAGCATTTTGATTTGAAAAATGTTCGTCAAGATTTTAATAGACCCGCTGGTAATTCGGCGGCACCTGGTACGCGTATCTCTAAAACTGGACGCAAGATTAGGTGAGGGTTCATTTTCTGCAACTACTACTATTACTACTACATCTTCTGTTGTTGTAACGCATTATTATAGAAAAGAACGATATGCAAAGCAATTAGTATTAATTAGTGCTACTGTATATTATACATACATATATATCTACATTATCGTATACAAATTTATATATGTTTTAGTACTATTTACCAATTATTTTTATAGTATCAGCGACAAAAAAAATCCCTTTTTTATTTTCCTATACTACACTTTCTTGTCTTCCTTTCTATGTTATTGAAACTTATGTAAACCTTTTTTAATTGGCTGCTTTTTGAACTAATTTGTATTTAATTGGTTTTATTAAGGTTTTTAACTTTTTTGTTTTGCTATTCGTACTTACAAATTTTATAATTTTGTTACGCTTATTTCACTGTGATGTTTAACTCACTCTCATATTCTTTTAATGTTTTTGTTTTTCTCCATTTCACATTACTGCATGCCTAGTCCATGAATAATTTTATTGTTTATTGTTTTCATAATTGACGTTTCCTGCCTCGACGGTAGTATTATATAAAGTTTTAGCAGTAAGAGCTTTTAAATATTTTAAATCATCAGCATTTTTCATATATTACATTGCGCTATAATTCATATTATATAATTCAAAACTATACTTGATATTATGTTCATAAACTTGAATATGGTTAGAAGTAGTTAGTTTCTTACGCTTTTAAATATTGTTCGTAGATAATCTACATATCTAAGTGCAGTTATATAAGCTTTAAAAACAGATCTAAATTCTCTTAAATGCAATGTTGCCATCTGTTTTCTTGCAAACAATAAACTTAAGCTCCTATGTAGTTCAAACGAAACACATATAATTCCACACATACGATTTTTACTTTTTCAATACAGGCTCATCGCATACATTGCAATAAGTGCTAGGTACTGTTAAAAACATAAAAACATATTCTATAGTTGCTTGAATAAAAAATCGACATCACTTAAAAATATGCCATACTTTACAGCTTTTCGTCAATAAACGTGAAAATACAAATGCTTTTACGGAAATTTCCTTTCAGTATGAGGTTATAACCACCCCTTGTCGAAAGAGATAGTTTTATTGGTCACAAATTTATCTCAATAGCACCTTATTAAACTACGAGAATTAATAGAATTACTTTCACAACAACAAATTATCAAACAAAATAAACTATCATGCTCTTTTTAAAGCATCTCATATACATATACCATAATTTACTTGTAAATATCCACAATCTGAAACCGAAAAATTACTTTTACTGCCCTAACATTGCGTTTTTCTTAAATGTGCCTTTAGAATTAAAGAATAACACTAGTAAGCGGACAGAATTGTTAGGCCCTGTAGTGTTTGTATAATAATTAAAGGAATTATGTTTTAGGTTTATCTAAAAATTAATGTAAAAAACTGTAACGTCATTGGGAATAAATTTATTTCGCTAATATTTCTTACCTACCGTACTATAATAGAGACAATGTACTTTTTGTAATCTTTTAAATTGTTTTGGTTTTGTATATTTTATTTTTTTTTTATAAATTTATCATTACGTTTTTTACCATAATATAAATTCATTTTGTGTTGACACACATTACTTATTACTAATCTTCACCTGAATGCTTTTGTGTTTATTTAATAATAATTGCAACTGTTTTGCGTGTTTTTGTTTTGTTTTTGCAACAAAATCCACACCGAATAAAAAAACAAAAAAATTTTACTTCATTTTTAAATCTCTCTTAGCTATGCTGGACGTCCATGTGGTGCTTCGACTGCTACCGGTTCCAAGGCCCAACATATACGCGAATTGAATGCTTTGTTGAATGATGCCATCTGTATCTAAATGACTTAATGATGATAGATAATGTTTAAAAACATTATTATCGCAATCATCTACATACATTAACGATATGAATATTTTTAATAAACAAATTCTAGTGACAAACTCTTACGACTAAAATGGATCTACACGCATATATACATGCAACATTGAATATTTAAAAGAAATATATTTTTTTTTTGTAATACTAATTTTATTTAAATGATTATTATATATATACTTCACAAAAACACACACACATACATATATGTATACATATAAATATTTTGTCTTTGACAATTATATTCGTTTTTCGCTAGAAAAGAAAGAAAAAAATATGTTCTGGTAAAACGATCTTTAATTATTAGATGTTGAAAAATTGAAAAACATTGTAATTTAGTTTAGTTAATTTGTAAAACTAAGAAAATGTAGTTAAAACTTTATTAAACTAAAAATCTCCCCTTAAGTTTTAACAGTAAGAAAACAATTTTTTTAGCAATGAAGGCGTTTAAGAGTCCAACATGTAATCTGTAATGTGAAAACCGAATGCATAATGTTTATTTTTAATTATTATTTATTTTAAATATTATTTAATTATTAAAACTATAAAAAAATAAAAAAACACAAATAAAAAATTAAGAAGCTATTAATTTTTTCTTTAAGAAAAAATCAATACTTAACTATATTGTTTTTAAGAATGTGTCCAAGTAGTAGCGCATGTCAAAATAATTATCAGGGATTTATTAAAATGTATTTTTTTATTAACTTCATCATTATAATTTTATCTAATGTAAAAAGTAATTAATTTCATTTAATATTTTAGTTTAGTTTTGTTTCAAGTATTATTATCATATTTTGTTTTGTTTTGTTGTGTTTTCTCTCTGTCTTTATTTTCCAATAAAATCGTTGTGCCTCCTCTTTGGAAATATCCCTAATCAAGTCTACTTATTTCTTATTTCTACTATCTCTTCTTATTTGTTAAGGAATGTATGCAAACGAAAGAAAAAAAAATAAAAAGATTTCTAAAATCTTCATAAATTTAAACTACGTTTTTATAAGAGATTTTTTTTATACATATTAAAATAATACGTTATTAATTAGAATTATTTGATACTGATTATGTATTATCTTCGAAAGAAATACGTAAATTTAAAATCGTTATACCAATTAAATTAAATATTTGAGTAACAAATGTAGATTTTTTTTAGCTTTTTTCCATATAAATATGTTTGTTGTCTTTTAAAATAGCTTCCTGTATCCTTCGAAAACAATGCTGTAATTAAATTTATTGTGTGCACTGTACTGTCTACTATAATATGAAGATTCCACATTATACTTACCTTTGGACTTTACCTGTAATCTATTTTAGAAATCTATTGGTAGGTTTTCGTGAGAATTAAAAGGGAGCAATTTATTCCTTCGGATTCTTTTATTTTCCTTTACAAAAGTTAAGAGAAATTGTATAAAATTCTGAGAGAAAACTCCCACATGACGTAAGGAAATTTATGTAATATGTTTCTCTCATTGTTTCTGCTTTCGTAATGATTTTATTATGAAATAAGCAATACACAGCATGACCTCTTGTCTTGCAATTGAGAGAGCATATTGAAAGTGCATACAATTTTAAATGTATTATTTTACTCATATCACTGAGGACAAGAATAATTTCTATAAAACACATTTAAAGAATCTAGCAAGTTATTTTGAAAGACATAAAATGTTATATTTTTAAACTAAAAATTATTTCTTATTAAGATTGATAATATCCAGTTTCGAAGAATTAACACAAGTTGTAAAACAGTAAAGGAAGTATCCAAAATAATTTAAAGGAACTCTGTTACTTTGTTACTATCATACAAAATGACAGAATTTCATAGACCTAAAAAGAAAAATACAATGGCAACTTGTATGAGAAATATTGTATTTGAAGGATTGATGGCAAACCTATGAAAAGTAAAGACACCAACTTAATGTTAAACATTACGGAACCTTTACAACCAAATAACATTGAAATACTTACTATATATATCGTATTATTATTATATTATTAAAGAGTGATACATGGTATTGATATTATCGTATTTTATAGGTGAAACTAAAGGATCAGACAGTCATAAGACAGAATCATATATCTTATGCGTGAAAAAAAAGTAAAAGATTGAATTTTTGCATAAAACCAAATAAACATTTTCTACTATTTTATAAATTCCAAACGAATAAACAAGTTTAAATTAAATAATTGTTTCATAACCAAATAAATGATTACATACAAGATAACAGAATAAAAATATGTTATAATAGTAAACCATCATTTTCTTTTGGATAGTAGATTTTTTTGAAAAACTTGGGAAAAACTTGCACCATTTCGATAATATTTTTTAACAAAATAAATAACAAAAAAAATACTGATACTAGTTATAAGTGCACAGGATATTAATAAGAAAGAAATCCTATTAATAAAAATATTATTGAAAAAGTATACTTTTTTCTGATTGTTATTAATATTTTTTATTTTTTAATTTATTTATATGAAAGGCAGTCTCTCTCTTTTCGGCATGATTGGCAGAAAGTTTCCGAATATATATCTTTTACAAGCTAGCACTAAGAACTGCTTTGTTCTCTAGTTAGGCTTACACAACATATTTCGCTTGTCCAGTATCCAGACTATTTTTTAACAAAGCAAACTCTAATGAATTTATGTTTAGTTTTTTGTGTCTGTAATTTAGTTTTAGAAACAAAAAATAAAATAAGAGAAGATTCGAATGTACTATAGAAAATTGGGCGCAGGATATAAGCTGAGAGCCGGTTTAAATATGAAATTACACTGTGTACTAGTGAGAACCATTAAACATGTATAATGACTAATATAATTGCCTCCAAACACAAAAGAACGGAGATTCATGGTTTCCGACTTTGGCTTTAATTTTACGATTCTACAGCAAATTCAAACACATTCACCTATGCTGTATCTCAAATATCGTATCGCATATTTTGTCATAATATAGAGTAAAAGTCTCAGTTATTTCACCGACGAAAAAAATATGGTTTTAACTTAGAAAGAAATTTTTACTTCTTCCAAACCACTATCCGAACTTTAGAGAATATTAAGAATATAATCTATGCGCAGATAAAAAGGTTTCTAACGAAAAGTAATCTTCTAAGCTTGATAATATAAAGCAATTGTTCCCAGGTATTTATCTTCTACGCTCACTTGCTTGCTAGCTAACATTTTCTTTTTTGTCTGTATGTTACAATATCTAAAGTGACAAAGTGAAGCTAATAACTTCGAAAACTTTCATCCAATTGCAATACTTTGCTCGCTTTCACATATTATGGAAAGAATAGTTAGCCATCATCTTGTAGAATATCTTGAACCAAGCAAATAGCTCTGTACATAGAGAGCTACTGAATGGGTGCAGCAGTATATATCCAGTATAAAAAAATAGCTTTAAAGGCTAAATGTTATAAACTTCTGAAAAATATTAACAAATAATACAACTCTATTTAGTTATCGAAAGAATTCGTTTCTTTTATTTTTGGCATTCATAACAAAATATCATCAGGATACTTATTCAAATACGCCTTGACTTATTTTATTTGAAATGTCTTTCGAAAGTCGCTCAAATTTATAAATTAAAAAAAAATTCGAACAATATTTAAAAATTAATAAAAAAAAAAAGAATAAATTAAAAAACAAAATTTATTTGGTCTTTCGAAACAAAAAATGTTTAAATTGTACACGTTATTACAAAATTCGGCTGTTTTGTCATTGGTAAAAGCCTTAAAGTAAATTACATGTTGAAATCAAAAGCCATACTAAACGTTTTCCATTTTAGCCAAGATATAGAGGTAAAAGCAATTTAATAAACGTAAGAGGAGCTGCTAAAAAGGCAGCAAAAAGAAAAGATGCCGTTCAAACAGTAGTGGGTGATGGTACTAGCGCCAGTTATGTAGAGATTATGTATAATACATGGCGTCAAGATCCATCCTGTGTGCATCCTGTAAGTTATGCTAACGATAATATATATTTCATTCTACATTACAATTTTTTTCATAATAAAATTTTTTATTTTTTAAGTCTTGGGATGCTTATTTCCGTACAGGAGCATATAAACCAGTTCCAGCCTCAGCTCATGCGCAAAAAAATAAAGCATCAATATCTACGTTTTGCGCTCCTTCAAGTGCAAATGAGCAATTAATTGAAGACAACGTACAAGTTCATAACGTCATAAGAAGTTATCAAACTCGTGGTTTTTTGGTAGCTAATTTAGATCCTTTAGGCATAGTAACCCACAAAAAATTGGTTACAAAATCTGGTATGACGTTAAATGCAAATGAAGAGGTTTTACTACACAATTCGAAATTTTTCCAAGGTAAGCATAGATATCATTGATTCTCTGCCAAACTTAGATTAAAAAGTAAACTTTTCGCCTTTAGCCTGATCCAGATTGAAAACAGAGAGTACAAGAATGTATTGTATTAGAAAAAGATTAAAAGATTTAAAATCAATTTTTTTTTTAAATTTAAACAAAAAAGTGTTACATATTTAGACTCCTCGATTCAAGACAAAGTGCCTATATCAATGCATAAAATGTATTTAAAAGAAAAGACTTTTGTTAATATTTATTGCTTAATCTAGTATACTTAGTTAGAATGATTCTACTAAACTACAAACTTTTGCTCAATTATAATAGCTTCTCACTTATTGGCCTAAGTGAGTCAGTTATTAAGGATTGTTTCCTGCAGTCTATCCAATTGTTATAGTAGAGTAGCTAAGTCAACAAAACAGGTATCAGAACCTGGAGCGATCATCGCAGAATCTCTGCGACGAACGTTTATGCTTGATGTAATTGTTATTGGCTAACTTTCCATCACTACTCCCTATCGCTTCGAAAATGTTGCAATTCAAAAATAGAAATTTGGTCAACTTTCTTTTCTTGCAATTGGCAGGAAAACGACTATGAACTGCTGTAAAAGTGGAAATTTTGTTTATCTTAAGCGTTGTGATTAATTACGTAATTATTTAGTTTTCTTTTTTTTTAACTAATCACTTTAATTTAATTTTAAACATCTTTTTTAAATCAATTTTCCTCTTTATTTAAGAGGCCACACATTTGGATGATAAATTTAAAATGCCTTGGTACACTTACATTCATGGGGATGAAAAGGAGTTAAGTTTTCGGTATAAATTTTTCTGAATTTATATTTTACAACAGAATAATAGAAAAATACTGTTTTTAAAAGGGAAATAATCACACGTTTGGAGAGAATATATTGCGGTACCATGGGTATTGAATACATGTATATATTTGATTTGAAAAAGCGTGACTGGATACGTAAAAAAGTAGAACCTCCCGGTGCCATGAATTTTGATAAAGAAAAAAAGAAATTGATTTTGCAACGTTTAATAAGAGCCACAGGGTAAGTTACACATATAACTTAATGATTGTTCCTATTTATTTATTATAAAATTATTTTTATCAATCCTGCTATAGTTTTGAAAATTTTTTGGCCAAAAAATATGGTGCAGAAAAGCGTTTCGGTCTTGAAGGATGTGAAGTAATGATACCTTGTATTAAAGAGATTATTGATACTTCCTCGGCACGTGGGTGTGAATCTGTTATTTTGGGTTTGGCTCATCGCGGTCGCCTAAATACGTTGGCTAATATTTGTCGTAAACCTTTAACAAGTATATTCGCACAATTCTTAACATTACAGGCCAATGACGTGGTATGACAATATCCATAATTCATATTCAAAGACGAAAGGAAATCCATAGTTTTATTCGTGTAGTATAGACTTTATTAAGCACAGTTAGAATGATGTTATTCAGGTCTGAAACCCAGGGTTTTATTTGAATACAGTTATTCACCAAAAGCTGGGACAATGGGACAATTAAATAAAGTCCCATAAAGCCGAAGTTTGCACCTACAAAATTGATCGCTATAAATAGGAAATAGTGGTGGTAATCACTTGGTATTAGGTTTGGTCTGTAAGGTGTACGCATAATTTCCCGAAAATACAAGCAAGTCTTTTGGTGGCTTGATGTTGTATTAACGTTCAACATAATTTCTGCTTTATTGGCTGAAGTAGGTTTTTTTACTATTATTTCTTACAGATAGCCTGCCTGACTACATATATTGTTCCAAAATATAAAAGATATAAACGATTATGTATGGTGTAATTTGCAGATGAATGTTTAATACATGAGTTTTCCTAACTCGTATCAAAGTCCAAATAGTTCAATTCATTCCAAATAGTTCTTTCTGCAATGTTTAGCTAATGGGTAATGGATGTAGAGGTTACGTGACAGTCGGACTCGATAATTTCAATTATTGCCAACTAGGAAATTAACAGCACGAAATAAACGAAACCAAAATTGTATGTCTGGCTGTAGTACCATAGTACTCTCAACATTTTCCGTTTGCGTTTTCTTTTTTATTTTCATTTTTTAAGAGATAATAAGAAAGTCGGCGTAGTCTGGTAGGTCTAGTAGGTGTGATGGCTTATTAAACGAGAGGCCATGATGGTTCAAGCCCTAGGTCAGACATTTCCAACAAAAGAAAATATGAAAAAATATTTCTTCGGCGACTTCCTCTTAGTATATTTATTTCAAAAACTGTGAAAGTAAATAAAATTGCCATAAAAAGTTTCTCAAAACTCTGTCGTTCGGAGTCGACTTTAAACTGTATGTCCTGCCTCTCATGGAGCACACACACAACATAATTGGTGCAAGAACCTAGGTCGTAATCCTGACAAGGGTTGTAATGACCAAGCAATCAAAACCCATTAAAGGCTTTGTTCATTCAAAATTTTGTATTTCTAATGCTTCCTAGTGCAATCAAATCGCTCTTATATATAACTAAACCCAACCTCTGGTAGAAGAAAAAAAATCAATGGATTTCTTTTGAATACGTCTTATATTTTAAATATAAATAATACAAACATAATTTGTTTTAAAGGGCTCTGGAGATGTTAAATACCATTTGGGTACATTTACCGAACGCTTAAATCGTGTTACAAATAAAAATGTACGCATAACTTTAGTAGCTAATCCTTCACATCTCGAGTCTGTCGATACGGTGGTACAGGGTAGAACACGAGCCGAACAATTCTATCGTGGCGATCAAGAAGGTAGAAAATGTCTGTGTATTTTAATACATGGTGATGCGTCGTTTTCGGGTCAGGGTATAGTCTACGAAAGTATTCATTTAAGCGATTTGCCAGCTTTCACAGTACATGGAACTATACATATCGTCATTAACAATCAGGTCGGTTTCACCACTGATCCACGCTTTCATCGATCTTCACCGTTTTGTACCGATATTGCCCGTGTTGTTAATGCGCCAATTTTCCATGTCAATGCCGACGATCCAGAGGCGGTGGTGTTCTTAAGTAAAATCGTTGCTGAATGGAGAGCCGATTGGCGTCAAGATGTTGTCATTGATTTAGTATGTTATCGACGTAATGGCCATAATGAAACTGATGAGCCCATGTTTACTCAGCCCTTAATGTATAAAATTATACGAAAGCATAAACCGGTATTATTTATGTATGCCGATCAATTGATAAAAGAAAAAGTAATTACTGATGCGGAATTGAAAGCTGAAATCGATAAATATGATAAAGTTTTAGAAGCTGGTTTCGCGGAAGCTGCAAAAGTAACAACAATTCAGGTATGTGCACATACATATGTATATAATGTTTATTAGATTTTAACAAATAAAATGGTTTTTATAGTACAAAGATTGGATAGATTCACCTTGGACGGGCTTTTTTGAAGGACGGGATAAAACAAAGGTAGCACCAACAGGCGTTAAAGAAGAAACATTGATACACATTGGGGAAAAGTTTTCATCTCCACCACCTCCAGATGCAAAATTTGCGATACACAAGTAAGTTGATAATTTTAAAAGTAAAAATTTTATTTCATAAATAACACTGAAGCTATAATGCTTTAACAAATATTAAAATTCTTAGGGGTATTGAACGCATCTTGCAAGGACGCCAAGAAATGGTAAAGAATAAAACGACTGACTGGGCTTTGGGTGAGGCTTTTGCTTTTGGTACCTTATTGAAGGACGGCATACATGTACGTCTCTCAGGTGAAGACGTTGAACGTGGTACATTTTCGCATCGCCATCATGTACTGCATCATCAAGACATTGATAAGGTGCATTATAACATGTTGGCACATCTGTATCCAGATCAAGCATATTATTCGGTGTGCAATAGCAGTTTGAGTGAATTTGGTGTACTTGGTTTTGAACACGGTTATTCAATGTGCAATCCCAATGCGTTAGTAGTATGGGAGGGCCAATTCGGTGATTTTTGTAATCCGGCTCAGTGTATATTCGACCAATTTATATCCAGCGGCGAAATGAAATGGGTTAGACAGTCTGGTTTAGTTGTGCTGTTGCCACACGGTCTTGAAGGCATGGGCCCCGAGCATTCCTCAGCTCGTCCTGAACGTTTTTTGCAAATGTGCCATGATGATGCCGATACTTTGCCACCTTGTTTAGATCCTTTAAAACAATTACAAGATACCAATTGGATTGTTGCAAATTGTACTGTACCCGCCAACCTTTTTCATATTTTAAGACGACAGATTGCTTTGCCATTTCGCAAACCTTTGATTTTAATGACACCCAAGTCGGGCTTAAGACATCCTATGGCTAGAAGTCCATTTTCAGATTATACGGAATGTTCGGAGTTTAGACGTGTCATAGTTGATGATGGTCCCGCTTCCAAGGCTCCAGACGATGTTCAGAAATTAATCTTCTGTTCTGGAAAAGTATATTTTGATTTGGTTGTGGCTAGACAAAATAAAAAAGCTGAAAAGCATATAGCCATAGACCGCGTTGAACAGGTAAATATGTATGAAATTAAAAAAAAGAAATATTTCATAAACGTACATAAAATGCACACATCCATGCACACATTAATGAACACATTTTTACAGGTATGTCCATTTCCTTATGATATAATTATACAAGAACTTGAGAAATATAAAAATGCTGAAGTAATATGGGCTCAGGAAGAACACAAAAATCAAGGCTGCTGGGAATATGTACGTCCTCGTTTCAACACAGCAATGGGAGATGAGGCGATAGAGTAAGTACTATATTTTCAGTTATTTCATTCATTTTCAATGCCATATTGAAAGAGCATTCAAGCTAATGCATTTGTAAACATTATTAACTAGCAAGCGAATTTCCTAAAGTATTTGTTGTGCTTACATATTTATTAAATGTCGTAACACAAAGAAAATTTCTCTTCTGTATATACAAATGAATTATGTTTGCATGTAGTACAGGGCAAAAATATATCCATAGACGTATATTATGTGCTCTGTATTTAGGATTGTATGTGAATTTTAAACTAATATTGTTTAGTGGCACTTGTAACTTAACAAGTTTTTATCAAAAGACATCTTACAAATAAGGGAAAGGAACATTTTTTTTATTTAAAGCATGCAAATGATACTACTTAAGTACTACTTTAAATGTCGCTAAAGTTTATAAAAATATAAAGCCTGAAGAGCTGCAGTAAGAAAGCCTCCATGCTTTATCAGTGCTTATAATTACATTGTACTTATATCTATAGGCGGAACATTTAGGTTAGATTAGCGGATAGCTTGCCGTTCACAGTCAAGTTTACTCGGTGGCCATATGACCCTTTGTGTTATCCAGTGTGAGGTAAGCCACCTTGTCAAGATGCAGGACATTTAATTTATGCATAACTTCAAACGGTTAATTTATAATTATTGGCTTAATTTAACAATTATTCATAAGGAGTTTTTAAAAGTTCAAGTGTTTTAGTGCTTGCTGTTAGAAATTGTTTACGATTAACGATATTCATTTAAACTAATTGTGATACTCATCTGAGGGTGAACACTTGAAGCTACTGCAAAAAAGTGTCAACGCTTTCCAGCTGAGTAATTGATATTCTGTGTGGTAGAAAGGCCTTTGTAGCACAATAATTTTTGTTTTGTTTGGTTTTTTTTTAATTTTATTCAAAAGTCTGGACTAACCTAATACGTATTTAATTTATGTTTGTGCTTATTCACATGGCGAAAACATTTTTAACATTGTTCAGGTTTATATATGTACGTACATAAGTCTACGTAGACATGCATATGTGTATTTGAAATATTCAAATTTTGAGATTTTAACAGTGTGTTGAATTTGAAAAATGCTTGTGTAGAAATGTTTTGAAATCAGTCATTAAATGTTTTTTTGAACGACAACAGAAACAACTCAAAAGTTTTTTTCTGTCAATAAAATAAGGCGGATTATTAAAACAAAATCGCAATCTCGGCTGACTTTCAATATGTATCAAAGCAAAGTTTGTATGCAGTTCTGCTACGGTATATTTGTAAATTATGTAGATATGCAAAGTTACCAACCAATGCGGCAACAATAAATCCGATGCCTGATTGCTTTTTTACTGCGTTAAAAATACACACAGACGACGTTTAGAAATAGTATACATTGTAAAAATTTTGTATAGCGGCTTTATGAAACACTATACTTTGTTCTTAACATTGCTTGAATAGGAGCCATTCGCTGAGTGTTCGGCCCCCTTCAAAGAGAGTATTGAGCAGAAACTAACTAATATTTTATTGTCCTATAATTATTACGTTACTATGATTTCATTATATATCGTATATATATATATATATATATATATATATATGTATACTTTAGTACAATATATTAGACACAACTACACCAAATGAGGTGAAGAGCAAACTTTAAAAACATTTGTTTATAAAATATAATTAAACGTCACACTGTTTAACGGCAAGTGTGCAAATTTTCCGCTTTTAAAACAAAATTATTATATACATATCTCGTACATAAATCCATTTCTACAAGCGTGTGAGAAACCAAACGAATATTATGCCATCAAATATTAAAATAAAAGCATTCAAAAATTGTATGCTTTTTACTGAAATAACAATTAAAATGGCAACAAATAAACAAATCCCCTGCACACTACCCAGTAAACCATACAAACAAATTTTTTTGTTATAAAAGTTTCAAAATTATAAATAACAATAATTAATCACTTGAGTGCCTAGGTTTGAGGTTAATTTCGGTATTGAGACTTTGTAAAATATAGACTCAAAATGATAAAATGGCAACAGATAGGCCTGGGTACGAAAACAATGAAAATTAAATATAAAAAATAACAGTTATAAAACTACTTGTTGGTGTGACTAGAACATTTAATTTTCGGAAGACGGCATATTCAGGAGCTGGGCTCTGGTTCTAAAAGAATGGAGACAGAAATTTTTGAAAGATCACACATACATATATACATAATACAATATACATTACAACCCTTCAGTCGGGATTACGGCCTAGCTTCTCACACCACTCATGTTGTGTGCCTTAATTGTGTACGTGAGTGGCGGGACCTACTGTTTAACGTCGACGCCGAACGACAGATTTTTGAGAAACTTTTTCATGACAGGTTTATTTACTTTCAGACTTTTTGCTAGAAATCTGTTGAGAGGAAGTCGCCGAAGAAATATTTTTCCATATTTCGTTTTGATGTCTGATCTGGGGTTTGAACCCGGGCTTTACGTCTAATAAGCGAACACACTACCTACTAGGCTACGACTTTTTGAAAGATCACTCCTTTTATTATCTAGGACGTACGCCAAAAGTCACCGTAGTCTAGTTGGTAGTGTGTTGGCCTATTCGACGTGAGGCTTCGGTTCTAGGATTTGAACCAGACATCCTAAATAAAACGAAATATGAAAAAAATAATTTTTCGCAGAAAATTTCTAGCAAAAACTGTAAGAGTAAATAGAATTGCCATGAAGAGTTGCTCAAAAATCATTCGTTCGAAGCCGACTTTAAACTGTAGGTTCTGCAACAAAATTTAACACACACAACATAAGTAGTGCGAGAAGCTAGGTACTAATCCATACTAAAGAGTTGTAATAACCATTTACGTACCCTATGTACGGACTGGTTCTACTCCAGTCGTGGATTATGATTAACGTAGAATTAATGATTTACCACTTTGATCTTAGGCCATAAGGCCGAGAAGCGAAGTCGCCGTAGTCTAGTAGGTAGTGTATTGGCTTATTAGACGTAAAGCCAGGGTTCGTGCCCCAGGTCAGACATCAAAACAAAATACAAAAAGTATTTCTTCGGCGACTTTCTCTCAGCAGATTTCTGGCAAAAACTTTGAGAGTAAATAAAATGTCTGTCGTTCGGAGTCGACTTTAAACTGTAGGTCCCACCACTCATGTATAAAATTAACACACACAACATAAGTGGTGTGACAAACTAGGTCGTAATCCTGACTGAAATATTGTAATGACCAATTATGTATGTATGTATGTAATGATTTACCAAGTTAACCTAACTTAATAAATGAGATTTCTCTGATGGACAACACATTTTTATAAAGTAAATGAATTGAAATGTAAATGCTTGCTAGGAAACGTTTATAAATGTTTGTTTTTTTATCGTAAGCACTTTCGGCATCCATCATACAGAGACACACACACACACACACACTATGTTTTAAGAAACAAAACCGTGCCAAGTTCTCGTCAAATGGTCAGTAAAAGAAAAAAAATTCAAAATTTTATTTCAATTTGAATTTTTGGTGTTTAAAGTGTGCGTAAATATGTTATTTTGTTGCTTGAATGTCAAGAAAATTTAAAAAAAAACAACAACAAAAAAGAGAAATCTCTGCATAAGAAAAGCCGCAACAATTATTCAAAGACAAATTATTTCGTTTAGACTGAAAAATCATTTATTTAATATGGTTTTGTTTTTGTTTACTAATATTTATACCAGCATTCATACATAAATTTTGTTTTTTTTTTTGTGCCGTTTTGCTTTTTTAACTTTGAAAATTATTAATTTAGCATTAAATTTTAGTATAATAACGAAAACAATTATTAAAAATATATTATATATAAAGAAATTCTTAGTATATTTCTTCTTTTTTATTTCAACAAATATTATAATAAATGGCATCCATTGCATTTCCGGTTGCAATATTTAAATTCATATAATTATTTGTCTGTATTGTCCTCTGCAAAGTGGTTGATTTCTACAAATGGAATTAATATCCTCCAAAAATAATTCAATATACATACTTACATTCATATGCATATACATTGTATATTGCCTTTCTGAATCTGATTTTGAGCTTGAAAGAATTATTTCTTATGTTTGAAAGGGTCATGTTCAATTTTCTACACAAAATAAAAGTATTCACGTTTTTTTAAGTACCTACTTTTGTCAAACTCGGGTTTTTTTTATAAAAGGAAGACTAAAAATATTGTAAAAAAGATATTGTTCTTGAAAATATCAAAATCATGTCAGGCCTATAATAAATAATACTATCAAGTAGTTATACTTGTGATGTTAAATAATTTATTTCAAAAATATTTTAATGATTTATTACAATATTAATTGATTTCATGTTTAATAAATCATTTAATCAAATTGAAAAATAATACATATGATGATCATCAATTGATTGCAATGTCTCATTTCTTTCTTTGGTTAATTTCAATTCTAAATTTATTTAACAGATCAGGGCCATTTAAATATTGTGTAAAATCGATTGAAATGTCATTTGGCACACTTTTCTACGATGAAGAAACCCCTCACAAATACAACGTACTACAGATACGAATCACTATTTCACACTTAATAGAAAAATCAACCACTTTTAAAGGACACTTAATTATTTATTAATGAATTTTGTAGTTTTGTAGTTCGTATTTAAAAAAAAAAACGAATAAAAATAGAAAAAATAAAAAGAAAAATACAGAAAACAATCAATTCTGAATTTTCGATAAAATTAAAAAAAATCAAAACAAAAAGAAAAATCATTTACAAGCAACTTTGGTATTTGATTTGTGAGCACGTATGCATTCTAAAATAAAAGTTGTAAAGGAATGTTAAAAAAAGAGGAAAATAAAATCTTATGGTTTTATCGAGAAGGAAATAGAACGTAACTTGCCTAATTGGATCCAAACATCATTTATTTTTTTAGACCAATACTCAGGAGATGAGGCCTATTCATGCAATTTATTGTGTTGGAATACGGGAAAGATAGTTATAGAAGAAACGAAAGAGCCGTAGTGTGTGACAAACTTATTTTTGAAACATTGTTTTTTTTAATGATCAGTGTAAATAAGTTTTTTTTTTATTTCTAAAATTACTTTGTAATAATTCTCAGAATTTGATCCGTAGGCGGTTCGAACATTTTTCGGTTTTTACGAAACTAGTTCAGATTATGTGAGTCCATATACATTGATGCCTCTAACCAGGCATGTCTTCAACACATGAAATTGAACGAATTAATTTCTGGCAGAATTGCTTGTTATACAAATTTCCCAACAGCCACATTTAGATGGTTTCTCCGAATGGTAATCAATGCAGACGATGCTTTTTGATCACACTGCTCTAACTGACTATCTAGCATGCAGTGATATTTCAGTAAACCACAGTTATAACCCGAAATAAATAAGTCCATGTCTGGAATAGCTAATTAATTTTGTATCAGTGTATCTCTAAAGATGACGCTGCTTGATCTTCTTGTTTATGACACTCCTTCTGTGGCGCCAGAGACGGGCAATTTGGGAAAGACTGTAGCCTCTTAATTGTTAAAACCTCAAAATGACAGATATCATGTTGTCTTTTCCCTAATTTGAACCATGAATATTTGTTCTTGTTATCGATATACATACATACATACATATGAAAATATTATTTCAACGAAATCTTTCTTTCATAGTTCTGTGTTTATTTATCGATCAATGAAAACATGCCATTCTGAATTTAAGGTGTAAATTATTTTCGTTTTCTTTCGATTGCAGCACCTCAAACATTTAAAATTCTATTAATCAAACGCAATAATTTGTAGAATATTTAGCAAATTTTTTTTTACAATTTTTAAAATTTCTTTGGCAGTAATAATCATGGATTGTTTTCCTAAATGGTGATTGAAATATTTGTAGTGGAATTAAATTTATTTTTTCAATATTGTTGTGACAAGGTTAATGTCAACATTTCTTTTTTTTCGCTTATAAATACAAAAATAAAAACAAATAAAATGCCTTTGGCATTGAACTTTTTGTTTGTTTGCATTTTTCTTTTCTAAATATTTGTTTATATTTATTTAAAACTTTTTTCTTGCATTCACCTAGCCGAAACCCAGTTAGTTACCTCTCTTATAGTTTATTTAAATTAAATTTAACAGAAAAGCATTTCATGTTCATTTACAAAAAGTATATTTCGCAAGCTGAAAGAAATAAATCGGGAAAATATTTTTTCCAACTTTTATAGTTTTGAAAACGTTTACTTATAAAATATATTTCGTAAACGTAATGTCAAAAAAAAATTCAGCGCAATTAATGATATGATGAGTATACTATTTGCAGGCTAAAGACTACTGAGTATGTGTGATATCATTTCCCCTAGCTTTAGTTCTGCTTTTTTAGTTCCGAGTTTTAACAATAGGGTTAAGCACATAATGCTTAAGGAACCTAAGTTATCTACGTATAGGAGACAGACTAAGAACCACGTTTAGTCTCTTAAAATTAACAAATTTGCTAGCACAAGATTTGAAGTTCTGTAACTTAATTTTTCCCTGGGACTGTGGGTATGAGGTAATATGTCAGCTTATTAGACGTGAGGCCATGGTTCAAACCCCAGACATCTTCAGCAAAAGGAAATATGAAAAATATTTCTTCGGCGACTTACTCTCAACAGATTTCTAGTGAAAAATCTGAGAGTAAATAAAATTGCCATGAAAAGTTTTTCAAAAATCTGTCGTTCAGAGTCGACTTTATACTGTAGGTCCCGCCACTCATGTATAAAATTAACACACGCAACATAAGTGTTGTACATATGCAGTTCCTCACCATAAATAGTTACAGACTTAGAAACTTATAGGTGGAGGCATGAGAACCTCAAAAGCTTGTATTTTTCTTATGGAATACAGTTCCTGTATTATTTACCACAAAGCCTTTCGATGTATTCAGTAGCGCTTTGCAGATAAAAATTTGATTCGACTTTTGTATCAACGCAGCTGAGTGTTTCTTTTTTATTGTTGTATTGCATTAGAATTGTCAAAAATAAGGTGAAAAGTTTGCTTATATTTAATTTTTATGTGTGTTTGTTGTTACTTTTACCAAAGATTTGTCATTTTTAGCAGGCGAAATAGGCAAGTCGAATAAGTCCCGAGGCTTGAAAAAAAGCAACAAATACATGTTGTTTTTGGCAAAATTCAAAGCGAAATGAGTTTTTTTAATGGTGCCATCACCTATATACATATGTCATGCTTGTGTATGAGCCATACATCGAATTTTTAAGTTAACGTTTTCATATAATTTTGAGTTCCTAGGAAATCGTATTAAAGTTAACCATTTTCGAATAGAAGTGAGAAGCTAGGCCGTAATCCTGACTGAAGGGTTGTAATAGCCAATTATATATGTATGTATGTATTTTCGAATAGTCGTCATTATTTTATAGATTTTTTGGACAGAGCGCAATTAATCTTTAACGTCAAAATTACCAATACAGAATCCGAAGCCTGGTTTCTATTCTATTTTCGCCTGTAACGAAAAATATGTCAAATTTACTGTTTACTGGTGTCCATTTTTAAAGTACGCTCTCAAAAACGCCTATTTTGACATTTTAATCTACTAATCGCACCAATCGTGATTTAATCACACTTATAAAAGCGAAATGCATATTGTATGTAAACTAATGGATTTCCTTTGGCTACAAATATTATTACATATGTATGTATATGGTGCATACATATGTACATCAAATACCATGAGAACAATGTAAAAACATTTTAATAATATTTAAAAACACTGAACTTTTAAAAACAGCATTAAATCATATCCTTTCACTCCATTAAAGTTCAAGCAATAAGTATAAAAATTTTTATTATAATTTTTAATTAGTAATTGTTTAAAAATATTTCTTTTAGCCTTGCTCTTGATCATGTTGCATTCAAAAACGTCCATCAACTTTTGAAAAGTGAAATATTTTCGCACATTCCATTTTCCATATTTGTTAATGAAAAGTTCATACAGACAAAATATTACTCATAAGATTTTTTTGCAATTTTTATTAATTAATTAAAAAATATTTGCAATATTATTAAAGCAACCTATTTATAAAAGCAATATATTTATAAAGTTGTAAACATTTTGAAATTCATCAACGCATTTCATTTTGATGGCCATTAGAAAGCTAAAGAAAAAAGCTTCTAAAACTTAACTAATGAGAAAGCTCTTCGGATTTTATTAAATGTATTTCTTACTCATGAAAAAAATTGATTTTTATAATAATAATGCTGTTTAATTTTAGAATAAAACATATTTCATAATTTAAAGTTTCTAAGAATTCACAAATTTCGGAAACCATCCGTATTTGTTAGTTTTACTGCTTAAAGAATGCTTCAAGTATTGTCATTGTTTGTCACCAAAATTTTGATGGGATTATATTTTTAAGTATTATCTTCCTTTAGGTGCTTTTGTTGCCTTTAAAATTTTATTGAAAAAAATTGTTTATCAAACTAAAAGCATACATAAAAACAGTACCAAAACGTGGTACCAATTTTTGAGATAATGTACAAGAAGTGTTTTTAAATATTAAAAACAGTAATTCATAAAGAAATATGTATAATTAAAGCAATTTAAAATGTTCTTGAACATTGTGTTTACTGCTTTTCCCCCTCCCATCAGTGATCAAATATCAAAGACTTTTATGCTCTAATTTTTAAATGAATTAATGTTCCCGATCAATTGGCTCAGCGACAGATTATGATTTCCATAATGTTGGAGCTGCAGATGTTTCCACTGTATTTGTTAAGTACATGATAGGCATGGTGTTCCTATTGCTTTTAGTGCGGTTTGTCTCTCCACTCAATTTACATAAAAAAATTTTAAAGGTTTTACAATTCGGATTGTTAGCACATTTCCATCGGGCTACTTTCACTCAAAATTGCTTATAAATTGAGGTATTTTTAATGAAATCAGGCCACATGGTTTATCATAATTTTATATCTTTTGCAAGATGTACACATATCTAGATTGTTTAGACATCTGGCCTAATTTTTGCATACAATCCGTATCAGCAATCGATATTTTGCTATCTTACCCAGATTATAGGTTCTAAATGTTGGTCTGCAAGGAATCATGCTTTTATCATCTAAAAAATCTCACTTACACCTGATCTACATATATTCAGTCATCTTCATATGGAGAAGTAAATTTTAATGTGTACAATGTTATAAGATGGCTTATAAACTCTGAATTATCTGGAAATATAAAAGAGTCACATATCCAATATGATGGTCGCTAATACCATTTGACCTCAACTTCGACTTAAAACGCATAACAACATGTTTAGTGAGTTCTCGATTGCCTGATGGTATTAAATTCTATTCATATCCACAGGCAACTTTGCAAGGTAGTGTTAATATGAAATGTACTCCAATGTAATATGACTCTTCTTCCCGGATAATGTCTGACCCATTTGTATGAGTCTTCCCAATCCCGTACAATATAAATTAGCTCAAGTATAATATCTAATAAGACTCACAAGTCGCCGTAGTCTAGTAGGTAGTGTGTCGGCTTAGTAGACGTAACGCCAAGGTTCAAACTCTAGATTTGACATCAAAACGATAATATGAAAATATTTCTTCGGCGACTTCCTCTCAGCAGATTACTGGCAAAAACTCTGAGGGTAAAATAAAATTGCCAAGAAAAGTTTTTCAAAAATCTATCGTTCGGAGTCGATTTTAAACTCTAGGTCCCACCACTCGTGTATAAAATTAACACATACAAAATGAGTGGTGTGAGAAGCTAAGCCGTAATCGTGACTGAAGGGTTGTAATGGCCAATTATGTATGTATGTATGTAATATGGTAAATAATGTATTGTGTTTTAACTAGGAGCTGATGAAACCGTCAGTCTGTTACACCGTTTTTCTTCTCAATTTTTTAAAACATATTAAAAACAATTAAAAATTGTTGAAAACAGAAGCATAGAAAAATTTAACATATTTTTTTTTTGAAAATTGTAACAATTTTTTCTTGTATATTTTTGCTTACTTGCTTGATTTTGTGTTTTCTTTTGCAAAATGCCTTTTTTAAGACTTTTTATGAAGATCAATAAAATTTCTATTTCGATATTCATACTACATATATTGCTCATCATGATTATATGAAACTGATATATACAGACGTATTGTTGTTTACTTTTTATGATTAAAATATACAATGAAATAAATTGTTTCTATAAATTTATTTATATTAATAATGATGTCATTTGGGATTTTCAAATAAAACCAATGATATTTTTCTTTTGTTTTAATTTTTTTTTTTTTTCAAATACTATTTTTTTTTTTTTGTAATTTTATTGTTGGTATTTTATGGGATTATTTTTTTTATATTATAATTGTATTTACAGTACAACAATGTGCTTCAAATAATTACAAGTTAAAATAAACTAAACATAAAAAAAACAAATATTTATTCAAATAAAAATTAAACAAATACAATAAATACTATTTAAATACTAAAAGGATATTTCGTTAATATTATTATTATTATTATTATTTATGTATATAATTTTATATATTTATATATTTACATTTTTCATTATTATAATTACATATTTACACACAATATACATACAAATCGAATGTTGAAGAGATCATTAAAAAATTTTAATCATACTAAAATTTTTTAATTAAACTCAAAAGAAAGCAAACAAAAAAAAAAAAAAAAGAATAATTTCATTCAAATATTTACACTCTCAAAAATTCAAAAGGGCTTTAAGAAAAAATAAATAAATAAATAAAAAAGGGAATATAAAATCTATAAACTAAATAATGGTCATATTTTCTAAAAATATAAGAAAAAAGGATTTCATAGTTCGTACCATATTTTGTTGTTATATGTACTTTACGATTTATTTATCTCATCCAATATGGATGATATACATACGAGTAGAGATTTCATTTTATTCGATTATGGTCTCTTTTTAATTTTATTCGAACAATATTCAAATTCTCGTATGTGTAAAAGAAAATTTCATTCACGATACCAAAAAAAAATGTGTCTTTTTTATGTTTGAATTTCGAAAAAGTAGAAAAAGCATGTTCAACTTTGTTATTATAGACAAGAGTTAGTCATAAAATTTTTTCAAAAAGTAATAAAATATCTAATTTAGAATGCCTCTGCACTATATTTACTTAATTGCTCATAATTAATCGAGTATTTGAAGGTACAAAAATGATTACAAAAGTTTAAGTTTAAGTTTTAATACCATGAAAATGAAAACAAGAGTTATATTAAAAGTATTTAAAAAGTGTCAAATGGTACCACTTTTTAATTTTTCACCTAACAATTCTAAGAATTAGAATTTAAAAGTTCTATTTAACATAAATAAAATTTTTAAATTCCATTTTATTTGTTAAGATCAGTTCTAGTCTGTTGAAGTTTTGGTTGGTACTTTAGTACCTTTTAGTTCAATTGGTATTAAAATTTTCAGTTTAGAAATCAATCCTATATGCTATTTAACACAAGTAAAAATTTAAAATTCCATGTATTTGTTACAAACAGTTCCAGTCTGTTGAAGAGTACCAACATTTAGTTGGTACTTTAGTACCTTTTAGTTCAATTGGTATTAAAATTTTCAGTTTAGAAATCAATGCTATATGCACAAAGAGTATATATGCTTCTGAGTCTGCAATAAATACGATAATTTTGTCTTTGTTATTTTTATTTCTCTTTATAGCTTATTTCTGAAGTGGATTCAAATGTATTTAAAATTTTACTTCCACCTATTTTATCGATCTGTACACCATAAAGAGAACATTTCAATTTCAAACTTCGGTTACTTTGGTTAGGCTTCGACGAATTATTTAATTACTTTAACATTTTATATTAATTAATTTCTTGTTTCTTTCTAAGCACTTTGTTTTTAAACCGATTTAGAAAAATCTATTAAACCCTCATCAAAATTTATTTTTCAAAATTTCTTCAATTTTTTTTAGCACTCACTATGAAATCCCATTTTCTTATTATTTTTTCTTCACATTCTTTACTTATTTAGCATTATTGGAAGAGTTTCTTCTACAAACTACTTAAATTATGGGATTTTTCTTGCTTAATTGAGTCACATTTTTTTGTTCAGTTTTATTTGCCACATTTGTTTGGTGGCTTGCAAATAATCACTATTTCCACTTACACCATATTCCATATGCTATAACTACGTCTTTGTAGTTTTTCAGCTTTTTCCTCTTCCTCTGCCAGCTGTTCGTAGTCAATTTCCAAATATTCTTTACCACCAAAACTTACTTTACGTCCGGTAAACTTTTTCAAATAGTTTATGTGCGATGATACATCTTTGCCATCAATATCCAATAGATAGGAAATACTGGTAATGCGTTCCTTAATGCGGCCACGTCGCCATTTAATTTGGGTTTTCTTAAAACGTTCAGCATAGAGGACTTCATCGCCTATATTGTATACCTTTTGCATGATACATGATTTCAAAGGTTTCTTTTGTTGTTCCTCTTCTTCTTGGGCTTTCTTTTGCTCGTCCTCATCGTCTTCTGTGCTTTCCTCGTTATCATCGTCATCGTCAGTGACATAGGATATGGCCTTTTCTAAAGTTTCCACTTCAGCATTTTGGGGTTCTTGTGCTGTGGCTGGATGGAAAAAGTTGTCGCCTATAGAAAGTCGACGTTTTTGTCGTTTAATAATGACTCTCTGTTTCACTTTACGTTCTTTTTTGGGCTTTTCGGTGGTTTCCTCAGAGCCCTGCGAAGTAGAGGACTCTGAAATTTCCGTGGATTGTGAAATATCTTCATTCAATTCTTCGTTTGCTGTGGATTCTGGAAGTCTATCTGCAACCTCAGTAGTTAGATCTTCTTTAACTTTCTCTGTTTCTTTTTGATCTTCTTCTTTTTCCTTTGAAACATCCGGCTCTGGTATTGGTTGTGATTCTAGTTTCGGCTCTGGCTTTTTTGTCTTATCAATGGACGCTTGGCGAACAATTTTCTTCTGAATGAATTTTTTCTTCTGTTGCTCTGGCTGTGGTGATAATTCAGCTGTCTGCACCGGAGCTGGCGTTACTTGCAGTTCTGGCATTTTGATGTCTAGTACTTGATCTACAATTTCCTCAGAATTTTTAGGTAATTCGTCTTTGGAAATTGTTGTTGCGCTTTGAGTGCTATCCGCTGTGCTACTAATGGAAATGTGTGGAGAGCTTATGGTTTTTGTATCAGTTTCGTGCGTTATTGATTGTTCGCCTTCTACGAGCACTGACTGACGCTGTTGTTGATGTTGTTCATGAGTAACGATGTGGGTTGAGGTTGGCAATTTGTCGACGCAAGGTTCTTTTGGCGATCTTTCGATTTCGTTGTTGCTGATTTCGTCAATCTTAACCACCTGTTGTTGCGTATATTTTTGTTTTGTGGCGACAGTTGTTTCACGATTTTCCAAACTTTTCTCGTTTACCTGCTGCTGTTCTTGTTTCGTTGCGCTGGGCTTTATAATGGTGGTTTCCTGTTGCAGTAGTAGGTCGTTTAGATCTTCTTGTTGAGCGTTACCGTTTTCCCGCTTAATTTGTTGACCGTTTGCTTCGGCAGTTTTTGTTGAACTTATTGCAGTAGTTGTTAGATTTTCTAGCATAGCGCCACCGTCACCACCAGTCTGTTGTAATTCGTTTGATTTGAATTTTGTAGTTGTAGATTTGATTGTCGCCTGCTGTTGGTTTTGCTTTTGAACTTGTGCTTGTTCTTGCTTTTGATTTGACTGTAACTGTGAATTTTCAATTGTTTTTGCTTGTAATGACGCCGCCTCATCGATCACCAGCTGCGTTGGCAGCAATAAATTCGTTTGGCTAGTGATTTCGTTGTTTTTTGATTCATTTGGCATTAAGACATCCTTGCCTTTATCATTGTGCATTGATTTTTGCTTGTCTATCGATTTAACTCGATCATTACTTCTATCATTTGTTGCTGCTGTCATCGCGGATTCTTCTTCTATTATTTTTGTTTGCGTTGTTGCCAATTGCGCGTTTGATTTCGCAGATGATCGTTTAACTTTTACGATTTTCGGTTTTGGCGTCACCTCCTCAACTGAACCGGAAGTATTAATTTTAGCGGTAATTAATTTCTTTTTCACTACAGCCTCCGAATCTGAAGGTCTTCTGACGATTTTAGCCGGTATGGCTACTTTAACTGCAGGCTCTATTTTTGAACCTTCAACAGCTGCCAATGAGGCTCGTCGCGATGGATCTTTAGGTTTAATAATAATCTTTCTCTTCATTTTTGGGGCTTCACTTTCAGGTTGCCTTGGTGAGGCTTCTTTTATAGTCTCGCTTTTGGCTTCCGCTTTTTGTATTTCCTTGTGTTCTTGTTTCTTAGCGTCTACCTTTACTTCAGTTAGTGCTGGCATTTGTTCAGAAGTTTCTTGAGCTTCTTGTATGATTACTGGAGCAATTTCTTTAGCTTGTGAGGATTCTCTGTGGCCATCCTCTTTGACTTTAATTACATCATTTTTCTTGGCTTTTGTTTGCGAACCAATAGTTGAATTGGTTTCCGTTTGTTTTGGTATCGCACCTTTCGAAGTTTCATTCCCAGCTAACTGAGGTGATGTTTTGTCAAGTTCTTTAGGTGTTGCTGGTTTTTCGTCAAAGTTTTTGATTTCCTTAACTTCACCCCCAATTGGTGGTTGTGTTTCTTTCAAAGTCTCTGTAATTGATACTCTTGAATCTTCTGCAGCTAACTTTGATTCTTTACTTGAAACATCTTTGGGTTTACTAATGGACTTTTTCCTGATTTTCGTTTTAGTATCTGGAGATACGTCTTCTATAATTGCTTCGGGTTTATCCTTAACTTCCTGGATTTCCGTTGTTTTCATCTCAATTTCCTTTCTTTCTTCTACTTGTAGTGGTGTTTCTTCCAAAGATTCTTGAATTTCTTCCTTCAAAGTGTACAATTTTTTATCAATTTCTTCTAAAGTATTTGGAGTACTCTCAACAATATCGTTTGATTTGCATAACTGTTGAATGTTAACATTGTCAGTTTGGACCTCCCCAATTTCCAAAGTTGAGGCGTTGCTCTTTGTTTGATGATCAACTTCATCATTTCCTGCTTCCGTTTCAATTTTCTGTTCCTTTTTCTTGTCTTTTTCCTCTTCCTCCTCGGCAAATAAACTACGTCTACGTATTTTCTTAACAAACCGAAATGTTACTGGCCCTTCATCTTCTTTATTTTCTTCCTTGTGGTTTTCCTTAAGAAAGGTAGGCATTGTTGTGGTGCTATTTTCATTGTCAGCTTCACCCTCCGTGCTGTACTGTTTCAAAACTCCTTTAACTTCGCTTAGTGAGGCCGATATACGTGCCTTTAAACGATTTAAACGTTCAATAGGATCTTCAGGCTCATCTAAAGAATCCAGTGGCCTCAAACGTCTTTGTCTTCGTAAGCGCGTACGTTCTGGCAACACATCATCCAAAGACGAGTCTATGGAAGCACCGCGACTTAAAAGGGTTGTTTGATTTGTTGTTGCAGCCGGACTATAGTGCGTTAGGTCTTGTGATAGTAGAGATGCCGATTGAGCGTTCCTTAAAGAACTCAAAGATGGACGGCGATTTGCTAGAGCATCGTTTGAAATGTTGTTTATTTTTGGCGATGTTATGGAGGAACGGCTGGTAAGGGCATCATTTAAAGTAGTAGTTAAAGGCGCAGTTAAATTTGAGCGGTTTGTCGTAGCATCCGAAGACAGGTAAGCACTAACAGGCGAACGCAGATTTTCAGATTTTAATGTTAGTCTTTGTGTAGCACTTAGGCTGGGCGTGGAACTATTACTGTCTCTTAGAGGTCTTGTTGACAAATTGCTTGAAACATTACGACCATAATTGGTATTTGTATTACCCGTTATAAGCGAGTCGCGTTTACCGACGGCACGCGGCTCCGTTAACGTACTCGTTACGGCACCTTTTGTTCTATTCATTTCGTACTTCATTTCATCGATTTCTAAATCTATGAACTCTTCACGGGATTGTAAATTATCGCTTTCATTATCTTCTAAACGAGTAATTGTCATCACTTCACTTTCTTCGTTGGTGTATAATTTATTTTCATTTATTTCCGTTTCCGTTGGTATTTCATTAATATAAACTTCTGAATTATTTATAACGTTGCTATTTACGATATTCACTGGTGGCAATACATTATATTTTGGCAATATATCACTGCGTTCGAGTGACGTCGATATAGACTCATTAAGCGGTTGAGGTTCAGGGGTGTAAGGGAGAATTGGTTCTTCACTTTTAACTAGAAAACTACCCGTACTAGTGGTTCGATTTTCGTTTTTGTCACCGTTATCAACCGTTTCAGCTAACGTATCGCGTACATCTGAGCTCCTCTCCACAATTTTGCCACGCTGATCATACCAGCATCATACCAGAGATCACCAAGATCACATATATTTTTATTATAAACATCATTATTGTTATTATAGCTTCTGAGTAGTACTCTCTCGGTATTTCGAACACTTGTTGTACTATTCGTTGGGGGTGTTAAAGCGAATCGAGCAACGCCATTGCCATTGCTATTGCCATCATTAGCATCATCAGCATCATCATGATCATTACGATTAATTGCGTTCGTCTTCTCATCATGTTCACTGATATGAGTGTTGCGAAAAGAATTTTGAATTTTTTCAAAGAGAGCAACAATGGCGCCTTGTATGCGCTCAATTTTCTCCTCGAAAAGACCCACTTCGTTGGAACGAGTATTATTTATAGCCTTTATGGCTGACATTTTATAAACATCGCTGTCGTCACAAGTTGTTTTCGCGTTTGTTATTTGTGGAGGCGTTTGTTGGTGTTCGAATGTTGTTGTTGTCGGGAGAATTTGTAAATCTTGAACTTGAGACACATGTTGGCCTTTTTGCGTCATTGATAATGATAGAGGAGGCTCCAAACTTAACGAAGACGTTTCGGTAGTTCGTTCGTTCTTCAAAGGGAACTTTTTAAGAACGCCATGTTGCAAAAATATTACGCAGGGAAATGTATTCTCATCGTATTTATATTCGCAATTTAATACGTAGTCGTTTTCGGTTCTGAATTTCTTAGAATTTTCGTGTATTGAAAACACAGGTTTATAGGGGGGATTTAATTTATTCATATCCATATGATTCCTACTTTGTGTCGCCAAGAATAATGCCTTTGGAGAATTTTCACTATTATCAAGGGAATTCTCTTGTTTTCTTACTGTGGGAAAATGCGCGTCTTGGTTTACTTGCAATTTCCCATGTTTAGGGTTCTTCCACTTTTCCTTTAAAACCTGGGTTTTATAAAGAAATTTATCTTTTCCCTTTGATAACTTCAAAGGGAACTTTAAATGTTTCCTATTTTTTAATGGAATTGATTTTTTATAATCTTTTTTATTTGTCTGAATGAAATTGAAATTATTTTCGTGTGGTGATAAACGACAGGGAAAATGTGTCTTGGATTTGGGCGTATTTTCCAAAGGAAAAAAATTTTGATGAGTTTTAATGTCGTGCGGAGTTTTGGGAATCTTTTTGAAAATATCCATGTTTTTTACAATACGCTGAGATTTTAAATAGCTGAGTAGATCATGCCATACTATTTTCGAAGCAGGTTGCGCAGATGCTTCATGTTTTTCTTTTAAAGGAAACACAAGATTTCCATTGGCATTCGTAGTGGTGTTTGGGCGACAGGTGAACAATTTGGCTGACGTCAATGGTGGTGAATCATTTTGCTTAATCGATAATCGATGCATTGATTGTTTGACGTCACCGGCAATATGATATTTTGTTTGCTGGCGCAGTGGAGGCACGGCTTGATAATGTGATGCCATAGATTTGTATTGATTTTTTTGAAATAGATTTTCTTTTTTCGAATATATTCTATTTATAATTAATAAATTGGAATGGCCACCTTATTTACACACTCTTTATGCAGACCTCTCTGCCAATATTTACTCTTCATTAACTTGTGCTCAATAAATTTTTATATTTTTTATACCTCTCGTATCTCTCGCTCTCACTTTTGTGTACTCTCCCTCTCGTGTAAATTATTTAAATATTTTCGTTATTACAATATTAGATTTTTATTTTTTGTTAATTTTTTAAATATACAACTACAAGTTAATTTCAATTTTATTTTAATTCTTTTTGTTAATTTTCATAATATTCACAATAATTTTATTCGAACTTATCTTCACAATTTAATGCGAGAAATATTTCGTTCGTTCTTACTTTTCCGTCAACAACAAAAGCTGTAACACAGATCGCGCGAATTTGTAATACCATGTTTTGTCGTCGTCGTCTAACGTGTAAAACATTAAAAAAAATTTAATTTTTTTAAATTTCTCGGTTTAATGCAATTTATTTCTTTAAATGCATTACCAATAAATTTTAATTACAAACAAATTTTGCATTGTATCAACAAAATTAAACTATTCTAAACCAAACAACTATTCTACTTGCATACCATATATACATATGTATGTATGTATGTACATATGTATGTATATACATAAACCGATTTGGATCTGTTTATACAGTATACATATATACAATATATGTAGAGTATATAATATAGTTTAGTTTTCGTGTGTTTTATGATTTTCCCCGCCTTTCAAATTCTTTTGCGGTTTTCTTTATTCAAAAGATGATTTTTCTGTGCCAAGATTTTTTCATTGTTTATGGGCTGTCGTCGTCGTCTTAAGTGTTGTATATGTACATACATATATACGATATATACTATAAATGAATGGACCTATATACACAAGTCCTAAACAACCGGCACAAAATATGTCCCATATTATTGCATCTATTGTTTAGATTCTATTTTCTATGGTGGTGGCTTTTTTGGCATTCATTATTATTTTTATATAAACATTGGTATGTACATACATACGTATAAATGAATTTATTTTTATATTTTAGAAATCCCCCTTTTTGCATTTTTCTTCATTTTTTGAATATTCAAAATCTTGAAAAGAGTTTATATTTTCTTCATTCACTCATCACCCTCAACAAGGAACCCAGATATCTTGGAGTCACCGAAGTATTTGTGTGTGGATTCAACTATTTACGGCTTCATGTACGCAATCTGAAGTTGTGGGGTAATAAAATCGATTGCGAAACTCTACAGGACAAAGAATCATTACACTTCTTTAATTAAACTGTGGTATAATAAGTCGCCGTAGTCTAGTAGGTAGTGTGTTGGCCTATTAGACGTAAAGCCAGTGTTCGAGCCTCAGGCCTGTCATCAAAACAAAAATGTGAAAAAATATTTCTTTGGTGACTTCCTCTCAGCAGATTTCTAGCAAAAACTCAGAGTAAATAAAATTGCCATGTAAAATTTTCTCAAAAAACAAATGAAAAATCTTTAAACTGTAGGTCTCGCCACTGATGTATAAAATTAATGTATGCAACATATGTCGTAAACCTGACTGTAAGGTTGTAATTATCAATCAATTATTTATGTATGTACCAGCATCCTCGATACTGCCTTAAATAGCAGAATATTGACGAAATTACTGGTAACTCTTCCAGTCTTACGACAACTGCGCTTAAGATGACTCTAAAGAAGGAGTTTTTCGGTATTTTAAAAGAATGGCTGTCTGTTGACTTGGCGATAAAAAATTTCAGTTTTGAGACTGATTATTACCGAGATGGGCGCATGCAAATCATATTGGCATAATATTATACACATAGAGACTCTATTCACTTGAATGTAGGTTAATATGTTTCTCATAATTCTTTTCACAACACCTCCGTCCATCAAGTAAATAATAAACGCTTTAAAATGAATGAAAGTATCTGTACGTGATAATTACAAAACTCTTAACTAGCTATGGTGTTACATAGAAAACAATATTACAATTTGGACATTAAGTGAGGCTGCTTTAAAGACCATGGAAGTAATTAACACTGTTTCTGTAAGATAAACGATTTCAAAGGAAAATCTATTTGTATGAAACAACTCATAAATATTTGAGTAATTTTGAGTTTAACCATACAAATAAACGGTCGTCTAATATCGTTTCTGTTACAGTTAACAGCAAGTACGAATCACCAGGCATCTCAAACAATAATGGCAAGGCATTATACATTGATCCTTACTTGGTTACTGTTCAACTGTCTAAAAACTTACATTAAAGACTATTAGACTCATCATTACTTGTATTCGATGTTAAGCTAGGTATACCACTTTTGCTATTCATCTCAAAGCTTAACCTGGTTAAAGACCAAGCTAGAGATCTGTAATAAAAAGAAAACTCGCACTCGATTGACCACATTAAAGGACTTAATAATAACGCCGTATAAACCCTAATCTAAATATTAAAAATAAATTACCAGTAGTCGGCTAAATTATATTAAGAATACGAATTTTTTTCAGCATAATTTATAATTTGTTGCCATGGAAGGCCTATTTTAACGGAAAGAGTAATTAATTAACAATAAAATTTTTATACCAACAAATATTTAGAAGACTTACGTTTTCATTTATTTTGTTGCTTAGAAATTATGTTTAGAGATTTGTGCCACAGTGTTAATATACATAACTTATCAACTATTGTTAATTTGTTGGTTCATTTTTTTTTTATTTTAATTCACAAAATATACGAACAAAAAATGTTCAATGAACTTCATTCAATTTCATGAAGAAATTAAAAAAAAAATAAAAACATAAAATCATATTTGGCAGCTACAATTTGGGAGATTTTTTGGCAACTTATCAAAGAAAATATTATTAACAAAAAATTACCTCCTTTCCTCTGAAAAAAAACTAAAAATTTAAAAAAATTTAACGGTTGCCAACATATTTCTAAATTTTTTTTTTATTTAATTTAATAAATTTTATAAAAATGTATGGGCATATACATATGAATGTAATACATATAAATTTTGTTTAATTTTTGAAACAAAAATAAAAATATTCTTTATTAAGTGGAAAAATATGCAGACATTTGTATACAGTTTTCAGATGAATCAAATTAAAAATACTTGGAATTTTAATTGAAATGTAAAATTACGAGTATTATTAGCATTAAAGAAATAATATTTTTAATAAAATTATTTTTAAAATGTTTGTAATGCGTTATTGCAATCAATGGTATTTGGCACATTTGACAAATTTTTAATAATTTTTCAAATAAAAATAGTCCACTGATACAAGAGCATATATAGCATATGCTAACAAGAGCGTAAAAAAGATTGTATGTATATTTGTTGTTGAGTTCATTTTGAAATTCAAATATTTCTTTAAAATTTATTTCAATTTTAAAAATTTCTTTTATAAATGATGCTCAACATTGTTCATTTCGCTGCGAATTTTAAAATGAGTTTTTATGTTACAAAACAAAAGAAAAAAAAAACAAATTAAAGAATAAATTTTTTTGTGTAAACTTAAATGAACAGAAAAAAAAATAAAAGAACTGGGCGCCCTTTTTTCGCCAAAGATATTACGAAATTAAGAATATATTTTTTAATTAAACTAATTTATATTTAGAAAATTTTCGGTTAACGAAATTAATTTAAATTTAATTGAATACTTTATATACATACTTATTTTTATATTTGCATTGTGTTATTTCAGATGTCCCATACAATATCGTGGTCGACCCAGTGCAGCTGCCCCCGCCACTGGTAATAAGTTGCAGCATTTGCGTGAATCGAGTGATTTGATTGTAAGCATTTTCGGGGCGTTGACTGAAGCTGAAAAAGCTGAAATTCAAAAAGAAAATGAAAAGAGAATCGCTGAAGCAAAAGAAGCTCAAAAGGCAAAGCAAATGGAACAGCAGAAAAAAGAACCTACAAAACCCGCTGAGGCTGCTAAAAAAGATGCTAAAGCGCCCGCTAAAACGGGTGACAAACTTGCTGTCGATCCGAAAAAAGATGCTAAAACTCCCCCTAAAACGGATGATAAACCGAAACCTGCTGGTGATGACAAGAAAAAATAATTCCGATGTCTTTCTTTATTTAGCTCTAAGTTTTATGTGAAATTTATTTTTTATAGTTCAGCATTATTTATAGTTTTACAAAATTAAAAATAATATTTATTACAGTTTTTGGCTACAGGAAAATTAAGTTTGAAACTATGTACATATTTTTATTCATTATATTTTTAAATATCGCCGCATAATAAATTATTTGTAAATAAAAAATAAAAATAATTTTTATTAAAACTCAACGTCATCACCCTAAAGTAATTCAGATCTAGTAAATACAATGCACATAAACAATTTGCATTTATGAATGACTAACTAGAACGCGGCGAAATTTGACAAACTGTATTAACACTAAACTTAGGTTTATGTGTCGAATTAAATATTCTGTAATTAGTTACATACTACATATGTATATAAAAACCTATACCTTCGATTAAGTCAACTAAACTACAAAATTCGTATCACAAAAAATAAATTTATGAGAACATTTTATTTCGGTATTGCTGTGACTTTCATATGCAGAGCAACTCTCACGTAAAGCCAGGGTTCGAGCCCCAGGCCAGACATCAAAACAAAATACAAAAAGTATTTCTTCGGCGACTTCCTCTCAGCAGATTTCTGGCAAAAACTCTGAGAGTAAATAAAAATTGCCATGAAAAGTTTCTCAAAAATATGTCGTTCGGTGTCGACTTCAAATTGTAGGTCCCGACAGGCGATGAGGACAACAGCAATACATAACAGTCGTTTGGGATCTGGGGTGTTCCACCTTCAATTTTTCAGACTCCCTTACCCAAATAGAGAAATTGTCGTTGTTGTTCTAATGAAGAAGGCTGCAGCGGCAGAAGTAGCGGTACAACTCAAACGGATTGCATTCATATAAACCTTTGAATTGTATTTTTAGCATACTGTACTAAGTCATCTGACGTTGTCTATAGTTTAATGCATGAAAGAAGGAAAGAAAGCATTGCTCTTAAATTATTTATTTTATCAATAAATTTTTTTTAATTATTTAACAAGCTGAGCGTAAATTATTTAAATCTTAAAAAATACAACTCTGTAGATTTTCTTAAAGTTTGAAAGCCTTTGCTGCTTTGGCAATCATATGTTCGTTGGCTGTAGTTGCTGTAAATGTACAAACGTCAAACAAAGAGTGCATTTACAAATTTGTTCTAGAATCTTTTCAAAACAGCGTAAATAAAAAACTCTGAAGATTATTACAGCAAAAGGCATCTTTCTTGTAAAGTATTTAAATTCATTTCAAATAAATAAAAATGTTCGGGTTAATAATTTCGGGTAGACTGGTAAGTCAGAAATATATTAAAGAGGAAACAAAGTTTAAAAAAGTAATAATTTTAATGAAATTGTAGCCACAAACAGACTTCACACCGCTGGATGAAACAAAAGCTCTAATAAATGTGCCTGATATAGATCACGTTAATTATATAGTAGTATTTTTGACCGGTGTCCAACCACTGCCAGAGGGTACTGCTGCCGCCGTATATTTCAGTTGGCCAGACGCCAACTCTGCTCCTACTTGGCAGTATTTGGGTCACATTTCAAATGCCAAACCATCCGCTATATTTAAAATTTCCCAATTAAAAAAGTCACATGAGCTGGAGGCTCAAGAAAATGGTATGATATTTGGAGCTCAGGAAATTTCCCACACAGCACAAATCGGTATATCCATTGAACCCAGTAGCGCAGTAACACAGCTAACACCGGCTGTGGTAAGTATAATTTATGCACACACTTTTAATTCTCATTAAACAAATTTTTTTCTTGCAGTCAAATGCCAATGCAAATTTACAATTTAGTCAAAAAATGCTGGAGAATTTCTTTAACTATGCATCTAGCTTTAGTGTTACACCGCAACAAATACCTCCTATGAGTACTGAGACAATGGTGCCTCTACAGACTCTACAAAATTGGTATACCAATTTCCAAAGGCGCATGGAACAGAATCCAAACTTCTGGAAATACTAAACTCCAGGGGGTATTAAACTTATTCGGCTACGTTCATTCCCTATTCTCAGGGAGTTTTAATACAAACATTTTTTATACGTTTATTTTAACGGTTATATTTAGTTAAGACGGTTTAGTTTTGTTAATACTCAAAAGAGTATTAGTTAAAGAATACAAACTTATGTATATTTTTTATTGTTTAGCGAAGAAGAAAAATAAAAAAACAACAGCCGCTTTTGTTTACTTTTGGTGTCCAACAGAGTTGTATTTTTTATTTACTTAAAATTGCGTTGCTGAAGTTTTGAAAATAGGTACAGAATGTACAAATTTAAATTTAAAAAAAAACTTCAGCAACGTGTTACACAATTACACTACTCAAAACTACAATGAGATTAGATTAAATGTTCCAATCTAGGACGAATGGGAGAATGCAATTTCAAGCGCATTCCTCATCAAATGAGGAAATTCGAAATGAATTGGACACCTTCCATATTAATCATCTAGGCCTACAGTGCTGAAAAAACAATTTGGATAAAGACCAATAAAATACTGCTATTCATTGTGCCTCGCAGAAGTTCAAATCCTAAATTTATACTATAAATCGCAATTTTGAATATTTCGTAAGAGAATTTATTAAATTTTTTTTTTAAATTAGCACTTTTTATATACAACTCTGTATTTTTACTTGTCACTTGATTAAAAAAAGTAATTTCTAAAAATCACACAAGTACAACAAATACCGCTGGCTAGAAAAGTGTAGAAATTTTGGGAAAATTTTAAACTTTTGGCGTGAAAAAAATTATGGCTGGACTAGTCCACTTAGCTAGATTTTGCAGTAAACAATCCATAAACAATAATAATCGGAAATCGTACAGCACCTTAACACGGTTCACAAACTGCAAATTCAATGCTGCTGGTCAACGTGTGGCTGCACATTTGGTAAGTGTCGCTTCCTCTTTATATAGGTACGTTTCTTGCATTTTCAAGGCCATTTTCATTGACAAAAACAATTGCGAATTTTTCTACAACAACTCTTTCGTAATCTTTGTTTGGATTCTTAACGAAAGAACAAGGATTACAACAAGCCGATTATACAAACTATGCGGAGTCTGAATATGTAAAAATATTTTTTATTTTATTCCATTGAATGTTGTTGGCTTTTTAGCTTTTTATAAAAAAGGAACAGAATTCATAATTCATACGATAGTAAAGAACGTCCGACGAAAAGTATTCTCAGTTTTCAATTCGACAATACATGCCGCCATTTTAATAGAAAAATCAATATTTCGGAGCAATTCAATAGATAATATAGACTTTTAGGAAAATGTTGACTATTGCATCATAATAATATCATCTGCGTGATAATTTATTTTTGATACCCACATTTGAATCTGCTCCATAAGGTTTTTGAAACGAGGAAAAAACTCCATTTCTATCCGGCACAGCGTTATTCTTGTGAAAGAAATCAGAAATTATTATCTCGATAATAAAAGAGAACAGATGCTGGTCCATTTGTAAGAGAGCCATGGGGCCTCACTTAAAAAATGACGCACTGGCTCTATAGAAATGTAATTAGACCCATACTAAATTATGTTTCAGTAGTCTGGTGGATTTCGTTTAGGGATAAGTCATGTGAAGAGATAATCACCTACAAGGTCTTTGGAAACAATACTCTTTATCCAACCGATTGAGGTATGGGTACGATATGAGGCGGCACTTGCCGCCTAGCGACGATATCAACTGTCTTGGTCAAACAGAGCCATTGCGCAGATGACCTTGGGGACCTGTTGCTATACGTATGGCTCTATATATGGAGATATGGCAGGACTAGGTCTATATAGAAGAAACAGAAACCAGACTGTGTCTCCGGCTACCGGATCATAATACGACGTTTTATACATGCTATTAGGGCGTATATGTATGTATAATCTAGGCCAGGTTAGATTTCAATATTTTTACTTGTAACCAAATGATAATTAGTGCAATAACATTTAGGGATACGGGATCAAGGAAAATCTTGAAATGTGCGATTCATAGTTACTCCAGACATGGAACAGTAGTCAATATATATGTAGTGCCTAGGTCATGAGAAGCGAATATTCTAGCTAATAGAACCAAAGTATTAAAAGTTAGTTCCGAAAAGTTATGTATAATCTTTTACAACTTTTTGAACTAAGTCAGTCATGCTACCTCGACATAAAAATCAGGTGATGCGTTTACAATAATCCAAATAAGCGTTGGGGGTTTATATTTATTCAACTCCATAAAACTCTGGAAAGCTAAGAAAAATTAAAAATTTAAAGAGCGTAAATATTGAACTCTTATTCAATGAAAATAAATTAAATTTACCCGCCTCTAATAACGTTCCAGTAGTTTTATCTTTTTAAACGTTTTATGGCTGCAGTGTTGATTATGCGTATTGCTTAAGTCGTAGTATTGTTTGTTGTAGTCGTCGTAATCTACAAGACAATGTGCTGTCTTATTAAACGTGAGGCCATGGTACAAAGCCCAGGTCAGACATCGCCAACAAAACGAAATATGAACAAATATTTCTCCGGCGACTTCCTCTCAACAAAAAATCTGAGGGTAAATAAAATTGCTAGTAAAAATTTCTCAAAAATCTGCCATTCTGAGTCGACTTTAGACTGTAGGTCCTGCCACTCATGTATAAAATTAACACACATACAATATATGTACATAAGTGGTGTAAGAAGCTAGGTCGTAATCCTGGCTAAAGACTTGTAATGACCAATTATGAATGTATGTATGTGTGTTTATTTAAACACACATACTGTACATTGTGTTATAATGATGTAGTATTCCTTAAAATCAATATCTTTAACAAAGAGAAGGATATACGGCATTTTGAATAAATGAAAAAAGCTCTTTTTGCCGCCTAAATTTAATCTTAAAAAAGGGAATTTCATTTCTAGAACAGTTATTTTTAATATTGAAAGTTACACGAAATTCTTAAATTAAATCTGCATTAATATTATTTTCTGCGGATTAAAAGTATTTTCGTATAGTAAATCCTTGACAAAGATTTCCACATTGACTAACTGGTTGTAGATAATTTTTCATGGTTAATGTTCAAGAACTTTGTCACAATAAAATAGTTAATTAGTTTAATTTATATAATAAATTCATCTTTGAATTTCCCTACTTAAAATATGGTATAAACTCTGGACCTTTTATTGTTTTTTTTTTGCAGAATTTTTGAAATCTGTCTATAAATCTTTATATATGCGGCAATAGCAGGCAATACAACACATACTTAGTCTTAAAAAATCTTTTACATTTTGCCTCAATATGGGTCGCACTAAGCGCACGCGAAGACAACGACAACAATTAGCGCGTGAACAGGATCAAATAAAAGATAAACGTTTTCTACCGGATTTATATAAATATTTAAGTTTACATGGTTGGAGAAATGAAACAAAATTAACAGCACGTAACTTTGCTTTAACAGGTCGTGGCTTATGTTCCAAATCGCATACTATTGAAAAGGGAAACGAAATTATACGTTTACCCATTGATGCTTTGTTAACAATTAAAATGTTAGAAAACGATGAAGACTTCAAAGAGTTATTTGATAAGGAAAAATTTGATAAAGACCATAAGATACCTTTTCAATCTTTAATGGCTTTTTATATTCTACATCAAAAACTTCTAGGGCAAGAGTCTAAAATAAAAGCTTATCTAAATTCATTACCTGAATACTTTACCACGCCATATTTTTGTCCAGTTACTGAATTACAATGTTTACCTGATTCAATTCTAGAATGCACTGTTGAACAAAATCGTAAAATTAAGGAATCATATCAAGATTTAAAATTGGTTTCCAAATGTAAAGATTTCGTTGCAAAGTATCCATTGAATGAATTTCGTTGGTCTTATTTTGTTGTAAATACTCGTAGTGTTCATATATTTGCTAAACTTTTCAAACCAGACAATTGTTTTTTCCAACCTCTATTAGCCGGCGATTGTAATCTGGCATTAGCACCATTTCTTGATCTTTTCAATCATTCAGATCGAGTAGCTACTCAAGTGGATTTAATGCGTAATAATACAACAAAAGCATTCGAATATGTTTTAACTCTTGAAGACTATGCCGCAACGAAATTTTTACCACAACAACAGATTTTCATTAGCTATGGAGCCTTAACAAATTTAAAATTACTTACAGAGTACGGTTTCATTTTACCTTCAAATGGTAATGACTATTTTGAATTTTCTCTTAATGATGTGGAGACGTTTCTGCAACAAGAAAAATCGTTGAAAGGTTTCTCTATTCATAAAAATAAATTCAAATTTATAAGAGACCACAATCTAAACGATCAAATATTCATACATTGCAATGAAGGTGTATCACATAATCTTCATGTTGTTTTCCATCTACTGTTTAAAGAAGACAGTTATTTTCCAAATGTTTTAAATCAGGTTGCATTTGGTTCTGTAGATAATTTAGAAAATGTCGACTATGAAGTAACTTTACTATTGAAATTTAAAATTGCTGAATACGAAATGTTTGTTAAAACCTTAGAATCTAAAGAAATTCTAACGAAATCCGGTTACGTTTGTAAATCATATTTAGAAGAATGTTTGAATTATTTAAATAAATGTTTATTACTATTAAGTAACGAATAAATAAATGTCTGTGTCTATAGTTTAAAAAGAAAATAAAAAAATATATTTTTTACATTTGATCATTGTGTTTTATTGGGAATTTTTGTTTGCCTCTTTTTTAGCTTATATCTACGCGCACCACCGTAACCAATGTGGATGATGGCACTTCTAAACGGAAAAAGAAACTTACACCTTTCACACCCACACCCGGCAGTAAATTATTGGGTGGTGTATTTGTAAAGAAGGCGCCTCAAGGTAATTGAGTAAAATAAACTGTTGAATATTCTTCCTTTTAAAATCTAGAATTTTTGGTAATATGCTGCGTTCCGAAAAGTAAACAAAATATTTGTTCGTCTTATTATTACTTTACCTGTGTACTATATCTCGTTTGTTTTTTTTTTAAACAAAAATGCAATGGCGTATTACTGGAAAATCTTGAATTTTCCTCATGGGTTTGTAAACGCGTAAGCTAAGCGTTTTTAAGTTTTGAAACTTAATCAAAATTCAAAATTTTTCAAAATCTTTTACATCAGAACGTACACTCTTAACTTTTTAGATTCCTTTGGGCTTTTCATTTTGTTTTTGTATTACTTCGCTTTAAAGACTTTAAGTTTCCAAGTTAAAAACCGTTGATGTAATTACTTAAATATTTTGTTTTGAAATTAACATTTTCCCACTAAAATTTCAAATTTTTTTAAAGCTTTTTTAATAAAATATTCCCGTGAATTATCATAGTATGTAAACTTACGTTCACTGTATGAAGCATTGTGCAAATACAAATTCCTGTAATTAATAATTCATTACATTTTTGTTTAATTAATTGAATTTAATACGTTTATAATATCCATCCTCATTTAATGTTTCAGAGTTCTTAAAATTCTTCAATTCTTTCTCTCATCTTTGAAGTCATTACATAAATGGTCATAGTTGTTCGACCATTGTTATGTATGATAAAAGACTTAATAAATGTAAGTTCTATTCAATTTTCCGGTGGTGGCAAATTATTACATAACGTTCTTAAGAGAATTGAATATTAATTTACTGTGATATTTTCTAAAATTGTTCCCATTGTATTTGAAGTAATGATGATGGATATAGACGATTCGGTATTACCGAATACATAGGATTTTATTATTATTTTATACCACAAATTTTAACCCTCTAATGTCGTACTTTCATTATTTCTGCTCGTTTTGCAATTAATTCGCATTTATATTAGGTGTAATAAAAAAATCCATTATTTTTGGAAGCCACTGATGTCTTTATTGTGCATAGGCCAAATATGCACTATATTGTTTGATAACTTATTGACATTATGCTAGATCTTCCATAGAAATTCTCTTTCTAGAAGAGCTACTGTTTTTATTGAGGTTATTAATTCACCATAACCACAAATTTATTCCCTATAATTGTTTGGACAATAAAAATAAGAAATTCAGCCAATTTCTCTATATTTCAGACGAGTCTTTTACTCATACAATTTCTCTTCTATTGTTCCGTTGAGTCCGCTTGTGTTCAGTTTGGCTTTTATTTAACCAAATCATGATGGAGTTGATCTTTTTCGACAGCAGAATGTTTTAAAAGTTTAACTGAGTATTCAACATATCATATCAGCCAGCATACCATATCAGGATTACGATCTAGCTTGTCAAAACGCTTATGTTGTGTGTGTTAATTGTATACATGAGTGGCAGTACCTACAGAGTAGAGTCGACTTCGAACGACAGATATTTAAGAAACTTTTTCATGGCAATTTTATTTACTCTCAGTGTTTTTGCCAGAAGTATGCTGAGAGGCAGTCGCTGAAGAAATATTTTTTCATATTTCGTTTTGTTCGAGATGTCTGACCCTAAGCCAGGGCCTCATGTCTAAGAAGCCAACACACTCTACTAGACTACAGCGACTGCTATCTAGTATCCAGTCTAACTACTCATGTTTTGTAACATCTAAAGGACATTTCTACTACACGACATTTTGATTTGACTTTCCCTAACAAAATTAACCGTTAAACTGACAAATTACGTAAATAAAAATCGTTGTTAGAGGGTTAATTATGGACTTATCTGCGTTTCGTTTCGTTTTCTTTTTCAAATATTTTGCTTGTTTTAAAAGATTAATTAACAAAAAGACATTTGTTGTGTTTGAGTTGTTATAATTTTATGTTAAAGAATTGTTTTAAGAAAATCATACTTATATATGCTTGTGTGTTGTGTGGCCCTGTAGGGATCTTACTTTGTTGAATTTAGTAAATCCCCACAGGTCTAGACCAACAATTTGAAACGCTACCACAACATATACTACAACCAACACAACAAATACGACAATGTCACATTCATCTAGGAGGTGGTAATGGGGGTAGTTCTCTTGGTAAATTAGATGCACCGGAGGTAACATCTCAGGATATGCTTAGAGCAATGATGGCATACATTTGGCCAAAAGAAGATGCTTTAGTTAGGAAGAGGTAATACGTTGTTAATGTTTAATAAAATTATTTCTCAACTTTTCTTTCTTTTAAATTTTAGAGTTGCAATATCATTGGGTCTATTAGCCGGTTCAAAGATGTTAACGGTTTGTGTGCCATTTTTATTTAAGGGTGCTGTTGATACTCTGGGTACTTTAACCATGGACACACCAGGCGATACAGTGTTATCTGTAGCCACAGCCATGTTAGTGGGTTGTAAGTTGTATTAAACATTGGTAATGTTGGAAAGTTATTAAAGAACTTTTTTGTGTTTTTGTTATTTATTTTTCTTTAGATGGTGTAGCTCGAGCCAGCGCTGCAGCTTTTAATGAATTGCGTAATGCAGTATTTGCCAAAGTAGCCCACCATTCCATACGTAAAATAGCCACCAATGTTTTCTTACATTTACATAATTTAGATCTAGCATTTCATCTTAATAAACAAACAGGAGCCCTTTCAAAGGTATTTTGTTGCATCTATCTATAAAAAAAATAATTGATAATAATATCTTATGTTTTCAGACCATCGATCGCGGTTCCAGAGGTATAAATTTTGTTTTATCCGCTATGGTTTTTAATATTGTACCCACAATATTTGAATTGGCTTTGGTATCTAGCATTTTGGGTTTAAAGGTTAATATTCCAACAAACACCTGATTTATTTTTTCTATTCGCATATTTTGAATTTATATTTATAGTGCGGTTTAGCATTTGCTAGTGTGTCCATGGGATGTGTTGGCATTTATGCCCTCTATACCCTATCGGTAACTCAGTGGCGTACGAGATTCCGCGTTTATATGAATCAAGCTGAAAATGAAGCTGGAAATAAGGCTGTGGATTCTTTAATCAATTATGAAACTGTTAAATATTTTAACAATGAACAATTTGAAGCTGCTCGTTACAATGAAGTTTTAAAGAAATATGAATCTGCCAGTTTAAAAACCAGTTCAAGTTTAGCTCTATTAAATTTTGGTCAAAATGCCATATTTAGCGGTGCTTTAAGTATAATTATGGTATTGGCAGCCAATGAAATTGCCAAAGGTAACATGACCGTTGGTGATTTAGTCATGGTAAATGGTTTACTATTCCAACTAAGTATACCTCTTGGTTTTTTGGGCAGTGTTTACCGTGAAGTCAGACAAGCCTTATTGGATATGCAATCAATGTTTACACTGATGAACGTTGATAGCCGTGTGCAAACAAAACCAAATGCTCCGCCTTTAGTCCTGGGCCCTGGTAATGCTTCCATTGAATTTCAGAATGTTAGTTTCGAATATGAACATGGAAAGCCAATATTCCAAGATCTATCATTTGCTATACCGTCTGGTAAAACCATTGCTTTTGTTGGTGGCTCCGGTTCTGGAAAATCGTCCATGGTGCGTTTGTTATTCCGTTTCTTTGAACCGAATGCTGGTAAAATTTTAATCGGTGGCCAGGATATAAGCCAAGTGGACATTGACAGCTTAAGGAAGACTATAGCCGTTGTTCCTCAGGTAGTTTTGAAATAATACAATCAATTTCCTTATTAATTTCAATATTTTCTAATTTATAATTAAAATTTTTTATTTAAGGATTCAGTATTGTTTCACGATACCATACAACACAATATACATTATGGTGATTTGAGTAAATCTCAAGAGGAAGTCGAAAATGCTGCCCGCATGGCCGATTTGCATGAAAACATAATGAGATGGCCAAAGAGATATGAAACCCAAGTTGGCGAACGAGGTTTAAAATTGTCGGGCGGTGAAAAACAACGCGTAGCTATTGCTAGAGCTATTTTAAAAAATTCACCAATTCTAATATTTGACGAAGCAACCAGCAGTTTAGATTCAATTACAGAATTGGTAAGTAAATTTATTCCATTATTTTTTATTTATTTTTTTATTATCAAATGCCTATGCGTACATACTCGCGTAGAATATTTTACAAGCCTTAGCTAGAGCAACAAAAGGACGTACAAGCATTTGTATAGCCCATCGTTTATCTACTGTTATGGATGCTGATGAAATTTTAGTACTTGAAAAAGGACGCGTATGCGAACGAGGCACTCACTCAGAACTACTAAAGAAAAATGGTTTATACGCGCGCCTTTGGGAAACACAAACACAGCAGTTTTGATCTTAAACCTAAGCCAAAGAGATAAAAAAGTGACAAAATTGTTATCCCTGCCTAATTGTAAATAGTTACTTGATTTTTAAAATGGTCAGAGGCTGTGTAAAGTATGTGAGTGTTTGTTCCAAAAGTATAATTTAGCTTTAGAACTTTCGTTTTAATTTCAAAATGAAATCGTTAACAATTCGATGTTTTTAGGTTGAAAGTTAATTAACTAAATATCATATTCCGTTAATAATAATTTAAGTAAGTTCCTGTAAATAAAAATAGTGAAAATCAAACAATGTTTGACATTAAAATTTAGTATATTTTAGTTTTATTTCAATATCACACAAAATTTAAATATTCTAACATAACTTTTTATCTCATTTCGACATGCTGTTCATTGGAAACTTACTTATACTATGGATACTATTGAAAATGTTTTAATTTCGTATATTTTGTTTTCGTTTGATGTCTTCTGGATTTTATTTTTAACTTCTTTCTCTAATTTCCATTGGTATTGGTACACCGTATAACAAATAAAGTAGACAATTACCCATATGCTGTAGGAAACGTTTATAGTTCTCTACTCTTGTTAAAAATTCTCGCCATAAGGGTAATTGATGTTTTATTTCCTTAACGTCATCAGTAATGACAATATTTTCCTCCTGCATAGTTTTGTTAACGTAAGTAAATAAGTAGCACGATGGCTTAAGGCCTATGGTGGAGACATGATGATGAGTACCGCTGGTAAGACTAATACTTTTGCCTGAAGTAAGGAAATAAGTGTCATTTTCATTATCGCTATAATAGCGTACATTGCCCTCAAGTATTGTCAATGAAACATTAGTTAAATCAGGCGATATATAATTGTCCAAAGTAAGGCCCGGAAAGTCGGCAACAAAAATCACATCCGAATAATTATTCCAGGCCAACACTTCATCGGCTATAGTTCTTAGTTTTGGTCTCAAATGATTTAATTCGTTTAGTAATGGTAAAGACCAGGAAGTGCGTTTAAACGGTGACCATTCAGCCTTTAGAATATCTACACGAGGATCAAAAACTCTTTGCTGGAAGCGTCCGTTCATCGAACACCATATGTCAAAATAAATTGATATATTCATGGAACTTAGAGGACTTGTTGCAGCATTACGTTGATGCTCCATTTCAATGTTTTTGTGTATACAATGGGCGTATTGTTTGGCCATATCGGCGTATTTAGTCCAGCGGTCATATTCCGTAAAGGCATAAGGATCCATATAATGGACTTTACCATTCGCATTATCGACGACCTTGATCGTAGTAAGTATAGTATCATAAGAATGAACCATCATATCCCAGGAGTAACCATATAAACCATTAGTCCAGTTATTATATCCGTGCGTAATAAAATGCGAATATGGTAAGAATAATTGTAAACCACAATATAATAATATAATGAAACTTCGCATTCTTTCGCCCAAAGGAACATAAGATTCCAAATCAATTATTTTCTTACAGCCTCGACAATAGACAAACGGTTTTGCCAAATTTTGCGTGGGTGTTTCATATTTCGGTTTATCACCTTCCAGTACATCAACTTTATCATTAATTGGTTGATTATTGTTGTCTAAGGCTTTATGTTTAACGATGTCACAGCAGAATTGTTTAATTTTGGCTACAGATATTTTTCTAGGCCAATCACAGCCGTAAAACATTGGCACTTGAGCTATGCATACCCAAGGAAACATGCCTAAAATGAATGAAATTTGTTAATAAGAATATAAGACACACCTGAGCGGTAAAAATATATGTTTGATAGTTTAAGGCCTTGATCAGGAGAAATATTGGATACGTTGCTTCCATTTCTATAAATTTAAGACGAAGTATGCAAGTACCTATAAAATAAAGAACATCGCCTTGTTGCGTTGTCCAGGAGCTGGATACAAAGTGAAGTTACAAAATCCTATAATCCTATCCTATCTTATAATAGTTAAAGCTAATAATGTACCTATTGTTGCTACAGCACTGTAAATTGGCAGATCTAACTGCTTATTGGTGATTAAAAGTGGATCACTTACTTATTTATCTGTTAACTTTGAAGAAACTTGGCAGCACTTTCAGATCTACATAAGTTTCTTATAAGATTTCTTCAAAGTTTGAATTGAGGACAATACAAATAAATTTGCTGTTGATAAAATAAAAAAAGTAGGTGATACCAATCGAAGAAGTTTAAAAGTAATTACCATGAATGTGCCGTGTGCCTATTATGGAGTTTAACAACGTCGAAAAGCAAAGAGCCTTCACAAGCAATCACCAGAATTAATGAAATGGATGGCTGCCCGATGAGAGGAATTGTGTTTCAGCGTGACAACGTCAGGTCACATACACTGGTGTGTTCTTATGCATCCAAAATATATTCCAGAGGTAAGACCAATAGATTAACACTTGTTGTACATAGGTTAAGGGTGTGGTGTATTTTGTGGTTGCTTACCTGCGGCCAAGCTTTTTATTCTATGCTGTCAAAAATTGTTTCATGCTAAGAAAGCAGCATATCACAAGCGAGCGGCTTTAGCCAATATACAACGGCAGACTACGCACTTCAATAGAGGTTTGATTAAAGCTCTGAGAACTTGTTTAAAAATTTCTTATGCATCCACTGTGTATATTGGAACTGGTATTAAGCGCTCACTATCTTCTCCTTCGTGTAAGAAATAACTTTGTTTGTGCAGGAGCTTATGAAAAACGACGTTTGTTGTGTGAATTGTAAAGCAGAATTACTCTCAAAGTGGCCACAAGTTACCAAAAAAAAAAAAAAAAAAAAAAAAAACGGTGTATATTTGAACTGAAGGATATCATTTTAACACAGCGCTTAGTGGATTACTTTCGACACCTCCTTAACTTAAACATAAAATTTCCCAGTTGGAAAGCAAACATACAAAATTTGTAGTAGTTGTCTATCAAACATACATTTTTTTTAATTTGGATGCTATTGAACTTCCTAACTTACCAATTACGAATAAACGCGAATTCATTAAATGAAAACATATCATAAAAGGCGTAGCATATACACGAGTCTTGCGGCAAGTCATTAAAAATGCTATCGAAAAATCAAATATTGCCGTAAACCAGTGAACAATTAATAGATCGGCTAGCTCTTCCGTTAGAATCCAACGAAAAGGTCTTAGGACCCAATGGCGACTTAAAGATGACATTGCATAACCTGATAACCATTCAGCGGTAAGTTTTTTGAGACCAGCATACATATATAATATAAAAAATTGAAATTTTATTACAAAGTAATTCCAATATGGCACTGTTGAGGGCAATGAGGGTGTCAGTAATTTATCTAATGAACTGTAAAGATAACAAATATAATTTAATTTTATAAAGATAATGATACATGGTACGTACCAATATCTGTTAGCTTGTGTAAATAGTAACATTGTACCAACTAAACCAAATAAGTAACTGTGATTGTTCCAAGCTGGTTTATCCAACAGAAATATGTACCAATAGGGTATAATGAATGCCAAACAGCTGCAACGAAAACGATAGCCTAACATTATACCCAAAGCACCTAACCACATACACAAGTAAACAGAGCCCATTATTGGAAAACTAAATGCTTGTATAGTATTAAATAGGGGAAAATGACAATGTCTTGGTTCTCCAAATCGCACATCCATTTGGCTGCCTCCTCTTTCTTCTGCTATATCTATTAACATGGCCGCTCCTTTGCAAAAAAAACACGTTTAAAATTAATTGAAAAACAAATATGGGAAGTAATTTGTGTTTTTAAAAACTTACCATATAACATTCGGAAAACTCCTAATGCCGATGCATCGACCGGGCGATGCAACCATTTTGTAAATCTACAAAAACTTGTAAAATGTTTCACATCATAATCGGTACACACTTTAAAAGCTTGAGCAAATGTTGAATTTCCTTTGAAATCAGAATTTTGAATTTTTTCAGTTTCGTCTATATCCTTAGACTCTTTTAGAATTTTTTCTGAAAAATATCAATCAATAATTAATTAATAAAAAATATAACTAATTAGTGTCCCTTGAGAGGGATAAGGGAAAATTTTTTAACATGGTTTTAAATATTAAGAGAGTCCTATTCAAATAAAATATGCAGCCGGTCCCCTAATCTCCGTGCTTTAGAGAAAGATCACCAGATCCGACAGTGATCTCCAATTACAACCTGTGTTAAAAATCCATTCAAACTGATCGTCAATGTGAGTAATCTCGTACCCAGCAGCAAGAAAAGTGAACTTAGAAAGATTGTAACCTAAAATTGAAGAAATAGAGTTTTGGTCTGACTGCTAACATATGTAGATACCGAAAGATTTAGGTATTCATAGGCATAAGATTGTACGTTTGTAGATATTATGGAGGTATTGACATACATTTGTATCTATTAGGAGGATAGATTTGAATAGATCGGTCGTATTGTCTTTTAAGAGATTGTTAGGCTGATGTAAATGATTTAATATTGTTGTAAGCAGCTTCTCTCTCTTCCTTCGAGAGTGTCCGCCACGTAACCTAACCTAAGCAGTGTCTCTCTTTGTTCAGACCATTAAAAATATCCATCTTTTTTTATAATAATTATAAAAAGCGTTTTCATTTTTTTTGTCAAATTTATTTCTCAATTTAAAAATTTGATATAAATACATGCATGCATAATATTGTTGTTCTGTATACTAAATACGTAAATTGTTTGTGAATGGTTTCTTTATTTCTTTTTATTGTAGTTGTATAATTTTCCTTTGTTGTTTTTTTCTTCTTTTGTTTTTAATAAATTACGACTTGTATTTTAAAAAAAATATTGAGATTTCACTTGTATTTTCGGTTTTCACTAGCGATTGCAGTGTTTCTACAATAGTCTTAAGAAAAATGTAAAAAAAAAAATTACAAATTTCTTTAGCGCAGTTATTGTAAAATGCCAAGTTTTCATAATTCCGTTTCTTTTATTTTCTTTTCTTATAAAATTCATTCAGCTTTCCTTTAGCATTTTCATTCGATCATATTTTTCACAAAATTTTTTGAGATAATTTTCTTTTGTTTTTTTTTTGTTTATAAGTATTGAAAATTTCTAAATTTCAAAATTGTTTACGACAAGCTTTTAAGAAATTGCCTTCAAACTACGTTTAATAATAATTTATTTTTGGATAAGTTTTTTGAAATTGTTGTTGTTGTTTTTCAATCTAATATAATATTTGTTGTGGATTTTACATTTTAATAAGTTTTTTCTTAATACTTTGAAGAATATTTATTGGTGATTTGTTGAAATAAATTAAAGTTATTATTTTCCTTCTTTATTAAAATATTAAATTGTATAAATAAGTGTTTTAATTATTTTTGTTTGTTTTTTTGTTGTCAAATTTTAAAAATAAATAGAATTTCAATTATAGAATTTCTTAAAGAGGAATTTTGCTGTTATTGTTGTTATTTTTTTTTATTATAGAGAAAAAGTATTAAAAAGTAGAATAAAAAGAAATTAAATTTTAAAGTTTTATTAATTAATTAAAAAAAATATAGTATATAATTTCATAATATGTATAATAATTAAATACAGAGATGCATTAAAAAGGGGGGAATATACTTAAAAATTAATCTTTGGAAATATTTTAAAATACATATACATTTAAATATATCGTATATAGCTAATGTACAGACATACATACATACATATGTATGCATGTACATAGATTTAGCTTGTTTTCTTTTCATATAATATTTTTAATAATTAATATGTTCTAAATTGTTAATGTTGAGAAAGTTTTTTTAATATTTGTTTTTGTTTAAATATTTATGTTTAATTGTTTGTTTTACTGTTTAATTACGACAAATATAATATTATTATGCAAATTTCTAATATTTTTTGTTGGCTTTTAGTTTTCTTGTTCTTCTGGTATTTTTTTGAATAGAATAAAGTGTATATTTTTTTGTTATCATTTATATTTAAATGTCTAAAATATTTAAAAAGTATTTATTTAATGTATTACAATCAATGTTCAATTGGTTTTAAGCTTTTAAATTGTGTTGGAAAAAATTTCTCTTGTTTTTTTTTTTCAAGCAAATTTGTTATTTTGTTATTTTGTTTTACTTTTGTTTTAATTTTAAATTATTTCATAATTTTACATTTTTCAATTGCAAATTAAATTGCATTGTTTTTAAAAGAATTGTTGAAAAAATGTATTTATTTCCCATGTATGTTACTCTATATGTTCTCCAACGCCATCGAAGAAGTCTTAAAAGAAAGAATTTTTTTGTCTCATGAAAAACGAAAAGTTCTCGAAAATTGATGAAAGAAATTTAATTAAAAAAAATTGTATGGTGTTTGCTTATTGTTGTTGATGTTGTTCTCTTTTCAGTATACCTATATGGATTACCGAAAACCCATATTCTCTCTATCTCTTTCGTAATTCGTTCTCTTTAAGCTTGTATGCAATTAGCAAACACCCTCAGTTTTTTTATTTTGCCAATATATTGCGAGAATAACGAAAGCCAATCTCGTGTGTTAAACTTTTTTCGTCTGTCCCTCTCTCTTTCTTATTTCTCACCAATTTAAGCTCCTTTCGTCTTCATAGGGGATATGGCGTGCATACATGTGTATCCTCTGTTGTTTGTTTCCCTTAAATGCGGTTCTGATTTAATTGGGAACGGGGTGTAAAGGGTGAAACCATTACACCACTGGGCCATACAGCCTCGTTGAACAGCTCGTTGAAGCGATAGTCCGGTATGGAAATCTTAAATTTACAATACGATAATGCAGCCAAATTGGCATCATTCTTAACCAATTTAGTGCATTTCACAAGATTCTTATTAATCTTCAACTCCTCAGCCAAATGCTCAATAATGTCATCCTCCGAAGTTGAGGTGGCAAATTTGCCCACCTGCACCCAACGGCCATAATCGCAGACGACCTGTAGTCGATCGGAATTGCAATTATTGCCGACGACTATAAGGCTGTTGGTCTGCTTCTTGACTTCGTTGGCATTGTTGGCATTGCCGAATTGGAAGTATTGTTGATACATACGTCCCTGTATTTGATTGACACCATTCACAACCTTGTTCAGCTTATCCTCCATGGCGTGAATTTTGGCCGCTACGGCTTTGGGTGACTGCTGGCGGCACTCATCGCAGCTAAAAGAAATCATAGGATTCTTTTGTATGGCCTCATACAGCGTGTCATCGATATTAACACAGGTGCGATGGTATTTTTTCTGGCAGTTACAGCCAATACTACACTCCTTGGAGTTGATTGATTTTTTGCACTTGAAACAGTTGTCAGCCATTTTCGTACGTTTATTTGTGCCGGACGCCTTATTTGTGACACTCTTCGGGGCTGCTGGCTCGGCCGGCGATTCCGTTGGTGGTGGTGGTGGAGGTGCTATTTGAGCGTCCGTGGGGTTTTCTGCCTTTGGGGATTCCACTTTTAAAGATTTTACAACTCACTAAGGAGTGAAAAGCCGACGTAAGAAATTCGAAAAATTTATTAATTAACACCCAAATATAATAATCGTTGAACGAAGAAAAAAACCCCAAGTTTTTTTCCTTCTTTAGCAATAGTACGGTATTTCAATTAAAACACCTCTTCTTCTTTCTCGTTCAATAGGAAAAGAAAAAAAACAACTTTTAAATACTACTGTAATGTATAATTGCACAAAAGTTTTGTATATTCACTACATATACATATGTCTGTATGTATGTCGTTATATACACGCGTTTGTATGTATTTTTTCCAATAGATACATACACAATGCACGAAGTTTATAGTGTTTCTTGTGTTTTTTTTTTGGTTTTGTTTTTTTATTTTGTAACTTTTTCTTTCTTTCTTTTTTTTTCAAAACGTCTAAATTTAGGGTGTTATGAAATGAGAAGTGAGGGAGAATATATTTAAAATTAGTTAAAGAAAGTTTTGCCGCTTTCGCCAAACTATATTTATTTGGTCCGTACGCTCCGAATGTCGCTGTTCAACTGTGGTAAAGTTAGTCATTTTAAACCGGCTGTTACCTTTTTGCGGCTCTAACATGTCCAATATGAAAAAAAATTCCAAAAAAAAAACGTATAAAAACTACCCTTATTTATGCAAAATGTACACGTACGTGTTTCTCTTTTGTTTCTTTTCGGTACACAAACTCACACACACACTCATGCATGCGTATTCCGCCGTAATGGTTATATTTGGGCTATCCAGTATAGGGGGGTTGTTTTCGGTTTTTTAAATGCTCACTTACGCACTTATACATACATACATGCAAGTAAAAATATGAAAATGGTTTCAGTTAGTAACCATTTTTAATTACGATATTATGCGATGATATCGTAAACATGAACTTAACAAAGTTTTTATTTCTAAACTTTAACAAGTCCTGGCATAGTTATCATCTGAGTTTCTTTTCGACAATACGAAATTGTTGCAATTGTTCATTTTAATTGTTTTAAATACTTGCCATTTTCGTAGTAAACACTATGGAGAGATAATATTGGCAAAACATTTAAATATTGCTTGCTTTTTTATACCATAAACATACGATATTAAAAAGTTATTACTAAGGAAAGGGACTGTTTACTGTGAATGCATAAACAATAAAAGTTGCTATTGGCAATAGTCGAAAAGTCGAATTTTGTAGAGACTACAATCACTCGCTCACCCTCACGCTATTCAGGCCTAAAAATCAGGTCTAAAAATCAATCACAAGCGATAAGCTGGTGAGTTATACAGTCAGGATTACGACCTAGTTTCTCACACCACTTATGTTGTGTGTGTTAATTTTATACGTGAGTGGCGGGACCTACAGTTTAAAGTCGACTCCGAACTATAGATTTTTGAGAAACTTTTCATGACAATCTTTTATTTACCCTCAGAGTTTTTTTGCCAGAAATCATCTGAGAGGATGTCGCCGAAGAAATACTTTTTTGTATTTTGTTTTGATGTCTGGTCTGGGGTTTGAACCCTGGCTTTATGTCTAATAAGCCAACACACTACCTATTAGACTACGGAGACTTCACTGGTGAATTATAGCGTTAAAAAGCCAGCGGCTATTTTCCCACAATCTCTAACATTCTACGCGATTTGTTTCGCGCATGCGGTGCTAAATCTCACGATAATACTAGGTATTAAGCATACAATATAATAATCAAAGAAAATAGCAAGCAAAACCATGATACTTAATAGAATGTTGGCTTATTAGACGTGAGGCCACGGTTCAAACCTCAGACATCTCCAACTAAACGAAATATGAAAAAAATATTTCATCGGCGACTTCCTCTTAGCAAATTTTTAGAAAAAACTGAAAAGTTTCTTAAAAATCTGTGGGTACGGAGTCTACCTTAAACTGTAGGTCCCGCTACTCATGTATAATATTCACACACAACATGGTTGATGTGAGAGACTAAGTTGATATCCTGACTGAAGGGCTGTAAGGACCAAAGTATGCATGTATAAGTCTGAGATCCTTGAATCCTTTAGGTTCCTGCAAAATCCCACTTCAAAAAGTATAAAAATGATTTGATTTTGCTTAAGGAACGGTGCTTGCTTACTTACTTTATCGACCCCAGAAATTCTTTAGTCAGGACTACGGCCTCATACCCATTCATTTTATTATGTGCGTTCAATGAGTGGCGGGACCAATAGTTTATGGTCGAATCCGAACGATAGATTTCAGAAGGTTTTTAATGACAATTAGTTACTGTCAGAGGTTTTGCCAGAAGTTTGTCGCCAGAAATACTTAATTTTTGAATTCTATTTTTTAAGATTTCTGATCAGTGGTTTAAACCTACGAATCCCTTTCTAGTAGTCTAGCACAAAGTGTATTGTTGTAAATACAACTGCCTTTATGACTAACCTTTTCCAGTGCAAGGCATTTTAAGATTTCATGAAATAAGTTTTATAAGCTTTTATTTTTCAACATTTATTCACCTTAGAAAGCTTTCACTGTACGTTTTAGGCAGATTGCTTGAATCTTTGTAGTTCTCTTAATTCTCGTAAAGCAAAAGCAGTAAAAGCGTGCAACTTAAGGGAGAGAGGTGTAGTATGCAAACGCTTCATACAATATAACCATTGCCTATTTCTTTTTGCATCGTTGAACCCCTATTGTAGAATGTAGTTAACGTGTATATGAAATGCAGAAAAGCTTTATTTTGATGTTAATATTTGTTTTTTTTTAACAAAATGCAAAACGCAACAAAATCACAATTAGTGTAAATATTTATTATATAGACAGATGTAAATGTACATACATTTGTATACAGTATACGTACATACATATATAGATATATTTCCAAAACTTATAGATTCCTTCTCAAAAGTTTAAAATGGACTTGAGGGTTGCAATATAGTCGCTAGTGGTGGTAAATGAATTTATATTTTCATACAATCAAATGCAAAAGTTTTCTTACGCAAGTCACATTACTGTTTTGTGTAGCATCGTCCGGAGTGCAATTTTATTCGAATATATAATTTACAATTAATTTTATTAATTATAATTATTAACAGAATTGATAGAATTTCCATTCATTTTAATATTGAGACTGATGAAAATGTAAAAGCCAACTAAAATTCGAAGTCGCCGTAGTCTAGTAGGCAGTGTGTTTGTTTATTAGACGTGAGGCCATGGTTCAAATCCCAGGTCGGACATCACCAGCAAAACGAAATTTGCAGCAGATTTCTGGCAAAAACTTTGAGAGTAAATAAATTTGCCCTGAAAAGTTTCTGTCATTCGAAGTCGACGTTAAACTATAGATCGTAATTCTGAATGAAGGGTTGTCATGCCCAATTATGTATGTGTGTATGTATGTAATCTATACTAGTTTGCCACTTTGGCTATACGCACTACTCCCTCTTTTTCCTTTCCTACAAAATATTTTCCTAAACGTTATGCAATGCAATGCATGTGTATAAGCCCTATTACCCTTGGTGGTTGTCACACATGCCGTAAACAAAATTCTCGATACGAATAAGTACGCGAAACTTTGTATCACGATTTCCAATTTAAAAAACACAGCTTTCGTCTATAAATAGTTAAGTATTCAAATACAACATTTGACTTTAAATTGCATAGGTAAACCCACGTATCAGACGTCATTTGTAATTTGTAGGTTACTGATATTATCAATTAAAGTATGAGAAAGAAAGTACTTCTTGCCTGCTCTGCATATATACCAAGAGATCGTACTCTTCTATATTTAAATTTCTAACCTCACATATCTAGGTGATCTAAGTATCTTCAAATTTATATAAAATCAAGTGTGTGTGTGTGAAATATCATTGAAGTGTTTTATTAGTTGCGGACATTATGTGTGCAACATGATGTTGTTCAATTGTTTACCACGACTTCTTTTAAATTGTCCATAACTCTGAAGCATAAATCAGACTGAATTCTACCGATGGTAAGGGTTATGTTTGTTTCGACCGCTATGGTTTCTGGATTTTGGCATACATTTGTGATTTAAGAAAACTCCACAAGAAAAAGTCTAACTCGGCCAATTCACACGAGATCGATGGCCATTTCACATCACCTACACATGAAAATACCATGACATTAAAAAGCTCGTGCAGGATATCTAATGGGCCATTAGCTCCGTACCACGTGTCTTTGGTGTCCAAATCATTCTACCCGTTGACAGGGATGGCGTGGCTAATATTCTCAAAGAAATATGAAACAATGACGCTGCCTACTCAAAAACTACACTACAGACTGAATTTTTTGGGATGCATTGCATGCTCTTGGATCTCATGTGCATTTGTGTTGCCCACGAGTGTTTGCACTCGTATCCATTCACCACGAACTGGCCATGGATGCTTCAGGAAGTACCTGCACAGATTTGGACATGACACTTCCCCTATATGCCCAAACTGTGTAGATGCTGCCCTGCATTTAGATGGCCCGGAGAAACGAGTTTAGGACCAAACCAGCTTATGGAAGAGGTGTTGAATACTAGGATTCTATGGAGCCAATATAGCCCGACAATGGCTGAAGTAATGCAGGAACTCCGAAGGTTCGAGGAACAAAGGCGAAATTTGAGTTAACGTGATAAAGCTTTGAAGCTAACCAGTCCTCGGCGAAGAAATACGTTACGGTAGTCCCGCGGGAGGAGAGTGATTGAAGAATGTAGGGGGTGGGTTTAGTACATAGGCACCAGTGATGGTGATCGTGCACTCTTTTGTTGGAACAAAATTGTCTTTCGAAGATTCCCACCTCCGGCCCAAGACAAAAAACACGAAATGGGCGCCAACGCAGAAGATTAAGTTCAGTTGATAACGGCTCCATTGCCCATTCGGAGAATACAAGTCGTGATCTATGGTCATCCATTGTGACAAAACAGACTGAAAAATAACCTATAATTGCACAGGTGCAGCTTCCACTAGTTGGCTGTTATCAGCTTTCAAATTTTGGCCTATTGGCCCTATATTATTTACGACCCATACTATTTTTTTTATACTTAAAAAATATATTAAAAAAGTATTAACTTTTGCTTTAGTATTTACAATTTGTATCTTTTATAAAAATTAAGACAAAAGACTTTAAACTATTTTTTATTTATTGCATTTACATTCCAAAAAACTTGAGTGTACAAACATGATACTATAACCGACAATGTCATTTGATATTCAGTAAACAAAACAGTGTATACTTTATTATGACACATGACAATATCAAGAAAGCAACACGATTTTAAAGCAGTCAAATGCTGTGACCTATACTTTAAAATCATTTGTTGTCATTCCTAAGACACATCAAACGTTTTAACTTACCGGTCTCTTGTTTATCCATTTTAATTATTTTCGTATTTTCAATTATTTTTTTTCTACTATTTTTCACAATAATCACAATAAAGTTAAAAATTTACGTTCAAAACGATTTTTTTAAATATTTTGTTTTTTTTACAAAATCAAATTTCACAAGTGTTCGCCTTAACCAGAGAAATTAAACCAACTGTTTACAACTAAATTTTTATCCTATTTATATACACACAAACTCTTCGATGGTGGCCCGTATATTTTGCAAATATGTGGGCAAATTGAATACCTTCTGCAGCATCTTTTGCTTTTCTATGGGTATGAGAGAAAAGGAGGATATGAGAAAAAAAACACTGTAAAACAGCGCATGTGTAAAAAAGATGTTGAAAATGAAATTGTTGTCGTTTGTTTTATTAAAAAGGTTTCAACCAGAGAACTTTATTAATCAGGACATCCTTATTAAAATTTAGTCACCTTACAGCTGTTTTTTGGTGTTATAAAAAAAGAAGAAAATGTAAGAAAAACAAAAACAATATTTAAGTCTACAGATTTAGTAAACACTTACGTATTCTTACGTACTAAATCGTCCCACATAAATATCTATACAACGAACACAACAACAGTTGTGATTTAGTAATTAGAACTGTTTTTAAAATCATTGCAATCAGTTCTGATTTTATTTTAAATTTTATTTCTTGAAATACCGTTAACTTGTAATTTTGTTTATTAATCGAAGCACTGCATTTATCTTCTGTACATACATAACTGGTCATTACAATCCAGGCTTACGACCTAGTTTCTCACATCATTTATTTTGTGTGTGTTAATTTTATACATGAGTAGCGGGACCTACAGTTTAAAGTCCACTCTGAAGGACAGATTTTTGAGAAACTTTTTCATGGCAATTTTATTTACTCTCAGAGTTTTTGCCAGGAGACTGCTGAGAGGAAGTCATAAAAGAAATATTTTTCAGATTTCGTTTTGTTGGAGAAGTCTGTCATTATAGCACCTAGTGGCCGAAAAGTAGTGTTGCCTTTGCTTCGAAAGACAACCACTAGTTCATTAGCTATTGGTCATTCGTTGACTTCGTTAAGAATAATAATTTCAATCAATCATATCATATCATACTTGGTGTTCAACTGCTGCATTTAAGCATTGCATTTTATTAAATTTAATTTAGAATTACATACGTAAACTTTTTGTGAAAAAAGAGTTTATTTCAGATGATTTATATAAAAAGTGCTACAATGACCACAGAGATGTATGACAGATCTGGTCATTATAGTACGCACTGAATGTAGAAATTTTTTGTTACACCCCACAATTTTTTTTCGAAAGACTTTTACATACCATTATGCCTTACTTTGCCCTCGATTTAATGTTCTCTATATGAGTCCACCACCTCAATATACAGTGGTTGAGTCTATTTTCCGTGAAATTACTTCACCCATTTGGGGCAGTCTTCGACTGTGGCGACACAACGCTAATAGCAAGCAGTGCATTCACTTCTAGAAGTAAGTAATACGAACTACATGGTAGTAAATAGAAAACATTTCCGAAGTAATACACCTCAATGGATGAAAGCCACACACAAATATAAATAGTACAAAATTTAAAATGCCTGGGAGTCCTCCTTATAAACAATTAGTGGACTGAATCCATAGAAAGAAATAGTATCAAATACAATAAAATACCATGTATATCTTTCGCCATAAAAGATTTGTTCAGATCTGTAAGAAATTTAGAAAAGAAAATTTGTGGACCTCTTTTGTATACAAATTTCGATTAAAGTAAAATTCGAGTAAAATTCGTTCGTCTTACAAAAGAAAGCGGACAGTGGAAATTACTAAAATATTCCTTTGTAACAGTAAATTATGTATGTCTCGCTATTATGCAATAAAAATTCAAATTGCAATTCTTATTAGTTGATAACAGCTGTTTAGTAAATCAATTTGTTTTTGTTGTGTTACATTTCATTTTTGCCATTTTTGTATTCCAGTTGTGGCTGATTTTCTATTATTTTCTGAAAATGTTACCAATTCTTATGGCGTGTGATGGTTGTGCATAAATTTTCCTTGTTGTCTACGTCTGTGTCCTATAAATTAATACACCTGTACAACCCATACATGAGTGCTAAATACACAAACACATAAATAAGTGCAGGTTAATAATAAATTTATATTACGCTTAAGAATTATTTATACATATACATGTATACATATGCATGTGTATACATATGCATGTATCTGTGTAATCGGTTACATGTGTTTTTGCTAAGGCGCCACTTCATTTCGATTTTATTTTTATTAAATTAGTAGAACCATAAAACTTTTTCACAATACTTAATCGTTTAACAGTATATACTATATGTATGTATTTTATAGCGTTACGTTAATGATACTTACATAACTGTAAATTGAAATATATCAGACAGTTTTATAGGTCTGATATTATCTGGTCTGTTATGTTTTCATTTTAAATAGGATCCAGTTTATTGCAATATACTTCTAGAAAGTCTTTTAGCCAAATCGGATTTTTAATACATACTTACCTAATCGGTTATCATAAACCTTAACTTAGGAATATGACCTACCATCTCACATCAACTATGCTGTGTGCATTAAATTTATTCACGAGTGGCGTGATCTACAGTTTAAAGTCAACTCCGAACAACATTGAGAAATTCTTCATGGCAATTTAATATACTCAAAGGGTTTTTGCCAGAACACAGTTAAAAGGAAGTGGCCGAAGAAATATTTCGTTTTGTTAGAGGTGTGTGCGCTAGGGTTTGAACTACGACCTTACGTCTAATGATCCAACATGCTACTTATTTGATTATGACGTTCATTTTTATTCCAATAACGAATTTGATTTAAAAAATTTACTTGCTTCGAAGTGAAAAAATTCTTTAAAAAGAAATAAAGAAGAAAGAAAAAGTAGAAAAGTGGAAACGATCCTATGATCACACACAATTTAAAATCAGTGTTCCGGTATACTTTTTTCAAGTTATCAAAGCTGATTAAATTAAATTTTCTTAGTTTCTCAGACCGCCGGTAGCATAGTGTAGAAATTTTCATGTGCAGACGAAACTAAGCGAAGTGCTATATTGATTCAAGATAAATATATCGAAAAAAAGATCATGATATTAAAAACAGGAAATGCTAACAATGTTCGGATATTTTTTTTCGAGCATCAGTACAACAGTGGTTCTACGGAGGACATTGAGAACCGCATTTACAGGTCAGTTACATTCAGAATGGAACTCTAAACATGGATGTGAATCATGTAGTGCAGCTCGGACAATTGAGATCTTTGATTGAGAACAATCCAGGGAATTTTCTGGCCAAATACTATCTTCAATACTAGTAACAGGGATCTTAAATAATCAAACCAATTGAGATTATATATATTATATTGATTATAAAACGGAAGTTAAGATGGCCCGACCAAGATATTGCGCAAAGTACTGGAACTCTTGATACGGATGTAAATCATGGAATGCTACTCTGAAAATCCAGATCTTTGATTGAAAAGAACCCAGCGAATTTTCTGGTCAAATACTATGAGTAAATATCATTTGAAACCTCTGTCAAATACTCAAATCAATAATTCGAAAACAGAATGGGATAAGGCTCGACTAACGTTTAGCTCAAGGCATAGGCCGTCAGGCAGCCATGCTAATTACACCTGCCGCAGATTAATAAATTGTTGAATGCGCCATCTACTCCATGTGACCGAAGGAAATAGTGCTCAATGTCAGCATATTTTTCTGTTGCTTTTGCCAAACAACGCAAACATCAATGAATTTTAGTGCTTGCCATATCGGAAAGTACAATTTTTGAATTGTCATAAGTTTTTTTTAGCATTTCTCTAAGAGAAGAAAACAGATTCAAAATAAATTTGGTTTGATGGAACTTTTTTTACTTTCGACTTTTCTGGGCTCTTTCATTCGTCCACATAACTATGATTCTTTACCAGATGCGATCAAAAAGTCTAGTAGGTAGTGTGTTGGCTTATTAGACGTAAAGCCAGGGTTCGAGCCCCAGGCCAGAACTCAAAACAAAATACAAAAAGTATTTCTTCAGAGACTTCCTCTCAGCAGATTTCTGGCAAAAACTCTGGGAGTAAAATAAAATTGCCATGAAAAGTTTCTCAAAAATATGTCACTCGGAGTCGACTTTAAACTGTAGCTTCCGCCACTCTTGTATCAAATTACCACACACAAATTGAGTGGTGTGAGAAGCTAGGCCGTAATCCTGACTGAAGGGTTGTAATGACCAATTATGTATGTATGATCAAAAAGTCAAGCAGTTTCGAAACAAACTGTCTGTCATGCACACAAATAGCATTTCTTTCGTCATTGTCATAATTTTTTCAACATTATTAATAGTTGTTGACATCCAGTGCAGCTCTTTGAGAGCTAGTAACGCTAATACACTAACAAACTTTAAACTAACAAATTTTAAATTTTTGGGGCATTGGAACCAATAATGGAAGTGATACTCAATTGCAAACGCTAGGGATGAAGACACACAACAAAAGCTAAAACAAAAATAAGGCATAAACCCAAAAATTGTCTGGAAGTATAGTATATACATATATATATATAGTATATACATATATTAGGGAATAATCTAGTCGGGCTTGATTGAATAATAACATGTATCCCTCTTTTCTTATGTGATTTATTTTTAGTTGCAAATGTAATCAAAATATTCATAATTATATATTCCACGTGTTCTTTGTCCTTGCAAAAACATGTCTATTTCTCTAAATTTATTATTGATTTTGTAATAAAAAAAATTGAATTTATTTGATAATACCGTCATTATTTAATCTGTTGTTAAAAAATTAACTACTTACCCTCTTTATTTCTTATGAAACTCAGTAAATCTAAATATAAATGCCTCACTCCTACTATAAAACTATAATTTCTTACGGAACACGTATTTAGGCGTTGTACAAATTTTGATTGGTAATACAAAGAGTATACTACACATACATTACTACCCTTGAGTCAGAATTACGACCCAGCTTCTCACACCACTTATGAAAAATTTTTTTGAGAAACTTGTCATTGCAATTTTATTTACTCTCAGAGTTTTGTTCAAAAATCTGCAGAGAGGAAGTCGTCGAAGAAATATTTTATTTTCATATTTCGTTTTTGTGAGATATGTCTGATCTGGGGTTTGTTCTGACTACGGCGACGTGGTATAGTAGGCTTATTAGACGTGAGGGCATGGGACAAACCCCAAGTCAGTCAACTCCAGCCAAACGAAATATGAATAAATATTTCGTCGGCAACTTCCTCTCAGCAGATTTTTGGCAAAAATTCTGAAAGTAATTCAGATTGCCTTGAAGTTTTTCAAAAAACTCGCTCGGAGTCGACTTTTTAACTGTAGGTGCCAGCACACATATATAAAATTAACACATACAACATAAATGTTGTGAAAAGCTAGATCGCAATCCTGTGTGAAAGGTTGTAATAACCAATCAAGTAAGTTTTACCATGTATCCCTTAGGAGTACGTACATATAGCTTTGCAGCGCAAAAATATTGGGTCATCAGTAAGCTTTCCTTAGTTTTCAATTGTTTTGTTGAATAAATAAGTATATTTTTTTGTTTTATTATAAAATTATCAATTAATTTTACAATTTTTTGCTTAAATTCCATAAAATTGCTGGCCACTGTATATGTACATGTAATACCTGCATAAGCATAATAAATTTCCATTCAAAATGAGTGTGATTCCATTGGAAAAAGAAACTCAAATAGGATGTGATCCTGTGATCACTAAACTTAAGAAGTAGGCGTTTCTGGTCCTGTATACGTATAAAATGTTTAAGGGGTGACTGAACCAAACAACATATCTTTCTAAGCGAATTTTATCGTTAATTACTTGAATGTCTCATTCTATTAAATGCAATTTATACAGAGAACTTATTAAACATTTTGATGAGTACTAAAAAACCTACAAATGCATGCCATTCACTAAGTAGGGATCTGAATTTTGGTTAAAATTTAAATTTTTTAACTATAAATACTTATCTATCAACTAGATTCGATAAGAAAGAATTTCCAGTTAAATTTTGGTATACATTTGAACCAAGAAATATCTCCAAGGAAAAATGTTTAATGCGAAGGTCTTGGGGAAGAAACTTTTTTGTTCAACTTTTAATTCAGAGCTCAAAGCTTGGGATTAAGATCAGGTTATAAAATAGACCCAAGAATTAAATCAGTGCTCATACTTATATCGGCGTAATAGGTAAAATAGGATTTGAGGAAGCTGAAACAGAAATGTACAGCTGAAACATAAATGTACAGCTACACACAGAGGTGCACCTTTGATGATTTGGTCCTGATTCCTGGTCATCTTGTGTTTGTCCAATTGTTCGAAATATTATTTAGAAATAATTATGTTTGGATTATCTGGATATTTTGCCTAGTAGTATACTTCCCTTTGCAGTCTATAAATACCATTAAGCCAGGTCTTACCAAGAAAATTTTTTGTTGTGTGTTAGTGAGTAAGAGAGAGAGAGAGAGAGAGAGGGAGAGAGAAAGAAAAATAGTTGGGGGAATTTATTTATTTACAGTCATAGAAAAATTTTAGTAATACACGCTGATTTTATCAACACATATATAAAGTTATACAACTTGGACTTAATAATTGGGACACTTTTTAGTTATTTGCTGTGATCTAATTTTGGTTCATAAATTTCCTCTCCTACTAAGGTTTTAGGTTGGGTTAGGTTAGAGGACGAGTACTTGACAGTATCTAGAGGTCAAGTTGACTCATTCTACAAAAACGGTCCTTTAAGTGAGAGGATAATAGAGGGGATGGGAAAAGAAAAAGGAGAGGAAGTAGGAAAGGGGAGAATAACCAGTCTTTTAAGTTTTTTGAAAAAATTCCTTCATATCTATAAAAAAAACTCTTCCCTTTCCTTCGCATTCAAATTATTTATTTGACTGGGTGCCCTGGTAGTCAAGTGGGTAGTGTGTTAGACTATTAGAGTGAGGGTCGTGGGTTCAATTCCCATCAGAGACACTACATCGAGCATACGGCCTATGTTACTCAGTTCGTAATACTTAAATATAAATTGTAATTGTAATTAAAAAAATAAATAAGCCATTGGATTTTATCAAAAGTATTTTTTAATATAAAATTTTTTTTGAGTGTCATTAATACATTTTTTATTGTGTAAGCGTAAAAAAATATTAAAACATCCGCTAAGCATGTGTACTTGGTGCAGTTTTATCAATAACTACGTATGAATCCTCTCTGCACAATTGTGCTATGAAATGGTAACCACAGCATTAACTTGACAATTTATGCAGGACATCGGTCACAAACATTGATTAATCGTGATCATTGTAAGATCGTGGTTTCAGTAATACCAATAATTTGTGATGGAATCGAGTTTTCTACCACCCGACCTTAGGTCTAACAAGCGCTCGTAGAGACTCAACAAAAATAAAGAAAGCTTTTTTGCAGCCGAAAAATAAACAAGAAATGTGGAACAAAATTTAAAAATCTTGAATTCTTTAAAACCGACACTCAGGAGATGACTACGACTCATGCAGTACCTTGTGTTGGAACAACAGAAATAGAGTTATAGGAGAAAGAAATTTTTAAATTAAAAAAAAATTAAAATTACCAGTGTAATCCCTTCGGCACTTTTTCTCGAGGATTGATTTGAAATTCTCACTTTCTTTTTCTATTACGGTTAACTCTTTGCGACTGTATTAATTTTATATATACACACAGTAACTAAATTAGACGTACGGTTAAAAAATTGCCGAAATTTTTTAACTCATCCGTTTTTGTTGAAAACGCTTCCTTGATGTTAAGACGGTCTTTTGCATTGGTTAAAAAATTTCTGAAATTGAACTGAATTGTAGCCCTGCACAGGCCCACAACACAAATTTCTCAACCAAAGCAAAAGACCGTCTTAAAATCGAGGAAATTTGTCATACAATTACAAAGATTTTCAACGAAAACGGATTAGTTAAAAAAATTTCTGAAATTTGTTATCCGTATGTATACTTCTGTGGCTAAGTGTAAGTGTCATGCTGGTCGGAATTAATTTTCGTTTCGTTCCCTACTACGTCACTATCAGAATCACTACTGGAAATATTTTCAGAACAAATGTTATCACTTTCTTTATCAAAGTAAGTGTTGAAAGAGTCAAAATAAAATTCGTCATCGCTACTTTCAAGTTCAGGGAATACTTCTTTCAGTAAGTTTCTTATTGCCATTTTATTAGAGTATTATTTTGAAATATTTTAAGAAGCGAAATCGCCAAATCTAAGTTAAGCACAAATTATAAAATATCATTCGATTTCAACGAATTGAGAAAGCTTATCGATTGAGAGCAGACATACGACTAGATCGGTAATGAAGCTTTGGTGGTTGAGAGCAGACATACGACTGGAATGGTAAAAAAGCTTTGGTCGCAAAGGGTTAATTAATGTCAGAGTTGCTGGTGAGAATTAAAACCGAGGCCTCGTCATTTTAAAGTTTAGCACAGTACCTACATCGGGGCATTTGATTTTTTAAAAAATTTTAAATAAATTTGGGAACCTACCGCTCCCACTATTTCCTTCATTACCGCATATGTAAATCTGAACTTGATTTATTGGTGATTTTGAATGGTGAAAAATATTACCCTGCATGCTATTAAAAGTGAATTGCAGTGTGTTTTTTTTTTAGTATTTTTTTATTTATTTATATTTAATAATAATTTTATTTATTTTGAAATTAAATAATGCAACCATAAATAAATTGTTTATAATCATCTAGGTTTTCTTTTTTTGTTTAAAGTTTTTTTTGTTTTATACACCATTTTGTTTTCTTGTTTTTTTGTTTTCATTATTAAGTATATAATAATTATAATAATAATAGTAATTATAATATTGTATGTATGTATTTTTCATTTTTATATCTTTTATTTCTAAAAGTGTTGCCAAGTAGTATTATAATTTATGTATTTTTGTTTTTTTTTTTATATACCATCCTTATTTAAATTAAATATTTAGTTTTTTGCATATAATTGTTGTTGCTTTATAATTGTTAATTGTTTTTTTTTTTAATTTATACGATGTATTTCATTAAATTATATTATTATTATTATTATTAAGTTATATTATATTATTTGCATTGTATTTTTTTTAAATTTATTTCCCATTATTTGTTAAGTATCTTTGGTATTTGTTTAAACAATTTATACGCCATGTCTTCCTTTCTTGATTTTTAATCGATTTATTTTTTATTTTTTATCTGAGGTTTTTCTATTTTACTGTTTTCAAGTGATTTAGTTGTTGTAGTTGTGTTGATTTTTCTTATTTATATTAAATATTTAATAGTTTATCTGTAGTATTATTATAGTTATTAAATGTCATTAATTAATGATGGTTGTTGTTTATATTTTTCAAAAAAAAAGAAAAAATAATTTTTAATTTTAAAATTAAAGAAAAAAAATCTAAAGTAAAATGATTTATTTTTATTAAATATTTTCTTGTTTTTGTTGTTGTTATAAGCAATTTAAACACTGTTCTTGTTTTTTATAGTTGATGTTGTTGTTTTTGTTGTTGTTTATTTCAAATTCGAAAATATAAAATTCCCTTATGCTCCAGCATGTGCCGGGGTCTTGTCATCTTCCACCAACGATGAGGTGCCACCACCAGCTGCCGCTTGTGGTGGTGGCTGCTGTTGGGGTGGTGGTGGTGGCATATAATATTGTGGTGGATATTGTGGTTGTGGCTCACTGCCTATTAAGCCAAGCTTATCTATTTGTATTGAAAGTAAATAGAAAATTAAGAACAAGAAAAAGAGTTTTATTAATAATTTTTTAAACTTGAAAACAAATTTCTTATCAAACATTTATTTACTTTTGAATAGACAATTATTATAATAAATTACTCGTTTTATGGTACTTTTTTTGTTTATAATAAAAGCTTTACAATATCTACAATGTTACACATTATAAAAGCAATATAGGTCTTGTTGTTTTTCATTTTCATTATGTTGATGTTTTCATAAAAATTCCAACAAATCAATAACAATACATACATTTATTTATCCCCTTATTAAGTACATTGAATTTAAACATTTCCTTGGAAAATACAAATTTTCGCACATCATTTACACAAGTTCACCTAGTTTGCAAAAATCAAAATGACAGTAAAAGTCTAATTATATTCGAAGACATCTGTTGTTAACGGTCAAGGGCTGTTTAAAAGCTTGTAACAATTTTTAATCAGTATTTTTAATTGTTAAATTATTTCATAATTTAGTTTTAGTAAGTAGCATAGGATTTTTTCCGTTTTATTCTTGTAATATTGTATGGAGATTGTATAGTTTTTTCATACTGAAGAAATTTATTCGAATTCTTTATTTTTTGTTTATAATCTTAGCACACGCATTTTATTCTAACACTCTTTTATTAGCTATTACAGCTGTAGCATAAAAGAAAATATGATACGCTAACGTCTTAACAGAAACATGCATGGTTTTGCGTATGTACAATATGGTATAACCTTATATACAATTTAGGTATTTCAAACATATTAGAGGCTTGATTTAAACAAACTCAGTTTACATAGGTCTGGCAATGAGTTGTCACAAAACACCCACTGTGTCAGAGCTGTCAATAGCAATATTTTCTTCCTGCTGAAAACAAATTGTCGCATCGCCAAATAAATTGCTTGTTAAAATTAAAATTTTATGTAATTATAGCATAGGATGTAGTTTTCTTTTCAAAACCCTATGTTTCCCAGAGAAATAAATATGGGTAAAAATTTGCCTGTGTCCAAACAGTCCTCAATTGTAGCGACAGTAGCTATATCGACATTCTCAATCATATTTCAACTGTAAATGACAGTAGGATTTCGAAAGTAAAAATTTAGTTGCGAATTCATTCTTAATTTGTATCAAGTTTAACACAGTTTAATACAGCATCTTTAGCAATTTCTGAATAAATTGAGCTTTATAGAGAAATATTCCTTCCATACTATATCGTAGTTTCTCACACCACTTATGTATGTTGAGGGCGTTAATTTTTATACATGAGTGGCGGGGCCTACAGTTTAAAGTCTATTCCGAACGACAGATTTTTGAGAAACTTTTGATGGCAATTTTTATTTACTCTCAGAGGTTTTGTCAGAAATCTGTTGAGAGGAAGTCGCCGAAGAAATATTTTTTTCATATTTCGTTTAGTTAGAGATATCTGATCTGGGATTTGAACCGTGGACTCACTTCTAATAAGCTAACACACTATCTACTAGACTACGGTGATTTTAGAGATTTTTTTAAACAAAATTCAAAATATTAGATAGACTGTAAAGGGATAATTGTTATTTTCATTCATTCCATCATTGTTCATGCCATTATAAAAATACGATTTAATATTAAAAAAAATTCTGACAGTGTTGTTATTGCACCTATCAGTAAAGGAATATTTGTGTACATATCTACGGCGACTATATTTTCTTTCACTAAGGAAAATTGTTATCATTATGATTCGTTTTGAGAAGTTCTTTTTAATGTACAAAAGAATATTCTTCTAGGATATATTTTCCAGTTAAAAAATGTATCGGAAGGGATTTCCAATTTGTTGTTAATTAATTACAACATTTACGCGCGAACGAAATGTTTGCCTTGGAGTTGTCATGAGTTAATTGCCACAGGGCACTCGTGTTTATTGAGCAGAGCGCAAAGGAAAATCAACAAATCGGAATGTGAAAACATACGCAATAGTGGCTGCTGTATTCTACAGATTTAAACCCAATATTTGTTTTTTATGGTCCATTCTGGACACTGAAATAGTATGCACTATCGGTACTGCCAGGCCATATTATGCAACATGTGCATGTAAATCCTTTGCGATCAGATTTAAAGCTGTCATCTGCTTTAAAACGGATATTAATAAACTTTTTTGAAATGTTTTACTGTTAAGGTTTTTAAACAATCTACATAACTGAAATCGGCTGAGAGGAAGTCACAGAAAAAATATACTTGGGGTTTGAACCGTTTTCTCACGTTCAATAAGCGAACGCACTACCTACTACACTACGGCGACTTTTTAAATAATTTACCGCGAACATATCTCCTGAAGGAGTTTTATTGGCGTCTTTCGTTATTAAAGCGGTTATAACCCTTGCGATTCGAGGGAATTGAAGGGGCATTGTTAATTTATATTCCCAAAATGCCGCCGCTTTTAACGAAACAAGCACCAACCATAACTTTAGTTTTAGCTTAACTGCCCAAAAGGTTTAAAATCGATTAAAAAAAGGTAATGTGAAGTATATGCAGTAACACCCATGCTAAGAATTGGTGAATAATATCAGGTTATAATAGTTTTTTATAGTTTTTAAACTTTTTCTCTCACCAGAGAGCTTTTTCATACACATGGAGTATTTCTTTATCGAGCATGAATATATGAAGTGCCAGTTTTAAATTTTTTTATTACTTTTTTTAGATTCGATTCGATTGATTTTTGTTCATATTTCTGTCCAATTCCGTACGATTTGTGCATTAAAAATTTTTTTTTTTTCAAAACTAAAGAAAAAATGAAAACATTTATATTTAATTACGAAATAAGCATGCAATCCAATAAATAATAATAATATGTATGTATTATATAAAGGCATAAAATGGAATGTTTATTTAATTTTTTTTTTACTTTAAATTTAATTTTTTTAATAAATTGTAAACAATTACGAAATTTTATAAAATTCATTGAATAAGTTTTCTAAATTAAATTTAAAATCTGTTCTCAAATTGTTTTGAATTGTATTCCATTCTATTTCATGCCTTCTCTTTTTTAATTTATTTTTAATTAAGAAAAAAAAAGAAACAAAAACAATGAATAAATTTGAAAAATTTAAACAATTTTTTAAAGCGTGCTTACAGTTTCAAGTGTATAATTTTTTTTTAATTTTCTTTTAACATGATTTTTTTTAAATTTTAGAAAGTTTTAATAATTAATTTTGATTTTTTTTTTTGGTTTATTCTGAAGTGCTTGATTTTATGTCTGGCTGTAATTCATTCGCAGTGGGTGTCTTTTGTAATGTGTGTTCGGGTGCGGGTGGTTGTTGTGGTGGTGGTTGGGGTAATTCATGATGTGGTTCGGATATTTCATGTAGTGGTGATACAGGCACCGATTCCAATACCTGACCATTCATTTTACCATGGTGGTGATCCACAATGACATTACTGGTGGATGATGATTGTGGTGCTAGTGATTGTAGTTGTTCTTGTGGACCACTGGTATTTGGACCACTAGAGTACCAGGAGTCTAAATAAAACAAAATATAATTTTGTGTTGCGCATAGTAGTAGTAGTATGTGATTAAGGTGATGATATACTTTAGCAAACTTTTTTTTTTCAAATTTTCTAAATGTTTTGAGTATGGTTTTGATGATGATGGGTGAAGAAGGTTTAAATAAAAAATGTTTTATAAAATTAAAAATAAGAAAACAATTATTATTATTAGTTAGTAAAACATAAAAGTGCACCTATGCATGTCATTTGGTAATTCCTTCAAATAATGAATGAATAAATTTTTTAGCAATACTTTGTAGTCATTCATTCAAAATTTTTTACCTTTTAGTTTTGATTTGTTTTTCTTTTTTTTTCTGTTAATATTTAGTTAAATTAAATTGTATATAAAACATTTGGTTATTTTATTTTTAGTGTTTTTTTTTTGGTTGTTTTGTATTGTTTTACTCTTCATCTTTCTCTGTAAATATTATTTAAAATTTTTATAAATTTTGTATTCATATCAAATTATGATAAAACGATGTAGTAATGTTGCATGTTTTGTGACGAGTATTGTTTTTAATATTTAATTTCAATGAAATATTGTATGTAATGCAATAAAAAATAATTATAAATATTTATTTAGCCTTTTTTCAATTTAACAAAATAGTCTCAATTATAAATATTACGTTTTTACGTTACGTTAATTACGTTATTTCACTCTTTATATTTTCCTCTTCCTATGCATCCTTAATAGTTTAAGCCTAAATGAAAAATGTACGAACCCTGCATAGATAGCTTTTCTACTTTCATCAACAATGGCAATGAGGTTTACGATATTTTTTAAATGCTTAAATTATGATAAAATTTCTCATTCGAAAGTAACTACGAATCCTAAACCTATGAATATTAAGGAGCCATGTCAATCTAATATTAAAAAAAATATGTTGATTACATATCCTTATTTTGTATTATTTTAAAATAAACAAAATTAAAAGTGTTTTTTTTTCTTTTTAGAAATACAAAAATATGAAAAAATTTGTATGTACTACACACACATCCTTCAGTCAGGATTACGACCTAGCTTCTCACACCACTTATGTTGTGTGTGTTAATTTTATATACTAGGGACGAGACCTATAGAAATTTTTTATGACAATTTTATTTACTTTCAGACTTTTTGCCATATTTTTGCTGTTAGAGATGTCTGACCTGAGGTTTGAACCGTGACTTCACGTCTAATAAATCAACACACTACCTGCTAGACTACTAGATTCGCTTTAGTGAATTGTAGAGTAACTTTTTTGTGTACACTGAATGGAGTCGTTAGTAATAAGAAAAGGATTTTTAAGAACCCTGAATTTTTTCAGAAGATTTTCTTTTAAATTCACAACATAGAATTATTGTCTAGGAAGCTTACATACATAAGCATAAGTATGTATATAAGCATATGTATGCCTTAACGTTCATTAAACTAGAGTTATATTTTTGAATGGAATCTTTCTAATCGAAATTTTTTATTTGCATACATACATAATTTGCCATTATAACCCTTCAGTCAGGATTACGGCCTAGCTTCTCACACCACTTATGGTGTGTGCGTATTAATTTTATATATGAGCGGCGGAACCTACAGTTTAAAGTCGACTCTGAACGACAGATTTTTGAGAAACCTTTCATGACAATTTTATTTACTCTCAGAGTTTTAGCCAGAAATCTGCTGAGAGGAAAGAAGAAGAAATATTTTTTCATATTTTCGTTTTGATATCTGACCTGTGGTTTGAACCGTGGCCTTACGTCTAATAAGCCAACGACTCTACCTACTAGACTAGACTAGACTAGAGAAATTATTTGCATTTCTGCGTGAATTAAGACGAGCTTCTTTTTTAACTTATCTGAAAGCTTCGGAAAACTTTTTTTTAGAAGTTAGAAGGTTTTAATAAAATCCTTTTAATTCGATTGTCCGCAAATCCTTTTTAATTTCACCCTGGTTATCATTTCTTATGGACGAAGCAGGCTTTTAGTGAAAATTTCAAAGATTTTCTTCAGCGGTTTTTGTAAAATATTTTGTATTAAAAAATTTTCACTAATAAAAGTAAAGTAACGGTATTTCATTTTTTTAATCACCGTCAAAGATATGGTAAATTTTTTCGTGCACACTCCTTATTATAAGTTTTATAGTACGTAAATTAATTGATTTTAAATGCTACTACAAATTTTATAAATTATGAAATCTCCTATGATTTGAACGTCTTCATATTTATCATTGTACTGTAAAAAACCATAAAAAATTAGTTTGATGTAATAATATACAAATACAATAAGAAGAGTGTTCCAAAACGTCAATAGGATATGAGTTGTAAAATATAAAATCTCTTCAATATTTACTTTTACAAGCATGAACTTTTAGGTGTTGTGTGGGATCTTTTTCGAAAAAAAAAAAAAAAAATGAAATAAAAATAAATCTTTGAATTCGGTTTACATATACATATGTTTCGTGAGATAATTTAACATCAATTAAAATTTATAATTTGTAATTATAAGTAGCAATTGTAAATGTGATGATAAACATAGCAGTTGTTTGCTCAATGCTCAAATGTGAGGGGGGATGGTGCCAGTTTTGAAAATGGATTGTTTTTTAATTTTTCTTTCGGGAAAAATGTTTTTTTGTGATCATTTGAAAAACAAAATATCAACTAACACCAAACTACAAAAATTATTTTAAGGGATATAAACAAGTATGCGGTGAATTGTAAAATTTTTGGTTACAAATTGCAAATGTTTAGGAGATTGGTTTTTGGGGTGTCTGTGGGGAGGAAGGTACGGTTTAACGGTTTACGTTTAAAGTTTACTACTTTAATTGGTTTAATATACTATTAACTATCAAAGATTCATGATAGAGTTCAATACAAGTACATATGTACGCCAATTATGAAAACATTTTCAATGGAACAAACACAAATTCAAATTCAAAGTCAAACTAACGAATAGTAATAAACAGACAACAAAAAACAGAAATACAAGAAATAAATAAAAGAAGAGAAAAAATAAATAAATAAATAAACTAAACTAAAGGATTAGACGAACACAAAAATATTAACCACAAAACAATTTGTTTTTTGGCACAATTCAAACTATACACAAACAAAAAACAACGAATAAAAGAAAAACGACAAATAAAATATCAATTTTAAATCAAAGAATAAAATTCAAAGAATTTCAATTACATTCTATACTAAACCTTTGTTGAGGACAATTCAATGTATGAGTGCTCATTTTTTTAATTGATTTATCGCATTGAAATATTGATTTTTTGTTTTTAATTTCGTTCTACACAACGAACGATGATCACAATAAATGATGATTGTTAAAGGGAGTTTCATGAAGTTCATAATTTATTAATTCCAATTGATTTTAAAGGGGTGGTAAATGTTTAAAAGTCTTGTTTTATTTTATTTTTTCTTTTTGCCGGATTTTAAGTGATACTTTTCGAGCGTTAGAGAGAATGATTTATAATGATTTTTTTTTTGTAAAACAATCGTTGATAATTTTTCGTGATTCTTGATTTCTTAAAAATTTGCTACCAAACTCTTCAATTGATTTATTTTCATATTAAAAATATATATATATTTTTCAACTAGCAATCTACATAAAATTACCTAAAAATATAAAAAAATAATTTAGAAAGTATAGTATAATTTAACATAAAAAAAATCATGATGTTTTTCAGAAATTTTTTTTAATTTTTAAAAATAAACATTTTTTACCAACAAAGAAAAAATAATATTTAATATGAATTGATTATGTTGTTCTAATGAATTATATTATGATTAAATATTCTAAATAAGAAGTGAGTAAATATTTTATTGTTGAAATGCTGTTCAATGTAAATAATGTATAGTAATATGTATAGTATGTAAAAAAATGTATATGTATGTATACATAAAGTGTTCAATCAACATCTTTTAATTTACTTTATATTCGTTTTTCTCTCTGCTGAAAATCTCTTGTTTCTTATGTAATTTAATAAAAGTTACTTACTTGCTATAATTCCCACAATAACTAGACCAATAACGCCCATAATAATCATCATCTAATAAGAAAACAAATCAAACAATTTTATTACGTATTTGTTCTTTACAATATTTAAAAGATTATTTGAAATACCTTTAAATTTTGCAACCAGAATTTTCGTTTCAATTTACCAGCTTGTTGTTCAAATTGTGAAGCACCCTGCTGCAAGGCGTCAGCACGATCATCCAGTTCTGAAAGCTTTTGATCTCTTTCGAGTACTTTCTCCACATTTGTTCGCATAATATCAACAACCTTAAAAACAAATTTACATATTTACATTTACATATTTACATTTCTTTATTTGTTTTACATCATTTATCAATTATTAAAGCTTGAAATTTTCGTCTTTTTGAGTTACCTCTGAAAGATCCAAAGATATTTAAAAACTACCTCTAATGTGGTATATCGTTTTGTAAACAGAAAACCATAACCTTTAGCAGGGAACTTTATCTTAATAAGTTTCCATTTTTAATGTTATTTCTGCTTATTACGCCTGTCTAATATAGCAATGCATATATAATTGTGGTAATTAGTTGGTGTTAAGTTAAGCCTTTGAAACGATATTCCCACCATATACAGCGTGAGATGAGTGATTTGAATTTAATTAGAACACAATTCCTCTCTTACTGGCAATTATTTTCAGAATGGGTATTATATCTCACCTAATAAGTAGATTCTATGATGATATGAATGATTTATCAGCTACTGGAGAGGGAACTATTATCGATGTCACCGCGCAATATTTCCAAGTTTGTCAGGGCAATAGCCATGCAGTAGATATTATAGGGATACCCTATAAAGTTTAAGGAGAGTGCAACAGATCGTGAAGTCGACGTAGTCTAGTAGGTAGTGTGTTGGCCTATTAGATATGAGACCTCGGTTCAAACAAAACTAAATAGGAAAAAATATTTCTTCGGTGACTTCCTCTCAACAGTTTTCTGGCAAGAACTCTGAGAGTAAATAAAATTATCATGCAAAAGTTCCTCAAAAATATATCTTTCGGAGTCGACTTTGAACTGTATGTTCCGCCACTCATGTATAAAATTAACACACACAACATAAGTGGTGTGAGAAGCTAGGTCGTAATTCTGACTGAAGGCGTGTAATGACCAGTTATGCATGTATGTATGCAACAGATCGTATGGTCGCAGTGTTATGACGTGTATTCACGACAATTATGATAATAATAATATTAATTGACGTTGGAGTCTGAACTATAAGCATAAGGTGAATACGTAAAGTATTTCAAACCAGTTTTCCGAAGTTTCAAGCAAGTTACCTTCAAGATAAGTGGCTTGATTTTAATCTTTAGACTACAATTACTCTCCTATTGGCAATGAACTTACGGCATAAGTGGGAAATTAAATTACCGAGGAAATGCAAGTATTACCTTTTTTATGTTATTTATTTATTTTTATTAAAAATTATATTTATTTATATTCGAGCTGAGTAACATCCACCATATTGCAGACCAGAGTCCCTGGTGGGAATCGAACCCGCGAGTCTCAATCTAATAGTCTATCACACTACCCTCTAGACTACCTGGGCACCCATTTTTTTTTTTTTTTTTTTGCAAAAACTATACATCATTGAGAAATTGTATTTCTTATCATTCAAAGGAAACATTCTAACAATTTTCTTATAAAAAGTACTTTGCCCAACTGATAATGTTGATATGTTTTCTATTTTGTATTTTACATTATACTCAGAACACAGGTCAGAGACACTAAATTATACAATATTATTCAACTATAACACAATGTTTTCAACTTTTGATCAAATCGTTTTTGTTATCAGTATTGTATATCGATTATGGAGTCGCCGTGATCTAGTAGGTAGTGCGTGAGGCCTCGGTTCAAACCTCAGGTCAGACATTTCCAATTAAACGAAATAGGACAAAATATTTCTTCGGGGACTTCCTCTCAGCAGATTTCTGGCAAAAACTTTGAGAGTAAATAAAATTGCCATGAAAAGTTTCTCAAAAATCTGTCGTTCGGAGTCGACTTTAAACTGTAGGTCCCGCCACTTATGTATAAAAATTAACGCACATAACATAAGTGGTGTGAGCAACTAGGTCGTAATCCTGACTAAAGTGTTGTAAGGACCAATAATGTATGTATGTATGTATATCGATTATATATCAAAACTTACCTCATCAACTTGTGCCTGGGTTTGTTGCAAACGCTTTTGTGCCGCAATTTGTTGAGGGTTGCGTGGACCTCCAACAATCTCGCCATCACCACCCTCTCCAGCTGGCGCACCGTCTCCTGCTGGTGGTGCATCTCCGGCTGGTGCTGGTTCCGCCCTATTTTCAAAAATTCATTCTATTACTAATCATTTTAAAAGAGAAATATTTTTGCAAAAGTGCTTGAAAAAAGGAAAATAAATAAAGAAAGAATAGAAGAAAACATAAGAGCAAAAAAACTAAGTTTTACTGAAGAGGGAAAATAAATTTGAAAAATTAAAAATTTTTAAATAAAATATAATTGTTTTATAGTATATTTTTATATAATAGTATAGTATAGTAACTATATAGATTTAGTGTTTATGTATGTATGTATATTTGTTAATATTTTACAAGTTTATTTTTGCTATAAGGTTTTAGCCATGTTTACAACTACATAATAAAGAGGCTTATTTGATATTCATTGTTATAAATTGAAATTAACAAACTTACTCTTCCTTCTTTTTATCTTTCTTGCCCATTATGTATTTATTTTCAAATTCTAAATAAATAAATAATGCTTGTTTGTTTTGTTTTTGTTTTGTTTCTTAAATAGTAATTCTATAAATAAAAAATAAATTAAAAATTTTATTTTGAGTTTTAAAGAATCAAAAAACGCTAATAAATAAAAATACAATACAACTGTCTTTAATGGATACAAGACACTTTTAGATTTAATGTCAAAAATTAAAAACAAAAATGTTTTAAAATATCTTCTTAAGTCTATAAAAAAATTCAAAGAATACAAAAAATTTGTTTTGAAAATAGAAATTAATCGCCATAATGATTTATATTGAAAATTATATTTAATTTAAATTTTTTAAAACTAACTTCGCCCACCTTTACCTCATGTAATCTTAGAATCGCATTTGCTCACATAACATTTGAATATCGTATATTTTACTCCTTCAATTTTAGGAACTCAACTGTTAAGAAGTCGCCGTGGTCTAATAGGTAGTGTGTTGGCTTATTAGACGTGTGGCCACGGTTCAAATCCCTGACTCAGACATCTCGTACAAAAACGATGTATGAAAAAATATTTCTTCGGCGACTTCCTCTCAGCAAATTTCTGACAAAAAACCTAAGAGTAAATAAAATTGAAATAAAAGTCTGCCATTCGGAGTTGAATTTAAACTGTAGGTCCCGCCACTCGTGTACAAAAATTAACACACACAACATAAGTGGTATAAGAAGCTAGGTTGTAGTCCTGTCTGAAGGGTTGTAGTGGCAATTATGTATGTATCTATCTATGTATGTAATGCTCACATAACATTTTAATGTCGTATATTTTATCACTTCAAACCCTTAAGAAACTCAACTGTTGTTTTCTTTTGGATAATTACTCTCCAGCATGATAGCAAGATACTTTAAAAATTTTTAACACACCGGGGCACTGATACAAAATGCCTTATCTTTAAAATAAACAAATGTTTTTACATGCATTAAAGGTGTAGAATTTTTCCTGTACACAGTCTTAGTAGTCTATTTAAATGGACAGACAACATGAGCATCGTGCAGGAGGGATTGACTGGCCATCAGTCTTGCTAAGATAAAGACTTTCCAGGAGAGGTTAGCACAAGTACTCAATTTAAAGATGGTCGGTTCTGAAAATGTTCTTTGGGAAGAGGCAAAATATATGAATACCATCCTGAATAAGAAAATTACTTAAAAGCTTAGTCTCACGCCTGAAGAATAAGCATGGTAGATTCACCTCCACCTTAAAATAATCTACTCAATGAACGATTAGATCTAACATACTATGTGGCATTTTATTTGGTGATAAGGATTTACACAAAATCCAACAAAATGCTTTAAAAGTTATATGATTGTCTCACTTAGTATTATTTGAACGTATCCCTAATGGACACTATCAGCATGTATAGTCAAGCGACCAATATTTATAGTCCCTATGTGAAGAATATTTATGGTCCGGTTGTTGTAACAGGCAAGAACGTGGATTATTAGTTTCTTACACTCTGTGCTAGAAATTTAGGTTTTTGTCGTTTAATTATTGAAAATTTTTATAAAATTATTGAAAAAAAGCGCCTCCCCGATTGAGCTATTAATTCACATCTTTATAGACATATATTTACATATATCAGTAAGAGGTCAAGAAGGCAGTTTTGGTCAAGAAGAGTGCGGACATTCGGTTTCATAAAGCTAATGCCAGGCCACATACGACTATATTGAATCGTCTGAATCTCCAGCACCTTTGTTGAGACGTTCTTGTGCATCTATCTTTGTAAATCGACTATTACACCAAGTGGCTACCAAATATTTGTCTTTCTGGAAAATAGTTTATGGGCGTAATAGAAGCGATTGAAAAATGGATATCAAATAACAGTTATTAAATTGGCTACAGCACGAGTCACAACTACTTTAAGAGAATCATTGGTGGGGCATCTTTTGTTACAAACCATGTCTTCTACAACTTAACAAAAATTTTATTTTGCAGATTCTAATTAGAACTGTCAAGAGGGCAATTTTACGGAGCCGAAGGGTTTAGGTTGTTGTAGCTTTATGAGCTGGCCAAGAATCTTGTTGGAAAGTCCATGCCTTGTTTTGGAATATAGAAATGTAATACGATTTTACAACAAATTCCGATTGTTCGCAGAACATGTCTCTATCGTTAGAGACATCACACTAAACTATAACTAAAGCTGGGTGATGGCCTTTTTTGATCCGAGGAATTTATTCAGATGCATTCTTAAAGAACCCTATAATTTTATATGGTTAAACTTTTGCTGCAGATAAACAAAATTTTTCTGTGAAAGTTATCCGCATGATTCACCAAAAGATGTTAGCATTTTTCCATTCTATATGTTTCGTAGGCCAGTAGGTAGTGCAAATAAAACAGCTTTGAAAAGTTGTTCGGTTCTGCAACTCACGTATAATATTAATATTAACACGCACAACATAAGTGGCGTTAGAATCTAGGTCGTAATCCTGACTGAAGGGTTGTAATGATTAATTATGTATGCTTTTATATATGTATTTAAGATTGTAATTCACAAAACGTTTGAATGTTAGTAACAATATTGTAACAATATTTATGACCCTACTGAGTGTATTGTCTGCTATAAAAACGCTACTGTTTAACGCAAAGAAGTCGAAGTGCTGCAATTTATTAAATCACATTAACATTTTGAGAACAATGTATTATCCTTACATTTGATCCGGGGTACTCTGGTAGTCTAGTGGGTAGTGTGCTAGACGATTAGCGTGAGGGTCGTGGGTTCAATTCTGATCTGTGACACTACACCGAGTATATGGTCAAGTAACTCCGCTCGTATATAATTAGAATATAATTTGTAATTGTATTGTAATTAATAATGAATAAATAAATACATTTGCTCCACTATGCAATCAGTTAAATCCAATAAAACTCTTTTTTTAAAAAAGGTTTAAGAGAATTTGGGAAATCGAAAAGTTTCTTAATTTTTAAAATTATTGTTTTTTAACTGGGTAAATTTATATTCAAAATTGATTCATGATACTTCATATGAAATTCAAATTATTTACCTTTCATTTGTTATAAAAAAAAGCTTAAATGTTTTCTGTTTGCAATATAATAACTAAAAAGTAATAATTTACTTAAAAAATTATTTTAAAAAAATCATATTAGCAAAGAACATGCAAAATATGTATGTATTAATTAAATAATATAAATAGAATAGAATAGTAATTATGTATATTATTTCCTTTTATAGTACATATATGGAAATATAATATTTACTATGGTATGTAAAAACTATTTTATTTAATATATTTCTGCCATTAAATAAAACATACTTTATTAAGTAGCGAAAATAAAAATTGTTTAGCTTTAAAATCAGGCAAATTTATTAAGAAATCTTATTGAAATTCTTTATTTTTTTTCTTCTTTTTCGATAACCAAAAAATGTTTGCCTAATTTATGCTTCTAAATGCATTTGTATACTATTATTTGTAAACTTGTTTTATTTGTTTTTTTAATTATTTTGTTATCAAACGCAAGATACTCACTGAGGCTCACTTTCCTTTCCTTCTTTGGCTTCACCTTCCATATTCTTAGTTTAAATTGTAGTTTTAAATGGAGATGGACCAGAAGGCTACTTATGAACCCAAAAAGTTATTAAGTTGTTATTTTGTATTACAAAATTTAATGTATATAAAAACCACTTAATAATGTGGTATGTCTGTGGTATTATTAATGAAATAAGAATTTCAAATATTGAGGATTTATTTTATCCTTTTTCAAATTAAAAATTTTTTATATTGTCAATTTTAACAAAATTAAATTGAAATGATCTTCGCTGAATTTGTATTAATATTTTGAAAATTTAAAAAAAAAATTATTTTTTTAACATTAATTTTCTAACATTTGATTTTATTATCGAAAGATTTGTCATTGAATTTGTCGCTTTTGTTTAATTAAAAATAAATTCAACTACGCAGTTGATAAGTTGTGAAATAAATGTATTATTAAACTTTTACCAACTATGTATGTATGTATGTACGTACTATTTATAGATGTGTTAGTGTTTGATATAGGGAATGTCCATGTTTTGTATGCATGTATATGTATATATAATAGGTATGGGTGTTTCCACTTTGTCGCATACATACTTATAGTACATGTAAATATGTATGTATGTATGTAGGTGTGTTCCTATTGAGTGTAACGTTTTGCCAATTTAAAAAGGAAAATATTTTGCTGTTTTTTTTCTTGTAAAAGAGATTTTCTTTTTGCGTAAAAACCAATAAATGAATCATAATAATTATCGATTTCTTTTACTTATAATTTGAAAAGAAACTATGTTTGCCAAAAAAAATGTTGGAAAACTATTACAATATAAAAATAAAATATTGGTCAATATACCGAAAATTATACGTATGATGAACAATAAAAATGTTAAGGCCATCGTGGAAAAAGGGCCCCATTCGCCAAATATATTGTATAAAGCCAAGTAGCACACAAGTTTGGCAAATGACAGTAGAAACCACTATCAAAGCGCGTCTCTAATATTAAAGGGATTTTTAAATTCAATATTTTGCTTCCAAAGCTATGTTTTGTTATGGATATCGATTACTTAGAATGCTATTAATTTAACAATGTTTTTTTGAGGCCTTTTGAAGTATAGTTGGTTTCGATTCTCTTTCTTGTTTTGGATTGTATTCAAAACTGATACATTTTCAGATTTGTAATGTTTGTTGTGCTCTCCACATTTCCTCTGGTGTACAATTTGCATTTAGGAACTGTTAGAAGATATCCTGGATGATATTGATTTTTTTAAAGATGCTATTGCTTGAAACTATATGAGATCCACAAAAAATTAATATTTGCCATTAAAGTTGGGTTTAGTAAAACGTAACTTAATGAGAAAAAGTCTCCATTGTTGAAAAATCTCAAAGTTCGAAAGTGTTTCAAGAATTGCAAAAACTTTCGGTACGAGAATAAATCGCTTTTATTTTAGAACCCGATGTACACTTGTGGACACACAATTAAGTCACCTATGCAAAATTTTTCATTTTTGTAAAAATTAAAAAATTTAAGAAAAATGGAAACAAAAACAACTAATATTTATTAATTTCATATGCTTAATAATTGATTAACAACAAAAACTTAAATAGTTATTCATTATAAAAATGTTTTGGTACGGAGTTGATATCAGACTTAAAATTTAAGTGGACACATAATTAAGTTATCTGAAAAAAATATTGAAAATTTAATTTAATTGCTTTATTTTTTACCCATACTATTTTGAACCTTTAATATTTTCTGGAGTACCCTTTTTGGAGTATTATTACAGTACATCTGTGTGGCATTGAGTTGATTAAATTGCGATACTGCTCAGGACTAATGTTATCCCATTCTGCCTGGATAAGCTTCCAAAGGCCTTTTTTGCTGCTAGGTTTTTTGGCTGCAACTGCTCGTTTTACAATCCGCCAAAGATTTTCAATTTCTCGCAAAACGTCCATGGAGATTATTTCCAGTCAAGCGTCTTCTTACGATATTTTAACAGCGTGTTCCAACTCAATGTACTATATAATCTGATGCTTTACTCATCCTGGCTGAAAAAATAAGGGATCTTGATTGGCCAACTCAAAGTCCCAATCTGAACCCTATTGAAAATCTTTAGAGGATCGTAAAACGAGCAGTTGCAGCCACAAAACCCAGCAGCAAAAAGCACTTTGGCAGCTTTTCCAGGCAGAATGGGATAACATTAGTCCTGAGCAGTTTCGCAACTTATTCAACTCAATACCAGAAAGATGTACTGAAATAATACGCCAAAAAGGGTTCCCCACAAAAAGGGTTCCCCACAAAAGGTTCAAAATAGTTTGGGTGAAAAATAAAGCAATTAAATTAAATTTTCAATATATTTTTTTTAAATATTAACATTAATTATGTGTCCACTTAAATTTTAAGTCTGACATCAACTCCGTACAAAAAAAATTTTATAGTGAATAACTATTTAAGTTTTTGTTGTTAATTAATTTTTAAGCATATGAAATTAATAAATATTAGTTGTTTTTGTTTCCATTTTTCTTAAATTTTTTAATTTTTACAAAAATGAAAAATTTTGCATAGGTGACTTAATTGTGTGTCCACAAGTGTACATATATGTACATCGTCTATTTGCATAAGCTAAATTAAATTCTTATTTCACTTGAAATATTTAAAGAAATGATCGGGCATATAATGCTTTGGAATAGGTGGTGAGGATAATACTTTAAAGGAAAAATATTGCTATGATGTCATCAAGATTATTTGGTCAAATATTATTTAATCATCGAAACCATCGATAAAGTTCATAGGGTGCAACTTTAGTGAAGAAACAGTCGCTGAGTGTATATTGATTATTTTTGTTCGTTAAAGGCTCCAGGCCAGACATCTCCAACAAAACGAAATATGGAAAAACTTTCTTCGCCGATCTTCTCTCTGCAGATTTGTGGCAAAAACTCTGAGACTGTAAATAAAATTGCCATGAAAAGTTTCTCAAAAATCTGTCGTTCGGAATCGCCACTCATAGATAGAATTAACACACACAACATAAGTGGAGTGTGAAAAACTAGGTCATAATCCTGACTAAAGGATTGTAATGACCAATTATGTTTGTATTTGTGTTTGTAAGGGTTATAAATTCGGTGACAAAAAAATTCTACTCCAGCATTTTAGAAACCCTTTCACAAACTTAGTAAAATTTCCAGTTTTTATTACAGTTTTCACGATTAGCCAACCGTCTTATAGATTTCATATCTTTCATGGATTTCGTGGTCGTAGAACTTTGCTTCAAATTGAAATTTAAATGCTGCAATATAAGAGATAGTTAGTGCAGTGCAGTGCTAAATGCTTACTTTTATCCTAAAGGTGGCTAAGTGGAACTGGTTAACAGAAGGCGGATATACTACTAAGAGTTATCACTTGAAGGTCTTCTTTTATAGAATATTTTTAAGTAAAGCGTGTTTTTGTGTTTTTAGATTAATTTTAGTTTTAATTTCAGACCTTCTATGGATATTCTTCTAGATAATCTTCTACACTTTTTTATCTTATGAATTCTATTTCTCATTTTTGATATAAAAAATGTTTCACTTACATAGAACTGACAAAAAATTTACTAAAAAATATTGTCTTCGATAGCTATGTGGCACTTTAGGCAATAGGTTGTGTAAGTAGGGTACGCGTTGTAATACTGCTAGAGTATGTCATAAGAGCTAATAGCCCGATGTGGTTGTAAAGCTGATTCATTTTTAGATGTTTTACCACTAAGCAACTTTTCTTCAGATTTCATTGTCAAATAACAGTGTTCATTATACATCTCTACGGATACCCGAAGACTCTTTTTCAATAAGAAAGCTAATCTACAATTTATACAAAAATGAGGCCTGTAACCAGGTCACCAGAGTAATATATTGCTGCATTGGCCTTTGGGATCAAGTTCGTTAGAAGAAAACTAAGAAGATAATAATGAAGGGTTCTTATGGTGTGAGCGTAAGAAATACGTCATATTATATTTGCAAATTGGATAGATTTTGTTTCTGAAAATAGAAAATATATAAATAAACACTGAAGGCCCTGTCAATTATCAACAAGTCACCGTGGTGAATATACACGTGTATAGCAGCTCTTCGAAGCTGCTGCAAAGCATCTATCTTAGGAATGGGTTTTCCAACTAAACAGATTGTATACTGTCGCCGAAGTAGTGATGATGGTTTTTGTTTTTATGATTGAGTCTTCACATTTCTTAGGAGGTGACGTTGTCAGATATTTCCACTGTGAGGGGACTCTTAATTTTATAAATCCGAAAACCATGCGCAATATTTATTCGCCTTATCTGCAGTTAGAACCAATGCTGCTTGAGTTTGTAGTTGAGCGCTGAAATCATTACATCACGCCATTACATTGCATTACAGCTATCGAATACCTTCTTTTTCAATAGAAACTTTTTCTTAGGATTATATTTTCATAGCGACCAGCTCCAGTAAATCGAGTTGCAATTTAAGTCCACATGAGGTTGATATCGCATTCATATGGTGGAATGATGGAATCTTGCAATAAAATAGATTTCCTTAAAGCTATATTTCCAAAGTTGAAAATATAATGTGGACTGGGATTCAATTTATGATGCAGAATAAATCTTCTCGAGTCAGTATTGAATACTTGCAGGACATAAAGGCGTTTTTAAAGAGAATGATAAAACTCTAAAATTCACTTATGCTATAACCGTAAGAACCGTAGTAATAAGTAACATACTAGCTGTTTGCTGGACACTTGAAATATCAGTGATGAATGTTAAAAGGACATCACAACAGTTAAATATTTCATTTGTCATTGAATAGATTTCGTTAAGATTATATTCCGATTATATTTGTCATCTAATAAGATGACATCAGATTCCTTTCAAGAGTGAGAGGAATTTTCTAAAAGGCGTTGTTGAGTTTTACGAATCTCACAGGAATCCCCTTGAAGGCCCTTTTCCACTTGTTTTCATTAAAAAAGAATTGTCAATGCACAGTGGGTGTATGTCAAATATAATGTTTCAGTTTTCTTTTGCTTTTCATTTTTGTTTTATGGTAAATAAATAAGTAAAAAGATAAATTAATAATAAATAAAAGGAAATTTAATTCAAATCATTGAACTGAATGAATAATATAATTTGAATACAAGTGCAGATTTTATAGGTTCGATTACAGAGTAGTAAAGAGTGAAAGAAGAAAAATCGATATTTTTTTACTTACATGTTATTTTCTTAAAGTTGTTCTGTTCTGTTCTGACAGACAAATATATATGTGTGTAGCGAGAGAGAGAGCCTTTTTAGTGTTGGACAGCTAGAGGAGGTATAGAAAACTGCTGTTATTCTCCTACGGTAACGCTTTTTAGGCAATACTTTTTTTCTGTTGCTGTTGTAGTTGTTATTTCCGTTGAAGCTGCTAACAACTATGACGATGACGACGAGTACGTATACGAATACGAGGACAACGATAAAGTAGAGTACGGCAAATTGCTGTTAAGGATACAAACCGCTCTCGCCACCAGTTGTTTGCTGAGCTGAGTAATTGATAATTGTTTAAAATTTGTTTGTTTGGGGTAGTAGTAGCAAGTTAATGTGACAAACAGTACATGTACTTATAACGAAAGAGCAAAAGAGATTTTATACATAAGTATGTATGTATGTATGTATGTCTAGTATACTTTTCGTTGTAAGAATTTGTTATTGTTCTTTATGGATAGGGCTACTGTTACGTTGCTCTTAACGGCTTTGAATTTTAGTTTTCTTTTTTTGTTCTTGTGGTCTTTTATAAATAAAATTTTCATTCAATGAAATCAACTATGCAGTTGGTTTCGTGGGGATTTTTTTTTTGTTTTTTTTTCTGTTTCACAAAGACCCAAAGCGCACACACTGGCGTGAGAGTCCTTAAACAAGTAAAAGCGAAAAGCTTTTATACTTTTTAGGCTTTAGACTCGCCGCAAAAGTTTTATATACTGGAATACTGCTAGAAAGAAGAAAAAAATTGTATAAAAAATATTTTAATTTTTTATATAATTTTTTTTTTTGTTTATTTCTTTTGCTGTTTAATTTGCATAAATTTATAAATATAAATTCATTTATTTTTCTTTCAATGGTTTTTTTAATTTTTCTAATTAAAAATTCTCTTTTTTCTTTTTTGTAAATAAATTTTTATATGCGATAAATTGTTTTTAATTTCCCTTTTTATATTTTCTAGAGTTGTTCTAAATTTTTCATATAACTAAAATTCATTTTTGCCCGTTGTAGTAGTTGAAAAAAATCAATGAGAATTTTCACTTATGAACGTCATAGCATTGAACAAAAAAAAAGAAAAAAATTGTATATGAATTTCCATAATTTTCTATCGATATGTTAATTTATAGTTTTTTCTTGTTTAAACTTTACTTTAAATATCCACTAATTTTTATATGATTTGCTTTTTTTAAATTTTAATATTTTCAATAAATTAGTATACTTGTAATTGTTTAATTTTTTTTTTAATAATCTTACTAGAGCTCCGCTCAACTTATTTTCTAATTTTAGTTTCTTAACACTTACAATAAAATTTTCCAACTGTAATTCGTTTTCCACTTTTATCGGTGAAAAGCTTCTTCGTTGTACCGTTATATGTGTATTTTTTTCGTAATGGTTTTTTACGTGTTGGCATGTATAGCATAAAATTAGGAGAACATTTTATTTTGTACCTCTAGTTGTCCTTTTCTTCTTTATTATTTTGAATTTATAGTGAGAGAATAGGCAAATGTACCGTTATGGAAATTAAGTATATAAGCGTGCGCAGAGAAAATCTGCAGGGTGTAACGGAAAGTATTATTTTCTTAACAATACTTTTTTAAGATAAGTCTAAAGCCTGGAATAGAATAAAGTAGGTACAGTAAAAGAAGAAGTTCGAGACGTAGTGTAGTAAGAACAAACACTTTTTCAAAAACTTATGGAATCATGCAAGAATATTGTGTGAATTTTCTAACAAAATGCGTATCAGATTGTATAATTTCTACACACATATTTTTCTCCAGAAACATTAAATTATATGTTTCACATATTTGATTTAGAAGATAATGAAAAACATGGAAACCCTCTTCACGCTTTAAAATTTTCGCACGGCTGTGTTCAAAAATTCTAATTTTGTGCTCAGCTTATTCTCCAGTGACCACTACAACTTTTTAACTTTTGATCGATCAGCATTCACAGAGCCTTTCACATTAACTCTCTCTCTCTCTTCGACAAGGTGCGAAATATAATCTGAAATTCAAGCCTACCAACGTAGGCTTTTTCTAGCGCAGTGTGAAACAATTTGTTTAATTATATTCCACTACCTGTTGTTCGTTGAAAGTTTAAGTCAGTCCTTAAAAAATCGAGGTGATTTCTACATACTTACACTTACGTAAAAAAATTGGGTAACCTTGAATTTATCTGGCATTCTTCGGAATCGAAAGAAAATGACTCCGTGGTTACTCACTTAATTTTTTTTAAATACAACAACCATGTTATGTGTTTTAATTTTAGCCATAAGTCTCGGGACCTACAGTTTTAAACTGGACTCCGAACGACAGATTTTTGAGAAGCTTTTCAGCTCTCAGAGTTTTTGCTAGAAATCTGCTGAGAAGAAGGCACCATTCATTATTTAAGTAAAAACTTAAAATATTGATGGTAACGAAATTTTTTGTCCATCTGTCTTCGGAGTCGACTTTGAACTTAATAAAATTACCACATACGAGTCGGGTCCCCTGATTGTCTAGTGGGTAGTGTGCTAGACTATTAGCGTGGGGATCGTGGTCTGTTGCACTACACCGAGCATATGAACGAAGTTACTCAGCTCGTATATAATTAAATATAATTCGTGATTATATTGTGATAAATAAATAAAAAAACACAACATAGGTAGTACTAACCTAAAAGGTTGCAATTTAAAATTATAAATAAAGTACCGTACTTCTTATCGTTCCAAAATGTTTCCAGGATATAAGAAGATTCTCACCATCAAATAAGGAAAAATGTCTGCTTTTTGGAGGTGACCCAATTGTTTTTGTCCGTAACTGTATGTAGATGAATGCGTTTCTGAAAGAAGCAACGAGTCCATTCCTTACAACCTGTAATGATTAAGGACATTTCCTATCTACCTATTTCGAGTTTTGTTGGGTGATAAGTGGAAGCTCTCGTGAAATAACATGTAAACTCCCATTGACTCAGCCCTATCCGCAATATGGTAGTTGTCTGAATAGAGTCCTGTGAGATAATTCGGACCACTCTATGCGCTTGATCGCTAGTTAATAGAGGATTGTCATTATTAGTAATGTTATATGTATAAATATATTTTCCGTGTAGTTATTTGATACAGAAATCATAAAATTTATCAAATAATTAAAATGAAAATAATTTATACTCAGAAATTAATAAATCAGCAGTTAACATTTTTTTTGTTGCATGGTGTTATTATAGTTGTATTTCAAACAGTACACATGTAAAGATTTTTTATATAGAGGGAATGTTGACAAGTTTGCTTAACTACGAAAACAGGGTTGTTATACATCATATGTTTGTTTATAAAATGCTACAATTGGTGTTGATATTACTAGAATCGTATTGAAATTAATCTTAAATAAAAGTAAACTATGTAAAACAAATTTTTGCAGCATATATATATTTTTAAACTAATTCATAATGTTTTTGAATATATTTTAGATTTACTGACGTCTTCGACAATTTGTGGTTATAACGCCGTTAAACAATACGACTGTGAACTCTGTTTGGCACATCGACGTGTCAAAATTCATCGTTGTTCATCAAAAAACATAAAAGAAGAGGAAGAAAATAAGTAAAAGTTTTTCTTGTTTCTCATATTTTGCAAATATTTATTGGAAAAATAACAAATAATTACACGTGAGAGATCTGAAAAGAATCTTGAGTATAGCGAGTGCGTGTTGAGTGGAAGAAGACTGCATCAAAATGGTTTTAGCAGATTTGGGTAGAAAAATTACCACTGCCTTGCATTCGTTGAGCAAAGCCACCGTCATCAATGAAGAGGCCTTAAATTCCATGTTAAAGGAAATTTGCGCGGCCTTGCTGGAAGCTGATGTAAATATTCGTTTGGTTAAGCAATTGCGTGAAAATGTAAAAGCTGTCATAGATTTTGACGAAATGGCTGGTGGCCTAAACAAGAGACGTATGATACAGAGCGCTGTGTTTAAGGAACTCATTAAGTTGGTCGATCCTGGTGTTAAACCATATCAGCCTGTTAAGGGCAAACCAAATGTCATTATGTTCGTTGGTCTGCAGGGTTCGGGTAAAACAACAACATGTACCAAATTGGCCTATCACTATCAGAAACGTAATTGGAAATCGTGTCTAGTGTGCGCTGATACTTTCCGTGCTGGTGCCTACGATCAAGTCAAACAGAATTGTACAAAGGCGCGTATACCTTTCTACGGTAGCTACACAGAAATCGATCCTGTGGTTATTGCCCAGGAAGGTGTCGACATGTTTAAGAAAGAAGGTTTCGAAATGATTATTGTAGATACATCGGGTCGTCACAAACAAGAGGATTCGCTTTTCGAAGAGATGTTGGCAGTTGCTAACGCCGTTAATCCAGACAATATAATTTTCGTTATGGACGCCACAATTGGTCAGGCTTGTGAAGCTCAAGCTAAAGCTTTTAAAGAGAAAGTAGACATTGGTTCCGTTATTATTACCAAATTAGATGGTCATGCTAAAGGTGGTGGTGCTCTATCAGCTGTTGCCGCAACAAATTCTCCAATTATTTTCATTGGTACCGGTGAACACATAGACGATTTGGAACCATTCAAAACCAAACCATTCGTTAGCAAACTTTTGGGAATGGGTGATATTGAAGGTCTCATAGACAAGGTAAGTTTTAGTATTATATCCCAGCCAGCATTTTTTGAAAATTTTAATCAAATTCGAGTCTTTTTTGACTCTTCTGCACGATTGAAAAGTAAGAATATGCGCTCATTTTCTGATCATAAAAGACTCATTTGTCGGGAGAAAAGTGTTACTACGGGCGACTCTTCTCAAAAAATCATTTATGAGTCATTTTCTATATTAATTTCGAGTCATTTTCGATGCGTTTTCGAATAGTTTTGTGCTCATTTTTGAATTGCTTTCTGATCATTTATTAGTCGTATTTAACATCGTTTATGCTTCTTTTTCGAGTCGTCTTTCAGTCATTGTTTAATCGCAAGCGAGTCTTTTATGAGTAATTTATCAGTATGTTTAGGAGTCCTTTTATTGTCATTTATCAGTCATGTTTGTATTAATCTGGACTCCTTTTTGCGTCATTTATGATTATAATTGGAGTCATTTATTAGTCGTATTTCAAAATGTGTTTTTAGCCGACCCCAACGACTAATCAAGGTGGCAAAAAATTAAAATGCATCTTTAAAGGCATACAACGAAAAGATTGTTAAAATCCGAATTTAGCCTAGTCTCCAGGCTAATAAAAGCTTGGGGCTTCATACATACGGGCATACATAATTGGCCATTACAACCCCTCAGTCCGGATTACGACCTAGCTTCTCACACCACTCATGCAATGTTCGTTAATTTTATACGTGAGTGGCAGGACCTACAGTTTAACATCAACTCCGAACGACAGATTTTTGAGAAACTAAACTGAAAGGAAGTTGGCGACTACCAAAGAAAGAATATTATATTTATATTTAAAAACAAATTGTACTTCATTTCATAGCCATCTTTTTACATTAATGAAAATTTATATAGAGAGGGTGAAAAAAAGCATTGTTTAATCATCCATCTGTTCAAAATATGATCATAAATACATACTTATAATCACTTTTCAAACACCTGCATGATGTGTTTTTGATTAATCGTTTTTCAATCTACAGTATAAGTACAATATAATAATAAATAATGTAAATAATAGTCACATTTTAAACATCTGGACGATTAATTTCCGATTGCTATACAATTTTTTATTGTATTTTAAATCGAACTTATTTTACTCATTGGCGCGAATCATTTATGAGTCCTTTTTTAATCGTGTAACTGACTAATAAGTTTTTGATCGCCAAAAGTACTCTAAAAAGACTCAGCAAGGTGATTTTTCAAAAAACAATCTTCCAAATGCTAGCTGGGATAGAGCATATACATTTAAGTAGATATTTTTATATTGTATATACATACTTCAAGTATGTATAATTTGTCGTAACAAAGAAACAAAATGAAAAGTTTTTTCGTACAATTAACAGCGTAGCAGATAGTGTGTGATCAGTTATTTTACGTGGATAAATTTCAATTGATTCTTATACGGACAATGAATTTTAAGCCTTTTCATCTTTTATACTGTAAGCCTGATGGAAATCGTAGATCTTTCTTCAACTGCCTTCATAGTAAACCTTCAATAATTACACAATTATTTCGCAATGTGCCTTAAGCTTCAACATGACGAACGGGAAGATAAAGAGAGGCAAAAACTTCTCAAACCAAATAGGAGGGATTCAGTACGTGTGGGAAATTTCAATAAGAGAAAATTTGACTCGTGCATCAGACAATTCAGGAGGTCAGTGATCAGTTTTTTTTTGGCGGCGCTAAGGACCCAAAGAACACTTGTTCAGGATGGGGATCGCCTCATACCCAACACGTCGTTTGTGTGATTATAGGAGTGAATCATCTGAACGCACTCTGAGGCATTATTATATCTCAGAAGTAAATACATAAGTGCATATAATGTACTGGGAGAAGAGTTATCCTTGTTAGGTCCGTTTAACATCCAGAAGTTTGAATAGAGATGCCCTTAACAAATAGAGAAGAATAGATCGCAATATTAAGCTTGTGTATTTCACAAGCTATTGTAATTACAATGTACCAGACAATCATTTTTAGAAATAGTGCTAAGCAAAGTGATTGGAATTAATTAATCAACGTATCACTAGAACTTTTTTAATTATTTAGTTTGCTAGTTCAATTTAAGTGCTTAACATTATGTTTATTTTTCTCATTTTAGGTTAACGAATTGAAATTAGATGGCAATGAAGAACTATTAGAAAAAATTAAACATGGCCAATTTACCATACGTGACATGTATGAACAATTCCAAAATATAATGAAAATGGGACCATTCTCACAAATTATGGGCATGATACCAGGATTTTCGCAAGACTTCATGACTAAAGGTGGCGAACAGGAGTCAATGGCTCGCATTAAACGCATGATGACCATGATGGACAGTATGTCAGACGGTGAATTAGACAATCGTGATGGCGCCAAATTGTTTAGCAAACAACCAACACGTATTGTGCGTGTCGCAGAAGGTTCTGGTGTTATAGAACGTGAAGTTAAAGAGCTTGTCTCGCACTATACGAAATTTGCTGCTGTCGTCAAGAAAATGGGTGGCGTTAAGGGTCTATTTAAGCAGGGCGATATGACGAAAAACGTTAATCCCAATCAAATGGCGAAATTAAATCAACAAATGGCTAAAATGATCGACCCACGCATGCTACAACAGATGGGTGGAGTAGGTGGTTTACAAAACATGATGCGTCAATTACAACAGGGAGCAGCTGGCGGTCTTGGTGGTTTAGGGAATCTAATGGGATTTGGTGGGAAATGAAATTTTTAATGCCAAGTGGAACAAAAAACCTTCTTGGTTTATTTGATTTTTCATTAGTTATTATTTAGAATTATTATCGCTTTTGTTTTGTTAAGGGAATTGACCGACCATCGTTTACTTACTTTTCTTCCTTATTTCCATTTCCACTTTGTACCCTACAATAAGGCGTGTATGTAATTAGTTTTTAATAATTAAATTTATTGTGAGTTTAAATTACGAACTCTGTTTGTTTGTTATGCCCTTATTTGTTTAAGTTAAGTTAAGCAACGAGTTTTAATATCCAACACCAATAAAACCGAAAAACAAACATTTAAAAAATATGCACGTTTCATCTAAATGGAAATAAATAAATAATAAAAAACATAATTTTAATAAAAATACCCGTTTTGTAAAAAAAAATATAAACAAAGTAATCTTAATTTATTTGTGTACCTTTTTGTATTTGTTATGATGATGCTTGTTGGGACATCGAAGTAAAATTTCTGTCGTTCCTTTCATTTTTGAAAACACAAGAAATTAACAGGCGATCAGAATCTTCAGTAGATGTTTCATTAAACTCTTTCTCTTCTATTTCGCTCTTCTTTGTAATTTGTAAGCGTAGCTCCAGGGCAAATATTCTATCCGTTATAAAGAAGTTGTGTTTGCGAAAGAAAGAAGAAAGAAGTCGTTAAGTTGTCCCCAAACAAGACATAGTACTAACGAAACGGAAATTTGTAGGAAATTTGAATTTTTTTTATTAAGTTAAAAAAATTTTATATTTGTTATAATGATGCTCGTTGGGACATCGAAATGAATTTATTTCATTTATTAAATTTCTGAAAGCACAAGAAAGTAACAGGCGATCAGAAACTTCAGTAGATGTTTCATTAAACTCTTTTTTACTCTTCTATTTTACTCTGCTTTGTAATTTGTAGGCGTAGCTTCAGTGTAAATATTCTATCCGTTATAAAAAAGTTGTGTTTGCGAATATAGCACAGAGTAAGAACAGAAAGGAGTTACTAAGTTGCCATGGAACAGAGATAATACTGACACGGAAATTTTTAGGAAATTTGAAATTTTTCTTAATCAGTCGTCGAAGGTCCTACTTAAGAATTTTTATATTTGTTATAATGATGCTTGTTAGGACATCGAAAAGAATTTCTGTCGTTTATTAAATTTCTGAAAGCACATGAAAGTAACAGGCGATCAGAAACTTCAGTAGACGTTTCATTAAAGTATTTTTTTCTCTTCTGTTTCGCTCTACTTTGTAATTTGTAGGCGTAGCTTCAGTATAAATATTCTATCCGTTATAAAGAAGTAGTGTTGACGAATATAGCACAGAGTAAGAACAGAAAGAATTGTCATTAAAGAACTACTGAAGTTTCTGATCGCCTGTTACTTTCTTGTGCTTACAGAAATTTAATAAACGACAATTTCGATGCCCAACCTAGTAGCGAAATTTTTACAAAATTTATTATTTTTTTATTTTTCAACACAAGAAATTAACAGGCGATCAGAAACTTCAGAAACTTCCTTTGATCACAATTCTTTCTGTTCTTACTCTGTGCTATATTCGTCAACACAACTTCTTTATAACGGATAGAATATTTACACTGAAGCTACGCCTACAAATTACAAAGAATAGCAAAATAGAATAGAAAAAAAGATTTTAATAAAATTTCTACTGAAGTTTCTGATCGCCTGTTACTTTCTTGTGTTTTCAGAAATCAAAGGAACGACAGAAATTCTTTTCGATGTCCCAACCAATCATCATTATAACAAAAATTTTTATATTTTATGTTTGTTGGGACATTGTTGTTTTTCTGTTTTGTGTTTCTGTTGTTTTTAAATTTCTGAAAACACAAGAAAGTGACAGGCGCTCAGAAACTTTAGTAGATTATTTATTATTAAAGTATTTTTCTGTTCTATTTTGCTCTACTTTGTAATTTGTAGGCGTAGCTTCAGTATAAATATTCTATCCGTTATAAAGAAGTTGTGTTGACGAATATAGCACAGAGTAAGAACGGAAAGGATTGTGATCCAAGGAAGTTTCTGAAGTTTCTGATCGCCTGTTAATATCTTGTGTTAAAAAATAAAAAAATTTAATAAATTTTTTAAAAATATCGCTACTTGGTTGGAACATCGAACTGAATTTGTCGTTTAGTTAATTTCTGAAAAGACAAAAAGTAACAGGCGATCAGAAACTTCAGAAATTTCCTTTGATGAAAATTCTTTCTGTTCTTACTCTGTGCTATAGTCGCAAACACAACTTTTTTATAACGGTTAGAATATTTACACTGAAGCTACGCCTACAAATTAAAAAGAAGATCAAAATAGAACAGAAAAATTACTTTAATAAAACATGTACTGAAGTTTCTGATCGCCTGTTACTTTCTTGTGTTTTCAGAAATTTAATAAACGACACAAATTCATTTCGATGTCCCAACAAGCATTATTAAAACAAATATAAAAATTTTTAAGCAGGACCTTCGACGACTGATCTTAATTTTAATAAGAAAAAATTCAAATTTCCGTGTCGTTAGTATAATGTGTAATTCTTACTCTGCGCTATATTCGTCAACACAACTGCTTTATAATGAATAACATACTTACTTACACATTACAAAGAAGATCAAAATAGAGGAGAAAAAATACTTGAATGAAACATCTGCTGAAGTTTCTGAGCGCCTGTTACTTTCTTTTGCTTTCAGAAATTTAATAAACGAAAGAAATTCGTTTCGATGTCCCAACAAGCATCATTATAACAAATATAAAAATTTTTAAGTAGGACCTTCGACGAGTGATCTTAATTTTAATAAGAAAAAATTTTAATTTCCTAAAAATTTCTGTGTCGTTAGTATAATGTCTAATCCTTACTCTGTGCTATGTTTGTCAACACAACTTCTTTATAACGAATAACATACTTACACTGACGCTAACGCATACCAAATACAACGAGGACCAAAATAGAAGAGAAAAACAAATTTTATGAAACATCTACTGAAGATTCTGATCGCCTGTTACTTTCTTGTGTTTTTAAAAATGAAAGGAACGACAGAAATTCATTTCGATGTTCCAACAAGCATCATTATAACAAATATTAAAATTTTTAAGAGCGACCTTCGACGACTGATCATAATTTTAATAAGAAAAAAATTCTAATTTCCTAAAAATTTCCGTGTCGTTAGTATAATGTCCTTTTTGATGACAACTTTCTGTTCTTGCTCTGTGCTATATTCGCAACCACAACTTTTTTATAACGAATAAAATATTTACACTGAAGCTACGCCTACAAATTACAAAGAATAGCAAAATAGACGAGAAAAATACTTTAATGAAACATCTACTGAAGTTTCTGATCGCCTGTTACTTTCTTGTGCTTTCAGAAATTTAATAAACGACAGAAATTCATTTCGATGTCCCAACAAGCATCATTATAACAAATATAAAAAAATTTAAGTAGGATCTTCGACGACTGATCTTAAAAAATTCAAATTTCCTAAAAATTTCCGTGTCGTTAGTATTATCTCTTGTTCCATGGCAACTTAATGATAGTTCTTTCTGTTCTTACTCTGTGCTATATTCGTAAACACAACTTTTTTATAACGGATAAAATATTTACACTGAAGCTACGCCTACAAATTACAAAGAAGAGCAAAATAGAAGAGAAAAATTACTTTAGTAAAACATCAACTGAAGTTTCTGAGCGCCTGTTACTTTCTTGTGCTTTCAGAAATTTAATAAACGACAGAAATTCATTTCGACAAGCATCATTATAACAAATATAAAAATTTTTAAGTAGGACATTCGACTTCTCAATAAAAAATTCAAATTTCCTAAAAATTTCTGTTTCGTTAGTATTATGTCCTGTTTGATGACAACTTAATGATAATTCTTTCTGTTCTTACTCTGTGCTATATTCGTCAACACCATTTATTTTATAACGGATAAAATATTTACACTGAAGCTACGCTTACAAATTACAAAGAAGAGCGAAATAGAAGAGAAAGAAAAGAGTTTAATGAAACATCTACTGAAGTTTCTGATCGCCTGTTACTTTCTTGTGTTATCAGAAATTTAATAAACGACAAAAAGTCATTTCGATGTACCAACAAGCATCATCATAAAGATGTACAAATAAAAATAAATAAGTAGAGTTTCGACGACTGCTCAATAAAAAATAAAAAAATTTCGCTACTTCGCTGGGACATCGAACTGATTTTGTCGTTATTTTACTTACCCACTACTTGTAATAGTAAATGAAAATGCAATTTTTTGTTTTCTTTCAGAAAATCAGTGTTTTTCTTATTTTTTATTTATTTATTCAGAAAAGATTCTCTTTTTTTTTGTTTCTCTTTTTCATTATGCTGGATTTATTATTATTTTCATTTTCTTTTTATTTATCAATAATACTTTGAATGTAAATCTATTACTTTGTTGTTGTTGTTGTTGTTTTCAAGGACTTTTCTTAATAAAGTTTTAAAATACTACAAATTTAAATTCTGTTAAGAATTCTATGAGAACTGTTTTCGTAAAATGTTTGCCTCAATTCAAATTTTCTTTGTATTCTTCTATTTTTAATATTTCGTTTTCAAAGAATTTCTCTTTCAAGTTGGCTGCTGTTTGGTTGTAAAATTATGTGTAGTGTTCTTCTTCTTTTTTTGTATTTTTTTTTCCTTTTTTAGTTTTGGAGTTTGTTTTTAAATTCAACACTATTTTTTATTTCATTTTTTTTATTTTTTTTATTATTTTTTTTTTATTAATTTATGAATTATTTTCTTTTAACTAGAAGACCTAAGCAAAAATTAGCACAAAAAAGCTTTGCAATCTTATCTAAACTAATGTTGGATTTTTTTTATTAAATTTCTTTTCGTAGTATAATTATTCGTTTAATTTTTTGCATTTGGCTTTAAAGTTTTTTCTTTTGGTTTTTTTTCCTTTTTTGTTTTAACATGTTTTGTAGATGAAAGTTTTTTAAAGTTTTCTTTTTGTTTTGTTGTAAAATGTAAGAAATTTTTTAAGAAAAGCTTAATTATTATGCAAAAAATTAATACTTTTATATACGGGAAATTGTTTTTTTATTTAATGTTTTTTTGTTTTTTTAATGATCGAAAATAGTTCCTAGAAAAAATGTTTTCTGTTTTGTTTTTTAAATATATTTTCGTTTTTTTTTGTTTGTTTGTTATATAATAGCTAAAATTAAATATATAAAATAATCTTTCAAAGATTCTTGATTTCAAGTAAGACTTAAAATTTTAATAAAGAGCAACAAGCGAAATTTACAAGATTCATTTATGATTTATTTTCTTAAGCTTAAGAGTTTTGCAGAGTATGCAGTTATTTTTTCGCTTAAATGTATACGTTTTTTTTTTCTATTTTTCTTGTTTTTTTTTTAATTAAATATTTACTAATTTTTTTTCCTTTTCGATTATTTTTTATACTTTAAGCAAGTATTGTTGTTGTTGTTGTTCTTATTAACTAATTTTATATTTTTTTTTTGTATTAATGAGCTGTTTTTCTTAACACCTTTATTATGTTCCTATATTTTTTTATTTGTTTTTTTTTCTTCATCAAAAAGTTTCAAAAAAATATATTTTATTCCTCATTTGTTTCTTAAGTTAAAAAAAGAGATTTTTTTCCTTAAGGGATAATTTCTTCAATTGTATAATATTTTAAAGACTGAAATAAACATGTACATATGTATGATCAAATAATATAAAGAATTTATAATAAAATATTTACAAATAATATATGAAAATAAAACGTATTAAACGAAAAAAATTAGGGAAAATGTTGCAACAACTTTAAGAGGGCAATTGGTTCAGTAAGCTTATACTAGCTCGAAAAAATATTTTTTTAATAGATTTTTAGAAAGTTTTTTATATGCAGAAGTCAAAGTAAAAAAGGTGACTATATAAAGAAAATGTTTTCAAATTGCGTAAAAAATTACAAGGTCTGTAGGTTTTATAAAAAAATCGTCCTGATTAATTGATATACACGATTTACTTGAAAGTTAGGTGATTTCTTTACCCTTTATCGTACAAAAAAAATTAAAAATGTTAAACACAAACAACACCATCATTTAAATAATATTTTAAAAATAATTACCCATAGAAAAGAGAATATAATGATATTTCTTGACTCATAATTAAGCTCAAATTTTATTATTAAATTGTAAATAATGATCGAAATGACACCCCCACAGCTTAATTTCCCTTGATTATTATTCAATAGAGATTGTGATAGAGAGCAGAGAACTGACTGATGTAAGCTTAGCTTTCAACATAAATTTCTACTGATATTGAAAAATGCTCACATTTATTGAGTTTTTATTTTGTTTTGTCTTTTACATTTTACATTAAAAAAAACTAACGGCGCATTCATTCAGTACAGTGTTGCCACGAGCAAAATTTTTTGCAGCCAACATTAGTGAAAAAAATAACCGAATAAGAAAGAAAAAATTATCGAATTTAAAAAAAAATAACCAAAAACAAGTAAAATCTACACAATTTCACATTATAGAAGAAAATAATCCATTTTGATTTAGTATTTGAAATAAAATTTTGCTTAGATATGTTAGACATTCGTAACATTCGTTCTGTATTCGTTGCATTTGTGAACAGTAGATGACTTTAAGAGAAGACATATAATAGTATATGAGCGGTTTTCATTAGATTCACCCTTCTCATGTATCATAATAAGGCATTCAAACCATTCCGAGATAGAGAATGTCTGAAATTAATTCGAGAAAATATTGAAGCTTAAAAAAACCGTAATAAACAAATAGTGGCTAGGCATTTAAGCTGCTTGAAGATAGGGTTTTTAAAAGCATGCCAAATAGAATATATTTTAAATATTTTTTTCATGGTAATTGGATAATTCTTGGATGTATTGAAATTGTGATAGAAGCTGTAATTATTTTTAAAATTTGTTTTTATAATTTTTTTAGTTAAAACAACTACATTAAAAATTTTTAAATTGTATTGTACCGAACATCATGTAATTTTCAATCGGTATAAAGATTACAACTTCTAAATCTTTCTTTTTGTTTTGGTGAAAAACTCTTAAAATCTTGTAATTAGTTTAACTTTAAAAAAAAGCTTTCAATTGTTGCTACATTCAAAAACAATACCAAACTAAAAAAAAAAAATTATAAAGCTTACGAGCCGATGGAGTTTTTTTTTTTTTTATTGAAAACATTTATTATTATTTTTCTTTTATTTATTTAAAAATGAAAACAAAATTAAACAATAATTAAATTAAATTTATTATTCTAACAAAACAAATTAAAAAAAAAAACATTATCATTAATAATTAAAAATCTTTAAAATTATGCTTGTTTTACGTTTAAAATCAACAAAAATGAAAAAGATTTGTTTTTCTTACAAAAAAAAGCATTTCTTTTTTCTTTTTTTCTTCTTAGACTTAAAAAATATTCAATTAAAATTAAAAAATAGAATAAATTAACTACTTAAAATTACAGCAAAAATGTTCTTATATTTTAGTTATTTTTTTTAGTTTTTCTTTCTTTCACTACAAAAAATTCTTATAATTAAATTAAAAAACAAGTAAATATTCCCATTTTGTTTTTTTTTTAAATTAAAATTAATTATTTTAAAAAATAAGGAATCACCTAAAAAGTGAATTTTAAATTACTTTGATTTATTAATTTTTGTTTTTTTGTTTTTAATATGATTTTAAATTTTAGCAGCTTTAATACTTTTAATTCCAAAGAATATTTGTTTGTTGGTTTGTTCTCTTAAGGATTCAATCATTTTTTTTAATTATTTTTTGTTTTTATTAAACGCAGGCTGCTGTAAAACTAATTTTCAATTATTTTTCTTAAGAATACATTTTAATTTTTCTTTTTTGTTACTTAAATCTAACAAAAATATTGTTGTTGTTGTTATTTCTCTTAAAAAACTACAGTTGGTTTGTTTATTTGCAAACATTTTTTTCATTTGTTTTTTTGCTTAACATTCTTAAAATGTAAATTATTTTCTTTTCTTTTCATTTTATTTAATATAAATTTCTTAATTAAATTATTTTTTTCTTAAGTTTAGAAACAATTTTCTTTTTTTTTCTTTAATTTTTTTCCTCTGTACGTAATCCTAAAAGTTTGCTAAGCAAATTATAAATAACTTAACATTGCACAATTAAACAAACAAACTAATTAATGGAAAAATAAAAATAAAAAGAAAAAAAAAAAAACAGAAATAATAATTAAAAATTAATATAAAAAGAAATTAAATTAAATTAAATTATAAACAATTTTTAAATTGTATTTGTGATTAAATTCTCATAACATTTTTATTTTTGTTTCTTATTGTTCATTAGGATAAAGAATTTTTTTTTTATTTTCGTTCTTTCTTTCTCTTGTAATGTAAAATTTATTGTGATTTTTATTTTTTTATGTTTATGCTCATGTGGGATAGTTCTTCTTCTTCTTCTTTTTCTTATATGTTTTTCTTTTATGGAATGTGCATTTTATGCAGCAACTAGTTGGGTTTTCATTTTAATTCTTTTTTCAATTTTTTTTTTCAATTTTACTTTTCTTTTAAATTTAATTTTTTTTTCATTTTTGTATAAAATATTGATTTTTATACATGGTTTTTTTTGCTTTGTTTTTATAATCAGTCTAGTTTTGTGTTATTATTTATTAGATTTTATTTATTTTATTATTCATTTATTATATGTTGTTTTTTGTTTTTTTTATAAACTTTTGTTTTTAAGCTTAAAAACTATATAAAAAGATGTATAATTATATATTTATTTATTTATTATTATTATTATTTTTTGTTTTGTTTAAATATTTTAATTTTAAAGAACGTCAAAATTAGGAAGACATTTGGCTTTCTTTTGTTTCATTTGCAATGTTATTTATTAATTTAATTTTCTTCTTATTATTATAAATTAAAAATAAAAAAAAAATTAAAATAATAGCGTAAAATAATAATAAAAACAATGTAATGTTCATTGAATTGATTGTATGATAGAAAGTAGAGAACAAAATTTTATAAATTAAATCAATCAGGATTGACGCATAGATTGGAATACAAATGAGCAGCTTAAAAATATACAGCTTAGTATGGTTAAGGCGCGGTACTTTGAAACATATGGAAATTATATTTACATAAAAAGCTTCGAATATTCGGAAGTGACTTGAACAACTTGAAAGATTTACAATTAAAATTTGATCAACATTCATGTACAAACAATAGCTAAACCTATGGCTTAGCCGAACACTAAAATAATATGTGTGATTTAAGCGAAATTTATAGCACGACTCCCGTTTTCAAAGCTTCGCAAATAATTTGATTTTAATAATGAGAAAGGAATATAAAAAGTTTTAATAATTATTTGCTTAAAGATTTAAATTTTATTTTAAATTATATTTTTATTTAAAATTTTATTTTAAAATTTAATTTAAAATTTTATTAAAATTTAATGAGAATTAATTTAAATTTTAAAATTTAAATTTTATTTAGAATTTTATTTTAAAATAATTTAAAATAATATTTTTGTTATTTATGAATTAATTTAAATTTTAAAATTTCAATAATATTTAAAAAATTAAATTAAATTAAAAAAATTAATTAATTAAAATTTTATTTAAAATTTACATAAAAAATTTGAAATTATAATTTAAATTTTATCTAAAATTTACATAAAAAATTAATAATTTTAAATATAATTTTATTTAGAATTTAAATTAATTCAATAAATAACAAAAAAATTATTTTAAATTATTTTAAGATTTAAATTTTAAATTAAATAAAAATAAATAATAAAAATAAAAATATAATTTAAAATAAAGTTTAAACCTTCAAGCAAATAATTAATTTAAATTAATTCAATAAATAACAAAAAAAATTATTTTAAAATAAAATTGTTTAAATTTTAAAATTAAAATTTTAAAGTAAAATTTTTAAATTTTAAATTTTTAATTTAATTTAATTTAAAATTTTAAATTAAGTTCATTTTTAAAAAGCTGCTCATTTTTTTCCCTTCTCTAGATTAATTTAAAGTACGATATAAATTAACAAATTTCTATATGCTTAACAGAGCAAGTAAACATTTTCAATATTAAATAATTTTATTTTATTTAATTTAATTTTTGTTTTATTACTGTTTCAATAATTGTTTATATAGGAATGTAGTTTCGGTTGAGAAAATATATCTTTCTTTTCGAAAACAATCACAAATACAAAATAAAATATTGCTTAGGCTAATAAATTTAAAAACCAAAAGACTTTTTTATAAAAAAAAAAACTCATGCAAAAAAATTCATTTTTTTAACTTAATTATTTAGAATTGTTTTGTAAAACTACAATGCTGGATTTTTTTTTGTTCATGACATACTTTTAATTTTAATTCGAAAAAAAAAATTTTTTTTCTTTTGGTTGTAAAATTGTTTGTCTGCCAAAAAAAAAAATCCAGTAAAAATTCTAATTAATTTTTTTTTCATTTAAACTTACAAACTATATGGTTTTTTCATATAAAACTAAATTTTTTATTTCTGTTTTCTTAAATATATAAATCGTCGTCGTTTCCTCAGTTTCATTATTAATTTTTATTTTTGCTTTGTTTGTTTGTTTTTTTATTTTTTATTTGTTTATCTAAAACTATATGACCACTACTAAATGTAAATGGATTTTGTGGTTGTTATTGTTATTAATATAATTTTCAAAAAAAAAAATAACTACAAAAAAAAAATCCATTTCTTTCAAACCTTAATAGTGAGAAAATATTATCAAATTCTCAATATTAAATATAAAAAAAAAGAAAATGTTTCTTTAATTGTTTTTCTTTATGTTTGTTTTGCCAAGATTTTCTTTTCATTAAGTTTATATTAGAAGTATTGAATTTTGTTTTTTAACTAAATTTTAAAAAATTTAAAAAGAAAGGAAATTAGATTTTAAGTTGGCATAAAAAGTATGTATTTTTTTTTAATACAGAAACAAAGTTATAGTTTAAGATTTGCTTAGTTTTTGAATTAACTGAAACACTGAAAAACACTTTTAGTTTATTTCGTTTACTACTATTTTCACTTATTTTCTTAATAAAATTTTAATTAACAAACAATTTTTTTTCTTCTGTTTTTGTTTCTATATTTTATATGGTTTTTATTATTTTTTTTCATTTCTTCTTCTGTCTTATGCTTTTAAACACAAACTCCTTTTCATTTTTATGCAAACGTACGTTTTATACACGTGTGTTATACGTGTATACATACATACATATATGTATGTATATATGCTACTCATTTTATGTATTTACTATTCAGAAAAATAAGGAGAGAGAAAAAAAGTAAGATATCCTGTTGTATCCTGAATGGCATTATGGTAGAAAAAACAATTTCATTTCAAAAAACCTTTCTCTAAATATACTACTTTTTTCATTTCTTTGTTTTGTTTGTTGTTTTTTTTCCTTTTCATTTTCTTTAATATATATTTTTTAGTTTTTGTTTTCAATTAAACTTATTTCTTAAATGTTTTCTTCTAAACTCTATTATATGTTTTGCTGTTTCTATTTTAAGTTTATTTTATTTTATTTTATTTTGTTTTTTTTTCTCATTTCTTTTAATAAAAAATCTACTATTTGTTTGGTTTTCTTTAATATTATTTTACTGTTTTTTTTTTTGTTTCTAACTGTTGACTTACTTAATTTCCCTTGATTTTATTGCATGGTTTTCAATATGTTTCATGATTAAATTTGTTTTGTTTTTTTAAATATATTTTTCAATTTCATTGTTTTAAGTTGCAAAATTAAAAAAAAATATATATAAAAAGACAGATAATTCCAAGCTATTGAATTTTTATATGAAAACTATTTAATTTTACAAATTTTTTTAATTTGTTTTCATAATAATTTTCAATTGCTTGCAATCCTTTGTTTAACAAAAACAAAAGCAAATACTAGTTCCAGTTAAATTACAATTAAATAAAGGCTTTACATACATTTTTAAGTTTCAACTGATAGAAAAGAATTTTTAAAATTAATTTTTCAATACCCTAATTATTATGGTAAATAAGCCTTGAGATCATAACAGAATATTTCTTTTATGAAATAAACAGACTTGCTAAGACATTTCTATGATAGTAGCCTGTTTAAAATTTTATTTAACTGGAAGAATTTAAAATAAAAATAATTTTTTTAAAGAAAAGAAAAAAAAAAAACAAATACCAATAAAACACTTCAATTCTCATTGGGAATACTTATGCATCATAGTCATGTAATCAAATAAATTTTTTTTACAATTCAAAACAATCTATAAAGCAATGTTTTTAAAATGTTTAAAGCTTCTCAAATATTAACATTTTAGCTGACTTAATATAATTAAAATTGTATTGCAAATTTATTTAAAAATTTCATTGTAGATAAGTAGGCACTCAGCAAGTTTGAATTACAATTTAGGAAAATTTCGGATATGAAGCACCACTATGCATGGCTTAAGCCAGGCCATGCTATTGGTTCTTGAGGAAAGTTTGTATTATAACATTAAGCGATAAGAAATAACAAGTTTTGGTATTCCTTTAGGAAATTCAATGAAAAAAACCAGTACGTGGCTTAAGCCAGGCCATGCTATTGGCTCTTGATAAAAGTTTGTATTTCAAGATTAAGTGATAAAAAATTACAAGTTTTGGTATTCCTTTAGGAAAATTCAATGAAGAAAAAAAACAAATGCATGGCTTAAGCCAGGCCATGCGATTGGTTCTTGAGGAAAGTTTGTATTACAAGATTAAGCAATAAAAAATTACAAGTTTTGGTATTCCTTTAGGAAATTCAATGAAAAAAAAAACGTGGATTATGCAAGGCCAAGCTGTTGTTTCTTGGGCAAAGTTTGTTTTTTCAAGATTAAAAATTAAAAAATTAGATTTTTTTAAAATTTTTGATATAAAATTCAAGGACAAAAAATGTCAAATGGACTGGTAATGATATCAAATTAAATTAGCCTGGACTTATCAGTTTTTTCTTTTTAATTGAATTTAATAAAACTATTTAATTGCAAATTAATAATGATTGCAACAAGAACAGGCAAAAATGCTAGTTTTGATTACATGACTGTGACTGTATTTGCTTTTTTTTATTTCTTAGAAAATTTTATTTCGTATTTATTTCCAAAATATTCTTAATGATCAATTGAAGTATTTTACAAATTAAAATAATTTAAAATACAAAACATATCCCTTTAACTTTGTAAAAAATAAATTATCATTTATAAAATGAAATTGTTTTGTATAAAAGCAATATAAATAAAAATGTATGTTAACATTTTGTTTTGTTTTTGTTTCAATAAAATAAATCAAATAACATTACAATTAATGTGTTGGTTTGTAATGTATTATGTATGCAGTAATAATAACACATTTTTAAATACAATATTTTTTGAACATACTTTTTTAAATACAATTTCTTTTCTTTTACTTTGCATTTGCAATTCGTTTTTCTTTTTTTGTTTTCAATATAAAAAAAAATGTTGGTTGATTAAAGTTTTCTTTTCATGTGAGAAAATAAACAATTAATCCATATTCTTATAAAAGCTAAACAATATTTCCTTACAATATTTTCTTTTTCTGTCAAATATTTCCCCTCTTCTGGAGACTTTTTTCAAAATCTTTTAAAGGCACCTTACTGTGGCAGATATAGGGATTTGGTTTGGTTTGTTTTAGGCAAAAATGATGGGAGTTTAAAAGTGAAAAAAAATGTTTTTAGAGAATTTACATAACGTTGATTGAATTTTTAAAATAAATTTATTATTTTGTTAAGAACGCTAATTTTAAAATTGTTTTTAATTTATTGTTTATTATTTCGATTTTGTCATACAGAGCAGTATGCTTTAGAACAATGAAGGTTACATTACAAGTCTTACTAGATTTCGTTGGACTATGGTTAGAGGACGTGTACTTGTCAATTAAGACAAGTACAGTACCCGGAGGTCGAATTGAACCGTTGGACTATACTTATACATGCACTGACCTTAGCTTATTTCATATGACATATTATCGATAGGAATTGTTGGATTTTAATGTAAATTGCCAAGGGAAAATATTTTTCTTTAATGTAAATACATAGTAATACATGTCTCAATAAATAGATTTTCTAACAGCAACAGGGTAAAATCAAAAAATCAAATCAGTAAATGTCTTTAATAACATAAATAATAAAGAAATTTAGAAAGAATGGCACATAAAATTAAAGAGATGTTATAGCACTTTAGAGAAACTTTAAGAACAAGTTCGAAGTTCTTGTTAAAATAAATAAAAATATTGAACTTAAGTCGTGCATAACCAGGAAGCCGTTTGTATTAACTTTAAGTTTGGTAAAGAATTGTTTTATGGTCCAGTAAATAAAATGAATTGTTTTGGAAATTATGATTAAGCAATAACGAATGTATAAAAACGTATGCCTTACTATAAAACATATAATTTTCACTTAGAATATCGGCGTTAGATGTAACAAGTCAAGCTTTGTTATTACATATTTGGCTACCAAATACATATGTTGGCAATCATCATATTAACTGAAAACAGAAGCACATGGTAGCTCTTTCAAAATAAAATAATTCTAGAGGTAGGTAGGGGAAACGAGTTTCCGAAAGTAACTAAATCGATCTTTAACGCCTTAAGTTGCCCGGAAAAGGAATTTCCGAAAGTAACTAAATCGATCTTGAATGCCTTAACATGCCCGGCCATACATCAAATAATGGATCACACTCGCCTTTTTTGTTATTGTATTGGCAAATAATACTCACATATACAGGGTGAGGTGAGTTTAAAGAATACAAAAAATATTTTTGATTTTCACGACCTGCGTTGTGTAAATCATATGTTTTCTTCTTTTGCACAACAGATAAATAATGTAGTTTGAAAGTTCAATTTTGATGTGTTGCTGTGCTAAGCAAAATAAGTATTACCAATATATGTACATATATACAAATTTGATCAGTTAAATTTGATGTGCCACCATGCGCCTTTAAGGTTTAAAAGAATTTACATGGTGTGTACAGAAACTATTGCTGTCACAAGAAACTTTTTGCATTTTATAGTGTTGTTTACTGATTACAATTGAAAATTTACATTAAATAAATCAAAAATATTTTCATATTTTTCATATAAATTTTATAACGTGTGTGTAAGTATGTATTTCAAACCATTTTTGTAAAAAAAAATTTAAATTTAATCCTCTTTAATATCTGCCTTTTGTAAGATGCCTTTAACAAAAATCTTGTTATTTCTGTAAAATATTTCATTTTAATAATTTGTTTGTTTGTTTGTTTTAATAAATCTTTTGTTTTTAGATTTTTGTTTGTTTTTATATTTCAGTTCCGTTGGTTTTTTCATTTTCTGTGTTTTTTGTGTAATTTTAATAAATTATTTCAATTTCTTAATAATAATTTAAATTTCATTTTATTTTATATTTTGTTTGTTTGTTTGTTTGTTACTTTTATTTATTATTTATTTATTTATTTAAATAAATTATCAACTATTTTACCAAATTGGCAAAAATAAAATTTGTTTTCATTTGTTGTTGTTGTTGTTTTATTCTTTTTGTTGTTTTTAGTCTTTGCTTTACTGTTTTGAATTAAAATTTTTGTTTGTTTAAATATCTTTTGTTGTTGTTGTTTTAAATGTTACTACCTTTCATAGTGGTTGTTGTTGTTGTTGTTGTTTGTTGTTTACTTCCATCTTTGTTTTTGTATATTAAAGAAATTTTATTGTTTGTTTGTAAAGTTGTTTTGTTTTTGTAAAGTAAAATGTTTTGTTGTTTTTGTTGTTATTGGTTGTTTGTTTATTTAAATAATATAATTTGTTGTTGTTGTTGTTTATCCGTTTTACATATATTTTTTGTTTTAAAGTTTGTCCGCCATCGTTAAACCAGTCATACCATGTTCAGCCCCCCCGTTTTTAAAGTACCATATGCTGTGGTATTAATAAATTACATCTGAAAAAAAAGAGAAAAAACATATTGTTTATGTGGTTGAAAAATAATTCCCATTTCCTTTTTTGTTTGTTTTTGTCTTTAAAGGTTACAGTTCAAAGGCGAATAAAATTTCAGCGAAACAATAATTTGCAACCAACATGCATAATAATAAAGAAAAATAATAGATGAAGAAATACAAATTAAAGATTTTAAAGTGCAATGAATTCACTTCCAATTGGCTCTAATCACACGAGAACAATTGTGCTTATATAAAATGATAAGTTTATAGGCAAGAGAGGTGAAGAGAATGGTTTTTTGGTGGCGTAAAGTTTCAACCAACTACAACCCCGCATTACCCACACAAAACTAATCCATGGACATTTTTAAAAATCAGCCAAACATCAAATGAATGCTAAAACACTAATACATACACAGCTGTGATACATATACATTTCATGCCAAACTAATATTTATCCCGTGTGATTTGAAAAGAACAAAAATTGTACGACTAAAAATTATTCTCGTGTAATTAGAGCAAGAGAATATGAAAAATATTAAGAGTCGATGACAACAACCACATGCTTTTTTCTTACGTTATTCAAATTACCAACGAAGTTACACGAGTTATTATCACAAAACCAAAATTGCACACTTTTTTTGATATGAGCAATCAAAGTTGTGCAACAAAGTTGAATAAACATGTCGGTAAGTCATTTGCTTCATGCGTTGCGATCTTTTAAACAATTTTACTGTTAAATTGTGCTTATAGCATCATGTTGCTCTTCGTTTAACCTTCAACTAACCGACGACCAACCATTGGAACAACCAAAGTTGGTCTTACAACTAATTATAACGTACAGGAGCTGTATTAGGGCTGTCACAAAGCATATTTCTCACCAGAAAATTGCCATAAGTTTCTTTCATCTAAATGGGTTACTTTGATCGGATATTAAAAAGAATTTGATGCTCTAAAAATACGGTATAGTAAAAAGATAACCATCAGTTTCATTTTAAATGAAAAATGGAACAATCTTTTTCAACAATTTCAATATGAGGTAGCTGTATAAGAATCTCCTAATCAAGCTGGAAGGGTTTCAATGAGTGCGGTCTAGCGTTGTTCCACAATTTCTGCAAATATTTAGAAACATACAGCAAGATTTTTTGCTCGTTAATGAGCGAAGCGTTAAGTAGAGCCTGCTGAATGGGAACATGCTTGTGTCATAGCACAGCAAAGCTAGCCACTCTATGAGCATAATCGATTTTTTGCTTTGATCAGAATTCACTGAAAAATATGTAGGTGCCCATGTGAAAAGACTAAGTCTCTTCTAAATCATGAGTGTGGTTGAGGCTTTAATAATGTAGAGGAGACCATACATCATTTTGTTGTCTGTAGACAGAGAAAGTAATGTAAAGACTCTGGATGACTTGGCGGACCTAGCATTTGTAAACGTCAGTCTCGAATTGTAGCATAGTCGTTCATTCCAATTATATTATATCGGAAATAGTTACAAAGTTTTTTTAATAATTCTCCTGAGGACCTATCCTCTCTCCGATTGGTTTGCATAAGCCCGCATTTCTGACGGTTGGTTTCTTACGATGGGCTTAATCTATGTTCCTGTCGTGCCCATTATACCTAATCTAAGTTAATTCAGGCTTGGCAATTTATTTATTTATTTTATTTATTAATTACAATATAATTTGTAATGGTTTATTATATTGATCAGAGACTCTGGTGGGAATCGAACCCACAACCCTCACGCTAATAGTCTAGCACATTACCCAATAAGACTAGTAGGGCACCTAGGCTTGGTAATTATTTGCGTCTTCTAATTCTAAGCGTGATGTTGTCATAATTTATATATACATATTAGGTTCACTCTTCTTCTTGAGACTTTACAGTGTTTAAAAAATGGCAGTTGATTCATGAAGTTTTTTTGGGTATTTTTTTTTGCCGAAGTCTATTCATATCGACCTATGAACTTATGGAACGATTGGAGTTCGACAAGAGTACGGCTGGCTGGCACTCTAACAGGACTTCTAACGAGACACAGGGCTATTGTCAATTTCGCTGACGAGCTCAGTCTGCCCCACCAGGATTACTGCAGAAGCTGCCATGATGTGGAGGAAACGGAAACGGTGCAACAGCTTTTATGCGAGTTCCCTGCACTTCAGAACAGATGCCACTCTTTTTTTGTAAATCCCGATTGTTTGCTCTGTTGCTGCTATAGCTATTAGTATGCTTTTGACATATTGACTCTAATTTTTCTGTGATCGTCTTCAGTTTTCTGTTTTTGTACAATATTTTCATTTTGCCTGCTACATGTAGCCGTTATACGAACATGTTCCTGATTATCCGTTCGTATTGAAAGGCATTAGGTCGGAGTGCATTTAAACGGATATTGACTATTAGAGAATATGTTTTACCATCATTGGCTTTAAGTGTTTAGGTTAACGTGAAATGTTTTTGTGTGCCACACTAAAGGAGCTGGCCGGTTTCATCCGATGCTCGGGGTGGTTCAAACCCATCACTAACGAATAATGACAAAGGGGTGCATAATGCACCATATGGCTACTGAGTGAACTTGCCTGTGAACGGCAAGCTACCTGCTAACCGAACCTAACATAACTTATAAAATAACGCCACAACTTGTTAAGTTTTTGGGCAATCTATACCGATTTTCATGTCCGTGTTCATTATTTGATTGAGATTTTCGATCTTTTATTGTCTGTTACAATATCAGGCAAGGTTTTTGCCTTTATCAAGCACAATCGGTAAAATGTGATGTGTCTCCTCTATTCAAAAAATATTTCATAGCATTAATGCTAGTTGGACAAGTTGTCCTTTTCTTGCAAGCTATTGATTTGATTTCCTAGTGATATTACTATGAAAGCAGAACAGCCGTTCACGAATTAATATCATTAATGTACACAAAGAGTCATGGAGAATACTTAATTTAGTCTATTTAATATGAATACATAAAAAAAACCGAGAAAAAAATATTTAAAAACTTTATCTGCTTAATACTTGATTTTCCTTATTCCATTAAACTCTTTGTAAATATTAAGTGTTTTTATTGTCTAAAAACTTTGGCACAACAAACCTTAAACAAAAATTACCTGTAAACTTTTCATTTATTATCAACAAAATCATTACAGTTTTGTTTTTTGTTTGTTGTAAAAGTAAACAGTAGTAGTAGTTTTGATAAATTGCTTTTAAATGTGTTTCAAAACAAAATGATTTTTGCATTCATAACAACTGGCATTTATGAAAAAAAAAACAAAAAAAAACAGAATTAGAGACAGCAAAGTAATAAAATAAAAGAAAAAAAGTAAAAAAAAATTAAACAAAACTATGACTACTACACTACGTTGATTTTTAACAAAATCAAAAGAGGAGAGAAAAAACAAACAAACAAAACAAAACAAGCATTTTTGTTAAGGTTTTAGTTTTGCATCTAATACGCCATTTACACTACAGCGAAATCTAGTACTTATGAGATTTCGAGCCAAATCTAGTTGATTTTAACTAGATTTCCCATACAAAACAAAATCTACTTATTTAGTAGATTTCGGCAAAATCTACTCAAAATCTAGTAAAAATACAAATGCAACTATGTGTTTTGCCAAATAGTACTTAAAAATACAACGCTGAGCAGGAAAAAAAATGACATTTCAATTTAACCCTAATCAAGTCAACATGTGCCTCTCCGACACATATTTCACTTGGTCATGTTGTAACTTCCTTGAATATAGGTTCTAGTTCTTACTGCTTCTTGAATTCCTACTTTCAGTTGTTTTATTTAGAATTTACAAATTTCAAGTAATACATTAATTTATTTTTATTTTTTATTTTGTTTCAATCAAAAATGTTCTTAATCATGTCAAAATGTGTCTATGAGGCACATATGGGAACGCTAACTATTACTTCTATTGTTGGCGAACAACAAAATTAAATATAATAATGAGTTATGAGGTATAATGAGTTACGAAGAGTTCTGGCACCCATTATTTGCCGCAGTCTTCTAAAATTAAATAAAAATAATTTGTCCAATGTTCGGTACATACAACACGAGGATGAATTCTCAAACCAGCCAAGGCAGACAGATATGCGACGTAGATGTTATATGTGCCCACCGAAGATATGCATAATGTGTAAGCAGTCTTGCAGTATTTACTTGCAACGAGCATTGTTCAATAGTTCTAGTTTGCTTAAAATGCAAAAATAAAGAAATAATATTTCATATATGTAACTGAGAAGAAAAAATTTAATAAAATGAAAATAAGTTAACAAAATGAATACGTAAATTCTTTGTATGTGCCTCTGAAACACATTTTGACTGGATTTGTAAAAATTTTTCCTGACTTGATTAGGGTTAAACTAAAATATTATTATTTTCTTTTAAATTTCAGTCAGCTGTTTTTGTTATTAAAATGAAATCTTGCTACTGTCAAATAAATACAGTGTAAACGATCTAGATTTTGAGCTAGATTTGAAATCTAATCTACTAGATTTCGGTGTAGTGTAAATGGCCTATAACAACAAATGATGAATGACGTGTTAGATGGATGTACGTACTATTATCATCAACACTGGATTTAAAGTTTTCTTTACAGTTTTTTAGTTTTTCAGTTTTTCTTTCCTGTTTTTTTGTATTTGTGAGATGAGCACAGATTTTTAAGCAAACAGGCAAGCAAAGCAGGCAGACAAGCAGCACAAAAATGAAGATGGCACGAGAGTTTTTAAAAGAAAAACAAAACAAACACGAATACAACAAAAAAAGCATGGAAAAATTGTGATAAAACATAAACAAAAAACAAAATCATAAAAAGAAGAAGAAGCATTTATGATGTCCTATCAGACAAATATGGAACGAACATTTAAAATGACAAACTAGAAAAATAAAATCAACATTATAATCGAAAAGATACAAAATGGCAGCAAATTAAAAATATAGAAAAATTAAAAATTCTCAAATTATATTGCACAGTGGAACTCAATCAATCACGAAAACATACAGTCATACAGTGGACTGATTTAAAAGAAAGAAACATACAGAATTTTCTCCTGGCTCCGCCGTTACCACCACAAATTATGTCAGTCTGGAGATCAAGCGTAGGATCACTATTGCCAACAGGTGCTACAATGGTCTCAATGGGCAATTGAGTAGCAGAGACCTCTCTGCATCCGATCCAACAATGAGCTGTATGAGCTCCTCAGCGACATGCATGTTGTGCAGCCTATTAAAAACCAGCGGCTGTGCTGGTTCGGCCATGTCATTCGAAAGGAGGAGGATGCCCCAGCGAGATGGGTATTTGATGCAGGTATTTGCGGAAGACGGCGAAGAGGATGACCTAGTTTGCATTGGAAGGACGAAATCGAGAAGAAAGAAAGGCGGCTGAAAGGATGTGAAGTAAGGCCAAAATCCGTTAATGGCCAATTACGTAAGTAAAGTAAGGAACATATAGAATTGTCAACATTTCTAAAACCCACCAATATTCATTTTGATATCTCAACAGGATTGCAAGCGGTTCTGACAGCGACTCTGGCAGGCTCGTATAAACAAAAGATGTGCAGCTTTAAGTTCACTCTAGAAGTTGTTGAAATCGTCACACATATTGAGGGAAACAAATATAAGAATGTATAGAGCAAGTATCGAGTCGTATATTTTTTATTTTATGGTACATATATTAAGAAGAGTTTTACGCATGTCTATACACACATACTTAATTGGTCATTGCAACCCTTCCTTCAGAATTACGACCTAGCTTCTCACACCACTCTTTACTTTACTTTTACTTACAGAAGTACAATTTTTGGGTATGAATATGTGTTATAATGACGCACAGATCTAACCACAACTATAACTCTTCCAGTGTTTTTAAATTTCTTTATAATTTTGCAAAGTCCGCGCACAATAGGTCTGTTACTCCGCAATATTTTAAAAGAGGCTACGTTTTAATAATATCTTTTATCGAAATAGGTAGCGGTAGGTAGGTAGTTCGCGTATTAATCGTGAACTTTTGGTTCAAACCTCAGCTCAGACAACTCGATTAAAACAAAATGTATTTAAAATAAAAAAATGTATTTTCTTCTTCTGTGCACTCAGAGGATAAATAAAATTGTCACGAAACGTTTCTGTAGTTCGGAGTTGACATTAAATGTAGGTCTGACCATTCATGAATAAAATTAACACACACAACATTGTTGGTGCGAGAAGCTAGGTTGTAAAGCTGATTTAAAGAGTTGTAACATTCACTTAAGTAAGCAAGTTGTTCGTTGGTTGATCACTAGATAAATGACACTTCAGATGAAAGATATTTAACAGCAGATAGCCATGTCAGAATGATAATATTGAAACCACTAAATGAATAACCCGTTATATTATATTATAAAAACCTAACATAATAAAGTAGTCACCGTATTAGACGTAAGGCCACGGTTCAAATCCCAGGTCAGACATCAAAACGAAAATGTAAAAAAATATTTCTTCGGCGACTGTCTCTCAGCAGATTTCTGGCAAAAACTCTGAGAGTAAATGGTAATTGCCATGAAGAGTTTCTCAAAAAACTGTCGTTCGGAGTCGACTTTAAACTGTAGGCCCCACAGAAGAGTTGTAATGACCAACTACGTATGTATGTAACATACATACATAAATACATAATTAGTGAATACAATCCTTCAGCCAGGGTTACGACCTAGCTTCTCGCACCACTTATGTATGTTGGGTGTGTTAATTTTATACGCGAGTGGCGGGACATACAGTTTAAAGTCGACTTCGAACGACACATTTTTGAGAAACTTTTCATGGTAATTATGTTTACTCTTAGAGTTTTTGCCAGAAATATGCTGAGATGAAGTCGCCGAAGGAATATCTCTTCATATTTCGTTTTGGTGGAGATGGTCTGACCTGGGAGTTTAGATCGCTTAAATCGACTTCAATGAACAATATTGTAAATTTATTTAAAAACTTTAAAACTTATTGTGTTCCACTGTCACAACACTAAGCTTTCTCTCTCTATTGAAAAGTAAAACAAAAGGACATGCAAAAACAAATAAAAACGAACAATAATTAAAAACAATAAAACGCGTTGCTAACATTTATCGTCTAAATTAACAAAAACAGAAACACAAACCAATTGCGATTGCATTAGTTTTTGATATGATTTTCAGCTAAAAACAAAAAAGAATTCATTCCGTTTGAAACTACGTGAACAAAACATTTTGGAAAAGAAAATTTAAAGTAAAAAAGAAAAACAACAAGAAACAAAAACAAAAAAGAAAACAAGAAAATAGAATGAATAAGACACACTCACGGCACTCACCTCGCGAAAACCTATTTGGGAGCGGCTGGATGTGGATACTGCGTATATGCCTCATCGGGTGATGCAGCTGTGCTAGCCTGTTCGGAATCTGTCATTGGCATTGTTGGTATAATTGTAGGTTGTGCATAATATGGATAAGTTGGACTAATATACTGTAATGATGGAGAGAAATTCTAAAAAAAAAAAATAGAAAAACAAACAAACAAATAAATAAATATAAAGGAAAACCAAAATGATAAATTTAACAACAACAACAATATAAACAATACAATAATAATTTAATAAATGATAATTGAATTCAAGTAAAAAAACCGAAAGAACAAGAAGATAAATATTATTTTTCGGTTTTTCAGAAAACTAAATTCAACTACGAACGACGAGACTTGTTATAATGAAATACATTTATTCACTCTTAAAACTAAAACAAAAACTAAAAAAATTAAATAAATATAAAAATGAAATGAAAAAGGGTTTTTTTTAAGAAGGAATATAGATGAAGGTGGATGAATGGGTGCTCTATATATACATTTTAGTTTATTTTTTTTTAAATATATTTTCTGTTGCCATGAATTTGTCATCATAACTACTAATGGCACTTGTTGGAAAGAAAAAAAAAAATGAATAAAAAATCAACAGAAAACAAAAAAAAATCTTACTTTGACCGCAGATGCAATCTCAATGAAACAGAGTTTCAATGAAATTGTTGTACTTTTTTAAATTCAAAAAATAAAAGAAAATAATTTCAAAAGATGTGTATGTATGTATATGGGAGAGTGGATGTTGTAAATATGCTTTAAGTTTTCACTTACCGAATTGCCAATTTGCAATGTGGCCAATTGTGGCATCATTGTACCATATGGTACACCTGTTTCGCCGCTAACCATCATTGATATACCGCGTGGTTGCACCTGATTGACAGCATCTGGTTTATAGGAAGCAACACTCAACTGTGGTGCAGCAGCCATTTGCATGTACTACACACAAACGCAAACACAAATAGAAAAATAAAGAAAAAAAATATATTCCTTTTATTATTTATTCCTTTATAAATAAAAAAAAATAAAAAAAGTAAATTATTTTTCAAAAAATGTACACACACAAAGACAGAAGTTTTTTTTCAAAAAAAAAAATTAAAAAAAAAAACTGTCCACTCACTATGTTTGTTGGTAAAGTGCTAACAAGTGAAGCGTAAATTGAAATGAATTAATTTGAATGTAAATATACTTCCCAGTTGCTCTCGCTCTCTCTCCCTTCCTGGTTCTAGGAAAACTAAACCAACGTCATGAATTTTAAGGTCAAGTGTAAGTTCTTTGAAATTGTTTTTTTTTGTTACGTTTTGCATTAACACGGTGTATGTAAGAACTTTATATAGAATTGTTGTTGTTTTTGTTTTGAAATTAAAAAATCTGATGAGTTTGGTTAAAAAGTCACTGGGGGGAATTTCATATGAATTTTTTATTCCTT